>OZ018364.1:7907500-9157500 GCA_963969515.1 Yponomeuta evonymella
GGAATAGGCTGGCTGAACAAATGATTGTGTTATGTGTGAATGAGAAATTAATGATACAAATGAATGATTGTGTTGTGTCTGTGGAAGTTATTATTATTGTAACCACCCTCTCTCTAAAGGTGACCTCTCGAATAGGGACTCCCTGAATGACTATGATATATACACCAATCAGTTACTTAGATAAGTGTTCCCTTGATTTCTCAAGTTCTCATGCCAATGTGACTGAGGACAGTCAACTGCACGTTTACATGCGCATGCATTCGATTCATTTACGGGTGATTTACAACGAAAAGCTTCGTCTGCTGTGGGACTATAGTGGACCTTACCGCCCGCACCGCCGGCTTCGCCTTGTTCGATACCCGCTCTTATCGCGTTCGCGATAGGGTCTAACCGGCGCGAGATCAGAATTGCGTTTCTGTCAACCTTGAACCTATATAACAAAAAAAAACTTCTAAACTAGGTACCTAGGTACCTACTGAATGAAAGACAAATTTATAACATAAGAAAATATAACTACATGCGGGGCCGTTATCTACGAAAACTACATCAGCACAAAAACTACAAACTAGAAAACATCAAGCTTATAGGCCTCTGGTATTTGTAATATTAAAGAGACCGGAATATAGATATTCTACTCACTTTCATTGTATTTTCTGTTTGGATGTAATTTTTTCTTGTTTAAACCTCACAAGAAAATCACGTCGATCTTTCTCAGTTTCTCTTTTCATATATTATACGCTGAGACAAATAAATAACACTTGGGTTATCAAGAATCCTGGCCTCACTTTCTGTTCAAAACCAAAACGTAAATACAGCGCATAATAGTTTTTTAGCTAAAAAACGGCCTTTGTGTCTAATATTTGTCCGCGAATTTCTTTCGGCTTTCCGCTTGCTTGTCAACAGCAACACAAGTAAAAATTCAAAATGGCTGCGGCCAAAATAGAGGAACGGAATGAAACTAAACTCCCGATTCGTCAAATCGTCAATGCACACTCTCATTCACTCACTTTCGTAATTATTATTACTGTTCAGATTTATTACAAAATTATGCTAATTATGTTCTAATAAGGAATTAAGCGAACATAGCACAATTTAGAATAGAACCCGGATCTCTATCGCTCAATCAGACGGAGCGAAATATTTGTCTTGCTTCTTCGTTATTTCTGTGCAACGTGCACGAATATACGCGGCGTTGCCAGACTTTCTAGAATGCCACTGGCTGGCTGGTATGCGCCACATTTTGCCGAGCGAGCCCGACCGATACCATTGCCACTTCACCAAGCTGGCTCGCTTTCTCTTGGAACAAGCCGCTCTATCCGTCCCATTCTCACAGTATGGCCTTGTTGAGCGTATCGCGAAGAGGTCGTGTTTTATGTAGGTTGTATGTGTGTATTTATCGTGGGGCGGCTTGGCTGGGCCTTGCTGTGCTGTGTATTTTACGACCTCGCTCAGACAGGCGCTCAAGTTAGGTATTATTATTACCCGTTCACGCTACTCGCATCGCATTCAAGCGACCTCAAGGCAACTTAACTATCCATTATGTATGATAATTATGTTTGTAATAATAATAATTGTTATGTTCAGCGCAATTGATTGATTACTGTTCGCTTGTATAAAAAATCTGTTATGTAATCAATCAACTTTCTAAAGGTAGGTACTCAGACTTAATGACTATTAGGTACCTACCCTTTTAAGTAGGTACCTAACTGAACCCAACAGACAGTAATATTTTCTTATGTTATAAATTATAATTAGGTCCTTGTCTGAATCCAATTCGATAATGTTATTTCTGCATTGTTGGATCCAGGTCCAACCCAAAAATAACTTTAGCGGTCGCGGTGGAGGTGGCGGTCATTTACTGCAATAGTATTTGTATGGACGTACCTTTTCAAACCGTTATGACCGCGAACACATAAATCATTTGTTTAGCGGTCATCCAATCAATCGCGGTTAGAACGCGTTGGTTTGAATACCTACGTCCATACAAATACTACTGCATTAAATGACCGCCACTGCCACCGCCACCACCGTTTTGTATTATCAGTTTCTTTTTTAGTTCACAGGTAATGATAATTTATAACGTAGAAAAATAAGTGTAATTGTCATTAATTATTATGTGATTAGCTTTAAGTCCACTTTTTGTTCACTTTATTTCGTGCAATAAAAAAATTATATTTATTATTATTATTGGATTTCAGTTAAATAGGTTAGATTAGGGCTAAGTTGTTTTTTAATCACCCAGTTTAACTAATCGTTTAAAGTTTAATTGAAAGTTTAAGTAGACGAACTTCCGTGCATGACGTACTTCCGGTTTCGGTTCCTTTGCTTCATTTATTCATTAAGTAAGGCCGCCCATATCGAAATATTCAGCCTATGCTCTCAAAATTACCTATTTTGTCGAAAAAAAAATATACAGAACTTATTTTTTTTAGGACAATGCCGATACCTGCGGTCCCTGCTTCCACATAAATTTATTACATATTTCGGAAAATATAGCGATAAGTATACGAAATTACTTTTAAATTATTAGTACCTAGGTTAATAATTATTAGTATCTACCTATATCATTGTTATAAGAAGTACTAGAAACAGAAAGAATATGCAACGTCGAGACGCCGCGCGCCGATGACTTATAGAAACCCAAATGCTTTGCCACACGTGGCTTCTTTCCACAGAGGATTTTACTTCTAAATTAATTTCGTCGTTTTTAGGTTTTTCTGAATTGTTAATGTAAATTTATACAGCCTACAATAAACAAGCAGCAATGTTGTGTTTATTTTAATACCCGTCGAAAACCCAGTTGTGCAAGCACCAGCCCGCTCAAGGACTGGTTTTGTGCCTTGGAAACGGATAATTTACCATAGGAAGATAACCGTAATCACGCTAACTAGACGACATTTTGTTTCATACAATAAATGTATGAAACATAACTTTTTCATACAACGCTCTTGGCAGGCCGTTGTACGACAGAAGTGCCGTTACCCATATTGTCCTATGGAGACCCATCCAAAGAGCTTCTAACCCCAGAGGGTGAAGTGGCTTGCTCTTTAATTAGTCTCTACTAAATATTTACGTTAATAGTATTATTTACGTATTTTTCTTTTGTTTCAGGTAAAAAATCTACTGGACGTGATATGGTTAAGCTGCCTAGAATCGTATTTTTCACAATCTCTTTTCTAGCTCAAGTTTATGAGAGACATCAGCACTTGAAATACAGGACACGTCTACGACAACTTCCTAACACAACTATACAAAATAGAAAACCGCACGTAAACTGAAAAAACTAAACTCGCAAAGCAAAATAAAACGTAATGTAGCAGCTGGTGAGCTGGTGCACACCCCATGATGCATGATGTGCACAGTGTTTAGCCACTTACGAAACTTTGTCAAAGTTCTGTACGAAGGCATTATGTCTAGAAGTTTTTAATCAATGAATCAATATTTATTTGGAACCAAGTGTTACACTATGATGTTCGTTACAATTTAGTGGTTAGAACTTAGTTGCCTTTTACAGGCATTGCATATTATAGGATACACAAATAGTGCATGCATTGTTTACATTATCAATAATACGACATTATATTATTATCATCATCATCATTATTGTTATAAGACATTATTACTATTATCATCATTATTATTATTTCACACATTCGTTACACTTTTACAACTATTTATGATTAGGTTTTTTTTTGCTTATTGTGTTAGATACTATTGTTTATATTATGTCAGAGTATTTATAACTTTCCATCAGTTTAATTAGGTATTTATAAACTCCTTTATATTGTAAAAACCTTTTTCAGTAAGGTAGAATTTTAGATGGTTATTAAATGTAGATAGAAAACACTTTATTGTAGGTAGGTACATAAAAATGGAAATTACAAAGATATTACTTAACCTAAGAGTACAGATGGCAGCCTTAACCTAAGAGTACAGGATAAAAATCCATGACGTTGGCTGTCAGCCAGACCCTGATGTGTGAAAGTTACGAGTATCACAGCAGCACAAAGACTTGTAACAACAATGATATGTGTAACCTGACGTTGGCGTGCAATGAAATAAGTCATGAATCAGGACAAAAGCTGGAAAGAGTTACCATGTATATCAACAGTTAGCAAGAGCACCTGGCTGACTGAACACTGAAATGATACACTGAAATTTTAATATAAACCCACATAGAGGTCACCAGAAACACCATCAAAAACATAAAGAGAAAACATACCAGCTGGAATCTCAATATGTAAGCGTACCTATGTTACATTGTGGTTACAGTGCAACATTTGAGCGATTCTTTTATTAATTATAGATTCGAGTCTTGCGTTATTAGAAAAGATATCAGGAAACTTGTAAAATAATGAGTTCGAGATGTGGTGCTGAAGAAGGGTTCTAAAAATTAGTCCAACTCAGAAAGGTACAAACAAGTGAGGACGTTGAAGTAAGACTAAAGAGGTTTAACAAAAAACTCGAGCTTGATACCATCCGAAGGAGGAAGGTTGCATACAGCGCATGTGTTCAGGATATGGATTCCAAGTATACCCAATACTTTGTCATAATGATAGGAAAAAGTGGCTGACAAGAGACACGTAGACCGAAGAAAGAAATCCTGGCTAGGAAACCCAAGGGAATAGACTAGAGCCACGAGTGCTACCAAAGCACTGCGCCTTATAAATAGAAAGAAATGAGCGGAACCAACCTAACTTAAAGAGACACCAGAAGATGATGAGAAAAATTAAAAAGGTAAAACAAATTGTCTTTACCAAGCTCTATTAAAAAGAAAATACTTTAAACACGCCCAGTGAGAAACACGGGGATGGGGTCATTAGAAATGCATGCGTTATGAAATTTTTTTAGAGCCTGATTTTTGTAGCCATCTGGGATCACATACTATTTAGATTGAGATTTTTGCTGTCTATTAACCTTTTTTTTATCAACAAGCCTGAATCGAATCCGGCTTTGGTATCTAGGTATAGGTATATGGAAATTTGCAAATGTTTGTATTTTTTAAATCATTTTCCAAGTTTGTAAGATAGAAAATCGTCATTCCGTGGAATAGTCAGACTTGTCCGCGAACTGAGACAACGCAGCCAATAGCTTTCTATGTATTTATCTACTACACGGCCCATGAAAGAGGCCCAATGGCATAGGACTTTTTACCATCAATAAATAACTATCAGACTTGAATGCGAAGAGAATTCAATGCAAAAATAATTGAATTAGATTTGAATGCGACCTGAATTCAACGCAGAAATAACTTAATCAGATTTTAATGCGAACTGAATACAATGCAGACGTAACTATATAATAACCCCCTCAGTCCTGGCCTTGAAAATAACAATCGAAATCCATTGTTATTTTCAAGGTCAGGACTGAGGAGGATAAATAAACTATATCGGTTTTGATTAAAACTGAATCCAATGCAGAAATGACTTAATACTTATAAAAGGAACTAAATTTAATATAAAAAAACGTTTCAACCCAGTACAGAAATAAAATTAGAAATCCTAAGTAGATAGGTAGGTATATAAAATAAAATAATGAGTACCTAGGCGCTTTGTGGTGTTGAAGTGCCTTCTTCTAGATTATTCGTTCCAACCAGTGTTGCCAATTTGGCATATTTTATGCTAAATTTGGCATATTTTCTTTATGTTTAGCATATTTATTTGGTTTTTAGCATACAGCATAATTTTTAGCATTTTTTAACGTGAGCGATAACATGTTTCCGAACGTAACTCTACGGCCCATCACTAATATTTTTATTCGGCGACACTTTTAGGGCGAATATTATCCTAACTGGGATTCCAATATTTTTGGTTTATTTTGTTTTGATTGTCTATGTTACATTATGGACTCATTGGTTTCGTCGTCTATTCGTTCGTTACCGACTCACTTACGTCTGATATTCCTTGCGATTTACCAATTTCTTTTTAATTTTGAGTTTTATGACAAAAAAATAATGGCGTAAGTATAATCAACATTATAGGTCAGCTGGGAGCAAATAAAAGATTTTAAAGAGGGGTTGCAGACCGTTGAAAACGAAATTGTGACAGAAGGAGAGGAGAGGAGATCAGGAGTGCAGTCTCTTTCTTGATGATCTCTTACAAAATAGAGTTGAGCGTTTTCACTGTCAATCGATTTCTGAGCTTTGTTTTAATCAAACTCATTTGGTTTTGTATATAAGATTTGGACTCGAGAGAGTAGGGAAGTGCTGTTATTCCTATGAAGTGCCAGACAGTGTTCTGCGCTGTATTGGTAGCAAAGACACTTACGATAGAACCTTCAACATCAGCTGCAACTGTTGATGTTACTGATGATGACGAGGACATTGACATTTTGTTTGACTAATATACTATTATTCCGCATAACATTAGATGGGAATAAGATTATGAAACATTTAAATGAATAAACATTTTAATTCATAAGTTGGCATTTTAATTTAGCATATTTAATAGAGAGTTGGCATATTTTTGGCTTATTTTCGACGTCGATTTAGCATATTTTGTAGTTACGGAGTTGGCAACACTGGTTCCAACGACCTACTTAAACACCACCAATATGAGACAAATATAATCTGCAGACATTCTAACTTAAGTAGATTATTGTTATTTAAGTACCTACCTATCTACTAATAGATAAAAAAGCATTTGCTGTAAATATTTCAACATATGAGATAAAAAAATAGGTAATAATAATAAAAAATAGGTAACCAGTAAAATAAAACAGATAAGGTGAAAAAGAAGTTATAGGAAGTAAGTACAATAATAGTATATCTACTATTCTATTCAATCTCCATCCGGCCCGAAAAGACCTGACGAAAAAATAACAATAGCTGCAAAACATTTCAACAATTGTTGAACAAAGGCAGTCTTATCGCAGAATAACAAAACTAACGAGTCAGACGGACTCGAACTCGCGTCACCTCGCCAAGCCGGTTCGACCCACTTCGCCCCCCACGCCACCAATCTCCCTTCTCCCTCTCGCATGCATTTAGCCATGCCGGCGTCCTTTTCGCACTTAACGCTATTATTATTCGGGCAGACTAGTATCGGTTGGCTGGCTGGCACGACGAAGCCGCGAGCATAATAAGTTCCTCTATGCCGGAGCCGTTGAATAAGTAGGTAATAATAATTTCGTTCGGCAGTGCCAGTGCCGTGCGCGCGGTTTATTCTGACTTATAACTAGTTATGACGAAGCATTAATTATTTTGAACATTCTTGTTTTGCTGATTCTGTAGCACGATGTAAACTATAATTATACAACTGGATAATAATAACACTAGGTACTAAAGTAGAAAGTAGGCACCTAAGCTGAGTTATTTCTTCGGGTTGTGCAATAAAGTGTTCTCTATCTGTTTAAGAGTTTTTGTACTATACTATAGGTAATAAAAACTGGCCAACTGTGAGTCGGACTCGCGAAGGGGTACCGTAACATTATCTATACAACATTTGACACAAATATCGAGAAAAACAGCAAAAATCACGTTTGTTGTATGGTAGCCCCCTTAAATATTTATTTTATTTTAACTATTTATTTTTGAAGCAAATATAGAACTATATATTCTGTGAATGTTTCAAGCGTCTACCTGTGGCGTTATTAATATCGAGCAAAAACCGGCAAAAAAAATTACGTTTGTTCTATGGGAGCCCCCTTCAATATTTATTTTATTCTGTTTTTAGCCTGGCTAGCACGGTTCATGAGATAGAGCCTGGTGACAGACAGACAGACAGACAGACAGGCAGACAGACGGACAGACAGACAGACAGACGGACAGTGAATAGACTTAGTAATAGGGTCCCGTTCGGCACCCTTCGGGTACGGAAACCCTAAAAAGAAATAAATTTATTACGCGGCGTCATGCAATATTATATATAACGAATAGAACTGGAATACAATACCTAGTTGTGCGCGTAGGAAGGTATGTATGACCCGACGCGAAGCGGAAGCGCGCCGCGCCGCCGCGGGTATATTTTTAGGTGCGCTCATGCACGCATTTTGTTTTATATTTTCTGAGCGAGTAGTTACACAGGGTATAGCAAAATCCCCATTTGCATCCGAAAGTTCTGAGTCATCATCATCAGCAGCCATTTTTACGCCCACTGCAGGACATAGGCCTCCCTCATAGTTTTCCCTAAACATAAAGGGTTATGCCCTAATCGCCAGGCTTGGCGGGCGGATTGGCGATCGCAGTATGCGGTTGGAATCTCAGGAAGACGCTGCTGCCTTCTACGACATCCACGGAATGAAATGGAGTGACGCTATTCTTAATCCGACACCTCACGGACAATGCCGTTCGTCATTTGTCAGTTCGTCACACGGTTCTGAGTGCTAGCTATCAATACGAACAAATACTGTAAGGGAAAAACTGCGAAATCGCGAAAAAAATATAAGCTGTTTCATAAATGAGACTGATCAAAAGATGTGCCCCCGCAGCTCCGTAGGTAGGTAACAATTTCGCGCGGCTGTTTTTTGGCTATATATAAGCATTAGGTATTATTCTTATGTCAGACAATAACTACCTAACTAAAAATTTTATTACAATAATCAAAAGTATTTTCTTTCTTTTCTTTCGTTTTAATGATACCTAGTTAGTATAATTATATTCTTTTTGTTGCACTATTCCGTATGAGGACAATTTTTAAAAAGCTATTTACAGGCTAAAAATTCCACCCATACCCGGACGGTACCTGAACCCGCGACCTCTGGCTATCCGTGCCAGCGCTCTCCCAACTGAGCTAATGGGCAAGTGCAGGCATCGGAGAAATTTCGAACCTCTACAAACTTCTCCATATTACGTACAGGCAGCGACATCTGGCTGAAGTAATTTACATCACTTGCAGCCTCGAGTACCCACTTTTATGCTCATAGATATTTTGCCGGGTAATACTGAACTCTTTATTTGTACTGTGACTGAACTCGCTCCGATTGGTAACACAACAGACAAGCCCGGCACCACGCCGTTTGAGTTTGAGGATAGAAAACAGTGACTTGGGGGTTTATTGTATGTGATAGTTAGATGATAGATGTACCCGTAATATTTAATTGACAAAAATATAGTTCGAAAAACCTATTTAGAGGCTAAAAATTCCACCCACGCCGGGACTTGAACCCGCGACCTCTGGATAACCGTGCCAGCGCTCTCCCAACTGATCTAACTGTAACCCACTTTGATATCGCTGTACCTACATGATTATATTCTTTTTTCACACCTGCTATTCAGAAAAGATCCCTTGATTCCCTCAAATGAGGGATCAAAGTTGTACTTTTCTTCCCTGATATTCTAGTTTTTTTTTATTGCCCTCAGCATGATCCGTGTGCAGATTTTCACAAAATGTAATTCCAATTCGATTTTTATTTTGTTGCAATCGATCATAAACTTCTTTCGATATCTTAATTGTGTTTGATTTAAATTTTCCTTATAGCAGGTGTGAAAAGCAGTATGTGTCACTCGGTAGCAAAATTATTACCGTCTTGGGCGTAAACACTTGAATCCCTCGCTACGCTCAAGATTCTACTTTAGAATCCCTCGCTACGCTCAAGATTCTACTTTAGAATCCCTCGCTACGCTCGGGATTCTATTGTAGAATCTTTCGCTTTACTCAGGATTCAATATACCGCCCTCGCCGTAAATATATCATTTTGCTCCCTTGGGACACAATCTACTATTGTTGCACTAACCCGTGCTGAGGACAATTTTAAAAACCTATTTTTCTTAAACATGCGCGGAAATATTGTCATTACTTTTGAATAAAGAACACGCGAAGTATCATATTTACGTAGACTGAAAAACCAAAATCACTTCCCGGCGCGTTCTTTGAATTTGGAACGAAGAGCGCTCCGGCAATGTTGTATGAAACGGTGTGCTGTTTGAATTTAGAACTCTCATCTATCGTACACATTGCGTTCTCGTGGCTGTATAGCCACAGATGCGTTTACCTTTCGGCACAAACTGTAAAATTAAAATAAAAATTGGCGGTAAAGCGGAGTTCGTTGTTATTTTGTTAATAAAATAATTCAAATGAGTTCCGATGATTCTGAAAGTGAAAATGAAATTAACATTGACTGCACTCCACTAGATTTAAGATCGGAATCTAAATTAGCGATGAAAAACCTGCTTCCAGCAAAATCAAAAGAAAATTTATTATGTAAAAGGCCCCTTTTTAATTCCTTGCATTTTTTAAGAAAAGCACTATATATTATGCCTCGGCCGAAATGGCAATTGCCTGTCTCGTATCATTGAAGTCTTCGCCTGCGGCTCGGCCTTCAAACTACAACAACAAAAAGAATATAAATATGTAGTTCCCATTTAATTCTGTTTCCGAGCTAAGAACACGGATTAGGAAAAGTATTATTTGTTGATTCGAATTAGAGAAATTTTTTTTTTTGCTCACTTGGTATAGTATTTATAGGTATTCATAGGTACAAATCGGATATTATAACACGAATCAATCACTTTGATGAGCATATCAATGTAAAAGTAGCATTATGCTACTACTATTATGCAGGACAATAAAATGGCATAAGCTTCGGTCACACACGTCGACTAATCGGTGTCGAGAATTTAGAACGTCAGTGCGCATTCGCAGCTTAAGCTTCGGTCACACACAGCCACTAGTCTCTGCGAGTGCACTCGCCGCGAATACTAGTCGCAGCGACCATTCGCTGCCTTCTTGTCACACACAGCTAGTTCTACACGAGAATATCGACCGTCAGTGCGCATTCGCAGCGACTAAAATTGAACATGCTCAATTCTAGTCGCGGTCACACATAGCGAATACTCGCGGCGAGTAGGCACTAGCAACGGTTAGTCGCTGTGTGTAACCAAAGCATTAGAGTATAAAGTACTACGTAGCTATAGAGAGGACATCTAAACGATTAGTGTAAAAGAATTTGCTTAGCAATCTGATAATAGTAGTTTATGTGACTGTCACATAATGAGGGTTATTAAAACACGAGCGAGATTTTAAAAAACGAGCCTTGGCGAGTTTTTTAATAGCATTGGCGAGTGTTTTAATACCAAGTTATGTGCAGTCTCATACACTACTTTATCTACACTCATGTCTTAATCTTCAAAGTAAGGAATCAAAGGAAAACACGTTTGACAAGCTTTGTACTATACATAAATCATATCGAAATTAAACAAAATTTTCAATTATAAATTTTAGTTGCACTTTTGGTACCACGAAAATGAAATTAGGTTTTTTATAGTCAACAAAAAACTTAAGTTTTGTTCCGTGATCACAGCAACACTCTAAAAAAAATAACTGTAACATAAAGTGAAAAATCTGACCTTTAATGTAACTTTATATTACACTTTTTTATTTTTATTTTCTTTAAAGTTATGTATTGTTTAAAGCCTGTCAATATGTGTTTACCTTTGAATTCTTAATTTGAAGATTATGATATGAGTGTAGATAAAATATTCTTATCTTATAAAATAAGTACGATGACTCGGAAGTCAGATTACCCATCGCTTTTATGTAACAGGGGCTGATGTCGACTGTACTTACGCAGACCCTTACAAACCCCACCGAGGTATAAAGCGGGTCTGAGAGCTCTTGCCTGGCAATAATCCCGGCGGGGGATATCGTAGCTTACACCGGACTCTGAGACCCCCTTTTAGTCCCCCGGGGGAAAGAGAGAGGGCTGTTTTCGCCCAGAGGGGGAGAAGCAGGGGAGAAGGAGAACGGATGGCTCGATCGATACTTCGGTGGCCAAGGTAGGCTTAAACCTACGTCTAAATTGCTGGATTCTTGGTTCTGACCATAGGTTTTGACTTTATTTTCAGATAAGAGTTTGATTGAATGTTTCTGTACATGCACCTACCTAATCAAATCTTGTAAGGTATACATAGTTTAATTTACTTGCGCGATAAGCGGTGAAAATACATAAAATGGTATACTGATATATAGCTACAAACCTGATGTTTTCAGTCTATAAATAAAAAAAACATTTTTTCATCATTATTGAATAATTTATAAGTTTTATAACACACGTGAGACCGTGGGTAAGTATAATCACGTGATATGTTGGAATGTTATGTAATAAATGAATGAATGTTACGTGGAGCATGCTGTATCGCTCGCACAATTTAACATGTTTTTAATATTGTAAGATAAGATAAGATTTAATACCTTCCGATATTATTTTCATCAAACGATCTCGGAAAGAGCATTTTTGCTCTTCGATATTTAAATGCAAAAGCAGTTTTTATCCGCTAGAGGATAAAGTAAATCGAATTTAGAACATCTTGTGCACTTCAAAACATCATTAAACCTATTTACTCCATGGTGCCGAATTTATCACTGTTTACCCGTGGTCCCGATGGGTCGACCCATCACCGGGTCAACGGGTAATTTTAATTACCCGTGGACCCATGGCATTAGGGATTGTTCCCTGGACTTCTGACTATATCGATAGAAAATGAAAACCAGTTACATTATCATCATCATCATCATCATCAGCGATTCTTACGCCCACTGCAGGACACAGGCCTCCCTCATGGTTTTCCCTAACCAAAAAGGGTTTTGCCACAATCGCCACGCCTGGCAGGCGGCTTGGCGATCGCAGTATGCGGTTGGAATCTCAGAAAGACGCCGCTGCCCGTCTCCTGGTAATTTATTTCCTTAGTCGCCTTCTACGACATCCACGGAGTGAAATGGAGTGACGCTATTCTTAATCCGGCACCACACGGATGTTACATCATACAATTTGGAAATCATGAGATATTGAATATTTCTTCCGGCTTGTCCTGTCCGGACCACCTAGCCAGTCACAAAAAGTACTAGGAGCACATAGGTAGCTGCTAAGAGGTTTTCATGTTGTCAAAATATACCTACGTAAAAAGTTGTCCAGTTAGAACCAGAACAAAACCAGCAATAGAAAATGATGAATTCATAACAGATACACTAATGGAATTAATTACTGGCGAAATAACAGTTGGATATGCACTAGAAATGTTAAGATAGTTTATAAGTCATAACTCATAAGTGTGTACTGTAGGTACCTATCGGTTATGAATTCATCATTTTCAATATTGGTTCTGGTATGAGTATGTTTTTGTGCCCAAGCATCAATGGCCCAAGGATGCAATTATTTATGGCAGTTTGCTTATGATTAAGTAAACTTTATTGTATGTAGGTAACTGTGGTTTTCATTTTCTATCGATATAGTCGGAAGTCCATGGAACAAACCCTAATGCCATGGGTCCACGGGTAATAAATTACCCGTTGACCCGGTGATGTGTCGACCCACCGGGACCACGGGTAGACACCGGAATTTATCCTACAACTTTTTTTAATTTGTTTGAAACTGAGACTCGGAACCTTCTTTGTTTTTTTTTGCATTTAGTCATTTCCTCGCTGAGGTGGGATAAAAAGTTACGTGTTGCACTCGAGTGCAAAGATTTTTCACCTCGTGCTCTTTTGGTTCCCTCACTCGCTGCGCTTGTGATTCAATTTTAGAATCCTTCGCTTGCTCGGTCATCAAAATGGAGCATCCGATTAAAAAGCAACTCTACACTCCTTTATAACAAAAAACTATTATTGCACACGCCAGAAAACAATTACAGAAACAATAGTATTAATACGAATAAACTTTTGATAAATATGGTCTGAGCGTTTGATGGATGATTAAGTTGCGGATATTCAAGGCATATTTTTCTAATCCTGTATTAAGTTTTTTATTGAGAAAATTTAATTCTAAAATTAATAATTTTGGTAACAACTTTTCTTTATTAAAAAGTACGTATCGGAATACAAAAATGTATTTATAATGTCCGTAATTTAATTATGCATCAAACCCTCAGACCACATTATAATGAACTTAAAAGGAAAACTATCACGGCTAAGTAGGCTTTACTAGTTAACGAGTAGTAGGCGACCACCTTATGAAAGGAAAACTTCGTACAAAATCCGTTGAAAATTACTTCGATGAAGTTGTAGTTCTTTAAAGCAGATAAAAAAAACCTCTTTCTACGGAACCCTACATTGCGCGTGGCCCAACACGCACTTGGCCGGTTTTTTAGCTTGGAAGCTCCATTATCTGACAAAAAGGGATAATTCACGAACACTAATAAACATTTGTAAACATTAATTTTATTTATTTACCTAATTGTCCATTACAAATGTATTAAATTGATAAAATGAGTAATAAAGTGACTATTCTTAATGTTTTAAAAAAAAACGATTCTACTGAAGCAATGACAATAGCCTTAGGGAGAGGGAAATAACATAGTGTCTTCCTTTTAGGAGTGTTCTAGAGGACGGTTTTATATTATAAGAATTCTAACAAGGATGTAACTATGCAATGTTTTTGCAAATTATTAATGCAACTCACGTCTGTATCCCAGAGGGGTAGGCAGAGACCAGGGACTGCCACTTGCCACGATCCTAACAGATCACTTTAACGTTTATGGGCATTATTATGCCACGCACACGTGACAAGAGTCACGTAACTGGCGAGTACATATTTATGTAGGTACCGAAATTAGCTTTTAAAAAAAAATTGTGCTTCAATAATTGCAAAAGCATTGTATAGTGGTCCCAGTGGCACAGTGGTGCAAGTCGACCTTATGAAGATGGAAATTGATAATAAACAGCAAAAATATCAATAATAAAAATAGGTCAAGATGTCACAAAAATGTCTGTTGAACGCTACACGTCCGACACGTGATATAAATATATAAAATTAAAATTTAAACTGTTTCTTTAAAAAAAAAAGAAATGCATATTAATCTAGCTCTGGAATCTGAATATGAGATTATGGTGCTTCCAGAGGTTGCTCTATATTAAAGATGAATGATACAAATAAACTACAGTATACCCGTACTTATACTTATAAGTATTAGAAGTAAAAGTACAGGCATGCAGAAGAACACTGAACACATTATTTCACATTATAGGTATAGAAAAACATTAATATTATGGGAAGTGGGACAGACGCACAATATGTACACACGGTTCTATGAACAGCCGAGTTTCATAAAACTACAATTCGTAGTTTATTATGACAATTCAAGATACATTGCGTCAATCGTTTTGTTAATCTGTGGGTTAATCGACTTTGTAATGTACATCGAAATGTTATAGTAAACCATGAGTAGTAGTTCTATGAAACAGGCCCCAGATACGCCGTGAATGTCAATGTGAATTGTCATTGTTGTAGGTTGTAGACTTTTAAGTCCTTATTTCTACATCATAGGAGGCAACTCAGGAAACATTTCAAAATAAATCATGAACCTTTTTTCCGGGGTTTGGAGATTTCAAAGAATGCGAAAAATCAACAAACATAAATGCCTCTTGCGGCGATCCTGATAAATATCTTTCGCTTCATCGACATTAAAAAAAAAATTCTCTGCTAATTAAAACAAACTTGCTCACAAATATTGATAAACGCTTCATCATATTATAAGACGTTAACGAGCACCTTTTGACGCTTGTGCCCGTTTTGTATCGCAGTAGGCAGTAGGTTCAGTTTTTACTTTTTATTTCTACAAAATTTAGTCGATTTTGCTTTGAACACATGGGAACCCTATTTGTGCTTGAAAACGAAACGCATTTTCAGGGATTGCCAAAAATAATGGATACGTTTAGGTACCCGGTGTTAGAACCGAGTAGGGGAATTACCGGGCGCTATTCACTTTTCTAAATTTCTTCCGCTAATGTATTGTTTCGTTTCGGTACGATTGACGATTGAATACATTACAGAAAAATGTATAATATACCAATGTTTACGTAAACATGGGAGGGGGGTAAGAGCTTTGCTGACTTTTGCTGACGAGGGGGGAGGGGGAGGGCGGGTAAATAATTGTAATAGATCTATCTGCTTACGTAATACTTGAACGGCGCCCCTTACAGGTTTTACAAAAAGTATTAAGGATAAAACACACCAACGCGGTTGCGCTGGCGGTCCATACAAAATACTACTGCCGTAAATGATTTATGTATGGACCGCCCACCGCCATGCGCGACCGCGTTGGTGTGTGTCATCTTTCAGTCGTAAAGAAGGAACATTACCTCTCCAATGAGATTAAAATCTCATTAAAATCAACGCAACCGCGTTGGTGTGTTTTATCAAAGCATTTTTTGTGAAAGTTCTCCGTTCGTTTCTATGGCATCCCTAGGATTCACTATGAATATAATATATAACAACCACAGAATAACATCCGCGAGTCATCGCTGTGGCTAGCTTCAAGGACCGCAGACGTCCGAATCACAACTGCAGGAGACCAGCCTCCTAATTCTGTAACTTCAAGTTACGCAGAAGTACCACTGTAATGTAATCCACTCGCGCCCGTAGCTAAGTCACGCTAGAGATTGGCTTACCGGGAAGAATGTAAAAAATTTAAAAAAATATCTCCACAGATATACTGAGTTTACTGTAAATTATTACTTTGTTAAAGATTTCACATTTGTACGGTTCCGTAGCCAAAGGGGTAAGGGAAGACTCCACTGTCCGTCTGTCTGGCTGTCTGTCACCAGGCTGTATCTCATGAACCGTGATACCTAGACAGTTGAATTTTTCACAGATGATATGTATTTTTGTTGCAGCTATAACAAATACTAAAAACAGAATAAAATAAATATTTAGGGGGGCCCCCATACAACAAACGTTGTCTAGAGACAGCGCTCGCCATCTAGCGGCCATCTATGTAACCTTCACAGCGCCGATCTCATGTCGTTAAATGTCAATGTTAAACGCTTCTTGTTGGTTTCTATAGATGGCGCTGTTCTCAATGTACCTAATCTATCTTGTCTCGATCTTTGTCTAATATTGTATAGATAATGGTACGGAACCCTTCGTGCGCGAGTCCGACTAGCACTTGGCCGGATGTTTTCCAATTCAAGTTTTCGTCATATGAAAACATTCTCCTCCACCCACCACTATATGACTTACCACGTCCATAGCTTTCTCTAGATGATTCAGTAGGTAACGCTGTACACAACTAGCAGCAATAAAAACTGAATGTTGTGCGAAGAATTTTACTTGAATATATTTATGAAGTACTTGAATCCGCCCATCCAGGCGCCCCTCAGACGCACGCTAACCCAAAAATACGCAATTCAAAACACATAAAGTACATTGTGTCATTTACAACTTTTTAAATTTTTAATTTTTTTTAAAGTGACTTTTATGGTTCTTCCGTTTTGTTGTCCCTGGTCTCTGCCTAACCTTCTGGGATACAGAAGTGAGTTTATGTTATGTGTTGTTTTGTAGTGGTGGATAAATGTTTAAAACCGCACGTATTAACTAGAATGGATATCCTTCTCGGAAAATAAATTACTGAATGTTGCGACATTAGTAGAGCGCGTACTCATAGAACAAAAATTGTGTGGTATTTCCAGACCTTTAAATGAATTAAACTGCGGGATTCACACACTCCAACAAATACAGTCCCTCATATTCTCTGTACGTCTTTCCAGCAACCGTCCTTCTGTCCGAGATATGTCTCCGTAGAAGGTTCTGGGACCAGAGTGAGAGGTTCTCTCGTCCCAAATCGAGAGTCTTTGACGTTTTCTGGAGGCTTAGCATGTTCTTGTTGAGGCGTTTCTTTATCTTGTCCGTTTGCTGGTCTTCTTCGGCCTTCATGGGGGTGATGTCTGTGGAACACACGAGATTATTATAGAGGGTGCAACAAAAAATCCCATATACGAAAGCGGGGTATTTTTTCTCTCCCGATGTTTTTGTTGCGATTTTAAAAGTGATTCGTATGACACGTTCCCATTTTCGGATGTAGGTGTGTGATTTCGTGGCACCGTGTAAATCTACACAGAATTGCAGAATTACGTACTCATAACACCTATTTCATCATCATCATTAGCCATTTGACGCCCACTGCAGGACATAGGCCTCCATCATGGTTTCCATGAGGGGTTTTGCCATAATCGCCACGCTTGGCAGGCGGGTTGGCGATCGCAGTATGCGGTTGGAGTCTCAGGAAGACGCTGCTGCCCGTCTCCTGGTAATTGATGAACACCTATTTGCGGCTACGCAATTTATACTAGGACTAATTTTCTAGCAACTAATAATAGAGTATTGACATTTATCATCATTATCAGCCATTTGACGCCCACTGCAGGACACAGGCCTCCCTCATGGTTTTCATAACCATGACAAGTTTTGCCATAATCGCCACGCATGGCAGGCGGGTTGGCGATCGCTATATGCGATTGGAATCTCAGGAAGACGCTGCCTTATGGACATTGCCTTATGTAAATTTTACTGAAATAAAGTGCGAAAGATCATTTGGACATTCTGTTCCGCGACTCTAAAGCTATATTTTAATAACTGTAGGTACCTAACTACCTAAAGTAGAGTTTTTTTTTCTCCATATAAAATAGCGGTAGCAAGACATCTCGACCCCGAGACAATTCGACCCGGACAATACGACCCGGACAATTCGACCCGGACAAATCGACCCCGACAACTCGACCCTGACAACTCGACCCGGACAACTCAACCCGGACAACTGCGGGAACTGGAATTGATCGTTACAGGCGATCTTTCCAGTCCATATACTTAGGGCGCACAGAACCGGTTCCGATTTTCATGTAGGAACCAGTAACTGTAATAATCGTAGGAGCTGGTTTCTGACCCGGTTTCTCCATACAAATGGAACCGGTTTGCTATCCAATGCTATAAATAGATAGATATAACAGCAAAATGGCGCCAGGCGCTAAGCGAACTCGAAAAAAAACATAACAAAGAAAAAAAGAGGAGAAAAACAAAAACAGCACATAAAACAGGCAAAGAAAAACTAAAGAGGAATAAAAAAATATCGGTGAGGTGCAGTGTAGGGTTCCGTAGAAAGAGGGGGGTTTATCTGCTTTACAGAACTAACAAATTCATCAATGCATTTTATACGAAGTTGTCCTTTTATAAGTTGGTCGCCTATTACTCGTTAACTTGTAAAGCCTACTTAACCGTGATAGTTTTCCTTTAAGTTGAATGCTACTACTCTGCATTTTTTCACATTTCTACAATCAACCGTTTAGCCAGGAGAGGGGGGGGGACGCCCTACTCGCACAAAAAATTGCACTTTAAAGCTTAATATTTCGCAAACGGAACCTTAAATTTAAAAAAAATCTTCCTACAACCACAATATTTTTAAAGACCAATCTAACGATACCCCACACTATGGTGCAGGCGAGAAAAAAAATGCAAAAATAGGGAGGCTATTTGTTACCGTAGCGTAAAAAAAATTTAAAGATTTTATTTTACTGTTTTGTCGGCGTGATTAATATGTATGACATGTGGCGTATATCTATGCAAAATTTCAGCTTTATCGTACTAATCGTCTCTGCCCTAGGCCGCGGATAGACAGACGGATGGACGGACAGACGGACGGACACGGTGAAACTATAGAATCTAAATAATTATAATACAAGCGGTGGTAGCCTAGTGGGTAGAACCTCGGACTCGGAAGCGGGAGACCCGTGTTCGATCCTCGGTGCGGGCAGGTACGTATGACTTGGTTTTCTAAGTTATGTACATTTGTGAAGTTATAGTAGCAATACCACTCGCTAACGGTGAAGGAAAACATCGTGAGAAAACCTGAGTGTCTGAGCTATTCACATACCTCAGCGCTTTAAATCGCCAATCCGCGGTGGGCACGCGTGGTGATTAAGCCCATACTCTCTATAGGGAAGAGCGGGTGACCGTGCTCTTCTACTATAAAGGGAAATTTCCCGCCAGGCAGATCGTATGCCTGGGGACGGCCGGTCCAACTGATGTTTGTCGGACGTTATATTTATGATAAGTCATGTGAAACATTTTGCTTGCGCGATGCAGGAATATCGGAGTTTATAGTGCGCGCGCAGAGTTGACATGTGCTCGCCACATCACTCCCCTTCAAGACCGTAGCTACGCATAGCTAGGTCTGATAGGAATCGAAGTCTGTGCTCTAAAGCCTGCAAGTGCCAGGAGGCGCTGAGTCAGTGAGTCGACTAGCGGTTGAGGGTGTTCGGCGGCTAACAGTCACTTCACCGGCGACAGTACCATGGAGACCGCGCATGTGGTAGGAACCAGTGAAGGCTGCTGTACCACTAGTAACGTGCACTGTTGCTGTGTGGCTGCCGTGCCGAAGGGTTGGGGGAGATCACCATCAGTACCAGTAGTCGGTGCGTTGACTGTAGTGGAACTGATGAGGTGAGAGGAAAGAGGATGCTGGCCTTGCTTTGAGACTGATTGTATGTGGGGTGCTGCGAGAGCGAAGGAAGGTTGACAATGTTCTGTCGAGGGTCACCACTATAGGGAAGAGCGGGTGAAGGAAAACATCGTGAGAAAACCTGAGTGTCTGAGCTATTCACATACATCAGCGCTTGAAATCGCCAATCCGCGGTGGGCACGCGTGGTGATTAAGCCCATACTCTCTATAGGGAAGAGCGGGTGATCGTGCTCTTCTACTATAAAGGGAAATTTCCCGCCAGGCAGATCGTATGCCTGGGGACGGCCGGTCCAACTGATGTTTGTCGGACGTTATATTTATGGTAAGTCATGTGAAACATTTTGCTTGCGCGATGCAGGAATATCGGAGTTTATAGTGCGCGCGCAGAGTTGACATGTGCTCGCCACACTCTCTCCCTGAGAGAAGGCCTGTGCCCTACGGTGGGACGTATACAGGCTGATTATGTAATTATAATACAGCAATTTTAAATTGGAATAACGCTATCTTGCTTTAAGCAGCAAATAACAGCGACACTGTACTTAATAAGGCTAGACGAGCAGAACTCACCAATCACGCGTCTCGTCCCTCTTTCCGCTGCGTCCAACGCTTGAGAGAGACTTTCCAGGTAGCTTCTATGGTCGGTGACGTCACAGAGTCTCCGCAGACTCTCCGTGAGGCCCAGGGAAGGGCACACGAGGGCACAAGTGACGTCATCGGCAAGGCAGCGAGCGTGGAGACGCCCCACCGAGGCTTGGAGGGTCTCAAACATCCAGATCTTCTCGCCGCTGGAGGAAACAGTAAATCATTTGTAGCAAACGTATGCAGCCTACAGGGTATAAAAAACCCTTCTAGTGCGAGTTGGACTCGCGCACAAAGGGTTCCGTACCATTATCTATTCAACATTTGAATCTTTCAACTATCTACCTGTTGCCGTTATTAATATCGAACAAAATACGGCAAAAAATCACTTTTGTTGTATGGGCTCCCTTAAATATTAATTTTATTCTGTTTTTAGTATTTGTTGTTATAGCGGCAGAAACAGAAATACATCATCTGTGAAAATTTCAACTGTCTAGCATCATCACAGTTCATGAGATACAGCCTGGTGACGTACAGAAAGACAGAGAGACGAACAGTGGAGTCTTAGCAATAGGGTAAGTTGGGTAAGACCCTTACCCTATGGGTGAGCGGGTGGGGCTTTTTCGGGTTACACGGTCGTTGCTCTATGAGTAAGCGTTACGCTTACGCGGCACTGGCGCCATCTAGCGACACGAGTCAAGAGGATCTGAGTAGTGGCTACCATGCTATACTCAACGATATATAAATTACCACCGCCGGAGGCGACATGTTTTCGTTGCGTGCGGTTTTAGCCAGTGACCGTCTACTACCAGTCCTTTTTTGCTTAAAGAATGTAGTATTCGGCGTCTATGCCCATAGTGGGTTTTTAGCGGGTTTACTTACAAGGCAATAGAATAACATCCTCAGAGCATTGAATAGTGGAGAGGACAAGCCACCGCGTAGCAGCTGACCGTTGTATGCCCGGCGGGCATACACTCAGTGTTGGCGGCATTGTAAAAAGGAGCACAATATGCACTCTTCATTTCAAAGAAAACAAACTGCACGCGCCTTTTCTTAGCTTAGGGCCGGTTTCTGAATTGAGAATTTCACTAAGCAAATACTTAAGTAACGTTCTGTCACGCTCTTTTCTGAGAAATTTAAAGAGACATCACTACAGTTAACTATTTACTTAGCGAAATTCTCAATTCCGAAACTTGCCTGCTTAAGTTATTTTTGATCTAATTTGTACATATTTCTCTATCAGTAAATTATCTTTTCAATTGCTAAATAACATTCTTCATTCTTCGTCTCAACCAATCACTCTTTCATGCTTCATTTTTGCTTTCTGAAATCAGACTTAAATCTTCTCGGGTTCGATTCCCAACCGTCGGTAGTGGGTGACCTACTCACTCCCACATGAGAAACGAATTTGAAGCAGGCTCGTCTCGATGTGTTTACAATATCATTAGGAGTCCTGGATTTCTCAATACGATCCAAAAACGAAGCACCAGTCGACGGCTTAGGTGTTTTAAAACGAATCAACGCCTACCAAAGTGAAGCGATCTAGAAGCGAGGGCATGATTTTGATAGCGAGCTTTTTCATTTTGACTGGCTATTTGGTATAGGTTCCTTTAATTAAAATATTTCAAAAAAGCAGTAACGCCGAATGGTATTACCAAATGCCTGGCAGAATTTTTCTCTGTTGTGAGCAACAAGCAACCAGACACAGGGCTCCGCGGACTGCTGCTTCACCACGACTACAAAACGAGTCACTTCCTGGACAGCCGGGTAAACTCCTGGGTCTCTCTCATTACAGCCTGGTGGCCTAATTATGCGCATCAAATCCTGAGCGATTCCAATTGTATAACTGTCAAAATCCATACTAATTTGACAGTTAGACGATTGGAATCGCTCAGGATTTGGTGAGCGTAATATGGGCTGATCGAGCACTGTGTGGCTTCCTTTTATTCCCGAAAACAAAAAAAAAATAGCTCAGAGATATAATTGGGCGCTAAACGGGCTCTGTTAGCGTTCGAGCAGGGTGTAAACGAGGTGTCTTCGGCGGACTGAAAATTGTTCAGACGCGTAAAACTTTGTATAGAAGCTGGTGGAGAGTACTTTGAAAAAATTTAATAAAAAATATTTCCTTATGGAAAACTTTATTTTGTTTTCGCAGAACTTTCTGAGTGACCCTCTGAGTATCTCAATTCGTTTTATTTTACTAGCCTTTTCTGCACTTTGCAACCACTTACAAACATATTGTGAAACATAAAATTTTACTGATTAAACAAATAAAATCAAAAACTACCTAGCAAAATATCACAATCTGAATTCAGCGGTAATGAATGAATTTAGCAAAAATATTTTAGTCGTAAAATTATGCAAATACAGACTAAATAAATTAAGACTACAACCACTCGAGTAGTGGTTATCGTCTTAATTTTACTATGTAGGTTGATGAAATTATCGATAACTTTTTATCGAAAGGACACCACCGTATCTCGAGGTGCAGTTGTGTGCGTGCTTGCTACATAAAGTGCCCTTCGTCCGCCCAGGTTTAGATCTTTTAAGATCGTATTTAGAAGGAAGGGTCCAAAAAGCAGACGTAAATCGTATTAAATCCTCGGGTTCACTTGTAAAAATAGGAGTCCCGCAGGATCTATCTTAGGGCCGGTCCTTTTCCTAGTCTATATAAATGATTTACCGTTTATGGTACAAAAAATGTCTGAGATAGTGTTATTTGCTGATGACACGTCACTTATTTTTAAAATAAGGAGACAAGAAAATAATCTTGACGATGCAAATAATGCTCTCTCGCAAGTACTAGATTGGTTCACAGCAAATAATCTGCTGCTAAATTCTAAAAAGACAAAATGTATAAAGTTTTCCTTACCTAACGTACGAGTAGTTGAGAACAACATAGTAATTGGACATGAAAAACTAGAATTTGTAGATGATACTGTATTTCTGGGCATCACAATCGATGCAAAACTACAATGGGGTCCACATATTGTAAAATTAGCACACAGACTTAGCTCTGCAGCATATGCAGTGAAAAGAATTAGGGAACTCACTGACGTTGCAACTGCTAGGCTTGTTTATTTTAGTTACTTCCGTAGTATTATGTCCTACGGTATACTACTATGGGGCCGGGCAGCAGACATTGAGACTATCTTCATCTTGCAGAAGAGAGCCATCCGATTTATTTACAAGTTAGGTAGTAGGGATTCGCTAAGATATTTCTTTAAAGAAACTAACATCTTAACAGTTGCATGTCAATACATTTATGAAAATATTATGTACGTTAGAAAAAATATCAAAGACTTCGAAAATGTTGGTGGCCACCATAATGTTAATACTAGAAATAAACATAAATTGTCATTTCTACTATTTAGACTTGCAAAAGTTAACACATCCTTTATGGGGCACTGTATAAGGTTCTACAAAAAAATTCCTCAAGATATATTAGAGTTACCTCCAACGCGATTTAAAAAATGTGTTATGCACATTCTGTGCAAAAAGGCTTACTATAACATCAAGGATTATTTAGAAGACAAATATGTTTGGCATTAAACAGTAGATTAATATTATTTAAAGGACGATTGTGACTAGGGTTCAACACATTCATGACTAATATTTTAAGTTGCAAACTCTGTTAATTAAGTTATAACGTGTTTTGAAAACAATAAATGTGGAGTTTCTTTGTTAGCTTCTTCTCCACATAATCCATTAATTGTGAAACTAACAACTTTGACGTTCATTAAGTAAACATTCTGTTTTTACAATGAATAAAAATATTTGAATTGAATTGTACACACAGACGTAACTGCTTTGCACTTGTTAACCACTAGAGCGAAGGGACAAATGTGTGTGTGGTGAAGACGTGTGCGTGTTTCTTGTGTTTATTTAACCGTGCTTGGTTGCGACCGTCGAACTCTATAAAGATCAGACAATTTGTCCCATCTCCCTATATTGAGATATCTGTGATAACGTCGGACTCAGGTACACTGGAAATAAATAACAGTGGGACCCTTTTCAGTGTACTTACGTCCGATGTTAGTTGTTCTATATGTGTCATTGGGAAAAATCCTGAGCCGGCGAGTTTATGACTATCCCTAGTCATAAACTCGCCGGCTGAGGATTTTTTCCCGGGCTGCCGTCTTTAAAAAAACCGGACAAGTGCGAGTCGGACTCGCCCGGACTCGCGCCGCAGATAAATACTGTAGTTTTTGTACGCCGATGTCTCTGGCTATCTCACTCACACGACGATTTTGCATTACAATTTGCTTCGCTTTATTGACATGATCATCGTCAGTTGAAGTGGATGACCTTCCAGCCGGTGGTAAATCTTCGACCATTGTACGTCCCTCTTTGAATGATTTATACGACTCGTATGCCCGAGTTTTGGACATACAATTATTTGCGAACGCCTTTTGTAACATTTTAAGCGTTTCGGCACGAGAAGTTTCATTTGCAACACAGAATTTAATGCAAGATCGTTGCTCCACAAAATCGGCCATAGTAAAAAACGACGCGACCACAAAAGTTGTTTGTCACACAAATGTTAATTCGTCACAAAATACTCGACAGAGGTTAGGTTATTTTTCTACCGCCGACAGTATTTTTTTCCCGCCAATCAATGACAGTTGCACCAACCTCACGCAAACAGATTTTTTTAAATATCTCTAGCACGGGATGTGATGAGAATTTCCGGGTACTCCTGGGACAGAATTAGGTTCTTCAGTTGTTTTTTCATTGCTCCGATTCAGCTTGTTCGTCATCGGTTGATGACGAAGATGATGATAAAGATGATGACGCAGAAGTGAACAACTTTTTTTTTAAGTCGGTTATTACTGCCACTAGGTTTAATATCTTTTTGGCTTTACGACGGTTTTTTTCCCTAAAGCTTTTTATTTTTAAGTCTTTTTGTTTTAATTTTCGTCTAGCGTCATTCAACAAGGCAAACAGTCTTCTTTCTCTTGCAGTTAGTAGATGTAAATTGTTATTTCTTATGCCTGGCATATCTGTCGACGTATCCTCCATATCCATGATTGGTGATGAAGGCATAAGGTCCTGAAATATAAAAAGCAATAATTATAAGAGCGAATCGGATTCACATGAGGTTTACCATCTAATCTAAATACTATCTAGTATTGAGTACTACTAGTAGCAGTAGTATTAACTGTGAAGGAAAACATCGTGAGGAAACCTGATTGCCCGAGGTGTTCACATGCCTCAGCGCTTAAAAATGTTTAAAAATTAATCAGCGAGAGGGATCACACGCCCCGGGCGGCTTCCTAAGGGGGCGCCAAATTCATGAACGTTCCTTATATCATGGAAAATAAATCAGTGCGTTCGCTAGAAAAGTAATATTTACATTTAAAAGTTAGTGCAGGGGGCGCTAAAATCTTGTTTCTGCCCCGGATCGGAAAAATTGTAGATCCGGGGAAAATTAAATAGACCCTGAATTTTTAGGAAACGGCTGAAAGAGCATTATTTGTAACTCCTTGATATTTAGCTTGAGGTACTTACAATGTATTTTTTATGTACCTATGTATGTATATTTCTTCGATGGTTTATGTAGTTTATTCTTTTCATTAGTGGCACACATCTTCTTCTTATATATAAGAAAAGCTTTATATATATACATATATAATAAATCGTTAAATCTCGAGAACGGCTGGGCCGATTTGGCAAAATTTTCTTTTTTTATATTTGTGGAAGTCCAGGGAAGGTTTAAACGTTGAGAACAAAAAAAAAGGTTGATGTAGGTGATACGAAGTTTACGGGGTCATCTTGTAATATATATTTTTGGGTAGATATTAATATTATTACTATTCTGTCATCTGTTTATAATATGTCGCCGCCAATAGGCATGATGACAAATTTGGAAAAAGTGTCCTATAATGTCCCAGAACGTACATTATTTACAATCTATTTCATATTTTTGTTCACGGTTAAGATTTAATGTTAAAAAAAAAATTTTAGTTTTTAGATTTAAAATTCCCACCGAAACGCTCGCCAATATCATGGCGTCGCTAGTGACGTTACAGTGGAAAATTAATCTGTGGTGTAAAACGTCAACACAGCAATTTCATATAGGTACGTTCGGTTCTATTAGAATAGAACCTAAATGTTAGAACAGAACATAGATGTTTACTCGCGTCACTCGCGTGTTCCTCAAAGTGACGTCATTCGCTATTCAACTTAATATGGCGGACATCTGTTTTCTGTCATCTTTCTTACTGTCATCATGCCTACTATTGGTAAAATTAGCCTGTCATCGATTTAACTGCCTAGGACGTTCATTAGGTGGCGGCATCCATTTTAAGGGCTAAAGGTCATTCAGCCTTTGATTGAAACGTTCCATAACCTGGCTAGCCGAGTGGTAAGTACTAGACGGCGGCGTCTGCTTTTGTAGGGTGACGTGCATAGACCCGTTTCATACCTCCACTCCGACTCCCCAAGGTTTGCTGGAATAAATCTTTCACAGCCTTTGTACCTACATGCATTTTCTTATGTCGTATTGCCTGTACTCTGTTTTAGTGTGCAGTGAAGTATTTCACGCTAACTGTGAAGGAAACCATCGTGAGGAAACCCTCTAAAACAATGTCCCAGGCACTGCAACCTCCGAGTGGTCCCTTCACCCATTTAGTGTGAGTAAAAGTGCCACTGGATGCTGCATAAATCATCTCATTACGTAGATGCAAAGGCTTAAGTTTTTTTAAGTATAATAACAATAACAATTTCCTATAATATCGCTTACTTCTTCACCGCTTATAGCTTTCAACACCTTCAGGGTCGGACACGCAGTTTCGATCAAGACTCGTCTTTGCTCTGTCCCAACAATGCTGTCTGCATCAAAGTGGATCGAGCAGATCTTAGCATTTTTGGACGGAAACCAATCTCTGCGTCCGGTCGCGTCGATCCATTTTCCTTTAAGATCAGGATCACGTGGAAAGCTGAAAGGTGATTAAACTTTGTCAATAACTGCAGTTTTAATGTTTTAATTTTTGACAGAAAGTCAACATTTACATTTTTGTTGCAAAGTCGGCCTGAAGATAAAAAGTACCCGAAACCGGCGTGCGTGCATGCAACGAGTAATGAATATTGATGAAATGAAAGCGGTCTGTCAGGATCGTGGCAAGAGGCAAAGCCTGGTCTCTGCCTACCCCTCCGGGATACAGGCGTGAGTTTATGAATGTATGCAGTAACTCAACATCGGACTATATGACACTGGACGATAACCAGTGTGAAACAGCAGGACATTTTTTCGTACAACGGCCGGCCACGGCCACAGCAATTATATGAAACTACATAGGCGCCATTCATTTACGTAAGGAACATTTTTGCTAGTTGTTGAGCCAGTCTCTCTCCTAAATAAGAAAAAATAAGAGTAGACCGACGCCCTTACTTTCGTAAGATCTACACATTGGATAAAACCAAGCAAGTGAATTCGGAATTAAGTTAATAAAACGGCATATTAAGTTATTAATAAGGAATTGTCCATAGAATCTCTCAACCTCAGCACGGAGCTCTGGTTTAGAGACAACTACTATTTCATCTACCGTTTCGAGGTATCTCGCAAACTGCAGGCCAAAAGTATTTGCCCTGTCCTGTTTGCAGGATACCCAATTGTTCCTTGCATTGTATAAAAACGACGGTCTCGTCATATTTCTCGCTCTTCTCGCTCTCTTTCCACCTTTAGTTCCACATGGTGATGGGGTCCGCTTTCCTTATATTCTCTCACCACTTCACCCAATTCATGAGCTCGTTTATGGTGGCTCCGCATTCTGTGAGATCTTTCTTTACTACATCCACCCACCTGGTTTTCGGTCTTTCTCTGGATTCCGCTCAGGCCCAGCCTGCATAGACATAGCACTTCGTTGCCAATGAGGCCTCGTTGTAGTTGCTTCCTTTTAAGTTTGTTGAGTGCCGCCCCAGCATTCCGATCTATCTCATGAGTTCCAGTCTCACTTGAGATCTCTTACCTTTGCGCTGGGGACTAAAATGCGTGCACTTTACGGAGAGCGTCCAATATGCGATTAGCCTTGTAAATATTTGGTGCAACGTCTTCCAGATCGACACGGTGTTGAAGTTCCAGTTATAACTTCCGTTGAAACGCCCCTTCTACAACCTGGAGTAGTGTAAGACGAATATTCTGCGTCATCAAACAGGCGACGTTTGATGAGGCAGAATCTGCGTTTTATTTTGAAGCCGATATCTAGAGTGCCTCGAACACGTCGGGGAGCGCTTCTTGGACTGAACCCATTCACAGAAACATATCTAAATATATGGACGTAGTCAGACATGATGAAGTGAATTTCCTTTCAGCTACCATCCAGGCTACCCAATACGCCAATTCCCTTGGGTTTATTTTTGGAAGAAAGAGTTCATCACGTGCATTCCCTGGAGCTACAGGAAGTTGCCCAGCATCTGCCTTCAATGATTTATGCTTTCATAACCGCTATTGCTCATCATCAGCCATTTGACATAGGACACTTATTTAAATAAAAATGACAATACAAATATAAAAAACTTCAGACCAGTTACTAAAATTCCAGTACTATCAAAAATTGTAGAAAAAATTATGTCTAGTAGAATTGAAAAATTTAATCACAACAACAAGATATTGAAGGATGAACAATATGGATTTAGGAAGGGTAAAAATACTACGCTGGCTTGTTTTGACTTAATTTACATAGTTACAGAAAGTCTAAACAATAAGACACCAGTAGCTGCAGTATTCCTCGACTTGAGTTCAGCATTTGATTTTGTTGATCATACAATACTGCTTGATAAATTATATAAATACCGTATTAGGGGAAATGCGTATTACTGGTTAAAAAGTTATTTAAAAGAAAGAAGTCAATGTACCGAAATTGAAAGAACAATAGATTCAAGAAGGTGCAATTTTAGATCTAAATTTAGGAAAACTATCTGCGGGGTACCGCAACGAAGTGTACTTGGTCTGCTTCTATTCATTATGTACATAAATGATCTGCCCAATGCGACACCTAACAAATGTATGATGTTTGCTGACGACACCACACTGTTAATAAAAGGCAAGAACAAAAATGACTTTAATAATAATATAAATAATACAATCGACAATATAATTGAATGGTTAAATAGAAATAAACTTAAAATTAATTTGACTAAAACTAAATTCATGCAGTTTCTGACATACAATAGTAATAAAATAGAACTTGACATTAGCCATGATAATAAGAAAATTTTAGAAGAGGACACAGTGAAGTTCCTAGGCTTTGTTATTGACAAACATTGCAGCTGGAAACAACACGTCCAACACGTATGTGAACGATTAGATAGGTTTGTGTTTGCACTCAGAAAACTTCGCCAAACTTCTTCTTTGGAAACGGCAATGATGGCTTATTATGGGTATGTAGCTTCAACTTTAAACTACGGACTTCTCCTATGGGGAAATTCAGTAGATGCTGAACGTGCATTCGTTACCCAAAAAAAATGTATTCGTGCTATATGCGGCAAACAGAGCACAGAATCATGCAGACCACTTTTTAAAAAACTTAGAATGTTGACATTACCATGTATGTATATAAAACAGATAAGCATCTTGGTTAGACAGCAGAATAATCTTTTTCCAAAGCATGGGCAGGCTATACAGGGCAGTAGGAGACTCAAGGACAAACTTTTTCTTCCAACAATAAGATTGTGTTTATATACAAATAACGCTTACTGTATGGCTATACGAATTTATAATACATTGCCAAACGAAATAAGGGACTGCTTACATATTGTCGAATTTAAGAACAAATTAACAGAGTGGCTTTTAGAAAAATGCCTTTACTCCATAAACGATATTTTTAACGAGAAAAGGAAGCTATGATGATTCATTTGATTTATATTAATTAGAATAAGTGACTTTACTTTGTGTATGTCTATAAATGTTGCATGTCAAGACTGACAGAATGTGCGTTCTATAATATGTTTTATGATCTGTACCAATATTTATGTATGTACTTCCACATTCTAGCAAATAAATGAATTGAATTGAATTGAATAGGCCTCCCTCATGGTTTTCTAACCATGAAGGGTTTTGCCATAATCGCCGCGCGTGGCAGGCGGGTTGGCGATCGCAGTATGCGGTTGGAATCTCAGGAAGACGTTGCTGCCCGTCTCCTAATAATTTATTTTCTTAGTCGCCTTCTACGACATTCACGGAAGGAAATGGAGTGACGCTATTCTTAATCCGGCGCCACACGAAGCTGGCGGCGCCGCTATTGCTCATTGTTGCTCTCTTAACTTTCTCAGATGACCCTCTATAATTTTATCTTTATTCTTCATTTCTTTCTGATACATATTATGCTATTCTTTTACCTAATTATTCTCTTCTTCAAGTTTTTCAGTTATTCTCATAAGGCGCTTTCTTTTGTTCAATGTGTTTAATTCTTCGGAGTTTTACCCCAGCTTAAAAAGATTTGTTTAATTTTAATGAGTCTTCCTATGTTCATAGTTGACTTTTGTCCAATTCTTGCTTTTGTCCCATTGCTGGGATCAACCTCAGGAACAATGATTAGTACGTCTCCACAATTTAAGACTACGAATTTATTTTAACTAATAATACATGTTACTCATTACTAAATCTCTTCATAATTTGTAGTGATAATCTGGATAATAGTCATTTACGAAATATGAAAAAAGACACGGAAAGTACACACGGAAATTTTAGACAATATTCGACTTTTTTCGCAAATGGTAATTACGTTTGATGCGTGTTTATTGAAATAATAAATAAATTAAACGTGATGGATGAATTAAAATAGCGACGACTTATGTAAAAACATGTAAGAAATATCATGTTAAGTAAAATAATAATGCACTTCATTTTTTATTGGCGTGCTTTCGCGATGACCCGTTTATACATTTCAATCGCATTGAATGATGTCAATATTGAATCAATGCCATTGAAAGCGTTCGGCGATTCATAGCTTTCAATCAAATTGCACAATCGGATTGAAATGTACCTATTTAGACGTCTTGATGCAATTGAAGCAATGAAATTGAAAGCAATATTAAACCGAAATTGATCTGTTTAATATTGCCTTAACACACAAGCGTTATATCAGCTTTATGAATATTAAAAGCCGCAAATGACAAGCAATCGTATGACTATGCAAAAGTTTAGTGGGACTGACACAAAACGTAGAAACCCAACGTTATTTAAATGCATTAAAGCTTGTTCAATAAAAAGTACTTACCTAAAAAAGGAAACACCCTTATTCCCTTTATAACATCTCGAAGTGTTTTTACAGTTGACTATCGCACAAGACGTCATTTTGGCGTTTCCGTCTGACAAATTACTAGGCTCAAGGTCGAGAGCAGACTGATCGAGCGGCGCTCACATTTTGTGCACCGCCCAACGTGTTGGCATGCGAGGTGGGTCAACATACGGTGTTGCCAAACGTACGGATTTTACCGCATTAGTACGGTATTTTCATGTCTGTACGGCATACGGTAATAGCGAATCATACGGAGGTTTATTTAAAGAGCTTTGTTTTTTTAACTGCAGTAGGTATTGCAAAGGATATGTGTTCTACTGTTAATATTTAATGGTTAGTATACATATTAAAATGAATGCAGCTTTTAATATTAAGGTAATTTAGCTTAACTTAATTTAATTGGTAATTTGTAATTTTAATTAATTTCGTAATGTAAAAAAAGATATTGGACCTTGTTGCCCGAAATAAAATATTTATATATATTTATATCGAATTAACCAACAACTAATACAAAAAGTAAATAATGAACACGTAAAATAATCATAAATCTTGTATGTGGACATGACACTTTTTTTTTCTTTTTTTTTGCTCTGTTACAACGGTAATACAATAAAAGTGTCAAAATTATTGTGGTGACGTGACAGTGTAGTCCTTGTAACAATTTATAATACAAAACAGCCAAATGTGAGTCCGACTCCCGCTATGGGTTTCTAATTAAATGAATGAAAGAAAACACATTTTTTCCACTTAAACACGTACGTATTATTTATTGTGGCACGAAACCATCGGAGCGTGAACCCGACTCGCACTTGGCCGGTTTTGTATGCTAAATGTGAGATCTCGGAAATGCTTGGCGCGTTTAGGACATGCATATTCGTCACTTTAATGGCCCAAGATGGATAAGAATTTAGTAAATATAATGCTTACCCAAAAAAGGATTATATTTGCGTTCATTTATTGTTAAGAGTATTTGTGATGCTGCGATACTCGTGACTTGCACAGAATAGGGTCTGGCTGAAAATCAGCGTTGCGGATGTTTATCCGTATCTTATGCTGACAACTTTTTATATCCAGGGCCGAGTTTCATAAAACAACAATTCGTAGTTTACTATGACAAATCGAGGTACATTGAGTAGCAGCGTCTACTTATTAATCTGTGGGTTAATCAACTATACAATTATATTCTTTATCTACTCTGATTCTAAAATACAAAGATTATAAAACTGAAAACAAAACTCTTATGACAAATATTACGCATAGGCCAAAAATAAAAAATAAAAAGTTTTTTTACGATACAGGTCTTGTATGGACACCTGTATCATAATATAACTTTTTAATCATAACGATACACCTATACCTACAACCTCCAGCTGGACCAAGAAGGTTGAACCTCTACTTTTAAAAAAAAAAGGTTTCAATGAACGAGTCCGCGGCGACGAACACGCATGCGCAATCGATGTTTGCGCCTTGGCGCCAACATTTTACATTTAAAAAAATTTTTCAATATTTAAACAAAGTTTGGTTCTGTTTGTAAAATAAATTAGTTAGCAGTATTGAAAATAACAAAAATGAGGTCAACATTAACATACCCTCTCCGAGTACCTCCAATAACGCTTCCTGTCCGGTTCAAATTCAATAATTGTAATATTCAGAACATCAATTATTACAAGTAAAAATAAATTTGTTGATATTCAGGGTTTTATTTGCAATATTATTTTATGTATTATAGTATGAGAGTAGATAAAGTAGTATAGGTATGACACTGTACAAAACTTGGTCCTATAACACTCGTGTGATACTATAAAAAAACTCGCCTAATAAGAACACTTCTTATGCAACAGTATCATAAACTAATATTTTGTTGCACTAGCCCGTGCTGAGGACAAATAAAAAAAAAATTTAGCCTCTAATAGTAGTTTATGCAACTGTCATATAATGAAGGGTATTAAAACACGAGTGTGAGTTTATGAAACGAGCGCAGCGAGTTTCATAATAGTAACGAGTGTTTTAATACCCGTGTTATATGCAGTTGCATACACTACTTTATCTTCACTAATGCAATTAATCAAACAACAAATTTATTAAATTAAATTCACGCGTACGTGTATAATCACAGTGATTTTACCGCCATTAAAATTTAACCAATGAGAGCGCAGCTGCGCGCTTCAATAAAACGCGACCAACCTGATTGGCCCTGCAATCAAGTTGGTCGCGTTTTATTGATGTTATAATGAGATTTTACGATATCGATGTGAATATTATACCATCATGTGAAATTGCTTAAATTGAGTATTTTGTTGTCTGCGCTATAACAGTAGTAATTATAACCTCCTCAGTCCTGACCTTGAAAATAACTTTTTTCAATTCAATTCAAATATTTTTATTCATTGTAAAAACAGAATGTTTACTTAATGAACGTCAAAGTTGTTAGTTTCACAATTAATTGATTATGTGGAGAAGAAGCTAACAAAGAAACTCCACATTTATTCTTTTCAAAACACGTTTTAACTTAATTAACAGAGTTTTCAACTTAAAATATTAGTCATGAATGTGTTGAACACTAGTCACAATCGTCCTTTAAATAATATTAATCTACTGTTTAATGCCAAACATCTTTGTCTTTGTCTTCTAAATAATCCTTGATGTTATAGTAAGCCTTTTTGCACAGAATGTGCTTAACACATTTTTTAAATCGCGTTGGAGGTAACTCTAATATATCTTGAGGAATTTTGTTGTAGAACCTTATACAGTGCCCCATAAAGGATGTGTTAACTTTTGCAAGTCTAAATAGTGGAAATGACAATTTATGTTTATTTCTAGTATTAACATTATGGTGGCCACCAACATTTTCGAAGTCTTTGATATTTTTTCTAACGTACATAATATTTTCATAAATGTATTGACATGCAACTGTTAAGATGTTGGTTTCTTTGAAGAAATCTCTTAGCGAATCCCTACTACCTAACTTGTAAATAAATCGGATGGCTCTCTTCTGCAAGATGAAGATAGTCTCAATGTCTGCTGCCCGGCCCCATAGTAGTATACCGTAGGACATAATACTATGGAAGTAACTAAAATAAACAAGCCTAGCAGTTGCAACGTCAGTGAGTTCCCTAATTCTTTTCACTGCATATGCTGCAGAGCTAAGTCTGTGTGCTAATTTTACAATATGTGGACCCCATTGTAGTTTTGGATCGATGGTGATGCCCAGAAATACAGTATCATCTACAAATTCTAGTTTTTCATGTCCAATTACTATGTTGTTCTCAACTACTCGTACGTTAGGTAAGGAAAACTTTATACATTTCGTCTTTTTAGAATTTAGCAGCAGATTATTTGCTGTGAACCAATCTAGTACTTGCGAGAGAGCATTATTTGCATCGTCAAGATTATTTTCTTGTCTCCTTATTTTAAAAATAAGTGACGTGTCATCAGCAAATAACACTATCTCAGACATTTTTTGTACCATAAACGGTAAATCATTTATATAGACTAGGAAAAGGAGCGGCCCTAAGATAGATCGGGACTCCTATTTTTACAAGTGAACCCGAGGATTTAATACGATTTACGTCTGCTTTTTGGACCCTTCCTTCTAAATACGATCTTAAAAGATCTAAACCTGCACCCTTTATTCCGTAGTGTTTTAACTTTAGCAGTAGCGTTTCGTGGTCTACACAATCAAATGCTTTTGATAAATCACAAAATATGCCTACTGCATCCTTGCGATCCTCCCACGCGCTGAAAATATGTTTAAGTAATATAACTCCGGCGTCTGTTGTATTCCGCCCTTTAGTAAAACCAAATTGCTGGCTATGAAAGAGTTGGTAATTATTGAAATGCGTAAGTAATTGATCTAAGATGATCTTCTCAAATATTTTACTCAATACTGGTAGTACTGAGACGGGCCTAAAATTGGTTGGATCGTGTTTATCACCGCTCTTAAATAAGGGTACTAGTCTACTATATTTCATGAGGTCCGGAAATACTCCCTCATCTACACATTTATTGAAAATTTTTGCTAACGGTAAAGCTAACAATTGAAAACCATTGTTATTTTCAAGGTCAGGACTGAGGAGGATAAGTCAAGTATTGAAAACATAAGTAGAATGTTACAACATTAGTGTAGATAAATAGGTTTTTACAACTATGCAATGTTTTTTTTTTATTATTAGGACAGGTTGACACTTGGACCCCAGTCGCGCCTGGCGGTAAACGACGGCGAGGTGTAAGATGTTACGTGTTTACCTGTTATATGCTGGTACCTACATCGAATTGTCATAGTAAACCATGAACTAAAGTTCTATGAAACAGGCCCCCGGGCACACATTGGCGCACTTACTAAGTACTACAATTTTTATTACTTACGTTCAATTTAGTTTTGCATGTTTTACAACTGCTAACACTTGTGTCATTATATTCACATTTCTAATTAAATTACACAGATAAGTGTTATTAGTTAATAAGGTTTAATTTTGCACTGTTTTAATGCTAAATTATAGTGTTAATTTCACCAAAATGTATAAATCGTGTGTGTAAATAAAACATTATCTTATCTTATAATTATATTAAACGGATCTCGAAGAGCTATTGCAGTTCATTATCGCTGTCAATACTGTCAACCGAGGCAGAAGTGCTAGAAATAACCAGAAATATATTGTAAATTTTCACGTAGGTACACGTTGATTAACCTCAATTTTACTAATCCGGCGAATCAACTCAGGTGTCATCACCTGACTCGAGTGGCGATTATATGGAACTCAAGGGGTACCCGAGTACTTTAATTAATCAATCAATGAATCATTCAATCAATCAACCCGTACCTACTTGTCTACTGCATAAGCCTCCCCCAACGCACGCCTCCTCATCCAGAGCCCGAGCACTTATTTTTGCTTAATTCTGGAATGCGCGATTTAACTGTTTGAGTGAAAATTGCGCATTTTTTGCGTACGCACCTATAATTTTAAAGTTATTGAAACTTTAGAGAGCATTAAAAACTAAATTTGTATTTTGACCAAATTATTAATAAAAGCACTCAATTGTCTTTCAAACGTCTTTCCGTTCGGTAGTAGGGGTCACTTGTTGAAACCGCATGCAACGAAATCATGTCGCCGCGGCGAGAGCTGTAACTCTGTAACTACGTGTCGTGTGCAAATAATTTATACATCGTTGAGTCTACTCAAGGGCAAAGGAGCCCAGATCTCAGATCCTCTTGATTCGTGTCACTAGATGGCGCCAGTAACACATTGCGCAGTTTGAGCTAAAAATTAACGCTTACTTACAGACGTTTCACGTTAAACCAACGGCCGTGTGATCCGACACAGTGCCAACCACTTTTTTCAGATTTCAGTGTTGGTCCCTTTATAAAAGGGGTTTATATTGATGAGTACATTAACCTTATTTTCTACAGGAAATTTCTGCGACACCTAACAGTTGACTCATTGCAAACTACGCTTTAGACACCAGTCATCCGTACCTAGTAAAAAAGGCTTTACTTTACCTTTCCAATACGAGCTTCCTGTTCTTCTCTAAGCAGAATTTCTTCAAGTAGAATCGCAGTTCGTCTATAAAAGACGGTTCTGCCAAGTTTTCTGAAAAGACAAACGATATCAAACCTCTTGGACATATAAATACGGATATTTATCTGTACAGCCCATACTCTCTCTCTGAGAGAAGGCCTGTACCGTACAGTGGCACGTATATAGGCTGTTATGATCTGTGCAAGAGAACCTTTACAAAAACACCTGGTATACATACATAAACTCACGCCTGTATCCCAGAGGTATAGGCAGAGACCAGGGACCGCCACTTACCACGATCCTGACAGATCACTTTCGCTTCCTCGACATTCAATACCTAACACCGCGACAAATTTGCGATTAATGCCATTCAACTGGCTAGAATTTAAAGAATTTTGCATGTCCACTGCGTACACAATCCGAAATAAATAATTTGAAATTGATTTTTACTCCAGAAAAGTTTAACAAGTTACTTATCCTATTTTAGCATAGTTGGAGAGAATGTAATTTTATTTAACTAACTAGCTGTGCTCGCGACTCCGTTCGCGTACATTTCGATTTTTACGAAGCAGCATTTGTATGGGGGCCACGTCTTATCATAACTGGAGCTAGAATTTAAATAGCCTATCCTGTGTCCCAGATGTCTATATGTTTTTATACCAAATTTCATCAAATTCGGATAATTGGTTTAAAAGTTATGGAGGAACATACATACATACATACACCCATACAGAAAAAAATTCTAAAAATCGTGAAATTAGTTTCAGTATCATATATTGAGCCTATAAACACAATATCTCTGAAAACAAACTAACTTACTCCATGACCGACCCTTACAGATTTATTATTAGTATAGATGATAGGATTAGAACGATGATGTCTGTACTAGTTATAAAACCGTATGACAGACAGCAGCGCCTTCCTTCTGCGAAAGTTAGCTATTTTATTACATTGCTGTTTGAGTATTTACTGATGTATGCTAGTTACAAGCTACAGTGACAATGTATGAGTGGTGCAGTGTGTGCGTGCGTGCGTGCGTGCGTGTGTGTGTGTTTATTATTATTAATGAATATTCAACATAGGTAAATTTCGGTTAAAATTTAATTTAATTACGGTCGTATCCCTTAATATTGTAATGCCTACGAGTTAATCTATTGCGCCCCCTGTGTTTGACTGGTAGAAAATGCTTAGTACGCTAATATAGCATTAAGCCCGCCACATTGCCACTGTCATTTGTGTACAGTGTACAATAAACGTATTAATAATTTATTAATGAATGAACGAACGAACGTATGAATGAATATACGAATTAATAAATGAAGGAAATAATTAGTGAAAGAATGAAGAGGAGTTATTTTTAAGCTGCTGTTTTCTCCACTACAAACTCGACCCGAAGGCAATGTACAAAGCTAACATATTTAAGGGAGGCTCCCCTACTACAAACGTGATTTTTCGCCGTTTTTTGCTCGATATTAATAACGGCAACAGGTAGACGCTTGAAGTAATCAAATATTATATAGAAAATGGTACGGAACTCTTCGTGCGGAAGTCCGACTCGCACTTGGCCGCAAGCTTTTTGTGAAATTTCTGATTTTGTCTTGCCTTTTTCTTTGCTCTAAATCAGTGTTAAATCACTCTCGGCTTCTACATTTTTTGCCCAGCTCTGATAGAAATAGATGGCAACTTAAACCCAGGTAGCGGTAATCCTTATTCGTCGGTAGAAATTTCATTGATTTACAATCTTGAAGCGTTTCGAAATGTTACTTCAGAACTATGTAAATTCTTTACGTAGATTTGATGACAATGAATGAATAAATAAATAAATCCAATATGTCTGGCTCCCCGCGTCACCTAGATTTTGCTCCTGTCAGCACTAAAGTGTATTTCGGCGCTTATCGCGCACCAGTCACAAGTACTCATTAGAGTATTACAGTAGTTTTTACACCTGTAATTAGTCTACATGGTGATGTAGACCCTTTTCTAACTTTTATCCAAAGTATATTAGTTTGTTTCGGTCCTTTAATTATAGAATCGCGTAATAGTAAGTACCCAACCCAGTGATAGACAGATAGATAGATAGAGAACACTGTATTGTACATAAAAATGGAAATTACGCAGAAATTTTTATTTTTAATTAACCTAAGAGCACAGATGACATAATAATAAAAAATTGTTTATTAAAAATCAAGGCATTACAGATATGAATAACTGCAACTCCCACACTAGGCACAGCCTGTGTCGTGGGAGTCGGGTAGGATACGCAGAATCATAATTAGCACCCGTTGACAGAACGAAAGAATATCGGGTATCGAGTCATAGATGTAAACAAGAACAATGCTACTACGGACTCGCGGGCAGCCGCACTAGGCCGAGCCTGTGTCGCGGGCAACCTTAGTGTAATTCGTACGTGTGTATTAATAGCGTGTGTATTGCTAGGCTTTTATAATATTTTTAACAAATGCACATTTTATAAACATTTTTTTTTTCGGTATACAATAAAGAATATTCTTATCTTATCTTACAAATAGATAAATGAAAACCAAATTCTATTGGACTATGACATCTCCTGCAAATTTTGTTGAAAGCTGGCGGCCTTATCACTACGTGATCTCTTCCAGACAACCTAGATAGTGATAGTTAAGAACGTAGATGTCTAACTAGTGCTAAAAATGACCTCACGTTGAATTGTGAGGTGGCGGCCGGGCAAGTTGACTAATTGCGTTACCAATCGGAGCGAGTTCAGTATTACCCGGCAAAATATCTATGCACCTGCCACCGTCAGACCGCCATCTTGCGAGGTACCTAGATATTTCGACGGGACTATTATACATCAATGAAGTCAATGGTTTGACGTTTTTGTATGAAACCAATCATCAGTTACGCTGTCACCTACTATAGCCCAATCAACGTTCACGTCACGCACGGCGCACAGAATGAACTATTCATTGAGTGACATACTCTACACCACACCTTGCGCTCATTTTTGTTAAAGACTAATCGAGTCCGAGAGGATTGGGACCGTTTTCGAGTGTGAATTTTGTAACCTCTATGGTTTTTTTTATTCGTAGTAAGTACCCGCATTGTGGCGGCCGACAATACGACGGCAGTCAGTGGGTCGACCTGCAGCCCGATGATCGGACGAGTTAGTTGAGTCGGCGAAAATTCCGTGGATGCGTATGGTAAGGGAGCGTAAGAGAGACGGCATTTGGGGGAAAAGGCCTATAATCAGCAGTGTAAGCTTATTGTACGTCTGTTAGGTATATATATATGTATCATCATCATCATCATCAGCCATTTGACGCCCACTGCAGGACATAGGCCTCCCTCATGGATTTCCTAACCATGAAGGGTTTTGCCATAATCGCCACGCTCAGCAGGCGGGTTGGCGATCGCAGTATGCGGTTGGAATCTCAGGAAGACGCTGCTGCCCGTCTCCTGGTAATAGATGTATGTATGTATTTATTTATTTATTGACCATGTATATAATTATGACCCCTCCCCCGGCCCCTCTAGTTTTATTTTTTATTTTTCTTGTATTTAAGTAATTTGTGTACTTATAGTATGTATCGTGCATTGCCCAAGCCAAACCCAAGGTTGACTGGAAGAAAATGCTATTTAGCATTAAGTACGCCTTTGTATGAAAATTGTTTTCTATGCAATAAAGAATTTAATAATAATAATAATAAGCTTGTCTTATGTAGGGGAAAACGAATAAATAATTTTGTATTTGTATTTGTATATTTATGTATAAAGTGTGTTTTTGGCAATAAACGTAGATCATGTTCACTTTCACTTTCAGTGGACAGCGGTAGGCTGATAATGATGAAGTCTATTAAATCTATTAATTGTGAAACTAACATCTTTGATGTTCATTAAGTAAACAGTCTGACGAACTGGTTACGGCGGCGGGGAGTCGCTGGAAGCGGGCGGCACAAGATCGGGAAGCTTGGAAAACCACGAGGGAGGCCTATGTCCTGCAGTGGGCGTCCCAATGGCTGATGATGATGAAGTTTTTGAATGAATAAAAATATTTGAATTGATGTAAGTACCCGCATCGTCGTCCAAGGAGCCGACGGAGGCGTCCAGCTGCAAGCTTTGCTCCGCGCGTCGATTTAGCCGGCCGCGGTAGAGCTGGCGCACTGACGTCACCGAGTCCGTTGGCAGGTCAACCAGCAGCGGCGTGCCTGCACCAAGATAATGGTTTGAGGAACAGAATATAACAATATTTTTTTTGTAGTGTATAGAGACCTAAAGGGGACGCCTTTGCCCAGCAGTGGGAAACATAAATCGGCTAATTAAAAAAAAATGTCTGTATACGTCCCTCTGCATGGCACAGACCTTCTCTCAGAGAGAGAGAGAGAGAGTATGGGCTTAATTTTCAATTTAAATTTTAATTTCACAATTTCAAGCGCCGAGCTCTGTGAAGATATATTGTACAGTTAAGTTAATTAGTTCTAAGGCAGATGCTTTGCTAGATATTAAAAATATGGACATTCAAGAGATATTTTTGTTATCCTTTACCTAGTTTTGATTAAAATTTGATATTAAAATTAATAATTATAGAAACACTTTTACCTTTTGGTATAGAAAAACTAATAGTATTTAAAATATTCATAATTTTTACATCCAGCAAAGCCTCAGCTCACATCTATACTAATAATAAATCTGTAAGGGTCGGTCATGGAGTAAGTTAGTTTGTTTTCAGAGATATTGTGTTTATAGGCTCAATATATGATACTGAAACTAATTTCACGATTTTTAGAATTTTTTTCTGTATGTGTGTATGTATGTATGTTCCTCCATAACTCTTAAACCAATTATCCGAATTTGATGAAATTTGGTATAAAAACATATAGACATCTGGGACACAGGATAGGCAATTTAAATTCTAGCTCCAGTTATGATAAGACGTGGCCCCCATACAAATGCTGCTTCGTAAAAATCGAAATGTACGCGAACGGAGTCGCGGGCACAGCTAGTATATCATAAGAATAGAATTTCCTTTGCAATCACTAATTTTTTTTAAATAGTGTGAGAGAAATAGCACGGCAATCGTAACAGCAGCCTCATTGGCTTGAAGAAAGGATTATTAGATTACGAATCCAATAAAAAATAGACTCTATTACCATCTCTGGGAGGTCCACACTCGTCAAGATCTTTCTGAAATCCGCTGAAAATCATGGTCAGGCTATCGCGGACGCTCTGAATCTTGCGCTCCGTCTTTGTGAGATGCATCAGAAGCTTTCTGATGTCTTCTTTCTTCGCTAACTGTGGAGAGGAACTCGGTTAACAGGTTCGTTGCTCGCCGATTAGTTCTTATAATATTATTCACCCTCGTGAGAGATACCTACTCAGAGAGTATTGGATACATCAGAATAGGTGACCACCGCGGAGAAGCGATTTCAAGTGCTGAGGTATAAAATATTATCACCTCACACTTACTATGCGTATATTTAATTCCATTCAGCTTTTTCGGAAGTCATCATCGTCATCGTCATCATCATCATCATCATCATCATCATCATCATCATCATCATCATCATCATCATCATCATCATTATCATCATCATCATCAGCCATTTGAGGCCCACTGCAGGACATGGGGCCTTCCTCATGGTTTTCCAAGCTTCCAGTCAAGACATTAAAATCAAGAAATTGATATTTCTTGAATGAATGCGATGTATGCTAGGACGAGCAAACAACTTGATCGACCTTATTATTGCTTTTCGTATTTTAACAATTTTTATCAAAGTTTCGTTTACATCAACAAAGCTTAATGGAATGAAATATACATAAATTCGTTTTCTTCCTTCTTCTTCTGATACTTCTTCTTCTGATAAAGCGCGGTGCAGCTCCACAGTCTTCATCGTAGTTCCCTCCTATCGAGCTTGAGCGCCCCCTTCCCGGGGACACAGGCGTCGCGCGTGACGTGACATGTTCTAGAAGATTCTCATTCTTACCAAAGGGCGTTGCAGCTGCACAGCCTTCATCGTTCCCCTTCCATCGAGCTTGGGCTGTTCTGTGTGACGTCACGTCTTCTAGAATCTTCTCAGTCTTACCAAAGCGCGATGCAGCTGCACAGCCTTCATCGTAGTTCCCCTCCCATCGAGCTTGGGCTCCCCCTCTCCGGGGGCGAACGCGCCGCGTCGTGACGTCACGTCTTCTAGAAGCTTCTTGAGCGTCGCAACGCGCGCCTCAGCCCTCGCCTGCTCGCAGCGCAGCACGAGTAGCTCGCAAGACTCGCTCGTAAGCATGTCCTGGGTGTGTAAAATGTGTAAAGATGACTTTGCGGTCGGAGATTTTTTACAGATTGGGTTGGGCACCAATGTAACTCGGCAAATGATTCAAGCGTTGGTGTGAAGACCGAAGAGACACCTACATCCAACCATTTAGACGGTATCAATCACTTATATGTACTTATATACTAGTGGTTTGAATTTGAGAAAAAAAATTAATAAACTGTTGACATACTTTTTGACCATTTATCGAATGGATATAAGGTTAAAGACTACCCAGTACGGCTCAGCGACAACAATATACTTATCTATGGCGACAACTAACGGCCCGTTGAACGTCACGGAGCTGTTTTTTTCTTTTCGGTCGTATTGTAGCATCTTGTAAATATCTAAGGATTTCTTTAGTTTTTATCCTAGCACTCGCACGTTCCCGGCGCATCGTAACGTGTATAGACCACAGTACAAAACAAATACACATAGTAAGTAATCTTCGGGCTCACGCGAATAGCCTACATTAGGTAGCTTAAACGGCGAGGGTTGTCACTCAGGGCGAGCGCGCAAATGCTCCATAAGGTGCAATGTCTATGGGGCGGCGGCGCGGGCGCACCGCTCATTGCTGCACGGTAAACATAGAAATATCTTGTAAACAATCTCGAGTGATGTCTGTGCAGGTCACAACTTGAATGAATTCGCGTGCGGCCGGCCGGCCGGGACCACGACCCGTCTGAATACCATTATTATTATTATTATTATTAAATTCTTTATTGCATTTAAAACAGGCAGTTTTGTACATAGGCTTAATGCTACTTAGCATTATCTACCATTGAAAACTTCGTGAGATTAGTGGCGTGTGCTTTCGTGGAACGGAATGTGGCTGTGTATGTGCGGCTGCGCTCGCGGCTTTCTATGGATACTACCTAGCGTGTGTTTACTGTTACTGTACTGTAACGCTCTAAACTTATTAAAACCCGGATTTAGGGCAAATATTACTTTTTATTATCTCTTTTCCATTGCCTAGCCTAACTAAGGATCAACTGACACCTAAAACAAAACGTAACGATTCCCTTCAAATTATTCAACATCTGACTAGACGGCTATGCCGAATAAAGAGGAATCGTTATAGTAATATTCTTTTTGTAACCCACTTTGCAGTTTGCAGTCACTCGGGGCTGCAAGTGATGTAAATTGCTTCGGCCAGATGTCGCTGCCTGTACGTAATACAGAGAAGTCTGTAAAGAGGCTCGAAATTTCGCCGATGCCTGCACTTGCCCATTAGATCAGTTGGGAGAGCGCTGGCACGGTTAGCCAGAGGTCGCGTGTTCAAGTCACGGCACGGGTGGAATTTTTAGCCTCTAAATAGGTTTTTAAAATCGTTATAGTACTTACGCTTAGACCATTCAAGGCATCGGCGAGCCGTTGCTGCGTCTGTTTTATCTGCAGCTTGTGTTTTAAGGATTCCAGCGCCAGCTGACTGTGGAGCGCGGCTGTACGCGCCACTATGCATTGCGGCGTCACACTGTACGTAAATAACAATAACATTATTTTGGAAATTTCAGCGGAAATGAGCCGGACATAACCTTACACGTAATCTCACATTACATATTAGGGGTTAAAGTATGAAATTGCCGTTTTATTGCAATAGGTTCTTTGAATTGACATAGAATCTTCATGGTTTGAGGTTTTCGAATGAAACTTTTTTCAAATGGTTTCTATGATGTTCTTTTTTTAAAGAATGTGAAACATTTGAATATCGACTTTCAATTGTTTTTGTAATTCAATTTAGACAAGAAAGATGGATACTGCGAAAATTCGAGTGATTATGAGGCACCCATTTTTCGTATTTTTTTATTTTATTGATTTGACGCAACTGAGTCAATATTGTGGGTAAGGTAACGTTAAACCATGCCGCTAATTCCTGGGTAGTTTGACTAGGGTCGGCTTCCACTATCTCTCTTAATTCATCGTTATTCACCTGTGTGGGCGGTCTTCCTCGTGGCTCGTTCTTTAAGTCGAAATTTCCATCACGAAAGCGTTTAAACCAAAATCGCACGGTGCGTTCATTAGTAGACCCCTCTCCAATCGCAGCATTGATATTGCGGGCTGTTTCCGCCGCGTTAGTTCCGCGTCGGAACTCGTATTCAAAAATCACTCGAATTTTCGCAGTATCCATCTTTCTTGTCTAAATTGAATAAAAAAACAATTGAAAGTCGATATTCAAATGTTTCACATTTTTTAAAAAAAGAACATCATAGAAACCATTTGAAAAAAGTTTCATTCGAAAACCTCAAACCATGACGATTCTATGTCAATTCAAAGAACCTATTGCAATAAAACGGCAATTTCATACTTTAACCCCTATTATTACACGCGTCTGGAACCGGCTTAACCTCCTTAGTGCTGACCTTAAAAATAACAATGGTTTTCAATTGTTTCTTGAAGGTCAGGACTGAGAAGGTTAAAACTACTTACTACATTCAGTATATTTGATATAGCTATTATTTACTTAGTTGACTGCAAAAACAACTCTATATCTTTGTCGTTAAAGCCTCTGGAGTACTAACGTGGTATCGGCGTGGCGTGAGACATCGGCGGCGGCGGCGAGTGCGTCAACGAGCGCGGCTCGGCGCGCGCGCAACTCCTGCCACAGCGAATGCGCCGGACATTCCGCCACCGCCGCCAGGTACTCTGGTGGATGTCAATGAGCATACTTTGGCCTTTGCATTTACGTAATGATACGATTTATACAGCGTCCAGTGGCACCTTCACTCACACTAGATGGGTGAAGGGACCACTCGGACGCTGCAGTGCCTGGGACATTGTTTTTTTAGATGGAGTAGGCTTGCCCAGCACCTATACCATCCTGACAGCTAAGTCGGCCTAACCCACAGAAAAGACAAGTCAATACGTGCGGAGCCAACTAAGCCACGGGTTTCTTCACGATGTTTTCCTTCACCGTTAGCGTGTGGTATTGCCACCACCAATTCGCAGAGGTACGTAACTTTGAAAATAAACAAAGTCATACGTACAAGCCCGCACTGGGAATCGAACCAATTGCGTCGTTAAGGTTGGTGTTACACCTGACATGCTGTCTCGCTTGCACATTCTAACATTTTAAATTATTACTAGCTGTGCCCGCGACTCCGTTCGCGTACATTTCGATTTTTACGAAGCAGCATTTGTATGGGGGCCACGTCTTATCATAACTGGAGCTAGAATTTAAATAGCCTATCCTGTGTCCCAGATGTCTATATGTTTTTATACCAAATTTCATCAAATTCGGATAATTGGTTTAAGAGTTATGGAGGAACATACATACATACATACACACATACAGAAATAAATCTAAAAATCGTGAAATTAGTTTCAGTATCATATATTGAGCCTATAAACACAATATCTCTGAAAATAAACTAACTTACTCCATGACCGACCCTTACAGATTTATTATTAGTATAGAAAATGAGTTCACTCTTCATAACAATGTGGTCTAAGGGTTTGATAGATGCCTAATAAAATGACGGACGTTCATGACAAATTTTTACAAATTGAATATATAAAATTAATAATGTAGGAAACAAGTTTTCTTTATTAAGTATAGAAAAACAAAAATCTATTCAAAATGTCCCTAATTTTATTATTTATCCACATTTATCAAGTGTGCTTTTTTTTGCAATCACTAAAAATTTCAGATTGTGCGAGCGAGATAGCATGAGAGACGTAAAAGCAGCCTAAAGTTGGCTGTGTCTGTCGACATACATAAGCAGCCTATATACGTCCCACTGTAGGGCACAGGCCTTCTCACAGGGAGAGAGTATAGGCTTAATCACCACGCGTACCCACCGCGGGTTGGCGATTTCAAGCGCTGAGGTATGTGAATAGCTCTGACACTCAGGTTTCCTCACGATGTTTTCCTTCACCGTTAGCGAGTGGTATTGCTACTATAACTTCACAAATGTACATAACTTAGAAAACCAAGTCACAGGTACGTGCCCGCACTGGGGATCGAACAGGGGTCTCTCGCTTCCGAGTCCGATGTTCTACCCACTAGGCTAGCACCGCTGTGGTACCGGTTCCGGTACCGGTCTGTCTACACCACAAATGAATGTCGAGGAAGCGAAAGTGATCTGTCAGTATCGTGGCAAGTGGCAGTCCCTGGTCTCTGCCTACCCCTCTGGGATACAGGAGTGATTTTATGTATATGTATATTATGAAAAGTATTAGTCGTCATAAAAAAAAAATTATCCCGTTTATTTATTCTTAACATGGTCACTCTGATTATATTGAAACATTTTTTAGAGCAAGTTCTCCATTGCTCCTTAAAGCCTTAGAGCCATCGCACGCGACGACTTAAGGCCTGAGGGGCCTTAAGTCGTCGTGTGCGATGGCTCTAAGGGCTAGGTACTTTGACTCACCGGATTCAATAGTCTCACTGCTCGCAGATACAAGGGAGGAGCTGGCGATGGGATTGGGCACAGCAGACGTGGGTGATACGGTCCGTCGGATCAGCGCCGCTACACACCGGTCCAGCTTCGTCTGGAATGGACACGTCCAGAATAAAACCAAGTCTTTGCTTTTAAAGTTTCATTTTCACTAATCAAACGGAATAGTGCAAATAAAACCAAATGAGTGTTGCAAAGTGTTTCATACATGCTAGTGAAAACATTAGATGACATACTTAGAAATGAAAGAATTATTTATGGCCGAAAAAAATACGTTAATTGCGGCGGCTCTCAAGCCACGTTCAGCGTTCTCAGCAGCCACGCTAAGACCATCCCCTTGACGCCAGTAGCCTCGCCTGGTCGGCGGCACAGCGCCTCAGCTATGCGACAGCCCTCAAGCCTCACTCAGCGTTCTCAGCAGCCACGCAAACACCATCACGTTGACGCCAGTAGCCTCGTCTGGTCGGCAGCATAGCGCCTTAGCGATGCGGCGGCTCTCAAGCCTCCCTCAGCGTTGGCTCTCAAGCCTCCCTCAGCGTTCTCAGCAGGCACGCTAAGACCATCACCTTGACGCCAGTAGCCTCGCCTGGTCGGCGGCACAGCGCCTCAGCTATGCGGCGGCTCTCAAGCAGGTTTCCCCGCCGCGCGCGAAGCGTCTCGCTTAGCGTCCGCAGTAACCACGCGCGCCGCGAGGCCTCGTTCACACCGCGCCGCGCCAGCTCACGCTGCGCCACTGTTGGGCGAGAAGTTTCAAATTAAAATGTTTACTGGGAAAATATCGCAGTACACTTTCAAGGATGGCATTGAAATTTTTATTTCCGAAAATCAAAGACTTGAACATCTGTCTGAAGTTACCTTTTTACACGTCTTTATGTTGCCTTCACAATAAAGTCGTTCATGTACCTATATTTCGTTTCATTCAGGTTTTTGCCTGAGTGTAATTTTGATCTTGGACAAACGAAATAGCAGGCGTTATTGTTTTCTACACATTAACTAATTTTCTCAGTGGTTTGTTTAAATTCAGGAAAAACTTGAATGAAATAAAATGAATGTTTGTCCGTTATTTATTCCATCACTAATTAACAATATTTGCACCAAATTCCTATGCACCATAAATTCTGAATGCTTGAACAGATTTAGATGTCAATGGTGTCTTTAGAATCTTCATGTAATCTCGGGTGACATGTAACGTAACAGGGTAACTGGCAGTTGTGGTTTGATTTCGTAATATATTTTTTTCTGCACATAAAATAATTACCTACCTATGAATTTATTTTATTTTATTCCGTAACAAGAAGCACACAGCACAAATATCTGTAAAAGCGGTAAGAACGTTTTCTACGAATAATAATTTTTTTTTTACCATAGTGTTATTACCGTCCTTATATGACTTTTAGAGACTCTGCATTTTAGGAAACCCCCTCTGGTTTTGCATACTGGGAATAGTATTTTTAATGACTCGCGATCCAATTGTACTGTATTTTTGTAAATATTTTATGTTTGTTTTTATCCTGGTGTACAATGAAGAATATTCTTATCTTATATCGCGTTAATTACATTAACGAATTAAGGTAACTTTTGTTTTATCACAAGTTAAGTTTTATTTTTGTTAACGTTATTTATTGTGCAATAAAGTATAACAAACAAACAAATAATAACATTGCACTTAATAATCAGTCGCGCGACTAGACCCGTTCAATATATAATTACTCGGAACTGGAAATACTCACGCTTTCCAGACACCTTGTCCATGAGGGCAGAGAGTCGCTCCCGTGCGTCCGCGACGCGAGCCTCGGCGTCGGTGAGCTGGGCCCGCGCCGCCCGCCGCTGCCGCCACGCCGACACTTCCTGCGGTACCAGAACGCCGCCGTCGTGCTGGGATAAAAACGTTTTTTCATCTCTATATATTTAAATTCTCCTTTTTAGGGTTCCCAAAGGGGTAAGGGTAATAGAGTCCATTGTCATCCACTGTCCGTCTGTCTGTTTGTCTGTCACCAGGCTGTATCTCACGAACCGTGATAGCTAGGCAGTTGAAATTTTCACAGATGATGTACTTCTGTTGCCGCTGTAACAACAAATACTAAAAACGGAATAATAAATATTTAACGGGGGCTCCCACACAACAAACGCTGCCTAAAGACAGCGTTCGCCATCTAGCGGCCATCTATGTAACCCTCACAGCGCCGATGTCATGGCGCTCAATGTACCTAATCTATCTTGTCTCGATCTTTGTCTAATGTCTTTCGTGCGCGAGTCCGACTGGCCCGTGGCCGGTTTTTTATTTTACCTTAGCGCTTGAAATTGCCAATCCGCGGTGGGCACCCGTGGCAACTAAGCCTATACTCTGTCTCTCTCTCTCTCTCTCTCTCTCTCTCTCTCTCTCTCTCTCTCTGAGAGAAGCCATGTGCCCCGCTGTGGGACGTGTATCCATTAATCATGGGTGGTTTGAAAGACATAGCCAAAATAACGTGGCCGACAATAACTATCGAATACGATAGTTTGTGTTTTTCAAAACGCACTTTTCAAAAACATCTCGACACAAACTCGAATCTATTAGAACCATTAGTAGCCATCCAGAGTGGTGCGTGCGTGCCGCGTGTCCGCGGGTCATTGTTCTGATAAGCGGAGAGGCGGTACTAATTGTTGGCGCATTTTTTTAAACAAGGTTTCTCAACTCGAAGCAAGATTACTCTATTTACGTCTATACTTAAAAGTAAGTCTAAATCCATAAAGTACGTCACACTAATTTCGTAATTTTTTGACCCCTCCCCCGGCCTTGTTACAGATGGTCACATTTGTGAGTCACATATTTGCAACAGCAATTCCGAAATTAGTTTTATTTTCACTTATTTTTTATGATGTTGATAATATTATTAATGTTAATATTATCAACATTAATATTACCAATATCACATCAAACATTTGAAAAAATTAACAAAATGATGAATAGGGTTTTAAAAATGATAAATATTAATTATGTTTTGAAATGTGAAGTCACAAAACTTAGGACACCTGACAAGAAAGTGACAAAAGTGACATACTTTGTCGGTACAAATTACAGCTGTGTGTTATGTAATTAAATTTTACCTAATAAATAATCGCGATTAGACCCGTTTAATATACACGCTGATTTTTGGGTGGTTTGCAAGCCGCTGTTGTTTAATTAGTAATTAAAAGAGGCATCTAATTTTAAGTATAAAGTAATTTAAAAAAAAAGAGTTGAGAAATCTTGTTACGAGTTGAGAAATCTTGTTTAAAAAATGCACGAACAATTACTAACAGAACAATGATCCGCGGACCTGCGCCGCGCACCCACCGTAATGGATGGCTACTAATGGTTCTAATATATTCAAGTTCATGTCGAAATATTTTTGAAATGGGCGTTTTTTAAAAAAACAATCTAGCGCAGGTAGGTATTCGATAGCTATTGTCAGGCACGTTCATTTTACTATGTCATTCAAACCACCCAAAATTAATGGTGTATAACTTTACTATGTATTCATAGCACTATATTTACCTAGGTTCTGACCTTAATGCCTTTAAAATGCCGTATCCTTCGTAATTATTGACAATATTTAGGACAATGCCAAGTGTATTTTTTATAACAATGCACTTTGGCCAACTAACAGCTGTTCACAGTAGCTTAACAGGTGTACGAGACACAGGGGGTTAGTGTAGTAATTTTTTCAGGTTGCAAGTACCTAAGTAATTAATCATACTGACTGTTGATTCAATGCAATAAATGACTCAAGACCATTGATAATCGTAGCCTTTTGATTGTAATGTGTTAATTAAATACATAACAAACAAATGTGTTAATATTGCAATTCGTAGAGTCGACAGAAAGATGCCTGGAATACCAAAGATATCCTGGCTACATAACTTACTACAGTGCTTCGAACAGTTCAAGATTCGAACAAAGATTACCTAAGTAGTTCAAGCTATGGTTTACTTACTATGGTTTTATTTTTGGAAGCAACAACTATTGTGCTATACAATTTCCTCATTCTTTAATATATCCTCTAAACAGTATACATGAATTATTTACCGAGTAGACAATTAGTAGTGGACCTCTTAATGCCTTCGAACAATGTCCTTCATGCAACACTAGTTCTTCTACCACTCGTTCATAGAGCTGCCAGAGAAGTATAGTCTCATTCAACATTCAACGCACGAGTAAAATACTACTGAAACAATAACGCAAAATCAATATTTACCAAGGTACAAAAATCTATACAAAGAATACCGTGTCTAACTTATGCAAATTGCTGTAAAGCCGAATGTGTCACTGAACAAGCAAATGTCTCATCACCCATTGCCATAAAGACACAAGCAAAGTTACACAGCTGTCAATAACTCATGTACCTTCATAACAATCTAGTCGCTTGACATACCAGCACTCACAATGTGGCACTTGGACGCTGTGGTCATCTTCCTAACCCTACACTATGCAGTATCACAAAACGCAACTCCAACGGAGAGCCCGAAAAACAGTCTGCACAGAAAACTGAAGCCAACCCATCAGGAAACAGACGGTTTAAGTCCAAAGAGCCTTCTCCCTTACGAGCGTGCTTTGAGAGAGTACCGCGAGAGTCTCAAACCAAAGAACGAGCACTTAAAGAATCTTGCACACAGTTTGGATAGCAAAAAAGATTCCAGTAAAAACAACACAGTCAGAAGAAAAGCTGGAAGTATTGAAGACAACATGTTTAATCTTACGGCAGAATACAAACGGATTAAGGAGAAAGTAAAGAGGGGGACCAGAATATTAATGAGAGAGAAGGAAGAACAATTTGCTGCTGTAAAGGACAATATCTTTGATAGGAATAAGAGTGCTAGAAAGCGACCAGTCAAATCTCGGTCAACTACGGCAGCTCCGAAACCGAAAGTGGAGTCGGCCACAAAGGGTATTGTTTGTCCGCCTGGTGCAAAGAATATTAATGGAGTGTGTGTACAGTTTCGATAGGATAGTTTTTAAGTTTATAAATTTAATTAAGTATAGCTGATTTTTTTATCAGTAAGTAGTTCGTGTCTTATTATTCTTGGCAAAATTCAAAGTCAATTGTGACTACCAAATTTATATTATTCGCTATATTGCTTTTCGCTGGTTGTAAAAGTGTCAAGGCTTTTGTTTACGTCTGACATGCTGTCTCGCTCGCACAGTGTAATATTTTCAGCCAATATATATATATATACCTAGATATATCTGGTGTGTGTTAGTATCCAATTTTCTGAATCAAAAACTAGGTAGAGAACAACGAAAATATGGCTTAAATGTCCTCAATTTTATTATCTAGCAAGGCCTCAGACCACATTTATATAGAAATGTTTACAATCATTAAAAATGTTAGAATGTCATCAACCGCATGCCAGACGTATCAGCAGCGTTAACAAAGGTTGACATTTCTTGAAATCATTTAAATAACATAACATAACCTCACTCCTGTATCCCAGAGGGGTAGGCAGAGACCAGGGACTGCCACTTGCTACGATCCTGACAGATCACTTTCGCTTCCTCAACATTCATTAGTCGTTGCATGCACGCACGCCGGTTTCGGGTACTTTAAATATAAATGAATGAATTAAGACAAGCAAACAACTTGATATGATTGCTTTCCTATTGTATCAATTTCTATCAACGGATTGTTGATAGAAATTGATAGAAAAGGCACATTTACTTGAATGAACTGAATTTAACGCTAGTAAGTACCTAATAATTTATTTAAAAAATTTGTACTAATATAAGAAAAAGATATTAACAATTTCAGTTGTACCTATTTATTCACAAACTTGTTTGAACAAAACATAGAAGAAGAGAAGAGAAACCTAAAAGTGATATGAAGTATATGAATTTCACTACTTCATATCACTTTTCGAATTTCACATTACTGTTTTTCCTACTTTTGTAAGAAGTGTTATTTTGGCTTTTAAAGTTATTAGTGGCTATCACGGAATCATATCATATAGGCTTTGATGTATAAGTTTAAGATGATTTGAGAAAAGATGGTCAGAGTGGAGTTTTTTTTCCCGCTGCCTTTTTCTCCACTACAAATACGGCCCGAAGGCAGCGGCTAACATAGTAACATAGTACATTGACATTCAGCAAACAGAATGTAAATTCTTTACGTTGAAATAAATTATTGATTTCTGATTTCTAGTATCGAAATGAAAGTTGAAAGAGGTGTTATTAAAATACATATTTATTTGACGTTATGATCAAAACAAAGTAAAGAAATAAAATAAAGAAGGATGGGGTATTTCACAAATCATTGATTGAAATGAATCTTTCCTGGTTACCAACCAGCACAGGGTTTCCTAAGTTGGGACCACCAGGACAACGGATTTTGTTGTGTGGAAGGCATTGCTGGCCAAGGTTATGCAGGACTTCATTGCATAAAGCGAGAATTAAAATAAATAAAATAAAATAATTTTATTTGCTTAAAACGTGGTACATAAGGATGGCATGATATTATATATGAGCTCACATTCTGTTAGATATGTTCTAACATGCAAATATTTAATTGTACTTTATTGTTATTGAAATGTCAAAATACCATAATGAAATTAATGAATTACAAATGTCAAATAAGTTTTTATGTCAGGTGCTAAATCTACAAATGTTAATATATTAAGTTAATATATTAATAAATGTTAAATTAGTAGTTAGTACCTGAGATTTCCGCACTTAGCCTCATAGTTGGGCCATTGTATGTAGCAAGTGCTGAGGTGTGTAAACATGATATGTACTCCTATATTACGTGCACCAAATCCTAAGCCTTTGAGGAACTTGACAGTTGGACCTGAAATTAGTGGAATTTGACAGTTGGACGATCGGAATTACTCAGGATTTGGTTCGCATAATTAGGCCCCAGACACTTGGATTTCCTCACGATGTTTTCCTTCAGCGAGTTATATTATGTTTGATTTGTTATGTTTGTCTCTCTGTTGTGTTTCTTCTACCCGCTGTACTCTTTTTACGCTGTTTCGCTTTTGTACATTTAAGTGTGTGTGTGTGTGTGTGTGTGTGTGTGTGTGTGTGTGTGTGTGTGTGTGTGTGCGCGTGTGCGTGTGCGTGTGCGTGTGCGTGTGTGTGTGTGTGCAAGTGTGACTAAATGATTTATCTATCTATCTTGCATTGCTACTAAAATTTCACAAATGTACATAACTTAGACGACAAAGTACATGCCGAGATTCGAACTCACGAACTCTAGATTGTGAGGCCAGCTTTAGTCCTATATGATGTATATATACTACGGAGATATATGAACTAATTTATAATTATTTCACCTGGTTGTGCAATAAAGTGTTTTCTATCTATCTATCTGTTTGTTTTCTCTAATAAATAAAAATTAAATAAATAATATGGTGGTTGGGTCACCTTCCCTTGTTTTTTCTCCCCACTCTGCCCTATTCATGCATGACCTTGTCTATCGAGGCTCCGCATTCTGTGAGAGGTTTCTTTACTACGTCCATCCACCTGGGTTTCATTCTTCCTCTGGATCTCCGCCCAAGAATTGATAGATGTAGCACTTCATTACGTAGGGCCTGGATGGTAAGAGACCAGAGACCAGAGACCAGGGCAGAGATAAGTGGCGACTTCTTGTGTTGGAGACAGCGGGGTAAATAAACAAGTAAGCACTTTGTTACTGATGCAGTCTGGAGGCTTTTGTTTCACATGCTCAAATCCTCTTAGCCTACTCTCTTGTACTTTATCGGTGATATCACGTACTTCCGACGCTTCCCAGCACGCACTCATTGTATATTTAATCAAGCCTCGTGAGTGGAGTGTCTTAGTGACTATAGATATTCATGTTTATTTGGATTTGCTATATATCTTACTTCTTTAGGAAAGGTGTGGCCATAAATACAAAGGTACATACACACATAAATGCAAAATTATCCTGGAGGGGTAGGCATAGACCAGGGTTTACCACTTGAGTTAGCCACAATCCCGACAAATCTCTTTCGCATCATCAAACTTTATTAGCTGCATTAAAATGTGAAAATTAGTTTTCTAAATTCCGCCAAAATCCCACAAGCACCATGCGGTTAGTTAATGCACTGTCCTCCCTTCCACCGTTTTCAAGCAGAAGCAAGACACAAACACTCCACCACCGACACCAATACTTGTGTGAAACAATGGGAGGGAGGGCGGTGCATTAACTAACCGCATGGTGCTTGTGGGATTTTGGCGGAATTTAGCAAAGTAATTTTCACATTTTAATGCTGCCGCAAAGTAACGCCTGGTTCATACAATATCTTTATTAGCTGTTTCGCCACATACAAATCTATTATTCTTTCTATTATTAACTTAATTCTGGAATGACTTACTTGAATTGTTGTCAGAAGAGTCCAACCAGGTTTCGCTCTTATTCAAAGAGCATTAACTACTGCATTGAAAATTCATTAATCAGTGAAAAAATTATCGCCTGAACAACAACATTAAAATGCACAAAACTAGAAAAATAAGATCAGTACTCACACTATGAGCCTGCTGGCACCTCCGCACATCGTCATAGAAAACCTGCAGCCTCTTTTGACGGATCAGGTTTTTGCACTCCACATGCTCCATGAGGCTTCGCCATGCCATGTAGTACTGCCCCCTGCACATCCTAAGAAGAGAAATCAATAAGAAATCAAAAATATACATTCTGTTCAATGTCAATAAATAAATAACTTCCACACAAGACAATCACTTGTCCTGGTCCCAAACTAGGATACCATGGCTATGGTATGGCGCTATGGTCACCAGGCAAGAACATCACAAACATGGAAATACACCCAGACTGAGGCCACACTACTTCCAGTATGGTATACATGACACTGCCTAAATAGATTTAAAAAAAATTATTTTGTATTAATTACTAAATGGCAAAACTATAGGCATATCATACCTATGTTGTATGATGGTATTGGGGGGTAAGATGAGGAGGTGTGCTTTAAGAAGGAAAACATTGTGAGGATACTGTCGAAAGCGTCAAGGTAATTTAGAAGATATTTATTGAAACAAATTAATACATCACAAGAAAAAAAAGGGTTGGGGTGTAGGAAAGGGTGGCCGTACCTGGGACTTAGAAAATTTCTATATGCAACAACAAAAATATAGGTGCGACGAAGCGCGTAGCGTAGCGGAGCGCGTAGGAGCGTGTTAGGTTGAACATGTAAGACCGAAAACAAACCGAAATTATTAGTGCCCCCCTTTGCTATACCCATGGGCCACCCTTTGCTACACTCTGACCAAAAAAAGGCATAACAAGTAATAAAAATGGAAAGGAAAAAAAAGTCACATAAATACAACAAAGGATGAGGCAAAGTCAGAGCGAGTAATTTAATTTGTGTTTGACATCACCAATCCACAAACTGCAAGTATGATGATTAGGGTGTTTTTGATGGGGGTGGTGTCATTATGACACCTATTTTTTATGATGCCATCGTATAGAAGACGCTAAAATAAACATGTTTTGTATGGGCAACTTTTCTCTAAACTTTATAATTACCGAGATAAATGACGGATTGTAGACGGGGACGGGTCAAAAGCCGAAAGTACAAGATGACAAAGTTTTATAATTTCTATTTGCAACAACAAAAATATAGGTGCGACGAAGCGCGTAGCGTAGCGGAGCGCGTAGGAGCGTGTTAGGTTGAACATGTAAGACCGAAAACTAACCGAAATTATTAGTGCGCCCCCTTTGCTATACCCTGACCCAAATATTAAGGCTCCTACACACTGTACCAGCGGCACGGCCGGCCGGCTGCTGGATTGGTGAGCAAAGTTAGAGGCCAACAAGAACCTATTTGGACTCTATTCACAGCCTTTACCTCTACCGTTACCTCTTCCGCTACCTTTAGTTCTACCGTAAGACAGCTGATTCACTACACATAGGTATAATCTAAGGTGAATATAAAAAGGAACATTTCAAGTCTTACTGGGCAACTTTGTCCATGGTAGGTATCTTCTCAGGCGGGCAACCCATGGCCAATAGCCAGTCGGCAAACTTTCCGGGCACCTCGCTGCTGCTCATTTTATCCTCGTTCATGTTGTTAATTAGGAAAACACTGAACAATCTGAGAAATCGTTAACAACATAGGAGATTTGATTTGATTTGAATTTGTTTTGACAGTTTTCTTTTTTCGGAAACGGAAATAGGTAAACACAAACTGTCGATTACGATTTAGACCCTTCTCTGTAGTCTGTGGATCCTGCGTACGAGAAGGTTTCATATGTTCAATAAAACCAAGGGACCGACATGTAATTGTTATTACTTGATATATTCTTATCTTATCTTTTAACTACTGTAGAAAGAGATACCTAAGTTGGTATAATAAATGTCTTTCTTCTTCTTCTTCTTAAATACAGTTGTCAATAGGATAGAATAGGGGTGCACCTTTTCTTCTGTCCATAATTTCCTGGCCACATTATGCCTTGGCTATTATTATTTATTCAAGGAGAAAAAACAGAATTGATAAACTTATAAGATACAAAATATAAAAGTCAATAATATAATAAATTGTTGGGCGTTGTTAGTGTAGCTTAACGTCGTAATTTTATAAGCGTGCGCCGTTATCAATCACTTTAAACCATAGAGTATAGTATGCTTTAAACGATTGGCGGTCCCTTCGACACATCAAAGGGATTATCGCGTTTCTTGTACTGAGGGTCGTCATCTGTCATTCGAGAACGTGTAGAGTATATTTTATTTCGTTAAGACGGCCATACTAACGTTTAACGCCCAACAACGCGATAATTAACCCTTTACCGCATGATATTTTATTTTTCGCCAAAAAAAATGTATGTTATAGGGCATTAAAAATAAAAAAACCCGTTTTTTTTTGTTTTTCCATATTTATTATTATATTCGAAAAAAATACAAAAAACCACTTTGGTCCAAATTGTGCACACTATGCAGAAAGGACAGATGTCATATTTGTACCATTATGCAATAAAGGAATAAAAAAAATATTAACTTAGGTGAAACGCGGAGTAACAATTGCCACCATAAAATATTTTTGGATCCATCCTAAAAAAAGTGAAAAAAGATAAAAGGATGCGAAGAAAACCAGCCAAGTTCAAGGCGAACTCGCGCATTGATGGTTCATAAAAATTATATAGGCAATTCAAATTCAGACAGACGGGGTAGGCATAGTAGTGTATAGTGTATCTTTGGGCACCATATTACTTACGGAACCCTAAAAAGAAGTAAGAAGAAAATGTGTGTGCAACCCAAGGTAATAAAATATTCATTCGCTAGTAAGACTACAGTTTATGCATTTTGGATCATAAATAGACCACACCCGTAAATGCATATTCTGCATGCCGTGTCAGATTAAGACCAGACCGACGCAAGTATGTTTTGCATTTTTGCATGCTGTTCCAAATGAGGTACACACCGAAAAATCAAATTTGTGATGAAATTTACTAGTAAAAAGTTGAAAACTTACCTGTACGTAGTTGTTTACGTATTCATCTGACGAATCAACTACAATATTTGCAAGGAAACGCTGTAAAACTATTTTATTTTTATTTTCCAAGTACGGCAATCGTCACTGGTACAAATTTCGCTCCAAAGTAAACTTTGAGGTTACATAAGTTCCAAACGTTTGACAACAGATGTCGTTGGTAGTATCAAAATGAAGGGGAGCACGGTACGAATTCGGACAAGTATGCTCTGAGGTCACAATATTTAACTTTTTAAAGAGTTTTTGAGCAAAAACCCGTTTGGTTCGCATTAAGACCACGATGCGGTAAAGGGTTAATGCCATTTCCCGTGAATGTAGCCAAGGCATAACAGTTTTTATCGGTTTATCCATCTCTAGAAACGTCAGATGGTTGTCAAACTAAAAAGGTGTGGATGTTTTCTTTTGGTGTGTTCCTATCGGTTTTACACCGGTTTGTTCAGTATATATGGAATTCCAAACTGTTGGTGCAAGCCGTTGGATTCGGATTCATTATTTCTATACTTTTTTTATTCGGTGGAAAATTGGAAACCAAAACAAGACAGAAATCCCATAGAAATCACAGAGTACTTTACTGTATAGAAATCCTATCTTCATGGGCAAGTTCGATTTGTAAAATGCTAGGAAATTTAAAAGACTTCATTTCCGTCGTGCAAGATGGCTTGAGCTCGAGCAACAATTTGCGACAGACGTTACAAGAAGTACAGAAAGTTAAGAACATTTTCCGTGACAAACCAAAGTCCGTGAACGAAGGAAAAGTGAACTATGGGGCGGGTGGTGGATTACTTGAAAAATACCAGGAGAACTGGGCTGAAATTCACAAGAACGCTGAAGATAATGCCAAAGCAGCTGATGAAGTCGACAAAATCATCTCAGAAGTCCACCAGCTATCAAAATCCCGGCTAAGGAGCGCTCAAGATATGGCCAACAACTTAGCCTACTTACCTAATCTCACGGTTGCGGTGGCGGAGTGTATAGACAGTTTGAAGAACATTCAGGAGCTAATGAAGGCAGTTGAAGATGATCTAGTTGAATTTGAAGATTTTGTTGAGAGAAATAAAATGGAGAAGTGGAAACTTGATCACCACTATCATTTCAGTCACTACAAGGAGAAGAAATTAGGTAGATATTCGCCGCAAGTTTCTGAATTGAGAATTTCACTTAGTAAATACTGCTACTTGAATTTGTAATAGGAATAAGTGCCAGAAGTGTGTTGAAGTGACATACCTCAGCACTCAGCGCCAAATTGCGAATCTGCAGTGGGTGTCCGTTTCTGAGAGAGGACTTGTGCCCTAGTCGTACTGGGAAATACTGAAGTATTAGTCTGTCTGACCGACTTATAAAAAAAAAGTAAGGGCAAATTTCACAACTAAGTAAATAAATGTAGTATGTAAGTAGGTGGATCAGAGCAGTAACGGAGTGGCGGCCGAGAACCGGGTGTGGCGGTCAGTCGGTTTACCAACAGCCCGATGGTCGGATGATGTGGTCAGGTCGGCAGGGGTATTTACGTTGAAATTTTCAATTCGGAAATTGGGCAGGATTCTCCTTTCAGAGAAGATTTGGAGTAAATGAAGAAAAGTTTTTTTTATTCAATTATCAATAATGTGAGGAAAACTGGAATATATTTTGTCTTACCATACCAGTGCAGATGCAGCATTATTTTTATTTTATTTTATTATTTATAGTAAAGATTATTAGAGTATCCTACTTAGCTAATTGAGCGATTTTACAAAACTTTTCTAAAATAATTGCCAATCTTACCAAATTCTACCTAGTATTAAGCCCGCCTTTGTACAAAATTAGTTTTTTAGTGCAATAAATAATTTTTCAATTCAATTTTGTGGTGGTAAAATTGGACTTGAAATTTTCAGCGACTTTATCAAATTCTGGAGACTAGGAATTCAAAATAGTGGTCTGAAGGCTGTTAGAAAGTTAGAGGGGTGTAAAATAGAACTTTCCTGTATTGATGATGATGGTCTCCTCGTCATGTCCCACGACAGGGTGTGCTCTGGAACATCCATACATCACCTTTTAAATATTTGGTCACGTTGACCGCAATAGAGCTCTATTACTTGTGTCAACCCCTGGCTAAGTAAAGTTCTTCCGCCACTTCCAGCATCCCTAGAGGAGATCCGCAGCCAGTTAGCCCGCGAGAACACGGAGCGGAGCTGCGAGCGGGAGCGCAGGCAGCTGGCGGAACTGCAGACAAGGCAGGAACACAGCAACATAGCCTTCCAAGTTGATGTGGCAAAGTACTTAGTTACTGGCAACGTGCCTAACGGTAAGCACCCAAGGAAGAGAGACGCGGCGCTAAGAAACCGTGGCGTAGAGAGAAAGCGACTTAAAGAACATGCAACTTGCCAGTAAAAATTCCCAAATTCACAGTGCCTATTTTGTGGAAAGGCATGTTGTGTGTCTGCTGTACTGCCTGGGATATATTTTTTAACAAAATGAACTAAGTCTATGTTCTATCTAAGACAAAGGATAAGATAAGAATATTATTTAATATTTTTTATCTACACTCATATCATAATCTTCAAATTAAGAATTCAAAAGTAAACACATATTGACAGGCTTAAAACAATACCTACATAACTTTGAAGAAAATAAAAAAAAAAGAGTAATATAAAGTTAAGCGCGGTATACACGGTCCATCCCAGCTGTACGTCAGCTCAAGGCCGCGCCGCTGGATGTAGCATACAGACTATCCAGCACGCATCAATCGTGTCCTGCGTGATCAGTATCGAACGAAGAGGACGTGTTTTGTATTTAATAAAATGCCTCCTGTTTTATTAAAACGCCAAAAAAATGGGAGTTCTTCTGTTATTGTCAGCAGCGGCAGAAGAGAGGAAAAAAAGTAGGAAGAGGTTCTGGATGAAAAAAATTTTATCATAAACGTGCAGAGTATACTCAAATGAATAACATCATGAATGATTTGAATAACGCTATCAATCGTTGCAGCTTCCCCTAAAATGGGTACCAGATCTTGTAAAGCATTTATTCTTTTTTGTTTGTTCATATAGTCTGGGCTTGAAACATTCCACAGACATGTATGAAATTTATATTTTTCGATAAATTTCGTAAGTGTCTCGGTCCATTTTGAGACGTGCAGCCACCTTGCGACGCAAGCTCAGAATGAAATCTGCTGTACAACAAGTCTATAGTATACACGATCAAGCACGCACGATACGGGACCGCGCTGACGTACGTCCGCGTTATTCACTGTCTATCTGCACGATGTTCGCGGTGGTGGGGGTACTCGCTGGATGAAAAATCGGTCCGTCAAGTCCAGCAAACAAATAATAATAATTATCGACGTACGTCAAGCATATTCATGGTACTTTTGCATCGTGCATCGTGCATGGCCTTGGCAGGACGTACGACAAGATGGATCGTGTATACCGCGCTTTACATTAAAGGTCACATTTTTCACTTTATATTACAGTTATTTTTTTTAAAGTGTTGCTGTGATCACGGAACAAAACTTAAGTTTTTTTTTAATGTCAAAAGTTGACTTATAAAAAACCTAATTTCATTTTCGTGGTACCAAAAGTGCAACTAAAAATACCTTAAATTGCGCGCGCAAAACTGAGTGCAGACCATTGAATGTCAAGATACTTTTGTCGAAATTGCGCCATTTTGTTTCAAAAATAACCGTATATTTATGTATAGTACAAAGCTTGTCAAACGTGTTTTCCTTTGATTCCTTACTTTGAAGATTAAGACATGAGTGTAGATAAAGTAGTGTATGAGACTGCACATAACTCGCCAAGGCTCGTTTTTTAAAATCTCGCTCGTGTTTTAATAACCCTTATTATGTGACAGTCACATAAACTACTATTAATGACTCGCGATGCTCATACAAAGTTATAATATATTATATTAGCCAGGTCTAAATAAACGTTAGACCCGACGAAGCATGGGCAGGCCCCCCACTAGATTGTCTGAAGACCTGGTGGCGGGGAGTCACTGGATGCGGGCGGCACAAGACCGGGAAGCTTGGAAAACCATGAGGGAGGGCTTTGTCCTGCAGTGGGGGTTAAATGATGACGATGATGATGATGATGAGACCCGTTTTAATATATAACTGAGAATATCCTTTTTTGAAGACCAAAATAGAAAGCAACTCTTTTGTAATTATTAATAGAACCCACAAATTAAGCCCACCATTATAAATTATTTTGTTTTAAACCCTCGCCCGTATCCCTCAAAAGGGGTCAAGCACTAGCACATCACATGACTATCTATTAATTCAAACTGCATGGCCATAAATTTCAGGCCCCCCAACAAAGCCGACAGTAAGTCTGGACCAAATCCAGCTGGACGATGACAACACAGACCTGGAGAAGTTCCTGGACAGCTGATCACCGTCCTATATGGCCTACGAATGACAACACTACAGCTTCAAGCCAAGAGGGATGCAACTAGTATAAGAGTAGCTTAGAAACTAAGTTAAGCAGGTAAGTACAGGTTGATAGTTCATTTCCTTTTCTGGCAATAGCCCATTGGGATTCGTGTATGCAGTAAGCCCACATCTTGTGAGCTTAGACCCCTGGAAACAACTGCAAAAACCTAACTGGCATGTCATATAAAAAAGATTATGCCATACCAAATAGAGATGGAAATGAACTACAATTTCAAGTGGTGATATTTCCGAGCTTACTATATTCCAAAACTATTTTCTACTCCAGATTTAATATGAGTGATGTTGATGGATATTATTAAAAGTTATTTTAAATTGAATCCGAATATTGACTAAGAGCGTTTATACATTATCCGATCCGATATCCGTGTCGGACGACGATAGCCGACACCATGTGCTGTTTTCACATGTTTCCGAAAAAATCGTTCCGATACGGCCATTTGCTCGATAGCTTAGTGTAGGCAGCTCATCATGGCAGACTATAATAGAAAAAAAATATTTGCTGTATCTATTATATTTGAGAAGCAAAATAAGATCTGTGCACAGACAGTATTGGATACATCCCGTTGTGGAAGCTAGATATTCAGAGGGAGCATTTTATGCTCTTATTGGCAAGCTACAAAACTCACCTAGAAAGTTTTTGAATTACTTAATTGTATGAGTCAATCCACATTCGATTATTTGCTTATTCATCTCACAAACAGTATCAAGAAACAAGACACACCGCATCGGGCTCTGCGCACACTGAGACAATAACTGGTTATGAAAATTTGGTTACGAACGTGGCTGAAGGGACGAAAATTTGGTTACGAACGTGGCTGAAGGGAATTTAGATACACCTATATATGTAATGTAACTAGGGGGTGAACCCCCTGCGCGCTTACGCGCGCCAACCCCCAGCCGCTCCGAGCTTCGCTCTCCGCGGCGCTCGGCCTAGGGCCTCGCTAGACACTTGACGTTGGGATTGTTTGAGTGGGAACATGTATGGTCTCGGCCTTCGGCCTCGTCCTGGACGGAGCTCGGCCTTCGGCCTCGCCGCGGCGGGGTTCTTCGTGCCCGCTTCGCGGAGCTCGGCCTCCGGCCTCGCAAGTTTGTCCCATCTGGCTTTTGCGTTGTTGCTTGTTCGCCGAAAAGGTATAGTCTCGGCCTTCGGCCTCGGCCTGAACGGAGCTCGGCCTTCGGCCTCGCCGCGGCGGGGTTCCCGGGGCCCGCTTCGCGGAGCTCGGCCTTCGGCCTCGCAAGTTTGTCCCATCTGGCTTTTGCGTTGTTGCTTGTTCGCCGGAAAATGTGTGGTCTCGGCCTTCGGCCTCGGCCTGAACGGAGCTCGGCCTTCGGCCTCGCCGCGACGGGGTTCCTCGTCCCCGCTTCGGCCTCGAAAAATTGATTTTTTGAAAAAATTTTAATTTTTGTTTCAAATTTTGTACTAAAAGTCGATTTTCAGTACAAATTCTCCATACAAAATTTTCTCATTTTCAATCGTCGATATCTCGGCCGCCATCTTGAAATGTCAAAATGTCCGATTTTTCTCATATACCTGGGTCCTTTGACAACCCGATGCCGTTTAGGGCACGTCTCCAGCATGTGCCCAGTTGGCTGCCGACTTTTTTGCGCAGAGGTCGATTTTTCGGGCGGCCATATTCTCGCCCCTATTTTGAATTTCGAACGTTCATAATTTTTTTTCACAATTAGATCACACAACAAACTCCCGTTTCAAATTTCATCCAAATCGGCCGGTAAACAAAAAAGTTAGCCCATTTGTATAGAAGAACGCGTTCGAAATTCAAAAATCGGCTTCATAGGATGGCTGTAATTCATACATTTCCTACAACTTTGTCATACATCATTTTCCTCTAAAAGTTGTCATTTCGGAGAAAACGTATGGATGAGTCAGTCAGTGAGTATACCGCTTTGTAGCTTTATATATATACTAGGGGGTGAACCCCCTGCGCGCTTCGCGCGCCAACCCCCAGCCGCTCCGAGCTTCGCTCTCCGCGGCGCTCGGCCTAGGGCCTCGCTAGACACTTGACGTTGGGATTGTTTGAGTGGGAACATGTATGGTCTCGGCCTTCGGCCTCGTCCTGGACGGAGCTCGGCCTTCGGCCTCGCCGCGGCGGGGTTCTTCGTGCCCGCTTCGCGGAGCTCGGCCTCCGGCCTCGCAAGTTTGTCCCATCTGGCTTTTGCGTTGTTGCTTGTTCGCCGAAAATGTATAGTCTCGGCCTTCGGCCTCGGCCTGAACGGAGCTCGGCCTTCGGCCTCGCCGCGGCGGGGTTCCTGGGGCCCGCTTCGCGGAGCTCGGCCTTCGGCCTCGCAAGTTTGTCCCATCTGGCTTTTGCGTTGTTGCTTGTTCGCCGGAAAATATGTGGTCTCGGCCTTCGGCCTCGGCCTTCGGCCTCGGCCTGAACGGAGCTCGGCCTTCGGCCTCGCCGCGGCGAGGTTCCTCATCCCGGCTTTGGCCTCGAAAAATGTTTTTTTTGAAAAATTGTTCATTTTTGTTTAAAATTTTGTACTAAAAGTCGATTTTCAGTACAAATTCTCCATACAAAATTTTCTAATTTTCAATCGTCGATATCTCGGCCGCCATCTTGAAAATCCAAAATGTCCGATTTTTCTCATATACCTGGGTCTTTTGACGACCCGATGCCGTTTAGGGCACGTCTCTAGCATGTGCCCAGTTGGCTGCCGACTTTTTTGCGCAGAGGTCGATTTTTTGGGCGGCCATATTCTCGCCCCTATTTTGAATTTCGAACGTTCAAATTTTTTTTTCAAAATCAGATCACGAACCAAACGCCCGTTTCAAATTTCATCCAAATCGGCCGGTAAACAAAAAAGTTAGCCCATTTGTATAGGAGAACGCGTTCGAAATTCAAAAATCGGCTTCATAGGATGGCTGTATATCATACATTCCCTACAACTTTCTCATACAAAATTTTCACGTAACTCTTACCGTTTCCGAGGAAACCTATAGATGATCAGTCAGTCAGTCAGTCAGTGAGTATACCGGATTGTAGCTATATATATTAGTAATAATGTAGGGCAAATCAGTAGGACCTCGAGAAAACGGGGGTAATTTTCTAACCTGTTGAGTGGCCTATACCTAGTTCTCTTTAATAAGTGAGAAATGTTCCATAGGGCAGAAAAGGCCATACCCAATATTGTAAAACATAAAATATTTATTATCTGTGCCTGTATTTTCTCCAAATAAATAAAAAAAAAAAGAAAATGTAGCACGCATACAAACATTATCGTCCTAAGGCTCACGGGCATCCGATGGTGCCGCCAAAATATCGGTGTCGGCTCCGATATCTGGTATCGGGCCGTACAATATGAAAGACAGGTACATATTTCCATACATTTTACTTATCCCGATATCGGATCGGCGTCCGAAACCGATATCGGATCAGATAATGTGAAAACGCTCTTAACTCTTATGGACCTAAAATAACACCCTGAAGTAACAAATTCAATATAAAATTTTATTATTTTTTTGCTTCATAAGAATGCATAAAGAATTTGACGTTGCACATAATCCTTGTAACGAACTGAAATTCTCGCTTATTCAATATTCCATTAATAAATTCAAAAATACAAAACAATATATACAAACGCATTTATGACTAGTAAAATAAGAACATACTGAAAGTAGCTTCATCAGAACGCAGACTGCCATGCCGGACCCCACATATCACGCGCAGTATAATATGCCATATCAAAACCTGTCGTCCCACCAATAAACCTTGACAACGCAACTCCATACACTTTAACCAGGTATCTTCATCTTCGCACCCTCACCAAAGTCTAGCGCTGAGAGTTGATTGTTACGTTTTCCTCAATATGGGCTGGAGGTCGCCCCCGCCGTGCGCGGACATCTTGACTTTCCCCACGGCGTGGTTTTTCATGCGGGGTCCGGCATCCTTGATAGCCGAAGCGTCGTCGAGCTCCTCGTCCGAGGAGAAATCCGAAACACACAACGTCAGGTGCCGCTTTTTTGCCGGCCCCACGTGCAGCGCCCACCGTGACCCTTTGTGACCCTTACAGCTTGACTCCCGAGCATCATTGTCTGTGTCTGAGGCCGCGCGCTGCGAGTCGCCCTTGAAGCACCTCGCGCTCTTACATGGTCTGTGAACCTGCTCCTTTTTTTCCCCCCTCGGGGGGGTGTGGAAGTTTTTTAAATTCGTACCACTGGTCGCTTGCGCCTTGGCAGGCGTCTCGAAGTTCTGCGAGTAGATGACGACGCTGTCCACGGTCTTCTCTTTAGGAAATTTTGCCGGCGGTGACTTCTTGGCGCAGGGCTCGACATCCGGTGCGGCCGGCGAAGCGGGGGCGCGTTTCTCGGCAGACTTTCCGCTGCTGCAGCTGGTGGTGCTGTTGCTATTGCTGTACTGCTCGACCGCTTCCTTTTCCAGTTCCCTGAACTTGGTGTCTATGCTCTCGTCCGACGCCTTGTACTGTTCCAGAGCTTCCTTCTCCAGTTCTTCAAACTTGTTGTCGACATTGGGCGGACGTATCCTGGCCGATGGGAGGACTATCTTCGGGTTCAGTTTCAGGACTCCTGGGGTCTGTGACAGCCGGACGCAGCCAACCTGGCTGAGGTTTACAGGAGCCGGAGCGCTCATGCTTAGCACTGTACTGTACAGACGTTTTTTACTCAACCCCGCATCCATGGCTGCGCTCGTTGACGGCACTTGTCCGTCCGCCACGGTCTCTTTGGGCGACGATTGCGGACTTTCAGCTGGATCCGCTTCCCGTTCGCTCTGACCTTCCTCCGCTTTGGCCTCCGCCCTTTCCTGGACCTCCGCGTCTTTACTCTCGACAGGTTGGGGTTTGACCTTTGTTGTTACCTTGGGTTGGAGGTTGGCGAGCCGAAATTTGTTCTCGAGCCTTGGGGAGGGACGGTCGCGGGGCCACCAGATGTAGCGCCGGTCGGGGCGTTGGCTGGTGGGGGCGTACCGGCTGACGTTGGTGCCGCGGTAGGGCGGACAGCGCGCGGCCGAGGCTCGCATCACTGCCTGCACGCTCGCCGAGAGACGCCCGATGGCGCGCTGGCACTCGGAAAGTTGCGGCGGACGCAGCGGCGCGTCGAACTGGAACTGGAAATATGATTTTAGATGAGATTGGTTTAGATCGTGGTAATCGCTCGTAGCCCCGGCTGCCTGAGTGATCTTAAACGATCACGAAGGTTAAGCAACACAGGGCGCGTTCAGTGCATGGATGGGTCGCCGTCTATGCCTAACGCTAGTGGCATTTTTCCGAGCGGTTCCGTGCTTCGCAAGGCACGTTAAGCTGTTGGTGCCGGCTGCCGTCGATAGATGGCAGTCGTTAAGCCAAGTCAGAGGCCTTAGGGCGGCTTGACAACTTCTGACAGTAGACGAGCCACTAGTCTACAAGCCTCCACCAATCCGGACTTGGCCCCCGTGGTGGAGTATGGCCTATACCTTCCTCAGGGAAGAGACCCGTGCCCCTCGGTGGGGACATAATGGGTTGATGATGATTGGTTTAGAACTACTAAGTTGGACTGTTAGTTGGGCCATTGAAATGAAATGAAAATTATTTATTTGCCTAGTTACTGATATGAGAGCGTCCTGGCTCCCAAACTAGGATGCCTTGTGCTACGGGTAGCCAGACACTTTCGAGTTTGGTGATAAAAGAATGCATATATATATTTTTTTGTTAGCGGGTAAGATTCAACAATAAAATAGGTAAGTTTGTTACAATAATTATGCCGGCTAAGACGATCGACCGCCCCTCTGGGTCCTCGACCAGTATTCGCTCTGCTTGGGAGCTCGGGTCTCCAGGGTCCGCCCCCGAAGCTGCTATCGCCGCATTGTAGTGAGGCAGCAACCGTGTACGACCAGTGTGCATGGGCAGCATAATTAACGTAAGGTTTTCAGATATTGCGTGCCATGATTAAGCCTTATTTTAAGTGGAAAGTAAGACTAACCCAGCCAGCCTGGTCGTTAGTCCCATAGTACTAACTTGTTTAGGACTAACACGTTTTCGTGATAGTCGGTGATGATTATAGGAAAGAGTCCACCACTCCAGTCCCTAGTTTCCTTAGTTTCGAGAGAATAGTCCCGATTGAGGATTGTTCAGAGCTTGCACAATTATTACGTCCATACTAAGGGCCGGTTTCTGTATTGGGAATTTCACTCAGTAAATACTTAAGTAACGTTCTGTCACGCTCTTTTCTGAGAAATTAGAAGAGACAGCACTACAGTTAACTATTTACTTAGCGAAATTCTCAATTCAGAAACTGGCCCCTTAGTACCATAATACCAGGGATATAGAAGATTGAGAGTGCAGAAGGCCACTCCCACGTTCTATAACATTCAATCAAGCATACTACGCGACAGTTTTTGACTAATATTGAAGAGTGCAGGAGGCTACTCCCACGTCCCATAACATTCAATGTAGGTATACTCCGCGACAGTTGTGGGCTAATACTAAAGCCGATCTATTCTTAGACAGTCGCCGCACCTTGCAGCTAGGATCGCAGACGAGCGGCACCGGCGCCTCGAGGCAGTAAGCCAGGGGCGGCGGCAGGTGGGTGATGCGGCGCGGCTGGCGCCTCCGCGAGCGCATCTTGCGGGTAGGCGCGGGCGGACTGGGCGCCCTCGGGCGGGCGCTCCACAGGGCACGCACGCTGGAGACGCGCGCCGCCAGGGCCGCCTCCTCGCCGCCTGCCTCCGCTGCCTTCGCGTCAAGCGGGCCCCAGCGCTCGCTAGCTGCCGATTGGTGTCCGTTAATTTTACTATTTATATCAGTCGTTCGTACGTTCCGTTGAAAAGGTGGGAGTTGGAAAAAGTATTTGAACTAAATTAAAGCGAGATGTCGCGAAGTATCAGAATGTAAAGAAACTGTTTTGTGACCGGAACGCATGGAACACTGCATCGACAAGTCTTATTAAAAATTAGATGCAAGGTTTTAGAAGGGAGTGGAAGGTTTGTTTGCAATCAACTTTTGTAAATCTCACCGCAGGGCACACATAGGTCTGAGTTCAGCGCATCTGCACTTTGGATAGACTACTTACATTTTGTAGAATGCTTACAATCTCATTTATAAAAAGTCGGTTCAACGAAAACACTCTTAAGATGGAGTTAAAGCCGGCTTATAACACGAATTCCTGCCATAAACCGGGTGTAACTCCGTCTTAAGAGTGTTTAAGTGTAATCGACTTTTTATAAATAAGAGCGACTTGCACCACTTAAATGTCGTCGTTTTAATCGACTTTTGTACAAAGAATTTTAGTGAAATGCTGTTTACCACTCGTCTGCCGCGACACAGATCTGTGTCCAACTTAGTATGGGCCGCCTATACGTTACATTCCGCGAGGGCAGTTCATTTAAGAAATTGTTGCAAGTCGGCCTGAGACTATTAAATTAGTGATTGCAAGCGGATGTGGTGGAAGAAACAAAGACGCACAAATCGTCATCGGCTAGCAACCGGTACTGGCGTCGCCGCCGGGGGAACACGCTGCGGTCAGCCGGCTCGTCCAGCAGCTTGCGAAACCAAAACTCCACCTGTTGGAGAAAGAACAATGGGTAATTTTATTTGGACCCACAACAGTAAAAAAAAAACTTTGGACTTTGCATCTACGTAATGAGATGATGTATACAGCGTCCAATTGCACTTTCACTCATACTAGATGGGTGAAGGGACCACTCGGACGCTGCGGAGCCTGGGACATTGTTTTGCAGATGGAGTAGGCTTGCCCAGCACCAATACTATCCTGACAGCTTAGTCAATACGTGCGGGGCCAACCAGTTTCACCGTTAGCGTGTGGTATTGCTATTACAAATTCGCAGATGTACGTGACTTTGAAAATAAACAGTCATACGTACATGCCCGCACTGGGAATCGAGCCTAGGTGTAATATAAAAGGGTATATTTGAAACACAAAAAAATTAACGAACGAATGAATGAATGAATGAACTTGGGGAAGAAGTTGCGATTCCTCGATCACTGCGTCGAGGCGCGCGCGTCGACGGCGCGAGCAGGGGTGAATTCACAACGAATTTCGGCATATTTTAAAGTCGAATAACTTTTTTGTTCCGCAAGCTACAAAGTAGCCGTACTTAATGAAAGCCGTTAAGGCGCTTACTACCAAGATAGAGGTCGTGCGTTCGATTCCCACTGGGGGCCGCCGTACATTTGTACAAATGGCCTTACTCTGGGTGTGTTTCCATATTTGTGATGTCCTTGCCTGGTTACCATAGCACAGGGTATCCTAGTTTGGGACCAGGTCAAGTGATTGTGTTGGGTGGAAGTTTTTTTTTTTTAATAAAAATATGTATTTTCGAAGACCCTTCTACTGGTATCTAATAGGTCTCAAGTTGCTACAAGGGTGGGTATGTTAAGACTCATCATTCTTTGTATTTGTTTCTGGCTAATTATAATAAATTTATTATAAACTAGCTGTCCCGGTGAACTCCCGAACGTCCCGACCGCCACAGAATCCGTTTAGGCATACGATTCTTGCGCAACGCCATCTATTATTAAAACACAACGTTCGCTCGCATAGTGTCCTCTATTTTAAATTTTAAATAAATATTATCCCACTGGAACGCATTACCGGGATATCAAGTATGCTGTGTCTCAATTCAGGTCTTTGTCTATCTGTACGCCAAGTTTCATGTAAATCTGTTCAGCAGTTATTGCGTGATTGAGTAACAAACATCCAAACATCTTCACAAACTTTCACATCTATAATATTAGTAGGATAATATAGTAACAGCCAGCATTCCACACAACACAATCACTAGTCCCAAACCACTATGCCAACATGTCGCTATGACGAAAAGAGTTTAGTGCCATTCCAATCACCGATTATGACCCTAGGGCGTAAACAAGTGGCGAACATGGACATTGGACACGTTCGTGATGAGTAGGTGATAGATATTTTTTATAAGTAGGTATTGCGATATTTTTCTAATTTAGTTAGATTTTATCTGCAATTGCAAACGAAAGGTTTGCTGGAAGAGGATGCTTCTTGCAGCAATCACGCCCTTATACTCGTACATTTACATAGTAGAATTTTACAATAAAGTTTTTAAAAAAGTGATTGATCACGTCTTTAGCCAGTGCTACCGCCAATTGTAACAACAATAAACCGAATTGAAGTTGAATTGAATTACTTAGATGTAAGAAATAATAATTGTTCTTCTTTTAATTCTGGCTGTGCATTAATGTTCTCTATCTATCTATTATTTAGAGACTCTTATTCGCCTTCTTCGATGGCGGGCCTCGCGATCATTAAGGCTCCATCTATCTACCCTAGGGGGCCACTGGTCTAGTACCCAGGATGTTGGGTTACTGCACACGTGCATTGAGATACGGTGTGGCAGTCCATTGCTTTGTGCAGTGCCAGGGGCCCTTTGGAAAATATGCCTAGCTACGCCACTGCTCAAGGTCGGTCAGATTTAGCCAGACTACCAGACTTCATATTGTGGAACACGGGATTATACTCCTGTTAGTCTTACGAAATGTGTGTAGTACCTCCGGTAACATCCAACATTCCGTGAGGTCAGAGTTGTCGCAGCCCTGTCCATTATATCCCCGTCCGTTGACTTTCTCATTGGGATTTGTGTAGCATTTCTCCCTGAAATTAAACTCTGGAAAGTCCGCTAACTCAAGACTCCGCGTATCCTCTCCACAAGTCCTTTGGAGTGGATGCGTTGAGTCTCGATTGATTTGGATAAGGTATAGATCGGTCTCCATGCGAGATAACTAGCCGCTTGATATATGTGTATTGATACAGTCGATTGCAGCTCAACCTTTACATTTTCTTGGGTTGATGTGTTGTCGACTGTACGACTGTGCCGTCCGTGCCCGGCAATGAACCATGTGAGGTTCTCGGAAATATGCCCAATGTTCCCTGTGCCGTAACTAACTTAATTTGACAATATTTAAAATTCTTATATGATAGGCTCGGATGTCGATTTCAAACAGTAAACTATCATGGTAGTTTACACACTCACGATTGCTAGACTTTTCGTGAGTAACTGTGAGTATTCCCAGAGGCACATCTGCCTCCCTATTACGTAGGTAACTAACTGTCCACTGTATTGAGGTGCCTATCAATTTTGATCTTTCCAAAATGTAATTTGACGGATCGGAGTACGTGCAATATTCGAAATTAACGAATCAAAGAAGTCCGCCCGCTATTGATTTTCCTTCTTGGGCATATATTGTGAATAAAAAAGTCTTTGCGCTGTCGACTGTACCTACCTGTACCATCGATAAGGTGACTTATTAATCCGCGTGGTGATTTGAGCAAATCTTCGAGCCATCGAGTGTACCAGTGATGGTTAAATACAGTAGCATTTTTATTCGTAGGAGGTACATAAAGAAAAACTAAACAACCGCAGTAAAGAGTGCTACAAATAATTTTTAACTATCACTGAAAGACTGGGTTCTCACCTAACATCGTCGTAATAAAAGTTCCCGTATTGTGCCAATCTCGACTCGGGAATTACGTCCTTAACGCTCCGTCGGCCACTACAGCTTCCGTTCTCCTGTGTTTGGCTCGAGCTTGGTCTTTTATCTACGCGAGGATCGTGAAAAAGGGTCTTTTAGAAACGGTAACGTAAGTTGGCAGGGATCGGGGTCACGAATCACGATATCTTGAACTGAGACAATATTATGACCTGAAGGACCGCTACAGGATAGCTATAGCTGAAGAAGCCAGTTTCGGTGGCAGGTCTTGGTACTTGAATGACTAAGGACATTCAATGGGACTGTAAAGAGTTCCATGAAATTGGAACGGATATGTGGACGTTCAACTAGTTGTAAAAATATTCTTGCCTGTTAATTCGCATTGGGTATTATTTGCTGAAGACGACTGTGATTCAATTGCGGAGTCTTGTAGTACTTGGGATACACGGCAGTGTTGTGCCCACAGACGCTGAAAGTTACCAAACTTGCGTGTAGTATGAAGCTAGCTACATCGTCCTACGCTTGAACTGAGGGCTGTATGAAAGTGCCAGGTGTTCAGCCATTTCCACCTCATACTTGCGACTCTATAATACCTACATACCTGATTCGCTATAATGAAGTCATCAGGAGGTTCTGTAGCCCATGTGAGATCCGCACAGAGGGCGATGTGTGCCCACGCTGACGAGTAACGATCCACTTCGAAGCTCATTCAATGTGACATGTCATACGTATATTAATTATCTTTAGAATTAGAAAGGAACTAATATAATAGTCACTAAATTTTAAGAGAAAAACTAGTGGTAAAATTGTAAATAAAAATGACGACAATTTTAAAGACATTGGTGGTTAAATCTACAATAACAAAATTTTCCTCTTTTTTGATAGATACATGATATTTTTTTCTATTTTATGATTACTTTTTGAATTTCGTACCCGCGAAGAAGTTGTCATCGCGATGGCTCTGCCGGAAGTGAAATTGTAGGACGGAGGTTTTATATGGCAGCTGTTTCCGGCGACCGTTGATACTCCTTCGTCGTCAATACCATCAAAAGTACGGAAATAGATCCTGCAGAAAGTCTAGCTTAGAAAGGGCCCGATCCCACTTCTTCGAGGTATAGGTGTAAGGTCAGGGCAAACACAACAAATACCACTGGGTCGAAGTACCACAGAACTTTAAGATGGTACTGACAACTTGAGTCCCTTCTCTTTTGCCCAGAATGAAGTCCGGCTCAGCCGGAAACCTCAAGGCTTCATCGGGAACAACTAGGTATGTAGGTACCTTTATGTTTGCTGCTTTGGGGTGGAAACTATGGGTCCATGAGGCCCAGAGGGGTGCCAGCTTCTTAAATAAGTAGCTGCGCGCGTAACCTATGCGATGAACACCAGACGGCTGGCGTTTGCATTGTCCAGAGGATAAGCCTGGCTAACCGACAAGGTAAAGTCACCAGTATTCTGAGCTCGCTGCTGAGGTCCCCTCAGCCAGCACAGGTATATTCGCCAAAAGCTAGTCAGAAGTTTGTCAACATCTGACTTTATAGCGCTACAAAACGCGTGCTTCACGCCCCGTCGTGCTACTTTCGTTGGAGCAAGCGTTTTACTTTGTAAGTACAGTAATTTTATGTATGTACAGAAGGTGTTATTTATAAAAACACGAATGGACGCTTTTTTTTAAATAGTACCGTTATTCTTTACCTAAACGTTAAAATGTATAAAAAAAAACTTCAAATTAAAAGTAAGGAAACTTTATCTACTATTACTGGCAACATCGTAACAAAACGGGGTGTCAGCTTTTACCGTGCTGGTATCCCCGTTAGTTTGCGCAGGTGGCGCTTTTGTGCGGGTGTGTTCTGTGTTGCGCGGGGCGTTGCGCTTTGTCAGTGATTATTGACAGATGAAAGAAGTAAATTAACTTTTTACACAAAAAAATATCATTAACATATGTACCAATTATCTTGCTATTAAAACCTTCACTACCAACATATCGTGTGTAAAATTAAACCTGGATACCGAATAGTTATTTTTCTACGAGTTTTTGTATGTCCGGTGCGATTTCAGAGTTTATTCAGATTGATTTTCTCGCGTTGGCTCGGAAAGCCTCTTTTGCTTCTATCTGGTTATCGCGTTGCATTACGTTGCGTCGTCGCGATACGACAAGTGCGGACCCCGCTAGCCGTTCTGGTTCAAACCGAACAGGTTTTCTGATATCATTGAGCTTGTAACCACACAGTTCAGTTACGTGTGTTTGGTTTCGCGATTGTGCGGTGTTCCGGTGGGATGCTGGAGTGTGCGGCTGCTTTGCTGGAAGCTTGATAAACCCTCCACCTCCTGCATGGTGAGTTCACAATATACCAGTCTCCCGACGAAAATAGTTCAGAGAAGTTCTTCGAACTATTGTTTTGAGTGTTGAGTAAAGATAGAGCCGAAGGTCCTCCGAAGCTGCTGGTGTATTAGGTCAAGATTTGATGAGCAGGGAAAAGCTTAAGAAAATTTATTTAGTACATACTTAATCGTACATTTAGTACATAAGGGTGTGCCAGAAAAAAAGTCTTAGTACATTTTGAGCCAAGAAAAATTAAAAATATTCAATCAATTATGATGCTAGGGTATACCTTGAAAACCAAGGACTAGCTACCATTTTTCTATAAACGGCAGTTATTGACACACCAACATGCAATCTAGTCCCAGGCCATTGAACCTAAATTATTAGTTGTGGGTTCTGAAAATCATAATTTACACGAATGCAAGATTTGTAAACCACTTTATGCAAAAACGATCAACAAGATTTATTCTATTTATTATATATTTTTTTTTTACTTTACTGTACGTATGTATGTTATTGAATTTGATTTAATTCTTTTAACTGCACCACGGCACGCACTCCGTAGTACAATTATGCGTTACCATAGGCACTGACTGAAAATCAGGGCTGAGGGATCATTTCCTCAGCACAACGCTGAGTCAGCTGCCTTTTGTGGCAACTTAGATACACCACAGGCTACATCTATGGTCCTGTTTTATTTATTCCTCTTGTCTGTTGTGTATTTAGTTTTCTTTCTGTTGTTGAGCATATTATGTTACTTATCTGCTTATTTTGATTCTGTGATGTATCTTGTTGGTATAATAAATGTCTTTCTTCTTCTTCTTCTTCTTCAGTTATGATTTTTTCATTGGTGGCACTAATAAACCTCATGAAGCCCCTTGATCTGTCTTATAACCAGCTCCAAAGAATTCTTTCATATATAGAACTTCTTGCATTTCCACTGTTCATAAATTCTTCTGCTCGACTGCACAAGAGAAAAGATCTATTTAGCTGTTCAGCTTTCCACACTTTCTTATAGCTCAAGTATTTTAAAATATTCAAAAGCGCTAAAATAAAACTTGTGCAATATTGACGTAAGTTTATATTCACCAGACACCATACATTTGCAATAATTTGCATCTGCAGCACGTCTCGTGTATCTAATTTATGTTATTAAATGCTAAATAGTTTTTGCTGTGTAGCAGTCAACACATCAAGTGTGAAGTTTTTTTGTCAATAAAGATATTATTTTATATATACCTAGGTAAGTATCTAGGTATTCAGCCTATTGCACCTAGGTATTTTTATCACTGAACTGTCCAAACTGAACTGAACATGGAGTAGGCTTGCCACCGTACCTATAGCATCCTGACAGCTTAGTCGGCCTAGCCCACAGGAAAGACAATTAAATACGTGCGGAGCCAACCATGGGCTTCCTCACGATGTTTTCCTTTACTGTTAGCATCAAAAACATTGCAAAAATTTGCTTAATACTATATGAACGTTTTTGTTGTGCTTTTCAACCGGTAAAAAATTGTTAAGCTTTTTTTTTCTTCTATTGTTTTATCTGCGATCATTCATCAACTGTAAGCAGATGTGTTGTAATGTCATGGATGATCAGTATGCATCGTCCAGTGAAGATTGCTATACATATATGTAGCGAGCTAGTGGCGTTCTTCTAGCTCAAATATGTTATGCACTATAACTTACAGAAAAAAAAAAAAACATGAAATAAATCGTATTTAATGTATTTAATCATTTTTCTTACCATCAGTAAAATTGCACATCAGTGTGCAATAAAAATGCAGTACGTCAGGCATTGCTAAAAATTCTAGTTCAAAACGTTGTATCTCGTCTCAATATATTTGCGAATGACATTGTGACTAGGTAAAATATTTAGCGACTGGGACATTTTGCTTATAGGACATTCTGCTTACGCAAGCATATTATGTAGTTTATATAATTATGTACCTACCCCAGTTCCACCTTTTCAAACAATCTGTGAGATTGTATTATGAGTGCTAACACAATTTGCATTGCATTTCACTATCAGCGTTACCTACATCTGGGCCTCGATTCTGTTAGTGCATTGTAGTATAATGACAGGTACACTGTCGGGTCACGTGACGTGATTTTTCGTACCATTGACGCCTAGAAGGTTTGATGGGTGTGCCCGCGTAAACCGCCATGTTCATGCAGTTGTCATGTTACTACAATGCATTAACAGAATCTAGGCCCTGTTATCAAATGTGATTACAATGTGGCACACATTACATTTACACAACTTCATTATCTGATTTAGATAATTCTGTTATTGTTTTACTTTTATCACTGGCAAACTGGAGCATTGGGATTCTGCACTGGGGCAGTGTGTGGGGAACACATAAAAAGGTTGTTTTGCATACACCCTAAAGAGTCCATTCCAGGCCGTAATTTAGCAGTTATCATGCTTTACTAACCAAAACTGACGTTGTTGGTTCTATTCCCACTAGAGGCCTCCATACTTTATTTGTACATATGGCCTCAGTCTCGGCGTATTGCTATGTTTGTGATGTCCTTGCCTGCATGCATGGGGAATCCTATTTTGGGACTGTAACAAGTGATTGTGTTGTGTGTAAGTAATGTATTTATTCTTAGAGAAGGTGAGAGTAAGTAGGTGGCGAACTTAGCCTTCATTTCATTCATTCAGCCTCCCTCTCCTGTTTTCCTTTTCGTAAAAATTCACATTTTTGCTAAAAATAAAACATCTATGTTTATTTCACTGCCTACTCGTCTTCGCTTAGTATCATGGAAGTAAGACACGGGCCAAGTAAGAGCTTGACGTAACTAAAAAAAAAAAATTCTAAAAAAAACTGTCTACTGTAAGTCCGACATTCTTTATTGTGCACAGAGATTACATTAACAGAAAGTCAATAAATCGAAGTACATTGAAGTATTTTAAATTCAATGAAAAAACCCAAATCTAATGAGTGTATCAAAGCAACTTGATTTTTCGCATTTTTTAATCCTGTAAAAAAAAAGAATAGTACATTGTACACCGAGAGGAGAAAACGAAAAAGAACTTTTTCCCGAGTGATACATAGTGCTTTATACTACACCTACGAGGAAAATAAAATTATTTACAATAATTAAAAGCGTACTGTTAAATTATTAATTTAGTAAAAAACAACATTTCACAAAAAAACAAAACAAAGTGCCGCGCTTGTTTTTTTTCGTAGTGCAGAAAAAGATTGCCAGCCTCATTTAATTGAAAATCGAGTACAAAAAAGTATATGTAACGAGCGGGTGAGTGGGTGTGGTATAATAGTACATTATGGTACAAGTGTGTAATGTTGGTGATTATCGCTGAGGCGCCATTGAGAAGAGAGCTGAGGACGATAATCATCAATACACACTTGTATCATACGACGTTTTTCAACAAACTTGTGAAGAGAAAATAATACTAAAAATAACTATAATTTCAACTGTGAAAAATTGTTCGCAATGGCGGGAAAAATTAATCAGTTTTCCTGTGCGCGCGCATCTAACAATGGCGATCGGCCATAGACTAAAATAATGATGTTTATTTTTTTTGGCTTCTCGCGGATAGCATATATTTGAGTGAAAGTTTTATTTATTAAAAACGTACAAGTTCAAATTATCTATTTAAATTCGAAGTTAAATTTGAAATGAGCAAGCATTCATTTGTTTCAACTATTAAACACGATCTTTTTTGTATCGATACTTTTTAAGGAACAAATCAACTCAACCTATAAAATAAAAAACGCTATAACTCACTTGTGAATAATAGCAATGAAAAAGTCATAGTTTGATTACAGGTGTCATTATGTGCCTAATTGCGGTGAAATTAGAGCTATTTTATGAGCAAGTGTGTTGAAAAAAATATTTTAATGGCTTTTTCTCAAACGTACTTGGAAATTTTAGCATTATTTTGACAACCTACATGTGAGCAGCGGCCGGCAAAAGTTGCATAAAAATCCATATCTGTCGTATTTTAGCGGCCAAATAAATTACATAGTAAACTCATACATATCTTTCGTGTGATTAAAAAATGGGACGATCTTTTACTCCGAAACATTGCTAAGTTACCAAGGAGGTAACTTATCAAAGGTTTTATTTAAATTTCGAACTGACTTGCAAATAGAAAGCTGAACGTTGAAAAAAAAAACAAATGAACACTTTAACGCGGGAAAAATCGTTTTTGTTCGTCATTGATTTTGAAAAGTAAAAAGTTCTATCTAGGTACTACTTAGTTTTAATTTCCGCGCATTATTAAATAACGCATTTTCTGAAATTTTGAGAAAAGTACTATACAAGCCTTTTCATTGGCTTCAAAGGCTTTTTTTGTCATGGCATTGTTTTTTACAATAAAGAGCAGCAAGTCATTTCTATGCACTTTGTTGTAAAATACAACATTACCTTCAATCTATTTTTGAGGCATGATTCCCATTCATGGAAAACTAACAGCTTTAAGACTTACGAAATAACTGAAAACAAAACCATGCATTTTTTAAAACATATAAATTTTATGTTCCTCATAACTAGGGTGTGGACATATACCTATTTGTCACATGATGCATTTGCCGAATGTTTTTTTTATTAGTTGTCAAAAATCTTGATACTGAATTACTTTTAGTAATAAGGCCGCCCCTGTTGTACATCATCATCAGCCACTCGACGCCCACTACAGGACACAGGACTCCTTCGTGGTTTTCATAACCGGGTTGGCAATCGCGGAATCTCAGTATTTCCTTAGTCGCCTTCTACGACATCCACGGAAGGAAATGGAGTGACGCTATTCTTAATCCGGCGCCACACGGAACTATTGTACTGTACTATATTATTGTTTTAAGCCGGGTTTTGACGGTCTTACATAGTACGCTCGGACCTAGCACATGGTCCGAGCAATTAGCATGGAATTTGACAGAGGAATTGTTCAGGATTTGGTGCGCGTAATATAGGTGCTGATTCTGTGTAACCAAATTTCAAAAATATTAACCGGCTTCATAAAAGGAGGAGGTTCTTAAGCCGTTTTTACGTCTTTATCGTCTTTGTCCTCAGCACGGGTTAGTGCAACAAAAAAAATCGTCTTTACATTTTTAAACTATTTTCGGCGATAATTATTTGCCACGTGTCCGATTTCATTAATTATTTTTTACCTCAAGGGTGATCCCATTTAAATTTAGTCAAGATCTATTGGTAGAATCCATGAGAAAAACGTAAAATTCTTCTTTTTTGTGCGTCCTTGTAGTATGTTCAGTACATTGTCTTGTGATTCTTTTCAATGATCCTACCAGGGATCCGTTTTGTCACTAAATGTAAGGAACTAAAAACTAATACAAACTTATCTTTACAGTTAGCTTGTACTAAATTACATTCATTCCTCTTCAATTATCAGTTAAGTTTGTAATCGTTTATTCGGAACCCTTGAGGCACGAGTAATACTGTTTGTTATCCTCTTTCGTGATTTATGATCACGTCCCATATTGAATATTATTTGTTCCACGAGACCTTTCTGAAGCATCCTGTGCCCTTAGTCTAATGTTATTAGTAGAGATTCGGCGAACCCCTTACACCGCAAGTGCCCAGGGGCGCAACATTTGGCGTGCAAGGAACCTTGGCGGGGAGCGGCGTGCGACCTTGGCCTCAATACGTGCTGCGTCCACCCCCTTCCGGCAAGTTCCTGCTCTAAAGACCAATTTTTGCTGCAAAAGCAAAGGAGGGTTAAGTTTTTTGCGCGTGTATGTATGTTTCTTAATTTATGATCAGGCAGAACTGATCTAGTCTCCCCAGGCGGCAACATTTGGCATGCGAGGAACCTAGGCGAGGGCGACGTGTGACCTTGGCCCCAATACGTGCCGCGTCCATCCCCTTCCAGCAAGATCCGGCTCGAAGGACCACTTTTTACTGCGAAAGCTAAGGAGGGTTGAGTTTTTCGCGCGTATGTTTCCTTCTTTACAACCACGCATATTTTGACAAATGAGTTGTCAAATGAAAGGTACTGACGATTATCGCGTTGCCATTTTATGAAGTTACGAAAAATTATCTCCTCAGCTATCATATTGTTAGTGAAAAACCACATAGAAACTTAAATTATAGCTTATTATGAAAAATAACCCTGACGGCTAAAAAGTCTTAATCAAGGCCTAAATGAGTCCAAATTTATACCTCAGCTGACGGGACCAAACTTATCTACAAACGGGAAATCCCGCCGGCTAAACTGAGGCTTTAAATTAAATGGACTTATTTACATAAATGAGTCTTTGATTAAGAAATGGACACCTATGTTGAATCTGCAACGTTCAATTAAAACACAGTTTTTGCGCTATAGAATGTTTTTGATATGATTTGATATCTAGAAGGTTTTTTTGTTTTTTTACATCTGTAATTTTTTGCTGTCCCACTTCGATGGGATGCTGGATTGAGTTAGCCTCAATTTTTGTGGGTCGTGTATTTTATATTTCTTTATTTTATTATCCGTACCTACCTCGGCAAAACACTGTCCCAACTCCCAACCCAATCGTTCAGTTTGGAGAATATTTAAGACAGTGTAGGCATGAGATATGTTTGTATTATTGGGCTAGGTGACCCAAGCTAGGGTTGGATTGCGGAGGATGTAAAGTAAAATCACAGTTTTTCTCGTAATTTTTTGTAGATTTATTTGGCATATAAAGTAAAAAAAACGTTTGTCCTTTGCAATCGATAACAACTTTATTACTTAATTGTACACAAAGCAATCTATTTAAGAAATAGAAACAACGATGTTTCTATAAATATTAGGTAAGTACTCAAAGGTTAAAAACATCTACGCACGCTTAATCCTTCAGTTATGTATAGGAAATCCAAAAGTATAAGGGGTCACTGCAACCTCGGCCCTTCCTATTTAATTTTTCTTCCAAAAAATCGTATTTTCATGGTATCCATCATCACCAACCGAATCCCTGAACATAGTCTGCCGCGCATAATGATTTGTTTACTTATCAAAATACGAGTACTTACTTGTGTCACCACGGGAGGTATTACTACGGAAGCAGCTTATGATGATCCGAAATTTGACAAAATTGAAATGTGTAAGGCTTATCAGTCTTATCACTGACTCTGTTCAGATAAAGCTCGACTCTGTGCAGATAAGGCTAAAATGTCGCCGTGGATAAGGGGTTTGGAGGTTGGCTTTTTTTTCGCGTGGTAACTAAGTTAATTCAATCAATAAGTACTACGCTTACTAAAAGTCAATGTAAAAATTATTCACGCATCCTTGAGAAAAAAATTCAAATTACCGAAACCCCTTTATATAAAAACGTTGTGCAGTTGACAGCACATCAATCTTGTTCAAGAGACCCGAAACACGGCGGATTTGGTCTATCTTCTTGTTTGCTTTAAATGTCATAATCACGCAACATACCTCCACGTTGTATCCCTTAAGGAAGTAAGCAGAGGCAACAACTCAATAGGATGTTCGACTGACTGACTGATAGTAAGTAATTCGTCTCGTTTTTAGGGTTCCGTGCCTCAAAAGGAAAAACGGAACCCTTATAGGATCACTTTAGGAAGTAAGATCTTGTTCAAGAGACCCGAATCACGACCGATTTTGTCTATCATCTTGTATGCTTTACTAAATGTCATAATCACGCAACATACCTTCACGTTATATCCCTTAAGGAAGTAAGCAGAGGCAAAAACTCAATAGGATGTTCGACTGACTGATTGATAGTAAGTAATTCTTCTCGTTTTTAGGGTTCCGTACATCAAAAAGAAAATCGGAACCCTTATAGGATCACTTTGTTGTCCGTCCGCCCGTCCGTCTGTCAAGACCCTTTAACTCGAGAACGCGTTTAGATATCGAGCTGAAATTAAAACCATATACTCAGGTTTACAGTCCCTTGAAGCTGTGAAAAAATCAAACTTCTAATTTAACGTAAAAAAAAAATGGCTGTTTATGCTGCAAAAAACGTATATTTCGATACTCAAGGGAATCAATAGGGTATTTTCGGTTGACCTAGAACTATGAAATTTGGCAAGTAATATCGTTTTATACTACAAGTAAAGAGAAAAAACTTTACATTTGTAATTAAATATCCTAACGACAAATAGCAAAAAAGCGCGAATACGCAACCCTCTACGCGCAAGTCCGAATCGCACTTGGCCGGTTTTTGTTTACATAGGCCACAGTGAATGAAGTCTCGAGATGGACTCTTCAGCCATGATAAACAAACTTCAAACAGAAAGAAAAATGCTCAGCCTGTTGTTTATGTTAGCAGACAATATGGATCATTGTTATGACTTTTTTGCCTCACTGTTTATTTATAAGTACGTAGAACTGTGGACACACCGTATTTGGTACGTGATTAGTGTGGAACATAGATATAATTAATAACAAAGAAAATACTAATTTGATAGTTCCTGTACTGTAAACTAACATGGTACAGTTGACAGCAGCCCAACCTTACATAAAGATTATTCTATTCTATTCTAATCTATTCTTACATTTGGCGTCAGGCCCGTAGGAAAAACGTGGGACGAGGGCACGGAAAAGACGCGACGCGTTGTATAGAGTTCGCGTCCTCACCCTGTTTTCTGTGTGGCCTGTGTCCTATCGCATCAGTACATATTGTATGAAAGTGAAATGAAAGGACGTAGCGTCTTTTCCGCGCCCTCTTCCCACGTCCTTCATATGTGCCCCACGCCTTTGGTGCAAAGCCGCCCCTAACATAACTGAACAGGCACGTAAAGGTCGATGTGCAGTCAACTTTGCCCTTCTATAGCGGAATGTGCGAGATGAAGAGGGTACCAAATTTTTTGTGGGTAATAGATTCCATCATTCCTCTTCCGACAACCTAAATGTATTCGCCTCTGAAGCGTCCACTAAGATCCTCATTAAAATTCATCGCAATATTGTCTTTTACAAAGAATGTTAAATACATAATATATGTGCGGTGACACCTTCTCCGTGTCTAGATGGAAAGATACAGTATCTATTATAAAAGAAAATACCGCGCATTGTCTCCTGGGTCTAATAGAAAATGGAATAACCGTGCTTCACTACGTATTATGTACCTGTCTCTACTATCACACCACAGAACGGTAAAGCGCAAAAGATTCGTCCTACAGTCGAGCTATACGAATAAAATCGCTGCAGTGCAGCCACTTTAAGGGGATTCATGGGGCTAACTAGCGCTGGCGCCAATGACAAAAAAAATCATATCTTCTTTTAAAGATCGTATTTGCAAAAAGTGTCTGTAAAATCTCGCAATCATGTTAATGGTAATTTTTAAGAAGCACCATAGAGAACCTAGCGTCACGGACCTGGAACTAGATAGGATAAGAATATTCTTAATTGCACACAAGAAACGAGACATAAAATGTGAAAGTTACAATGAAAAAGTACAATGGGCGGTCTTATTGCTAACAGCAATTTTTTCCAGACAACCTTGTGACGGAAAGGTTGCCGAAGAAGAAAGAGAGACGGGTAGTTGGTGCAATTACGAATAGTAAGTACATACTTAAACTTAATAATAAACTTACATAAATCTTACGTAAATAATTGTTATAAACTACTACATATACTACATAAATAAGTCATAATACCTATGTGTAAGAGGAGGATATAATGAATATAATATGCCTACATAGAAAGAAAAAGTAATCATGCACTTAAAAAATTTAATTTAGAGAGAATGATACAGTTCTTTTACTAGATAGCATTTATCCCAAAAACGGCCGTTTTTTGCGTTAATGCTATCTAGTCCTAGGTTTTGTGCCCTAGGTTCACGGGAATTGATCTTAAAAATCACTATTAACACGATTGAGAGATTGTACGGATACTTTTTGAAAATACGACCTGTAAGAAAATATATGCATTTTTACCCTTGGTGGCGCTAGTGTTACTCTATGGAGCTCCTTAAGAATGCCGATGAAGTTTAATTTCAGTTATAAAATCCTATAAAAAATGTGAGAACAGTTAAATATAAAAGTAAAAATAGATTATATTCTTTTTGTTGCACTAACTCGTGCTGAGGGCAATTTTAAAACCTAACTGCAAAGTGGGTTGCTCGGGGCTGTAAGTGATGTAAATTGCTTCTGCCAGATGTCGCTGTCTGTGCGTAATACAGAGAAGTTTGTAAAGAGGTTCGAAATTTCGCCGATGCCTGCACTTGCCCATTAGCTCAGTTGGGAGAGCGCTGGCACGGTTAAGCCTCTAAATAGGTTTGTGAAAAAGATTGTAAAGAAAGAACTTGAAGGAAAAATGTGATTTAAAGTTATGTAGCGCATTAAGTCACATAACTTCTACGCAATATGGACTCGTCCGATTTAATCTACTCCGAACTGTCAAATATGTACGTATTTTGACCCGCCACGTCAAAAACCGCAGTCAGGTGCTGTCTCAACAAAAATGGTCCAACTATGATGCTAAGGGCCGGTTTCTGAATTGAGAATTTCGCTAAGTAAATACTTAAGTAACGCCCTGTCACGCTCTTTTCTGAGAAATTCGAAGGGACAATTATACACAGTTAACCATTTACTTAGCGAAATTCTCAATTCGGAAACCGGCCCTTTGTGCGTAAATCAGGTTACTAAGGCTGGCTTGTACTAACACTATCAGGCAGCACTATATATCGGCTTATCCATAGCAAGCCCTATCCAATGTATAAGCACAAAAACGTCTTGTACCATGATGACATTTGCAAGCTATCCATGGATATATTGTATGATTGACAAAGTGACAACCCTGTCAATCAGCTGTTTATCCGTTTATCACTGGGTACTTAAGCAGCCTGTATACGTTCCACTGTAGGGCACTGGCCTTCTCTCAGGGAGAGAGTATGGGCTTAATCGCCACGCGCGCCCACCGCAGATTGGCGATTTCACGCGCTGAGGTATGTGAATAGCTCAGACACAAAGGTTTCCTCACGATGTTTTCCTTCACAGTTAGCGAGTGGTATGGCTACTTTAACTTCACAAATGTACATAAATTATAATTTATAAAACAAAGTCATAGGTACTTGTCCGCACTGGGACTCGAACCTGGGTCTCTCGCTTCCGAGTCCAAGGCTACCACCGCTCTATCAATCCCTGGGTACATATTTATCTACTTGTGGGGATTTGGCGCAACAACAACGAACTTAACCCTCTGCGCATTTTACGCGTAACATCGCCGTTCTATACCTGTCGTGTTGATAGACTCCCACGCTTCCAGGGTGTCCTACTAAGACTATCTTTCTCCGATCCATCTGGTTCACCCACCCGTATGAATACTCAATACCGAATCGAAGCTCTCCAGTCCAGGAGGTCGGTTCGTGAACAACACGGAATACACAATCTAATCTGATGTGAACTGAACGCCCTATTATGTGTTCTGTACTCTCACAGGTTACTGTTAGGCCTTTAAAAAAATCTTTTAGCAGTCGGGTTTTTGTTTTTTTAATAAGTTTTCTATTTGATACCTTTTTCAAGTGGCTTTTTACTTAGTATGACAACCTGTTCGTCACTTCGTTTTTTCATACCCGGTGACATTCGCGTCGTCAATACCTTTAATTTAACACCACATTTGTCAACATAAGTCAAATCGTTTGGCCTCTGAGTGGAGCATGCATACACACATACATACGCACGAAACACATAACCTTCATTTGCTTTCCCAGTCGGGTAAGTAACGCAGAAAGCACTCGCATAATTGGGTCACTTAGGTGTTTCATTCATTAGCGGTGCGATTCATCGCGATCACCGGGGCGTGTTATTAATTACCGACATTATGCCGTATTAAGTAGATTGTTATGTAGATCTGTGTGTAAATTCGTAGGCTGACGTTCCGAAATTGGGCCCTTGTCCGGTTTGTATACTACAGGCTTTATGACTGCCTCGTTGTTCTAGCGGTATCACGTCGGATTACCCTGAGGTCGGTCGGTCATGCCGGAGGTCGTGGATTCGATTCCCACTGGGGGCCGCCGTACCGTAATTTTGTACAAATGGCCTCAGTCTGGATGAATTTCCATGGTGATGTCCTTGTCCTTCTCCTAGTGTGGGACCAGGAGAAGGCCTAATAAATCAACGTACCTAGTAAAATAGTGCGTAATGGTAGAAATATGTAGTCTCGTATGTTTTTTAGTGCAAAAATATCTGCTGATGTTCATTTTAGAGGAGGTTGCACATAATATGGCTTTAGTTAGCTGGATATTTAGACCAAGCATCCTCCCGTATGACGCAAGACCGTAACAACGTATCATACATGCATACACGTCCCACATTTCACAAATAATAATAGCCATGGCAATTGGAACGCTTAGGTCAACTCTGCTCAGCGTCGCAAGATGTTAAAATCGCCTGCAATGCGGGTCTATTAAAAACGGATTCTCTAGAAGTTACGTGTACAGTGTGAATCTTTGAGGTTTATGAGATAGACGGGGGGCAGTGGTATCAATAACTTCATTCAAGGAATATTATGATGTTTCATTTGGTTAATGTTCTTAATTTAAGCTATTTACTTGCTGGACCGACGATCTGAGGCAGATTGCTGGCAGTGGTTGGATGAGGGTGGACGAGGACAGAAAGAAGTGTCCAACAGTAGACGAGTACAGGCTGATTGATTGATTTAAATGATAATAATATATCTAATAATGTAGTGATCTGTCAGGGTCGTGGCAAGTGGCAGTCCCTGGTCTCTGCCTACCCCTCTGGGATACAGGCGTGAGTTTATGTTATGTTATGTAATGTATCTGTTCACCTCAGGTCATTTGTAGAAAAGTCTTTATGGCCTAAATGGATTATGAAACACATCAAACAGATCTCCGCTGCTTCTCTACGTTGTTTTTGTGTCATTGTAAGTATTTGCCTTCACTCTTTATCGTTTATGGAATACTAGCTGTTGCCCGCGACTTCGTTCGCGTGGTAATTTTGATGTGTATTTTTCCGGGATGAAAAATAGCCTATGTGCTAATCCAGACTATAATCTATCTCTGTGCAAAATTTCATCCGGATCCGTTCAGCCGTTTTTGCGTGAAAGAGTAACAAACATCCATCCATACATGCAAACTGTCGCGTTTATAATAAGAGTACCTAAGGATTCATCGGCATAAGTTAGTTTAAGGAATGTCTATTAGTCCAGTCTATCGGGGTTTTACTCTAAAATAGGTGGAAAATTGTTAGTTGTTGAGGTATGGGGTCACAATAAAAATCCAAGATTTTGACCATGGGGGAGGCGCTTTCAAAGGTGCCAAAATTTGTTTTTTTTTAAAATCGGTCGTGACAACGATTTTTTATTCCGTCGCTTGTAACTTTTTGCCTGGAAGATTTACAAAATAAACATTCAGACAAAAAATGTTAACTATTTTGTCTTCTTCATAATAAAATTATCTCAAACACTTTTATAGAGTCATACGTAGCGGAATTATTTTCGAAAAAAAAAACAATCAAGATGGGGCTCGCGTCTTCCCCCCAAGGTCGAAAACTTGGATTTCATCAGTCCCCTCCTATCTTCAAAGGACTGGTAAAGTCTCACTATCTCGCTGAAAACCTGTAATGGTGTTGCTATGATTCTCTATATAGTAACCATAGTAAGTTTTGTCTGTTGTTTATGTATATGTAAATGTATGTATTATAATTATACCTATTATGTATGTTTGTTTAGTATATATTTTTATTTTATGGTTAGTTTAAGTAGGTACTATTAAATGTGTAAGAATATTAGTTGTAAGTCAGTTAGTTTATGTACATATTTTCCCAATATATTTTATGTCCACCTATCCATCCTAAGAGCGACCTATCCACCTAGCAATAAGACCGCTAATTGTGTACGGCAAAACTTAGACATGTAAGCCTTTTAATGTATTTTGTTTTCTGGTGTGTACAATAAAGTGTTCTAATCTAATCTAATCTGACCAACATACATCAAAACCATTTAAGTAAGTATATTCCAAAGCAAACGCCTTTATTCCCCACAGACTGGACTATTTGTCGTACTGTACGATGCTTTATTCGGTTAATGCCCTTAATTTAAGCCATTAACATAATAAGGTCTCGTGTAGCTCAGGCCTTTTGTAGAAATGGCTTTTGAGCCTAAATGGTTCATGTCATGAAACATATTATTTAGATCTCCGCTGATCTTCTACACTCCGTTCCACGAGTCGAACTCCTAGGTAACAAAATACTCGCATTCATTGGTCAATGCGCGCGGCTAGAGATTTAATAAGCGAAACAATAAGCGAAGACGGTCCGCTTCATAGGGTAGGTTTACATACTTTGAAGGTCACGCGCACTAACCAATGGGCGCACATGGACGATTTTCTTTAGGATTTCATTTCGTGGAATGGAGTATATCTTTTTATGCCTTTGTAAGCATTTGCCTCCACTCTATCTCAAAGCTTATCGCACCCTCTCTTGCGTAAAAAATGAAAACAGACACGCTGAGGATTTTTATCGTGCGAGAGTACGCAAATAAGGCACCTTAGTCATTTACTTCCTTTTACGTAACTATAAACATTGCTTTATAGTAATAATAAGGTATAGCACGTGTACAGAAAACCGGCTTCAGTTGACTACTACTATGACATTTCGATATAGGTTGCAACGTCGATTACCCCACAGATCGTAATTGGCATATGTATAGTCTAATCAAAATTGTCCATCCTAATTATATTTGTGCTGTGAGCTTCTTGTTACGGAATAAAAATAAAATAATAAAATTAACAAATAGGAAGAGTCAGCAACGCGATGTGCATCGAATTGTCATAATAAACTACGAATTGTAGTTTTATGAAACTCGGCTCTGATGTCGACTGTACAAATGAATTCGGAATACAAAATTAAATTATCTCCGATGTTTAACCGTTTATACGTTTGTGTGGTAAAAAGGGACACGTAGGGCATTATTTTAAAATAAAATTTTACAAACAAATCCGAATAATTTTAAGTTCACTTCCGCCGACCCCCGTCATTAAGACCCGTAACACGTCCGTGCAAAGTCAAAAAGTTATTCGTCAATGTTCTAATTTAACAACTTTATACGTAGTGTTTCGTAAGCTTGACTGTGATCTAAACTAAACTGCATTTGATTGAATGATTGAAATTGAAAGCCATATTTTGAGCGTCACTATGCAGTGAACATTCTGTGCTTCCTTCCTATTATGCTAATAAACAGGCACAGTTTTTGCATATCTCTGCCGCATGCATGTAAAATGGCACAGAAGCGATACGCCGCGGCCGTGCTATGCAACATGCGATGGCTGTTATTAAAAAAAGTCTATTGTTCAAACAACTGCCACGTGCGAGCTAAGTCACGCAAGTAGTACAGGTTTCCAGGCATTTAATTTTTTTTTTTCAGAAATTTAAACTACCTACATAACCACTTGTCTTTATCCAGAACTAGGATATCCGGTGTTATGGTAAACTTGGAAAAACACCGAGACTCGAAGCCAATTAAAAGTGCGGTGGCCTCTCGCGGGAAAATTAAATGGTGCAGCATGTAGAGAAACAATGACGAGAAGAACAAAAAAAAAATGGGCCAAGTGCGAGTTGGACTCGCCCGCATAAAAAGTATTTTAGATAGATTATAAACAAGGGTCGAGGACATTGGTAAAGGGTCTTGAGACTGAAATGGTGTTGTGTGGGACACTTGGCGAGGCGGGAAGACAGCAGGTGGAGAAGGGCAATCACAGAGTGACGGCCGAGGACAGGACGGCGGTCAGTGGGCAGACCAGCAGCCCGATGGTCGGACGATGTCGTTGAGTCGGCGGAAGGTACGTGGATGCGGATGGCAAGCGACCATGACAGATGGCGGTGGGCTGATGACGATAGAATATTCTCTATTGTAACTACACAAGGAATTACGGATTTAGAAGAAAAAAAAAAAACAGTTTTCTAGGTTTATTTTTTATTTTTCAAACAACTACATTTCAAACGACACATTAACATTTTTCTTTAGCCGCTTTCGGAAACCTTACTGGCGATCTTTCTATAATAATTGTAGAAGTTGTGTATGAACAATATAAAAAGTCTATGGGCGGTTCGCCACGCTAGATACCTAGCATCATTGATCAATGAATAAAAAATAATAAAAAAAACTTCCACACAAACAATCACTTGTCTTGGTCCCAAACTAGGATACCCGGTGATAGCACTGGGTAAGTAACCACTAACCAGGCAAGGGCATCGCAAACATTGAAATAAATGGAGGGAATAAGTAGCGCTGTCTTCCGTTCCGTAGGTAGATAGTCCATAGTCTCCAGCACATTTTTCAGGCGTTTGTTTTGAGTTGGTAGTTATAATTCGGAAACTTAGCAACAAATGTAAAGGCTGATCACACGTCGAAGTGGATAGGCAGACCACTCCAGTGCTGGTCCTCCGTCAGTACCGAGTCTTTCCTTTTTTCGCCCAACGATGCTGGGTAATTATTTTAAGTATACCATTGTAAAGCTAGGTTTTCATATCCTTCTGGCTTTACCCGTAACAGTTTTATCAACCATGTAACCACTGATTAACATCGATTCGCTCGAGCACAACACTCACAAACTGCGCCACTATATGCGGCAATAATTTGTACCTAGGTCCAATTCATGCAGTACACATGTAATCATAGATAGACCGATAACATTCTATCGAGACTATTTGAAGACGGTAAACTGGACCAACTTCATCATTATTTAAAAACTGTAGGTAGCCAACATAATGTAAATACTTACTAGAAATAGACATAAACTTTCGTTCTCAAAATTTAGGCTGGCAAAGGTTAATACATCCTTTATGGGGCATTGTATCCCTGAGAATAAGATCTTACCTTGCCAGAAGCGCGGTTCAAAAAATGTGTAAAGCACACTTTGGGCCAAAAGGGCTAGTATAACATTAAAGATAATAATAATAACTTCCACACAATACAATCACTTGACCTGGTCCCAAACTAGGATACGCTGTGCTATGGTAACCAGGCAAGGACGTCACAAACATGAGCATACACCAAGACTGAGGCCATTTGTACAAATGTACGGCGGACCCCAGTGGGAGTCGAACCCACGACCTTTGTTTTGCGTAGGTAAGCGCCTTAACGGTTGGACCAACGAGGCAGTCCTGTTTGTTGACAATGCTGGTTTAATTTTATGCTTCATGTTTCTTGCTAACGATAAAAAACTTGAAAGTGTGCACACGGGCTAATAGAAGTTCACTTTGTTGCTAGATCAGTCTTAGCACTTTGCATTATGGTCTTCTTTACCATGAATTACGCTCGAAGCAGTAAATCACGTTCGCGGATATGGCTATCGACGATGAGTTGCGTACAATAGGTAATTAGAAGAGCATCTCTCTACAAGAGCGTAGTTTATCGTGATTATTATGTTTCTTAGGCCTCTCTCTCGTCACGCTTTTGTTTGTAGTCTGTAATCTAACGGCGAAAGTCAGTAATTTGTAAGGAGCCAACACTCTTAGCGTCCATTTTTATCCTACGACCACATACACTTATGTAATACAATCTACAGGGTATAATATTAACATTCCCACATCTAAAGTGGTGGTAGCGCAGCGGTAGAACGCCGGCCTCAGATTCGGGAGGTCGTGGGTTCGAATCTCGGCATGACTTTGTTTTCTGAAGTTGCGTACGTTTTTATAGTTTTAGTAGCTGTGACCATAGCACATAATATCTTAAATTGGGGCCAGCACAGGTGATTATGTTGTGTGGAAGTAATTAATTATTTATTTATTTTATTAATACCACTGTGAACGAAGAACATCGTGAAGAAACCTGAGTGTCTGAGATATTTACAAACGCTTCAAATTGCCAATCCGTGGTGGGCACGCTTGGTAATTAAGCCCATACTCTCTCTCTCTCTGAAAGAAGGCCTCTGCCCTGCAGTGGGGCATATTATAGGCTACATAAAAAATATATATCCAAAAATATATATTTTATATATATTTTATACTGTGTTACCATCTACGACACCAGAATGTATGGAACAGTTCATATTTTTGTTCTGGCTGTGGCCTCTTTATTGGGTAGTTAATTAAGGCTGCTATGAGGTTTGGCATCTGTCTCGCTCGCACACTACAGCATACAATAAAAATAGTTTCTTTTAATACATTAGTGTGGTCGGTCGGACGCTTTGTTAGTTAGTAAAATTAGGGACATTTAAAATATATTTTTGTTTTCTTATACTTAGTTTTGATAAGATAAATTATTGCTGCCAAAATTATTAATTCATCATCATCATCATCATCATCATCAGCCATTTAAAGATAAACTGCAGGACATAGGCCTTGCTCATGGTTTTCCCGGTCTTGTGCCGCCCGCATCCAGCGACTCCCCGCCACCGTAACCAGGTCGTCAGACCATCTGGTGGGGAAACCGCCCACAAATTATTAATTAACCGACTTCAAAAAAGAGGAGGTTCGCAATTCGACGCGTACATTGTTTTTAGTACCAAATTTTCCCATTCAAAAACTAATTACTTAAAGGATTACCGAAATATAATTATTTAAGTAATTTTATTGCTTAGCTCAGCCTCAGAGCACGTTTAAAAAAAGTATATTTTTTTCAAGAATCATTAAAAATGTTATAACGTGCGAGCGAGTCGGACGCCAGAAGCAATAGCGGTCTTAATGCATATTCGTATGCAACGAGTATTCATCTCGCATCCATTCGTCAATCGTCACTCGTCGTCGATAGGTTGGGATTGTGATTGTGTTGCGTGGAAGTTATTTATTAATATCTATCTGCCTCTCTTCTCCTTATTATTTCACTTCACTTAATTTACTCATTTAATTTAGTTTATTATGGTCTTTCTCTATATTTCACACATATTAATTTATAACTAATAATATATGTAAGTATTTTATGACGATATTTTTTACTTTATTGTATTTATGTTATTGCATTTCTTTTAATTCTTTTTAAATGCACCACGGCACGCATTCCGTAGTACAATTATGAGTTACCGTAGACACTGACTGAAAATCAGCGCTTAGGGATCACTTCCTCAGCTAACGCTGAGTCAGCTGCCTTTTGTGGCAACTTAGATACACCACAGGCTGCATCTGATCTATGATCCAGTTTTATTTATTTGTTTTGTCTGTTGTGTATTTACTTTTCATTCTGTTGTTGTGCATATTATGTTACTTATCTGCTTATTTTGTGTCTGTGATGTGTCTTGTTGGTATAATAAATGTCTTTCTTCTTCTTATTCATATCAGCTTCGGCAGTATTAGGGATAAGTAGTGTGGGTTTTTTGTAAGAGCTCGCTGCAAACTTAGTGTTGAGTCCAAAGTTAAGGTTGGCGGCATTAGAGCACGATACGCAGACTTCGGGTACCTGACATGTGGATAAGTAAAGTGCTTACTTGGATCCTCACGCCTCCACTTCACCAATTGACAAACTCCTGCCCCTATCGGTACTGTTCTGTCACTTTATACTTCGTAGAATGTTCACAGTAGCATAACATCGGTCGAGCTTAGTTACTTAAGCTTTCAACCACCACGCCAACCAATATAACTTTCTACAAAGTTGACTGACTCTGCAGCCAGAGAGTGATTCATCAAAAATCTGTACAGCCACGATGACACGTCACAAAGTATAGGCATTTTGCCAAGAAGGGAGCGTTAATCGTGTTTAGGGTTCCGTATTAGAAGGGTGCCTACTGTGTGTCTGTAGATAGCCAGTTTTGACAGAGTATTGTGTTACCGCCCCTTCATTCACATTTGCTCGATATATTTCTTTCGTCAATCTTTCTTCCCTCATCCTCTCCATATTATGTCTAAATCAATGCAACATTCCGTGCACGCATACTACACTACTAAATGGATGTTGATGAAGCGAAAGAGTTCTGTTAGGTTCGTGGCAAGTGACACTCTCTGCCTACCCCCCCGGGATACAGGCGTTAGTCTATGTAATGTAATGTGTGTTTCTTTTTATTAATAATATTAATAGATTTATTTTAATATTTTTTTTGCTATTGCTCTATGGTAAAGATGGTAATTCACACAATTCTCAAACTTGGTGCAGAACCAACAGTATAACAACAAATAATTGAAACGGCCACGTTCGGATTCGGAATCTCGGCACCCTTCCCGAAATGAAAGAAAAAAAAAACATAATTTTGCTGAATATATTAAATTACATAAACTCACGCTTGTATACCGTAGGGGTAGGCAGAGACCAGAGGGGTTGCCACTTACCACGATCACTTTCATTAGTCGCTGCGTACTTGCTTTTGCCAAATACGTTGGTAATGTTATGTTTATGGTGGTACTGAATCCTCGATGCGTGTTAGACTCGCTCTTGGCCAGTTTTTCATCTAAGTTTGTATTTGTAGGTTGTGTGCCTGGAACACACTTAGACGTAAACTGAAGGGTATTTCTTGACAGAAAGTACCTACGTTACAAACTACTTTATAGACTGTTTATTTTACAATACAATACTACAACGGGTATTCGTTTAGTTATTTAACGTTGTAATAAATGAAATCTGTGGAGGTACGTATTTACCTATTCTTTTATTGGAAGAAATGTACACATTTTAACAGCATAAAATTTCCGATCTTCATGCGATAAAATATCACTGAAATGTAGGCACTAAAATAATATAAGAATAAACAAGTTTATGGCAGAAAACCATAAATTCGAGCATTTTTTCAATATTTTGTCGGATCGAACTCACTGTGAAGGGGTTCGTGCCTTAAAAAGATTTAAACCTTAAACGCCCTTAAAAATCTTCTTAATTTTTTTTAGGAAACACTCAGATTCCCACCATAAATATTTTGCCACACTCGGAAAGAAAGACAACATCTTGAAAAAAAAAACTTAATTAGTCTCTCTCGTCACACTCAAGTCTCGACTCTCAATGATGACAACTTACTTTGCCCACTCCGTCAGATTTCGCAAGCATAAACAGCATAAACTGCTTATGTGTTTCTTATTCCTTGTTTGCCGACCGAATTTGACTATCTCAAATGATTGTCGTTACTTTTATAACGGCTCTTCATAAAAACTACTCGCCATATGTTGCCCGGTGTAGCCGCTTGCTGGTTTACTGAGGACTCGACAGACCGTAGCTGAAGTCGGGTGACCATAAGACTTAAACATGTAGGAAAAAACCGAGAAGTTACCAAACTTCCAGAAGAATAGATAGGCCTAATGCAGCTTTCATTAAAATAATTTGGGAGGCTTTTTAATTTTAATGAAATCCGAAATATGCATGTGTTATAACTGGTGGTAAAAAGAATTGAAAGAATCAATCTCAGTTGAGGCTTAAAAATAATGACGCTGGCTACCCTTTGTGAACACAACTCGCGTATATATATATATAGTAATTACTCTGCGATCACACTCTAATGAGTGTTATCATTGGCCAATGTAAACAGCGCCCTCTTGAAGCAGTGACTGCGAAAATCTCCACAAGGACTAAGACATGGGGCACATCTGAAGGGCGTGGGACCAGGGTGCGGAAAAGACGCGGCGTCCTTTTAAATCACTTTCTTACTAAATGTACTGAAGCGACTGGACTTAGCCCACACTGATAAGACGGGGCGAGGACGCGAACTCTACATACAACGCGTCGCGTCTTTTCCGCGTCCTCGTCCTTCCTATGTGCCCCACGGCTAAGGCCGTAAATGTGAGCAATTTTACAAACTCCCCGCAAGCGAAGGTTATCAACTAGTGAAAATGAGGCCTTATTCCAAGTGTGTGCCATTCTGCCATATGCCACGAGTGATACAGTCACTTCATGTCTTCACGCGGCGGTGACCACGATGTAGACGAACGACCATAGAGTTGCAATGCCTGGCACCCACATGTCTGTAGAATGGACAACTTGCAAAAAAAGCTTCAATTAAATCGTGATAAAGATTTTCCTCTCAAGTACTACTTCTCAATTAATACTTCTCGTAATATAACGTGTCGAAAAGTAATTCTCGGACCGCCGAAAACATTTTTATCCTTTTCAGATAGCGATTTATAAACCGGCGCCGGTTTATAAATCGCGAATGCTGAAAGGCGGTTTGGCTATTAGCAAACTTCAAAACTTTTTATCAATGTCACGACCGCACCGATAAAAGAAAGCACGAGCTTGCCCCCAAAAACACATCCACTGGACGCTTCACGGATTGGAGGAGGAAAGTCGGTCCAACACTTGGACGCCGCAAACCTGAAACTACCAGGAAAAGCCATGGTGCAATGCGCCGGTGTCAGGATCCGTTCCTTGTGCACATACCGCTGTCTGGTGGACCATTCAAGCTTTGCGAACAAATAGAATGGGGTTTTTGTCCGTATCACACCAAAGAGTAGTTTGGCAAGGTGTAGATGCCGACGTGCATCCATATTCAGAAGCTTTGCTGCATCTAGCATACGTTCCGTACATAAGTCTATGGGGCGATGATGATAAAACCACACAATAGTTCCATAAGAAGTACTCAGTTGTCTGTCTAAATTGTGTGGCTTATGGAGACTGCGTAACAAGAATCGCCCGCCAAATTGCCCGGATATTGAGTATGTTGCAGAGTATGTCGTACCCACATACTGCATTGTGAAGGCTGTGGCATTTTTAGAAAACTACCTGGGTTAATCTTTCCTTTTCTGCATTGAAAATTTCACTAAGTTTTATTACACACTAGCAGTGCCCGCGACTACGTTCGCGTGGTAAAGGGATTAGTCTATAGCCTATGTCCACCCTAAAGGTCCATTCTAAATACAGGTGAAATAATTTTTTAAATCTGATGAATTACACATGCCTATAAATTTACAAACACGAAGAAGAAGAATGATATTTATTATAACAACAAGATACATGAAATTAAATTAATGAAATGAAATTATATTTATTTGTTTTCTTTACAATCACTTTACATAACATGAACCACCACCTATATAATCAAATTGAATTAAATCAACTTAGTATATTTAATTAATTATTAATACGCCAGGCAAAGGAAAACAAAAAGGGACGGATCTCAGGCTGTACAAGCTCACAGAGCTTGTAGCTGCTGGTATTCTGAACCACCCTGAGCGACGCTCGGCATGCAATTTGACAGTTAGCAATTATTATTACTTTAATAATAATTGTACTTGTGTTCACCGCGTCGCCGCCGTCCTCTTGCCTGCCCTACGCCAGTGTCTTGGGATCGGTACTGAATATTATAGGACATTAGAGCCACAGGCAAGAGGTACGTATGCAACGCTACATTAGGTTATTATGATCACACTTGGAATAGACAGGAGAGTACAGTATAATACAGTTATTTTATCTTAGACAGAGTTGCTTAAGTTCTTTCACATCACAGAAAGCTGATTTTCAGTCAGTGCCTACGGTACATATTATCATACAAACTTTTCCTCTGTATAATATTAATGTAGATTTACAACAAGTTTTGTTGTAACACTTTTAAATTTTTTTTTGTTTAATTTGCCGCCTTTAAACATATTTTATGTAGGTTTTCTGCTTTGAAATGGCGTTGCTTAAGAAATAATGCTTAAATTCATATGGGGTACATATAATGCACATTCTTCTATGTAGGACAATCATTTACTGGAAGGCTGCGACGTTGGTAGAGAGCGTAAGACGCGAATTTAATGAAATGATATAAAACTGACATTTAAAAAAAATCTGAGAAAAAACTAAGAAAAAAGTTGTTGTAAAACAATATTTAATTCCAGAGAAAAATAAGTTTTAAGGAACATTAAACTGTAGGAAAGGAATAATAATAATAATATTTATTTATTTCAGATAACATTGCTCCATTTCATTATTAAGCAATATTATGTACATACAGTTTGCTTAGTAGGTGTAAAAAAAATATATAATATCCTGCTCCTTAGTATATCCCATTCCTTGCTATACCAATCACAGGATATCAAGTACTATAGGAACTATTTTTTTAATTCAATTTCGATGTGAGTCAACTAGCGTATTCGGCCCAAGTCTCAGGTCATGCAAAATTATCTCAACTCAATCTGTTCTACTTTAAATCGATGGTCAAAACAATTTGTGTAGAATAGTTCAGTACTTTCACATCAGATTATAACTCTCACTCTACTTGATTAAAAGTAGCACTATGTATACCTACCTGTACAGTATACAATGACATATTGTTACTGCTAGTAATGTCATTATTAGTTACGATATTATATACAATCATTTACTGGAAGTGATAAGGTCACTGTAAAATGTTTAAAAAAAAAATATATGTATTGCGCAGCACCTGATACGCTGGGATGTATTGGGCTGCATAGGTTTATTCGTGATTATGAGGAATCTTATTCTGCAAACAATTACTTGTCGACCTTTTCCAGCGGCCCTTCGCTTCGGTTTTACTTCGATGGGTTGGTAGCTATTTTCACAAGCAGTATAATAAGTATACCAGTGTAACTCAGCTTTGGTCTGAATGTAAACATTTTTCTTAAACGATTAAAGTAAAGAAATTCATAATAAGGGTGGATATTTATTGAATCAACGAGGCGGTTGAATAAACTAGGACAAGCGAACAAATTTATAGACATTATCGCTTTTCGTATAAACGTTTCTATCAACGTTTACATGTAGACTAAAGCGGAATGAAATGCAATATAGAAGATAATAGGTAACAGTGGTGTCTTCCAACAGTTTCCGCACAGTTCTTTAGATTTGTTGGTGGCAGATCTGAACAACAGAACTTTTGTATTTCTTGCTGTGGTTGAAAGCTAATGACATACATAGAAATATGTAAGTTTTAAGTTTGCTTTCTCTATATTTTTTTGCAGTAAGTCTAGACAGCGTTTTGTGTTATACTGATTGCGCTGGATGCCATTGTTTGCTGTCAATTACCTGTGGCAAAATTAACTTTGTTACCATGACGAAAGTTGTTGAAACTTTCTATGAGCCTTCATTAATTTATTTTGATTTAATTTTACTAGTATGAGTGGCTAATTCACCCGAGTGTCCTGGGCCGAGATTCTGTTTATGAACTGTAGTACAATGACAATTGCATGAACCCATCGAGGTCATTTCATTGCCGCTTCAGGTCTGCTCGCCTTAGTCTACATATTTTATTAATGAAACCCTTTTTTGTATCACTTTTTTTTTGTTAAAGTTTGGCAGGACCATGGCAATTGGGAAACCTTGATATCGGACAAGCTATCCGGGATACAGGCGTGATAATATGCATGTATAACATTTTCACTAGCCCCACCGATGAGAAAAATCATATCTTTTTTGGAAAATCAGATAAGATAAGAATATTCTTTATTGTACACCAGGAAAACACAAACATAAGGATCAGCTAAGCGAAAACTTATCGGTGTTTTGTCGAAAGTGCATCCGGACAGAAGATAGATACATAGAATATAATTTATTGTAGGTGCAGTCGACAGCAGGTCAACCTTTATATTTTTGTTGCAAAGTCGCCTGTAACGTAACTGAATAGAGTGCACGCGTGTAAAGGTTGATGTGCTGTCGACTGAACACCAGGAATTACATTTGTGACTTGAACAATTGAACTCGTAAAATAGAATAGACTACTAAAGGCATAGGTAACATCACATCGCAGTTCCACAAAACAGCCACGAGACTATTCCTGGAGGAAGCCGTTACAATAATTCAGCTGGTTTACTGTCCTCCGAGAGTTGCAGTAAAGCTGCACTAACTCGCGTCTATAAATCATTCAGGGCTTGTACGGTTGTATCCTGAAGTTAATGCACGTGGCTATAAGTAATTCTGAGAGGTGTAAATAATAACTCAGGCCGACTTGCTCTACTTCTTAAATGGTATTTAAGCAGCCAGAGTTTATATAAAATTATTGTAGTGTCAATTTCAATTTAAAAATTTGCCAAAACATTTTTGGCACGTAACTTAATAATTTCTGCAGAGGGTAGTAAACTAACAGTTAATACTTTCAAAAAGACGCCTGTCACCTCAGTCTACCGAAACCACGGCACTTCCAAAAGAGCCGAAACGTCGGAAAATTGTAAAATGGAAAAGTAGACAGTTTTATTATGTCTAGTGCTCGTGTTAACCTCAGCAAAAACTATGTAAAAAGATGATCTAACATCTCCAAGGCTGGTGGACAGTGGGCTTATCACTGCCGGCGACTTTATTTTGTTCGCTAGAAATAATTAGTCCCGAAGTGAATTGTAAAAAAAAAAATAAGAAAGAAAGGAAGAAAGAAAGACATTTATTGGGACAAATTAACACATCACAAGAAAAAAAAAGGCATAACATTTTTCACTCGCCTTAAATAATTGATTTGATCATAATTTTTCGGACATGCAACGCGTTGATGTCTTTTACTTAGACACGAAAATAATGGCGCCTGCGCAGGCGCGACTTCTGCTATCTTGCCAGTATTATTTGCTTTGCTTATCTGCAACAGTCGCTCCAAATCGTGGTAGCAGAACAGGTCATCTCACATTTACGCACTCCGGTGTTCCCCGTATGTAAAATATTTTCCATCCGCAACATCTCTTATATGGATATAGGTGCTGAGCTGGATTAGACGACGTTACATAAATCACCTATCATACATACACACAAAAGCAGTCTATATACGTCCCACTGCAAGGCACAGGCCTTCTCTCAAGGAGGGAGTATGGGCTTAATCACCACGCGTGCCCACCGCGGATTGGCGGTTTCAAGCGCTGAGGTATGTGAATAGCTCAGACACTCAGGTTTCCTCACATTTTTTCCTTCACCGTTAGCGGGTGGTATTGCCTATAACTTCACAAATATACATAACTTAAAGTCATAGGTACATGCCCGCACTGGGAATCGAACCTGGGTCTCTCGCTTCCGAGTCCAATGTTCTACCCACTAGGCTACCACCGCTCTAATCACCTATCATAGATGAATCACCTGAATTTGTAAACGTCCAATGTGAACTTTTATAGAGTCGTCAAATCCAGTCAACTCGACTTTCTAAGCTAAGCTTTGACTTCCAGCAGTGGCTGTACGCAGAGCAATAACAAATAGCCGGCTATGTTTAGTCAATCCGATGACTCGATGAGTCATCTATCGCGTTGCGCTAATCGTGAGACTCGCGCGCTGACCACGTACTGCGGTGGTAGGGTTGCCAACAACTTTTTTATTTTCGAGAAAATTATAATTTCACGACCGAGAACCCTAATTTGAATGTATTTTTTCCTTGCGGATTTATTTCAAAAAACCCTATTTAAACTTTGGTTTTGTTTTTAATCCACAATCTATTATTGTGATTAAATTCTTTTTTGTTACATTGCGCTAATCGTGAGACTCGCGCGCTAGGGTGGCCAACTCCTTTTTCACCCGACTGCGGCGAAGCCCAAAAGAAAGAGTAATGTGTTTGGCTCGTATGTAGGTATAAAGTATGTAAGTATGTCCGATTCTATTTTCCCTCATAACTCCTTAACCAATGTACAGATTTTGACAAATAATATCTCAATTGACTTGCCGTGCTTGCGCGAGTGTCATTGTGTCATAGGTTATATGAATTCAGCATAAAGCCAACAAAAAAAAAAAAAACACTAAAAAGGCCCGACTGCTGAGCATTATCTTTACTACTAACTAGGCGGGACCCAAATTCAATAATGTAACTCATTGGAAGGAACCTAGGTTGGTCCCACCTGCTTAGTAGTTAATGGTCAGCAGTCGGGTTGTTGGGTATTTTTCATTCCAGTTATTTTTTATCTTCGAGAAAATTGTACTTTTAACCCTAATTTTAATGCATTTTATTTCTTGCAGATTTTATTCACCACACCAAATTTTACCTTTGTTTTGTTTTCAATCGATAATCCGTTATTATTATCAAATTCTTTTCTATCGCCTTGCGCTAATCGTGAGACTCGCACGTTGGCCACGTGCCTGTCGTGATAGGGTTGCTAGGTCCTTTATGTGTTTATTAAGACATCTCGTGTACAACAAGAGAGCACAATAAATTATATCTTTTTTTATTTTACAAAAAAATTACAAGCCCAATTTGATTTTTTTTCTTGCAGGGTTAAATCACAAAACCCAATTTGAACTTTGTTTTTAATCCAATCTGTTATTAAATTCTTTATGCTACCAGAAAAAAAATACAATTGGCTTGTCTTAATATTATATTCTAAATAGTAATTCTAGCCAACCAATACGGGACGAGAGGGTGCATACGTCCACTGCAAAATGTTTTTTTTTTCTCAAAATCATTATTTTTTCTACTGAATTTAGTGTAACCGAATGTTTTCCATCTATCATCTATATATCTGATTTGCTTTGTGGGGCAGGGTAGACAAACCCTGAAACTATCCCATATGAAAAGGTACGGTTGATAACCCTTAAGGCGTCTGAGTTCGACAAACTACGCCGGATAATCTAATTTCACCTTTATGGCTTGGCGTTGAATCTGATTATGGAATGGATGATGATGACTCCGTCTGTGAATCTAAGCAACAGATCATAAAATGTACGTTAAGCTATTTGCTCGCGCCTTCTCTGGTGTAACAAGTTTGAATATGGTATTAAATACCTGAATGCGGATGGCTAGGGACCGAGAGAGTTGGCATTTGCGAGAAAAGGCCTATACCCAGCGGTGGGCCGGCCCTATATTACGCGCACCAAATCCTGAGTGACTCCAATCGTCTAACTGCCAAATCAGTATGAAATTTGACAGTTAGACGATTGGAATTGTTCAGGATTTGTTGCGCATAATTAGACCCCTGATGATGATGATGATAGGTATTCAACCTACATTGTGGTGCTGTGATACAGTAGAAAACTATAACTAGGTATTTTCGTCAGTCTATCATACTTCGAAAATATCAGGATGGCAAATAACAACTGTATTGATCAGTCAGTACGAGTAATCGATCGGCTTCAAGGCCTCAGGGCTAGTGGTATCCGTAAGAAAATCATCCAACTCTTCTTTTATCACGCGTTTTTTTTTAACGGTTTTTTTTTATTTAAAAAGTAGCTATTTTCATCACTCTCTCAGCCTTCATCGGCTCTACAAGTCCAGACCAACGAAACATGCCTTAATTTTTAGATCAATGTTAAGATTTCCTAGCTGCGTACTAGTATGCAGTTGCATTGTCGCTTGTCTCATTCCTCAAACAATAGCAAGCTTAATATTCCCAGGCGATTGAATAAAGACCAATGAGCGCGTATTGTTACTCTGCTAACTATTACAATTGAGAAATCGACTGTCCATTAATTATAACTCTCCAGAGCTGGTAACTATAGTTATTTTGCCGCTAATCGGGCCTTTCAAGACTTGGGTTTCATTCTCTCCCTCGCTGACGCCTCTCGAGGGAAAGACGTGTAGTCGGTCACGAGTCCAAATAAACATTTAGCTCTAGTTTATTCCCTGGCTGTCGCAAAGCTAACTTCTCGTCAAAAAAGCTGACGATTGGCTCCATAAAAGTACCTAATCAGAGCTACTTCCATTCGTCTTGCTCGACAAAAAATATTTGGAACGTCTGATCATGATGGCGCCGTGTGCTGTCCCGCAAGAAGTACACCATTGCTTTTCTCTCTGACCCCTTATAACGTATTGAATGAAGTGAGATAGCAAGTAGGAATTAGATAAATTCGGTAGAGAATGAACCTTTTCCACAAATGACTACAAGAACCCGTGCCGAAACGACCACAGATTTACTGCTACGAGGGACAGTTGCAGTGTCAAATATGCTTATCAAATTCAAATTCAAATCAAATCAAATTCAATTTATTGGGATAAATCATCGCTGCTTATCGTCGACCTTCAACAGTAGGAGTTTAAAGGAAAAGAGGGAAAAGATTAGTCACTGAAATCGACACATTCCATTACACTTCCTCAACGTCATCCAGCTCCACAAACTTCAACATATCACTGCCACTTTATTTTTTCTTACCATTCAGTGCAGTTCCGTCTATTGACGCCGTTTTGTTTTTGCGTTGAAGATTACATCCGAGTCAGCTCTGATGAGTAGAACGCGGTTCGAGTACACTAAGTTTGTTATTTATCTGCTTATATTGCTTCTGTGATGTCTTTTGTTGGTATAATAAATGTCTTTCTTCTTCTTCTTCAAATAGCAGCCGTGTAGCATCGGTCCGACGCACTTTTTCCTATATCGCTTCTTGTTGGTTTCTATAGATGGCGCTGTTCTCAAATTCGATCTTTGTCTAAATGTTGTGCAGATAATGGTACGGAACCCTTCGTGCGCGAGTCCGATTCGCACATGGCCGGTTTTATGCTCAACCGAGCTTTTAGTGCGCTCAAATAACATAGTATGGAGTAGATGTTATGCATGTAAAGGCCGCGGCGTGCTTTTGACCCTACGCCAATTTTCGCGGTATCTCGCTATAATTATAAACACAATGCTTTTTCAGGTCATTGACTCTCTGAACCATGACTCTGTCTACCTACAACTCCAATTTACAACGTGTTATTCATACCCTTGTTATACCTATAAGCTGGAAAGCAAACCGTTCAGCCGAACAAAGCGTCATTCGTGATTCTATTAAACTTTTTTTATCGAATCGATGAAAAAAGTTTCACGTTAAGGCTGAATTGGAATTCTTCATTATCAGTCTTTTCAGCGGCGTTGTGAAAAGTTGCCTTTTTTGCTTCTAAAAGTTTCGAGGACGATTTTGCTTTATTTCTAGGGAAAATGCTGACAGCAAAACCATTCTGAGTATTTTAATCTGTAGAATTCTAAAGGACTCGGTCGGGTCACCATAACAATGGTTTTAATTGTTCTTTTCAAGGTCTAATCTGACAGGTTAAATACAAAATTCCACCTTTACCAAACTTACCTCGAATAATGTAGCAAAATTATTTTATCCAAATAGTAACTTATAATTTTGTGACAAATTTTTTATTGTTACTTTTTTGTCTTTTTCAGGTACGGTTCCATTTGAACTTAAGTGTCAGAATATAACGTGAATTGTGGACGGAGAGTTTACACAGGTACAGCAGCGATGGTAAATAATAACTTCCACACAACACAATCACTTGTCCTGGTCCCAAACTAGGATACCCTGTGCTACGGTAACCCAGCAAGGATATCACAAAGATGGAATTAGACTCAGACTGAGGCCGTTTGTACAAATGTAGTGCGGCCTCCTTTGGGAATCGAACCTACGACCTCCGGCATTGTAATCAGACAAAAACGAATGAACCAACGAGGCAGTCAGAAACGAACACTGGATTAAAGACTGTGACTGTGTTTTCTTTATTATTTTTGATATACGTTTTTTATAATTTATTTCGAAAATATGGACCATTTTAAGAAACTAATTTCGTTATTTTTGAATTTTATTCATTATTTCTATTTTTAATATTTTTCAAAAATCTTGTGGTGTGTGACGTCATCAGAGCATGATTAAACAGATAGTCTTTGCCTACATAAAAAAAAACAAATGTCATTAACGTCAGTTGATTTGGTTACCATGTATTCTGTAGGCGCTAACCTCACATAATTTAATACACTTCAACACGTTGACATTTCGTTTTTCTTGTTTGTAAGGCAAAGGATTAATACTCAAACTGCCTTTGCTGACGTCATACAAAAGTCATTTAAGGTCAAAGCTTTTTATTGAATATCTTAAAAAAAAAACTAGACTTATTTACAAATCTGATAAATAGAAATTGTACGGAAAGCAAAACTCTCGAAATGGTTTTGAGATTTCCGTTCATATTAAAAAATGTAGCATGGGCAATAACCAACCACGACGACATTTCCTTCCTTTCCTACCTCTTAGCTTTACCGACACATTAATTTCTCGTCTCTCCTTCACCTAATCTGTTTGGCACCTCGCCAGCTAGGCCAAGGTTTAATGGCTCCAAAACCAAGCCCCTTACGGTCTTATTTGCATGGGGTCACCAATCTGGCCGGTAATTCATCCGGCCTTGCCGCCAATTGTTGCCTTCAGCACAATTGTCTCGACCCAGGACCACTGAACTAGACAAACCACAGAACTGTCAGAGGGCAGCTAGATCAATCAGTTATTGTGAATTATTTTTTTTTTAGTTTATTTAGTTCGCCGTGTTTGTGTCCCACTGCTGGGCAAAGGCCTTCCCCATGATCTTCCAGTCCTCCCAGTCTTGAGCAGTCAAATATTAACATATTCATCAACTTTTATTTATTTGACAACAAAGGTCCAAATATGAAATTGACTGCTGCACATTGTTTAAGACATCTGGATCTGTGCTATTATAAAGGGTTGTTCTCAAAAGATATGCTCGATTCTTAGGTAAGAACGGAAGGGGTCCCAGAAGTTGTAATCGATTTTCGTCGAATCGCCAAGGATTACGCTTTACTTGTTTACCAATCTTACCTTTTTGTGTACGAATTATGTGACGTCATGACAGAGGTAAGAGAGGTGTCGAAAGAACATCATGGCCGACCGCGTTTTCGTCTGTTCATGAAAAGTAGAATTTAAAATATTTTTCCACATTAATTATTAATAACGATTTAAGAACTATTTAAAGAAGGGCCAAGAGTGTATTGCGTCTTAATTCCGCCAATGCAGTAGAATGTTAGATGGCCGTTGTTGTGTCATTATCTTGTCGCCTCGAGTCCGCCAATGTACGAACAAAATGAAACTCCAAACGCATCTAATATTGACAATCTACCTACTGACATTGAAGTGCATACAGCTGGTGGTTACATGCTAGAAAACATAGCGGAAAAAAACAACTCACCATTTATGAGAACTTATCAATGTAACATCTCTGCCAATGATGGAGTTGGTTTCACACTGGACTGCACGACATTTTTTCCATGGTCAAAGTAGCATGAAACTGTTATCGTCCTGATTAGTGTCGTTACGGTTATCGTCTATTGTAAAACGTCCATTCTCGTCATTGACAGCTTGCACCGATCAAATAAATCCACTGTACAAACTTCTAACGGTCGCGTGACTCCGCTGGTGTTTGTAATATCTATTTACCCAGTATCTTGCCATCTGTTTGCCCTCTGTCCGTAGCCTCCATTGGACAGCCAAGCCAGGCGTAGTCTCCTGTCCTACTTAGAGATGCGACCGGTTAGTTACGACTCCATTGTCATCTTCAGTGTTTATGAAGGCTGCAGCACTTATTGTTAGAACACAAACAGCGACATAGTAACTGATGACACACAGTATGTTATAGTTGTTTCGATGGTCTGTCGTTGAGAAACTAGCACGAGGACTCCTTGGAAATTATGCAGAGATAAAACGGTCACTTGAATCAGATAAAGTACACTCACAATGTCCAGTTTTCTGTCCCAAACGAGTTTAGCCTGCAAGTAACTAGGCAGATGTACAAGCAAATAGAGGATAGAATTCTATCTCCTGTGAGACCTAAGCAAGGCATTCTAGTACCTAATAATAATAATAATAAATAATAATAATAAATATAATCTTTATTGACACAAAACACATAAAAATCTAATTTTACTACTTGTTCACAATAGGTTTGTTAGGACGGTAAATTTGTGTTGCAGACATTTTCAATGCCTTCTTCTGATACCTATGCGTGGTGAAATTCTGCATTACAGGTAGGTATTATGCCCCCCAATTATGTAAGTAAATTGGTAACGTGTAAATAAAATGTGGTGAACAATATTTGAGAATAACTATAACAGTAAATTGTACACCGAGGGCAGAAAACGATCTATTCTTGTTCGAGAGTATGTTTAAGCCCGATGTGCTGCGGAGGGCGTAAAGGAAACTCGACAACAGAAATAAAGGTAGAATTTTTAAAATGAAAAAAGAATAATTTCTAATTCATCATCAACCCATTATGTCCCCACCGAGGGGCACGGGTCTCTTCCCTGAGGAAGGTATAGGCCATACTCCACCACGGGGGCCAAGTCCGGATTGGTGGAGGCTTGTAGACTAGTGTACTGTCTACTGTCAGAAGTTGTCAAACCGCCCTAAGGCCTCTGACTTGGCTTAACGACTGCCATCTATCGACGGCAGCCGGCACCAACAGCTTAACGTGCCTTGCGAAGCACGGAACCGCTCGGAAAAATGCCACTAGCGTTAGGCATAGACGGCGACCCATCCATGCACTGAACGCGCCCAGTGTTGCTTAACCTTCGTGATCGTTTAAGATCACTCAGGCAGCCGGAGCTACGAGCGGTTCTAATTATTTTATTTTAATTATTTACCTTTTTAAATTTTGGACGTTTGTATTTTTTTATGTTCGCTGCTAAAAAAACAAAAGAACGCAGGGTAGGAATGGATTTTCATACAATATTCTTGCCCTACTACGGAGCGCAGGAATGAAATTCCATATAACTTTTCCCGCCGCACATTTATAAAGGAGAAATGACGAACTTTGTAACCCGTTTATGAACGAGCAATAAGACACTTTCCGAGTGGGTGTGGTATAATAGTACATTACGATACCAGTGCGAAAAGTAGGAAATTCGCAACGAGTGGCGATAAATTAAAACACGACCGAAGGGAGTGTTTTATATCGACACGAGTTACGAATTACCTATTCGCACGTGTATCGTACAACGTTTTATAGTACATATGGCCCTTTGAAGTTTCGACATAGGCACGTAAAGTGCTCATTATCGCACTAGTGCGGTAATGTAGCACCATATGTACTATAAACAATCTTACGGAACTTACAGTTCATAATGTTAAGCAAAAAGGACATCATTATTGTGTTGCAAATTTTGGATTCGGAGAGACGGCTCATAAAGAAGAAGAAGAAGAAGAATATCAATTATATATTGTTTTTGTTGCACTAACCCGTGCTGAGGACAATTTTAAAAACCTATTTAGAGGCTAAAAATTCCACCCATGCCGGGACTTGAACCCGCGACCTCTGGCTCACCGTGCCAGCGCTCTCCCAACTGAGCTAATGGGCAAGTGCAAGCATCGATGAAATTTTGAGCCTCTTTACAAACTTCTCTGTATTACGTACAGGCAGCGACATCTGGATGAAGTGAATTACATCACTTGCAGCCCCGAATAACCCACTTTTCAGTTAGGTTTTACATCGGAATGATATATGGACGTAATACAGAGAAGTTTGTAAAGAGGCTCGAAATTTCAACGATGCTTGCACTTGCCCATTAGCTCAGATGGGAGAGCGCTGGCACGGTGAGCCAAAGGTCGCGGGTTCAAGTCCCGGCATGGGTGGACTTTTTAGCCTCTAAATAGGTTTTTTTTAAGAATACCAATACCAGAGGTGAAGGGAATCACTGTTAGAGACCCCCAGATTATGAGGTGTTTACATGGAACTACAGGTACTTGAGCATGTTCCAATGACTCGCATTGATCATACATAGTTTTACATAACATATCTAATGGTGATTGTTTATTAAGTAAAGTGGATTACCTAGCTTAATTACTTAACAGACTCCTTTCTTAAACAATTATGCTAATCCGTTGAACAAATTGTCGTGCAGTATTTATTTCAAGAAAATCTTTGAAACAAAGAACAAACACTGTCAGTGATCCCGCAATTTCAAATGCTCTAAGCCCACTTTTTTTTCTTTGTAAAGTAAATACACCTATTTAGTCTCTAAAAGCAATTTGCGTTCAGCCTCGCTTGGGTTGGGGCGTCGTTTATGAAAAAAACTTTAAAGAGTTCGTTTACTTTGAAACTGCACGGTTGGTTGACTTGATTGGTAGTATGTATGGGCTCTGTGGGTTCTGTTGGTTGTATAGGATTTTTGGACACTAGCATAAACGTTTATTCTGGTTTCGATAACGCTCGTGACTTCGTTTGCGTAGGGTGATAATAAAAGTCCAACACACGGTGTATTGTGGTGTTCCAAAGTGTCATCTATGGGTGTTTGCACCACAAACATAATTTTTCACAGCAGTGGTAGCCTAGGGGGTAGAACATTGGACTCGAAAGCGAGAGACCCAGGTTCGATCCCCAGTGCGGGCATGTACCTATGACTTGGTTTTCTAAGTTATGTACACTTGTGAAATTATAGTAGCAATACCACTCGCTAACGGTGAAGGAAAACATCGTGAGGAAACCTGAGTGTCTGAGCTATTCACATACCTCAGCGCTTGAAATCGCCAATCCGCGGTGGGCACGCGTGATGATTAAGCCCATACTGTATCCCTGAGAGAAGGCCTGTGCCCTACAGTGGGACGTGTATAGGCTGCTTATGTTATGTAATTTTTCACGATGAAGAAATAACAAACGGCGCACGCATGCCTTGAGGGCTTTACAGAATCACTTAAAGGCTGTTGGCACAGTTATAAATTCAGCTAACTGCCAATCTAGGTGGTCCTGTATTTTGGGAATTAATGATATTAGGTATTTAATTTACATATATCTATTACAAACATTGATGATTCTGCGTCTGAAAGTGTACGGATATTACTAATACACCCAGACTGAGGCCATGTGTACAAATCTACGGCTACAGTGGGAATCGAAGTCACGACCTCCGGCATGATAATCAGACGTGTTACCCCTAGACCAACGAGGCAGTGAAACTCAATTTGTGATCTCTCTGCGAATAACAGACAACAAACTAAATAAAATGAAAGTGCTTCAACTCCAACTTTTACGACATCCAAAATCCGCCTTCTACAGTCGAATAAACTGGTAACAAAACTAATCAATCTCAATCCTCGCTTCATATACTAAGTAGGACACAAATCTGCAAGCAAAGCAATGCATATCGCTGAATTACGCAATGCATACTAATAAACTGGTTGATAATAAAATTAGGCTCAATCTTGAGTTACGATTTGAGTCCATCATTTAAATGTCTCGTTCAACACCCTTTACGCGTTGTGGTGCTGGATATTTAAAGGATAGCAATGGAATATTAATACATGACATACATACATAAGCAGCCTATATACGTCCCATTGTAGGGCCCAGGCCTTCTCTCAGGGAGAGATTATGGGCTTAATCACCACGCGTGCCCACCGCTGATTGGCGATTTCAAGCGCTGAGGTTTTTAAGATTGTTACTTGTTTTATATGCGTTATAAATAAAATAAAATGCCTGTAACACATTTTTAAATTGTCCCAGGCTTGCCCAGTACTTATTTACGTCGTGGGAATCGACCACTGGGGGTCGTCGTACATTTGCCTCAGTCACGGTGTATTTATATGTTTTTGACGTCCTTACCTGGTTACCATAGCACAGGGTATCCTAATTTGAGACCATTTCAAGTGATTGTACTGTGTGGAAGTTTTTATTATTATTTCGTCTCATATTTTTCCATCGCTTCGGACGAAGAGCTCGTATTACCTATTGTAACGTGACTTATTATATCTAGCATTGGCAACACTGGTTACACAGTCATTCAACCTGACAGCTGTCATCTGTCACTTCGAGTCGGTCATCATTCGGCAACTTGAGCATTCTTGTGGAGGACTCTGTTGTGAAAGGTTGGTAGCGATTAATTTTTATTTTGCATATTCAATTTAATAAACAACCGTAATGTCAATATTTCTTTTAATTAATCTTCCCTTCTGAGGTGCCGTAACATCTCAGAAGTGGGATTTATCGCGAAATATTTAAATTTTGCGTAACCACGCCATAAGCTTGGCCGTTATGAAAAATAAATTTAAATTGTACATGTTCAGTTTTGATAAATGTAACAAAAATAAAGATGAATATTGAAAGAACTATACACCCCTTGCATGAAAAGTGTATTAAATTTCAAAACTTAACGTCGTGTGGAGAGATTAAATTCGATTTTCAACAAAAATGGCGGATTCAGCGGCTAACTTCGTTGAAATATGTGTCTTTATTTTCCTTTTCTTTTCAAAATATACATTAATATCGATAGATCTATTACAATTATCGTCCTAAATATCGTTTGATTACAAAAATATAACACACAATAGAAGATGAATCTCGATTGCACATTATAACGTTACTTACTCTTATTGCATTCTAATGTTTCTTTTTCTCGAAATATACATGGATATTGAGGGTACATAGACATTTTTATTTCATAAGTGTTTTTAACCATAAAAATAACTGCAGTATTAGGAGATGAAACTGGATTATGATTGATAAACGATCACTAAGCAAGTAGTTTAATAATGATACGACAAAGTTCCAGAAATGGGGTGTGTGTTAGGGCTAGGGTTTTTATGAACAAATAGCTCACACAAGTTGACATGAGTTTCAGGAAATGAGCGACAAGGATTTCGATGATAACGTGCGAGGTTCGAGACGCAGTCGTAGCCGCAGTCGCCGTGACGACCGAACACCGAGAGTTCGACGCAGTCGTGACTCCAGTCGTCATGATAACCGAGCTTCGCGGAGACAACGAAGTCGTAGTCGGTATAGAAGCCGAGGTCTTGACCGCACTGATTTACCTCGAGAGCGAGAACGGGATTCTTCCCAAAGAAGAGAGAGACAGAGTGACTTAGAAAATAAAACAATGAATGACGGACACAGTGAAGAGAGTATGCGACGCAGTCGCAGCCGCAGTCGCCGTGACAACCACGCATCAAGGGCGCGACGCAGCCGTGACTCCAGTCGTCGTGATCTTCGAGCTTCACGTTCACGGCCGAGCCGAAGCCGAAGTCGTCATAAAAGCCGGAGCTACAGCCGTGTGGAATCACTTCGCGAGCAGGAACGCGAGCTTTCCCGAAGAAGAGAACAACTTAGGGCCCTTGAGAATAAGGTACGTAGGGGACGTGCACGAATAAATGACGATCGACGTGACAAGCGATCTTTAGCTTCAAAGTTTGGTGCTAGCGAACGCGATCTTGAAATTGTAGATGGAAACGATCGTCACATTCGTGGGCGTCACCTGTCAACGCCAATGAAAAGAGCCATGTCGTCTGATCGTATTAGTGATAAGCGTGACCATGAACCTATGTCAACATCAGATTTTCTTGAACAGTTTTTGAATGCATTAAAATCAAGTAAAGTCGATCGAGAGGCATTTTCTAGTGCAAGCTTAAACAATGTTGTGCCTGAATTTGACCCGATGATAAAGGAACAAACAATTAATATTTGGCTTGACAAAGTTGATGAATGTTCAGAAATTTATAATTGGAGCGATAAACAAACCTGCCATTATGCGTTGCCCAAACTGACTGGTATTGCGAAAGTATGGCTCCAGGGTCTACCCTCTATTAAGCATACTTGGGTTGAATGGAAGGCAATGTTAAAAGAATCTTTTCCTGCCACTGAAAATTACGCCGAGTTGTTAACGGATATGCTTAATAGGCGGGTACGTCCTGGAGAATCATTCGAAATGTACTATTTTGCAAAGGTCAATTTGTTAAATAGGTGTAAAATATTTGGAAAGCAAGCGGTGGATTGCTTACTTTATGCAATTGATGACAGGGGTGTGCGCGTAGGTGCCCAAGCAGCCAAATTTGATAAGCCCGAAGACGTGCTAGAGTTTCTTAAAACTATTAAATCAAATAACCGATCGCAAATAGATAGTAGCAGGGATATAAACCGCGATAAACGTCCTAATAATAATATAACAACAAGTAATAGTTTGTCGAAATCTGCCGATGTAGCTAGTGGTTCTTCGAAAGTCAATAGGGGCCCGATTAAGTGCTTCAATTGCCATGGCATGGGTCATCCAAGCTTCAAATGTCCAAAGCCGGTAGTGAAGTGTACTAGTTGCAGTTACCTTGGTCATGACTCTCAGAATTGTCCTAAGTCCAAAGAAAACCCACCCAAGGATAAAAGCGTTCTCGAAGTCTCAGTATCCGACAACACAAACGAGAAATATAAAATTCTGATAAAATTGAACGGCAGCCCCATAACGTGTCAGGTGGATTTAGGTAGTGAGGCCACGCTGATCCGTAAGCAGGCTGCAGTGACCACGGGTTTGACTTGGCAGGAAGTTACCGGTCCTTACCTTAGGGGATTGGGAAATATTCCATACTTGCCATTAGGATGTGCCTTAACCGATATAGATGTTCAGGGTATCCTTGAAAAGAATGTCGAAATATTTGTAGTGGACGACCATTTAATTAATTGTGACGTCTTACTTGGACATAGTTTTACGGAGAGACCGACATTGACGATTATAAAGACACCAACAGATTTGAAATTCAGACGGACAGCACAGACAGACGATCTGAAACTACATTTACATACAACCAGCGACCTTGATATAGACGTAGGTGAAATGGCGTCCATCCCAGTTAGATCAGATACAAGCTGCAATGGCAATATTTACGTAAGTGGGTCAGTTAGAGGCCCCGCAGGTCATGAGTATTACCTTTTACCGGGAGAGTACCAAATCAATGGTGTTGATTGCAACCTGCTGATTCAAAACGTTTGTGGGACGCCACTACACTTTAAAGAAAATACTCTCATTACTCGAGCCATATTTACAGGGACCAGTAAGAGCGTTTTGAGCATTTCAAACGAATCCACATATCAGGAACCTGTAAGTCCCAGGTGCGGTGATCAGTTATCTTGCGAACAAAAACAACAGTGCATGGATTTACTTCATAAATATAAAGACTGTTTCTCGACGGGAATGCATGACCTGGGATTTACAAACGTAACTGAGATGGAGATTCAACTTAAGGATTCCTCGCCGGTCGTTTACAGGCCATATCGTTTGGCTCACTCTGAGCGCAAGTTAGTCCAGGAGATGGTGCAGGATATGATGGATCATGGCATCGTGCGTGAGTCCAACTCTCCATACGCTAGTCCCATCATATTAGTAAAAAAGAAATCTGGGGAGAAACGCCTTTGCGTAGATTATCGCGCTCTTAACAGTCGGACAAAACGTGACCATTACCCATTACCGCGAATTGACGATTTATTGGATCAACTTTCTGGCCAATCGCTGTTCACCTCGCTGGATTTGGCCTCAGGTTACCACCAAATCCCGATAGCAGAGACATCCCGCGAAAAGACTGCATTTGTCACCCCGGATGGGCTCTTTGAATATAACAGAGTCCCGTTTGGGCTGGCAAATGCACCAGCGGTGTTTCAGAGAGCAATACACAAGGTTTTAAGTAAGTATAAAGTAAACTATGTCGTGATATATATGGACGACATCCTGATACCGTCTAAATCCTTCGAACAAGGACTGCAACGTCTTGAAGAGGTGCTTGGTCTGTTAAGGGAGGCGGGGTTTACCTTAAAGATGGAAAAATGCCATTTTTTTCAGCAGCGGATAGATTTTCTGGGATTCGAAATAGACAAAAAAGGTATTAGGCCTGGGCTCTCCAAGACTGAGGCTGTAGCGAAATTCCCAACCCCAACCAATCAACATGAAGTGAGGAGGTTCCTGGGACTTGCCAGCTTCTTCAGAAGATTTGTAAAGGGATTCGCAACTATCGTGAGACCCTTGACGAATCTTTTGAGGAAAAACATACCGTGGCAATGGGGTGACACGGAAGCCAAATCTTTTCAGACCATTCAAAAGCTTCTGACAGACAGACCAGTCCTTGCACTATTCGACCATACAGCGGATACCCAGTTGCATACTGACGCCAGTAAGTTCGGTATAGCGGGTATACTGCTTCAAAGAAAAGGCTCCGATCCCTGGCGGCCAGTCGCGTACTTCAGCCGTCAAACTCAACCCGATGAAATGAAATTCCACTCATTCGAACTTGAAACCCTTGCTGTTGTTAGTTCGCTCAGTAAGTTCCGACCGTATCTCATTGGGATGAAATTCACCATAGTCACGGACTGTAACGCCTTGCGCTCCACCTTTACCAAGCGAGACCTTGTCCCGCGCATATCCCGATGGTGGATACAGTTTCTAGAATTTGATTGCAATATCGAGTATCGCCCAGGCGAAAGAATGTCCCACGTTGATGCCCTCAGCAGAGGACCTGTATCGGTGGAACCTGACCCAATACATACCTTGGATATTTTGACAGTAAGCACAGAAGATTGGATTTCCACTGTGCAGTCTGCTGATGAGGAAATCAAAAGGATCAGGGACATTCTCGAAGATCCAGAAACATCAAAAATTGTCAATACCTATAAAGAATACACAGTCAAGAACGGGCGAGTCTATCGTGTGTTAAAGGATGGAGCGACGAGGTGGGTGGTCCCAAAGGCGGTGCGCTGGCAACTCTTAAAGGCAAACCATGATAGTGTTGGCCATTTTGGCTTTAAAAAGACATTGGACCGTATACAACCCTTGTTCTGGTTTGCAAAGATGCGCAGGTTTGTAAAGAAATACGTTTCTGCATGCCTAGAGTGCGCTCATCATAAGTTGCCCGCAGGGTCGCGCGAAGGACCACTTCACCCCATACAAAAGGTGGATATTCCTTTTCATACGATCCACGCCGACCATCTTGGTCCGTTCCCAAAAAGTAAGCGTGGATTTGTTTACATTTTAGTCACTGTAGACGCGTTTACGAAATATGTTAGCCTATTTCCGGTTCGGAGTACCAAAACAAAAGAGAGCATAAGAGTATTGCGAACTCTATTCAGCACCTTTATTCCTCCTACGCGACTAATCACAGACAGGGGTACAAGTTTTACGAGCAAGAAATTTAAGAAATATTTGCAGTCGATCGGTACGAAACATGTCCTCAACGCCGTCGCAACACCACGCGCCAATGGGCAGGTCGAGAGATATAACAGGACTATCTTGGCTGCCCTTGGCTCTATGGTGCATGGCAAGGACAAAAATACCTGGGACGAGTTGCTCCCCGACTTGCAGTTAGGGCTAAATACGACAGTACATGACGTAACGAAGAAAACACCTACGGAACTTATGTTTAGGAGGGTAGTTATAAACCCATCTCAGGGAATCTTAAATGAAGTGGCGGAGGATATTGTAGAAAATGATGCAGGGAATAGAACGATAGAAGACGTTAGAGCTGAAGCTAGTGAACGGATAAAGCAACACCAGGAGAAAATGAAACAAAGATATGACCTTAATAAGAAGAGTAGCACTATTTATAAAGAAGGCGATTTAGTTAGGATTGCAAGAGCAATAGTGACCGGGCCAGGGCAATCTAAGAAGCTAGAGGCAAAATGTAAGGGGCCTTATAGAATCAAAAAAATATTACCCCACGATCGTTTCCTCGTGGAGGACACTCCTCTCACCAAAAAGGGGGCTAAATATGAGACGGTGGTAGCTATCGACAAGATATTCCCTTGGCTCAGCTTTGATGCCGCTGCTTGCTCTTCAAGTGAAGACGACAATGGTGAGGGTGAGAGTAGCAATGAGTAAATCGAGCATGCCCTTTACAACTCGCAATGAACGAATACCTCGATAATTGTTTGTAGCCCTTATAGTATTGTTATAGTCTTGATTTTCCCGATACATCATTATGGATCAAGCGTAATTTGAACGACTGCTCTCAGCGTCACCATTGTTGATTGTTATTAATAACTCATAACTTAGCCGTAACAGTAAGTAATGATTTCTGATTAAGGATGATTATGTACATAACCAATTGTAGGGTCGATTCTTGAGCCGGGCATGATTAGCGAATGAACTCGCCGCCCATGAGTGGCTCACAGTGATAGTGTGTTGGTGAAGGAATTGCCCTCACACCGATGCACTTATGATTATGAACCTTGATGAGGGTGCAATGGAATCGGGCAGGAATGGCGTAGGAACTCGCCGCCCATGAAAGGTTTCTAGCACCGCAGTCATGGCAGTAGGTTGGTACAGGAGGCAGTACCGTCTTGCTGTTCCATGGCTATAATTAACTTGAAGGATTGATTCTTGAAATGGGCCTGACGGCGTAGGAACTCGTCGTCAGTGCTCACAACCCAGGAGTGATCACATTGAGTACATGATTAGAGTAAGGGACTATAATTATAGATATGTATGATTTTGAAAGGTCTTAATATAAAAAGGTGATATATGATATACAGTCGTAATTAATGTAATCAGACACTGTTACAGATATTGAATAGAAAATAAGGATAAGAAGTGATTTCATCTATTGTTATTTAATATTAACGTAGAACGAAGAGACTCGTTCCTGAAGGATGGCCGACTGTAACGTGACTTATTATATCTAGCATTGGCAACACTGGTTACACAGTCATTCAACCTGACAGCTGTCATCTGTCACTTCGAGTCGGTCATCATTCGGCAACTTGAGCATTCTTGTGGAGGACTCTGTTGTGAAAGGTTGGTAGCGATTAATTTTTATTTTGCATATTCAATTTAATAAACAACCGTAATGTCAATATTTCTTTTAATTAATCTTCCCTTCTGAGGTGCCGTAACACTATCGATATTAACGCGACCAATCTCGAATGACTAACTTAGATTGTAATTGCTTTGTTAGGCAGGTCGTTAGTGAATAGAGTCACTGGTCACAGAAAATTTTGCACCTGCAAAGTTCAAAATGCACCGTGTCAGTTACAGATTTCACACGCGTCATCAAAGAGCAGCATTTTTAATTATAGGGTAGATTTTGCAAAAAGTGTCTGACTATTCTCACAATCATGTAAAAAGAGATTTTTTGGACCCACATCCGAGAACCTAGGATCAAAATGTCAAACCTGCCGTTTTTTGCGTTGATTCTGTTCAGCCTTACTCATTTTGCTCTGGGTTCACGGCCATGGGTCTTAAAGATTACAATTAACCCGATTGAGAGATTTGTCTAACACTTTTTGCAAAAACGATATGTACATTTTTTTTTTGCATTGTTGGCGCTAGTTTTACTGTACGGAGCCTCTTAAAGCGCTGTAGTGCACAACCGAACCGCAATACCAAATAATAAATGCCAAAAGTACTCCGTAAAGGTTGGTACTTTTTCAGCGCTACAGCACAACCTCGAGTGTTGTCCAATACGTTAATGGCGGCAAACGTAATTGCGGGTCGACGAACCGAACGCTTGTCTTGTGGCTGTGATGCGATGTTTTGTCACTTCACTGCGTGCAGTGGATGCCATGTCCCCTGCGCCATACACGTGTTTTGGGAGTCAGACACGCAAGAAAGATGCTTATCCGCGGTTTTTCGTACCAACAATCTGTTTATCTGCTGTTAACACCTCAGATGGCCAAAATCAAAAATCAATCAAAATCTAAATTTTTTATTCAAAGTAGCACAGAAACTGCGACTTAATGAACGTTACAAGTTAAACTAGGTGTCCATTTCAAAATCTAGATCATTTTGGAGAAAAAATGGACAAAAAACTTCAAACTTAGTCTTTTCAAGTCCTTAATTTACAGGATTTATATAAATGTACTAAAACTCATGCATTGAACTGGCTTTAATTCCAGACATCTTTGTCATCTAAATAATCTTTAATGTTATAGTAGCTTTTTTGGCACAAAGTGTGCTTCACACATTTTTTGAATCGCGCTTCTGGCAAGCTTATTATATCCTCAGGGATCTTATTGTAGAAACGTATACAATGCCCCATAAAGGATGTATTAACCTTTGCCAGCCTAAATTTTGGGAACGAAAGTTTATGTCTATTTCTAGTATTTACATTGTGTTGGCTACCTACAGTTTTAAAGTCACTGATATTTTTCCTAACGTACATAATATTTTCATAGATATACTGACTAGCAACTGTTAGGATGTTAGTTTCTTTAAAGAAATCTCTTAACGAATCTCTATTGCCTAGCTTATATATGAATCTGATCGCTCTCTTCTGCAGGACAAAGATGGTCTCAATGTCTGCTGCCCGACCCCACAGTAGTATACCATAGGACATAATACTATGGAAGTAACTAAAATAAACAAGCCTAGCAAAATAAACAAGCCAAGGTGCAAACAATAAAAAAAAACAACTGACAGCCCTCAGTTGTTTTTTTTCTGTTAGTGGACGAGAAACCGGAGGTTAGAGTGCTTGTTACTGAGAAGTTTTGAATAATTGGTGCGGGCTATTTTCCCCCCAACGACGCCCCAATTTCGCTCGCGTAATTAATTGACGCCGCAAGGCAATGTTTAACTCTGAAGATGTGACCAGAAATAAAGTTTATTTCAGTTCGTATCCTCTTCTGTACAACAGAGGAGGATACGAACTGAAATAAACTTTGCATACTTCTAATTTTAGATCGTGAGGAAACCTGAGTGTCTGAGGTGTTCACATACCTCAGCGCGTGAAATTACCAATCCGCCGTGCGCACGCGTGGTAATTAAGCCCTTACTCTCTCTCTCTCTCTCTCTCTCTCTCTACTTAAAAAAGACTTGCCACATGCGGACGTCGTGCGTCACGGGAACGTGGTTTTTTTGGCACTTGTATTGTATTGTAGTACTTAAGGATTATTTTAAATTGAAATCCTCTCCGCCCGCACTTTGCCGCCCCTTTGTAACATGGATAAACCTTTGCTGGATAATATCATTAGAGTTAGTGGTTACTATTCACCAAGCGCCACTTGCACCATCCCACTAACACGGGGTTAACCCGGTTATAACCGTTTAACGGGTTAACCCAGTGTCAAATTGTACTGGTCACCATGGTAACTCCAGGTTTAACCGGTTAACCCCGGGTTAGTAGGATGGCGCAAGTGGCGCTAAGGGTGCATCACCTAAGGTAGTAAATTATTGGGTGTCCTCGTTTTAAAAATTGAGAATTATGTACGGATTTTCTTTACACCTCGTCCTTACATCGCTCTTCAGCAGTCACATTCCTTTGTACTTTCTGACAAAGTCAATTAAGCTGACTTTTGCTACGTTTCCGAAGTCACCTGCTCACCGGGTATTTAATAAACCGGAGGTCTTTTACATGGCAATAATAAATAATAGAGGTGTTTAAATGGACTTTAGTCTTGTAGACCAAAGTCGCCATTAGCGCGTCTTATTGAAGGACTATTTCTCATAGGCAGACATGGCGACATTGTAGGTGGCTAATGACAACGGAGCCGATCAATAGAGTAAGTACTTGCAAATGTGATCGTGGGAAAACAATTAATTACTAACTTGCTTTTCACCATTTATTGATTCATGTTATTACATGTTGGTTAGTATATTTATGAGAATATTACATTACATAAACTCACGCCTTTATCTCGGAGGGATAGGCGTAAATACTAGAAATAAACTTAAAATTTCTTACCCAATATTTAGCCTGGCAAAGTCTAAATCATCCATTATGGGAATTGTATACGAGAATTGTAATCGTATTGTTGGGAGTTGTATTGCATTGTGGCAGTCCCTGGTCTACGAGGCGTACCTCTCTTAGAAGCAGGCGTGAGTTTATGTTATGTTTTTGCATACGATTCTACAACGAGATCCCTGAAGAATACTAACCGAACTGCACGGCTCATATTGTAATGTTGTCTGACAGTCCCACAGAATTTTTTTGTGTTCTGAGGACAGTCCTAATTCGCATTCGGACTTCCTATAAAGTTAAGCTTGTTAGTCTCAGCGGTTGGTGTAGGCGTTAGATAGTCTACCTAAGTCAAGCCCTCCCATGCACTCCCAGGTCGGTCGAAACCAGTTACATGCACACCTTGATCTGGCTGAAAGCATTGAGTAAGAGCGTCCCGAGGCAGTGTTGCCATGAGCTTGCCGGCGAATGTCGCCAAAATGTTCTTTCTTGTAGCTCGAATTACAAAAGTACATTTAAACGCTAATATTATAAAGAGGAAAAGTTTGTGCGGACATACTTCGACCAAATAGGTGATGTATTAGCAAAGGGCAAGATAAAAAGTACCGGAAACCGGCGTGCGTGCATGAAACGACTAATGAATGTTGATGAAGCGAAAGTGATCTGTCAGGATCGTGGCAAGTGGCAGTCCCTGTTCTCTGCCTACCCGTCTGGGATGCACGCGTGAGTTTCTGTTATGTTTTGTGTGAAAAGTTTGTACGTCAAGGGTAATCTTCTAAACTCCATATCCAGTATAAAAAATTCTTTCACCAGTATTTTAGTATTTAGAATGGTTCTTCAGGATGGTCATAGGCTATAGATTATCTTATTAAAATAAACACATTACCTTCCTTTTGGGGTCGGAGGGGTTTGGGGTAATAAAGGAGCTTTTAGCAGAGACTGATTTTCCAATGTAATTGGTCGTTTTATTTAAAATTACGGGACAATCGCCGCTTTTTATATACCTAAACTCTCACAGCGCCACGACTAATCCAAATAACACTACAGTTTTGGTCGCCATTTCACCTTTTCGAGGTAGCTGAAATAGCGATAAATCGCCTCATCTGGCAACACTGTTCCGAGCAGTTTTTGGTTACAACACGGTTAGCGAAGTGGGCGTCACATCAGTGGGACGAGCAAGATTTTGGCTCACTTCATTACAACTTACTTCATTAAAGCCAAAACTGAGCGGGCCCACGCGAAGTCTAACGTTCATTTAAAATAATGACAAGTGATACTCGCTGGGGGATACGCTTTGGGTGACTTCTTTCTTGATCGCTTTATACAGTTTTTGCTGCCTTTTAAGTATTAGCCTTTAAGTGTATTTGCTGTTGCGTAAAAAACTTTGGTCTTTGCATCTACGAAATGATATGATTTACACAGCGTCCAGTGGCACCTTCATACTAGATGGGTGAAGGGTCCACTGGGACGCTGCAGTGCCTGAGAAATTGTTTTTCAGATGGAGTAGGATTGCCCAGCACCTATACCATCGGCCTACCCCATAGGAAAGACAAGTCAATACGCTACGCTGACGCTCTGACTTTGCCTTGTATTATGTCGTATTTATGTGACTTGTTTTTCCTTTGTACTTGTTTATGTTACTTGTTATGCCCTTTTTTCTTGCGATGTGTTAATTTGTCCCAATAAATGTCTTTCTTCTTCTTCTTCTTCTTCTTCTTCTTCTATTGCGTAACTGTTTGAGCAAACGTTTGCGGTGGTATTTTTAAAAAATACGATTCCTCTGAAAGTCTTTCGGAATGCAGTTTAAATAACTTACCTACCTCAGGCCCGTAAGCCGGAGGGATAGGCAGACACCAGGGCCACCCAGGGTTGGCCCCTTGCCACGATCCTAAGAAAACTCTTTCACTTCATCAACATTTATTAGTCGCTGCACGAACGCGGATCTAAATAGTCTTATACTCTGTTCGACGAGTCTAACTCCTAGGGATCAAAATACTCGCATCTCAGTGGTCTAGCGCGCGGCTAGAGATAAGCGAACACGGACCGCTTCATAGGGTAGGTTCACTTAATGCAGTGGCTTTTGAAGGTCACGCGCATTCACCGATGGGCGTACATGGACGATTTTCTTTGGGAGCTCGTTTCGTGGAATGGAGTGTAGATAAAGGAAACTAAAACTTCAACTGCATTTGAGGAGTGTTTAAGGAAATCGTGTTTTTATAAATAACACCGTGGGGTTGGCGTTTTATGTCTCTCCACCGCTGACATTCTGTGACCAACGAATTGATCACCAAACTGCTTTTCTGATTCCTTGTCATGCCTTTTCTCTAGCCAGTTTCAGCTATCAAGCCATTCGGCCTAAATAATAATAACTTCCACACAACACAACCACTTGCCCTCTTCCCAAACTAGGATATCCTGTGCCATGGTACCCAGGCAAGGACATCATGGAAATACACCCAGACTGAGGCCATTTGCGAAAAATGTACGGCGGCCCCCAGTAGGAATCGAACCCACGACCTCCGGCATAGTAATCAGACGTGATACCGCTGGACCAACAAGGCAGTCATTTCAACCATACCAGACAGGCCAAATTCTGTACTATTATAGTCTCTGTCCAAATCTTCACGGTGTCAGACAGTCGAGGCCCCTAGACACATGGAACACGATGTGGAAGAGGCCAAGATCAAAGAGATGTAGCGGCCCATAGGAATTAAGTAATAACTTACTTAATAATTATGTAATATCTTTATTTATTTCTTTATAGGTGCATACAGTTTCCCAAAGCGCCCCTATTGATATGACTACGTACATAATAAACCTTATTAATTACTTACATAAGTGTAATCTTAGTTCAAACGCTATTTTGTTAATAGAGTCAACAAAAATGTCGATATGTTGGACCTCTGTAAGAAAACCGTTGAGAAGAACAAGTGTCTTAGGCGTCGTCGGCGCGTTGTTAGCGCGGCGCGTGCGCAGCGCGCGCGCTTTCCGCGAACAACTGGTGTCGGCGACGCTGCCCAGCGCGCGTGTAGCTGTCGGGAACGAATATTTTAATACTCCATAGTACAGAAGGATTGTAAATGATAATAATAATGTTGTTATCAATAATAATATTATTGTATTGCATCATGTATACGTAACTTAGTATTGTGTGTTAAAAAATTGAGCAAAAATGTTTATAAAAGCGGCTCAGGCTTCACGCAAAAACCTAATAAGGTTTAAGTGAAGCCTTTTGAAATGTAAATATAATTGTGTAATATCATCAATAAATTCTTAAAAAAAAATATTACGCATCAACAAGCAGTAATGGATACCTAATTGTAGCTTCCGTCTCAGCTCCAAAGTATCAAGACCAACCATGCCATAGACAAATAGGGAGGGGTAAAGGAATGGGTAGTATCCGTGCATTCGCTTCTACAGGTACGAGTACCTAGCAAATTTCCTTTGTATCCTCTCTATCATTAAAACATGTTTGGCTTCCCGAGGGTCCCAAGTAACTGCATTGTACTCAAGTTTACTACGAACGAACGCATTATATAGCATAATAGCCACCCTGATATCTCGAAACTGAGAAGCAGTTCGCATTATTAATTAATCATAGAAGGAAAAAGAGGTAGAGGAAGGCCACGGAGCAGCTATACGGAACAAATTAGATAAGATATTTTTTTGTTTATTTTAGATAAGATATTTGTTTATTTTCTGTCTACAAATTACATTCACACCCGAAAACAACATTGAATAGGTAAATGATACAGAGCAAAGGAATGTACTATTTGTGGAAAGACTGGAGCCTAAACTAGATCAAAGGAAAGGTGAATGGGCGTTGAAGAAACTGGCCTGTGTCTAGAGCGTGTGGCGCACCGCTGTTTGTCTCCGACGCATAATTTGTCTTCCCAGTGGACAAGCACTTCGGCCGTAAACTTGACAAACAATAACCCATGTTACGATCGATCGTATCGTAATGCATTACGGATACAGTATGCGGGCATCACAGCTCAAATGCTGTCAGAAGTTCAGCTCTACCAAATGTCTAAACTGTTCGTCTAGCGGTGACACGTTTGTTTAATCAATAGAAGGGTCGTGGGTTTCATTTCCGCTGAGGGCCATGGTACTTTGATTGTGAATAAATGACCTCCGAGCGGGTGATTTCACATGTTTGTGATTGCGTTATCATATCATCAGGACGAGTGATTCTGTTGTGTGGACGTTATGTTATCATGTTATTCTTGGGCGAGCAATCTGTCAGCAATTTCAGTAGTTGCAATTGATAACAAAAGCTTGAAGAGGTGCGCTCAACGTTCGTTGAGTTAGTAATTTAAAGAACGATTCTTAGGCCGACTTGCACCACTTCTTAAATATCACTTAAGTCGCCATTTAAATCGTCTTTTGAAATGAAGAATTTTAGTTAAATGCTGTATAAGCCACATTTAAGAAAGTGCTGCAAGTCGGCCCTACTGTCTTATTTATAAAAACACTATTCCTCTAAAACACTTCTCAGAGGCATTTTCAATAATCTGTGCTTGCATAGTTCCCTGTACCACAGAATATTTAATCTGCCTCTGAGGAAAGTTTTAAAGAATCGTGTTTTTATAAAAAAATATCGTTACATTCTAAGTACATGGCAATGGAAACGGGAGACCCTTGTTATGGAAACCTATGCTAATCTGACCTTTGGGGTCATGAATATTTATTTATTTATTTCTACAACCATTTTAACAGGATATAGTCCTAATACAGTAGTGAAGCACACACACACACACACACACACACACACACAAAACAAGAATAATTAAACAATTATAAGCAATACACACCACTTACAGCACTATAGTAGATTGTGAATAGTTTCATTGAAACTGTAAACACGTCCATCTGGTGCTTACATTTTTGATGCGGCGACCGTATGGCGGCCACCGCCCTTTGTCCAATAAACGACAATCGTTTATGGCTTTCTCTAATGTCGTGTTTCGTCTTCTTTGTGCCCACAATGTTTCTGTGCTGTTTTACAACACAATAAACCTACAAAGTACAAATGCAGTAGAATTTGCAGTAGCAATACCACTCCCTAACGGCGAAGGAAAACATCGTGAGGAGATTTGAGTGCTTGAGGCGTTCAGATCCCTAAATATTATTTACCTATCTTTATGTATCTACCTCGGCGCTTGAAATCGCAATTCCGCGGTGGGCGCGCGTGGTGATTAACTCCATACTCTCTTTCTAAGAGAAGGCCTGTGCCCTTCAGTGGGACCTATATACCCCTCCCAGCCTTTATAGTCTGCATCGTAAACCTACAGACGGACGAGTTTCAGAGAGAGTCACGGAGAAAAGATCAATAATGGACATGATCGAAAGGAGAAAAGGGAAGATGCTGGGACACTTATTACGTCACGACAATTTTGTAAAGAACATAATAGAGGAAAAGAGAGGTAGAGGAAGGCCACCGAGTAGCAATACCAAACAATCCCAATACCGGGCGTAGAAGAAGAAGAAGAAAGACATTTATTATAAAAAAACAAGACACATCACAGAAACAAAATAAGCAGATAATAGTAGATTGTACAACAAGTGCATAAAACGCACCATTTTACTCGAGACGTTTATCCATCCGAGCGAGCTTGCGAGCGAGGATAGATATAAAGTCGAGTGTAAAATGGGTTTTATGGACGAGTTGTACACTCTACTTTTCACTTCGATTGACGACATTATTTATCGTTAATCAAAAAACAATTTTAAGTTGTAACACAAATATTACAATGAAAAAATAATTATGGTTCCCGCCAATTAACTTTTTTTTCTTTTTTTTTTCTGTAGGGACGTGACACCTGACTTAAGGTCGTTACATACTGCTCAGTTATAAAAACATTTTCTTTTTATAACTATGATAAGTTGTTGTTATGGCTTAAATACTATACTGATCTACTAAATTGAAAAATAAACAAATATAAAAAATAATAAATGAGTCGAAATACAAATTATAAGTTTATTTCATGAAGTTTTATTGTGTACTTTGGCTGTTGGTATCTTTGCCTTGGTCTTAGAATACGAACGAAACGAAATAAAATAAAGAGGTTGTTGTATGAAGTTAAAGATGTTCGTGTGGCTGTTGCAGCGATTGCCTTGGTCTTCGACGAAGATTTTACTTTATGCTCTAGAGCATAAAAAGCGACTTTATGTCGCCTACGCACGACATAAAGACGAACTTTTAGAGCATGAGAAGTGAAAATAACATAACATGCACAACAACAGAAAGAAAACTAAATACACAACAGACAAAACGAATAAATAAAACAGAAGAAACTGGCCTTTGACTAGAGCCCGCGATAGTAATTATCTAATAACCATAGTCTACTAAGACATTCATGTTTTTTTAAGTGCTAAATTTTGTATTTTGTGCAATAAAGTGTAACAAATAAACAAACCTCCATAATAATTATCAAAACTTACTTGTGTATCAGATAAAGAAACAAGTGTTATGTATAAAAAAGCCATTCCTCTAAAACACTCCTTAAATGGAGTTTTTATATAGTCTTTAGTAATGTACCTATTTCCCTTTACCACTGACTATTTAAACTCCATTTTTTGTTGTACTTGTAAGGAATTGTGTTTTTGTAAATATAACGAAAATTTTTTGCCGTAATCAGACTCAACAGACGGGTTGGTAACCGCTGAAGCCAATAGGTACTTTATTAACGTGGTCGGTACCAAAATAAATGAAACGTCATGCCGGTGTGTGATGTGAAGCCATTCGTGTTCCATCTGCGGGAGTAATTCGAGCGAAACTAGCTTAGCTACCCGTACAGTGGCCGAAGCATGTTGGAAAGACAAGTTTTGCAGTGTCGTGGCGGGGTGTGATGTGATGTTGGGCCCACCCGGCTCTGCCCCCCCCCAATTTTATTTTGTTGCCTATATACGTCCCACTGCAGGGCACAGGCCTTCTCTCAGAGAGAGAGAGCATGGGCTTAATCACCACGCGTGCCCACCCCGGATAGGCAATTCCAAATTTGCCCCTCCCCCCCCCTATCTACGCTCTGTCTCGATCTGTCTCAAATAGTCGGTCCAGCGAGCTGGTGGGCGTCCTGGTCCGCGTTTGCCAGTTAGCCACTGCTGCTTGCTGAGCTTGCTAATCTTATTGTCTCTGTCATTCACTTTAGTTCTTTGCATCATAAACAGCCTATATAAGTCCCACTGTAGGGCACAGGCCTTCTCTCAGAGAGAGTAGGGGCTTAATCACAACGCGTGCGCACCGCGGATTGGCGATTTCAAGCGGTGAGGTATGTGAATAGCTACCTCACGATGTCTTCCTTCACCGTTAGCGAGTGGTTTTGCTACTATAACTTCACAAATGTGCATAACTTAGAAAAAAAGTCATTGGTACATGCCCGCACTGGGGATCGAACCTGGGTCTCTCGCTTCCGAGTCCAATGTTCTACCCATTAGGTTACCACCGCTTCACCATTCTTTGCATATTCGTAAGTATTTTTTCCCAAGAGGTAACAGTTTCCCCAAAGGCTTTCTGTAACGGCAGTACGTCTCGCTGCAGTCGAATCAACCGGTTCCCACGCTTTGATACGGATCCGTTCACCGGCGGACCTGTTTAGCTCTGCATACAGCCTTAGCGGGAACTACCGGGCGAATTTGACCCTTACGTCGATGGATTTAAGCCTCTTCTATTTATATGCGTTTTTGTTTATTCGCGTTGTCCTTTGGACGGCTTCTTTCTTTCACATCGGCGTTTAGTTAGGTTTTAAAACCGGTTAAGTTGAAGTCTGATATTTACATAAGATAAGATAAGAATATTCTTTATTGTACCAGGATAAACACAAACATGAAATATTTACAAAAATACAGTACAATTAGCGGCCTTATTGCTTATAGCAATTTCTTCCAGGCAACCGCCGATGGAGAGTTGCTGAAGGAAAAGTGAGACGGGTAGTAGGCGCAAATATGAATATTCATTTACATACTTATGCTTAATATACTTACATAATAAGTTTTATTTTATTGGTGTCGAGTGCGCTTACGCAAATCCGCAACGCTTTGCGCATTTTCTAAGTCAAAAACCATAAAATTACGCCGCGGCCTTGGCCGGTTTAGTTTACAATAGGTATAATTTTAATTTGGTCCAATACTAATTGGAACTAAAGACCTTGTTAGAATTGCAATGTTTCAATGCTCGTTAGTCATTACGCGTTTAAAGTGGAGTCAATCGTGAAATTTTATAGCGTGTAGTGGCAAATATTGACCGATTAATCACTTCTAGATGTCGAAGAAGCTCTTTTTACCGGGCAAAATGGAACTATTAATTAATTATTAATTATTTAATTTAATGAATTCATTAGTGTATTTGTACTTTATTCAATTTTATAGACACGTCCAACTCTAATTGTAATGATAATTGTTATTATTTAATTCTTATTATATCAAACATTTAACAGGGACTTGCTGAAAGTCAGCGTTGTGTCTAACACAACATCTATGCTGAGCAAACCCCTTTTATCAATATCCCTAAGTTTAGAATTATTTATATTATTATATTTTTTTTAAATGTAATTGGATATGATAAATAAAATTTTATTTCAATTTCAGCTAATGTTTGCTTCTTATTATAATCAATAAAATTACACTTGATTTTGACGTAAGTTGTATGGAAGAACTGTCAAATTTTTGACCGCACGTAGCCATTAGTCGTTTATAGGATCGATTGTACACCAGAGCGTGATGGACGGCTTATGAATGGGATTAGAAAAGTGTCGAAGGTATGTAAGAGAATGCTTGAAGGTGTTTGATAGGTGATGCTCAGTTATAATACTGTTTGCCGGTTTCTGAACTGAGAATTTCACTAAGTAATGTTCTGTCACGCTCTTTTCTGAGAAATTCGAAGAGACAGCACTACAGTTAACTATTTACTTAGCGAAATTCTCAATTCAGAAACTGGCCCTGTAACGCTTCGGTTTTTAGGGTTCCGTACCTGAAAAGGAAAAACGGAACCCTTATAGGTTCACTTGGTCGTCCGTCTGTCTGTCAAGACCCTTTATCTCGGGAACGCGTGGAGTGGAGGTATCGAGTTGAAATTAAAACCATATACTCAGGTCTACAGTCCCTTGAAGCTGTAGAAAATCAGACTTTTAAGTTAACGTAAAAAAAGATACGGATAAACTAATTACGACACTTGGGAATAAAAATTTATAGGGTACTTTCCGTTGACCTAGAACTATGAAATTTGGCAAGTAGTATCGTCTTGATAGATTGATAGAGCGGTGGTAGCCTTGTGGGTAGAAAACTGGACTCGGAAGCGAGAGACCCTGGTTCAATTCCCAGTGCAGGCTTGTACCTATGACTTGGTTTTCTAAGTTATGTACATTTGTGAAGTTATAGTAGCAATACCACTCGCTAACAGGAAGGAAAACATTTTGAGGAAACCCGAGTGTCTGAGCTATTCACATACCTCGGCGCTTGAAATCGTCAATCCGCAGTGGGCACGCGTGGTGATTAAGCCCATACTCTCTCCCTGAGAGAAGGCCTGTTCCCTACAGTGGGACGTATATAGGCTGCTTATGTTATTATCTAGAGAGAGAGGGAGAGTTAGACCAGTGCAGCAGAGTGTCATAGACCGATGTAGGTATGGTAAAAATATAAACTAATTAATATTCGCGATCCTCATACAATGAAGTGTCTTTTCCGTGTGGCGTCGGATTAAGAATAGCGTCACTCCATTTCCTTCCGTGGATGTCGTAGAAGGCGACTAAGGAAATACATTATCAGGAGACGGGCAGCAGCGTCTTCCTGAGATTCCAACCGCATAGGTACTGCGATCGCCAACCCGCCTGCCAAGCGTGGCGATTATGGCAAAACCCTTCATGGTTAGAAAAACCGCGAGGGAGGCCTTTTGTCCTGTGAAATGGCTGATGATGATGATGATGATGATGATACAATGACGTTAACTCGGGTAAATAATCTCTTAATAACTCAACACGTGTTTATAGATTTGATCACGAAGCCCCACAGGCGCCTCGCACAGATTTTAGTCTTAAGTCGTTCGAGCGTGGAAGGAATTAGCCAGACTCGCCTTTGCCTTATTGGATAATATTGTATTGCGATATTTGCAGTATCAAATAACGTAGGTACAGGTTGCTAAGTTATTATATTACGTAGCAATTGTAATATTTTCCTGGCTTAGCGACCCAAAATGGATTTTGGCCTACGCAACCAAAAAACGCCATCTCTCCCTGTCCTGCTCTACTTTCTCTAATCGTCTATATGCTGTTAATGCATTGTAGTGCAATGACAATTGCATGAACGCGGCGATTCCATTTCATTGCTGCTTTAAGTCTACGCGTGCATATGATTGAAACCTAGGCGTCAATGGTATGAAAGACCACGTCACGTGACCCGACCAAACGCAGAGTCATTCTGTCAAACATTCTGATGATGAGCAAAAATGTTGGTTAAGTTATTCTATTAGAAAATAAATTGTCTTGTCTGTTATTACAACATTACCTGTTAGCATTTCCCTACCTCGCACAATTTCTATTTTTGTAGCAATTGGTGCCTTCACAGAGCGGTCTGGTCTCCATTATCCTTTAACTTAGCATTCCTGGCACCAACCCAACATGGCCCGCTAATATGGCCGCCCTATAACTTATAAGGTGATCATTTCCGTCTCCTGTTGCCTAACGACGTCGATTCTTTATGCTAATGCCACGTTTGCACAGTGGGATAGAGCGTACAGAAGGCGTACAGTTCTGATTCTCTTATCCCCATAACCGCATAACACTGGTAGGGTGACACCCCATACGGATCTGTCCTAATAATACTGTCAAATTCCATGCGAATGATGTCTTTGCTGGAAAAAGAATGAATATTCTAAGTATGACCTACCCCAAAACCTCCAAAGGGTGTTAGTGACGCCAAGAACGTAGGAGGTGAAGGGATAGACAACAGATCCCACTGGCTCGATGATTCGCCAACGAATTGTTGACTTCTTAGACGGCTTGAGAAATTTTGAGTACCTATTGTAACAAACCTCAGCGCTTGAAATCGCCAATCCGCGGTGGGCACGCGTGGTGATTAAGCCCATACTCACTCTCTCTGAGGGAAGGCCTGCGCCCTACAGTGGGACGTATATAGGCTGCTTATGTATTGTAACAAATGGATGATTTTTTGGGTCGATCCATTAATCACTTTGGTGCACCCAATTGGTGTCGCACAATTCATTAGCAGAAAGGCCCGGAAGTAGGTAAGGGTGTTGATCTAGTCATCAATACAAACTAATATAATAAAACTATTAAAACCAACTCTAAAATCTCGAAAAAATATCAGCTTTCCATATAAAATTTTTATACCTGCTCTAGCGAATGTAGAACAACAGACCTTTCTGCAATGTCCTCTTTTTTTCGTTAGATTATTGTTTTTTCATTCTTATTGTAGTTAAGTATATAGATTCTTATTATTATTATGTGTGTGCTTTTGTGGCAATGTAAACAAATGGTTTCTTTCTTCTTTCTTTCAATACCCTACAAGTAAATCAACTTCGACGCACACTGCTAATAAGTTCATAGCCCTTTTAACCTGTGCTAGATGATTCACACGCATCTAGTGGCATTCCCGTAGCTACTCTGCTGTAGAACTCCGCAAAACATGGTAAGGTGATGAGAACTTTCTGTATCTTCCACTGCTACCATTATGTTGAGACGTCCCAAGTCCCAATAGTGCAGTACGCCGCGAACTATTCATAGCTATGTAACGTCCGTCCTTTGTCCGAACTAGCCCGGTTGGGTTTGTGACGAATAATCGATTTGCGAAAGGCTAATTAGCCAGTGATTAGTTGCCTTGATGGTCGAATAGCTGTGATTAATGGGATAGATTAGAAGCCGGCTATTTCGGCAGCATGGGACTAGGTACCAATTTGTGGTAATTCCTAGACGTTGAATAGAAATAAAGTCCCGATTCTTAAACAAGGTCTAGAATTAACTTAGGTACTTTTAAGCACTGTTGATTAAAGAAAGGGTTTGAGTAGCTATTTGCCTCTCACTTACATCATGTAGACGGTAATATTGAGCGAGATGCAAATAGTTGTCGAGTCTCTTTCTTTAATAAACAGTGAGAGGTCCCGCCTGTTGAGATTGAAAACTCAACAGCAAACCGAAAAGTGTTATTAAACAAGGCCTTAGTCTAGCTAGACCTTGGTTAAGATATTTCAGTCGGGTTTTTACGTCTTAAAGTGAGTTTTAGTTTTTTATTTGATACCCTTTAGTGTTTATTTCACTAAAAAAACCGCAGCTGACGTCCGAAATATTATTTTTTCGTGTCGTCAAGTAGCCAGTCACACTTACATTACGTCGTCAATGCCTGTGACGCCTCATTTGCCTTGACAACGTGAACAAAAATCCGCGCAGTCGGCATGAATTTGCGATAGACACGTAAGAAGCAACATTTTTTTAATTATTTGTTAATGTTACTAAACTAAATCCATAATAGTCACATCCCGCGCCCCCCACAAATGAGACTCGAAATACGTTCATGCGAAGTCAAAGTAATTTGTTCAAATTATATGTCGGGCGCTATTATACAAGATGGGTTGAACACGCGACAGTCACTACTCTGCCCAAACCTTTGGAAGTCGTGTGTAAACAAAGTGTTACTATTGTGTTACGCAAGCTTTACATGTGTGTTAGGAATTCCTTCTCGCCCGGTTTCCAAAATAGAGGTCACGGGTTTTTCGAGTTGCATTTTGTATGAGACTGACACTCTTTTTGGGTCGCTTGTTCGACACTCGTAGCACCACACAAATTTTTGTGTTCATGTTTATTTTTATTTGGTTAACAAATAACCTACTATTTTCATTAAGAGTTTGATAGCATCCCGCAAACCTTCGGAACCAGTCCAGTAATAATACATATATTTCTTAAGGTAGGTTAGTAAACACATTTTATTATTTTATTTTTTATAATAATTATTATACGGCGTTACCTTCAAGTTGTGACGTTATAGTTAGAGCTCAATTTGTATGGCCCGTTTTTATTCCAAGTGACTAGAATGACTTTTCGACAGGTTATATCATGAAAAGTATTAGTCGTAGAGAGAAAAATTAAGCACGGTTGTTAATCTCGGTTATTAAGTGTTCTCTATCTATCTATCTATCTAATCTTTAAACATGGCCTCTCCAATAAGATTGAACATATTTTAAAACACTTATTATCATAAGTTCTCCATTCATCAGTCCATTTTATTCTGCCGGCAATCAATCTACTTCGAGTCAATCGGTCCAGCGAGCTGAGCTGGAGCGGGCGTCCCACACTGCGTTTGCTGATACGTGGTCTGCGCTCGAGAAACTTTGTACCCCATCGGTTATCGGCTCTTTGGCAGATGTGACCAGCTCATTCCCACTACAGCTTCATAATATTAGAGGCTATGTTTGTTAGCGTGTCTAGGATTATTGTCCAGGCCGACCCGGCTTCCTCCCCCATCTACGACAATCGCTTCGTCGATCACTCGCTGGCACACGCTATGACCACTAAACAAATTGGAGATTTGCCAGTACATAAGGATGGCATTCATATTATGCGCTGTGACGGTGTGAACGAACTGGAAGGCGTGTGCTGAATAAATAACGTTTAGGAGAATGGTACAGTCAGTGTTAGTACGGATCATCCCGTGGGAGTGTAAAGCCGATTTTCGGGTGAGAAGTGTCCTCTTCAGACAGTTGCGTAAACAAGTATCTCTTTATAAGGCAGCCTGTTAGTCCTTATTTATTATTTTGCTTGCTGCCGTCCTACATTGCCTTCATAAGAGGTTACGAATCACTCTATCTTATGAGATATTGCCGCAATGTAATGTCAATATAACGCCCAATCATGTCGCGACGCCCACGATACAAGTCAAGGCTATGCCTAGTGTGGGGTCACCGTTACTGTAAGTATTTACACATGTTAAACCTTTTATAGTCTACGCATTGTTTAAGCAATTTTATTTACCTCTGTGCCTTATTCTTAACGACACTTAATATTATTTGATATTGAATTATCCTGATTTCACCAAACGTGTCTCACAAATCGCCACTGTATCTCTCGAATCAATTGAATGGCGTATGTTTCATTGCATCCAGATTTTGCCGGAGTATAAACAAAGAGTTCGGTAAAGAACACAGTCAAGAAATTGGTAAAAGAGGTTGGTATTTCCTGAATTGATGAACGAATGATCTTCGACGAGCAAACAACTTGATAGACGTTATTACTATTTCGTCAATTTCGATCAATGGTGTTGTCTATATCCAAGAAAAAGCCGAGTGACATGAAGTACAAAATTCTTTCGATTTTAATCCGTATTTTTTGTTTACATCAAATCCTGTCTATCATAATAAGTAATCGTGGAGTGATAATGAAGAATTCCGGTGAAGAATAGACCCGATGCAATATATCATCTCTCATCGTAAGGGATCACCTATCTATGTAGATTAGTTAACCATGAAATGTTTTGTGTCATGAAATGGGGCCCCGGCCCTAGAGTCGAATACACACATAGTTTTTCCATAGAATCATTATGAGAATGTCAATACCCGTTATTGGCCTCTATTTGGTAGTCTACTAAGCAATAGAGTCTACAGCGTATCATCCCTCTTTTAGGAAGTGAGACTCCAAATCTTACCGTATTTTTTTTCTACTAAATCAAACCTAAATATGTATATGCTAATGGCCAGTTTTTGAATTGAGAATTTCGCTAAGTCAATGGTTAACTGTAGTGCTGTCTTTTCGAATTTCTCAGAAAAGAGCGTGACAGAACGTTACCTTAGAGAAATTCTTAGTTCAGAAACCGGCCCTAAGTGTTTTGTAACATCTTTAATGAATAACATTACTTACTTGTTCTCGTAGCAGTACAGTGTCGCTCCATAACCCGTGCAAATTAATTAGGCATCTCCGTCGAAGAAGATCGAAGCGCGCAACAAATTACCGCAAATTACCGTACAGGCAGACATGTGTTAGGTATGACTCTATCGAACAACTATGTATTTTAGAGACCCGCCCCCCTGATCAGTTAGATTACCTCATGCTCATGCGACCCATCTCGACTCCGCCTGCAGTTGCAAGTCTTCCGGGGCTATATTTAAAGAGCGCTATAAATGTCCCCGATTTATACACATGCCTGGCTACATCGTTAACTTCAAAGTAGCTCTTACCGCGGGAGATTTAAATGTGGTTATCGCACAGATAGGAATAGTGACCGTATCGCCGCAGATTGTACCAGCCTCGGTCGTGGGCGCTGAAATATCGGCTAGATTACCGCGAATGCTTTTGCGAGTGTTTCCGGTAGACGGGCGGCTTGGCGAGATAACTTGTGGCGATTTCTAGTGTCTCTAGCTCCGTTGTAACACATAAAGAAGGTTATTGAAAAAGAAACAAATAATTTAGTTACTTTCTTAATTCAACAGTGCTATAACTGCTAGGTTTTACGAGGTCCGCCATCGATTTGTTAGCCGAAGTATTGCCAATCGGCCTGAGAAGGCCGTGGAGCATGGGACAAGAAATACATTTATGTATGGCAGAACCGTAGAATAGAACAGGTTGGGGACACGAGCTATGTCCATGCGGCGGTGTAATGGCCTCAGACTCAGTAATTAACTGCCTCGTCGCAGGGGTACCACGTCTGATTAACATGCTGGAGGTCGTGGGTTCGATTCACACTGGGGGCCGCCGTACATTTGTACACATGGCCTCAGTCTGGGTGTAGTTCCATGTTTGTGCAACAGATCAAAAACTAGCGTGGTTTTTTTTGTCCGTCTACTTTTCATCATCATTCATCATCAGCCCACCGGCCTTTTCCCCCAAATGCCCGATCACTTCTCTTCCCGCCCAAATCTCACGGTCCCTTGCCATCCGCATCCACGAACCCTCCGCCGATTCAACGACATCTACTTTTAATAATGTTTTTTTCACACCTTTACTATTCGAAATGTGTAGTGAAATTCTCAAATCAGAAACGGGCCATTCTCAGAAGCCAGATGAGTATATCCTCACGGTTGGCAACTATGAAATTAACTATTAACTATGAAGGGTCCCCCCCATGTAGTTTCGCTGCAATATATTCTCGTACGCCGGCAAGAAATAAGTTTCCTGAGGACAACCAAAGTTATTAATAAGCGGCAATTTCACCACATATTAATAATCAGCAGCAGATGTTGCTGCTTTGGGGCTGCGGGCAGACATGTGTCAGGTATTTATGTTTATTGTGTGTGCGGTCGTGTCAGCTGCCTGAGAAGTTTTATTACTGGTGCCCCCGCCCGCAAGTGCTGTCTGAGGCGCGAGACACACACATGGGACGTGGGGCGAGGGTGCGCTGAGATGTATAGAGTTACAGACCACAGTCCTTGCTCTGCGGTCGCTCTTGGTCTGTGACTCTATACATCTTAGCGCGCCCTCGCCCCACGTCTCATCCTTGTGTCTCGCGCCTAAGGATTTATCCATGCATTGTTACAAGCTGAAATAACCCTTAAGGTTTTCGGAGCGCACTGATTTGTATGGAACTTATTGCGCTGCGCGAGCGAAAAGCTGGGGGAAAGGTAGGCATTTTTGAAATTACAGAAATACAAATCCTATTAATAGAATTTCGACGACCTATGTCACTAGCTCATTCAGTGATAGTCGTTTTGGTATATTTTTTACTATCCAAATCTCAGTACAGCTCATATAAAACCATATCCAGTGATAATTTAGACTCATGTTTGCGATTCTTTTCATGCTTAAGCTTAAAAAATCATAAAAATAATGACCGAAGGCCCATTCAATATGACATTGAAAAGTAATATTTTTTTTTCAGATTTTAAGTACTAACCATTAGAGAGTAAATAGTAGTTTATGTGACTGTCACATAATGAGGGTTATTAAAACACGAGCGAGATTTTAAAAAACGAGCCTTGGCGTGATTTTAAAAAACGAGCCTTGGCGAGTTTTCTAATAGCATTGGCGAGTGTTTTAATACCAAGTTATGTGCAGTCTCATACACTACTTTATCTACACTCATGTCTTAATCTTCAAAGTAAGGAATCAAAGGAAAACACGTTTGACAAGCTTTGTACTATACATAAATCTACGGTTATTTTTGAAACAAAATGGCGCAATTTCGACAAAAGTATCTTGACATTCAATCGTCTGCACTCAGTTTTGCGCGCGCAATTTTAGGTATTTTTAGTTGCACTTTTGGTACCACGAAAATGAAATTAGATTTTTTATAGAGTCCACTTTTGACATTAAAAAAAAAACTTAAGTTTTGTTCCGTGATCACAGCAACACTTTAAAAAAAATAACTGTAAACATAAAGTGAAAAATCTGACCTTTAATGTAACTTTATAACACTTTTTTTTTAATTTTCTTTAAAGTTATGTATTGTTTAAAGCCTGTCAATATGTGTTTATCTTTGAATTCTTAATTTGAAGATTATGATATGAGTGTAGATAAATGTATTTTAAAACACCTGATTTAGGGGTAATGTCGGAGAACCCAGCCTTAAGGGCTGGAAATAGCTATTACTTACCTAAGTGGCTCCAGCAGTAAGTAACACTAGCGCCACCAACGGAAGAAAATATTTTTTTTTACAGAAGGTTTTTTTCAGTCTCGATGGTGGTTTTTATTACAATATTCCAACATAGCATATGACACTCTTGCAATCACCAAGAACACATTGGGATCTTATGAGAAGGCTGGGGTAGGACTGCAATTAAACTAACCTAGAGCTTAGAACTTAGTACCAAGAATGTAGGACGTAGTAGTAGTTTGCATTCGGATGTAAGTTCCAATCCAAACAAATTTTACTGCTCAATATCTAACTTCAGCGGACATGCAAGCCGAAACGATGCCGGCTGCATACCGTAAACACATCATCACTTATCGGTCAAACGCAGCTGCGACGACCGATATCCGTCGTGAATGCTCGATAGAATTGAATAATGTCCTCGTTTGTAACTGCAGAAGAGAGGGCTGCCGTGATTGATCCCGTGTTGATAAGGAATTGGGTGAGTGATGGAGCCGAAAATATTTTTGGCTTTAATTCTACTAAATTCATAATAATGTCCACACTAAAAGAAAAAGAGAGAGAGTAGAAATTTACTTAAATTGCCACAGAAACACAGTGTTACTTGTTTAAGTAAACAAAACGAAATGTTAAAAAATAAATTATCCTTAGTAATATTATAAACGCGAAAGTTTGTATGTATGGATGGATGTTTGTTACTCTTTCACGCAAAAACGGCCGAACGAATCCGGATGAAATTTTGCACAGAGATAGATTATAGTCTGGATTAGCACATAGGCTATTTTTTATCCCGGAAAAATACACATCAAAATTACCAGACGAACGAAGTCGCGGGCAACAGCTAGTTCAAAATAACACAGAAACTGTGACTTATTGAACGTTACAAGGAAAACTAGGTGCCCATTTGAAACACTCGATCATTTTGGAGAAAAAAATTGAAAAAAAAAACTCCAAAAAATATGTTCCTTAATTAACAGAGTTTACATATTATTCTAACCGTGAAGGAAAACATCGTGAGGAAACCCGCGGCTTGGTTGGCTCCGCACGTATTGACTTGTCTTTCCTGTAGGCTAGGCCGACTAAGCTGACAGGATGGTATAGGTGCTGGACAAGCCTACTCTATCTAAAACAATGTCCCAGGCACCCATCTAGTGTGGGTGAAGGTGTCACTGGATGCTGTATAGCGGATTAGCGGATAGCGGATAGGTTGGACTGTCCTTATATATCTCGCTGCTGCGTTATCTCTCGATATCAATTTGTTACTAAAACTAAAATATACATTTACTATTTACCATGTACAACACGGTCACAGTCATTAACTAGAGACTTGATGTTGATACAATAATGTCCAAAACAAATACCAAAATGATAGAAAACTAAGCAAATTATCGACACACGTATTGGTTACAAAGATACTGACCATACTATCGATAATTTGCTTAGTTTTCTGTCATTTTGGTATTTGTTTTGGACATTATTGTAGCAACGTCAAGTCTCTAGTTAATGTGACCGTGTTGTACATACTAACATAATATGGATGCCAATAAAAATTTATAACGATGATAATAGTATGGGGACGTGTTAGCAAGGGCAAGATAAAAAGTGCACGAAACCGGCGTGTATGCACGCATCGACTGATGTTGATGAAGCGAAAGAGTTCTGTCAGAATCGTGGCAAACCCTGGTCTCTGCCTACCCCCGGGATACAGGCGTGAGTTTATGTAATATCCAAGACTTAATGATTAAACGTTCTTGTCAAGACCACAGTTGTGCAGTAGTAGTGACTCGACCGTGCTAGTAGTGTTGCAGGAATTGCAGCATACGCCTACTTTCAAGAGATATTTCTTACATTCGACATATTTGTCGATGGCTGAACCACTATAAAAGCGATCACTTTTCTAATTACTTCCAGGTAATTAGTTACCTGCGTACAGACTCTGGCAATCTACACAGTGGTGGCTGAGAGTACAGTGGACAGCAGGTTAACCTTTTTTAGGGGTCCGTAGTCCGACAAGGAACCTTTATAGTTTCGCCATATCCGTCTGCCTGTCCGTCCGCCTGTCCGTCCGCGGCCTAGCGCAAAGACCGGTGGTACTAAAAAGCTGTAATTTGGTATGTGTATACATACATACCTATTTATCACGCCGACAAAGTTTTTCTTTTTTATTGTACCTCCCCTAACATGAAAAGTGTATATTATTTTTTTTTCTCATCTACCCCATCATGTGGGGTAGCGTTGGATTGGTCGTTGAAAAATATTGTGGGTGTAGGAAGACCATTTTTTGATTTAGGGTCCCGTTTGCGAAATATTAAGCTTTAAGGCGCAAATTTTTGTCGGAGTAGGGCGTCCCCCCCTCTCCTGGCTAAACGGTTGATTGTAGAAACGAGAAAAAATTCAGGGTAGTAGCACATATAATGAACTTAAAAGTATCACGGCTAAGTAGGCTTTGCTAGTTAACGAGTAATAGGCAACAAACTTATAGAAGTAAAATTTCGTACAAAATCCATTGAAAATGACTTCGATGATGTTGTTATTTCTGTAAAGCAAATAAAAAAAAACTCTTTCTGCAAAACCCTAAGTCGATTAATCCACAGATTCGAATTGTCATTCTATGAACTATGCTGTGTATTTTTATGAAACGCAGCTCAGCGGCATAATTATGCCCACCAAATCCTGTCGGAATCCTAACGTAGAATGAATAGAATGGAATTTGTCAGTTTGGAATCGTTCAGGATTTGCGGCGCATAATTAGGCTTCAGGTCAACCTTTTCATTTTTGTTGCAAAGACGCCCTTAACGTGACTGATAAGAGTGCATCTATGTAAAGATTGACGTACTTTCGACTGTACCTACCTAGCAGTTAAGTATACCGTGACCGCAAACCTAACTTACGAAACGGCAATTTTCCTTGACCGGAGATTCTAATAAGTAGGTAGCTACGTTCTAGATAAAGAAAACATCAATCGGCTCTACCAAGGGCCATTGACCTTGCACCCATAGAGCAACAATCACACACAAGTGACGATATCTTCACAAGTCAGTCCCATGAGGCCCAATCTCTATGAATGGTTGCCTAATGATGAACCAATGAGCGTCATTCACTTGACGATTCTTTTTAAACACAACCGTAACATGAGCAAATATCGCATAAAAGCATAAATAATACAGAGTTATTTTTAAAATGCGCAATTCCTGAAACACTCCAATATTACATTTCTTGTTTTAAAACAACATTTGTTTTGTGAGTTATTTCTCAGATTTATATTACTCGAAATGTCAGGGTTCGCTTAGCGCGCTCGACCAATGTCGCAGCCTTCAGTAAATCATCGTCCTACTCTAAAAGAAATATCCATTCTATATAATAATTATGGTTCTAAGCATTATCTATCAAAAAGCAGAGCAGAAAAACCGCGAAAATTCATAAACATTTTTTTTAATTAAAAAATGGCCACCAGACGATGTTGTCAAGACGTTCAACCTGCCTGGGTGGTACGACGACGCCAGTCGCGCGTTTCAAATGTCAAAAGCCGCGGCTTTCCAGTACATTAACTGTAAAATTATGACATCTTAGCGCCACAAAACGCGTGACTCGTCCCATCGTACTACCCTTGCTGTTCAACCTTTACGGACAGATTTGAGGCAGACGACCACATGAACGTTTCTCATTCGTTCGATCCAATCGGATCATTGGGATGCGCGGGCGCACATTTCGCAACCAGTACAGTTATAGAGCGGGACCTTTGTGGGCGACACCGCTTGTTTATTTCGTTTTGTGTGAGCTCTATTGAGCAGACTTGTTTGTTATATTAGAGGAGTTTTAGAGATTTTTTACTGTCGGAACTTCTCATCTTGGGATTAATTTATTGTTGTCACGTCTACAGGTGTTGGTGGTCACAGGTTAAGATAAGTCTCATGTTAAGTTTTTTTCCTTTACGGGCCAAGATTTCAATTTCGTTTCAGATTATGTTGACACTATTGACAATGTCTAGATCTTCCCATAATTATGTACCTACTACAAAATTTAAAGAGGTCTTAGAGATGAGTAGGCGTGGGTCGTTACGTGATCTATGCAAAACGTAACGTAAGTAACTAGCTACGCGGACCGCGTCACCAGTTATCAAAACATGTGATCTTAGTACCTAACCAGTTTTATTTCGTGCAAAGTCCCTAAAGAGAGAAGAGTCGAGTCGATGCGGTGCTGTAGTAGCAATACCGCGAGTGCAGGAAAACACTGTGAAGAAACCTGTCTGCGTGAGATGTTCACATACCTCAGCGCTTGAAATTGCCAATCCGCGGTGGGGACGCCCCTACTGTGTCTCTCTCTCTAAGAGAAGGCATGTATCTTACCGTAAGACGTATTTAGGCTGCATGGTAAGAGAAAAGTCATGGGCACCGTCAAGTTCATATATCATCTATATGTAGACAAGAAGGGTAACGGCCTCACCACGGGTGATGTTGAAAAATGAATGGCCGAAGATCGATATCAATGGAGCGTCGGCCGCTACATGTTGTGTTGTGGGGTCTGGTTTAAGGGAGAAACGAAAGCGTTGAGCTACGAGTTATATTTTTTATTTTGTTTATTGCATTACACAACAGACAAATAACATGACATGTTATAATATCACGGTGAAAGCTTATTATTTACTAGCTGTGCCCGCGACTCCGTTCGCGTACATTTCGATTTTTACGAAGCAGCATTTGTATGGGGGCCACGTCTTATCATAACTGGAGCTAGAATTTAAATAGCCTATCCTGTGTCCCAGATGTCTATATGTTTTTATACCAAATTTCATCAAATTCGGATAATTGGTTTAAGAGTTATGGAGGAACATACATACATACATACACACATACAGAAAAAAATTCTAAAAATCGTGAAATTAGTTTCAGTATCATATATTGAGCCTATAAACACAATATCTCTGAAAACAAACTAACTTACTCCATGACCGACCCTTACAGATTTATTATTAGTATAGATAAGTAATCCTTTGACGTGTGATGACAGCGTGCTAGAATATGGACGAGAACCAAAACACATGAAGCCACATTGTAACCAAATGTGACCACCCAGCGCAAAATATCGTAAACACCCTACGCCGAATGGTCGCACTCGGATATAATTGTGGCTTGATCCGCTTTTACAAACGGATCTAATAGTTCTCCTTACGCAAATAGGTACTTAATAAAAGAAGCTAACTAAACTTTAATACAAAAATTACGATCTAGCTTTCTAAATTAAGAGCTTCACTAATTGTGATTTAAGACGATTGAGGTTTACAAAAATGTCAAGAGCGTCGAAGATTTTATTTGATATTTCGTTGAATGACCGACACATGTTTACTTGTACTTAAGAGTTCGTGGTGTACCTTCAAAATACGCACTAAACAGAAACTACAGTTAACTAATAATTTCAACACTAGGCGCTGACGGTATTCCTTATCGCGGCATGGTTGTGTCCATAATGTTGTGGAGATGCCTTTGCAAATTGAAGAGTTTGTTGATTTTCTCATGGATCCCAACTTTATAAAAAATGGAGCACTCTACTCGTCGATCCGATCAACTTTTACTATGGGGAAAACTTTGAGACCTTGAAAAAATTATCAGGTATACCGTACATTTTAATGGCGTAAGTGGTAACGTAACTTTAGCTACAGCTACAACACATTTTTATGTAGCCTATATAAGTCTCACTGCAGGATACAGGCCTTATCTCAGAGAGAGAGAGTATGGACTTAATTACCACGCGTGCCCACCGCGGATCGGTAATTTCAAGCAGGTTTCAGGGTTCATTACTACCACAACTCCAAGTGTCCAACACATACAGGTTGGTTTATTATTTTGAAGTTGACATCATTCAAATTTGTTCGTATTGACGAGTAACCCCGCCCCGCCTAGCGCCTTCTCAGATAGTTTATGGGTATTTTGTTTCACCCTGTATAGTATTTGGCATAAACCATACCATAGTAGCGCAGTGGAAGCTATGTCACTGCTATCGATGTGTCAACGAGCTGTCAGCCTTTGTAACTTCGAGAGCTCGAGTGCCTGTGCGCCTGTGATCCACTCCGCATGCTAGTGCTAGTATCTGAGCTTTGTAGAGAGGTTGTCCACGTTGCAACGCGCGGGCGGCACGATTTCAATCTAAAACAATTCCTAAACACTTGCACTTAGAGACTACAATAAAAACACAAAAAGACCGTTCCCGTGACGTATTCGTCGGCCGCACTTAGCTGTACTTTTTGGCGCTAATCTTAGTCTAACCTTTAGGGACTGAGGCAGAAAAGGCTTATCAAATTAAGATCCTTAATTTAATTTGAAAACTAGGTATTTTTATTAACTTTTTCGTCGAGTTCGAATAAAAGTTCATGTTATCAAGGACTTTTCATATTATTAAATAACGGGCCGGTCACGCGCGGAGGCAAAGATACAAACTATAATAAACCTAAATACTTTTAAGGTTAGACACTATAATACTAGCACACAAAAAGCCCGGACACGTCACGGGGATGGGCTTTTTTTACATTTGCGTTGTAGTCTATAGCTTAGTTAGTAGTGCCTCTCGCTCGACGCGAGCCTTTTGTAACGTTATCTACGTTAGAATAAAATTTATTTCAAATAAAAAGAGTCATAGCAGTGTACATTTGGCATAAATCTAACATATTTATGCTTGAACTAGGTTGAAAATTGTCTGTATCTCAAGCGTCTTAAGAGCTAAAATTGACAATAAAAGATCTAATTGACCGACAATGCCGCGACATTGTGCTCAGCAAACCGTAGGTAGGTATCAGTTCCACGGGATAGGTCTCGTTTGTCGTTGTTATTGAAAATCTAGATGTTTACTGCTTGTCTTACAAAGTGAGGTTTCTCACCAACATTTTCATCTGTTGGAGCCACATTGAGATCAAGTGGTTTCTGTAGGTGTGGGTTTGTGTAGCGTTCAATTAGTTACCTTATTAATTATTCCCCTGCTAACTTCAATAATGTAGGTACTACAAACTTTTTGATGAAACTTCGATGGTTTGATTTTTTTTAATAAGGTAGAGTATTAAGGTTATTCTTACTGCCTATAGGTGAAACCTAAAATGTTCACTTAAGACCGATTCGTACCACTTCTTAAATGTCACTTGAGAAGTCATTTAAATAGACTTGTATGAAGAATTTTAGTTGATTACCATTTAAGCCTACTTTCTTAGCAAAAATGGCGGTGGTAACGCAGCGGTATAAAGCCTCATATTCGGGAGGTCGTGGGTTCGAATCCCAAGAAATAGTTTTTTTTTAGGTCGGACGCACAGACAGACACACGTCGTCGGCATATTAATAAGGTCCCGTCTACGTATGTAATTGTATGTATGTGTTTAATTTTTAAGGTTACGGAACTCTAAAAGCTTCAAATGTACAGTGCACGTGTCCTATCCTTTTGTTCTTTTTGTGTGATCCGACCGTTCGCTTCTCGATCACGATCGAGTTTTGAGCTGCCTCCGAAAAGATTGGAACACTCTGGACGCCGTCTTTCCAATTCAAATTTCGAAGTCATTGTCAAAGGCATGGAATTACTTTTATTGCAACGCAAAGTAAAACGCGTTTGACATTATACGATCACTTCAGCAAGTCAGCAATGATATCCGATCACTGCTGACTTTCTTGGAAACAACATTCTGGTAGAGTAGTTCAGACGGCCACTTCAATCTTTATAAGTCTGTACTTTCGTACACAAAACGTTATTTAAAAGTCGCGAATTTTTTTGTGATCTTGATAAACACTGCTTGTCCACTTGTGTCTTGCTGGTATTTATTTATTATACACCCAGTGATAACCCACACATGTAACCTACATGATAATTGGTTCGCAAAATTTAAATCGAAACCGTTAAGTATGATATTATTATACTGACCACCACACGTTAGCACCGAGCTGTTTTGTACATTCTTTTGGGTTCCGTAGTCAAGAAGGAACCCTTATAGTTTCACCATGTACGTTCATCTGTCTATCCGCGGCTTAGCTCAGAGTACTAGGTAGCCATTTAATGTGACATAGATATACATTATACGTATATATTAATTACGCCGACGAAACGGTAAAGTTAAAATCTTAAAAAAATATATTGGCTAAGCCGTGAACTCAATCAATAGGTATGTTCATGATATCAATCAAAAAACCTTTCTCAGCTCCTATATTTTAACGGCCAACTACGGTACCCTACACTGTGCGGGGCCCGACACGACTGGGCCAGTTTTTTGCATGTTTATTACCCCAGTGTGTGTATAAGTACTTTTTACTCTGATAATTCCATTTTTTACGAGCTGAAACATACTCAAGAGAACTTTCTTCTTCACAGTTAGCAACAGTGCAAACGACTCGATTACGGACTATTAAAAGAATCGACTAAATCGATTTTGGACGCGCACTTTCCCGTTCTGATGATTTTGCGATATCAATGGAGTTGAACCGGAACGAAAATTATGAAACTTCACGAAATTAATAGAAAAGAAGAACGTGACCAGTTTCTCTTTTCCTACTATTGCTGATAGCTGACAAGAACTTGATCACACAAGTTTGCCAAAGGCCATGTGGATGGTGGTGTGCTGGGCGGGTCGCCTGTCTAACTTTAATATGGTTGAGATTGGTGATGGGTGGCCCCTGCGTTATGCTCGTGAACGGGTGCTGTCCTTATGACTGGTCGCACACAGCATTGGAGGAAGACTAGACTAATGTTTTAGTATTGCATGTTGATTGCACTTATGGGATTTTGTTAGGTAGGTACTCGTACCAACTATGATTTGATATGAGTATGATATTATATGACATAATATGATTTGAAAAAATATGGCCCGAGTGCAGGTTTTTTTTCGCTGCATTTTTCTCCTTTAAAAAACTTGACCCGAGCGGCCCAAAAGCGGCGACTAACATTGTAGATTGACATTCAACAAACAGAATGCAATTTTTTTTTTTTAATCTTTATTGAAGGGCTTGGTCACATAGTGATCATGTCACCCTACCTCTGGCCAGAGGTCGCGGTTTCAAGTCCCGGCATGGGTGGAATTTTTAGCCTCTAGGTTTTTAAAATTGTCCTCAGCACGGGTGACAGTGCAACAAAAAGAATATAGAATGCAAATTCTTTACGTTGAAATAAATTTTTGATTTCTGATTTCTCGTAGGCTCACATCTGTTAAATATAACGATTATCAGCCAGTTTTCGTCTGTGCGCTTTGGCCAACTGTCAGCCGGCAACAAATTGTTAGTACGAGAAACGGGCGCTTAAGATGGCAGCAGTTGCGCAACGGGAATTCAGAGTAGGTCGCAAAACTACTTAAGATTTAGTTAATCTGCAGAAAATTTAAAAAATGTTATCTACGGTATCTCCTACCTATGTCGTCCCCTCGAACGTTGCATAGAACGACAGTTCGCGGTTTACTATGAAAATTCGACGTAGAAAGACTGCTATATACGCAATGTGCCTCGAATTGTCATAATAAACTACGAATTGTAGTTTTATGAAACTCGGCCCTGGGCGTCAAGTCTACTAAATGCAATTGATGGTACAAAAATGGACCGAGAAGGCAGGCTTCCAGTCTAGTTACTCTTTGGAAAAGAAAGAAAAAATCATTTTAATCTAGGAGTGCGCCAGGTCAAGTTCTCTGGGGGCTCGCACAATAACGCGAAACCTGCTATAAACAAGTAGATGACTGTGCTTCTAACGGTTGTTCTTCTTTGCTACCACTATAGCTTCGATTACGTGACATTTCGACGCGCTAATTTATTCTATGATAGCTTTTTGCGGGCTTCGATAACTCGACCTCTGGTTACGCGACGGCGGCGGCGCTCCGTGCCGGTCTTAGCACTACCAGCTCTATATTACGCGCACCAAATCCTGAACGATTCCAATCATGTAACTGTCAAATTCCTTACTAATTGCTATCGCAGACGTCAGGATTCCGACAGGATTTGGTGCGCGTAATCCTGATAGTTTTATGACAATTCGACATGCGTTACGCGTTGTCAATCTGTGCATTAATCGATTTTGCAATGTATATTGAATTTTCAAAAGGTCAAAAAATCTGTTTGAATGAGCAAAATTGTTTAACAAACTACCGAAAGATATAGGAGATTTAGACCGTCATGCACCACTTCCTTAAATGTGGCTTGAACAGTATTTTAACTTAAATTCTTTATACAAAAGTCGATTTAAATGACGACTTAAGTGACATTTAAGAAGTGATGCAAGTAGGCGTTAGACTCACTTTTAAAATTAAGATGCCATTTAAAAGAGAAATTTAAAATTTAAGCGTTTGTTACAATCTAATAACTGAAGTTGGTATTAGGTGTTGCATGTTTGTACCTACATAGACTATAGTCCTATTTTTCTCATTTTAATTGAATAAAATGTAATTTCTTCTATTGAGAAATAAATATTTAAAACCTAAAACCCGGGGCCCTGCGCTCCTGGGCGAGTTATACGGGACATCACCCTATTTTTTCAACCTCAAAGGTAAACATTTTGCAGTTAATATAAGTTAGTTTGTGCATCTACAGTTTCAGTCATTACAATAGAAAACCATCGTTACAAATAACACAGACATAATCATTACAATAAAAACAAAATACTTCCCGTAAACTATCACCGAGCATCACTGAAACTAGGCATCCTATTGAGATAATTGTTCACATGTCGTGTAGTAACAGAATAGGCTAAAACCGTTTATCTAAAAATTATTAGTGCCAAAACAAATATATCGAGCGAATGTGGATGGAAGGGCCGGTAAGGGACGACCCAGACGGACATACTTCGACCAAATAGAGGATGTATTAACAAAGGGCAAGATAAAAAGCACCCGAAACCGGCGTGCGTGCATGCAACGACTAATGAATGTTGAGGAAGCGAAAGTGAACTGTCAGGATCGTAGCAAGTGGCAGTCCCTGGTCTCTACCTACCCCTCTGGGATACAGGCGTGAGTTTATGTTATGTTATGTTATTAGTGCCAGTTTTCATTTCATCGACACATTCTCTAATCATAATAATTAAACTTAGTAAAAAGCGTTGAACTTCCCTCTATTGTTGCTACAATGAGCGTCATGGCAATAGTAGATTGTGTCTCAAGGGAGCAAAATGATATATTTACGGCGAGGGCGGTATATTGAATCCTGAGTGAAGCGAAAGATTCTACAATACGCTACCTCGCTACGCTCGGGATTCTAAAGTAGAATCTTGAGCGTAGCGAGGGATTCAAGTGTTTACGCCCAAGACGGTAATAATTTTGCTACCGAGTGACACATACTGCTTTTCACACCTGCTATAAGGAAAATTTAAATCAAACACAATTAAGATATCGAAAGAAGTTTATGATCGATTGCAACTAAGTAAAAATCGAATTGGAATTACATTTTGTGAAAATCTGCACACGGATCATGCTGAGGGCAATAAAAAAAAAAACTAGAATATCAGGGACGAAAAGTACAACTTTGATCCCTCATTTGAGGGAATCAAGGGATCTTTTCTGAATAGCAGGTGTGAAAAATACATGGAGGCTTTTTGACAGTGAATCTACAAGCGATTAGGCAAGAAGGATCGGTTTTCACCAGTCAAACCTAAACCGTCTTTGAACGGATTTTACACTAAATCGCGTTTAGTTCAAATTGTGAAGACCTGTGCCAATTTCACGATTTGTCTTACAAACACAAAATTAAATATTTTATTCATTGAAACACAAAAAGCCGTGATTAATCTGATCACAGTTGAAAGTTTCAAGAACCCATTGAGAAAAAAAACTAACAAAAAATTTCCTTATCGTCTTTCCAAAATGGGAACAAACTAACTGTTTACTCCGTGTTGAACACCAAATACTCAAAATACCCTCTAAATACTCATTAATATTTTTATATATTTTTAAATAAATGTTCACTAATGAATGTTGAGCAAGCGAAAGGGATCTGTCAGGATCGTGGCAAGTGGCAGTCCCTGGTCTCTGCCTACCCCTTTGAGATACAGGCGTGAGTTTATGTATGTATGTATGTATTTTTTTAGTCATGGGTTCGAATCTTGGCATATAACTTCACAAACCTATTTAGAGGCTAAAATCAGATGTCGCTGCCTGTACGTAATACAGAGAAGTTTGTGTAGAGGCTCGAAATTTCATCGATGCTTGCACTTGCCCATTAGCTCAGTTGGGAGAGCGCTGGCACGGTGAGCCAGAGGTCGCGGGTTCAAGTCCCGGCATGGGTGGAATTTTTAGCCTCTAAATAGGTTTTTAAAATTGTGCTTTAGGGCAACAAAAAGAGAATATGTAACTTCACAATTGTACATAACTTAGAAAACAAAGTCATAGATAGATGCCCGCACTGGGAATCGAACCTGGGCCTCTCGGATCCGAGTCCAATGTTCTTCCCACTAGGCTACCACTCGCTAACTGTGAAGGAAAACATCGTGAGGAAACCATTCTCAGAATCCGGCGATTAGCGATTTAAAGCGCTGAGGGCTTGAAATCGCCAATCGCCGGTGGGCACGCGTGGTGATTAAGCCCATAATCTCTCCCTAAGAGAAAGCCTGTGCCCTGAAGTGGGACGTTTATAGGTTACATAAAAAAGCCTATAGTTTCATTTAAATCCATCTTCATGCGGATGAGCGATACATGCGCTTAAAGCACACCACTCCGTATGAGGATAAACGAAGTTCCGTCCCGACGATGATCTGAGGCTTTCGTCGCGACTTTAATGTTGCGGCTTAAGCTGACGATGCACTCACATTGTTTCCAAGTGAATTTTGCTCCCATGAAGACCGGCAATTGTCTATGCGGCGTGTAAGGTGGTAGTTAGTTAGTAAAAACTAGTCTCACCGTGCACTTTCATTTTCCCGCGGGAGATGAGAGAGTACCGTCGGCGTAAAAGATGCTTTATGACGTAAAATTACTGTAATTTGATTGATAGGTATTAGGCGAAGTAATCTGGTATTGTATGTTTGGGTTTTCTCATGGCAAAGAGTAACCCCCCTTCCCTTTCCTTCCACGCAATATATATATTGTTAATAATGTACATTTAAGGCTGGCGTTTAAGGAGCAATTCCCATACAAACGTAGTTTGGTTTTTATTTACTTTGCCAATACGTTTAGAGGACACAAATCGAGGTTTAGTCGTGCTTAGAATTTGAAATAAGGTATCGAAAAGAAATATTATAGCCCCGTGAAACGTTTCCGTGAAAAGTCTTATGAGGCTTTAATTACTTTTTTGGGTTCCGTACCCAAAGGGTAAGTAGTTTGTTTGGGGTAAGTAGTTCGTTAGTTATGTGAGACGAAGGTTTTTAATACAAGTAAAGTATGTAAATGAAAGTAATAAAATTAACGAAATTTCATGCAAATTGACTCCTTGGAGTTTTTAATTAAAACGAAAAAGGTAGGCCAAGCAAGATACTATGGCAAGTGGCAATATTGAAATATGCGTGGCCTACCCCTCTGTGATGAAGTCGTGAGTTTATGTTTGTATGTAAATCGAATTAAATAGTTGCTTATTCTTAACAAAAACAAACGGTATTATTTGTAAAAACACGATTCTTCTAAATCACTCTTTACAGGCAGTTCAAATAATCTGTGGTTACATTTCTCCCTTACCACAGACTGTAGAACTATAATCTGTCTGTGACAGCATCTACTCCTCTCTTCCAGATCCACACAACCGCAGCGGCGATGTTCCGAAGTGCGCAGTGAGCTCCACGCCGGTGTTCGAATGATGTGCGCGCGCGCCGCCCCAGCCGCGGCGCCATGGCCGCCCTCTCGTGCTACCAGCCGTGCCGCTCGCACCTCGCGCAGCCCGCTAGGTGAGTGAGCGTGAGGCGACGGACGGAAAGAGACAGCTGTATCGCCCGCACCTTCTGTAGCCCAGTAGGTAAGAGGGGGGAAAGGTAATCGACAGAGAGAGATATAGGTGTACCGCTCGCAGCCAGTTAGTTGACTGACTTTCCAGGTGCAAAGCACATGCTCGAAGCACCAATCACTCGCCCCGCTCGACAACTTTAGATAGCGCCAATCTTCTAGTACTTTCTGAAGTTGTAGCTTAACCCGTCGTGCTTTGTTATTCGGGCTAACATGCAACCCCAGAGCGTTCTAAAAGTTTGGCGCGTTCGAGCGCATTTAAAAAAGATTTCTGTTTAACCTGGCTCTGTATACCACAAAACAAATATGTGTCACGGAACGTATTATTTCAGCCGTAGAAACGGGACGTCCCCTCTCGCGTGGCACCGTTGGCAAACCTTTTTCACTACAAACACAAATGTTACTCTTTCCCCAGGTGTCTAGATGAGGAGGACATCAGCTCGCTGACGCTTAGGCGGCGCGCGTTCATCGAACGATGCCAGGAGCGCGGCGCGCGCGCGGCCGAGCCGCCGGCGGTGCGGCGCGCGCGGGACGAGCCGCCGCGCCGGCTCACCGTCGACTCGGGCTGGTCCAAAGTTGAGGAGGTGAGGGAGAACCAACTGGTGAGAGAAAGTGTTGGAGAACTGGTGTTCTCCACTGACTGGTGCTCTGAGAGCCCCCGACGCGCTGGCTTACTACGCCGGAGAACTGATAGGAGAGAGGAATGGAAAACTGGTGAGAGAGAGAGATAGAGAACGGGTGCTCTCCACTAACGTGCTCGGAAGCCCCTGTCGCGCCGTCTCACTGTCGACTCTGGCTTCTTCAAAGTTGAGAAGGTGAGGGAGAACTGGTGAGAGAGATGGGTGGATAACTGATGCTCTTCTCTGACTGGTGCTCTGGGAGTCCCCGTCACGCCGGCTCACCGTCGACTCGGGCTGGTCCAAAGTTGAGGTGAGGGAAAACTGGTGAGAGAAAGGAACGGAGAACTGGCGGTGAGGTGCGTGTTGACTCACCGTTTCTTCGTATTGACCCCTCACGACTCCTTGAAAATCAAACGTAACACATACAACGAAAGTCAGGTAGTCAAAAATAATCATCTTTTAATTTTCAGGTCCGTAAGAAGTTTGAGGGGGCAGCGGCGACAGCGTCGGCTAACTATTCCCGAAGTTTTGAGTCACCGCCCAGGTGAGCATATACTTGTTTACTATACTCACTCCAAGTGTCTTGAGCTATCATTCCATTCTCCTCCCGCCTTTTATTGTGATCCATTGACAAATAAAAAATTCATCGGGCCATGTGAACATCCTTTCAACGCTTTTATTTGTGGATACTTTTGAAATAAGAGTAGGTCTGCCGTCCATATAGGTACCAAACACCATCAATTTTTTGGATCCAATTTCCGATTTATATGCTCCAAATGCTGCAAATTCATACAAAATCTATGGCATGCCACACAAACGTGTAAGGCAGCCTGCTTCTTATGAGGAGATAATCTACGAAAGTACGAAATTTGGGGAGGCCACTGTTCACTGAATTATACTATGGGGCTTACCTTCAGTCTGCTATGCCAGGGATGCCTCACAGAAAACGAAACACCCACCCCCTTGCTTATCCACATTCAGAGTGAGCAAAGCAACGGACCGCCATCGTTGGAAAGCGGCAATGCCTTCAGGAGGCCTAGAGTGGCGTCATGGCACTGATGGCTTTCTGGAAAGAGATAGACTGTCTGGAGTAATCTCACAGCCTTGCTATGTACAAGGGCCCAACTAAAAGGCTACGTGTAGAAATTTCTGGTCTAACAAAGTTCCGAAAATTCTCCATAACTTTTTTCTCCCATTAATCGTTACCTTTTCGAATGTCAGCTAGACTGACATTCGAAAAGTTATAGCGAAAATCGCATCGTTTGATAATTTTTGAATGCGGTCCAGGTAATTCTAAGTCAGGAAAACCGTTGGAAGTGGTCCGCTGTAGGCCGAGTTTATTTCTGAAAAACAATGGCTGCGAAAACCACTTCAACATCCGGAGTAGAGCGTGACACAGTAGCTGTAATTGTGGGTACAGACCAACCGAAAGAATTCGCACGTTCAGTCAGCCAATCTGAGCACACTTTACAGAGCCATCGACCAATCCTGATTGGCACACTGAACGGTTCGTTCAGATTCGTACGCTTCGGTCTACACTCACCGTAACATGAAGCTGTCGAAGAACTCACTGCTCTCGTAGAACGAGTTTCTACCCTTTTCAGCCGGCCTAACATGGCAAGCATTTTGCGCTTGCTCAAAAGAACTCCCTTAAAAAAAAGTGATATCTCTACGGCGGAATATATCAGAGGTTACGCTTGATATGTTCGGAGGTCTGGGGTCTAGTATGGGCACTAAATCTGTCGGAATCCTGGCGTTCGCGATAGCAATTAGTACGGAATTTGACGGTTAGACGATTTGAGTACTTCTGGATTTGGTGCGCCTAATACAGGAGCTGGAGAAGTTCTATTGGACACAGCACAGTAGTTATACATAAGAAGTTTATATATGCCCCACTGTAGGGCACAGGCCTTCCCTCAGGGAGATAGTATGGGCTTAATCATCACGCGTGCCCACCGCGGATTGGCGATTTCAAGCGCGGAGGTATGTGAATAGCTCAGACACTCAGGTTTCCTCACGATGTTTTCCTTCACCGTTAGCGAGTGGTATTGCTACTATAAATTCACAAATGTACATAACTTAGAAAACAAAGTCATAGGTACATGCCCGCACTGGGAATCGAACCTGGGTCTCTCGCTTCGTAGTCCAATGTTCTACCAACTAGGCTACCACCGCTTCCGAGTCCAATGTTCTACCCACTAGGCTACCACCGTAGTTATGTTTGTAATCTATTGTTTTCCAAGGCGGCGGCTCGCCGACTCTCTGTTCGCGAGCTTCAAGCTCCCGCGCAAGCGCGAGGGCGCCATGGCGGCGCGGCCGGCGCCCGCGCAGCCTAAGCGCAAGTCCGCGGTCGAGCTACTGGCTGAGAGCAAGGCCTTCTACGTCAAGTCGGAGACCGTGCGCGATAGGAAACAGGACATCCCGCTGAGGGTGAGTGTTACAAAAGTTGGTTGGTTACAGATTGGAACAAATCGAGAATATGGGGAAGAAAAGAAGCTCGCCGTTGTGCATGTTATTTCTTTTGTAATGTAAGTATTTTCTTACCTTACTTTGTATTATTATTATTATTATTATTATTATTATTATTATTATTATTATTATTATTATTGTTATTATTATTATTATTATTATTATTATTATTATTAACACATTTATTGCACATAAGTAAAAAAATACAATGGCAATGTGGTTTCTACCTTTTCATTTTCTATTTTTTTCAAGTTTGGTACCAGGACAAGCGATTGTGTTGTGTGGAAGTTTTTTTTTTTTAATTAAATATTATATAAATTATAAACGTTTTGTGTGCAATCAAGTACAATTAGTTAAAGATACAGAAATGCAGCTCGAATACTCACAGTGAAGCCACAAAATGGGCGTCAACTTGGCGAGGTTTGACGTAAAAAATATTTTGTGCACTTTTAGACAAGGTAACTTATTAATATCTACTTTACTTCGTCTCAGGAACCGTGGGTTTGACTACCGCTCAGGGGCATTTTTGATGCAAAGGATATCCCTCGCTGTGCAGCGCGGTAACGCTGCCAGTGTCATGGGTACCTTTGGGTCGGACATGTCCCGGGGCGGTTTATTTAATTGACTGTACTGTACGGTGTGTGTGTGTGTTTTTTTTTGTTTCCTTTATACTTATTTAATTTTTTATATTTTTGACATTGTGGAATTATTATAATAAAAATACATAATAGACATTCCCACTTATCTACTAACTCCTGAAAACTCGCCAAGTTTGGTCTGTACCTTAATATGTACAAATACTTAATGTGAACCACGATGCCACGGCAGCTCAAGCGAAAGTGCCCGAAAGTGTCGATTGGTGGCCGCAGTGTTGTGAATCGTCAATTCAATATTGCGTATTGCAATTGAATATTGAATTCAATATTGCGTTTCTCGTCGCGGGTATAATATGGTAGATTAATTATTATATTTTCTTTTTGTTGCACTAACCCGTGCTGAGGACAATTTTAAAAACCTATTTAGAAGCTAAAAATTCCACCTATGCCGGGACTTGAACCCGCGACCTCTGGCACACCGTGCCAGCGCTCTCCCAACTGAGCCAATGGGCTAGTGCAAGCATCGATGAAATTTCGAGCCTCTTTACAAACTTCTCTGTATTACGTACAGGCAGCGACATCTGGCCGAAGTGAATTACATCACTTGCAGCCCCAAGCAACCCACTTTGCAGTTAGGTTTTCACATCGGAATGATATCGCTGTACCTAAGTTTGTAAAGAGGCTCGAAGTTTCATCGATTCTTGCACTAGCCGATTAGCTCTGGCACGGTGAGCCAGGGGTCGCGGGTTCAAGTCCCGGCATGGGTGGAATTTTTAGCCTCTAAATAGGTTTTTAGATTAATAATGTAAATTTTTGGTCAGAATGAAACTTATATATTAGGGGTTAAAGTATGAAATTGTCGTTTTATTGCAATAGGTTCTTTGAATTGACATAGAATCTTCATGGTTTGAGGTTTTCGAATGAAACTTTTTTCAAATGGTTTCTATGATGTTCTTTTTTTAAAAAATGTGAAACATTTGAATATCGACTTTCAATTGTTTTTGTTATTCAATTTAGACAAGAAAGATGGATACTGCGAAAATTCGAGTGATTTTTGAATACGAGTTCCGACGCGGAACTAACGCGGCAGAAACAGCCCGCAATATCAATGCTGCGTTTGGAGAGGGGTCTACTAATGAACCTAAGTTTGTAAAGAGGCTCGAAGTTTCATCGATGCTTGCACTAGCCGATTAGCTCTGGCACGGTGAGCCAGGGGTCGCGGGTTCAAGTCCCGGCATGGGTGGAATTTTTAGCCTCTAAATAGGTTTTTAGATTAATAATGTAAATTTTTGGTCAGAATGAAACTTATATATTAGGGGTTAAAGTATGAAATTGTCGTTTTATTGCAATAGGTTCTTTGAACTGACATAGAATCTTCATGGTTTGAGGTTTTCGAATGAAACTTTTTTCAAATGGTTTCTATGATGTTCTTTTTTTAAAAAATGTGAAACATTTGAATATCGACTTTCAATTGTTTTTGTTATTCAATTTAGACAAGAAAGATGGATACTGCGAAAATTCGAGTGATTATGAGGCACCCATTTTTCGTATTTTTTAACCCCCGACGTAAAAACGACGGGGTGTTATAAGTTTGACGTGTCTGTCTGTCTGTTTGTCTGTTTGTCTGTGTGTGTGTCTGTCTGTGGCATCGTAGCTCCCGAACGGATGAACCGATTTTGATTTTGTTTTTTTTATTTGAAAGGAGAATTAGTCGGGAGTGTTCTTAGCTATGTTTGATGAAAATTGATCCAAGATGGCCGCCGCTACAAAATGGCGGAATATATATTTTTTAACAACCACCTCAATATGGGTATCAAATGAAAGGGCTTGAGTAGTAGAATACTATAACTATGACAAATTTCAAATCCAAGATGGCCGCCATCACCACATGACGAATAACTTACTTTTTTAATTAAGCTATGGTTAGGTCTTCAATCGAAGTGTTTAAATAGTAGAATAACGTACGCTATATTGGCATGGAATTGTAACTAACCAAAACTCTTAGATACGTTTGATGAAAATTAATCCAAGATGGCCGCCATCACCACATGACGAATAACTTACTTTTTTTTAATTAAGCTATGGTTAGGTCTTCAATCGAAGTGTTTAAATAGCAGAATAACGTACGCTATATTGGCATGGAATTGTAACTAACCAAAACTCTTAGATACGTTTGATGAAAATTAATCCAAGATGGCCGCCGCAACAAAATGGCAGAATACTTAATATTTTTCAAAGTCACCTCAATATGGGTATCAAATGAAAGGGCTTGACTAGTAGAACACTATAACTGTGACAAATTTCAAATCCAAGATGGCCGCCACCAAAAATGCTGATGTAGCTATTTATATGAAGAAAGGGGGAAGGGAGTAAAAGAGACTGAGAAGCAATAACAATAAACGTTGGTCATCAATAGAGCAATGTTTATTCTTTATTGCTTCTTAGTCTGTGCAATTCCGCTAAAGCCAGTCTGTCATGGGGATTGTTAAACAGCTTTCTTTGATCGAGTTCGCAAATAGCTACACCGTTTAAACTTTTTACGCGGCTTAAAGCCACGTACGCTTGGCCTTTTGCAAAAGTTTTTTTCCCCAAATATACTACGGCCTTTTCAACTGTGGTTCCTTGCAATTTATGCACAGTAACTGCCCAACTTAAAATAATAGGAAACATTGTCCTTTCAATATTGCCGTACCCTCTGAGACCTTGAAATGTTATGCTATGTGGTCGTATGGGAATCCAACCATTTTCATCTTTAGTACTCGTTCCAATGGAGTCGTCATCAAATTGAATAAATATTGATTTTGGGAGCTCACCTTCTTCGAGTTGGTCTCGACGAAGTCCATTCCATTGAATGTTTTTGATGATTCCCATACTACCATTGACTAATCCTTCTGAGACCTTTAAGTTTACTCTCAACATAACTCTAGCCCCGATAGCAAGTTTGATAGTATTGAGTAACCCTCCCGTGCAGTTTGGGTCTTGCGGGACAGAAACATGGCTAGGTTTTTGGCCATAGGTGGCAGGTTCTTTAGATTCATCGTGAGCATGAATTGTATAAATTTTTACTGTTTCAGACATTGTTTCTACCATTTTGTCATTATAACTATTCACCAATTTTACAGTAGGAAAAATCCGTACAGCGTTACCATCGGCGAAATCTCCAGTCAATGACACTCGACTTCTCTCTAGTAATATTTCATACTGCTCCATACTCAATTCCCCTACTCGTAGATTATTGAGAATGTCGATAAATTGACAATCATTTTGTTGTCTAACATTACTTTGGAGCTCACAAAGTCCAAAATATTGCCACAGATGAGGCTCTCCTTGGAACGCAAGAGGTTGCTTGAAGCACCAACTGCCCTTTACGGGTGACAATTGCATTATATCTCCAAAAACCAAGATATTTACTCCACCAAAAATATCTGTACAGCTCTTGAGTTCTTGTAAACGGAGATGTATAGATCGTAAAACTTCATAGGACACCATCGATATTTCATCTATCACAAGCCAACGGATATGACGCCATTTTCTTCGCATGTCCTCCAGACGTTGTCCTGTCATTTGCCTGTAGACTGTGGCTCGACCTTTTTCGATGCCGAGAGAAAATGCGCTATGCAGGGTTTTCCCGTTAACAAGCCGCGCTGCAACTCCTGTGGGTGCAGTGATTTCAACAAAACTTGCATGTAATAATTGGTCTACTGTGGGAGCGTAACAGCGTCGAATTTGGTGAACTAAAGTTTTAAGCACGAAAGATTTGCCGCAACCAGCTCCTCCTGTAACGAATAATTTTAATGGTGCATTTGTGTTCGGTTGATTTGTCACTTCATCTCGAATTCGTTTTGTTACTTCATCGTATATTTTTCTTTGTTCTATGTTCATGCTGTTAACCATGGAATGAAACTCTGAGTCTGTGATATTGACGTGTGTTGTTTCTTCGACTTCTTCTACCTCAATATCAACGTCAGCCATTCTTGGATCATATCCATCAACAATTGCTCCTAAATCACGGTCTTCTGTTTCTTGATCATTCAAATTATCAAATGCGGCAGGTTCAGCTAGTGCTAGAACTTGACCAATTACTTGCTGTAGCTCGCGTTCAATAAATTGAAATTGTTCAACAGAATCACCGTGAAAAGGACGTAGCAAATGTCGTTGTGCCATAAAAGCTTCTTCGCAAGTTTCGTAGCCTGCTAACAAATCTCCTTCATCTCTAAATGGCACATGAGCTACAAGATAGCTATAAAAATAGCCTTCTCGGTCTGCAGTCTGCGTATAATAGCGAGTTCTCAGAATTGCTGGCTTTCTTCGCTTTTTCATTATGTTTCCATTTAGAAGCCGAATGGTTGTTTGTCTGGTTTCAGTGCCCTATTCTAAATCTTCATAAGCTTCTCCATCGCCGTTTTCCTCATCATGTACAAGCCGATTTGTGTGCTCATAATTTACGGCAAATTCTGCTAAACTTAGATGCTCCAGATCTGTAGGTCTTTCAATATATTTATCAAAGATATTTTGATATGTTTGACCTTCGTCACTGTCATATCTTAAAATTCGGTAGCGTTCATGAGGTCTGCATGTATTGACAAAAACAACTTTTCGAGAACTGTCCCTCAGTTTTAAATGGCATAATCTGTAGGCGCATTCACATGCGGACACTCGTCGATGATTTAATATTGCCATTGAAACAGCAAATAATTGCCTACCAATATCCCCATAACAGGCTCGAACTTTGTTGACAGCATCTTTTACGGCTTGGCCTACATCCTGTGGTTCGTGTTTCGAAGTATATTTGGCAATATAATACGAAACAGCCGTTACATTACCACATGGTTGGATGTCCATATTCGCCTTCCACACTTTCAATATCTGCGGATTGTAGTTATTTACATACTGCTCCTCAGGATATCTTTTCAAAACACAAAATCGTCCACTATTTCGCAATGTCTCGTCAGGTCCTAATAAAACTGTCTCACCCCTTGCTGGTCTGGGAAAATTAAACCGACAGTGTTGGTCCTGTCGGTTTTTATAGCAGGTATGAGTATGTGAGTGGATTTGGACTCGCTTCACTATGTCATTTAATTCATCGTCTGCATTATTTAATGAGCAAGAAACAATTTCAGTTATTAAATTTCTGCCCTCAGAAGTTTCGAAATTAGGGGCGTTTTGAATCCAACACAACATGTGTAAATGTGGACTTCCGCGATTTTGGAATTCAATCCTCCACCAAAAATCTATAAGTTTACCTCCCAAAATTTGTTCGTCATTTTTCAAAAATGTCATGAAAGCATTAACTCTCATCATAAATTGCCGACTTAAAGTCACAGGATGACCGTCAACTAATGCTTGTTTGTCATTAAAGGACAAATCATTTGGACTTTCATTTGGTCTTCCAGCAGCAATTAAGATCGCTTTCAATATATCATTCCAATTTAAATCGTTACAGCTCAATGTTAGGAACCATGTAGGAGGGCCTATATTTTTCACCATAGCGATAAGATTAGAACATGCACTCTGCCAGTATGCATTTGATCCACGCATATTGCGCATATTAAGGTGAATATTTTCAACTACGTTTTCAGGTCGACTTTCTCCCTGACGCATTCTTAAAACCACCCCTACATTTTGCTTTGCTCTGTAGAATTCCATAACTGATAGTGCATAGAAAAGATAATCATGCCTCTGAAAACGTGTATCAGCCCCCATTATTCTAGCTTGACAATAGTCTAATGGTGTTATCGGATGAGGTCTAGTTTCCTGTAAACCATTTCTGCCGTAAGGAAACAAGTGGAACCAAGACAGTTCTTCTGCTCTTCTCTCTCTGTTTATTTGTAAAGGAGCCTCGGTTTTTCTCCGTAGTTGATGAACTGGTAACTGATCACAGTTATCGTTGTCAATAACCGTAGACAGTTCTGGAATAGGTTCATCTACAACACGTAAAACTGACGAGGTAATTCCTCAGGGAAGAGACCCGTGCCCCTCGGTGGGGACATAATGGGTTGATGATGATGATGATGAATTACAACATCGCCATTGTTTAAATTATTCGATGATTCTGATGACTGCTGGGTATTTCTGATATTATGCATGTCATTTTGGAGTTCATTTACATTTTGATTAAATGGATGTACATCAGGGGTAATCTTTGTGATACTATATTGATCATCGTCTGGCCTATTTCCGTGAGATTTGGGTATATTCGATTTTAAAATTGACCACAATTGCGTAATATCTGTGAAAGATATCAAGCAAGCTGTTCCATCCTGAGCTGTACGACCCTTTGGTCCCCTTGAATGAGAGTCAAATAAATAATATAGATTGTCTTTTTTCCAGATTGCGACCGATATTCCATTACATGTAACAATAGCTCCGTCATCTACACCAGATTCTGTAAAAAACTGAACTAAGCCACTTTTTAAATTGGGAAATCCATCAATATTTACGGTCAAATGGCCACAAATCGAAGAAGTTTCATCTTGAATTTGTATTAAACATGAATTACTGAATACTTCAAAATTGATTTGTAACTCTTGAACACGTAAATATTCAATATTAGCTTCAGCCGAATTCGGAGCCCTTCGAGACTGTATACTATTTGAGTATAAACGATCACCACAAATCAATATAGAATCTATTACACTTGAAGACCATGTTTCCGTTTCTTTGATTTTTGCAACTGTGATTGCTACTGCTGCGTTTGCAGTACACTGCTTTCCGCGAGAAAAATTTAAGAACTTACTGTGACTTTGATGAAATGAACCTCTCAATATACGCCGATTATTATGAATATCTTTAAAACCATCATCAACAGTGTCATTCGTATTTTCCTGTCGTATTATGTTGTTATTTTCAACATGACAAATTTCGTTAACATTGTAATTGTCATTATTGAAGTTTACTTCGACGTTTCTATATAAAGGATTATTGGCAATCAACCAATCTAATGCAGTTCGCAGCTTCTGAATATTTACAGAAAATTGACGTAATCTTTGAACTGATTCTAATTGTTCGCAAACAATCACAATACCAGCACTATTTATTCTCAGAGGAAGCTGCTCAGCGATCTCTTCAACGTCTTGACCGAAAAGTACGGCTTGGCCATGGAAACCATGTTGTCCGAAGCGACCACCGAGTTTAACCATTTTTACGAAAGGAATTATTCTACTCAACAAACGTACTTCTACATCAGATAGTGTCTCTATTTCAGGGGGAATTTCGTCTAATGACATACCATTCCAATAGGCTTGAGAAGGTGTTCTTGATCTACGAAGCGTTCTGACACATCGATGACAGGCAGAGATAACGTCATATTGTGCCATTAACTCATTTGGTAATATATCTCCTGGCAAATCGGCTATTGTTACAGACTGTACTTGCTTACGATAGCAAAGCTTATAACAAATTGAACAAACTGTATCAGCAAATTTGTTGATTGAATTATTAAACTTTATCCTGCATTTGGCTCTGGACAGAGCTGTAGCTGCTGCATCTCTAGCAAGCCTGGAAGCACGTTGTTCCGGAGTCTCATTTAAACGAGACTCAGCAGTACGCTGTGCATCCGTAGCATGCCTTAGCGAAATTTGTTCCGGAGTCTCATTTAAACGAGACTCAGCAGTACACTGTGCATCTGTAGCACGCCTGAGTGAAGTTTGTTCCGGAGTCTCATTTAAACGAGACTCAGCAGTACGCTGTGCAACCGTAGCACGCCTTAGCGAAGTTTGTTCCGGAGTCTCATTTAAACGAGACTCAGAAGTACGCTGTGCATCCGTAGCACGTCTTAGCGAAGTTTGTTCCGGAGTCTCATTTAAACGAGACTCAGAAGATCGCTTTGCAGCCGTAGCACGCCTTAGCGAAGTTTGTTCCGGAGTCTCGTTTAATCGAGACTCAAAAGTACGCTTTGCATCTGTAGCACGCCTTAGCGAAGTTTGTTCCGGAGTCTCATTTAAACGTGATTCTGTAGTATACTGTGCGTTTTTAGAAAGCCTCGAAACTCGTTGATCTGGAGTTTCAGTAGATCTGGAAGTACTAGTATATCTGGCATTTTTTGAATTACGTAAACAACGTTGCACCCCAGTTTCTTTCGATCTTCGTAAAGCTTTTGATACTGCATCACTATCCAAACGACGTCGTCTGTCTAACGAACTTTCCTGACAACGTTGTTCAGCTTTTCGAGTAGCTTGTGACAACAGAATACAATTTCTTTCGTATGTGTCATCACCCGGCTGAGTTAATTTGCGCCTTTTGGCTTCGTTTTGTGCTTTTTTAGTTTTTCTGCCTAGACCCATTTTTCAGATTCACATATACATAATATGTATATTATACACATGAAATACCTACTCGTATCAAAGATAATCCTAATCAAATAGCTATCTTTGAAGTAGCTTACCTATTTGTACGAAAACATTAAATGTTAAAACACAAGAACATGAAATAGAGTAAAACAAAGGAGTCCTTACAAAAAGCATGAAATAAAAAATACTTAAATTAAAAATTTAAAAAACCCCCGACACAAAAAAATGCAAAGAAAACCTAAAAAGCCTAAGAACAATTTAAAATTACTGGGTAATTAAATACCACAAATTTTCATCAAAAAAAGGTTGCCTTATAAACCCTATAAAAAGTCAAGAAATAAATTCGAAATGATGACCCTACTTAAATACAGATAACAGCAAGTCTAACTATCCACTTTGGACTTCCCTTATGCCGGAGGCATAAGTGCTAATATTGAACTCCAAGTAGTTACCTTGACCCGCTGTTGACCGTACGTATGAAATCTTTTGATCAAATATTGTCGCGTCGGGGGACCGCTCTTTACCTATATTAAACACCTAACTATCTAAATAAAATTACATTGAAATTACAACGAAAATGATAAACGGTATTAAGAATTTCAAGTGAACCTACGTAATAATAATAAAAACACAATATGTACACTGCTACATTACTAAATGAACCTCCTTATCTGAACAAAATAATATTAAAATTACAACAAAACTGTTAAAGTGGGCGGTATGTAATTAATATTAAGCATCAAAAAAATTACCTTACAAGTGAACGTACCTACTTAAAAAAACTGAATATGTACACAGCTAAAGTTAACTTATATAGATAAATGCTGAACAAAATAAATTTCTAACAATGAATTTTACGACTCAAAAAAATTTCAAGGAAAAACACCTACCTACATTTAAATGATTATCAAATTACAATAAAATATAGTTAGTATTAAGGATTATCAGTAAGTATATGTATACACAGTTAAACTATCCAGATAAATGCTGAACAAAAATTTAAACAACTAATCTTATACAGGTGATTCGCAAAATGTAAGATGGAAAATACGACCGTCAACGACGTCTGCCCTCACGTGTCTGCCCGTTCGGGTAGCCGAACTTAATTATCTTACGCTTCGCCCACTTGCCGCTACACCCCGCGCCGCGAGCCCCACTTCTACGCGTCTTCCATCATAAATTTACAATGCGTCCGAGTTGTCTTCTAAGTTGTATGGATTGAGGACTTAGGATAAACTTAATAGGTAATTTACATAATATGTACTTAAACAAAATGTTAGGCTTATAAATTAGAGCGGTCCCCCGACGCGACAACATTTGATCAAAAGATTTCATACGTACGGTCAACAGCGGGTCAAGGTAACTACTTGGAGTTCAATATTAGCACTTATGCCTCCGGCATAAGGGAAGTCCAAAGTGGATAGTTAGACTTGCTGTTATCTGTATTTAAGTAGGGTCATCATTTCGAATTTATTTCTTGACTTTTTATAGGGTTTATAAGGCAACCTTTTTTTGATGAAAATTTGTGGTATTTAATTACCCAGTAATTTTAAATTGTTCTTAGGCTTTTTAGGTTTTCTTTGCATTTTTTTGTGTCGGGGGTTTTTTAAATTTTTAATTTTTTATTTTATTGATTTGACGCAAGTGAGTCAATATTGTGGGTAAGGTAACGTTAAACCACGCCGCTAATTCCTGGGTAGTTTGACTAGGGTCGGCTTCCACTATCTCTCTTAATTCATCGTTATTCACCTGTGTGGGCGGTCTTCCTCGTGGCTCGTTCTTTAAGTCGAAATTTCCATCACGAAAGCGTTTAAACCAAAATCGCACGGTGCGTTCATTAGTCACTAGACATTAGACTTGTTCATTAGACATTAATCACTCGAATTTTCGCAGTATCCATCTTTCTTGTCTAAATTTAATAACAAAAACAATTGAAAGTCGATATTCAAATGTTTCACATTTTTTAAAAAAAGAACATCATAGTAACCATTTGAAAAAGTTTCATTCGATAACCTCAAACCATGAAGATTCTATGTCAATTCAAAGAACCTATTGCAATAAAACGGCAATTTCATACTTTAACCCCTATTATTAATAACGACCGAAGGGGCTGGTTATTCGTGTGTCGATGTGCTAGAAATACGTTATCTAACACTCGGTGCTTTTCCCTTGCAGGTGAGCAGTGGCTTGAGCCAAGCGATAGCGGCCGGCGGCTGCCACTTGGTCTCCTCTGGGACGCTCAACAATGACGCCTGTTGCAACCCATGTAAGGCTTATTTTCGGTAACACTTTCAACCTATCCATCCATAAATAATGACACACGAACTACACGGTTTGTGCAAACCCCCCGTCCGCCGTCCTTGGTCATATTATGTGTGACCCCCCTATTGTCATGTCTATCCTACTTAATATTATAAATGTGAAAGTTTGTGAAGATGTTTGGATGTTTGTTACTCAATCACGCAATGACGGCTGAACACTTTTACATGAAACTTGGCGTACAGATGGACAAATACCTGAATTGAGACATAGCATAATTGATATCCCGGTAATGACTTCCCGTGAGATAATATTTATTTTAAGTTTAAAATAGATGACGTTGTGGGAGCGAACGTTGTGTTTTAAAAATAGATGGCGTTGTGTAAGAATCGTATAAACGGATTCTGTGGCGGTACGAAGTTCGCCGGGACAGCTAGCAGTATAGAATATAATGTAATATTACGCTATTATTATCTATAATTATTAAAATTTGTACGCCTATTGTGGTAAAACATGCTGAAATAAATATGTTAATTCCACCTTTCTGTTCACATGTTTGGCGAATAAATCTCTTTATTTTTATCCTTAACTAGAAACTAAACTACCGCTCCCAAAACAGTTTAAATATATTCAAAAGACTATGCTTTTCAGTTTGCTGTTATAGAAAGTCAGCATGTGTCTGAGATGCAGGGGTACTATTTGGCTACAAGTTTAAACTATAGTAGCTATTGTTATTTTCGAGGTCAGGATTTCGGAGGTTAAACTTAAAGGTTAATATAGAACAATATTTAATTCAATAGAGATTTCTTTAAAGAAACTAACATCCTAACAGTTGCTAGTCAGTATATCTATGAAAATATTATGTACGTTAGGAAAAATATCAGTGACTTTAAAACTGTAGGTAGCCAACACAATGTAAATACTAGAAATAGACATAAACTTTCGTTCCCAAAATTTAGGCTGGCAAAGGTTAATACATCCTTTATGGGGCATTGTATACGTTTCTACAATAAGATCCCTGAGGATATAATAAGCTTGCCAGAAACGCGGTTCAAAAAAAGTGTGAAGCACACTTTGTGCCAAAAAAGCTACTATAACATTAAAGATTATTTAGATGACAATTATGTCTGGAATTAAAGCCAGTTCAATGCATGAGTTTTAGAACATTTATATAAATCCTGTAAATTAAGGACTTGAAAAGACTAAGTTTGGAGTTTTTTTGTCCATTTTTTCTCCAAAATGATCTAGATTTTGAAATGGACACCTAGTTTAACTTGTAACGTTCATTAAGTCGCAGTTTCTGTTCTACTTTGAATAAAAAACTTTGATTTTGATTTTTTTGAAATAGAAGCATTTGTAATGACGTATTTAAGACCAATACAAAAATTCAATCAAAATTATTCAGCCTGTACTCGACCACCGGACATAGGCCTCCCCCAACGCACGCTACTTCCTTCTGTCCTCGGCGATCATCATCAACCCACTGCCAGCAATCTGCCTCAGATCGCTCCAGGGAGCTGGTGGGCTTTGTTTCTAAAATCCTTACTAATATTATAAACGTGAAAGTTTGTATGTACGCATGGATGTTTGTTACTCTTTCACGCAAAAAGGGCTGAACGGATCCGGATGACATTTTGCACAGACGCAGATTGTAGTCTGGATTAGCACATGGGCTATTTTTTTATCCCGGAAAAATACACATCAAAATTACCACGCGAACGAAGTCGCGGGCAACTACATATGAGTATCAAACTTTCTCAGTCCAAAACTAGGTACAGGATAAAAAAATATGTCTCGTGTGTCCGTAATTATATTATTTATCCAGTCCGTTGGCCACAATTTTATCAAAAGTATACTCATTTTATGATAATCACAAACAGTGTGCGAGAGAGAGAGTGCATGCCCAACGTAAAGCTAAAAGCTAACAGTGCACGCCCACCCCGCAGACGCGACGGCGGCGCGTGCGCCGGGCGGCGCGCGGCGCGCGGGCAGCGCGGGCGAGGGTCTGCAGCACACGCTGCGCCGCCTGCTCGAGCACGCCGACAGCCGCGAGAACGTCTACTCGCCGCCCGTCTACGCCGTCCGTGAGTACATCGTGTTCAATTCCAGCCGCGATGTCGCCGCAAGATCTTGTTCGTTTTCTTTTATTTGCTGGGGTTACAACTGTCTGTAGTTACATTCTCTAAGCGATAAACTTGGATATAGCAAACTATTTGTAATTCTTTCTCCTGGTTATACAATCAAGTGTTCTCTATCTACCTACCTATCTATCTATGTACATTGTACTGTACAATATTATTGTATTGTTCTCATATTTAATTCATAATTTCTGGTGAACATACAATAAAGAATATTCTATCTATCTATCTATCTACCTACAACAGCCTGGGTAGTACGTCGACGTTAGTCGCGCGTTTTAAATGTCAAAAGTCGCGGCTTTCCAATACATTAACTGTCAAATTATGACATTTTAGCGCCACAAAACGCGCGACTCGTGCCATCGTAGTACCCGGGCAGCTTTAAAATCTGCTTTAATTCTACTACACAAGTTATTATAATAAGGTAAATTGACACAATTCCGGTGTGCAATTTGTATAATTAATTATAACTGGATCGCCTAATTTAAAATATTTTTATAGTACATATGGTGCTACATTACCGCACTAGTGCGATAATGAGCACTTTACGTGCCTATGTCGAAACTTCAAAGGGCCATATGTACTATAAAACGTTGTACGATACACGTGCGAATAGGTAATTCGTAACTCGTGTCGATATAAAACACTCCCTTCGGTCGTGTTTTAATTTATCGCCACTCGTTGCGAATTTCCTACTTTTCGCACTAGTATCGTAATGTACTATTAAAAAAACTCTACAGATAATAAAACATTTAAGTGTGTAAAACATAAATGTTTGATTGTGTTTTGGACTTATTCCTCCTATCTCCCTACCAGCATCGACGCGACGGCGGGATTCGCGCGTTTTGTGGCGCTAAAATGTCACAATTTGACAACTACTGTACAGGGGTATAATTGTGCGCACCGAACACTGAGTGATTCCAATCGTCTAACTGTCAAATTTGATACTATTTCGACAGTTACACGATTGGATTCATTTAGAATTTGGTGCTCGTAATATAGGCAAATCCTGCCGGAGTTTGGACGTCTGCGATAGCAATTAATATGGGATTTGGCAGACGATTGGAACCGTTCAGGATTTGGTGCGCGTAATATAGCACCTGGAAAGTCGCCGTTTTTGACGTTAAAACGCGCGACTCGCGTCGCCGTTCTATCCTTGCTGGTGACTTACAAATTTGTATAAGACTACTAGAGCTAACTTTGCAGTGGCGTAGATATAAAAAAAAGGTTTGGAGTGGAGCATGTGTCTGGTCCGCCTCTTGAGGAAGCCTCTTAATCCTTTGAAATCATAATTTAACCCCTTCTTTTCGTCTCCTCTTCTCTGTCCAGCACACAAATTATACTCGTCCCCGCGCCGCGTGACCTCTCCGTACGGCGGGCGGGCAGGCGCGGGCGGGGCGGGGGCGGGAGTGGGGGGGCTGCCGCGCCCGCGCAGCTTTGGCAGCGCGCGCGTCTTCTTCCCCGACTCCTTCCGGTTGCCGCCGCAGCACGTTGATATGCGTGAGTCCTACATTCTTACATAATTCTTACTACACGGTGGCCATTTTGGTGCCATTTTATACTTATTTATGGTAGTAATAATAGTAATAACAATAACTTCCACGCTATATAATCACTTATAAAAGTTAGTAATAAGAATTAGATCGATTTTCTTAAAAAGTTTTTAATTCCAATAAACCTAAACGAAACAATTCACTACTAAGCTAGTTCTGTTTGTTTTTACTATTTTATTCATTTTACCTTACACTTGATAGAGGTATCACTATCTGTCTCGCTCACTCTCGGCAAATATCTCACTATGAAAGAGATGTTCTCATCATTTTGGCGTTGAATTAAAGACGTCCCAAAAGCTTGCGCGGATCAAAAACATTTGAACCAAGTAAACAAAATTCGCGTAAAATCGGGTTACTTTAGGTTTTTTTTTTCTAAGATTTTTTTAGTATTAAACCAACAAGTGTTGTACCATTTTGGAATACTGATTAAAGGCGCCAACTTTTGATTTCACTTGCCAAAGTGCTCTAGTAATTTTTTTTAAAGGAGGCCCTGTCAAAGTAGAGAAATTTCAATAATGTAGAGTTGTTAAATTGGGGCAATTATGTTACAATTTTTTACTGTGGGTATGGATATTATGATACATATACGATACGGGTACATATACGATATTATGATATTCAGGGTTATATGGTTACAACGTTTGAATGGACAAAAACAAGACACATTAACCACAGTAACCGCAAAATGGTTACACTATGTTGAATAAATCACTCTGTGATTGGTTCATTCTGTGCGCCATGCGTGACGACGTGACCGTTGATTAGGCGATAGTAAATGACAGCGTAACTTTTGATTGGTTTTATATAAAAACGTCGAACCATTGACTTCATAATGTACAACCCGTCGAAACATCTAGGTACCCTAGGTAGGCAAGATGGTGGTCTGACCCCGCCTGCCTTCCCACATTTGCACGTGGGGTCATTTTTAGCGCTAGTCAGACATCTATGTTCTTAACTTAGAAGTTAAGATAAGAAGTGCGCTATAATTCGCCAACAAACTGCCACGCAGTTTGGCGAATGATTTTATTTCGAAAAACATGTATTTTAAATAAATTAATAAAAAAAAAACTATCACTGACCTCCTTTTGTGACAAATGCTGAGTCGGGTCCTTTCACAAACGCAGTGCACTGACATTCCTTGCATGTTTCATTTTAATATTGTATACTTTATATTCGAGTATTCTGCCATTGTACTGTGTTTTAAGTGAATAAATTATTTCAATTCATTTGATTTTCATATAATCCTTCAGCAAGCCCGCACTCGAGTCCCGACAGCATCAACCCGGAGCTATCAGCGGAACAGATAGGCGCCATCAGCCCGCCCGCGCAGTACGCCCATTCCGCTCCTAGGTATACCAGGTAAGGGTCATAATCGCGTGCCAACAGTCCACAAGGGAAATATTGATTTCTGCTCTTCCCGGGTACATATACGTGCAAAGATCGCTCATACAAATATTTTTCATTACTCATACTCTGAAAGGGGGTCATTGTTCATCCAGGCACCGTGCTGAAAGTGGTACATGCCTGCTCTAAAGTATGTAAAGTATTAAAAAAATATATGAATCGTAGTTTATATTGAACAACGCAATGGTAGTAACCTATACAGCCATAAAACGATTAATTCTTCATTTATTAGTTTTGTTGACATTTAAATTCTTTTTGATGTTTATAATTCATATAATGTACTTTATGTATTTATTAGTCACTTTCAAGGCGAGATGTGATTTGCGAAATAATTTAAAATATTGTTTAAGACACAGATAAAACCACCAAATACGCAAATTCAAAATGGCCGTCTTTCGCGGTCGCGCGCCATCTTGCGAATTGTGATGTACGGCTAGCACAAGTTGGCGCGCGAGCTATCTCGCCGCGAGCTAGACCATCCGTCTGTTTCGGCGTGATTTCCTTAAGTTTTATATTTTGATTTTAACTGGCTTGTGTTTACTTTCCTCGTATTCGTAATGAAAAGTAGAGTGTTTTACTCGGGTGATAGCACCCATTTCTGCCTCGAACTATTGGCATCTCGTCAGGAATGGGTGCCTTTCAGCCCTCGGTTAACAATCTACTATACTATGTCGTCTTTACCTTTACGTCACCCATGACCGGGGACCTAGGACAAGAACCTAGAACCTAGGTCGCGGACCTGGGACAACATTTGGGACTTATTTTTTAATTATTTATTTATTTAATAAAAAAAAACATTCTTCAACGATTTTTTTGAAGAGAGATTTTTTCATTAGTAAACCTCATAGATCTCCTTTAAGGGAACGTACCCATACTTCACAAATATGGTTTTAAATCATTGATTTCTAATTCTGACTAATCGCTAAAGTGTACTCTATCTGATCTGTCTAAGATAAGATAAGAATATTCTGTGGAAATATATACATATATTTTTAATTTTATACTTTCCAGGTTTATACTACTTGCCGTCACATACCCCGTGGTAACAGTTACCATCCGGGTTTATTGTTGACCAGCTACTGTTGGTCAACAATAAACCCGGTACCGTAATCGACGTTAGACCCGTCAAATGCATAGCTAGATTTTAATAATAACAAAGTGCATAGGATCACCCAGAGGTGATTGATTGATTGTCACTCTTCGCAGATCAAATTCGCACTCGCAACCCAGCGTACGGGACGAGGAGAGCGGGACCAACATTAACAGCCATAAATCACTGCCAGACCTGCACTCGCAAGCGCAGTGCTACCCCGAGCAGTAAGTACTACTCAGGACTCCTTTCAGAGCTTACTATGCGGGACGAGGAGATCGGGATCAACATTAACGGTGACAAGTCTCTGCACTCCCAAGCGCGGTGCTGTCCCGAGCATTAAGTACTACTCAGTACTAATCCCACTATGCGGGACGAAGAGTGCGGGACGAACATAAACAGCCACAATTCACTGCCAGATCTGCACCCGCAAGCGCAACATTAACAGTGACAAGTCACTGCACTCCCAAGCGCGGTGCTGTCCCGAGCAGTAAGTACCACTCAGTACTCCTCCCACTATGCCGGACGAGGAGAGCGGAACAAATTTCAACAGCTATAAGTCCCTGCCAGACCTGCACTCCCAAGCGCAGTGCTACCCGGAGCAATAAGTACTAGTCAGCACTCCTCCCAGATCCAACTATGCAGGACGAGAGATCTATGCTCGCAAGCGCAGTGCTACCGCGCGGAGTAAGTGCTACTCAGTACTCCTCCCTCTATGCGGGACTATCCCGAGCAGTAAGTACTACTCAGTACTCCTCCCAGATACCACTATGCGGGACGAGGAGAGATCTTTATCCTCAAGTGCGCTGCTACCATTTTCCCTCCATTTTTACGTTTCCAAAGTGTCATAATATGTATGTTTCGGCAGTTCAGAATCGGTTAAGGTGTTGTTACGTCACTCATGCTGTCTTGCTCGATTGTCATAAAATGAGCATACTTGGTCTGAGGGTGTGGTGGATAATAAAATTAAGGAAAATTAAGACATACTTTTTTTTATCCTGCACCTAGCTTTTGATTGAGATAACTTTATACTTAAATTAATAATTTTGAAAATAAGGTTTCTTCTTAAAAACTGTGTATAGGAAAATGAAAATGTATTTAAAATGTCCGTAATTTTATCATCTATCAAACGGAATAATCATTATCATCAGCCATTCGAAGTCCACTGCAGGACATAGGCCTCCCTCATGGTTTTCATATACATGAAGGGTTTTGCCATAATCGCCACGCTTGGCAGGCGGTTTGGCGATCGGAGTATCCTGTTAAAATCTCAGGAAGACGCTGCTGCCCGTCTCCTGGTAATTGATTTCCTTAGTCGACATCCACGGAAGGAAATGGAGTGACGCTATTCTTAATCCGGCGCCACACGGATGTTAATCCGGCGCCTCACGGATAATAGTTTTATTGAAATCACTAAAAATGTTAGATCGTGCTAGCGAGACAGCATCCTCGACGTAACAGCAGCCTTAGATCGCACGAGTCTAGACAGTGGAGAAGTAACGTAATCGCACTCCAGTCATCAACTACAGGGCCCTATTTCTCGAAACTATTAGTTCACTAGTACATTAGTTATTAATTATATTCTTTTTGTTGCACTAACCCGTGCTGAGGACAAATAGGTTTTACCTCTAAATAGGTTTTTAGTTATTAATTATTAGCGAAGAATTTACGAGTTGTAATATTTTCTGTTTTTCCTGTTTCAAAAATAATGATTAGACTGGTAACTAATACTGGTAGACTAATAAAAAAATATTACACTGGCTTGGCTAAATGCACCTAATACCACATAATACCTATGCACCTCATACCATAATACTTCATATCTTTGAAAAAAAAAGCGGGAAAAGTACCCGCCATTTTTGTATTTGTTTACTTTTGACGTTTGCCCATTGGCGGTAAAAGCGGATTGTTGCTTTTTTTTTTTTTTTTTTTATTTGGACTGCCCCGTGCTTGTAGGGTGCACAGGGATTTCGAAATTTTCCAAAATTTGTCACTTCTACAGTTTGTCGTCTGCGCTTAGGCCACTGCTGCACCCCTGTTTTCCTTCACAAAATTCGGATTCGGGATAATTCTTTGTGTGAGTGTGGTCTCGACGAAGGGACCACTGATCATATTTTTTTCAATTGCCCCCGTTTCTCCTCTTTATACCCATTCCTCCCTTGCTTTATCCCTCGTCCCATCAACTTCAAAACCCTTCTTCTGTACACCGATACTAAATTCATTAGAATACTATGTAAATATATTAATTATTTCAACATTTGACTTTAACTCCTCATCAAATTATAATATCTCTTTCCTTTTACATTGGTTTCTTGTATATATAAAGTAGCGTGTACCTTTCACAACGTGACACTGATTGTTGCTTTAATTTAGATATTATAATTTTAAAAATGGATCTCCAGCTAATGGTTAGAACCATTGACAATGACAATGGCAATGACAGTGCGTTGTAGTTACTGGAATAAGAATATGTACTAACACTAGAATAAGATTACTAACAACTTTATATGAATTTTTATATTCGAAATAAATTAATTTAATAATTGAATTAACAGAAGCATATTGGAAGCAAAAGAAATTCTGTTTGGGAATTCGTTAAATTAATTTAATCTTTCATTAAACTGGAACGTGGATTCCAATAGTTACGTATTTCTGTTCAAAAAGACTCGACGACGGCGAATTATTATTTAAACCTTCTTCACCGTCGGAAGCGTCCGACTGTCCACATTTTATGAATTTGGTAAAATTTTCTAATAGTTTCGACTAATATTTTTTACAAACCTTCTAATGCCTTTATTAGTGTATTTTACTAGTGCAATTGTTTTTCTTTTTATTCATAAAACCAAAACCCAATTGACTCTAATAATATTAGCTAATATTTATTAGTTGGTAACCAATTATATATTTTATTACAGTAGCTTCGAGAAACGCACACTAGGAAACTTGTAAAAAATATTTTTTCATGTACTTATTAGTCTAATAAGTTAGCGGTAGTAACGGAGGTCGTGGGTTCAAATCCCGGCATGTACAAATAACTTTGTTTCCCAAGTTAAGTGCATTTGTGAAGTTGTAGTAAGATAAGAATATTCTTTATTGCACACAAGAAACGAGACATAAAATACGAAAGTTACAATGAAAAAGTACAACGGGTGGAATTATTGCTAACAGCAATTTCTTCCAGACAACCTTGTGACGGAAAGGTTGCCGAAGGAGAAATAGAGAGTAGCAATACCACTCGCTAACTGTGAAGGAAAACATCGTGAGGAAACCCTAGTGTCTGAGGTATCTACATACCTTAGCGCTTGCTACGTACAATGGCCCAACTACGAGGCTAAGTGCGGAAATCTTAGGTCTAACTAGAACTAACTAGTCTAATAAGTTTCGAGAAATAGGGCCCACACCGTCTCGTCCCCGCAGCGTCCCCGCAAGCGGCACGGAGACCATCGGCCGGTCGCCGCGCCGCCGCCGCCACTCCGCTCACCAGCGCACAGCCTCCTGCTCCTCCAACTCAAAGGGTACTCGCTCCAACCACTCCTCGCTGCTGTCTTCGTGCGAAGCCTTCAGCGAACACCCCTCGCCGGGGGACGACAACTATGTGTATAATAGGTGAGTCTCTCACTCGGCCTTTGAGACTAACCCTCGGAATAAGAGACGATCTTTCAGACTACAGACTGAGGGAAAAATCTTTCAGACTACTTGCTGAGGGTCAAGCTTTCTGTCTACAGACTAAGGGGCAGCCAAAGGGGTAATTTTAGTTGATCGTTGGGGCGGTGGTAGCCTAGTGGTTAGAACATTGGACTAGGAAGCGAGAGACCCAGGTTCGATTCCCAGTGCGGGCATGTACCTATGACTTGTGAAGTTATAGTAGCAATCATCATCATCATTCAGCCACAAGAAGTCCACTGCTGAACATAGGCCTCCTCCATGGATTTCCAAAAAGACCGGTTGGAAGCGGCTTGCATCCAGCGTCTTCCTGCCACTTGGATGAGCTCATCTGTCCATCTTGTGGCTGGTCGTCCTACGCTGCGCTTGTCGATATGTGGTCTCCATTCGAGAACTTTTCGGCCCCATCGGCCATCAGTTCTGCGTGCTATGTGCCCCGCCCACTGCCACTTCAATTCAATTCAATTCAAATATTTTTATTCATTGTAAAAACAGAATGTTTACTTAATGAACGTCAAAGTTGTTAGTTTCACAATTAATGGATTATGTGGAGAAGAAGCTAACAAAGAAACTCCACATTTATTCTTTTCAAAACACGTTTTAACTTAGTTAACTACTTAACTACTTCAACTTACTAATCCGCTGGGCTACGTCGACGACTTTCGTTCGTCTACGGATCTCATCATTTCTGATTCGATCTCGTAGAGAAATTCCGAGCATAGCCCTTTCCATAGCCCGTTCCATAGTAGCAATACCACTCGCTAACGGTGAAGGAAAACATCATGAGGGTTTCCTTCCTTTCCTTCAGGTTTCTGAGTGTCTGGGCTATTCACATACCTCAGGGCTTGAGATCGCCAATCCGCGGTGGGCATGCGTGGTGATTAAGCCCATACACTCTCCCTGAGAGAAGGCCTGTGCCCTACAGTGGGGCGTATATAGGCTGCTTATGAATAAGTGATAACTTTTTTGTAAATTATTTATCTACTTAATTTTCATTTTAATTAGTATTGGTGTGTGCATGCAAACAAACGTTAATAAAAATCTTTTAAATACGGGAAGCAATAATGTCTAGATCTGGCCTGTCTAGTTTTTGCTTGTCCTAGATCATGAATTCATCGCATGAATTTAAGAAATATCGACCTCTATTATCAATTTATTTACAATAAGTTATAATATAATTAAAAAATTTATTGAAGGCACGCCTGTTATTGGGTATTAGGCTAGACAAGAACCACATTAGTATAAGAACTCTGTATTTTTGTGCTTAATACCTGTTGACTGTGTCAATAAAATATATAAATAAATTAATTTCTTGACGTTGATATTCATCATAATCATCGTCAGTCCACGGCTTTCCACCGCATCCACGGACCTTGCCGTCTCAACGATATCGTCCGACTCGTATTTTGACCCGTAGATCGGGTACTCAATGTCGTCATCCGTCGACGACAATGACTGCCTCGTTGGCTCAGCGGTATCACGTCTGATTAATATGCCGGAGGTGGCGGGTTCGATTCTCACTGATGGCTGCTATACTTTTGTACAAATAGCCCTCAGTCTGGGTGTATTTCCATGTTTGTGATGTCCACAGGGTATTCTTGTTTGGGACCAGGACAAGTCATTGTGTTGTGTGGAAGTTATTGGCCAAAGAAGTCTTCATATTGAAATGGGCGGAACACCTATCGAAGCGGGCAAATGACAGGTAGACCAGGACAATCATAGACTGGCGGCCGAGAACGGTCTGTGGGCATACCAACAGCCCGACTTTGATAGTATTTGAAAATAGTTTTTTGCTGACACACAGACCAAAGCCGAGTGAAACGAATCACACATATTATGTTGTTGTGGGCTGAAGAAAATAAATAAAAACTGGTGAAATCAGCTTAGTATTTAGGGCACGATGCTTTCAGACGCAGGGGAATTTACTGACAGACCTGTTTGTAAAAATGACTAACTTCAAAATAAAAAACCAGTCGTACTCGCGCACGAAGGGTTTCGTACCATTATCTATACATTTGAATAAATAAAATTAATAAATTTTATTTCAAATACAAGAGTCATAACAGTGTACAATCGGCCTAAATCTTCAAATAGAGGACAGGTAGACGCTTGAATATTTGAATATTTCAAGCGTCTACTATCTAATTTTATTATCTAATTTTCTAAACAATTAATTTTCTGTTGTATACCTTCACGGTGTGACGTGACGTGTTGCCGGCAGCCGCTGCGGCTCGTCGTTCGCGCGCGACTCGGGCGGCTCGAGCGGCCACTACACGCAGCGCAGCGCGCCGCCGCACGCGCCGCACGCCGCGCACGCGCCGCACGCGCGCCGCAACGACTCCGGCTCCTCCACGCAGCACGAGCGGGCCAGGTATGCTGCTAGCGAGAGTGGGCCAGGTATGCTGCAGCTGCTGCTAGCGAGAGTGGGCCAGGTATGCTGCAGCTGCTGCTAGCGAGAGTGGGCCAGGTATGCTGCAGCTGCTGCTAGCGAGAGTGGGCCAGGTATGCTGCAGCTGCTGCTAGCGAGAGTAGGCCAGGTATGCTGCAGCTGCTGCTAGCGAGAGTGGGCCAGGTATGCTGCAGCTGCTGCTAGCGAGAGTGGGCCAGGTATGCTGCAGCTGCTGCTAGCGAGTGGGCCAGGTATGCTGCAGCTGCTGCTAGCGCGAGCGGGCCAGGTATGCTGCAGTGCTGCTAGCGAGAGTTGGCAAGGTATGCTGTTGCTGCTGCTAGCATGAGCGGGTCAGGTATGCTGCAGCTTCTGCTAGCCAGGGTGGACAATACACGCGGCGCGAGCCGACCAAATGTGCTGCAGCTGCTGCTAGTGAGGGCGGGCACTACACGGAGCACTACAGGTCCAAGTGCGCTTTTAGAATTCTCTATCCAAAGATTATCTAAAGGCAAAATCAGAGATGTTGACTTATTTTTAAGAAACATTTACTCTGCAGCCGCTACAACTCCTACTACGCGGAGCCATTCGGCGCGTCCCCCGAGGAATGCTACGTGTCTGCGCCGCCGCAGTTCCAGGACGGGGCGCCCTCCCCGCCGCCCGCGCCACCCGCCGCGCCCTCGCAGCGCGTCGGCATACACTTCCAGGTATGCTGTAGTTACAATACAACTACTTAAGCGCAACTCACATAAATACATAACAAAACGAGAAACATGTGTAAAATATTATGAAAAATGTAAGGCGTACAATAACTTTCTGCCCATAGAGCCGGTTTTTGCATCGAAAATTTCAATCGTCTAACTGTCTTACTATCGCAAACGTCGGGATCACGACAGGATTTGGTGCTCATAATTATGGCTCTGGCAGTTTATTTGGCAGCAATGCACAATTACAAGATTTTGACGAGCGTGTTCGGCGATGGAAAAATATTAGGGTACCTAATTAAGTTTTCCTAGTGCACTTATTTTATGTACAATTTTGCATACGAAGTGTATACAAAGCTTAGTAATAGTGTAACTTGCAAGAACAAAACTAAAACGTGCAGACTTTACATGGTAATAATGCATTCCTGTATATTACACTAGTGGGGTTCAATAAGTAGTGAGAATGAATAAGATGCAATTAACTTTTATCACATGTTATTTTATTTTTCAACATAGTCACGTTTTAGTTCTAAACACTTACCATATTTTTTTGTAAACCTAAAATTCCTTTTTAAAAAAAATCTTCATCTTGATTCTCTAAAAAACCTCGTACTGCGGCGTGAACTGCGTCATCATCGTCGAATTTCTCGCCTTTTAGATATTCTTTCAACCGCGGAAATAGATAAAAGTCACTAGGAGCAAGGTCTGGAAAATATGGAGGATGTTATTGATGGTAGTCATGGCAACTTTGGACTTGTGCGCTGGGGCGTTATCTTGATGAAACAAAACTACTTTAGCGAGTTTGCCACGCCGTTTTTCGCGTATTTTGTCACGCAACTTTTTGATTAATCTGTATACATATACCCCGTAATAGTGGCTCCATGACTGAGGTATTCAATCAATCATCACTACCCCTTGGCCGTCCCAAAAAAGAGAACCCGTGATCTTGCCGGCGGATGGAACTGCCTTGAATTTCTTAGGGGTCGGTGATGATCTGATGAGACCATCATCATACAATCCAAGTCCTGGATTGTTTTTTTTTTTTGTTTCTGGGTCGTAATGGTGAAGCCATGTTTCATCCAAATAGAGCCAAAAACCGGTCAGGATCTTGTTGTAACAGTTCCATACAGCTTTGTGAAATTCTCAGTCTGGTTCGTTTTTGTTCGGCCGTTAGCATTCTAGGTACCCAACGCGCTGTCTTTTTTCATTCCCAAATGGTCATGTATTATATCGCACCTTCGGTAGTACAAGGGCACAACTTAAAATAAAATGGTAAAACGAGTTAAGTATGCAGAAATGCCTTAAAAACACTCCTCTATCCGGTGGGATAAAGACTCCCATTAGATTCAGTTAAAAAGCGACTTTTAACTGAATCGAAGGTGAGATATTATGAATACTCCCTATTGAAATTTGTAGTTCTTCAGCTATAAATCGTGCAGTAGTACGACAATCCGCCAAAACAAAATTTTTAACATTTTTTATCATTTCTTCAGTTACTGCAGTCGTAGGGCGCCCTGAGCGCGAGTCGCCATTAGTGGACATTGTTCCCCTCTTAAACTCAGCACACCAACGCTCAACCGTAGAATAAGGAGGAGCATGAACCCCTACCGTATCTTGCAAGTCTTGATTTACTTGTTCCTTAGTAAAGATTTTCAAACATAGATATTTAATTACCGCGAGAACTTCAATTTTGTCCATTTTCGATTACTCGTTGCGACAGAACACAAGAACCTTCTATGATTAAAAAAAAAAATAGAGCATAAATTTTTTTTTATTTAACTATCGTCGCTGTCATTTCAAAAAGTATACGACTTTTTGAAATGACAGCGACGATAATTAAATAAAAATAGATTGATGCTCTTTTGTTTTTTTAAATGTGTGTTTTTTTTTCTTAGCTGTATGCGTAGTACGAAACGTGATATTTCATGTGTCAAAATGTCAAGTTAGTTATAAACTTTATGTTAATACATAAAGTCTAATATCGTCTAACACAACTAACTTACTATGACATTTTGACTCATGAAAGATCACGTTTCGTACTACGCATACAGCTAAGAAAAAAAACACACATTTAACATACGACTTTTTGAAATGACAGCGACGTTATGTCGACAAATAAGTGGGCTATGCCTGCCAGTATTTTGTATTTCTCTATCCAAGGAGTTTATACCTCATTCTCACCGCTTATTGAACACCCTTCGTAGTTAATAACTAACATAATATAGAAAGATAGAGAACACTTTATAGACAACCGGAAATATACTGAATATACTTAAGTGATGTACCATCAGCCTTATGTACTTGAACATTAATAGTACATTACGATACTAGTGCGAAAAGTAGGAAATTCGCAACGAGTGGCGATAAATTAAAACACGACCGAAGGGAGTGTTTTATATCGACACGAGTTACGAATTACCTATTCGCACGTGTATCGTACAACGTTTTATAGTACATATGGCCCTTTGAAGTTTCGACATAGGCACGTAAAGTGCTCATTATCGCACTAGTGCAGTAATGTAGCACCATATGTACTATAAAATAATATTATCATGTTAACGCACGTGCCCCCCTTCCCGCCCCTCAGGCGAGCGCGCCGCCCCCGCAGTTCCAGGACGAGCCCGTGTTCGATAGTTACGAGATCGACGCGTGCGCATACCGCAGCCCGCTCAAGTGCCTCGCCGTCCCGCGGAACGACTTCGGTGCCAAGAGGGACTATAATAGGTAACACAAGAAAGTTTATTGTTCATAGGAAGAGTTTACATAACGGATTAGCAGTAGTTGTACAATTGTATTAAATTATACACTTAAATCCGTGTGGCGCCGGATTAAGAATAGCGTCACTCCATTTCCTCCCGTGGATGTCGTAGAAGGCGTCTAAGGAAATAAATTACCAGGAGACGGGCAGCAGCGTCTTCCTGAGATTCCAACCGCATACTGCGATCGCCAACCCGCCTGCTGAGCGTGGCGATTATGGCAAACCCCTTCATGGTTATGAAAACCGTGAGGGAGGCCTATGTCCTGCAGTGGGCGTCAAACGGCTGATGATGATGATGATACACTAACGGCCTTGTTTATGAAAGCACGATTCCTTAACTCCCGAATGAGAAGCCGGCGTTCTACCGCTCCGCTACCACCGTTCGCCCCCGGATTGGGAATGTATACCTTTCATTTGATATGTTAAATCGATTAAATAACTGATATTATTTATTTATTTATTTATTTATTTATTTAAGGAGAAAAAACAGAATTGACAAACTTATAGCATAAAAAATATTAGAGTCAATATAGTACATTTTGCCAATTCCTCAGCATTTCCCACAGATAGGTAATACTTAATATAATAAATAAGTAAGAGGCGCAATACAGGACTTTAGATTAAGTTCTAAGATTAAAATGAACAAACACTAAAGCAACTATTTTAGAAAGAGATACATACACAAACAATCATTAATATTATACATTGGAAGAAGTAAATGCAACAAATCGGTACAGCTCATGAATTTGACAGGATTCTTGTGAACATTTGCTTGCAGCACTGCTTTGACTTATGAAACAAATCAACTTCCGTAAATGCTATATTATAGCTATCGCACATTCTGTTGAGAGGTGCTCTTTTGCCAGCATTGGTTCTAGAGACACCCTGTGAAAAAACACGTTTGTTTCTTATAGATCGGACAGGAACGCGAAAACATAGTTGAGCTAATAGATCAGGACAATTAAGTTCAGATGTACAGATACCCCGAAGAACGTTCATGTCGGACAGAGTTCGGCGGTTTTGTAATGACAGCATTTTGAATTTAACTAAAAGATCGGAGTAGGAAAGTTTAGGGAAGCCCATTCGGTAGTTGAGGGCGCGCAGAAATTTCTTTTGTATCATCTCCAAGCGCCTTTTATATATATCATATAGCGGATTCCAGACTGCTGATGCATACTCCAGATGAGATCTAACCAGGGCTTGATAGAGAGTAATATATGTATCAGCTTTCCTGAAATCTTTGCCTACGCGCAAAATGAAACCCAACATACGGTAAGCTTTATTTACAACACTCTCTACATGAACGTCAAATAATAGTTTAGAGTCGAAGCAGATGCCCAAGTCGCGAATAGACTCCACTCTACTCAGGCTATAGCCTCCAATTTCATAACTGTTCAATATATTATCTCGCCTCCTAGAAAAAGTTATGACTTTACACTTGTCGTGGGCTAGGAAGATCTTATTAATTACACAATAATCATGGAGCCTGTTGAGATCTTCCTGAATAAGTTGACAATCAGCTATTTGCCTTACCTGCCTATACACCTTTAGGTCATCCGCGTACAAAAGGTAGCGACTGTGTTGAAAACAAACACCTAGATCGTTTAAAAAAACTACAAAAAGTAATGGTCCTAAAATAGAGCCTTGAGGGACTCCAGAACTGATGGTAGAGACGTCTGATATGTAGCCATTCATTGTGACCGCCTGATGCCTGCACTCCAAATAAGAAGCGAACCATCTAAGAAGGTTTCCTTTTATCCCGTTGAAAGACAATTTCTTCAATAGTAAAAGATGGTCGACCTTATCAAATGCTTTACGGAAATCTGTGTATATAGAGTCTACAGGGATGTTACTATCTAGTGATTCAAAAATAAAATTGGAATATACTAAAAGATTTGTGACCGTTGACTTTGCCTTTACAAAGCCATGCTGATTTACATCAAGCGACATTTCAATGTAAGCATAGAGTCTGGCGTGTACTAATTTTTCAAATACCTTTGCTATGGCAGATAGTATAGAAACTGGGCGGTAGTTACAGACCAAGTTCCTCGCCCCCGCCTTGAATATGGGTGTAACATGTGCTAGCTTCCAGCGTTCCGGAATTTTACCTTCACGTAGACTTCTATTAAATATGAGAGTTAAGGGAACACATAAGTAACTAGCAAGATTTTTTAAAAACAGAGGGCTAATCTTGTCTGGACCAGGTCCCTTATTAGAATCCAAGCAACTCAGCATTTTTTCAACCTCTATTTCCTCGAACTCTATCTGCGGTAAATGATTTGCTACATTACCATTGTCAGCATCAGAAAAGCCATCGGTATCGTAAGCATTGGGAGAGTAGGGCTCAAAAACTGAGAGAAAATATGAAGAAAACATCTCACATATTTCTTTAGGATCGTGAGAAGATTGGTTCCCAATTTCCATGCATGATGGGTAGCCGGTGTTAGATTTCCTTAAATTGGATGTATAGCTCCAGAAAGCCTTAATATTTGTCCTAGTAGCCTCCTCCACTCTGCCTAAGTATGCATTATGACACTCGACTAGTAAGGTCTTAGCGTTAGCTCTTAAAGCAGCAAATCTTCGGTAATCGTATTGACGCCCATATGTCTTCCACCTCCGCCAAAATTTTTCTTTTGTCCCTAAGACCTTTCTTAAATCTGAACTGAACCATATCGGAAACTTCGTAGGCTTAATTCTGACAAGTGGTACCGTAGATTCTATTATGTGGTATAATATTTCATAAAATTTTTCTACCGCTTCTTCTGTACTCAGGAAGGAAAAATACTCACTCCACTTTATTTCATCAAGCTGTTTAATGGCAGCCGCATAGTTTGTCTTATAAAAATTGTACTTAGGGAGAATATGTTTAGTTAGTGAAGTAGTTTTATTTAAAATAGGTAACTCAATTAGTAGAGGCGGGTGATGATTGTCTATATTAACCAGTGGGTTATCAGAGATAGATACAGCGGTGTTCTCTACATCTAGAAGTACCAGATCTAGCAATATATCGCTGGAGTTTCTTATAGAATTATACTGACTTAGGTTTAGTAATGACATTATATTACCAAGTAAGGCAGCAGTATCCGTGGCAGAGCTATCGAGTAAACCCGCTTGACTACTTCCTGGGAAAGACCAGACTAAATCAGGTTGGTTATAGTCTCCAATCAAACAAAAATTATATTCCGGCAGTTCTGTAAAGACGTCAAAGTATTTTAAAAAATGGGTCTCGTAGATATTATTAGTCGACAAGGGTGGTATATAGCAAGCGCTTACTAGGAAACCGTTCGCAACAGATGGTAATAATAATATAATTTCTTCGACAAACGGTGACTCCCAGTCTGTACGACGGATAACACTGAGTTCTTTTTTAACAGCTACTAGAACCCCTCCACCATCTTTTTTTTTTGTTAGACTATAGTTCCTATCACGGCGGAAAAGAAAATAACGACTGTCACAGATTTCTGTGTCTGCAATCCCGTCCCTAAGCCACGTCTCAGTGAGCACAATAATATCATACTCATTATTCAGAATATTTAAACGCAAGTCAAGCAATTTCGTGCGCAAGCCACGGCAATTTTGATAAAATATGTTTATATATTTACCCATGAGGAATTATGTAATAATAGTTGAAGCTTTTATATAATGTTGGGAAATAAACGTAATCATGGCTATAACGAGCCTGTACTGTGCATAGTTTTCTGATTGTTTTATGGAAAATACTAAACTTTATGTGAGTATAAGTGGTTAGCATACTACAATGCAAAATAATTGGAAATAAATAATATTTATATTGTGCTTTAATAATATTTAAGTAAAGTATATGAAAAATGCAAAAGATGCGCCAGCCAAAAAAGCAAAACTCAAACATAGTCTCTATCAAACGACATAAGCCAAGCAGTGTGCAGTTCGGAATAACAGAAGTCAAGCCCCAGGTAGAGTCGGCCATGCCTATTAGAATAAAAAATAGTAGTCAGATTAATTTAACAATATCTGCCTCGCTTATAATTTTTATTATATTACTAGTATCAGTTTTGCGAGCACGTATTGTGGCATTTTTCACCCAAATATGCTTATAGCCCTTATCTCTACCAGCTGATCGCGCCCTGGAGTAGAGTATTTTGTTCTTGAGCGTTAGATGCTCGTTAATATAAAAACGCGAACTCGGCACCGACAAGCCCAGCTGCTCAGTGCTCAAATGGCGGCGAACACGCGCAGCATCCAGGATGTCATCCCGGAGGCGTCGAGACGTCAGTTCCACAATGATATTCTTCGGCTTGCTCCCACCGGTCGCAACCGTGGACTTGCCTCGCGCCACGCGATGTACAGCTCGGATATTCTCGCTACTCACCGGCACCCCAACCAGATTGCCAATATCGCGGACTAACTGCACTAGATTTTCTCCATTCTTTTCTGGAATAAGCTGAATTTCTAGATTGCATTGCCTAGCCGACTGGTCCATATTATCTAATTTTTTCCTCAGTCCATCCAATTCGCTTCTAAGTTCCGAGTTTTCCGTATTTAGCGAGTTTGTTGAATGTTGCGCGGTTTCGAGCGCGTTGATTTTTTCCTCCAAAGCACTAACGCGACTCTCCCAACCGCATAGGCGTTCCGACAGTTTGGCCAAATCATTCTGGACAGGTTTTAGGCTTAAATTAAGCTCAGTCTTCCAGTCTACACGTAGCTGCGCGAATTTTTGTTCAAAAAATGCCATAAACGCATGTGTATCAAAATTCACCATCGATGTCGCTACTTCGGACACCACAGCGGGCACAGAAAGCGCTCCAGGAGATACAGAAGCTCCCCCTCTACCAGTTGGCAATAAGACGGAGGCCACAGGAGTCACGGGAAGCGTTTTTTTGTTGGTATTCTTACAGTCCTGACACTTCCATTTACCTCTATTCATGGGTAGTATCTTGTTGTAGGCCTCATCAGACATATCAAGGCACATGTAGTGATGTGTATTTTGGCATGTTGCACATTTCAGACGGTCTTTGTCTGTTGTAGGCTTTGTGCATTTGAAACACTTCATCGCTATAAAAGGACTGCTCCCGCCCTCTGCCAGATTCAAATGTAGACACACGCTATATGGTACTAATTGGAATCAGTTCAGAAGTTCCGCTATTTACCACTAGATGGCGCTGTCAGATGGCTTCAATAAAAAAAATCTTTTCAGGTACGTTTTTCAGGCAGATGGCGTCACAAAATGTTCACTAAAATTGCACTGAGATGAGAACCGTAACCACTCTGATGATAAATCCTGCCAATATACTGATGGCCAAATACTTTTACACTTGTGGGTAGGGGCCCAGATTGATACGAAATACTTAATTTCACCAAAATAGATGCTTGTATCACACCACCGATCAAGATAATAGTCACAGCGACACTTTATCACAGAGACAACTTATTGACGTTGTATTTTCGCGATTACACAGACTTTTTTTGAAGATTTATGAATAAATCACTAGCTGCATAAAAATATCAAGGTATAGGTAGAAGCGCCACCTGGCGAAAAAAAAAAAAAAAAAAAAAAAAAAAAAAAAAAAAAAAAAAAAAAAAAAAAAAAAAAGATTATAACGCTTATAACGATTATAACGCTTACTCGCCTGTTTATACCTGGCAACTCCATATGTAGTTGGGCAGAGGGGAACATGGGTAACATTTTTATTATTCATTGGGGTATATCTACTTAAATCTCCAGCATTTGTCTTAATTTATAATAAGTATATCACAATATCTTTCCTAAATCTGTAGGTTTATGTATTTATTTATTGTATCAAGTATTTATTTAGTGTTATGTTGTATTTTTATAATATTTCCCCACTATTATATTTTATATGTCTAGATCTAAATAAGTAATTAGTAAGTATATTTAATATTTTACGAGTAAGTTGCAATACCTGTTAATGTTTTCTTCATAACTTAGGTTAGCTGGTAGATAATGCTAAGTAGCATTAAGATCGCCTATGTGCAAAACTATCTGTTTAAATGCAATAAAGGATTTAATAATAATAATATATTTTCTCAGCTAATGGTCGAATTTCATCAATTATAACCAATTGGCGAAGTTGATCGAAAACATTACAATTAACTTTTTTATTACTAGGCAACCTATTTGTGATGTATTAATGTACATAATATTATTTAGGACATATTCCTTTTCACCATTCAATAACAGATGATGGTATATATTTTCTATGCCTGCTTATGCCCTGGCCACACAGGTGGGACGTGGGGCGAGGGCGCGGAAAAGACGGGACGCGTTGTATAGAGTTCGCGCCCTCGCCCCGTCACTTCTGAGTGGGCTACGTCCCGTCCCTTCAGTACCTAAAGGGATACCTTTACCTTTTTTTATGAAAGTGAATTGGTAGGACGACGCATCTTTTCCGCGCCCTCGCTCCACTTCCGTTCTGTGTGTCTCAGACCCTATGGCCTATTATTGACTACCCGCAGATACCGCGAGGCAAGCACGGACGTGGTGAACAAGCAGCCGCTGTACGCGGAGCCGCGGCGGACGCGCCTCGATGACACCCAGGACTATGTCAACGCGCAACTGGTGAGCTCTACACTTTGCGTTTACGCTATGCGGGTACGGCCGTGGTGGTATGGTGTAATGGGTGTTTCTAAAGGGTCTTGTGAAACCTAAGGGGGTTATTTTTGACATCAAATATCTTGTAGGTAAACTTTATGCGCTTTAATTTAAACTATATTAGACACACAAAGAAACACTAATAATTAATTAAATATTATTTAGTAGTAAAACAGAATATGCGATTGGACCTTTTTTTTAATTGGCCTTAAGTTGTTAATAATCGTTAGATGACGGTAATAAAATATTGATATTTTTTGAGAAACTTAAATTTTAATTACACTTAATTACAAAATGTTCGTCTTAACTTCTATTTTCCATAAGTACCTGGTGGTACTTATGGAACGTTATTTATTCCCTATTTCGAAGTAATCGGTCACATGCGAACATTGCATATAAGCTCAAAGCTCAAAAATCAGAACCTGTGATCTAACCTCTGGCTGTAATGATGTAACTCCATCAAATTTTCAGGTCGTGGAGGAGGTGACGTCACCGCTAGGCACGTTCAAGCGGCAGCGCTGCCTGCGCTATAAGCAGCGCCGCCCGCGCCCTATACTGCGATCCAAGAGCGACATCTCGGACAGGTGTGAGCGCGGGAGTGAAGTGAATTCACATTTACATTTATTACACGTGATGTGTTCACGCATGTGATATGTGTGGATATGAATTTGCATAGAATAATCGTCGTCAGCGTGTCGACATTGAGAGTCGACTATCGATTGCGAATATTGTGATTGTACATAGTGCCGTAATCATCCATGAAATGTGTAAGCAAAGTGTAATGCTTCGGCTGGAGTATTATAATGTGAATTACTTAGCCGTTGGTAATTTTAGATTTAAGTCGTACCCAGATTATTAATTGAAAATTGTTGTACCGCCATTTAAAATCGTTGCATCACTATCTCTCTCTCCCTCTCTCTAATCTTTTTAATATGTAATATTCACTAATTTATTCACTAACGTTGACAAGTAGTTTTTATTTTGTAAATTAAATCGAACGTAAGATTTCAACCCTCTAAAGCGCCCTTAGTAAGGGCTCTTACACAAAACACTATTAAATTAAAGCCAAATTAAGGCGTCGAACTCGTAGCACGACGCCATCTCGTACTCGTAGCCTAACGCGACGTCGTATCTTGTTTATGTGTAAGAGCCAAGAACGATCCTTGGTAAGAGCCCTTATTCTCTTATTTTTATTTCCTTTCCCCGTCCACAGATACCGCCGCACGGAAGGGCGGAGCCCCGCCTCGGCGCCCTGCGAAGGTTCGGACTCGGCCGACAGCCTCTCCTCGGAGTCGGAGCGCCTGAGGCACTTTTTCGAGCGCCTCGGCCTCGACGCGAGGCAGTTCGAGGCCCTCGTCACCTCACCGGACGCCGAGAGTCCTGTTTTCTTCTCGTCCTGCAGTAGCGTAGATTCCACTCAGCTCCCAGACTATACCGTGAGTCCTTCAATGTATTTTGATAAAAGAATGCATCATTATCATCATCATCATCAGCCCACCTCTGCCCACTGCTGGGTATAGGCCTATTCCCCATTATGCCATCTTTCGCGGTCTGTCGCCATCCACGGGCCCAAAGAATGCATGCTTTTGATTCCCAACAAACTACTACTCATGGTAGTATACTAGGTGTAATGCGTCAACGCTCACTGACGGCACTATTTGTTTATCAATGGGTAAGCTCTATGAATAGGTACAAAAAATTCTTGAACAATGACATTTGCAGAGCAATCCATAGATAAATTGTGTGACCGGCAACCCTGTCGGCTATTTATTCGTTTATCCCTGGATAACACCGGATGGTTGCCATTACACCAGTGAGAACACCACCAGTTGGCCCAAGTCGAGCTAAGGGTGACTTAACTCTACAATAACCCTATTTCTCCATTCATCAGGTGCAGGGACCGCCTCAGAAGCAGATCTACCGCAACACAGAGCCTCCGAGCGTCGTCGAGCGAAACGCGCGCATCGTCAAGTGGCTGTGTCAGTGCCGGAAGTCGCTACTACAGCCGCAGCACTAGACCCTGTTGCCTTCAGCGTAAGGTTCAATCTACCATGCGTACGAAACGCGCGCATCGTCAAGTGGCTATGCCAGTGCCGGAAGTCGCTACTATAGCCGCTGCACTGGACCCCGTTGTCTTGAGCGTAAGGTTCAATCTACGATGCGTACAAGTTTTGTTATAGAACAGGGTTCGAAAATATCCCCGATATTTTTATTCCGTATATACCTGATACCTGAGCCTACTCCATCTAAAAAACAATGTCCCAGGCACTAGAGTGTCCGAGTGGTCCCTTCACCCAACTAGTGTGAGTGATGATGCCACTGGACGCTCTATAAGTAAATCATCTCATTACGTAGATGCCAAGGCCAAAGTTAGTTATACCTGATGAAATCTGGGTGGTTTGAAAGCTGCGGTTATGTAATTTGTAATTAAAAGTGGCATACATTGAGACTATTACTTTTAAATACAAACGTAAATTTAAAAAAAAATTAGATAAGAAATCTTGTTTCGAGTTGAGGAAACTTGTTTGAAAAAATGAGCGATTTCAACTCGATACCTCCACGCGTTCCCGAGATAAAGGGTCTTGACAGACAGATGGACGGACGGACAACAGTGATCCCTTTTTCCTTTTGAGGTACGGAACCCTAAAAACTAGCGTATAGCTATTGTTAGGGCACGTTCATTTCACTACGCCTTTCAAACCACCCAACATATACTTTATTGCACACGAAACATTGAACAGGTAATGGGTACAGGTACCTGAAATAGCAAGAAATAGCATGTACAAAGGCGAGCTTATCTCTGTAAGAGATTTCTTCCTGCAAAACTTGGAGAGTTGGAGCAGCGGTAAAAAACGGGTCTTTTATGTTAAATTAATGGTGTATAATTATAGTGAGTGTTTCAGAAAGGCCCGGTGAAACTTAAAGGGCTTATTCTACTCAAAATAAACAACTTTCATTATGAGTCCAACTCAGAAATATAAAAAAGGCAGCTATTCAATGCTACATTGTGATATTTATTCTAGAGAATGTATGAAGTAGCTGATTTTTTTTCGATATTTGGGAGTTGGTCTCGTATTAAAAGTGGTTTGTTTTGACCCCCCAATTGTGGGTTGAGTTGTTAGATTAACCCTCTCAAGTTTCCCTGTATATCGCATTCATTAATCGAACTAAATAAAACATCCATGTTTTTAGTCTTTCCGCATATCAAATGCGGAGGTATAAATAAAATTATATTATTATATATCATCGAACTCCGTTTTGCGATGTAGAAATTTTGGTTTGGCTGTGTCGGTAATCGCTTGATCAAGGATTATACACATTACAACGGCGCCCCGATTTCAATCTAAAATAATCCTTTAAGCTACAAGGTTAGAGTCTACCCGATGAAGCTCGTCGATTACTGGTGGGCGTCTTCCATCACGGGGCCATTCAGGCTTAACGTGGCTCACGATAACATGACGTTGACTTTGAGAGATGTAAATAACCAATAAGACTCGAGTTTGTAATCGAACTTATGCTCAAATTAAATATTAAACGTGAACGTACACCACTGCAGTATTGTGAAACTGCTGTCGACAGTAAGGACGATGGTCTGAACTAAAGTATTTAAATTTAAATGCTATGTATTAAGACTTAGAGCCCAAAAATGGTCGGACTTGAAACGATAATATAGAAAAAGTGGTCGTGTATTCAAATAAGATTAACTCGATGTGTTTTTACTACTAAAAATAGGTAATTATTACACTGTCGATAATAACAAAAGGCATAGCCAATGACTGCTACTAAATAATAAGCGTTAGTCAAGTTAAAATACGGTATATTTACGTTATGTACGTTATGTTTACGTTAGGTCGAGTCGTTTTTGAAATGTAGTCACAAAGTTCTGTCGTAAACTCTAGGTACAAGTTGCGAGCTTAGAATTATAGCGGAGTTTAATAAAAATGAAAATATTTTTCGTAATCGAAATTAATACTTGTTGAACTATCTAGTTTCTACTGTAAATGCATCGGTAGAAGTATGTACTTGCTGAGGTTTTATTAAAAAAAAAAAAAAACAAATCGTAAAACTCGTCTATTATCGCAAAAAATACGACTTTAAATTTAAAATCTTTTCAATATGCCTACCTAAAGTAAATTGGCTATAATTGTTCACCAACAATTTTACAATGGAAACTTCTTACTAAATCTGTCTAAATAAAGATGTTAAGAAGAATTGTTCCTCATCGGATTTATAATAAGTAGAACGTAAGAGTTAATAAAAAATATTGTCAAATCCAATCGCGTATTTATTACTCTATCAAATACTATTAAGTAGTTCTAATATAGAAGTGTACATGATAACTGTTATCTTTTAAAAAATAAAAATGTGATTTGGGAGCACAAAAAAGGATCAATTGTAGCTAATATCATGAACAAACCATACTTTGTAGGACTAGCATTTGAAATTGAACAATTTTCTTTACCTACATTCAATAATGCATAACAAGTGACAGCCCCGTATATTTTTTTAATGGTAAATGCCTGTTCTATAAATTGTGGATTGTTCATAGTGTGCCAAACAGTACCTTATAATGATAAACTGTGTTCTTTAAATTACCCGCATACTTTTTCCGTGTAGATGTTAGCGTGAACTGGCGAGAAGGTACTAAGAATATTAGCTAGGCATTTAATTTTACCTTTATTAACTCCGAAGACAATATGATGCAAAAACGAATAGTATGTGTGTTTCCGAATTTCTCGATAGTTTCAGGATAACGCAACAATTACATTGTTATAAGAATAGATGCGTAGATTTGTATGTTTCTTTTTTAGGTGCATGATAAATCCGTTAAATTTGAATTATAATACCTGTTACAAGTGTGCATAATTATGTGAATTTGAAGTTTGTGTTGTTATAGTTCTACTTAATATTTCAGTATTTGTTTCGAAGGCATTTCTAAATCTGAAAGACTGTTGCCGTTGATTTATCTCAATTTATTGTATATTCTGTGATATTATAGAATCAAATGGTACGTTGCATTTGAATCGAATGTGTACTGTTTTCGACACCTACAAATTAGAATCATTTTATTTTTATCGTAGAGAATGTTTTTTTATCGAAAATGTTACATTTTACTTTATGTGACTGTGAGAATAGTTTTTCGACTGTCGTGTATTAAGTCAACATAATAAAAATTTTGCGTGTCGTGAGCTAAGGACTTTTAATTTGCATTAGTTAATAATGTAAAAAAACGACCAAGTGCGAGTCGGACTCACTCACGAAGGTTTCCGTACCATTATCTATACAACATTAGACACAAAGATCGAGAAAAACTGCAAATAGTCAAGTTTGTTGTATGGGAGCCCCCTTATTTATTTATTTAAATATTTCTTTTATTTTAATTAATTAATTTATTTTTGAAGCGAATACAGAACTAAGTATTCTGGGAATATTTCAAGCGTCTACCTGTTGCCGTTATTAATATCGAGCAAAAAACGGCAAAAAAGGACTTTTGTATGGGAGTCCCTGTAAATATTTATTTTATTCTGTTTTTAGTAGTATTTATTGGTATAGTGGCAAGAGAAACACATCTGTGAAAATTTAAACTGCCTAGCTATTACGGTTCATGAGATACAGCCTGGTGACAGACAGTCAGACGGACAGTGAAGTCTTAGTAATAGGGTCCCGTTTGGCACCCTTCGGGTACGGAACCCTAAAAATTAAAATGTATGGGCGTAAGTGCTAACGTTCTGAATGGAAAATGTAGACTGACAACATACAATTCGTAATGATTAGGCAGTTGGCGCGTCGTGGAATCGTCTTGTTTGAAGGTGAAGGGTGTCGTGCAAACTCTATGGTGTGGATGGACCTAATTTAGTTCGGATCTCTAATGTACAGTCGACAGCTAGTCAACATTTCTTTCGCACAATTGCCCGTGACGTGCTGGTGACTGTACTAAGTCACTACCCAATTTCCAGTCTCGAGGTATGTCAATGGCCTCAAAACAATTAACGTAAAATATTATCCATAGATTATGGCAATACCTTTCATGGTTAAAAACCACGAGGGAGGCCTATGTCCTGCAGTGGGCGTCAAATGGCTGATGATGATGATGATGATGATTATCCATTGCTGTTGGTTTTTTCGCGTATTAACCGTGGTCCCACCACTACATACCACTATCATTTTTCACTTACATATATACAAAGTTTTTTTTTTTTTTTTTTTATGTTAATGGCAACTCAAATCGGTCCTATATACAAAGTTATCTGACCCGGTAGAGGTGTCAAATATAGTATGGAAACGTCAAGTTTACTATGAGAAAAGTGACGCCTTCACCGGGTCAGATAAGTTTGTCGCACTTTACGTCATTTACAGTTACGAAACCTCTATTTGTCTTGTCGTTTTTTACTGCAAGTCATCTATTGTATAACATTACATTACTCCTTTTCTCGCTATTATTTTAATTGCATCACCTATTCAAGAGATTTATTTCGTAGGTAAATCCTCGCAGCAAAAGTACGACTACTTTTCGATAGAAACAATAGTTTTAATACATTTTTGTACAATACGGTATTTGACACGATCAACAATAAATTATTTCATATGCTCGATTAAAACAAAAGTTACAAAATATCTCTGAAAATGTATCTCTTTTAGTCAATTACTAGTTAACACAATTTTTAAACAGATTAAACATAAAAAGAGTGCTCCGAAATGTGACGTCATAAGCCAGTATTTTCATACAAAATTCCGTTTTAAAAGTAGTAACTCATTTGATATTTTGTCAAATACCCAATTACATGTTACTTGCGCAAATATTTTCACAAGAAGAAGAAACAAAAGACGGTCTATAGAAAAAGAATAAGTTTGAAGTAGCGAGGAGGTTGCATACTTTTTGGCAGGCGCAAACATCTTCCCCGGCAAGCCTACTCTATCTAAAAACAATGTCCCAGGCACTGCAGCGTCCGCGTGGTCCCTTCATCCGTCTAGTGTGAGTAAAGGTACCACTGGACGCAGTATAAATCATCTCATTACGTAGATGCAAAAACCAAAGTTATTTTAAGACCATCTAAGACCAAGTCCTATAGGTAGTGGATTAGGCCCCTCATACTCAGCTCAGCTATGGTGTGAGAATCCAGCGGTATTTATTTCGGAGAATGTACCGCTTATTCCTTGGAAATGAGCCGAGTGTAAATGCCCGCATTGTCGATGCGTCCAACATTCCAAATGGGCTGTTAGCTTTCCAAAATCCGCTCGTCAATGTAGAAAACGCCGTCCAATTTTAAGACGGCGTCCAGAAATGGATTTCTAATAGGATGTAAGTTAGTGCATCTGGATTGACCGTCTCAGTGTGAAACACGCATCCTGGATGCCGTCCAACCCGCTCATTCGTACCGATTCATTCCGCGCTGCATCGCGCTGCTGCATGACCACATTGGTCGTGCTTATAAACATTATCATTTTATCGATGCCATCGTTATGTCAATGTCAGGAGATTTTGTTTGGGCATTCATTGAAATGTACAGAGAAAATCCTTATTTGTGCAAAAATCAATTCCGCCGACTACCATAATAAATATAAGAGAAATGCCGCTCCTCTGAGGCTACAATTTATTTTTAAATTAACGCAAATGCTGGTACTGTCAAAACGAAGATTGCGTCATTGATCAATCATCATTTTGAAGAACGGCCGGACGCCGTCCAGGCGGAAGCGCCGTCAGTGGGCTTGAAATTCAGCGTGCATCAATTTGGATGCCTCCATTTGGTCGTATCGTGAATGAAGCATGCAATGCTTTCTTATTTGTGTAAATAAGATTTACGTAACTTGTTCGGTTTGAAAACATCAAAATTTAAAAAAAACCTGGGTTTCTGCCTACTCCTCTGGGATACTTGTAAGTATAATGTGTGTCAGAATTCAAATTAAATCGATTTTATTTTCAGTAAAAACAAACGGTCTTATTTACCTACATAAGCATGATTCCTTAAAACACTAGTGTAGTGACACCTTCTAGTCCCATTTAGGATAGCTACCTGGTATGTGTAATCCATATTCAGAGAGTCCAATATACGACATCAAACTGTACGCACGCGTCGCATTAAACACCACCAGCCAATAGCATCCTTCCTTACAACACGCCTCCGACGCAATTTAAATAGTCTGTGGCAAAGGGAAAGATATAACCACAGATTATTTAAATTGCCTCAGAAGAGTGTTTTAGAGAAATTGTGCTTTTATAAACAAGACCGGAAATTTTTTGTTAAAGGCTGGGTTCTCCGAGCGCACGGACTTATCTGGGACTTGTAATTAAAGGGTAACTGTACATAGTGCTGTCTCTTCGAATTTCTCAGAAAAGAGCGTGACAGAACGTTCCTTAAGTATTTACTTAGTGATATTCTCAATTCAGAAACCGGCCGTTAAAGCGTTACTTTAGGAAGTGACCTCATAGTCTAAGGTCGATTTGTATGGCGCGTTTTAGTACCACGTGACTATTGACTTTTCGACTGGTTATTACCTATTATCAAAAGTATAAGTCGCCGAGAAAAAAAAACCACGTTTATTTACCTTTTAACGTGTCCTCTCCTATTTTATTAAAACATTTTTAGTGCAATTTCTCCATTAAACGATTGTTTGGAGACGACGCTAACAATGAACTGCATATTACACTAACAGAAATTTATTTCAATGTAAAGAATGTAGGTACAGCCTGTTTGTTGAACGTCAAGTGTGTGCGGAAAGAGAAACGGCGTGGCGTACAATGAAACAATTATTAAGACCAATCATTTAGATTCCTAATTATTAAGACCTAAGAATCTGAAAACATTATATTCTAACACAGCCTCAAAATATCAAGATGTTACAGTCATACTATAATGACGTGCCAGTGTTGTCAACAGGACAAATTGGTAAATATGCACATCTGCGCCCTCAAATCTTACGACGGTTCTCTTTCCGCAATGTTACGAATTTCTATTAAAATATTAAAAAAATCTGATAGTTGAATCTGAAAACATTATATTCTAACACAGCCTAAAAATGTCAAGATCTTAGTTATACTATAATGACGTGCTAGTGTTGTCAACAGGACAAATTGGTAAATAAGCACATCTGCGCCCTCAAATCTTACGACGGTTCTCTTTCCGCAATGTTACTTACTAATTTCTATTAAAATATTTAAAAAATCTGATAGTTTTTAACTTTTACTTAACGGATGTTGTTCAATTACCGATAATCGAACAATCGGATTCCAGGTATTTCTTTAATTTAATTACACATAGTATTGACGGCACAAAATTTTAATTATACCTGCGTGTTTATTCTTGAGTGGCGTAATATTCCGCATTCGTCTCAGAAAATAAGTGTTATGATAACGCCGTACAAGTAAATGTTTGCCCGCGGTTAGGTTCACCAAGGGTTTTTACTGTTTCTCATTATACTCATACTCTGAAAGGGGGTCATTGTTCATCCAGGCACCGTGCTGAAAGTGGTACATGCCTGCTCTAAAGCAGAAAAGTATTAAAAAAATATATATGAATCGTAGTTTATATTGAACAACGCAATGGTAGTAACCTATACAGCCATAAAACGATTAATTCTTCATTTATTAGTTTTGTTGACATTTAAATTCTTTTTGATATTTATAACTAATATAATGTACTTTATGTATTTATTAGTCACTTTCAAGGCGAGATGTGATTTACGAAATAATTTAAAATATTGTTTAAGACACAGATAAAACCACCAAATACGCAAATTCAAAATGGCCGTCTTTCGCGGTCGCGCGCCATCTTGCGAATTGTGATGTACGGCTAGCACAAGTTGGCGCGCGAGCTATCTCGCCGCGAGCTAGACCATCCGTCTGTTTCGGCGTGATTTCCTTAAGTTTTATATTTTAAACTTGTTTTTATCTTTTAGTGATTAACATTAATAATTAATTTCTCTAACGCTCAATAACTGTACAAACGTTAATATTAATTTCAAGTGACTTTGTTTTTAATAAAATAATTTTGATTTCAAGTGACTTTGTTTTTTAATAAAATAATTTTGATTTTAACTGGCTTGTGTTTACTTTCCTCGTATTCGTAATAAAAAGTAGAGTGTTTTACTCGGGTGATAGCACCCATTTCTGCCTCGAACTATTAGCGCTCTCACTTCGTTCGAGAGCGCCAAAACATCTCGTCAGGAATGGGTGCCTTTCAGCCCTCGGTTAACAATCTACTATTTCTGGGGACTTTTGACATTGGAAATGTCTTTTCGTTCGCTCCAGTGTAGGCTCCGATTTCACGAAAAAGTGCGATCCCCTTTCAAAAGACGCGTATTCATGAGAGCTGTAAGGTGCAAAGAAAGTAAAAAACCAAAAAAGTTATGGCCGAAATAGTGACAAAAAAAAACAATCTTTTTCGAATTTTTGATTTTGGCTCGATATTTTAGAAACGAAGAATGATATCAAAAATTTGAGAAAAACTCCTCTGGAAAATTTTGTCAGCTACTATTTGAGCCTAAAACAAGGGTTACAGGACTCCCCTGTAGCCTAAACTTTTTGAAAAAAGTCCGAACGATATTCTTCACATGACATAACTCGATTCATTTTCAATGTGCTCGTTAGTCGTGTGAGGCACGAAGTCTGTGCCTCACACGACTATCGTGCAGCAGCGCGATGCAGGTGAATATAACTGTAACACCAGACCTGTTATGAGATTGTGATTATGGGTACCTATATATTATGATATTATATACCAAGATTAATCTTTAAAAAGTAGGCCTCCATGCTATTCCCTCTCTGAGGCCTATGTTTTTCCGACCATTTTGTACACCTAACTTTCCTCCTATCGAATATAGCGTGATGAGACTCGTTGAAGCTTTTAACTTGGCCATCAAATAAAAAAAAAAACTTTGTTTACACAAAGTGCATTTACGTTACGTAACGTTACGTAACGTTACGTTACGACGTCATACTAGCGCTGCAGACACTTTCGATGCGTGCTTCTGATACCTGTGTTAGGAATAATCACGCATTACAGGTATCAGTGCCCTCCAATTAATTCGCAAGCAACGTTAAGAATAAAATAATATTAAACAAAACTACCTGGATAAAAAGGGGATACTAGGTGCTGCAAGTGATGTAAATTACTTCAGCCAGATGTCGCTGCATACAGAGAATTTGTAAAGAGGTTAGCTCAGTTGGGAGAGCGCTGGCACGGTTAGCCAGAGGTCGCGTGTTCAAGTCTCGTTATGGGTGAATTTTTTAGCCTCTAAAAAGGTTTTTAAAATTGTCCTTCTCACGGATTAGTGCAACAAAGAATATAAAATCAAACTGACAAGTGAAAAGCTAATCAAAATGGATTTTTCGTTTTCTGCTGTTAATTTCAGTCTCCAGTTAGTAGTATACTGTATGTACATACACTGGACCGGTTATTGATTTGTTATTTGTACAGAATACGTGTTGCGATTAGAATATGGTCTACTCTTGAGATAACGTTATGAAATAAATTCTGCAGCCAATTAGCGATTGTTTTCTGTTAGCGTTTGTTTCCGCACCTAGGGTTTATTCATGTAGGTAAGTGCCATTGTTATATTTTGTATTTTTTATGTAACTTCTGTTTCTCACCTCTTAATCATTATTAAGGCTGCTTTTACTTCCCGCACTCCTGTTTGTCGCACATGTAGTAGTTCAACTGGAGATAATTGGGCCATTGTACGTAGCAAGTGCTGAATTATGTAAATACCTCAGACACTAGGGTTTCCTCACGATGTTTTCCTTCACAGTTAGCGAGAGGTATTGCTACTATAACTTCACAAATGTACGTAACTTAGAAACAAAGTCATAGGTACATGCCGGGATTCGAACCCGCGACCTCCCCAATGAGAAGCCGGCGTTCTACCGCTCCGCTACCACCGCTCGTCGCACATAAAAAATATATTGAATTGAAAGTATGAGTATGGTTCTGACAAGTCTGTGGCGGGCGCTGGGATATTTCATACATTTTTTGAGTTTCATAATCTTGGGTTTTAAATGGAGCATGCCTAAGAAGTTTATAATTTTGCTTGCCAATTTTCTCCACTAACAACTTTACTAAGGGGTCGTCCATTAATCACGTGAGGCACATGATTAATGGACGACCCCATTAATCATGTGCCGGGTTCGGAACAAATCACGAAATATCACTAGGGGGAGGGGGGATGTAGTGGGATATCACGTGTATAAAGTTTCTATTCAAACCGAAACCGAAAAGCGGTGCATGACCTTGTCTCGCCGTTGCTGGGCAACGATTTCCCCGTGATTTTTTTAAATATACTTTGTACCAAAAAATACACGTGATTTTAGGTAGGGGGGAGTGGTAGTCACCATGCATCACCATTTGGTTAAAACTTACTAAAAAACATCACATAATTAGTGGACGACCATTAAATACTACGAAAATAAAAGTTGGCACATATATATGTCTAAAAGTTGCGACAGACCTCAATTATTTAACAGATGTCGCCAGGTGACAAGGTCGCACTGCCTACATAGGTAGATAGATAGATAGATAGATAGAATATTCTTTATTGTATGTACACCAGGAATTACATCAGAATCATAAAAATCCAAAGCGGTGCGACGCGATGAAACTACAATTCATACTTTATTATGACAATTGGATATACATTGCGTAGCTGAATCTCCCTGCTTGTTAATCCGTGTGTTAATCGACTTTGCAATGTACATCGAATAGTAAACATGAATTGTAGTTTCGATCTTGCCTGACTGCCCGTCGCGGCAATCGCGCGAGATCGGAAGGCTACATTCGGGATCTTTTAAACGATATTTTGTAATAAAAATTATTTTTTCAGCAAAAGAAATGCATTACATTCTATTGCTGACCATAGTTTCTGCTGTCGTCAAGTCTACAGTCGGAGTCGATTGCGACGCATGCATACAAGAACAATGCTACGTGAAGAGCACGATCTATAGAGGTCAAATCTTGTACGACATAGTAGTCGATCGCAGCACAAACGAAATGTTCTTTCAATTTATGAGAAACAGTTTCTTTCTCACCAAAGTCCTACACAACCTGGACACAAAGACATCAAGACATCTACATATACCAAGCGACGTCCATGTCACATCCGCAGCTTTCAATGAAGAAAATGGAGAATTATATCTGGTTTCCAACGGACGTTTAATTTTGTATAAAAATGACACGTATCAGTATTTGGCATTGAATGATTTTGAAATACATCAGATCCAGTATGCAAGTCGTCTCTATTTTTCCAGGCTACCGAAAGGAATTTGTCAGAAAGACGGTAACAATGTGACATGTTATGAAGGTCTGAAAAATATAATCGTGGATGATTTTGTAATTGATAACAACGATGATATATTTTACAGAAGTGGATCTGAGATATACAAATTTCAAAGCCCCAATCGAATATTTTTGGTTTCACAGCTCTTTGCTCGACTAGGTGTAGATAAACACGGCGAACTCTATTACACCGTCGAAAATAAAATTTGGAAGTTCAACTATGATAAATTCGAATTTGTTGAGATTGGTTTAGTAAACAATGCTCATATTAATGGATATACGTTTGATAGAGACAATAATTTCATTTACCGTGAAGATAATTTATTTATGCCACCTAAGATCTGTAAGTTATCTTTGAACCAAGGTGTAAATTGTACTATAGATAATGACGAAATTGTTGTCAGCTCGGGAAACAGGCCCCTTGAAAATCATTGGACACTTCAATCCTTTTAGGAAAATGATAAAAGTTCATTCGAAAATTACAAAATTTTCGGACGCGCTATTGCGCACCTTTATCTTCTATAAGTCTTAGGCCCCTCGCCCACTGCGACTTTTTGTAGTGATGCTGTCGCGTTTCGTAAACGCGTAACAGCATCGCTACGAACGCGCTTTAGTCGCATTTACAACGCGCTACAGAAGCGAGGCCAACGCGCTACTAACGCGCTAGGGCTCTTTAGTTATTTACTGCAATACGCAATAGAATCAAGCAAACATGAAACATTATTAAATAATAAATATTTTAAATAATAATAATATTTTTTTAATTCTTCCTTGTATTATAATTTTCCACTATTTTGCACTATAAAAGAAATTTCTTAATATTGTTAAAAATTAATAATAAATGTACATATTTATATTCCGGCAACTCAGGTTAATTATGTTAAAGACATATATTTTAAAAAGTTTGAGAAAAAAACTTAAACTGTTCAACATGTTTCAGAATTATGATGCATCACAAAAATAACCCTGTATAAAACCGTGGTAGGTAGGATAAACACCATAAATCGGGCGCACTGCGTGCGCACTTTTTACGATAGTGCTACCAATTAGCTACGATAGTGCTTCGAATTATCTGTTATGGCAAGTGTAAAATATATTTACATATTTGGTTAAAAGGTACTTTTTAGTAATAATTTAGTTGTTTTTACTATATTCGCTATATCGTGACCCCCTACTACTGAACTAAAAGACGTTACACGTCCAAAATACTCAAAATAACACTTAAGTTGTGTCATATCTCCATTTGAATGTATTGATAAACAAGCTGTGAGTGATCCAAATAAACAAAAACAAAACAAATGTTTCCAGAGACCGCGTGGCGGCGGCACATCTCCAACCTCTGAGCAAGCAGGACTACAAAAAGAAGTGTCCGAGGGGCTGGAACCAGTGCGCCAGCAAGGATAAGGATTACGACGAATAGACCATTCGTTCTCTAGTTACCAGTTTCATTCAAAATCTTCCATCGTAGAACTATTGTGATTTCTTTTTCCATTAATTCCGTTTTCAGTAACCCAAAGGTTGCCGCGCTAACGACACAGTGTCAACAAAATCCAATGACACAATATCCGAAAAAAGGCTCTCCAGTCAATCCGGCGAAGTGTTTAAAATTTAGTTCAGATGGAATGTTAATGCTCTAATGTGGAATGTTTGTCACGAAACAATACACAACTTTGTTTCATTTCAGATGCCAATTTCCATTTTATTGATTTCATTTCAAAACTTAGTTTACGTGACCTTTATAACTTCTCGCACTTTGACGTAACAAAGTTGTCCAATGTACGTGGTGCGAGTAGAAACTCCATTATAGTTGTAGGCAAAATTCCGATGTGTGGCGGTGGCAGTGTCGAGTGCAGTCTCGGTGGTTTTTGTTTGATAGCTGTATATTAAAATTCAATGGCTATATAGTACCTCACTTTGTAACCCCCAACCCGGATATTAAAAGGTATGAACCCCCGATAGTAAATAGAAAACGGTACTATGATGCAAAACACTCTAATGGCCAACTGTGATCGTCTAGTCTAGTGAGAACCCTTCATTGTGAACGTAATAATAACCCAAGAACTTTTAGGATAAGAGATTGAGTAATGAATGTATGTAAGAGATCCGTTAAAATAATAAAAGTGGAACTAAGAACATTCAGTTCAAACCAAATGTTTACTAGAAAATGTAAATTTTGGGAAGATTCGAAGAAACTAAAATAGCAATAAAGCAACATTAAATAAGCAGAAGCGAGACAAGATTGAAATAAAAGAAGAAGATTTAAGTAGAGAAGTTAAGTTTAGAAGACAATAAATTAAAGGTTAATAAAATAAATTCCATCTAAATAAGATAAGATTATAGTAGCAAAATATTTGAAATAAATAACTACTTGTCATACTACTACACATGTGAGTGTTTTAGTATAACGTCCCCTACCAAAGGCCGGTTAAGGCAGACATTATTAGCCAGCCAAGTAGATAATATTGGATAAGAAGAAGTGAGTGGAATACTCAATTATCTACTAGCCGATAGTGCTAATTATATCTACCGTGGATGGGGATTGGCCACCACTACGTTATACCGTTAGTATATACTTATAAATAATAAAACTATGACTGACTAGAAATAAGGATACAATGATTCATTATTCCTTGTCTATGCCTTAAGAAAACATACATGATTAACGCAAGAATTGGCAAAGTGACGTTCAGCAGTACAATGCATTGGCAGACGAGAGTGAGAGAGGTAAAAAACCAAATGCACAAAGTACGTTGGAATAAGACTTCATCGAAGCTTACCAACACTGAAACAGTCCGGCCAAACCCACGCAACCATGAAATGTCACCCAAAGACATAAGTCATACAAATAAATATAGTAAAAGCAATAAAAGCTTTGAGCAGGCATAGACATATTAAAACTCAAGTCACTTCACACAATTAACGCAAGAAACGGCAAAGGGATGTTCAGCAGTACAATGCATTGGCAGACGATAGTGTGAGAGAGGTAATAACCAAATGCACAAAGTACGTTGGAATAAGACTTCATCGAAGCTTACCAACACTGAAACAATCCAGCCGAGCTCACGCAACTATGAGATGCCACTCAAGGACAAGTCAAACATAATAAAAGCTTTAAGCAAGTATAGAGATCTTAAGACTCAAGACGCTTCACACAATTAACGCAAGAAACGGCAAAGGGATGCTCAGCAGTACAATGCATTGGCGGACGAGAGTGTGAGAGGTAATAACCAAATGCACAAAGTACGTTGAAATAAGACTTCATCGAAGCTTACCAACACTGAAACAATCCAGCCGCGCTCACGCAACTATGAGATTAAGCAGAGTATTAAGCCAATATACTTAAAATGAATATAGCATTACTACTACAAAGCCTATAGTGGCTCTTAACTACTCCCTAACGTCCCATAACGTCTTTCAATTCCTAACAATAATCCGTGTTTTAACCACCCTATATATTATTCACCCTATATTGCGCCTAAAATGCAATAATACTAAAGAAACAACGGTCGGAAGGAAAAGTATCTACGCACCTACATAAATTGTTCCTACCTCTGCAATAGTGGAATGACCCGTCCGAAGGTCAAAAGATAGGTACCTACGAAGCTAATATTTTCGTTTCGTTTTACCTATTCCTCAGTTTGAAATGATCACCGTGTGGATGAAACGCACCAACCTTTACGCCTAGTTTTAAGGTAAGGACCAGAGACATAGATAAGCAGTAAGTTTAGTAGCTACTAATTCAAGACTCGCACAATTAAATAACGAACACAATCTTTTAGTCAAACAGAGTTTTGCAGGTTTACATTAGCGCGGCGCGGAATTTTGCGGGGTTACATCTACATCCTTATGAGTAGGTGATAAGAGAATTACTTAACGCTATCTTTTACAGACGGGTTTGGAAACAGATTTATTGAACACTAAACCTATTGCGACATATTGATCACAATATCACTACACTACAAAACATTGTGGAAGCACCAATTTCACTTATTTTAGTTTTATTAAATGAACCTTAAACGCATCTAATGACCGCATTGTTATGGTGGGGACTTGGGGAAATACTTACTCTCATCATACAACTGGATACCCTGAAAGAAAAGGGGAAGCCTGCCTAATTTTTCCCAACCCCGTAAGCTAATATATTTAACCACCCATCAAAATTATTGTTGTTTCAGCAAAACAAACCCCATTTACATTTAATCGTGTGTATGCGTGAGTGCCTAAGGTGTCTCCCTAGTCACAGCTATTTCCTACTTCTATCCTCCCTAACTCCGGAAAACCAGACTGTTTCAAATTACTTGGTAACTTGACTCAGTTAGCTTTCAGACTTTCTGGCCGGCCAGAGTGTGTAGCCTAGGATGTGTATGCGCAGGTGGTTTTATGGGTTCGGTAACCACCCGCAAGGTAAGAATATTCGGAATATAATACATAAATATGTTATGGGTGCAAAGTGCCAGAGGGCTAGAATCGTCTGTCACTCAGGGTAAGCAGGGGGAAAATTGCTACACCACGTATGCTAACGGAAGAAGATCTAACACCGCATTCACAAGAAGCATTTTATCCCAATCTTCAAACAAGATAATTAATGTAATTATCTCAATTCAAAATTATTGTTAGTATTACTTTTTTATTATTAAATTAAATTGGGAACGCCTCCGGTGAAGGGATTCTTTAAACCTTTCAACCCAAGCAGACTCAGATTCAGCCGTAGCATAGTAAGCAGAGCTAGATTTTGGGTTCCTTAGTCCGTTAATTTAAACTTCTTAAGGCTCCCAAGTGAATTCGCTCTAAATTCACACGTTTGTATACTGAAACTCAATTACCACTAGCTAGTGGAATTAAGCTAAAGTAATAAGTGGAATTAAATGACTGCAAAGGCTCAGAAAGCTATGACACAAGAATGATATCGATTATCTCGTGTGCCCCCGCCGAGCCTTGGTTATTTGACAAAGGCTAGACACACGGACCATCCATAGCATACCTTTGTCACCGTGAGTAATCCTTTGCACAAATTTATTTCCGCATAAACGTAGTACTGTGGAGGAAAAGGATTAGTAAACTTTTATTTCGCGAGAGCTACCCTAATTACTAAGGCTGAAAACCCTATTTTACGCGGAAAACTTCTAGCTAAATATACAAACGGTTTAGGAATCGAAGGCCGCTTCTAACTTTACACTTTCACTTTCAAATCTCATTCCCTAGCTAAGAAAGTAATTCAGAACCTGAAACTTCACACCAGAGCTGATAGTCTGGGACGCAATGCCCACAGGTGATGTTAGGTTACAAATCCAAAACCACTCTCCTACTTTCGAATTTAAATGCAAACGAAACTCCCTAATAGTAATAAATTCACAAAATGGCGAATTTGCCTACGAGCGCAGCAGACGTATTTACTGTTCAATTTTCTGTTCCGGAAAAAGCCCCGAGCACTAGCCTTGGGTAACTCAGGAGCCAGATATGATAGGACACACATCTCCCTCGCCATCAAGTGTGTCCCAGTCATATCCCAGAGATGTCAACTATATCTGGCTCCTTCACACATACTCTCAACTCAGTACGGTAGACATCTAGCTCCTGCTACTTTATCCAGCTCACACACAGTGCGCGAGAGCGAGACCGAGATCGGCTGAAATCGGATGCGTTCGGCCGCATCTCTCGTAATAAACGAGAGACGAGAAAGGGGTCACCAGACTCCTACAAATGTATTGACTTGGTGATCTTTTTGATCGCTATTGGTACGGATGGCTTGTTCGGTCAACATCGGGCATTTAGTCGCAGTACTCATGCTAAAAAGATGAACGGTAAAGACGATAATCATAAATGCTTGTCACGTTTTAATTGGGTTCAAAGATATTTATTTCTCATAAAGAACTTACAGTTCACTTAATTAATGAGAAAACCTATATAAAGTGTCAAAAGTTAATTAATACATGTACATTTTCATTCTGGTTTGAACTCCTCTTATTGGAATAGACTGATAGTATAAAAAAGAGCGCGTCAGCTGGATAAAGTAGGAAACATATAAACTAGACTCACTCACCACTTGTGTCTTACAGCTCTTGTATCCAAACACACTCACTCGATTGTATGTCGTATGAGCTAGGATACAAGTGGAGAGCCAGATATGATACAGATATAGTGTGTCCCGGTGAGCAAAGATATGGGATATAACAACTCCCTCTAAGGACACACTTTGCGCAAGTCTACCGAGCACTTCCCGAACCCAGCTTTTATAACCTCGCAGCCCCCTCCTGATATGATGCCACTTCTCCCTCTCGCGAAACCAATAACGAAATCCCGCCAACTAAGAATTTTATTCCTTATTGCTATTAATTTAAGGACTTCAACATTGGTAATTCTATTTTTGTTCGTCAAACTCGTACCACATCGCGCCACTATCTTCTCAATCAATTTCAGAACTTTAATATTATGCTATTTTATAAATTAATATTTAATGTCTGCAATTATATTGTCAATTAAGTTTCTATTTATTTACATTTCCCGACATTTCTCGACATTTCCCGATTGATTTATTTTTCTACAATCCTTTTATCAATTTATTCAACGCACATTTGAATGACGCGGTGGTGTTTTCGAAAAACTAGTTTCTGTTAATAACAAAGTTTCGTATCTCGTATATAGAACAACATCTCTTTAATTCAGTCTATATTCACCTAAACATACTCTACTTTATCTACAATTGGGATTTGAAGCGTTATAATGATTTATTTGGTTGGCGCCAACCGGACGCAAATAACAGTGGCGCCCCCCCCCCACTTAAACGGTTAATATCGTATTAACAAAGAACTAATACTGATACGCTACTCACTCCTAGATGGAGCTAACTCTAGAGCTTATGCGAAGATATTCGATAATGGGGACTTGCACTAAGAAAAACTTTAATAAAGTATGAGAGGACACGTCTAAAGACAAACAAACGTGGTATCTCTTTCTTCCGCGACCATACACTCCCTACGATACAAACAGTCAATAAGTCAATACAATCACGTGGCACTACAACGCGCCATACAACTCGACCTCAGACCATGACGTCACTCCCCAGCGTATGAACGCACCGCCTACTATGTATGAAGCGTTTATCAATATATATGTCATTTCGTAAAATAATGTTTCTAAGAAAACGTTCAGAGTTCAACGAAAACTAAATTCTACGTTTTTAAGTAGAAATGAGGTCCTTGAGAAGCATGTCTGGTGCTACTTTGAATGACCGGACACGTAACCGTGTGACTAGAAAACGTTGTGGACTAAAAGAGGATGCAGTGACTAAAATTGAGAAAGGAATGTTGAGTTCGCTTGGACATGTGGAGCGGATGAAGACAGAAAGACTGACGAAACAAATCCATCGAACAAATATGGGTGGAAGGGCCGGCAAGGGACGACCCAGACGGACACACCCCGACCAAACAAGGGATGCATTAGCAAAGGGCAAGACAAAAGCACCCGAAACCGGCGCGCGCGCAAGCAACGACCAATGAATGTTGAGGAAGCGACAGCGATCCGTCAAGATCGCAACAAGTAGCAGTCCCCGACCTTCGCCTACCCCTCCGGGACACAGGCGTGAGTCTATGTTGTTTTGTTAAAGTTTTATATGATTTAAGTTCCCTATTTATTTAGTACCTGGATGACCGAGCTTTTCGGATGCAATTTTTTGTTTTGTTTTAGAGAATGAATTAAGAAAGTGTCATCTATGAACAAAGTGATGAACTGCCATGTACTGTATTAGATTTAGGTGACAGACTTTCTTCAATCCAAAATTTATTAGTTGTGCTATTTCGCAAGAGAGATGTCATTGTAATTAATCTCAATTATCGTAAACCATCCCTAAAACAAGTTGTATAATTTAATCTACAAAAGACAACGCAATATTTCACAAAAACTGTTTAAATGTTTACAAATGCTACAAAACGAAAGCTTTTCGGATGCACTTTTTTTTTTTTTGTTTTTGTTTTAGAGAATGAATTCAGACCCACGCGTTTAGACCGGTAGCGTCACCTATGAATAAAGCGACGAACCGTCATGCATTGTAACAGGCTTCAGGTGAAAAACCCTCTTCAATCCATAATTTATTAGTTGTGCCAACTCGCAAAATAGATGCCGTTGTAATTAATCTCAATTATCGTAAATATTTAATCTAGAAAAGACAACGCAATATTTCACAAGAACTGTTTAAATGTTTACAAATGATACAAACAAAATATACCTAGCTTTATTTTATGTTGGGGAACCAAATACGTTTAAGCGCTTTATCCGATTCTATAATACGTTCTTTAAATGTTTTACAATGCCTATATAAGTATATGATTATCATTTCTCGGTTTCTTTTAGCTTCTATCCTTAATCTTCTCGTGCAGAACACAATTCAACATGATATTAACGATCGTGAGCACTTGTACGGAGCTTGGTCCGTCACAATTTCAATTTTCAATCGTGATGCAATATCGGACGCAATGTAGGGAACGCCTGCCAGTTATGTCGTAGCAAAGTCGCCTCAAGTTTGTGGAGGCTCTCCACAGAGGTTTTATTTTATTTTATGTTTTTGAATTTTGAATTTGAGTCTTTGTTTTATTCAGTTTTTTCCTGTTTGTGACAGATTGTAAATATAGTTTGAACTGAAAACATCATTTTGTCTTTATTTAATATTTCATCATTTTTATCGTCGCAAACCCAACTGCGGGCGCAGAGGCCTGCATATCTGGTGACACCTCGACGTTTCTTCACCAACCAACTGATCACGGACTGTGTATAAAACTGCTGACTGGCCTTGACTCCCAATGGCCACGAAAGATGAGGAACAACTGCCGTTCCACGATGCAGAGGTTTCTACCGTATCTCTCCAGCAGAAAATACTGTATAAAATAAATTTTGGAGGGATCACGCAAGGGTGTGGTTCTTACAGTTTGAAGCCATCATCGGTTCGCATCGACCAAGGGACGACGCAAAATATCGCCTGGTATTGGGTGTTTTAACACAAACAGAAATTGAACAGGTTAGCGATATTCTTATAAATCCCCCTGCGACGAATAAATATGAGGCGTTAAAAAGCCGCCTGATCTCTGTGTACGAGGAGTCAGAGTCAAAACAGTTTCAGAAGCTACTTAGTGAAGTGGAACTTGGTGACCAAAAACCGTCACAGCTACTCCGCCGGATGCGCGACCTTTCAGCCTCGAAGGTGCCGGACGACGCTCTACGGGTCATGTGGATGGGCCATCTCCCTGCGCATGTCCGAGCTGTTTTGTCTATATCTGATACAAGGTTAGACGACCTGGCCACCATGGCCGATAAAATGATGGAGCACACTAGCAACTTCAATGTCGCCGCAGTCAAACAAATTTCACCTACTCCCACCACCACCGCCGACAAATTCGATCTGTTGCTTTCGGAAATGACAAAGATGAAGGTAGAGATTGCCGAACTGCGACGAGGACGAGATCGACGACCGTATCGAACCCGCTCAAGCTCCAGAGGAAGGCCAAGATCCAACTCACGCGGACGCCGCCATGCCAACTACGGAGGACCGAATTGGCTATGTTATTATCACCACCGTTACGGCGATAAGGCGCGAAAGTGTGAGGAACCCTGCGCCAAGACGCGGAAGGAAAACTAGAGGCGACACCGACCATGGCGGAAGTCGGTGTGTTCAGTGACCGCCTATGTTTATACGATAAAAACACTACTGAAAAATTCCTCGTAGACACCGGCGCGGACATCTCAGTAATTGCAGCAAGGGGCAAAAAGAAGTCGGTCTCAAGCACGTATAAATTGTATGCAGCTAATAATACGCCGATACACACATATGGACAGAGGACTATAACTCTGGACTTCGGCTTGCGACGCAGTTTCAAGTGGAAATTTATCATCGCCGACGTAAAAACTTCCATTTTAGGTGCGGACTTTTAAAATTTTCACAGATTACTAGTAGATATACATAACCGAAAAATAATCGACAGCATCACCGAACTGTCAATCAATGGATTGCGCATAGAGCGTTGTGACAGTGGTACTATTAGAACCGTGAGTACATCTGATCCCTATCATGAACTCCTATCTCATTACCCAGATATCATCCGACCATTGTCATTAAAAGAGCCACCAAAGCACGATGTAGTACATCACATAGAGACTACAGGCCCACCGTTAAGTAGTCGAGCACGACCTCTCCCACCTGACCGCTATATGCGCGTCAAACGGGAATTCGAATATATGTTAGAGACAGGTATCTGCCGCCCATCTAGAGGCCCTTGGGCCACCCCACTTCACGTAGTTCCAAAGAAAGGTGGAGAGATAAGACCTTGTGGCGACTACCGACGACTAAACGCAGTCACAAAACCCGATTGTTACTCCATACCACGTGTACATGATTTTACAGGCTTAATAGGTAACAAAACTATATTCACCCGTTTAGATTTATGTAAAGCATACCACCAAATTCCAGTTGCAGAGAAGGATATTGAAAAAACCGCTTTAATAACCCCTTTTGGCCTATTTGAGTACCCGAGAATGCCATTTGGTTTAAGAAATGCGGCACAAACTTTTCAAAGGTTTATGCACAAGGTTTTACATGGTTTAGAATTTGTTTTTGTATATATTGATGACGTGTTGATATTTTCAGACAACGAGGTACAACACAGGGAACATCTAAAAGCAGTTTTCGAGAGGCTAGATAATTATGGAGTATCATTGAACGTAGCAAAGTGTGAATTCGGTAAGGCAGAATTAATTTTTCTCGGCTATCATATCTCAGGCAGTGGCATAAGGCCCCCTGAAGACAAAGTCCAAGCCATTGTAGACTATCCTCTCCCTGAAACGGTAGATAGTCTAAGGCGATTTTTAGGCATGATAAATTTCTTTCGCAGCAGTTTGCCAAACGCTGCAGAGTACCAAAGAGGGTTAAATGTTTATTTACACGGTATAAAAAAAAGCAATAAAAGTAAGATTGAATGGACAGATGCGGCCAAAGAATCGTTTAATAAATGTAAGGAAAGTTTAAAGAATGCTGCCTTGTTATGGCATCCACAGCTGACAGGGCAGATAGGTTTAGTGACGGACGCATCCGATACTTGCGCTGGAGCTGTGCTCCAGCAGTGGCAAAATGGTGCTTGGCGACCATTAGGTTATTTTTCAAAAGCATTGTCTGAGACGCAACGGCGATACAGTACATTCGATAGAGAGTTATTAGCTATTTACATGGCGGTCAAACATTTTAGATATTTGATCGAGGGTCGAAATTTTACAATATTTACTGACCATAAACCGTTAATTTTTAGCTTTACCAAGAACCCTACCAAAATTTCAGCCGAACCTGTCAGGAGAACCAGACAACTTAGTTTTATTAGTGAATTTACGACAGATATACAACATATCGCAGGTAGCGATAACCCCGTAGCAGACGCTTTATCTAGACTAGAAGTAGAGGAAATCGAGTGTCCTAACGCTCTTGACTTCGATAAGCTAGCTGAGTTACAAAGTAGAGACACAGAAATAAAAGAATTTATAGAAAATTGTAGTGTTAAATATAAATTTGAGTGGATTACAATTCCATCCTTGCGCAACAAGGTGCTATGCGAGTCGACAACAGGGTTACAACGTCCATTTTTACCACAAGCATTTAGGGTACCTGCATTTAACGCGGTACACAATTTAAATCACCCTGGTATTAAAGGCACACGTAGACTGATGGCACAGAAATATTTTTGGCCATCCATGAATGTAGACGTAGGAGAATGGGCAAAATGTTGCGTTTCGTGTCAAAAAGCAAAAGTGCATAGACACACTGTTTCCCCTTTAGGCAAATTTCCAAATTCGAATAGGTTTGAACATATACATGTTGATATAGTAGGACCATTACCTCCATCGAAAGGTTTTCAATATCTACTCACAGTTATCGACCGAGCCACTTCTTGGCCGGAAGCTTACCCGCTTAGAGACATCACAGCAGAAACTGTGGCAGAAGCTATATATACAGGGTGGATAGCACGTTTTGGTTGTCCTATACGAATGACTACTGATCAAGGCAGGCAATTTGAAAGTGTACTTTTTGGCAAATTGACTAAATTATTAGGCATTGAAAAAATTCGCACCACGGCTTATCACCCACAAGCAAATGGGCAAGTCGAAAGGTGGCATCGAGTGCTCAAAGATGCATTCCGAGCTCGATGCAGTAACATTCACTGGGCGGAAGAATTGCCCACAGTTTTGTTAGGTCTTAGATCTGCGATAAAAGAAGAGTCAGGACATAGCCCCAGCGAATTGGTCTATGGCACTTCTCTTAGACTCCCTGGTGATCTTATGGTTCCGTCAAAACCTATCGTAGATGAAACCGATTTTGTAAAAAAACTACAAAATATGTTGCAGTCACTAGTTTCACAGGACAGAAGACAGACAGACCGAAGACACATTTTCATTCATCCGCAGCTCTCTAAATGTACCCATGTTTTTGTTAGGACCGATCGTTTAGTTAAAGCTTTAAATCCAAATTATGAAGGTCCATACAAAGTTTTAAACAGAACCGAAAAACATTTCACCTTAGAAATGCCTGGCCGGAAAGCAGTCGTGTCAATTGACAGATTGAAGCCCGCTTTTCTTTTAGATTCACCACATCACGATACATCAAACCTTACAAATTCCAAACTATACTCTGAAGTTTTGGCTAACCCTATTGCGCCCATCACCCCAATCGGTTCTACTACTACTGTCACAAGGTCAGGTAGGGTAGTAAAGCCGAGAGTTAGGTTTAATTTGTAGATACATTTTTTTTCTATATATAGGTTTGTATTGTATATAGGGTGACTTCGTATATAGGGTGTAAAATTTATATATGAATTAAAGTTTTGTTTTGTAAATATGTCAGATATTACAGATGTTTAATGTCCAGGGGTAAGCAGAGCTACCATTTTTTTTCCATTTATTAGAGGGGGAGTACTGTGGAGGCTCTCCACAGAGGTTTTATTTTATTTTATGTTTTTGAATTTTGAATTTGAGTCTTTGTTTTATTCAGTTTTTTCCTGTTTGTGACAGATTGTAAATATAGTTTGAACTGAAAACATCATTTTGTCTTTATTTAATATTTCATCATTTTTATCGTCGCAAACCCAACTGCGGGCGCAGAGGCCTGCATAGTCAGAATTCAAATTAAATCGATTTTATTTTCAGTAAAAACAAACGGTCTTATTTACCTACATAAGCATGATTCCTTAAAACACTAGTGTAGTGACACCTTCTAGTCCCATTTAGGATAGCTACCTTGTATGTGTAATCCATATTCAGAGAGTCCAATATACGACATCAAACTGTACGCACGCGTCGCATTAAACACCACCAGCCAATAGCATCCTTCCTTACAACACGCCTCCGACGCAATTTAAATAGTCTGTGGCAAAGGGAAAGATATAACCACAGATTATTTAAATTGGCTCAGAAGAGTGTTTTAGAGAAATTGTGCTTTTATAAACAAGACCGGAAATTTTTTGTTAAAGGCTGGGTTCTCCGAGCGCACGGACTTATCTGGGACTTGTAATTAAAGGGTAACTGTACATAGTGCTGTCTCTTCGAATTTCTCAGAAAAGAGCGTGACAGAACGTTCCTTAAGTATTTACTTAGTGATATTCTCAATTCAGAAACCGGCCGTTAAAGCGTTACTTTAGGAAGTGACCTCATAGTCTAAGGTCGATTTGTATGGCGCGTTTTAGTACCACGTGACTATTGACTTTTCGACTGGTTATTACCTATTATCAAAAGTATAAGTCGCCGAGAAAAAAAAACCACGTTTATTTACCTTTTAACGTGTCCTCTCCTATTTTATTAAAACATTTTTAGTGCAAGTTCTCCATTAAACGATTGTTTGGAGACGACGCTAACAATGAACTGCATATTACACTAACAGAAATTTATTTCAATGTAAAGAATGTAGGTACAGCCTGTTTGTTGAACGTCAAGTGTGTGCGGAAAGAGAAACGGCGTGGCGTACAATGAAACAATTATTAAGACCAATCATTTAGATTCCTAATTATTAAGACCTAAGAATCTGAAAACATTATATTCTAACACAGCCTCAAAATATCAAGATGTCATACTATAATGACGTGCCAGTGTTGTCAACAGGACAAATTGGTAAATATGCACATCTGCGCCCTCAAATCTTACGACGGTTCTCTTTCCGCAATGTTACGAATTTCTATTAAAATATTAAAAAAATCTGATAGTTGAATCTGAAAACATTATATTCTAACACAGCCTAAAAATGTCAAGATGTTAGTTATACTATAATGACGTGCTAGTGTTGTCAACAGGACAAATTGGTAAATATGCACATCTGCGCCCTCAAATCTTACGACGGTTCTCTTTCCGCAATGTTACTTACTAATTTCTATTAAAATATTTAAAAAATCTGATAGTTTTTAACTTTTACTTAACGGATGTTGTTCAATTACCGATAATCGAACAATCGGATTCCAGGTATTTCTTTAATTTAATTACACATAGTATTGACGGCACAAAATTTTAATTATACCTGCGTGTTTATTCTTGAGTGGCGTAATATTCCGCATTCGTCTCAGAAAATAAGTGTTATGATAACGCCGTACAAGTAAATGTTTGCCCGCGGTTAGGTTCACCAAGGGTTTTTACTGTTTCTCATTATACTCATACTCTGAAAGGGGGTCATTGTTCATCCAGGCACCGTGCTGAAAGTGGTACATGCCTGCTCTAAAGCAGAAAAGTATTAAAAAAATATATATGAATCGTAGTTTATATTGAACAACGCAATGGTAGTAACCTATACAGCCATAAAACGATTAATTCTTCATTTATTAGTTTTGTTGACATTTAAATTCTTTTTGATATTTATAACTAATATAATGTACTTTATGTATTTATTAGTCACTTGCAAGGCGAGATGTGATTTGCGAAATAATTTAAAATATTGTTTAAGACACAGATAAAACCACCAAATACGCAAATTCAAAATGGCCGTCTTTCGCGGTCGCGCGCCATCTTGCGAATTGTGATGTACGGCTAGCACAAGTTGGCGCGCGAGCTATCTCGCCGCGAGCTAGACCATCCGTCTGTTTCGGCGTGATTTCCTTAAGTTTTATATTTTAAACTTGTTTTTATCTTTTAGTGATTAACATTAATAATTAATTTCTCTAACGCTCCATAACTGTACAAACGTTAATATTAATTTCAAGTGACTTTGTTTTTAATAAAATAATTTTGATTTCAAGTGACTTTGTTTTTTAATAAAATAATTTTGATTTTAACTGGCTTGTGTTTACTTTCCTCGTATTCGTAATAAAAAGTAGAGTGTTTTACTCGGGTGATAGCACCCATTTCTGCCTCGAACTATTGGCGCTCTCAGTTCGTTCGAGAGCGCCAAAACATCTCGTCAGGAATGGGTGCCTTTCAGCCCTCGGTTAACAATCTACTATTTCTGGGGACTTTTGACATTGGAAATGTCTTTTCGTTCGCTCCAGTGTAGGCTCCGATTTCACGAAAAAGTGCGATCCCCTTATGTCTCCGAGAGTTGTGAAGTTAAGATATTCAAAAGACGCGTATTCATGAGAGCTGTAAGGTGCAAAGAAAGTAAAAAACCAAAAAAGTTATGGCCGAAATAGTGACAAAAAAAAACAATCTTTTTCGAATTTTTGATTTTGGCTCGATATTTTAGAAACGAAGAATGATATCAAAAATTTGAGAAAAACTCCTCTGGAAAATTTTGTCAGCTACTATTTGAGCCTAAAACAAGGGTTACAGGACTCCCCTGTAGCCTAAACTTTTTGAAAAAAGTCCGAACGATATTCTTCACATGACATAACTCGATTCATTTTCAATGTGCTCGTTAGTCGTGTGAGGCACGAAGTCTGTGCCTCACACGACTATCGTGCAGCAGCGCGATGCAGGTGAATATAACTGTAACACCAGACCTGTTATGAGATTGTGATTATGGGTACCTATATATTATGATATTATATACCAAGATTAATCTTTAAAAAGTAGGCCTCCATGCTATTCCCTCTCTGAGGCCTATGTTTTTCCGACCATTTTGTACACCTAACTTTCCTCCTATCGAATATAGCGTGATGAGACTCGTTGAAGCTTTTAACTTGGCCATCAAATAAAAAAAAAAACTTTGTTTACACAAAGTGCATTTACGTTACGTAACGTTACGTAACGTTACGTTACGACGTCATACTAGCGCTGCAGACACTTTCGATGCGTGCTTCTGATACCTGTGTTAGGAATAATCACGCATTACAGGTATCAGTGCCCTCCAATTAATTCGCAAGCAACGTTAAGAATAAAATAATATTAAACAAAACTACCTGGATAAAAAGGGGATACTAGGTGCTGCAAGTGATGTAAATTACTTCAGCCAGATGTCGCTGCATACAGAGAATTTGTAAAGAGGTTAGCTCAGTTGGGAGAGCGCTGGCACGGTTAGCCAGAGGTCGCGTGTTCAAGTCTCGTTATGGGTGAATTTTTTAGCCTCTAAAAAGGTTTTTAAAATTGTCCTTCTCACGGATTAGTGCAACAAAGAATATAAAATCAAACTGACAAGTGAAAAGCTAATCAAAATGGATTTTTCGTTTTCTGCTGTTAATTTCAGTCTCCAGTTAGTAGTATACTGTATGTACATACACTGGACCGGTTATTGATTTGTTATTTGTACAGAATACGTGTTGCGATTAGAATATGGTCTACTCTTGAGATAACGTTATGAAATAAATTCTGCAGCCAATTAGCGATTGTTTTCTGTTAGCGTTTGTTTCCGCACCTAGGGTTTATTCATGTAGGTAAGTGCCATTGTTATATTTTGTATTTTTTATGTAACTTCTGTTTCTCACCTCTTAATCATTATTAAGGCTGCTTTTACTTCCCGCACTCCTGTTTGTCGCACATGTAGTAGTTCAACTGGAGATAATTGGGCCATTGTACGTAGCAAGTGCTGAATTATGTAAATACCTCAGACACTAGGGTTTCCTCACGATGTTTTCCTTCACAGTTAGCGAGAGGTATTGCTACTATAACTTCACAAATGTACGTAACTTAGAAACAAAGTCATAGGTACATGCCGGGATTCGAACCCGCGACCTCCCCAATGAGAAGCCGGCGTTCTACCGCTCCGCTACCACCGCTCGTCGCACATAAAAAATATATTGAATTGAAAGTATGAGTATGGTTCTGACAAGTCTGTGGCGGGCGCTGGGATATTTCATACATTTTTAGAGTTAATTCATATTTCATAATCTTGGGTTTTAAATGGAGCATGCCTAAGAAGTTTATAATTTTGCTTGCCAATTTTCTCCACTAACAACTTTACTAAGGGGTCGTCCATTAATCACGTGAGGCACATGATTAATGGACGACCCCATTAATCATGTGCCGGGTTCGGAACAAATCACGAAATATCACTAGGGGGAGGGGGGATGTAGTGGGATATCACGTGTATAAAGTTTCTATTCAAACCGAAACCGAAAAGCGGTGCATGACCTTGTCTCGCCGTTGCTGGGCAACGATTTCCCCGTGATTTTTTTAAATATACTTTGTACCAAAAAATACACGTGATTTTAGGTAGGGGGGAGTGGTAGTCACCATGCATCACCATTTGGTTAAAACTTACTAAAAAACATCACATAATTAGTGGACGACCATTAAATACTACGAAAATAAAAGTTGGCACATATGTCTAAAAGTTGCGACAGACCTCAATTATTTAACAGATGTCGCCAGGTGACAAGGTCGCACTGCCTACATAGGTAGATAGATAGATAGATAGATAGAATATTCTTTATTGTATGTACACCAGGAATTACATCAGAATCATAAAAATCCAAAGCGGTGCGACGCGATGAAACTACAATTCATACTTTATTATGACAATTGGATATACATTGCGTAGCTGAATCTCCCTGCTTGTTAATCCGTGTGTTAATCGACTTTGCAATGTACATCGAATAGTAAACATGAATTGTAGTTTCGATCTTGCCTGACTGCCCGTCGCGGCAATCGCGCGAGATCGGAAGGCTACATTCGGGATCTTTTAAACGATATTTTGTAATAAAAATTATTTTTTCAGCAAAAGAAATGCATTACATTCTATTGCTGACCATAGTTTCTGCTGTCGTCAAGTCTACAGTCGGAGTCGATTGCGACGCATGCATACAAGAACAATGCTACGTGAAGAGCACGATCTATAGAGGTCAAATCTTGTACGACATAGTAGTCGATCGCAGCACAAACGAAATGTTCTTTCAATTTATGAGAAACAGTTTCTTTCTCACCAAAGTCCTACACAACCTGGACACAAAGACATCAAGACATCTACATATACCAAGCGACGTCCATGTCACATCCGCAGCTTTCAATGAAGAAAATGGAGAATTATATCTGGTTTCCAACGGACGTTTAATTTTGTATAAAAATGACACGTATCAGTATTTGGCATTGAATGATTTTGAAATACATCAGATCCAGTATGCAAGTCGTCTCTATTTTTCCAGGCTACCGAAAGGAATTTGTCAGAAAGACGGTAACAATGTGACATGTTATGAAGGTCTGAAAAATATAACCGTGGATGATTTTGTAATTGATAACAACGATGATATATTTTACAGAAGTGGATCTGAGATATACAAATTTCAAAGCCCCAATCAAATATTTTTGGTTTCACAGCCCTTTGCTCGACTAGGTGTAGATAAACACGGCGAACTCTATTACACCGTCGAAAATAAAATTTGGAAGTTCAACTATGATAAATGCGAATTTGTTGAGATTGGTTTAGTAAACAATGCTCATATTAATGGATATACGTTTGATAGAGACAATAATTTCATTTACCGTGAAGATAATTTATTTCTGCCACCTAAGATCTGTAAGTTATCTTTGAACCAAGGTGTAAATTGTACTATAGATAATGACGAAATTGTTGTCAGCTCGGGAAACAGGCCCCTTGAAAATCATTGGTCACTTCAATCCTTTTAGGAAAATGATAAAAGTTCATTCGAAAATTACAAAATTTTCGGACGCGCTATTGCGCACCTTTATCTTCTATAAGTCTTAGGCCCCTCGCCCACTGCGACTTTTTGTAGTGATGCTGTCGCGTTTCGTAAACGCGTAACAGCATCGCTACGAACGCGCTTTAGTCGCATTTACAACGCGCTACAGAAGCGAGGCCAACGCGCTACTAACGCGCTAGGGCTCTTTAGTTATTTACTGCAATACGCAATAGAATCAAGCAAACATGAAACATTATTAAATAATAAATATTTTAAATAATAATAATATTTTTTTAATTCTTCCTTGTATTATAATTTTCCACTATTTTGCACTATAAAAGAAATTTCTTAATATTGTTAAAAATTAATAATAAATGTACATATTTATATTCCGGCAACTCAGGTTAATTATGTTAAAGACATATATTTTAAAAAGTTTGAGAAAAAAACTTAAACTGTTCAACATGTTTCAGAATTATGATGCATCACAAAAATAACCCTGTATAAAACCGTGGTAGGTAGGATAAACACCATAAATCGGGCGCACTGCGTGCGCACTTTTTACGATAGTGCTACCAATTAGCTACGATAGTGCTTCGAATTATCTGTTATGGCAAGTGTAAAATATATTTACATATTTGGTTAAAAGGTACTTTTTAGTAATAATTTAGTTGTTTTTACTATATTCGCTATATCGTGACCCCCTACTACTGAACTAAAAGACGTTACACGTCCAAAATACTCAAAATAACACTTAAGTTGTGTCATATCTCCATTTGAATGTATTGATAAACAAGCTGTGAGTGATCCAAATAAACAAAAACAAAACAAATGTTTCCAGAGACCGCGTGGCGGCGGCACATCTCCAACCTCTGAGCAAGCAGGACTACAAAAAGAAGTGTCCGAGGGGCTGGAACCAGTGCGCCAGCAAGGATAAGGATTACGACGAATAGACCATTCGTTCTCTAGTTACCAGTTTCATTCAAAATCTTCCATCGTAGAACTATTGTGATTTCTTTTTCCATTAATTCCGTTTTCAGTAACCCAAAGGTTGCCGCGCTAACGACACAGTGTCAACAAAATCCAATGACACAATATCCGAAAAAAGGCTCTCCAGTCAATCCGGCGAAGTGTTTAAAATTTAGTTCAGATGGAATGTTAATGCTCTAATGTGGAATGTTTGTCACGAAACAATACACAACTTTGTTTCATTTCAGATGCCAATTTCCATTTTATTGATTTCATTTCAAAACTTAGTTTACGTGACCTTTATAACTTCTCGCACTTTGACGTAACAAAGTTGTCCAATGTACGTGGTGCGAGTAGAAACTCCATTATAGTTGTAGGCAAAATTCCGATGTGTGGCGGTGGCAGTGTCGAGTGCAGTCTCGGTGGTTTTTGTTTGATAGCTGTATATTAAAATTCAATGGCTATATAGTACCTCACTTTGTAACCCCCAACCCGGATATTAAAAGGTATGAACCCCCGATAGTAAATAGAAAACGGTACTATGATGCAAAACACTCTAATGGCCAACTGTGATCGTCTAGTCTAGTGAGAACCCTTCATTGTGAACGTAATAATAACCCAAGAACTTTTAGGATAAGAGATTGAGTAATGAATGTATGTAAGAGATCCGTTAAAATAATAAAAGTGGAACTAAGAACATTCAGTTCAAACCAAATGTTTACTAGAAAATGTAAATTTTGGGAAGATTCGAAGAAACTAAAATAGCAATAAAGCAACATTAAATAAGCAGAAGCGAGACAAGATTGAAATAAAAGAAGAAGATTTAAGTAGAGAAGTTAAGTTTAGAAGACAATAAATTAAAGGTTAATAAAATAAATTCCATCTAAATAAGATAAGATTATAGTAGCAAAATATTTGAAATAAATAACTACTTGTCATACTACTACACATGTGAGTGTTTTAGTATAACGTCCCCTACCAAAGGCCGGTTAAGGCAGACATTATTAGCCAGCCAAGTAGATAATATTGGATAAGAAGAAGTGAGTGGAATACTCAATTATCTACTAGCCGATAGTGCTAATTATATCTACCGTGGATGGGGATTGGCCACCACTACGTTATACCGTTAGTATATACTTATAAATAATAAAACTATGACTGACTAGAAATAAGGATACAATGATTCATTATTCCTTGTCTATGCCTTAAGAAAACATACATGATTAACGCAAGAATTGGCAAAGTGACGTTCAGCAGTACAATGCATTGGCAGACGAGAGTGAGAGAGGTAAAAAACCAAATGCACAAAGTACGTTGGAATAAGACTTCATCGAAGCTTACCAACACTGAAACAGTCCGGCCAAACCCACGCAACCATGAAATGTCACCCAAAGACATAAGTCATACAAATAAATATAGTAAAAGCAATAAAAGCTTTGAGCAGGCATAGACATATTAAAACTCAAGTCACTTCACACAATTAACGCAAGAAACGGCAAAGGGATGTTCAGCAGTACAATGCATTGGCAGACGATAGTGTGAGAGAGGTAATAACCAAATGCACAAAGTACGTTGGAATAAGACTTCATCGAAGCTTACCAACACTGAAACAATCCAGCCGAGCTCACGCAACTATGAGATGCCACTCAAGGACAAGTCAAACATAATAAAAGCTTTAAGCAAGTATAGAGATCTTAAGACTCAAGACGCTTCACACAATTAACGCAAGAAACGGCAAAGGGATGCTCAGCAGTACAATGCATTGGCGGACGAGAGTGTGAGAGGTAATAACCAAATGCACAAAGTACGTTGAAATAAGACTTCATCGAAGCTTACCAACACTGAAACAATCCAGCCGCGCTCACGCAACTATGAGATTAAGCAGAGTATTAAGCCAATATACTTAAAATGAATATAGCATTACTACTACAAAGCCTATAGTGGCTCTTAACTACTCCCTAACGTCCCATAACGTCTTTCAATTCCTAACAATAATCCGTGTTTTAACCACCCTATATATTATTCACCCTATATTGCGCCTAAAATGCAATAATACTAAAGAAACAACGGTCGGAAGGAAAAGTATCTACGCACCTACATAAATTGTTCCTACCTCTGCAATAGTGGAATGACCCGTCCGAAGGTCAAAAGATAGGTACCTACGAAGCTAATATTTTCGTTTCGTTTTACCTATTCCTCAGTTTGAAATGATCACCGTGTGGATGAAACGCACCAACCTTTACGCCTAGTTTTAAGGTAAGGACCAGAGACATAGATAAGCAGTAAGTTTAGTAGCTACTAATTCAAGACTCGCACAATTAAATAACGAACACAATCTTTTAGTCAAACAGAGTTTTGCAGGTTTACATTAGCGCGGCGCGGAATTTTGCGGGGTTACATCTACATCCTTATGAGTAGGTGATAAGAGAATTACTTAACGCTATCTTTTACAGACGGGTTTGGAAACAGATTTATTGAACACTAAACCTATTGCGACATATTGATCACAATATCACTACACTACAAAACATTGTGGAAGCACCAATTTCACTTATTTTAGTTTTATTAAATGAACCTTAAACGCATCTAATGACCGCATTGTTATGGTGGGGACTTGGGGAAATACTTACTCTCATCATACAACTGGATACCCTGAAAGAAAAGGGGAAGCCTGCCTAATTTTTCCCAACCCCGTAAGCTAATATATTTAACCACCCATCAAAATTATTGTTGTTTCAGCAAAACAAACCCCATTTACATTTAATCGTGTGTATGCGTGAGTGCCTAAGGTGTCTCCCTAGTCACAGCTATTTCCTACTTCTATCCTCCCTAACTCCGGAAAACCAGACTGTTTCAAATTACTTGGTAACTTGACTCAGTTAGCTTTCAGACTTTCTGGCCGGCCAGAGTGTGTAGCCTAGGATGTGTATGCGCAGGTGGTTTTATGGGTTCGGTAACCACCCGCAAGGTAAGAATATTCGGAATATAATACATAAATATGTTATGGGTGCAAAGTGCCAGAGGGCTAGAATCGTCTGTCACTCAGGGTAAGCAGGGGGAAAATTGCTACACCACGTATGCTAACGGAAGAAGATCTAACACCGCATTCACAAGAAGCATTTTATCCCAATCTTCAAACAAGATAATTAATGTAATTATCTCAATTCAAAATTATTGTTAGTATTACTTTTTTATTATTAAATTAAATTGGGAACGCCTCCGGTGAAGGGATTCTTTAAACCTTTCAACCCAAGCAGACTCAGATTCAGCCGTAGCATAGTAAGCAGAGCTAGATTTTGGGTTCCTTAGTCCGTTAATTTAAACTTCTTAAGGCTCCCAAGTGAATTCGCTCTAAATTCACACGTTTGTATACTGAAACTCAATTACCACTAGCTAGTGGAATTAAGCTAAAGTAATAAGTGGAATTAAATGACTGCAAAGGCTCAGAAAGCTATGACACAAGAATGATATCGATTATCTCGTGTGCCCCCGCCGAGCCTTGGTTATTTGACAAAGGCTAGACACACGGACCATCCATAGCATACCTTTGTCACCGTGAGTAATCCTTTGCACAAATTTATTTCCGCATAAACGTAGTACTGTGGAGGAAAAGGATTAGTAAACTTTTATTTCGCGAGAGCTACCCTAATTACTAAGGCTGAAAACCCTATTTTACGCGGAAAACTTCTAGCTAAATATACAAACGGTTTAGGAATCGAAGGCCGCTTCTAACTTTACACTTTCACTTTCAAATCTCATTCCCTAGCTAAGAAAGTAATTCAGAACCTGAAACTTCACACCAGAGCTGATAGTCTGGGACGCAATGCCCACAGGTGATGTTAGGTTACAAATCCAAAACCACTCTCCTACTTTCGAATTTAAATGCAAACGAAACTCCCTAATAGTAATAAATTCACAAAATGGCGAATTTGCCTACGAGCGCAGCAGACGTATTTACTGTTCAATTTTCTGTTCCGGAAAAAGCCCCGAGCACTTCCCGAACCCAGCTTTTATAACCTCGCAGCCCCCTCCTGATATGATGCCACTTCTCCCTCTCGCGAAACCAATAACGAAATCCCGCCAACTAAGAATTTTATTCCTTATTGCTATTGATTTAAGGACTTCAACATTGGTAATTCTATTTTTGTTCGTCAAACTCGTACCACATCGCGCCACTATCTTCTCAATCAATTTCAGAACTTTAATATTATGCTATTTTATAAATTAATATTGAATGTCTGCAATTATATTGTCAATTAAGTTTCTATTTATTTATCTCGACATTTCCCGATTGATTTATTTTTCTACAATCCTTTTATCAATTTATTCAACGCACATTTGAATGACGCGGTGGTGTTTTCGAAAAACTAGTTTCTGTTAATAACAAAGTTTCGTATCTCGTATATAGAACAACATCTCTTTAATTCAGTCTATATTCACCTAAACATACTCTACTTTATCTACAATTGGGATTTGAAGCGTTATAATGATTTATTTGGTTGGCGCCAACCGGACGCAAATAACAGTGGCGCCCCCCCCACTTAAACGGTTAATATCGTATTAACAAAGAACTAATACTGATACGCTACTCACTCCTAGATGGAGCTAACTCTAGAGCTTATGCGAAGATATTCGATAATGGGGACTTGCACTAAGAAAAACTTTAATAAAGTATGAGAGGACACGTCTAAAGACAAACAAACGTGGTATCTCTTTCTTCCGCGACCATACACTCCCTACGATACAAACAGTCAATAAGTCAATACAATCACGTGGCACTACAACGCGCCATACAACTCGACCTCAGACCATGACGTCACTCCCCAGCGTATGAACGCACCGCCTACTATGTATGAAGCGTTTATCAATATATATGTCATTTCGTAAAATAATGTTTCTAAGAAAACGTTCAGAGTTCAACGAAAACTAAATTCTACGTTTTTAAGTAGAAATGAGGTCCTTGAGAAGCATGTCTGGTGCTACTTTGAATGACCGGACACGTAACCGTGTGACTAGAAAACGTTGTGGACTAAAAGAGGATGCAGTGACTAAAATTGAGAAAGGAATGTTGAGTTCGCTTGGACATGTGGAGCGGATGAAGACAGAAAGACTGACGAAACAAATCCATCGAACAAATATGGGTGGAAGGGCCGGCAAGGGACGACCCAGACGGACACACCCCGACCAAACAAGGGATGCATTAGCAAAGGGCAAGACAAAAGCACCCGAAACCGGCGCGCGCGCAAGCAACGACCAATGAATGTTGAGGAAGCGACAGCGATCCGTCAAGATCGCAACAAGTAGCAGTCCCCGACCTTCGCCTACCCCTCCGGGACACAGGCGTGAGTCTATGTTGTTTTGTTAAAGTTTTATATGATTTAAGTTCCCTATTTATTTAGTACCTGGATGACCGAGCTTTTCGGATGCAATTTTTTGTTTTGTTTTAGAGAATGAATTAAGAAAGTGTCATCTATGAACAAAGTGATGAACTGCCATGTACTGTATTAGATTTAGGTGACAGACTTTCTTCAATCCAAAATTTATTAGTTGTGCTATTTCGCAAGAGAGATGTCATTGTAATTAATCTCAATTATCGTAAACCATCCCTAAAACAAGTTGTATAATTTAATCTACAAAAGACAACGCAATATTTCACAAAAACTGTTTAAATGTTTACAAATGCTACAAAACGAAAGCTTTTCGGATGCACTTTTTTTTTTTTTGTTTTTGTTTTAGAGAATGAATTCAGACCCACGCGTTTAGACCGGTAGCGTCACCTATGAATAAAGCGACGAACCGTCATGCATTGTAACAGGCTTCAGGTGAAAAACCCTCTTCAATCCATAATTTATTAGTTGTGCCAACTCGCAAAATAGATGCCGTTGTAATTAATCTCAATTATCGTAAATATTTAATCTAGAAAAGACAACGCAATATTTCACAAGAACTGTTTAAATGTTTACAAATGATACAAACAAAATATACCTAGCTTTATTTTATGTTGGGGAACCAAATACGTTTAAGCGCTTTATCCGATTCTATAATACGTTCTTTAAATGTTTTACAATGCCTATATAAGTATATGATTATCATTTCTCGGTTTCTTTTAGCTTCTATCCTTAATCTTCTCGTGCAGAACACAATTCAACATGATATTAACGATCGTGAGCACTTGTACGGAGCTTGGTCCGTCACAATCAACCCCCAAAATTTGGATAAGACCTGTCGTTATCAAATTTTCAATAAAACTTAAGTGATCACGAGAGTAGTCTTGCTACATAAGTTACTAATTACTTGTTTCACTATTTTCCAGAAATGACGAAATGAGTGAGTTGTGTTTTTCAACCAGACTCTTCGGATAATTGCCTATGTGAAATTTCAATCGACACCGTTTTATTCGGATCGCTTAGTAGCTTTTAACACAGCCTATCATTTAAGACCTTGATAAAGGGATCCTGGTTGTGAGGCAGGACAGCCCGAAGGCACCGACTGCTAAGTACCAGATACACTCGCTTAAACTCCAAAGGGGAGGCCTCCCCAAGAGCAAACGTGCACCGGTAGTAGAACCGACCCTTACAATAGCCTCAAATAACAATCAGCTGCGAAATCACTACGGGAAGCTATCAAACAAACGATATTAATCAATGAAAATCCCCAATCGACAACATCTTCGCTTCTGGAGCCTGCTCAGTTGCCGAAACTAGTTCTTAGCTTCTTGTGGAGTCCGGGATACAAATACAGTTTAACTTAATTTAAAATGAAAATCAAAAGAAGTATTTATATCCGCTTGAGGTGTGTGCTGTATTCGGAAACTAAATAAAACAAGTTATCTGCGTAAAACCGATTCACCGAACTCTAGAACTTCCATTCAAGCCCCTTTTCATTCTCTTTCTAAATACTCCAACTAATTCCTTCTCCATTCATTGAATCATTTCCAAGCTTACTCTTACTTGCTTACATACTGATATAATGAAGCCTGAGAATTTAGCGAATGAACTCTTCGCAGATATGATTTTGATTACCGCGATATAAAATAAACTACTAATTTTATTATAAATTTGACAACCCTATCCAATGAGGAATAAAATAATTTGAACCAGAGCCCGCGATCGCAATAAAACGTAGTGATAGACGTTATGAGACGCAAGTAAAATTTTTAAAATTAAATTTGTTTTACCTTACACAGTACCACACGAATTACCTTGATTACCGTACACAATACCTCAATTTCAATTACCAGATTACCTTTCAAAACCGTTTCAATTACCTGGTTTAAGAAGTACAGTCAACGACGAAAATTAAATAATCAAGTGTAAATCCCGATTACATTAACTCGCGTCCGTATTTTATTAAAAATAGTATTTGGGTAAGACGTAAATTATGGTAAGGTACATTTAAATCCAAAGTTTGGTTTAAGAATATTCGATTATCTACTTTTATCGTTTACTGTACGCGGATTATTAAAATAAAACAAAATGTGTTGTTTTTTTCTCTATTATTTATAGTTTATTATAGGTACGTGGATTACTAGAATAAAATAAGTTTTTCTTTTTTTTTTTGTAATTAATAAATTAGTTTATTATGTCTATCAAGAAATTTACGAATCGATGGGAATAAAATATACTAAATTTATTTGACATATTGATATTTTAGCAAATTAAAATTAATCTCGAGTCTAATGGAATAATTTAGAATTCATGAATTTATTTGCGCCACCACTATACGAAACTATCGAGTTACGCAATACTAAATTCCTAGCAAAACTGTAATAGGTAATAGCAACCCCCCGTCGAGAAAACTTTTGTTAATTATGTTGCTTTTTTTTTCTTTTACAACCCCACAACCCCCCAAATAAAAGACAAGTTTCCGCGTAATGGAATGCTAAACCGAATGTAAAAATATCAACCCCCAGCATGAAAATATTTAAAATGAAATACATCAATAAATAAAAATAAGAAAGATCTTTCACAACAATAACTATTAATTAATAAGCAAAACAAGTATTAAAGTATTTAAGAATTTAAAATCGCGTAAGAAAATTCATATTTTGACAACCCCCCACAAAGCAGACCTTTGACTAATTAATGTAACCCGATGACATTCGATTTTTTTTTTAAATTCCCTAATTATCTTCTTAATTAACTAAACTGGAATTATTATTGGCCTTAGTTTACCTATGAAGGAACCTTCTGACGTAAAACATAATTTGATACAACCCCCTGAATAAAAACTGTATAAACGTACCTACTTAAAACGATCGAACAGTATAACCTCTACAGACTATTATTAAAATCCGACACGAAAGCATTGAATCAACTAAAGATTTATTGTAAATTAACGTAATTTGAATAGAAATTACCAAGACGTTATGAAACGTTAGTTAAAATAACGTGATTACACGTAAACAATTAGATAAATAGATCCATACACGAATTAAATATTTATTTTTACCCGTGCGTACATCCATAAATCTATGCGAAAGCAAAATTAACGGATCTCAATCATACCCTCATCGTCAATCTCAAACCTTTCCATTTCACGAACATCAAATTGTGGCATAAAGCCAACGATAATAATTAAAAATAAGAATATTCTGCATCATAAAACATACAAACTACTCAAACTAGTATTAATATATCCTGGTCACGGCACCAAATTGTAACCCCCAACCCGGATATTAAAAGGTATGAACCCCCGATAGTAAATAGAAAACGGTACTATGATGCAAAACACTCTAATGGCCAACTGTGATCGTCTAGTCTAGTGAGAACCCTTCATTGTGAACGTAATAATAACCCAAGAACTTTTAGGATAAGAGATTGAGTAATGAATGTATGTAAGAGATCCGTTAAAATAATAAAAGTGGAACTAAGAACATTCAGTTCAAACCAAATGTTTACTAGAAAATGTAAATTTTGGGAAGATTCGAAGAAACTAAAATAGCAATAAAGCAACATTAAATAAGCAGAAGCGAGACAAGATTGAAATAAAAGAAGAAGATTTAAGTAGAGAAGTTAAGTTTAGAAGACAATAAATTAAAGGTTAATAAAATAAATTCCATCTAAATAAGATAAGATTATAGTAGCAAAATATTTGAAATAAATAACTACTTGTCATACTACTACACATGTGAGTGTTTTAGTATAACGTCCCCTACCAAAGGCCGGTTAAGGCAGACATTATTAGCCAGCCAAGTAGATAATATTGGATAAGAAGAAGTGAGTGGAATACTCAATTATCTACTAGCCGATAGTGCTAATTATATCTACCGTGGATGGGGATTGGCCACCACTACGTTATACCGTTAGTATATACTTATAAATAATAAAACTATGACTGACTAGAAATAAGGATACAATGATTCATTATTCCTTGTCTATGCCTTAAGAAAACATACATGATTAACGCAAGAATTGGCAAAGTGACGTTCAGCAGTACAATGCATTGGCAGACGAGAGTGAGAGAGGTAAAAAACCAAATGCACAAAGTACGTTGGAATAAGACTTCATCGAAGCTTACCAACACTGAAACAGTCCGGCCAAACCCACGCAACCATGAAATGTCACCCAAAGACATAAGTCATACAAATAAATATAGTAAAAGCAATAAAAGCTTTGAGCAGGCATAGACATATTAAAACTCAAGTCACTTCACACAATTAACGCAAGAAACGGCAAAGGGATGTTCAGCAGTACAATGCATTGGCAGACGATAGTGTGAGAGAGGTAATAACCAAATGCACAAAGTACGTTGGAATAAGACTTCATCGAAGCTTACCAACACTGAAACAATCCAGCCGAGCTCACGCAACTATGAGATGCCACTCAAGGACAAGTCAAACATAATAAAAGCTTTAAGCAAGTATAGAGATCTTAAGACTCAAGACGCTTCACACAATTAACGCAAGAAACGGCAAAGGGATGCTCAGCAGTACAATGCATTGGCGGACGAGAGTGTGAGAGGTAATAACCAAATGCACAAAGTACGTTGAAATAAGACTTCATCGAAGCTTACCAACACTGAAACAATCCAGCCGCGCTCACGCAACTATGAGATTAAGCAGAGTATTAAGCCAATATACTTAAAATGAATATAGCATTACTACTACAAAGCCTATAGTGGCTCTTAACTACTCCCTAACGTCCCATAACGTCTTTCAATTCCTAACAATAATCCGTGTTTTAACCACCCTATATATTATTCACCCTATATTGCGCCTAAAATGCAATAATACTAAAGAAACAACGGTCGGAAGGAAAAGTATCTACGCACCTACATAAATTGTTCCTACCTCTGCAATAGTGGAATGACCCGTCCGAAGGTCAAAAGATAGGTACCTACGAAGCTAATATTTTCGTTTCGTTTTACCTATTCCTCAGTTTGAAATGATCACCGTGTGGATGAAACGCACCAACCTTTACGCCTAGTTTTAAGGTAAGGACCAGAGACATAGATAAGCAGTAAGTTTAGTAGCTACTAATTCAAGACTCAGGAGAGGACGGAATCACATCAGAGCTCCTGAAAGCGGGTGGAACACCAGTACTTAAAGTCCTTCAGAAGCTCTTCAATTCCGTCGTGCTCGAAGGAAAAACGCCAGAAGCATGGAACAGAAGCGTGGTGACGCTGTTCTTCAAGAAAGGTGATAACTCTCTATTGAAGAACTACCGACCCATCTCGCTTCTGAGCCATGTTTATAAGCTGTTTTCGAGGGTCCTCACGAATCGTCTCGAACGCAGGTTTGATGACTTCCAGCCTCCCGAACAAGCCGGTTTCCGAAAGGGCTTTAGTACCATAGACCACATCCACACGCTGCGGCAAATTATACAGAAGACTGAGGAGTATAATTTGCCATTCTGCTTAGCGTTTGTGGACTATGAGAAAGCCTTCGATTCGATCGAGACATGGGCAGTGCTCGAGTCTCTCCAGCGTTGCCGTATTGACTATCGGTATATCGAGGTGCTGAAGTGCTTGTACAACAGCGCCACCATGTCGGTCCGAGTACAGGAGCAGAATTCGGAGGCAATTCCATTGAGAAGAGGCGTGAGACAGGGAGACGTTATCTCTCCGAAACTGTTCACGAACGCACTGGAAGATGCCTTCAAGCTTCTGGAATGGCAGGGACGCGGCATCAATATCAATGGCGAGTACATCACGCACCTTCGATTTGCCGACGATATAGTAGTCATGGCAGAAACGATGGAAGACCTCGGCATAATGCTCGACGACCTCAGTCGAGTTTCCCAACGTGTGGGCCTTAAAATGAACATGGACAAAACGAAGGTCATGTCGAACGCTCGTGTTGTGCCCACCCCAATAACATTGGGGAACACGACTCTCGAAGTTGTAGACGAATACGTCTACTTAGGACAAACAATCCAACTAGGCCGGTCCAACTTCGTGAAAGAGGTCAATCGTCGAATCCAACTCGGCTGGGCAGCTTTCGGGAAACTTAGAAAAGTCTTTTCGTCTAATATACCTCAATCGCTCAAGACAAAATTATACAACCAGTGTGTGTTACCAGTGATGACTTATGGCACTGAAACGTGGTCTCTCACTATGGGCCTCATAAGAAGGCTCAAGGTCACGCAACGAGCTATGGAAAGGGCTATGCTCGGAATTTCTCTACGAGATCGAATCAGAAATGATGAGATCCGTAGACGAACGAAAGTCGTCGACATAGCCCAGCGGATTAGTAAGTTGAAGTGGCAGTGGGCGGGGCACATAGCACGCAGAACTGATGGCCGATGGGGCCGAAAAGTTCTCGAATGGAGACCACATATCGGCAAGCGCAGCGTGGGACGACCAGCCACAAGATGGACAGATGACGTCATTCAAGTGGCAGGAAGACGCTGGATGCAGGCCGCTTCCAACCGGTCTTTTTGGAAATCCATGGAGGAGGCCTATGTCCAGCAGTGGACTTCTTGTGGCTGAATGATGATGATGATGAATTCAAGACTCGCACAATTAAATAACGAACACAATCTTTTAGTCAAACAGAGTTTTGCAGGTTTACATTAGCGCGGCGCGGAATTTTGCGGGGTTACATCTACATCCTTATGAGTAGGTGATAAGAGAATTACTTAACGCTATCTTTTACAGACGGGTTTGGAAACAGATTTATTGAACACTAAACCTATTGCGACATATTGATCACAATATCACTACACTACAAAACATTGTGGAAGCACCAATTTCACTTATTTTAGTTTTATTAAATGAACCTTAAACGCATCTAATGACCGCATTGTTATGGTGGGGACTTGGGGAAATACTTACTCTCATCATACAACTGGATACCCTGAAAGAAAAGGGGAAGCCTGCCTAATTTTTCCCAACCCCGTAAGCTAATATATTTAACCACCCATCAAAATTATTGTTGTTTCAGCAAAACAAACCCCATTTACATTTAATCGTGTGTATGCGTGAGTGCCTAAGGTGTCTCCCTAGTCACAGCTATTTCCTACTTCTATCCTCCCTAACTCCGGAAAACCAGACTGTTTCAAATTACTTGGTAACTTGACTCAGTTAGCTTTCAGACTTTCTGGCCGGCCAGAGTGTGTAGCCTAGGATGTGTATGCGCAGGTGGTTTTATGGGTTCGGTAACCACCCGCAAGGTAAGAATATTCGGAATATAATACATAAATATGTTATGGGTGCAAAGTGCCAGAGGGCTAGAATCGTCTGTCACTCAGGGTAAGCAGGGGGAAAATTGCTACACCACGTATGCTAACGGAAGAAGATCTAACACCGCATTCACAAGAAGCATTTTATCCCAATCTTCAAACAAGATAATTAATGTAATTATCTCAATTCAAAATTATTGTTAGTATTACTTTTTTATTATTAAATTAAATTGGGAACGCCTCCGGTGAAGGGATTCTTTAAACCATTCAACCCAAGCAGACTCAGATTCAGCCGTAGCATAGTAAGCAGAGCTAGATTTTGGGTTCCTTAGTCCGTTAATTTAAACTTCTTAAGGCTCCCAAGTGAATTCGCTCTAAATTCACACGTTTGTATACTGAAACTCAATTACCACTAGCTAGTGGAATTAAGCTAAAGTAATAAGTGGAATTAAATGACTGCAAAGGCTCAGAAAGCTATGACACAAGAATGATATCGATTATCTCGTGTGCCCCCGCCGAGCCTTGGTTATTTGACAAAGGCTAGACACACGGACCATCCATAGCATACCTTTGTCACCGTGAGTAATCCTTTGCACAAATTTATTTCCGCATAAACGTAGTACTGTGGAGGAAAAGGATTAGTAAACTTTTATTTCGCGAGAGCTACCCTAATTACTAAGGCTGAAAACCCTATTTTACGCGGAAAACTTCTAGCTAAATATACAAACGGTTTAGGAATCGAAGGCCGCTTCTAACTTTACACTTTCACTTTCAAATCTCATTCCCTAGCTAAGAAAGTAATTCAGAACCTGAAACTTCACACCAGAGCTGATAGTCTGGGACGCAATGCCCACATGTGATGTTAGGTTACAAATCCAAAACCACTCTCCTACTTTCGAATTTAAATGCAAACGAAACTCCCTAATAGTAATAAATTCACAAAATGGCGAATTTGCCTACGAGCGCAGCAGACGTATTTACTGTTCAATTTTCTGTTCCGGAAAAAGCCCCGAGCACTTCCCGAACCCAGCTTTTATAACCTCGCAGCCCCCTCCTGATATGATGCCACTTCTCCCTCTCGCGAAACCAATAACGAAATCCCGCCAACTAAGAATTTTATTCCTTATTGCTATTAATTTAAGGACTTCAACATTGGTAATTCTATTTTTGTTCGTCAAACTCGTACCACATCGCGCCACTATCTTCTCAATCAATTTCAGAACTTTAATATTATGCTATTTTATAAATTAATATTGAATGTCTGCAATTATATTGTCAATTAAGTTTCTATTTATTTATCTCGACATTTCCCGATTGATTTATTTTTCTACAATCCTTTTATCAATTTATTCAACGCACATTTGAATGACGCGGTGGTGTTTTCGAAAAACTAGTTTCTGTTAATAACAAAGTTTCGTATCTCGTATATAGAACAACATCTCTTTAATTCAGTCTATATTCACCTAAACATACTCTACTTTATCTACAATTGGGATTTGAAGCGTTATAATGATTTATTTGGTTGGCGCCAACCGGACGCAAATAACAGTGGCGCCCCCCCCCACTTAAACGGTTAATATCGTATTAACAAAGAACTAATACTGATACGCTACTCACTCCTAGATGGAGCTAACTCTAGAGCTTATGCGAAGATATTCGATAATGGGGACTTGCACTAAGAAAAACTTTAATAAAGTATGAGAGGACACGTCTAAAGACAAACAAACGTGGTATCTCTTTCTTCCGCGACCATACACTCCCTACGATACAAACAGTCAATAAGTCAATACAATCACGTGGCACTACAACGCGCCATACAACTCGACCTCAGACCATGACGTCACTCCCCAGCGTATGAACGCACCGCCTACTATGTATGAAGCGTTTATCAATATATATGTCATTTCGTAAAATAATGTTTCTAAGAAAACGTTCAGAGTTCAACGAAAACTAAATTCTACGTTTTTAAGTAGAAATGAGGTCCTTGAGAAGCATGTCTGGTGCTACTTTGAATGACCGGACACGTAACCGTGTGACTAGAAAACGTTGTGGACTAAAAGAGGATGCAGTGACTAAAATTGAGAAAGGAATGTTGAGTTCGCTTGGACATGTGGAGCGGATGAAGACAGAAAGACTGACGAAACAAATCCATCGAACAAATATGGGTGGAAGGGCCGGCAAGGGACGACCCAGACGGACACACCCCGACCAAACAAGGGATGCATTAGCAAAGGGCAAGACAAAAGCACCCGAAACCGGCGCGCGCGCAAGCAACGACCAATGAATGTTGAGGAAGCGACAGCGATCCGTCAAGATCGCAACAAGTAGCAGTCCCCGACCTTCGCCTACCCCTCCGGGACACAGGCGTGAGTCTATGTTGTTTTGTTAAAGTTTTATATGATTTAAGTTCCCTATTTATTTAGTACCTGGATGACCGAGCTTTTCGGATGCAATTTTTTGTTTTGTTTTAGAGAATGAATTAAGAAAGTGTCATCTATGAACAAAGTGATGAACTGCCATGTACTGTATTAGATTTAGGTGACAGACTTTCTTCAATCCAAAATTTATTAGTTGTGCTATTTCGCAAGAGAGATGTCATTGTAATTAATCTCAATTATCGTAAACCATCCCTAAAACAAGTTGTATAATTTAATCTACAAAAGACAACGCAATATTTCACAAAAACTGTTTAAATGTTTACAAATGCTACAAAACGAAAGCTTTTCGGATGCACTTTTTTTTTTTTTGTTTTTGTTTTAGAGAATGAATTCAGACCCACGCGTTTAGACCGGTAGCGTCACCTATGAATAAAGCGACGAACCGTCATGCATTGTAACAGGCTTCAGGTGAAAAACCCTCTTCAATCCATAATTTATTAGTTGTGCCAACTCGCAAAATAGATGCCGTTGTAATTAATCTCAATTATCGTAAATATTTAATCTAGAAAAGACAACGCAATATTTCACAAGAACTGTTTAAATGTTTACAAATGATACAAACAAAATATACCTAGCTTTATTTTATGTTGGGGAACCAAATACGTTTAAGCGCTTTATCCGATTCTATAATACGTTCTTTAAATGTTTTACAATGCCTATATAAGTATATGATTATCATTTCTCGGTTTCTTTTAGCTTCTATCCTTAATCTTCTCGTGCAGAACACAATTCAACATGATATTAACGATCGTGAGCACTTGTACGGAGCTTGGTCCGTCACAATTTCAATTTTCAATCGTGATGCAATATCGGACGCAATGTAGGGAACGCCTGCCAGTTATGTCGTAGCAAAGTCGCCTCAAGTTTGTGGAGGCTCTCCACAGAGGTTTTATTTTATTTTATGTTTTTGAATTTTGAATTTGAGTCTTTGTTTTATTCAGTTTTTTCCTGTTTGTGACAGATTGTAAATATAGTTTGAACTGAAAACATCATTTTGTCTTTATTTAATATTTCATCATTTTTATCGTCGCAAACCCAACTGCGGGCGCAGAGGCCTGCATATCTGGTGACACCTCGACGTTTCTTCACCAACCAACTGATCACGGACTGTGTATAAAACTGCTGACTGGCCTTGACTCCCAATGGCCACGAAAGATGAGGAACAACTGCCGTTCCACGATGCAGAGGTTTCTACCGTATCTCTCCAGCAGAAAATACTGTATAAAATAAATTTTGGAGGGATCACGCAAGGGTGTGGTTCTTACAGTTTGAAGCCATCATCGGTTCGCATCGACCAAGGGACGACGCAAAATATCGCCTGGTATTGGGTGTTTTAACACAAACAGAAATTGAACAGGTTAGCGATATTCTTATAAATCCCCCTGCGACGAATAAATATGAGGCGTTAAAAAGCCGCCTGATCTCTGTGTACGAGGAGTCAGAGTCAAAACAGTTTCAGAAGCTACTTAGTGAAGTGGAACTTGGTGACCAAAAACCGTCACAGCTACTCCGCCGGATGCGCGACCTTTCAGCCTCGAAGGTGCCGGACGACGCTCTACGGGTCATGTGGATGGGCCATCTCCCTGCGCATGTCCGAGCTGTTTTGTCTATATCTGATACAAGGTTAGACGACCTGGCCACCATGGCCGATAAAATGATGGAGCACACTAGCAACTTCAATGTCGCCGCAGTCAAACAAATTTCACCTACTCCCACCACCACCGCCGACAAATTCGATCTGTTGCTTTCGGAAATGACAAAGATGAAGGTAGAGATTGCCGAACTGCGACGAGGACGAGATCGACGACCGTATCGAACCCGCTCAAGCTCCAGAGGAAGGCCAAGATCCAACTCACGCGGACGCCGCCATGCCAACTACGGAGGACCGAATTGGCTATGTTATTATCACCACCGTTACGGCGATAAGGCGCGAAAGTGTGAGGAACCCTGCGCCAAGACGCGGAAGGAAAACTAGAGGCGACACCGACCATGGCGGAAGTCGGTGTGTTCAGTGACCGCCTATGTTTATACGATAAAAACACTACTGAAAAATTCCTCGTAGACACCGGCGCGGACATCTCAGTAATTGCAGCAAGGGGGCAAAAAGAAGTCGGTCTCAAGCACGTATAAATTGTATGCAGCTAATAATACGCCGATACACACATATGGACAGAGGACTATAACTCTGGACTTCGGCTTGCGACGCAGTTTCAAGTGGAAATTTATCATCGCCGACGTAAAAACTTCCATTTTAGGTGCGGACTTTTTAAATTTTCACAGATTACTAGTAGATATACATAACCGAAAAATAATCGACAGCATCACCGAACTGTCAATCAATGGATTGCGCATAGAGCGTTGTGACAGTGGTACTATTAGAACCGTGAGTACATCTGATCCCTATCATGAACTCCTATCTCATTACCCAGATATCATCCGACCATTGTCATTAAAAGAGCCACCAAAGCACGATGTAGTACATCACATAGAGACTACAGGCCCACCGTTAAGTAGTCGAGCACGACCTCTCCCACCTGACCGCTATATGCGCGTCAAACGGGAATTCGAATATATGTTAGAGACAGGTATCTGCCGCCCATCTAGAGGCCCTTGGGCCACCCCACTTCACGTAGTTCCAAAGAAAGGTGGAGAGATAAGACCTTGTGGCGACTACCGACGACTAAACGCAGTCACAAAACCCGATTGTTACTCCATACCACGTGTACATGATTTTACAGGCTTAATAGGTAACAAAACTATATTCACCCGTTTAGATTTATGTAAAGCATACCACCAAATTCCAGTTGCAGAGAAGGATATTGAAAAAACCGCTTTAATAACCCCTTTTGGCCTATTTGAGTACCCGAGAATGCCATTTGGTTTAAGAAATGCGGCACAAACTTTTCAAAGGTTTATGCACAAGGTTTTACATGGTTTAGAATTTGTTTTTGTATATATTGATGACGTGTTGATATTTTCAGACAACGAGGTACAACACAGGGAACATCTAAAAGCAGTTTTCGAGAGGCTAGATAATTATGGAGTATCATTGAACGTAGCAAAGTGTGAATTCGGTAAGGCAGAATTAATTTTTCTCGGCTATCATATCTCAGGCAGTGGCATAAGGCCCCCTGAAGACAAAGTCCAAGCCATTGTAGACTATCCTCTCCCTGAAACGGTAGATAGTCTAAGGCGATTTTTAGGCATGATAAATTTCTTTCGCAGCAGTTTGCCAAACGCTGCAGAGTACCAAAGAGGGTTAAATGTTTATTTACACGGTATAAAAAAAAGCAATAAAAGTAAGATTGAATGGACAGATGCGGCCAAAGAATCGTTTAATAAATGTAAGGAAAGTTTAAAGAATGCTGCCTTGTTATGGCATCCACAGCTGACAGGGCAGATAGGTTTAGTGACGGACGCATCCGATACTTGCGCTGGAGCTGTGCTCCAGCAGTGGCAAAATGGTGCTTGGCGACCATTAGGTTATTTTTCAAAAGCATTGTCTGAGACGCAACGGCGATACAGTACATTCGATAGAGAGTTATTAGCTATTTACATGGCGGTCAAACATTTTAGATATTTGATCGAGGGTCGAAATTTTACAATATTTACTGACCATAAACCGTTAATTTTTAGCTTTACCAAGAACCCTACCAAAATTTCAGCCGAACCTGTCAGGAGAACCAGACAACTTAGTTTTATTAGTGAATTTACGACAGATATACAACATATCGCAGGTAGCGATAACCCCGTAGCAGACGCTTTATCTAGACTAGAAGTAGAGGAAATCGAGTGTCCTAACGCTCTTGACTTCGATAAGCTAGCTGAGTTACAAAGTAGAGACACAGAAATAAAAGAATTTATAGAAAATTGTAGTGTTAAATATAAATTTGAGTGGATTACAATTCCATCCTTGCGCAACAAGGTGCTATGCGAGTCGACAACAGGGTTACAACGTCCATTTTTACCACAAGCATTTAGGGTACCTGCATTTAACGCGGTACACAATTTAAATCACCCTGGTATTAAAGGCACACGTAGACTGATGGCACAGAAATATTTTTGGCCATCCATGAATGTAGACGTAGGAGAATGGGCAAAATGTTGCGTTTCGTGTCAAAAAGCAAAAGTGCATAGACACACTGTTTCCCCTTTAGGCAAATTTCCAAATTCGAATAGGTTTGAACATATACATGTTGATATAGTAGGACCATTACCTCCATCGAAAGGTTTTCAATATCTACTCACAGTTATCGACCGAGCCACTTCTTGGCCGGAAGCTTACCCGCTTAGAGACATCACAGCAGAAACTGTGGCAGAAGCTATATATACAGGGTGGATAGCACGTTTTGGTTGTCCTATACGAATGACTACTGATCAAGGCAGGCAATTTGAAAGTGTACTTTTTGGCAAATTGACTAAATTATTAGGCATTGAAAAAATTCGCACCACGGCTTATCACCCACAAGCAAATGGGCAAGTCGAAAGGTGGCATCGAGTGCTCAAAGATGCATTCCGAGCTCGATGCAGTAACATTCACTGGGCGGAAGAATTGCCCACAGTTTTGCTAGGTCTTAGATCTGCGATAAAAGAAGAGTCAGGACATAGCCCCAGCGAATTGGTCTATGGCACTTCTCTTAGACTCCCTGGTGATCTTATGGTTCCGTCAAAACCTATCGTAGATGAAACCGATTTTGTAAAAAAACTACAAAATATGTTGCAGTCACTAGTTTCACAGGACAGAAGACAGACAGACCGAAGACACATTTTCATTCATCCGCAGCTCTCTAAATGTACCCATGTTTTTGTTAGGACCGATCGTTTAGTTAAAGCTTTAAATCCAAATTATGAAGGTCCATACAAAGTTTTAAACAGAACCGAAAAACATTTCACCTTAGAAATGCCTGGCCGGAAAGCAGTCGTGTCAATTGACAGATTGAAGCCCGCTTTTCTTTTAGATTCACCACATCACGATACATCAAACCTTACAAATTCCAAACTATACTCTGAAGTTTTGGCTAACCCTATTGCGCCCATCACCCCAATCGGTTCTACTACTACTGTCACAAGGTCAGGGAGCCGATTCTCACTTCATTAGCAAATAATTCGTATACGACTCTAAGGAGTATGACTTGAATTCTACATAAAAAAGTCGAACGACAGCTAAAATCTGTATTCTGAACGCCATTCTACATTGAATTCGAATGAAAAAATAAATGTCTAACGACTTAAAACAGTTATCTGTGAATCATACGTTCCATTTTCTCGATTGTAAATTGAAAGTTAGTCGAATTTTATAACATTTACAATTTCACTTTTAAATTGATACATTTTGCGGCAAAATTTTAATTTATGTGTTATATTATAGACTAAAGAAACCATTTAGGTATAAAATACATGGTATTAAAAGTTTAATAAAATTAAATCTCAAAATTTTCAAATGAAATGTAACCTATAACGAAACGTCAACTGATCGTCGACTTGTGTGTGTGTGTGGTGTTTGTTTACAAATCACAAACTTTTCATGCAAAAACAAGAAATCAGAGCAAGTCAAGGAGTAAAGAAACAATGGTTAAAGGGGCTTAAAAAAAAGGAAAGCTGGCTATGCTTCGGCCAGTCAGACGAGAAGGCTCACTGAGCTGCTGGATGCCGACCCCGAGCTAAGATCGGGGAAGTTTTCCGCCCATTAAATAAACTCACGTTGGTTTTCAAATCAATTTCCTTTTGTGGGACGAGAGGTTCTACTATACTTATGAGATTCCTTGCTAGGTATTTCGAGAACCGAAAGCTCTTTAAAATCAGCGTCGCTCATATCAAATGGCTCTACCCTTCATGTAGCACGGCGCCTTGGTGTCACTGAAGCTATTGCCGCTTCACTCAAAATTTTTTCAACAAAAGCAGCTACAAACTTGTTCATTTTTAGTAGCACCACACTCCAAAAGTTTTTCAAAAGTTTCCAAATCTAACCTAACCTCTTTCTTCTTTGGACTTTTCAATCAAGAAACGTCAACTATCAATGAATGCGTTCAAATTTCATACGCCTTTTGCCAGTCGCATGGTAATTACCATGCGACAACATGACATCTCAAAGCGAGCGAAATTTATTAGCAAATTTGCGCATACGACTTTGTGAGAATACGTGAAACTGACTTTTATGCGACAAATGTCTAATCCTTCGAATATTTTGCGTGTACGCTTTCAATTCGCATGGGCGAGAATCAGCCCCCAGGTAGGGTAGTAAAGCCGAGAGTTAGGTTTAATTTGTAGATACATTTTTTTTCTATATATAGGTTTGTATTGTATATAGGGTGACTTCGTATATAGGGTGTAAAATTTATATATGAATTAAAGTTTTGTTTTGTAAATATGTCAGATATTACAGATGTTTAATGTCCAGGGGTAAGCAGAGCTACCATTTTTTTTCCATTTATTAGAGGGGGAGTACTGTGGAGGCTCTCCACAGAGGTTTTATTTTATTTTATGTTTTTGAATTTTGAATTTGAGTCTTTGTTTTATTCAGTTTTTTCCTGTTTGTGACAGATTGTAAATATAGTTTGAACTGAAAACATCATTTTGTCTTTATTTAATATTTCATCATTTTTATCGTCGCAAACCCAACTGCGGGCGCAGAGGCCTGCATAGTCAGAATTCAAATTAAATCGATTTTATTTTCAGTAAAAACAAACGGTCTTATTTACCTACATAAGCATGATTCCTTAAAACACTAGTGTAGTGACACCTTCTAGTCCCATTTAGGATAGCTACCTGGTATGTGTAATCCATATTCAGAGAGTCCAATATACGACATCAAACTGTACGCACGCGTCGCATTAAACACCACCAGCCAATAGCATCCTTCCTTACAACACGCCTCCGACGCAATTTAAATAGTCTGTGGCAAAGGGAAAGATATAACCACAGATTATTTAAATTGGCTCAGAAGAGTGTTTTAGAGAAATTGTGCTTTTATAAACAAGACCGGAAATTTTTTGTTAAAGGCTGGGTTCTCCGAGCGCACGGACTTATCTGGGGCTTGTAATTAAAGGGTAACTGTACATAGTGCTGTCTCTTCGAATTTCTCAGAAAAGAGCGTGACAGAACGTTCCTTAAGTATTTACTTAGTGATATTCTCAATTCAGAAACCGGCCGTTAAAGCGTTACTTTAGGAAGTGACCTCATAGTCTAAGGTCGATTTGTATGGCGCGTTTTAGTACCACGTGACTATTGACTTTTCGACTGGTTATTACCTATTATCAAAAGTATAAGTCGCCGAGAAAAAAAAACCACGTTTATTTACCTTTTAACGTGTCCTCTCCTATTTTATTAAAACATTTTTAGTGCAAGTTCTCCATTAAACGATTGTTTGGAGACGACGCTAACAATGAACTGCATATTACACTAACAGAAATTTATTTCAATGTAAAGAATGTAGGTACAGCCTGTTTGTTGAACGTCAAGTGTGTGCGGAAAGAGAAACGGCGTGGCGTACAATGAAACAATTATTAAGACCAATCATTTAGATTCCTAATTATTAAGACCTAAGAATCTGAAAACATTATATTCTAACACAGCCTCAAAATATCAAGATGTCATACTATAATGACGTGCCAGTGTTGTCAACAGGACAAATTGGTAAATATGCACATCTGCGCCCTCAAATCTTACGACGGTTCTCTTTCCGCAATGTTACGAATTTCTATTAAAATATTAAAAAAATCTGATAGTTGAATCTGAAAACATTATATTCTAACACAGCCTAAAAATGTCAAGATGTTAGTTATACTATAATGACGTGCTAGTGTTGTCAACAGGACAAATTGGTAAATATGCACATCTGCGCCCTCAAATCTTACGACGGTTCTCTTTCCGCAATGTTACTTACTAATTTCTATTAAAATATTTAAAAAATCTGATAGTTTTTAACTTTTACTTAACGGATGTTGTTCAATTACCGATAATCGAACAATCGGATTCCAGGTATTTCTTTAATTTAATTACACATAGTATTGACGGCACAAAATTTTAATTATACCTGCGTGTTTATTCTTGAGTGGCGTAATATTCCGCATTCGTCTCAGAAAATAAGTGTTATGATAACGCCGTACAAGTAAATGTTTGCCCGCGGTTAGGTTCACCAAGGGTTTTTACTGTTTCTCATTAAGTACTCATACTCTGAAAGGGGGTCATTGTTCATCCAGGCACCGTGCTGAAAGTGGTACATGCCTGCTCTAAAGCAGAAAAGTATTAAAAAAATATATATGAATCGTAGTTTATATTGAACAACGCAATGGTAGTAACCTATACAGCCATAAAACGATTAATTCTTCATTTATTAGTTTTGTTGACATTTAAATTCTTTTTGATATTTATAACTAATATAATGTACTTTATGTATTTATTAGTCACTTGCAAGGCGAGATGTGATTTGCGAAATAATTTAAAATATTGTTTAAGACACAGATAAAACCACCAAATACGCAAATTCAAAATGGCCGTCTTTCGCGGTCGCGCGCCATCTTGCGAATTGTGATGTACGGCTAGCACAAGTTGGCGCGCGAGCTATCTCGCCGCGAGCTAGACCATCCGTCTGTTTCGGCGTGATTTCCTTAAGTTTTATATTTTAAACTTGTTTTTATCTTTTAGTGATTAACATTAATAATTAATTTCTCTAACGCTCCATAACTGTACAAACGTTAATATAAATTTCAAGTGACTTTGTTTTTAATAAAATAATTTTGATTTCAAGTGACTTTGTTTTTTAATAAAATAATTTTGATTTTAACTGGCTTGTGTTTACTTTCCTCGTATTCGTAATAAAAAGTAGAGTGTTTTACTCGGGTGATAGCACCCATTTCTGCCTCGAACTATTGGCGCTCTCAGTTCGTTCGAGAGCGCCAAAACATCTCGTCAGGAATGGGTGCCTTTCAGCCCTCGGTTAACAATCTACTATTTCTGGGGACTTTTGACATTGGAAATGTCTTTTCGTTCGCTCCAGTGTAGGCTCCGATTTCACGAAAAAGTGCGATCCCCTTATGTCTCCGAGAGTTGTGAAGTTAAGATATTCAAAAGACGCGTATTCATGAGAGCTGTAAGGTGCAAAGAAAGTAAAAAACCAAAAAAGTTATGGCCGAAATAGTGACAAAAAAAAACAATCTTTTTCGAATTTTTGATTTTGGCTCGATATTTTAGAAACGAAGAATGATATCAAAAATTTGAGAAAAACTCCTCTGGAAAATTTTGTCAGCTACTATTTGAGCCTAAAACAAGGGTTACAGGACTCCCCTGTAGCCTAAACTTTTTGAAAAAAGTCCGAACGATATTCTTCACATGACATAACTCGATTCATTTTCAATGTGCTCGTTAGTCGTGTGAGGCACGAAGTCTGTGCCTCACACGACTATCGTGCAGCAGCGCGATGCAGGTGAATATAACTGTAACACCAGACCTGTTATGAGATTGTGATTATGGGTACCTATATATTATGATATTATATACCAAGATTAATCTTTAAAAAGTAGGCCTCCATGCTATTCCCTCTCTGAGGCCTATGTTTTTCCGACCATTTTGTACACCTAACTTTCCTCCTATCGAATATAGCGTGATGAGACTCGTTGAAGCTTTTAACTTGGCCATCAAATAAAAAAAAAAACTTTGTTTACACAAAGTGCATTTACGTTACGTAACGTTACGTTACGTTACGTTACGACGTCATACTAGCGCTGCAGACACTTTCGATGCGTGCTTCTGATACCTGTGTTAGGAATAATCACGCATTACAGGTATCAGTGCCCTCCAATTAATTCGCAAGCAACGTTAAGAATAAAATAATATTAAACAAAACTACCTGGATAAAAAGGGGATACTAGGTGCTGCAAGTGATGTAAATTACTTCAGCCAGATGTCGCTGCATACAGAGAATTTGTAAAGAGGTTCGAAATTTTGCCGATGCCTGTACATAATAATAATAATAATAAATAATAATAATAAATTTATTTGTCTCAAAAAATAAGTTACATGGTGTTCCATTTACATTATAAATTATGCTAGGTATATTATGCTAGGTACATACTTGCCCATTAGCTCAGTTGGGAGAGCGCTGGCACGGTTAGCCAGAGGTCGCGTGTTCAAGTCTCGTTATGGGTGAATTTTTTAGCCTCTAAAAAGGTTTTTAAAATTGTCCTTCTCACGGATTAGTGCAACAAAGAATATAAAATCAAACTGACAAGTGAAAAGCTAATCAAAATGGATTTTTCGTTTTCTGCTGTTAATTTCAGTCTCCAGTTAGTAGTATACTGTATGTACATACACTGGACCGGTTATTGATTTGTTATTTGTACAGAATACGTGTTGCGATTAGAATATGGTCTACTCTTGAGATAACGTTATGAAATAAATTCTGCAGCCAATTAGCGATTGTTTTCTGTTAGCGTTTGTTTCCGCACCTAGGGTTTATTCATGTAGGTAAGTGCCATTGTTATATTTTGTATTTTTTATGTAACTTCTGTTTCTCACCTCTTAATCATTATTAAGGCTGCTTTTACTTCCCGCACTCCTGTTTGTCGCACATGTAGTAGTTCAACTGGAGATAATTGGGCCATTGTACGTAGCAAGTGCTGAATTATGTAAATACCTCAGACACTAGGGTTTCCTCACGATGTTTTCCTTCACAGTTAGCGAGAGGTATTGCTACTATAACTTCACAAATGTACGTAACTTAGAAACAAAGTCATAGGTACATGCCGGGATTCGAACCCGCGACCTCCCTAATGAGAAGCCGGCGTTCTACCGCTCCGCTACCACCGCTCGTCGCACATAAAAAATATATTGAATTGAAAGTATGAGTATGGTTCTGACAAGTCTGTGGCGGGCGCTGGGATATTTCATACATTTTTTGAGTTTCATAATCTTGGGTTTTAAATGGAGCATGCCTAAGAAGTTTATAATTTTGCTTGCCAATTTTCTCCACTAACAACTTTACTAAGGGGTCGTCCATTAATCACGTGAGGCACATGATTAATGGACGACCCCATTAATCATGTGCCGGGTTCGGAACAAATCACGAAATATCACTAGGGGGAGGGGGGATGTAGTGGGATATCACGTGTATAAAGTTTCTATTCAAACCGAAACCGAAAAGCGGTGCATGACCTTGTCTCGCCGTTGCTGGGCAACGATTTCCCCGTGATTTTTTTAAATATACTTTGTACCAAAAAATACACGTGATTTTAGGTAGGGGGGAGTGGTAGTCACCATGCATCACCATTTGGTTAAAACTTACTAAAAAACATCACATAATTAGTGGACGACCATTAAATACTACGAAAATAAAAGTTGGCACATATATATGTCTAAAAGTTGCGACAGACCTCAATTATTTAACAGATGTCGCCAGGTGACAAGGTCGCACTGCCTACATAGGTAGATAGATAGATAGATAGATAGAATATTCTTTATTGTATGTACACCAGGAATTACATCAGAATCATAAAAATCCAAAGCGGTGCGACGCGATGAAACTACAATTCATACTTTATTATGACAATTGGATATACATTGCGTAGCTGAATCTCCCTGCTTGTTAATCCGTGTGTTAATCGACTTTGCAATGTACATCGAATAGTAAACATGAATTGTAGTTTCGATCTTGCCTGACTGCCCGTCGCGGCAATCGCGCGAGATCGGAAGGCTACATTCGGGATCTTTTAAACGATATTTTGTAATAAAAATTATTTTTTCAGCAAAAGAAATGCATTACATTCTATTGCTGACCATAGTTTCTGCTGTCGTCAAGTCTACAGTCGGAGTCGATTGCGACGCATGCATACAAGAACAATGCTACGTGAAGAGCACGATCTATAGAGGTCGAATCTTGTACGACATAGTAGTCGATCGCAGCACAAACGAAATGTTCTTTCAATTTATGAAAAACCGTTTATTTCCCACCAAAGTCCTATACAACCTGGACACAAAGACATCAAGACATCTACATATACCAAGCGACGTCCATGTCACATCCGCAGCTTTCAATGAAGAAAATGGAGAATTATATCTGGTTTCCAACGGACGTTTAATTTTGTATAAAAATGACACGTATCAGTATTTGGCATTGAATGATTTTGAAATACATCAGATCCAGTATGCAAGTCGTCTCTATTTTTCCAGGCTACCGAAAGGAATTTGTCAGAAAGACGGTAACAATGTGACATGTTATGAAGGTCTGAAAAATATAATCGTGGATGATTTTGTAATTGATAACAACGATGATATATTTTACAGAAGTGGATCTGAGATATACAAATTTCAAAGCCCCAATCGAATATTTTTGGTTTCACAGCTCTTTGCTCGACTAGGTGTAGATAAACACGGCGAACTCTATTACACCGTCGAAAATAAAATTTGGAAGTTCAACTATGATAAATTCGAATTTGTTGAGATTGGTTTAGTAAACAATGCTCATATTAATGGATATACGTTTGATAGAGACAATAATTTCATTTACCGTGAAGATAATTTATTTCTGCCACCTAAGATCTGTAAGTTATCTTTGAACCAAGGTGTAAATTGTACCTACTATAGATAATGACGAAATTGTTGTCAGCTCGGGAAACAGGCCCCTTGAAAATCATTGGACACTTCAATCCTTTTAGGAAAATGATAAAAGTTCATTCGAAAATTACAAAATTTTCGGACGCGCTATTGCGCACCTTTATCTTCTATAAGTCTTAGGCCCCTCGCCCACTGCGACTTTTTGTAGTGATGCTGTCGCGTTTCGTAAACGCGTAACAGCATCGCTACGAACGCGCTTTAGTCGCATTTACAACGCGCTACAGAAGCGAGGCCAACGCGCTACTAACGCGCTAGGGCTCTTTAGTTATTTACTGCAATACGCAATAGAATCAAGCAAACATGAAACATTATTAAATAATAAATATTTTAAATAATAATAATATTTTTTTAATTCTTCCTTGTATTATAATTTTCCACTATTTTGCACTATAAAAGAAATTTCTTAATATTGTTAAAAATTAATAATAAATGTACATATTTATATTCCGGCAACTCAGGTTAATTATGTTAGACATATATTTTAAAAAGTTTGAGAAAAAAACTTAAACTGTTCAACATGTTTCAGAATTATGATGCATCACAAAAATAACCCTGTATAAAACCGTGGTAGGTAGGATAAACACCATAAATCGGGCGCACTGCGTGCGCACTTTTTACGATAGTGCTACCAATTAGCTACGATAGTGCTTCGAATTATCTGTTATGGCAAGTGTAAAATATATTTACATATTTGGTTAAAAGGTACTTTTTAGTAATAATTTAGTTGTTTTTACTATATTCGCTATATCGTGACCCCCTACTACTGAACTAAAAGACGTTACACGTCCAAAATACTCAAAATAACACTTAAGTTGTGTCATATCTCCATTTGAATGTATTGATAAACAAGCTGTGAGTGATCCAAATAAACAAAAACAAAACAAATGTTTCCAGAGACCGCGTGGCGGCGGCACATCTCCAACCTCTGAGCAAGCAGGACTACAAAAAGAAGTGTCCGAGGGGCTGGAACCAGTGCGCCAGCAAGGATAAGGATTACGACGAATAGACCATTCGTTCCCTAGTTACCAGTTTCATTCAAAATCTTCCATCGTAGAACTATTGTGATTTCTTTTTCCATTAATTCCGTTTTCAGTAACCCAAAGGTTGCCGCGCTAACGACACAGTGTCAACAAAATCCAATGACACAATATCCGAAAAAAGGCTCTCCAGTCAATCCGGCGAAGTGTTTAAAATTTAGTTCAGATGGAATGTTAATGCTCTAATGTGGAATGTTTGTCACGAAACAATACACAACTTTGTTTCATTTCAGATGCCAATTTCCATTTTATTGATTTCATTTCAAAACTTAGTTTACGTGACCTTTATAACTTCTCGCACTTTGACGTAACAAAGTTGTCCAATGTAGGTACGTGGTGCGAGTAGAAACTCCATTATAGTTGTAGGCAAAATTCCGATGTGTGGCGGTGGCAGTGTCGAGTGCAGTCTCGGTGGTTTTTGTTTGATAGCTGTATATTAAAATTCAATGGCTATATAGTACCTCACTTCAATTTTCAATCGTGATGCAATATCGGACGCAATGTAGGGAACGCCTGCCAGTTATGTCGTAGCAAAGTCGCCTCAAGTTTAAATTTTTGTCTATTACTCTCGGTCTGTCATCGACGTCAACGCTCGCTTTTGTAACGAACTGTTTAATATAATTCACAGAGAAAATAATCACTATGATATAATTGAAAACCAAGTCTCAAGCTCAGCTATCTTTCATTTCATCAGGTTATGGGCCTGCAAAAAGTTATTTTTCTAAAATAAAGTATATAGCAGTGTAAGTGCGAACAAAGAAAAGTCTGCTGTTTTCAGCAGAAAATGGCAACCAACAGTCACAGTATGATGGCAATTGAAAAACTAACTGGTCGAGACAACTGGTCTAGATGGAGTTTTGCTGTAAAAGCGTATCTAGACCATGAGGAACTATGGGAATGTGTAGAAGGTACTGAAAAAGATGAAAAAAGAACAAAAAGGCCCGATCAAAGTTAATTCTGCTGGTCGATTCTATGTTGTACGTACACATTCAAGATGCCGAGACCGCCAAGCAGGTATGGAACAACTTAGCTAAAGCTTTTGAAGACTCCGGGTTGTCCAGAAAAGTAGGTTTATTGAAAGACCTTTTAAATACAAACTTGGAAACATGTTCAAGCGTTGAAGATTATGTCAACAGAGTGATGACATCAGCTCATAAATGAAGAAATATAGGCTTCAAAGTCGATGACGAATGGTTGGGCACATTGATGCTAGCAGGTTTACCGGAGCAATATAAACCTATGATTATGGCTATCGAGAGTTCAGGTGTAAAAATAAGTGCAGACCTGATTAAGACAAAACTTCTACAAGAAGTAAAATTAACAGACACTTCAGCATTTTATACAAACTCCAAAAAGCCCCAACCGAAAAGTTACCAACAACAGTCAACCTCTAAGGGCCCCAGATGTTATAACTGTAACAAATATGGGCACCTAGGCAAGAATTGCTGGTTCAAGAAGAAATCCCGAGATGAAGTTAAAAATAACTTTGCAGCAGCATTTTCAGCGTCAACTGTAAATGATTCAACAAGCTGGTACATAGATTCAGGAGCATCTATGCATATGACAATACACCGAGACTGGCTCAGAAACAACCGCCAAACTATGAGGAAGGAGAGAAAGTCTGCTGGTTAAATAGATCTATATACGGGCTGAAACAAGCTAGTAGACAGTGGAATAAGAAACTTAATACCGTATTAATAGAAATTGGCATGAGAAGATCAAAAGTTGATCCTTGTATTTATTTTAAAATAGGAATTGAGAAAAATATACTATTTATCACAGTATACGTTGATGACCTCCTATTGCTTTTCAACAACAAAGAAACTGTTTCAATGATAAAAGAGAAATTGAAAGAGAAATTTAAGATGAAAGATTTTGGCAAAACAAAGCAATGTATAGGTTTCAGAATTACTCAAGATGAAGCGAAACATGAAATTTCCCTTGGTCAATCAGTATATATTGAGAAAGTGCTTCACCGCTTTGGTATGAATGACTGCAAACCTGCGAAAACACCGTGCGAAGCAAATGTTCAACTAAAGAAAGCCGAAAACGAAGATCAGATATTGAAAAACATACCATATCAAGAAGTAGTTGGATTTTTGCTGTACCTGTCACAAGGGACAAGACCAGATATATCATATATAGTCAACTCGTTGAGTAGATTTAATAATCAACCAACCACTGAGCACTGGGTCACCCTGAAACGAGTTTTAAGATACCTCAAAGGAACACTTATACCTAGTCCAACATAGGATGATCTCTGACAGCTTGTCACTGTGACTTTACTAGGCATGGGGATAATGTCGAAATAAATTATCGATATTCTAACCAAAGTTTCTGAATGTTTCAAGCAAATCAAACAAAAGGATGTTGTAACATGTTTTTATTCTTGTTAAATCGGTTCACAGCCCAAATCACTATCATCAAAGTCTGATTCTGACTCGCTGGAGCAGTCTTGTAGATTTATAATCAGTTCCTGGGTAGATTGGTCGAATCGTACGTCACGCTCCCAATCATCTTCCATAATTTTTCTTGTTCTGTCTATGTCTTTCTTCCAATTGTCCGATGTGACACTGTCACATGCATCCTTCAGTAACTTCAGCATTTTATTTGCTGTAAAAGGCGGTGTTGTATTATGTCTGGCTGCGTAACCTGTAACAAAGAAATAAAATACATATAAAACACACCATGGCTTGTTGGAAGAGATGTCTTAATAGCTAATCGATGTTTTATTAGCTAATTGATGTTTTATGAGATATTTTTACATTCTTATCTTCCTATGCTATCAAAATGTATTTGATTATAATTTTATGTGAGTACAATAAATTAGAAATATTAATCTAATTGACTTTTTTTAAGCAAACGAGAGAAATGCGAGCGATGGTGAAAGAAACACATAAGCACGTTTACCTTTGACTTGAGCCCAGATCAGCTCTATCGGGTTGTACTGGCAGTGGTATGGAGGTAGCCGAATTACAGTATGGCCCTTTTCTTTTGCTATTTCATCCAAGATGTATGTTGGAGTACGGGGTTTGTGTATACGGACCAATCGTAGTAATTCAGTTTTCAACATCTTTTCGTTGGCCTCTATACCTTTGCTTTGCAGCCACGAAATTAAATCCAATTTCCGGTTGCTTGACGTTGGTGCTTTATCTCTTTGTACGGAGTGGTACGATGCATTGTCCATCACGATGGTATGCGGTTCTTTCAGGTTTTCCAAAAGAGTTAAAAACCACTTTTTGAATCTTTCGAAATCCATTTCTTCATGATATTCGGTGGTCTTTACTGATTTAAACGCCAGCAAACAATTCGGCACAAAGCCAGACGACGTCCCAGCATGTGTTATAATTAATCTTTGCCCTTTGCCTTCGGGCACTTTTGTAGTTGACTCAGCTGTGTCATCCGTCCAAGATCTTGAAACTGTGTGATTTGCGTTTAGCCACGTTTCGTCCAGAAAAACCACTTTGTCCCAGTTTGAGATCTCTTTAATTTTTCGGAGAAAATCAATTCTCTTGAGCGCAACATCTGTCCGCTCCATTAGTATTTTTCTTTTGTCACTTTTTTTGTAGCGGAACCCGATGCTTTTTAGTGTTTTGGCTAACGACGAGTGGCCACCTTTAAATAATTCAGCGTCTTCAAGAGATGTTTGTAGTTTTCTGAGTGTTGGTAACTCTCCACGCGTGTAGTACCCATAAATATGGTTCCGGATTGCTGCGGCATCAAAATCGTCAATTTTTGATATTGGACACGTCCTCTTCCTTTTTTTATTTGGCGTCGACAGTTTTTGCTCTTCGTTTTCCTCTGTCGTCGTTGTCGCAGATGATTGCTCACCATACTTTTCTCTGCTGACACGAATCACTGTAGCAATCCCGATTCCCAGAGCATCAGCAACTCTGTTGCACGCTTGTGTTAATGGCAACAACGGTCCGCCATTTTGACTCTCGCGTTCAAAGTATTCGCGCAAGCGAATCACAAACTCCCGGCTTTCACTATTTAAAACAGTTTTCTTTGTTCTTTTTGGCATACTGTATCCAAAAACAGAACAAACTTAACAAACAAATAACAGCAAAACTCAACAAATTAATAACAATAACGATAACCGAATGGAGACTGAATGAAAACACGTGGCGTATACAAGGCGTTGGCACTCGTACTGAACAAGATGGCAGAATGGCAGATGCAATGCAATCAAACAAGATGGCGGCATGGCGCGGTGAAGCCCACTCTACACACTCACGCGCAAAGCCCGCGAAACATGCATGAATGGATGAATGGGATTTCATTATTGTTTCACGCGCGAGTGTGGAGCGCCCATGAAGCGCCACTCGTTAAAAATTCAGTTTGCTATTTTTTATCGTTGTTTTAATAGTATTTCTATTTCATTTACCTTGTTGTTTGCAATCTATTTTATTTACAAAATATCATCAATATTCTATTATATGTTTCGAGTCAAGATCGATAACTTGTCTTACGATAAGTGTAGCACGTCACTATTTGCCAATAAAGTATTTAAATTGTCTCTATACATTTTACCGTCGAAAAATACGATACTTCATAGGCGTGTTTTGACACTGACAGCTGTCAGAGATCATCCTATGTTGGACTAGGTATAATACCAAACTACTGTTTAAAGGTGACAGAAAAAACATTGTCGGTTTCTGTGATGCAGACTGGGCGAGCAGCTCGGAAGACAGAAGATCCTGCACAGGATACGTTTTTACTTTTCAGGGAGCTGCCATAAGCTGGAATTTCAAAAAACAGCAAACTATAGCATTGTCCAGCACAGAGGCTGAATATATGTCTCTGGCATCTTCAATCCAAGAGGCTCTCTGGCTAAAACAACTTGAAGAAAACTTTTGGCCAGAACTCATAGGTAATCCTATAATTATGTATTGTGATAACCAAAGTGCTATAAGCTTTTCAGGTAACGAGAGCTACCATGCGCGCAGCAAGCATATAGACGTGCGCTACCACTTCATACGAGAGAAGATAGCTGCTAATCTTGTCAAAGTACATTATAGAGGAACTCAAGACATGGTCGCCGTACTGACGAAAGGATTACCACGACTCAAGCATGAAACGTTCACACGTGCAATGGGATTGCGTCCAGGGGAGGATGATGCAATATCGGACGCAATGTAGGGAACGCCTGCCAGTTATGTCGTAGCAAAGTCGCCTCAAGTTTCAATTTTTGTCTATTACTCTCGGTCTGTCATCGACGTCAACGCTCGCTTTTGTAACGAACTGTTTTCCATTTAATATAATTGAAAACCAAGTCTCAAGCTTAGCTATCTTTCATTTCATCAAATCGCTTTAAGAAAGCGATCGCTTAAAAAAACGTGAATATTTTAGCCAAAACGTTCACAGACAGAAACTATCAATAACTCCACTTATTGGAATGCGAACAGTCTAATCAGTATAATCGGTATAATCCAATGTGTTATAGACTGATTTATTAAATTGTCTCTTGTGTGCTACCACGCTGTGAAATGCATCAATCTGGGGTTGGTTTTAGCAAAGACACCAAATGTCTTTTTGTAGCAAAGTAGTCCGCGCCGATAAAACTTTCACATATTTTAATTCCCCACAAGGCACAATTTCCTCGATTGGTACTCGTAAACTCAGTGGTTTTATACACAAAATCAAAACAAAACATCCCATTGAAAAAGTTGCGCCGACAGATCTGTTTCTGTTTCTGTCATCCATCCGGATGGATTATACCCAAGAACGTTTTACCCAATGGACACGACACAGTTGACGTTTTCCTAGTTTCCCCGCGAGCCACTTACCGTGTAAAAATTAACACAGTCCTGATTTTGTCTTATCAGTATCATCGTCATCATCATCATCAGCCTATGCTTGTCCACTGCTGGACATAGGCCTCTCCTATAGCACGCCACTGAGCACGGTCCTCGGCTACTCTCATCCAGCTCTTGCCAGCCGCCCTGCGAAGATCATCGCTCCACCGAGTCTGAGGACGTCCCACACTACGTTTACCGATCCGCGGTCTCCACTCGACTCGATAACTCGTCTACCCCTTCCTACTTATCAGTATGACATGAGAGATTATAGAGAAAACATCAGAAGAAAAGTGCAAAAAAATATACGAAATGCGCCCTATTATTCTGTAAAAATGAAAGCAACAAAACAGTTAATGCTTCTTATAACTCGTAACTTTGATTTTATGCATCTGTAAGCGGTATTTCTTTGGTAAATTAATACAACGTGCATCGTAAACAACATATAATACGCCGAAATAAAAATGGTTCCTGCTTAAGGCTATTTATGCCACTTTCACATTAGCTGTATTTAGTGGTGTAATATTGTTCATTCAGACCTCAATTTGTTCTTTTTGTGTTTTTTTTCCTTGCGATAGGGTTTGAGTGTTTGACACAGTCGGTAAAATCTTTCGATGTTTTAATTGACTTCTAAACATGACGTAGAAATAATTATTATCTTACTTAAATATCCATACAATATTCGTTCGGTGTTTTATTTAAAACGTTTTATAGATTACCAGTTGATCAAGCCGTCAAGAAAAGTAAAAAAATAGTTGGTAGCAGTTCATAAGGAACCGTACACTGTAAATCGCAAAAATCAGTGCAGGCTATACGGAGTTTCGTCTAAAATGTATATAAATATTCAAATCAAATATTTATAAAACGCAAAAATCAGTGCAGGCTATACGGAGTTTCGTCTAAAATGTATAGAGAGAAATGCGTTTTAATGGAAATTTGTGTTTGTGTTTTACAACAACTTTTGTTCTATGATTTCAAATTTAATACCAAATGTCGGGGTTAACATAATTTCACTTATTAAATTTGCGCTTATAGGATAGTACTAATGTCGCAGCTTCCTGTAAATCATTGTTTTAAACAGAAGTATGTATATCCATTCTATTTATTATATCTCTATGTATAAAAATTAATTGCCGTTCGTTAATCGCGCTAAAACTTGAGAACGGCTGGACGGATGTAGCAATTTTTTTTTTTTTTTGTGAAAGTCAGGGTGAGACCAAAAAAAGTGATACGTGTCAACTAGTGTGTCATAAAAAAAAGTAGGTACAGAAAAATCAAGCCGCAGAGCAAATATTTTTTTTTAAATGACAAACTATTATCGTATTTCGATTATATAGTGTTACTAGGAGATTTTAACGTAAACATGCTTGAGTCGTCAGACTGCAAAACAATGAAATTCAGACAGTTCTTACATTCAATGGATCTTAATCAAGTGGTTAATGAATACACACACTGCACCACTGAATCAGAGTCATTGATTGATTTGGTGTGCACTAACGGTCAGGTTCGCGAAGTATTAGTGACTAATATTACGGGATCTTCCGGTCACTCTATGATTAATGTTACACTGGCCCTAAAAAAACTCAAAGTCCCACCTAAAATAATTGTGTACAGGCCTCTAGCAGATTTGGATTTGGACAGTTTTAACAGATGTCTGTGTGATGTCGACTGGGAGAGTATATATGTAGACTGGACTCCGTTGATGCTATGACCGCCAAATTTAGCACAGAACTTAAAGTTGTCTTCGACAGACATGCGCCAGTAAGAACGATAAGAACTAGAAATAGACGGTCGTTACCATGGGTAACAAATATGTTGAAATTCATGATCGGATTACGTGATGAGGCTCGCATGAAATATCGGCAAACAAAACTGGATTCTCACAAGAAATATTATATAGAACTTAAGTCATTGGTCACACAGAGCTTATATAGTGAAAAACGTGCCTATTTTAACCATTGTGTGAACCATTGAGCAAAATGTTCTGGAAAAATATGAAGAAGAAAATATTAACAGATCCAAGTAAAACTGAGTTCCTTCCAGACTGTTTTAGAGATCCTAATAAAATTAATGAGCACTTTTTAGATATCCCTGCAAGTGACACAGTCCCTCTCTCAGAGATTGACGCATTTTACTGTAAGAGATACGGTTCTGCGACATTTACATTACAATCAGTTAGTGAATCCGATGTCTTAAAATACATTACGTCTATCACGTCGGGTGCTACAGGTAGTGACGGAATCGGGAGGGAAATGATAATACTGACACTTCCAAAAACATTAAAGGTAATTACAGCTATTGTCAATAAATCTATTTTATCTGGAACAGTTCCGATTCAATGGAAGAATGCAGTGGTGACTCCCTTGCCAAAGGTCGAACAACCTAGGGAACCTAAAGATCTTAGACCAATCAGTATTCTCCCGTTTTTGTCTAAGATACTGGAAAAGGCGGTATACTATCAATTATTGGACTATATGGAGAGTTATAATGTACTGCCATCACGGCAATCAGGTTTTCGAAGAGGTCGTGGTACTGTAACTGCATTGCTTGATGTCACCGACAACATACTTGCAGATCAGGATGCTGGACGAGGTACGGTCCTAACTCTGTTAGATTTCTCAAGAGCTTTTGATAGTGTTAATATCCCTCTCTTGCTATCGAAACTAGTATATTATGGTCTGGATCAACACGCTATAAAGTGGCTCGGTAGTTATCTGAGTGACCGCTACCAATCCGTAAAGCTTCGAAGGAGTGATGGTGTAGATCTTGTCTCCCCTCCCAAACTTGTTAGCCGCGGTGTTCCGCAAGGTTCTATACTTGGCCCCCTCCTCTATACAGTGTACTGTGTGGATCTTGTCAGGGTTATAGAGAATAGCATGTATCATCAGTATGCAGACGACCTGCAAGTATACATAGCTGAAGTTCCAGACAGGATGCCACAGGCATTGCAAAAAATGAATGAGGATTTGGACAGGATAGCCGAATGGTCCGAGAGGAACGCACTCATATTGAATCCTAATAAAACCAAATACATGGTACTGGGTACGAAGACACAAATCAAAAGGATCATTAACGGTTCACCTAGTTTACAGATACTAGGAAAAAATATTGATCGTGTTGAGCATGTAAAGAATTTGGGCGTTGTTATGGACAGTGAACTGCGTTTTGAGACTCATATTGCAAGCCTTGTGAAGAACTGCTTTTACAGATTAAAAATTCTGTACAAAATTCGTAACTTACTAAGTGAAAAAGCACGTATGACTGTATGTGAGTCCCTGATTCTGTCTCGGCTCAACTACGCGGACTTGGTCTATGGGCCACGACTGTTATGCAAATCTCAACGACTAATACAGCGGGTACAGAACGCCTGCTGCAGATATTGCTTTGACATGCCTCCTCGTAGTCACGTGACTTCATATCTCAACGAAGCATCTATGCTAAATATGGCTTCGCGTAGGCTTTTGCATCTAGCCTCGCTTATGTTTGACGTTATCCACTATAAATGTCCAGAATATCTTTATCAGAAACTGAAGTTTTCTCAATTTGCGTCTGCGCATCACAGATCAGCACGGCAGCCACTTGAGGTCCACAGACACCGCACAGCAGCTTTCGCTGGCAGTTTCCGCTACCACGCAACCAAGTGCTGGAACAATATTCCTCCACCCATAAGGCAAATACCAGTGAAAATTACTTTTAAAAAACATTTTAAAGCTTACATGCTTGATTTACAAAAACTGGGAGTTCCTAAGCTCTTGACGTAGGTGGCGGTTTCATGTCAGTGAGAAATATGCAACAACACACTACTAATTAAACAACACAACAAAACAACAACACTAATTACACAGTGCACTAATTCCCTTATGAAGAATGAAGTCAATGGACCTTGATTATGGTGAAATTCTAATATATTTAATGTACAGAGCGTCTTTTCTTGTTATGTGTTATGGTTTGAATTGTACAATTTTTTATTTTTAACATTTAATTATTATCTATAAATATCTATCATCGCCGTTCTCACACTCTGGCTGTAGCTGAAAATCAGCAAAATATCTCCTTAATTAAAGTGGATATTTATAATACTGAGGTACGGCCGTTTGAGCTTCTGTGGCACACCCATATATGGCCTAAAAGTGCCATATAACCTTATGTTTATACATATAAGTTAGTTTGTAAGATAAGTTTGTACTTGTACCTAAACTATTGTATGTCATCAACTTTTGTGTACTTATTGCTTTATGTGTGTGTGTCTCTAAGCACAAATAAATGATTTATCTATCTATCTATCTATTATTGACGTATATCGGGTATTCATTTTATTGAAAATAACTCTTCTTTTTCAATACAGCATTTGCTGCATTCGGATTTAATGTACTGTTATGCACCCCTGGAAGTACACGGACCAAGGATACCATAATAAGACTATCATATTTTAATATTTCGGTCGCATTGCATAAGGGGCATTGAATTCAAATTACAAAGGAAGAGACAGACATAATGTGGTGTGTAAAAAAAATCTTGAAACTCAGTTCATTAGTTTCGTCAGATATAGCCTGTGAAAAAAATTGGTAACCTGATAACTATTTCTTCAGTAGGTATCGGTAATAAACCATACATTCCTACAATCTTTAGGTGAGAACGGTAATTTTTTAAGCTTTTGCTTATTTGAAGTAGTTCAATTATTTATACCAAAGAAACGTTTTTATTTATTTAGGTTATCCATAAAATTTTCCAGTTTTCCATGATTCCATGAGATTTACTAAGTTCTCGGTGGTCAGTTTTAAAAACCACTAATAAAATGATTGCGAGAATAAGAAGAAACATTTTGCAAAAATTATCTTTAAAAAAATATATTTTTTTCGTAACATTTGCTTTAACCTCCTTAGTCCTAACATTGAAAATAACAATTAAAAACCATTGATATTTTCAAGGTCAGGACTGAGGAGGTTATGTACTTTTTTGTTTTCACTTTTTCAGATGTTACATTTATTTTTTTTTAAAGTGTTGCTGTGATCACGGAACAAAACTTAAGTTTTTTTTTTAATGTCAAAAGTTGACTCTATAAAAAACCTAATTTCATTTTCGTGGTACCAAACGTGCAACTAAAAATAAATTTATAATTGAAAATTTTGTTTCATTTCGATATGAGTTTAGTTAATAACCGTAGATTTATGTATAGTACAAAGCTTGTCAAACGTGTTTTCCTTTGATTCCTTACTTTGAAGATTAAGACATGAGTATAGATAAAGTAGTGTATGAGACTGCACATAACTTGGTATTAAAACACTGGCCAATGCTATTAAAAAACTCGCCAAGGCACGTTTTTTAAAATCTCGCTCGTGTTTTAATAACCCTCATTATGTGACAGTCACATAAACTACTATAAAATTTATTAAATAAAATTATTAAATTTCCGTTTCCCTCATTCATTCATTTCGTTCAATCATCACTTATCGATAATATTTTTATCGACTTTTCCAAGCTCTTAAGTCATAATTTGACATTGACAGCTACCTCCCGCCCCCCAAAAAGTGGTCGTCTGTGTTTTCCTACAAAGTTTCGGTCATGTCATATCCTTTGGCTAAAACATCCTTGATTATACCCCTTATTTAATCTATTTCATTTATTTTATCCCTGAAATTAAGTATTTTGTATTTTTGTCGCACCTAAGTATGGGCGGTAAACCACTGTGCATCCGTAGGTACCTATAACTTCATACGCACAGAGGAACCCTTTCCTTTGTTTTTTATAAACAATGGTAAATGGCATTTTTCAGCGACAGCGAGCATTTTGCAGGTTTTCCGATCAGAGAATACTCGTCCGCTTATCCAAGAGCGAATCTTCATCATCTTAATCGTGGGTAGGTTTTCCATGAAGTTTTTTTTATAAACTTAGTTGTATCTGGTGTTTTTGGTTAATTATGTTTTAATGAGTACAACTTGGCGTAATACTTTGTAAGTAGTGATAAAAGATTGGTAAATTATTTTCTCGAAAACTTTTAAGAAGACTGTTATTCGGGATATTGGTCTGTAGAATTTGCGATGTGTTCGGACCTCTTTTTTAAAAAGAGGTTTAATAATTAATACCGGTTTTAAATGATCTGGGTAAATCCCTTTACTTATGCAGAGATTAATAAATATGGCTGAGGTGATATGCTATTGTATCCGAAACAAATAGATCTATCTGGTTGTGATTCGATCGTAACCAAATCTTTTTTAATTTTTTAGACAGATTAAGGTCTTGTGTACCCTCTATGGGTGTTGTGGGTGCCATGAACATAGATTGGCTACATGTATGTATATTTAGCCTTTTTCGTCTGAAAAAGCGTGCCTTAAGGAATTTGAATTTGGTCTAAATAGTAGTTATTAAAGGTCTCCGCTATTATATTTTGGATCGCACAAATCTTTTTGGCGGTAACGTGAACATAGTCACAGATCACATACACTGTAAAGACAGTGTGACGTATGTTGTTGCTTAGTTACATTAAAAAGTAAGGAAAGAAAATAACACTGCTGTCTTTAATGTCTGAATATATGTAATTTTCTCTCCGAATAAAATATTGCTTAACGTTACATAAAACGCCTTTCCAATTCGTCATAGACAGTAAGCGATGTGCAATCGATCTGTGGCTATGTTCACGTTACCGCTAAAAAGATCGGTACGGACTAGTACCATTATATTTTATTTTCTGTGTAGGTTCGCTAACTAGCGCATTTTTACATTTATTTATGACTAGATGACCTCGTGAACTTCGTATCACCTACATGAATCTTTTTTTTTACCGTTTAAACCTTCCCTGTACTTTCACAAATATAGAAAAAGAAAAGTTAGCCAAAGTCTTAGCGAAACAAACAGCAATTGATTTTTATATAATAATATACGTATAGATTTGCCAAGCCAATTTTGATTTGATTTCAGCGTTATTTATGTAGAAATTGTTTTGAGCTCTCTATGTCATTTTTATAATTCTTGTATATCATCATTATATAATAATAATAATAGGTCCTATTATTATTAAAAAAAATATTGGACAAAACACAATGTTTGGTACAAAGGCGTAACGACCTCGTGGCGCTGCGGTAGTGCACCTGCATACCATGCGAGAGGTCCCGGGTTCGAATACCGGCTGGGGACAAAAAAAAAAGCCCCAGGTCTTGGATGTTTACATGTTAGTGATGTCGTTGTTTCTGGTACCCACGACACAGGGTATCCTTGTGTGGGGCCAGAAGCAATGTATGTGCCTGTATGTAAATGTTTATGTTTCATCATCATCATCATCATCATTCAGCCACAAGAAGTCCACTGCTGGACATAGGCCTCCTCCATGGATTTCCAAAAAGACCGGTTGGAAGCGGCCTGCATCCAGCGTCTTCCTGCCACTTGAATGACGTCATCTGTCCATCTTGTGGCTGGTCGTCCCACGCTGCGCTTGCCGATATGTGGTCTCCATTCGAGAACTTTTCGGCCCCATCGGCCATCAGTTCTGCGTGCTATGTGCCCCGCCCACTGCCACTTCAACTTACTAATCCGCTGGGCTATGTCGACGACTTTCGTTCGTCTACGGATCTCATCATTTCTGATTCGATCTCGTAGAGAAATTCCGAGCATAGCCCTTTCCATAGCTCGTTGCGTGACCTTGAGCCTTCTTATGAGGCCCATAGTGAGAGACCACGTTTCAGTGCCATAAGTCATCACTGGTAACACACACTGGTTGTATAATTTTGTCTTGAGCGATTGAGGTATATTAGACGAAAAGACTTTTCTAAGTTTCCCGTTTATGTTTATGTTTAATTAATGCTACATAGCATTTTCTACCAGTCAACCTTTGGTCAACATATTACATCAAGCGAATGTAATTCAAAGAGCCGGAAAAAGACGTCTAAGCCCCCTGGCCACACAGACGGGACGTGGGAGGAGGGCGCGGAGAAGACGCGTCATTAATCCAATTCAATTTCATACAAAATGTACTGAAGGGACGGAACGAAGCCCGCAGTGAAGAGACGGCGCGAGGGCGCGATTTCTATACAACGGTTGGGACCTGTGCGCGCCCCACGTCCCTTCTGTGCGGCCAGGGGGTAAGGCAGATATAAGTGTACCAAATAGAGAAAGGCGGGATAGAGGACTTTTCATATCAACTACTGGCATAAAGAAGTGAGAGATGAGAGCATTGAAAATCTCAAAAAAATTTAAATCGTGTTTACAAAGCTTGTCATTTTCCGATGTCTACACAAGCACAAATTTTAGGTAATGAGGCACTTGAAAGCTTTATAAGCATATTCAAGATTCTGTACGATTTATGCTTTCCGAAAAATGTACTAAAGTGTAAATTAATTGTCTAAAAGAGCCTAAATGGCTGTCCCGAGGCATTGAGCTATGTAGTAGGCATCAAAGAAAAATTCTGTGGAACTATAGACTGAAACCCAACATTGACACGAAAAGATATATAAAAGAATTATAAAAACGACTAAACGATAAAAACAATTTCTACATAAATACCTCTGAAATCAAATCAAAATTGGCTTGGCAAATCTATACGTATATTATCCCTATAGGGAAGAGCGGGTGATCGTGCTCTTCCACTATAAAGGGAAATTTCCCGCCAGGCAGATCGTATGCCTGGGGACGGCCGGTCCAACTAATGTTCGTCGGACGTTATATTTATGTTATGTCATGTGAAACATTTTGCTTGCGCGATGTAGGAATGTTGGAGTTTATATGTGCGCGCGCAGAGTTGACATGTGCTCGCCACATCACTCCCCTTCAAGACCGTAGCTACGCATAGCTAGGTCTGATAGGAATCGAAGTCTGTGCTCTAAAGCCTGCAAGTGCCAGGAGGCGCTGAGTCAGTGAGTCGACTAGCGGTTGAGGGTGTTAGGCGGCTAACAGTCACTTCACCGGCGACAGTACCATGGGGACCGCGCATGTGGTAGGAACCGGTGAAGGCTGCTGTACCACTGGCAACGTGCGCTGTTGCTGTGTGGCTGCCGTGCCGAGGGGTTGGGAGAGATCACCATCAGTACCAGTAGTCGGTGCGTTGACTGTAGTGGAACTGATGAGGTGAGAGGAAAGAGGGTGCTGGCCTTGCTTTGAGACTGATTGTATGTGGGGTGCTGCAAGAGCGAAGGAAGGTTGACATTGTTCTGTCGAGGGTCACCACTATAGGGAAGAGCGGGTGATCGTGCTCTTCCTCTATAAAGGGAAATTTCCCGCCAGGCAGATCGTATGCCTGGGGACGGCCGGTCCAACTAATGTTCGTCGGACGTTATATTTATGTTATGTCATGTGAAACATTTTGCTTGCGCGATGTAGGAATGTTGGAGTTTATATGTGCGCGCGCAGAGTTGACATGTGCTCGCCACATCCCGTTTTATGCATTTGCGCATACAATTAGGGGCATAAGGTTACAAAGTGGAATAATAAAAGTTCTTTTTTTCTATAATTATACCAATAACTATTTACATTTACATACAATATCATTAAAAATAACTAAATATAGAAAACTGCGCCCAGATCGCCGCCTCTGGGAAGGGTACCCAGTATGCTGGCTACGTTACCTCGTTGAATAGCGAGACTTATCCTTTGCCCGAGGTAATTAGCCAGCCCTGGGGTCCCTGGTCGTGTCGATGAGGCGCGACGATAGTTCTTTGAAGAGCAGTCGCGCCTCGGGCCCCCATGGTCCTAGTGTCTCGACACCAAACGGCACAAATACGTAACTGTGTTGGAGTCCCGTACTTGCGCCGCTTGATGCCTTCTGCACTTGATGCCGCAGCGCCGGCTCTTGTGGAGGTGGCCTGGATGTGGGACGGTATTAAAGTGTCCACGCATGTTGCGTCCCACACCAGGGTTTTTCCATTTTTCCATGGGATCAACGACATCCCATCTGGTCTCTTGCCATCGTCCCGGGCTACACCGTTTGGCTCTAGAATGGCCGGGACGTTGATTGTGGCAAGAGCTCTCCGGATGATATCGTTGATCGACGCATGGCGTGGAAGCCTGCCGGCACTCCGCTGGCATGACAGATCGTGTTGACCCCGACGGTCGACGTTTTCTCCGCAGAGACAGCGATGTGGCACAGTCAGTGGTGCGCCGAGTCGCAGGTCTACGGCTAGCGTCAGACTCATGTCGTCTAATATCATTCCAACGCTAGGCGATGGCAATGCATGTAGCCAAAGTCCGGATTCCGGCTCACTCACTGCTAAGAGGCGAGCACGCTCTGCAGGGCTTTCTGCATTATACGTATATTATTATATAAAAATCAATTGCTGTTCGTTTGTCTCACTTTGGCTATAAAGTGTTGCCGTACGGTGAGCACCTGACAATTCTCATATAACAGTTTAGTAGGGAAACGAAAATTATAAAAGAACATTACTTTTAGTACAGCGCGTTGAGCCACTTCTAAAATCTTCATATAGATCTTTGGGGCCCCACCCCACGAAACTATACAGTATTTCAGAAGTGACTCACACAGTGCTTTGTAAATTTGTATAATACTGGTGAAAGAATTTTTGAAATCGTATTAGTGGTTTCGGAGATTACCACCTACAAACTGACAGACTTTTCCTCTTTATAATATTAGTGTAGATGTACAGCATGGTTCATAAGTGCCACTGCAATCAGGCGTAGGTCCGAGACACTCAGAAAGCATGGCTTGGTGACAATACTACTGTTTAATTTTATGTAGAATCTAGGGATACGGCAGTGCCCCCGCCAAGTCGAGCAAAAAAGCGGCCTTGCCATCCTTTTCTCGAAGCTGCTCAGTCCATTTTCGACCAAGCAGGCGTTGTATAAACGTTGTATACCTATTTAAAATTTCATTCAATAAGAATATAATTAGTCAAAGTTTTTAATTTTGTCACTCACTCACTGACTGACCGATCATCAAAATTCTAAGGTACTTCTAGCAGGACGTGGAAGCTTCAAATGTTGAATACAAATAGTGTTTAGTGAATCATCATCAGCCATTTGACGCCCACTGCAGAACATAGACCTCCTTCGTGGTTTTCATAACCAAGAGGGGTTTGGCCATACCTAATCGCCACGCTATTAGGCAGGCGGGTTGGCGATCGCAGTTTGGAATCTCAGGAAGACGCTGCTGCCCGTCTCCTGGTAATTGATTTCCTTGGTCGCCTTCTACGACATTCACGGAAGGAAATGGATTAGTGTATAAATCAAGGAAAAACTAAAATATTTTGCAATTTCGGTCCATTTTTCTAGATACACCAACAGCATAAATAACTTTGTAATCCCACATAATACTACAATTAATACTCAAAGGATTACAATTACGATTAAAAGATACACTGTATAAGCCGAGAGCGTACGATAATACAGATCGTATTTGCAAAAAGTGTCTGTACAATCTCTCAATCACGTTAAAAGTGATTTTTAGGGCCCACGACAAAGAATCTAGGATCACGAACGTGAGAATCTGTGAGAATCTAGTGATAGGTTTGTTGCCTTAGGCTCACGGCCATGGGTCCTAAAAATCACTATTAACATGATTGAGAGTGTACAGTCACTTTTTGCAAATTCGGTCTGTAAAAAAACCAGTCAAGTGCGAGTCGGACTCGCGCACGACCATTGTCTATGCAACATTAGACACAAAGATTGAGAAAAAATGCCAAAAAAATTACGTTTGTTCCTTTTGTTTTCCAAAAAATTTTGTTTGTAACTTCGATTCACAGCAAGCTGAGACACTACCTCCCCTCGTTATGTTCGGAGCGCGTCTGGCGCTAACGCGTCCGTAGGGATGAAACGATACGAGTAAATACAAGTAACTACTCGATACTTTTCTTTCAAGTAAAGTACTTTTGGCATCGATACTTTAGAACTGAGTAATAAGTAGTATCGTGAAGTAAGTACTTGTATCGGTACTCGGTGGGTCACTCACTCGGGAGCACAGAAAAACCGGCTCAAGACGGTCAAAAACTAACCAAGATCCAAAATAATATTAAAAAAAGACTACTCTATGGTTTCTACCAGGCCCTCGTCACTCCATACAAAAAATATTAGGAACGTACTTTGTGCCAACATTGAAACAAAAAATATAATCCTGCTAAAACAAAAGGCATTAACACCGCAGCGAATCACGTAGATGTATCATGATTTAAAATTAAGTCGGGTTATATGTCAAATGTAATGTTGGTATTACGTATTTTGCAAATGGCCGGTAATTTTGTTCGTTTGTTGTTTTTGTGTGGAATTATTTTATTTATTTTACCTTTAGCAGTAGCTGTAGTGCGTGAAAAGTGATTATACAAGAAATATGGGAGGAAAAGCATTGAGGAAATGTGAAATTTGTGGCATTGGAAGAGTCAGAAAATATACGTCTGGCATATTTTTAGCCAGATTTCCACTGGAGCCAAACAGCATTTGCATATAGTTGGTACCTTTGTACCGTGCGAGCGCTTGTTCTCTAAAGCTGGCGCGACAATAACTGCTTCAAGAAATCGATTAACCGGAAAACATCTGGAAAAGTTATTGTTTTTAGGGAGCACATCAAAAACTGACTTTTTTTGTTAATTTTTTTAAATAAATACTTAATAAACATCATACTATGTACGTACACTGCTGTTCTCATTTAATAATACTTCTTAAGACTACAGTGTTGCCAGAGGCTACTCAACCCAGGTTGCCATTTGTAGGTTCAAATGTTGCTATCTGAAAACAACGGTTGCCATTACAAAAATGTGTAAAAAAAATTCTACGCGTTTTTATTTTATTAATTATATATAACTTATTTGTTGGGTACTGTTTATTGCTCTGCATTTTGGTTGATAAAAATTTAAATGAAAAAAATCCTGTTTTCCAAAAAGGTTATTCCTTTTGGTTGACTAATAATTAATTCCAAAAATTTGTTTTCCTTAATCATTTTGATCCGTTTTCCTGAAAATAAAAATATTATAAAATTTAAATAAAAAGATAAAAATGAAAATAAAAAATAAATTAAGACTTGTATTTAACACACACATTTTTCTAGAAGCTGGAATTTTTATTCATATTTAAAAAAAAATAATATGTGTAAGTGCCCATGCATTTTAAATCCAATATTTAAAACATGCAAGAAATTAGTATGAATTTCCCAGCTCCTTTAATTAGTGGTTAGTATGTAATTTTCCTATGGTTGGGTTTTTAAAAATTAAAAGCGCCATGACGAGATTTTTAATATCAAAATCTTCAACATCTCGACAAAACGATGATGAAGCAGCAGTGTGCACTTAACACGAGCAGTGTAAGTAACTGAAAACAACACTCACCTAGGTTTATCGAAGATTTTTGAGTCACTCACACATTGGAATTGGATTGGTGAATTCCAACTCAATGAAAAAAATAATCTGGGGAAAAAAGCAGCCGAAAGTAAATAAACAATAATAACCTTTATGCCACACCTGGCCAAAAAGCGGGTTTTTCGGCACGCTACGGGTACGGGAAAACCCACTTTGAGGCTGAGTGACGGCATAAAATTGTGTACACAACACGGACTGTAAAATAGAAAGCCCTCTATCGCATACTTATGTATGACCCTCGCCTGCGGCTCGGGCCTTAAACTTCTGCAATATCGGCCTTTCTTTATTGTACGGCCCTAGTTATGTAATGTAGTACTATTGCCTATCCTTGGATGAAATGAACATCTATTTAAAAAATAATAAGATGGCAACATTTTCCAGTTTAACTTGAATTACTTCTTTCATTTGTTTCACATTGACAGAGGACGGATAGACCAACCAATTTGTTTGATCCTCAGATTATATTGTAATAATTATGATTAATGAATATTAATCTGAGGTTTGATCCAAATGAATGCAACTAGGGTTTGCCTAGTTTTATGTTTTGTTAGAGCATTTTTCGTTTTACAAAATATATAAAGAGTAAAACTGAAATGGAGCTGTTCTCGAACCTACCTACCTGTAGTGTAGTCTTGCTTGACAGTCGTAAAACGTACCTAGTGATTATATTCTCTGTGGACACTCGCGCGAAATGCGCGGCAAAACTGACAGGAGTTTTAGTTTAGACGAATAAGTTCTGAATACAAAGTAATATTCAGAAATGTTACATACTGAATTGCATTAACTGAATTTCATTAATATTTAGTAAGTAGTTGTGTTTAAAAAAAATAGGCTGAAATTTACATTATTTTGAGACAAAGTCGAAGACAAACCAAAAACACCCTTTTTAGCCAAAATTACCTACCTACGTAGGTACCTTTCGTCGAGTTCATGCATGCGTTAATTAGGTACTTATGATGACTCTATGAGCAACGTCTTATTCCTATCCTAGGTAGGTACCCAAAGTCTGGGAAGGGCTAATGATGAATAATGAATGAATGATGATTCAATCAGTAAAATTGGATTTTCAAATAGGTCTATAGGCAGCTTCTTCGATTAAAACAATAAAAAGAGAACTTACCTATAGATTTAAAAACAAAAGTAGTAGAAACCCACTTTGCACTGCACTGCATACTGCACACACACACACTTTCTTCCATTTTTGTTTTAGTTTTCATAAAATTACTTTTATATCTAGCTTCACCAAAATAGGCCTTCTCTGTCTAGAAATACAGGTACAATTTGTTTGTCTACTGATTATATATTGTTTTCATTTATAAAAATGCGTTCAAGATTTTGATTTGGTTCAATTCGATGCGTTGATTTCATCTGCGAAAGATAGTCGATATTTTTTTACTGATTATCGTGCGACAAATCGAAAAGTTGCCAAAAAGTTGCCATTTGAGCTTGGTTGCCATTTAGTTGCCACGAAGGGTCAAATTTTGCCAAAATGGCAACCAAAGTTGCCAAATGGCAACGCTGTAAGACTACGAAAAAACGACCCGATACAAGTAGGTATCGATACCTTTTGTTCGATACCAAGTAGGTATCGATACCTCATGACCGATACGGTATCGAGTAAAAGTATCGATACCTAGGTGGTATCGTTTCATCCCTACGCGTCCGCGAACGACCACGTTCTTATATCTTTCTACTAGGGATTCACACGACGATTAGTGATGCGCCAGTGGAATCACGTCATAGCCCAGGACACACCTTTCTTTACAATTTAAAAAAAATCTAATTCACCTATACAGACACCATATATATGGTTTAAATAATTAACTAATTGGGTAACAGAAAAATAACATCACTAATCCCGTACGGTTCTTCCTAAAGTATTTTTTTAATTGTTTCACTACAATTTTGTCGAAGGGACATGCCAGGGGTATCACTTTTAATCAACATAATATTTTTTAAAACTACTTGCAGGCCATTTAAACGGCATAACTATCATGCACCAGTTAAATTAGGCACAAAACTAAATTAAAAAAAATTGTTGACACACAATCTTTAATTAGGGGTACCTTACATCTCAAGACAACCAAATTGCACGTCTCAGGATTCACCCACCCTATAAATTTTGATTCCCATGAGTGTCGAAATAGTCACGTTTTTTCGCGGCATAAACGGTCGTATCTTTTTTTACGCTAACTTAGAAATTTTCTTTTATCACAGCTTTAAGGGACTGTAGAACTGAGTACCTATATGGTTTTAATTTCAACTCGATACCTCCACGCGTTCCCCTAGATAAAGGGTCTTGACAGACAGACGGACAGACGGACGGACGAACTACAAAGTGATCCTATAAGGGTTCCGTTTTTTTCTTTAGGTACGGAACCCTAAAAAACGGCCAAGCGCGAGTAAGGAACCCTCGGTGCGCGAGTCCGACTCGCACTTGGACAGTTTTTAACTTTTGCTTAACGGAAGTTCAATTACCGATACTGAATAATGGGAGTCCAGGTACGAGTATTGCGTTAATTTAATTACACGACATGAGTCACAAAATTTTAATTACCTGCGTCTTTAGTAATTATAAGTGTATTAACTAACACTTACTGGCTTAGCTCTTCGCATTCGTCTCAGAAAATGAGTGTAATGATAATGCCGTATAAGTAAATGTTTACCCGCGGTTAGGTTCATACGCGCCCATACTATTCCATCTCTGAGACAAGGCCTATATTTTATCGACCATTTTGTGCACCTAACTTTCCTCGTATCATGCTATATAGCGTGATGAGACGTCTTGAAGCTTTTATCTTGGTCATCAAATAATAATAATCTTTACGAAACACATAGATATACATTTTTACATTTTGTTATGTTATTTAATTATGTGATTCATACCATTTCTTTTATTTCATTCCAATAGCACAGGAAACATACAGCATTTAAGTGATTTTTGGCATTAAAGCTGATAGTTAAAATATTTTTCTAAATATCCGGATGGGAATTAGAAAAATGGGTTTCATAAAACACTGCAATGTTTAATGAACGACCGAGCCGAGTTCGATAGAGCTATCTTCTTCTGTCGCTACAGAAGTGAGTGGTGCGGAAATTATACCTAAGTACTGTAATTCGGCTTGGTTCACTCAAAGGTTATGAATCAAGTATTATTCGTAACGCCAATCGAAATTATTATTAACCAATACATTATTTACCGCCTATGTACCCTACAATCTAACGAGAAGGCGAAGTGCGAGCGCAAGGACTGAAACAAAACTTAATCAAACTAAAATGAACCTTAAATGCTAGTTATTAGAGACTACAATACTCGAGCAACAAGTCTGGCCGCCTGCGGCTGACCTAATCGCGACAATAAATGGATTATAATACATAGGTAGTTAGGTTTCATTTTTAGTGAACCTCGCTTTTACTGTGATTTAGGCACAAATAATAGAACGATATTTCGCTTAGATACGTAATGTTACAATAGCTCGGATGGGGAGAGGCGTCCCTTGAGCGGCAGAGAGCTTTTGGTTCGAATAATGATTATAATAAATGATCGGTTTCCTTTTTACTTTTCTTCTTTTTATTTTCTTTTTTAGTTATTTACTTAAATAAAAAAATACAGGAAATGGGAATTTATATTTTATGTTTTTCTAACGATTGAAGCTCGATCACTACTACAAAAATCAGTCGCCGTGCGTTGGTCTTGCAAAAACTCGAAAATGTCTCCACCGATTGGACTAATAGGTATATAATATGTTTTGTTTTGTTCGGACATGGGACGTGGGGCGAGGGCGCGGTAAAGACCCATCCCTTCAGGAGCCTGTTTCATAGAACTACAATTCATTGTGACTATGACCGAAAGCCGATTAACCCACAGATTAACAAACAGACTCTACTGCGCAGTGTACCTCGAATTGTCATAATAAACAACGAAATTATAGTTTTATGAAACTTGACCCAGTACATTTTGTACGAAAGTGAATTGGAAAGATGCGGCGTCTTTTTCGGTCCCTCACCCCACGTCCTTGGCCTACAATCGGTAATTTTGTATGAGAATTGCTACTTTGAATTAATTTCATTATATGGCGCTCGAGGTGAACTTTGGAAGGTTGATTTATGATTGATAAATCGCTTATGAAAAGTTACAATCAAATCAATGGTGATGCGAAGAGCGCCTGGTCACAGACAACATGCAACGAGTAGCGAATCTAGGAGCGTAAGGCGTAATGTGATAAATTGATGAAAACGTGTTTTCTGAATGAGTAACTATTGTTCCTCTTAGTTTTAAACATGAACGTACAAGTTTTTGATATTGCCCGTAAGACTGTATAAGCTTAAACGTAATACACTGCGCATTTAAAATGGTACATAAATTCTTAGCTTTTTTTAAGCATTCTTACGGAATATATTTACTCATAGAAGGCGTAAGGTTATGATAGAATTTACGAGTTATCTTTGAACAAAAAAGCAATTTGTAACAACGCCGCAATAAACCGAACAGATATAAAAGAAAGGGCTCGTCTCTTGTTTGAGGAGTATAAGAGTTCTGCATCCACTTTTTTTGTAGGTTCACGGGGTTAATTATGTGTGTTATGGGAAACGAACTGCGGTTAGACTAAGGTGTTATTAATTGGGCAACTAGATTCCCAGAATTCAACCTTATATTTCAAGCACTGAATTCAAGTTACACCGAAATCAGAAAACAGTGCACCCAAATCAGAAAATTGTGCACCGCAATCATGAATGTGGTATTTTTCAAATATAATGGAAATTATGAAACTGAGCTTTTAAATAACCCATCCTAATAAATGTCTGTCTCTGAGAGTTTTCCCTACACTATGTTTATTGAATGTTTACTCAAGCAATGCCTCACGCATCCTTGCACTGACATATAATGGGAATGTTTGTGGTGGCCTCTGGCTGCAATACACTTGTTGATGTGAGCACGTATCCAAATGGAACTGCAAATGTGATAAAAATGATTCTATCTTGTGGTGGCCTCCGGCCGCACTTCATTTACTGGTGTAGGTGGGCGCCCAGTCAGCGTCTATATGGCATCGGTTGGTGAACCGAGTTTTATTCACTACCTCAATGTACAAATTCTAATGGATATAATCGCTAGCATTAGATAGAATAGATAGAATTATATTAGAACTCCTTATTGTACACACCAAAAACAAAATAAGCACCTACTTTAAAACTGCAAGCCTCACTAAGTTAAGTTGATATTGTATATTGTTAAGTACCTACAAGTTGTGATTCTTAGAAATAGAAATAGAAAGCATTTATTGTCATATTACGACAAAGGGTCGAGGCTCAGCATTATGCAACCAAGTCAACGCAGTGATCTTGGCAGCGCTGACTTTCAGCCACTACCCAAAAAAACTAAAAACTAAACTTACACGTAAGAGAAAGGTAACAAACTTACAATATAAATTATAAATTTGTACCTAAAATAAACTATTTAGAATATACATATACTACATACTACTGCTTATATAATATGAATAAATATAATGTTTATAATAAGAATACATACAATACACTTACGCATACATATACATAAATACACATATATACACATACACATACACATATATATATATATATATATTAAATTATAAAATAAAATAAAAATTGTTACTTGGCAGTAATATCTATAATTGTATCCTTTTGTAATGTATCTGTTTTTCTTGTGGTGCAATAAAGAAAATTTATTGATTGAAGGTTCGAGATTCAAGTCGCTCAGGGGCTGGAGCAGGAGAAATATATAAGCCCGTCTGGTTTGCTTATGCATATATGGATTCTTTCCTCGGTGAAGGGTTGGAAGTAAGAAAAACCACTGACACAATTCAAGTAAGTTTATTTATTTTTAGTAATATAGTAGTTACATTAATATTTACGAAGAAGATGTATATATACATATGTGTAGGTTGGAAACCTATATACCTACATTGGGAGTAAAATATTTAGTGAATTCTTCTCTTATTTGCAGTCAAACTTGGTCTACGCGGTATCTGAGGCAAATCGCGTATAGCACATGTATTTTGAATTTCTGGTCTCCAAGAACCATCCTGTATACGAATACCATCATCGTTATAGACGTCAATCGTACCTAGTGGTGTGTAAATCGGGCCAGATGTGTTACTTTTCCTTAAAAAATTGTGAAGTAGCACACAAGTCATCGTAATGAGACTTACTTTGTCAGGGCATACCATCAATGGTTTTCTAAAGACTCTAAATTTTGAAGCCAATATGCCGAAAGTGTTTTCTACCACTACTCGTGCACCAGATAATTTTCTATTAAATTCACGTTTTGGAGTGCCTAAATCATGATTTCCCGGATAAGGCTTCATTACCGATGTGCTGAGTGCAAAAGCACCATCAGCCAAAAATACGTAAGGCACGGGTTTATTATATCCTGGTAGTGGACGCGGAGGTGGTAGAATTAGGGTATCCGATGTAATCCTTCGCCATAGTTCACAGTTTCGAAATATTCCACCGTCACTTATTTTACCCTGACCGCCTATATTGACATAAACGAAATTATAGTTGCTGTCTACTAGTGCCATATTAAGTACGATACTAAAACTTTTCTTATAGTTGTAGTAGGTTGATCCTGAGTGAAAGGGTGACTGCATAACGATATATTTTCCAAAGATCCAAGACAACGAGGAAATTTATTGCTGAATCCATTTACAATTTCCAACCATTCTTCTACACAGTCTGGAATCTGAAACAAAAAATATATTTTTGTTAACACATATTTCGTTTTTAGGAAAACAATGTGCAAGATTTCCAAGAAAACAACCAGGAAACAGAAAACATCGACCATGTGCCATCGAGTGATGAAAATCCTACAACAACAAAACGACGCCGTAAGAATCCGCCCGAGCTACAACAAGCCGAAGGTTTCATTAAAGAAAGTCTCGCTAACCTGAGCCAAACATTGCGCATTGCGCCGGAATAATCCTCAAGAAAAAGAAGATGATTGCGATCGTTATGGAAAAATGTTTGCAAATAAGCTAAGACAATTGCCAGAAGACGAAAGATTAATTTTTATGCACCAAATCGATGGCATGTTTATACAACGGCGACTTAGTTTAAATCAGAATCGTCTTTCATCACCGATATTTGCTTCGTCTCCTTCACCTTCTCCCAATATCTTGCAATCTCATCAACAAAATACGAGTAGGCCCGGGTCTTCTTTTACTTCCTATTCTGAACCTATATCATTACATAGGACATATTATGATTCAAACCATGATTCCAAAATGGCTCAATCTGAATCAATAATTAACAAGAGAACTGACATCACGCAATATCCCGTCCTACACCTACCTGAGCAATCCAATGCGAACACAACTAGAATGAGAATTTTGTCTAATGAAGTTGTTTCGCCCCCTCACCCTACTCAAACTGAATCCATTTCCCAATCTCAATACGAGTACAATTTAATTGCCAATGCATATGAGAGTGCTTGATTTTTATTGAAGTGTTTAAAAATATTTTTAATATTAAACTATAATTAATTTAATTACCTAAGCCCATTAATAGAAAAATATAAAGCTATTTAATGCGTTTTTACTTACCTTGATTTCATTCCTTAGTATATGAACCAGGGCTTTACATACTTCAGGTACAATTTCTGATATAAGCTGTGGTGAAACTTTAAACAAGAAGTGCAGGCTCTCATAGCTGTCTCCTGAAGCTAGAAACCGTAGTGTTATGGCTAAACGAATCCTTGCTGGTATTGCTAGTCTAAATTGGGTATCTGTTTTAGAAATCATTGGAGAAACTTTCTGAAGCAAATATTCGAAGTCCACTGTTGACATACGAGTAAATTTCTTAAATTCACCACTGGGTTCAGAATGTAACTCTGATAACTGCTTCTCCATAGAAAGTCTGAAATGATTTTTATATAATGAATAAAGACAGTTCTAATCATATCATAAGTCAATTCAAAAATTCACTACACCAGCAAACATACCTTGATCGGTTACGATGTATTTCAGTCATCCACCATCTTCTATTTTTCCAACGCTTTCTACTAACTTTCTTGTTTAACACGTTTAAATAGTGATATGTTGCCACAGCAAACAAAGTTATTGCAGCAGCAGCTTCTACGTCCATTTCGCGGCGGGTTTCACAAACGATTGTGAGCATCCCGTGAATGTGGAGGGCACGACTTGGCCGTGAATTCATGCCGTGAATTCGCGCCGTGAATTCACGGCACTAATGTGGAGCCGCCATTACTGTGAACGCCTAGAAATGTATTTTTGGTGAACGAAATAAAAGAAGAACTAAAAGTTCCCACGCTTATTTCATTGGTGGGGGAAGCAACATATGAACTAATGGTGAATTTGTGTAGTCCTGCCAAACCGAAAGACAAAACCTTCGCAGATTTGGGTTGTTCCCTCTGACTCCAAATCTATTGTTCTTCAAATTTTATAAATTCATACATTAATTCCCAAAGACTCCAAAACGTATTAAATAAAATATTTTGTTGTTCCCATCGGCTCCAAATCGTATGTCATACATTTGTTCCCACTGGCTCCAAAAGTTATTTAAATAATATTTTTCTAATAATACATTATTCCCAATAGCTCCAAAAGTATTCTCCATGTACAGATAGCAACAGAATCAAGAATCGGACAAAACAATATTTTTCACTAAGCAAATAAAATTACTTTGAAATATTTATACTTTTCACCGAGGCTAAAGAGTTATTGTATGATGTAAAATAATTTACTCGCAGCATAGCAGGTAAATACGTGAAAGCGAGAAAGGGATGGGGTTAACCAATCAGGAGTCAGCCTATTGTTCTACATGTTGTACCTAAAACAAAAAACCGGTTTTTGGCGGACAGCTCTTCTAGTGCATCTGTGCATATTCTTATCAGTTGTCCTTGCACCCTTTCACGCTATCGGTGTACGCTACCTACTAATTTGTAAAATAATAGTGCCTTGTGATGGAGGATCAAGATCAAGATGGCGACTGTAGAGACATTGCCGGACCTAGCGTACCTTTAGACTTCACATACAAACACAGTTCTGGTGAGTGTTTTGGTATATTGCAATAATTTGTATAAATAAACATCAAAATTCTGATTACCTATTAACTTTTTAGAATCATCGTAAAAGTTACGTCAGTTCATTGAAAATTATTTTTGATATGAAAATACATAGAAAATTAATACTAATACTTTCAATGTTAGTAAAAAAAATTGAAAATAGATAGCTTTTTAACTTTAACTACATACAACTTTCATACTACTAGTGGTAAATATTAAGTTTCTTATCTCAGTAGTGCTTGAGAATAAAATATTATACTTTAGAAGCTATAGTAAACTAAAGAACATGTGTACATCTTAAATATCTGATATCAAATGTTTACATCTTAAAAAATCAGCTCCATTGCTCCATTAACTAAATAATATTTTATTTTTAGACGGCAAGCGAACACTAATAAGAGCTAATCATCACCATTTTCTGCACCACACGCTAAAAAATGGAGCGGAAATGTGGACGTGCACATCAAGCAAAACTTGCAAGGCAAAGTTGAAAATATTAGGAAGAAGAATATTGCGTGAGGATCTTCATACTTGTTCTCCACAGCAGCATTATCTACGTCAGGAATTTGTAGAAGAATGTCGTCAATATGCAGAATTTTCTCGAAAACCCATAACTAAAATATACGATGCAGCCAAAAAGAAGTATGTAGACTCAGGTTTCCATTTAGTACGTGAAGTTCCTAAATTCAAAAGCGTGAAGAGCTCGCTATACAGGTCACGAAATTCCGTTTTAGATGTAACTAAAACCCAGTTTAAGGATGCCAGAGAAGTGGAAATCCCGAGAATATTTGAAGACTTTTTATTATACGATTACAAGGGCGAGACAAATCGAATAATAATATTTTCATCACAATATGGCAGAAAAATAATTCAAGAAAGAGACATCTTTTTGTTTGATGGCACTTTCAGAAGTTGCCCTAAGCCGTTTTACCAAATATATACAATGCATGCAGATGTAGATAGTAACGAACATCAAACAAATATTATACCTGTCCTATTTGCTCTTTTACAAAATAAAGAACAAAAGACATACGAAATCTTATTCGACACAATCAAATACTTAATACCAAGCTGGAAACCACGAAAATGCATTTTGGATTTTGAGGTAGCTGCATTAAATGCTATCCAAAAATGCATACCAAATGTGCAAGTGAAAGGATGCAATTTCCATTTGAAACAGGCAGTTAAAAAAAAAGCTAAACAGCTTGGTGTGACTACGACGGAGGATCACAATCATGTGAACAGATGTTTAGCTTTGGCTCATTTACCAAGTTGTGATGTTGAAGATGGGTGGCTAGCACTGATGGAAATAGCGCCAGACAGTGAAATAATAACAAATTTCAACAATTGTTGACACCTGGCTGACTAATAATTCAATACCCATTGAGGTATGGAACTGTGAAGGAGAACGACATCGCACAATAAGCGTGGTTGAAGCCTGGCATAAAAGCCTTAACAATGACGTAAAAAAGAATCCAAGATTGCTTGACTGCTTGTATGAAATTCAGGAAATAGCTGAGTATTTTGAAAAGTACCATGTGCCTGAACCAAACCGCACCCGACAATCGGTTAACAATGACATTAGAATAGCATTGATTTTACGAAAGTACAAAGAAAAATCAATAAGCATCTTGGAAGCCCTTGATCGGTTGAAATAGATAATATAACATAATTTTTTAATTAATGCTGTGATTTTTGTGAGATTATTTGATTATTGTGATTTTATGATTTCTGTGATGATTACTTAAGACTGATTTAACTTTTACGTAAGAAAGTAGTTGATTTATTTTTTGTTGAATTAAGAGCTGATTTTTTACCTGTTTTTAAATTTTATTTTATGTAAGACTTATTTATGATTGTTGTCATTATTACATATACCTTTGAAGACTTTAGAAATATTTTATTAAAGCTTTCGCTAAATAAGATAAAGTTCATAATTCGTAAATACTTAGGTTATTGTTAACGTTAACTGAAAAAATGACAAAATATATGGTAAATATATGATTTATTAATTTACTTGTTGTTTTCTTATAAAACTCCATTTTAGTTTATTACCCCGGTATTTTTAATACGTACCTATGTAAAATTTATAATATGATATGACTATCCTATCTCACTCAAAACTTTGCAAACGCGACTGCTTCTTTTTCTCAGTCTCACGTTGAACTCATTTAGACCAAGCTGGCTCTAGGCCGACCATTAGTCAAAGTATTTTTTTTCATACTGTACTAGCGAATATTTTATAAAGTACAAAAATATACTTACATCAACTTAAAGAACTCTTGGAGCCACTGGGAACTAATGTATGAAATTATAAATATCAAATAATTCTTCAATTATGAACTCTATGCATTTTTTTGGAGCCTTTGGGAATAAATCTGTTTGTCTGTAGTTTTCTGTTGGAGCCGGTGGGAAAGAAATTTTGGAGCCATAGGGAAAAACCCGCAGATTTAGTGCGAGTGATGGCTGACCACCTCCACCCCAAACCATCCATACTGGCGGAAAGATATCTCTTCCGTCAGTGCCGACAGAAAGCAAATGAATCCGTGGCCTCTTTCGAGACGAATCTTAAAAAAATGTCAAAAAATTGTGAGTTTGGGCCAATGCTGAACGAAAATTTAAGGGACCAATTCGTGTGTGAAATTTACAGCGATATTACCCGTCAGAGGATGTTCGCCGAGGGAGTGATCGGATTACATAAAGCAGTGAATCTGGCAATAACAATAGAAGCGGCGGAGAAAAACGCATTAACGGTAGATGTGAACGGGCTCCAACATGGCGGCAGGGGCGGCGGCGGCGCGGGCGACCTGCTTCGGTACAGAAGCGCGCGGGGCGCGGGCCAAGCGGACCTGGAGCACACGGCGGAAGCGGTGCACCGCGTACACCTGAGTGAATGCACAGCGTGTGGAGACTCAAGACACACTTGGCGGAATGCCAATATCGAGCTTTTGTGTGTAGTCGCTGTAGAAAGACGGGCCATCTGAGCCGGATGTGCCCAGAGGAATACCGGAGCGGTGAAATGAGTTACAGAGAAAGGAGCCGTGTTCCCCTTACGCACGCACGAGAGAGCGGCGGCGGCGGCGGCAGAGCCGATATGCAGCGACGCGGGGCGAGCCAGCGGTGCTTCATGGGGTCTCGCCGGCGCGGCGGAGCGCGCTGGAGGCCGGGCCGCGTCTATGGAGGGGTAGGCAGTGGCACCAGGGCCTAGATTCTGTTAATGCATTGTAGTAACATGACAACTGCATGAACATGGCGGTTTTCATTTCATGGCTGCTTTAAGTCTACGCCGGCACACCCATCAAACCTTCTAGGCGTCAATGGTACGAAAAAACACGTCACGTGACCCGACAGTGTACCTGTCATTATACTACAATGCACTAACAGAATCGAGGCCCGGGAGTGGCGCTACGTATTACGTGCAAGAAGAAAACGCGGAAGAAGCGGAACCAAGTGCAGCACAATAATCTCTGTAAAGTACTCGATTTGTATGTCATTGATAACGGGACAACGTCATTGCTGGGACGACAGTGGTTGGCCGAGTTAAATATGCAAGTACCAAAAATCCAAACAAATAGGCTGAAAATTACAGCGGATGAAAAAGTTACCGAAATAAAAAATATATATTCCAGATATTATGCTGAACTATTTAGTGGCGGATTGGGTCGGTTCACCGGCGGGCAGGCGCGGCTGCAGGTGCGCGAGGGGGCGACCCCCGTGTTCCACCGCGCGCGGCCGCTGCCATACGCGCTGCGCGCGCGCGTCATCGCCGAGCTGGACGTCATGCTGCGTGCCGGCGTCATCGAGCCCGTTGACACCTCCGACTGGGCCTCGCCGCTGGTCAACAAGGCGGACGGTGCAATACGGGTATGTGCGGACTACAAGGTGACTCTGAATCCGGTACTAGCGGTCGATAGATATCCGGTCCCAAAATTTATGATCTGTTCACGAATTTAAGCGGAACTAAATTCTATCGCAGGCCTATAACCAGATTGAGTTAGATGACTCAAGAAATCTGACAGTCATTAATACACATCGGGGTTTATTTAAATATAATCGACTTGTGTACAGCTTAGCATCGAGTCCAGGTATTTTCCAAAGGATCATGATTAACCTTTTTAATGATATTCCCAATGTTGTCATATTCTTAGATGACATCCTTATTGCTAGTCCTACGTTAGGAGCCCATCTAAATACTTTAAATAAAGTATTAACCCGGGCGCGAGATAAGGGCTTGAAAGTTAAGAAGGAGAAATGTGTATTTTTTACACGGGAAATTAAGGTTTTGGGGTACGTTATCGATAGTGAGGGTATACGCGTGGACAAGGAAAAAATAAAACCCATTTTAGATTTAGAACAACCGAGAAACATATCAGAACTACGATCCTTCTTAGGAACGGTGAATTTCTACAGTAGATTCGTTCAAAATGTAAGTAACATTTTAGCGCCCCTTCATGACTTGCTAAAGAAACATCGTGATTGGGTTTGGGAGAGAAAACAGAAAGTAGCTTTCGAGACGGTTAAACAATTGTTATCAAGTGCCGAGGTGATGAGTCACTACAACTTATCCCGCGAGGTGGTGTTGACGTGCGACGCGCACGGGCCGGGCGCGGTGCTTGCGCAGCGTGACCCAGCGGGCCGCGAGCTGCCGGTAGCATACGCGTCGCGCGCCTTGTCAGAGGCGGAAAAAAACTATAGCCAGATCCATAAAGAAGCATTAGCGATCGTTTCTGCCGTAAAAAAGTTTCACCAGTACTTGTATGGTAGACGGGTTTTCTTACGCACAGATCATAAACCCTTAGTTAGTATTCTGCGCAATTTTTGCCTGTTGCTTGTAATTTCAAGATAGGTAATTAGCCTGCCGGTCGGTCGGGGGTGTGGGCGGTGATGCCGCCGGCGCCGGCGGAGGCGTCGGGCTCGGATCACGAGGCAGCGGCACTGCGGGGGAGCGCGGCAGGCTAATTACGTATCTTGAAATTACAAGCAACAGGCAAAAATTGCGCAATATCTGCTGTCAATATCATATTTCGTATTACCTATTAGCAACGCGACAGCAAAAAGCTCAAATAATCGATCGCAACGCCATCTGCAAAGCGACAGCGATCGAGGAACTAAAAATGCATTTTTTGTTACGTTTGCAGCGACAGCAGATAGAAATGTCAAACGGCGATTTATGAACAACTACTAAAGTGGTGTCTGCCAGGAAGTTGCTATTCGTCTGCTTACTTTAAAAACTGTTTAAAATACTACTTGGTTAGTGATTTAAAAAGACTGTTAGAGACTATAGGCGTGATATTATCTTGTGTGACTTATTGAACGTACCCCTATTCGATTCTAAGTGGCAGTGTTATCTAAAAAGAAATTTCACAACACATTTCTCAAATTTTGGTAGTCACAATACCTCGAAATTGAATAAATAAGAGAACTTCGTAAATTTCACACGAATTAGTAAAAAAGGGATGGCTTTCGTACATAAATCTATAGTCTTCAATGTTTAGCAGATGTTTACAATTCACAATGAAAAACACCGCGACGAATGACAGGACAGACACTAGTCAGTGTTGCTCGCTACTATAGAAAATAGCAAGTACGCAAGTACCAAAAGGTACAGCCTGGGGGCCAATAACCGTTTTCGTACCAAAAGGTACGATCTGGCAACCCTGGACTGGACAGAAGATATTATTTGAAGTTTGTTGACGTTTTGTAGTTCCATCGATCGCTACCTGGCTGCTGGTGGCGCTAGCAAAAGTGCATTAGCTGCTAGCAAGCAGCTAGCAGACGATAAACTTAGATAATACTGTATTTTTTGCAACCTCTCGACCGGTCGCTGTCGCTCTGCTGTTGCTTTGCTTTCGGGTGGCTGTCGCGCTGCTGTTGCTTTGAAATACGTAATAACCCTGCGGGTGTCGCGGAAGGGGCGATGGTGCAGCCGGGCGCGCGCACTGGGCCGGAGTCCCCGGCTGCGCCAGCGCATGCGTCAGCACCGACGCCGCTAGAGAGCGCCGCGCCCGCCGTCGTCGGTGAACGTCGTAGGGTAACGACCCTATCCGTGAAAATCGGGTACCACTACGTCGTTATGGCATTGACGATGTTTTTTGATTGTAAGGCTTTTTGTTTTTATTTTTAGTGGCGTGGCCATCGCCAGCCAGATTTAAAGTTCTTTCCCTTGTTATAAAATGTACTATAATTTGCATTATATTGTAGTTTTGAAGTAAACATTTCAGAATGTAAATGAGAATTCACTACCTACCTTGAGATAAGTTGTGTTAACTAAGTTAAGTATGCACCTGTCCCAGTGAAACTCAAATTGAAAATTAGTTTTTAAGTTGAATATTTTAAGGGTGAATAGTTACTAAGGGTGGAGGTGAAGTGTAGGGTAAGATGCATATTGTTTCGCTAGGCAGTCTCCCAATTAACGCGCTATGAGATAGACGTACCGCCTTTCATTCACTACACAACACAAATAGCAATACCAGCTTACAAACCTTGAAACACGTGTCCCACTTCGTTCGTGTTTTTTAATAATTATTATAACAATAATGTATGTTAATTAGCACATAGTCTACATTACATAAATTTTAATAAAATGTACATTAATTTGCAATGTTTTTTTTTTGTTATTGTGGACCTGTTTCTGAACTAAGGATACCACTAAGCAAAATACTCAAAAACATCAGTTCATCCCTTCAGAATTCCCAAAAAAGAACGAAACAAAGATCACTTAAACGATCACATAGTTAACCCAATGAGACTCCCATTCTAATGGATAGAACCTGCGGTTTGTGTTTAAACGTAGCGTCATAGTTAAAAAGGAACAGAAAAAACGCCTTCGAATACCTACTTATATACTTATTGGAGGTAGTTGGTATTTTAGCATACGATTCCATAACTTAAGAAATACCCTTTACTCGCCCACTCTACACACAGGAACTCTACTCTACACACGTGGACACTCCCTAAAGGTACATATATATATATGTATATATATATGTATGTGTGGTGCGGCGGGAGCGGCAACTGGGTGGACTGTATTGGCGAACAATGGACAACACCAGAAGGGTGCTCGTTGGTAAGCGTTGGGGTGGACGTACCTGGATTTCACACCCGCGGATGACGAAGGACGATCACGGCAGCCTAGGTGGGCGCTGGATTGTCCCGGCGTCTTGTATTCCAAAAGTAGTTCACGTTTCTTCAATATAAATGCGGATCAAAACAATAAGGCGACTTTACAATTCAATCTCAAAAACGTATCTAAGTATATCAGTTGTATTTTTTATGGTTGTCATTGTCACTTCAAATTTAGACAGTGTTTGGCCAGGAGTCCAGCGCAAGTGCTGGCTGGATTGACCCGCGGAGTCCACGAAGGGAGAAACTAAGGTTTGCATCCACTCCTAAGCCTCCACGAACCCCTATCACGGTTCGCCATATGCTCACAACTAACAGCCCGTGCCAGTTGCTACTCAGGCGTAAACATGCCCCCGGCCTTGAAAGGACCTCTTTCAAAATGATGAGACGAGTTTTATCAAAAAGCGCTATGATGAAAAGATAAGCCAATAAAATGACCACTGCGGACTACAACTAAAACTACAACCACTAAATGACAACAGTAGACTAGGAAGTAAATCACTAAAACAACAAAACGTCCACAATAGCCACTCAAACTAACTAAATATGAATAATAAGTACTAAACAGAAAAACAAAAAAATTACATCACTGCGATGGTAACAGACACAACTTAACCACTGGCCTCTTATGTCGCAACCTTGGTTCTCACTTGAACCACTCTAATAACACAAACACATAAGAGTTAACAAATTGAAAATAAACATATCATCAAAACATAAACCAGCACCTAAAAGCCAAACTAAAATATCACATAAGATAGAACAAAACAAAGCTCTCAGTGAAATTAAAATAATAATCGACCTTACTGCCAAAACAAACAACTTACCTATGATTAAACAAGCTAAACAAAACTCTTTTCTACCTAATACCCAAGACAACCAATAATCAAACAATGTCACTGCGATGGCAATGGACAAAGTTTCACCACTGGTCTTTTATAAGTTGCGGCTTTAGTCCTCACTAAGGCCACCCTAACAACGTTGTCCTTACCCATAAAAGTTTTTACGATTATCCCTAACGGCCAATGCAGGGCTGTCAAGTTGTCTTCCATGACAACCACAAGCAGTCCTTCCCTTACAGGGAATGCCGGAGTGTTCCACTTTTGCCGAATTTGTAAAGTATGCAGATACTCACAGCGCCATCGCTTCCAAAAGGATTGCACCATCTGATCTAGTAATTCATATCTACTGAGAAGATGGGGAACAGAATCAGTTATCTCCGAAGCTGGCAAACATTTAAGTGGGACTGTATTTAAGAAGTGAGCCGGTGTTAAAGCGGTCGGCTCTGATGGGTCAATGCTTAGCGCAGTCAGCGGACGCGAGTTAAGAAGTGCCTCTATTTGGATCAAGACAGTGGAAAGCTCCTCGAACGTTAATATTTGGAGTCCGACAACCTTATATAAGTGAGATTTCACACTCTTCACATTGCTCTCCCAACAACCTCCAAAATGAGGGGCATGTGGCGGAATAAGTTTCCAATTAATCTGGTTAGCAGCTAGTTCGTGCTCCCAAACCAACCTGTAGTTATTCTCCAAAAACGAATACAATTCTCTGAGGTAAGTTCGTGCCCCAATAAAATTGGTTCCGTGGTCTGTATAGAGGCAGTGGACAGGTCCACGTCGGGAAATAAACCTTTTCAGTGCTGCCAAGAAACAGGCCGTACTTAAGTCGCTAGCGAGCTCAATGTGTACGGCGCGTGTAGTTAAGCAGGTAAATAGACAAATATACGCCTTTCGGCTGGTAATACCTCTTCCCTTGTAGGGCGTCACATTGAATGGACCGGCGTAATCACAACCAGTATGAAAGAATGCCTTATAAACTTCCTTAACTCGAAGTTCCGGAAGGTCCGCCATCATTGGAAAATTAGGGTGTGGTTTGAAACGAAAGCAAATATTGCACTTAGCAATAATCGTTCGAATCAATCGCCTAGCTGCTAGTATCCAATAGTTAGTACGTAAAACCGACATCAAGAGTTCCGGTCCAGTATGCAAGTTTTTGCAATGATGGAATCTTACGAGCATTTCTACTATTGGATCCTTATTAGGAAGCAACACGGGATGCTTATAATCGAAACTCTCATCCGAGTTTGCTAATCGACCCCCAACGCGTAGTACTCCATTTTCAAGAAACGGATTTAATCTTTGAAGCACAGGAGGACACTTTGTCCCACTGCGGAGACTCGTTATTACATCCCCAAAATGCACAAACTGAACTACTTTAACAATTTCTCGTTCACAGTATTCCAAATCTGAAACATTGATAGGGCCCCTTGACAATTTTTGTAAGAATTTGAACACGTAACATATGATACGCAACACTCTTGACCAAGAGGAGAACTTGCAGGCCAACATATATAGAAATGGCTTTGTTGGTACAGTAGTGACTAGTGCCACAGATTTTACCTCCGGTATCTCTGAAACCTCACCCGGTATGAATGGTCTTATAGGCCACTGAATTCTAGGCTTATAGAGCCACGGAGGACCTTCCCGCCACAAAGTATGATCTACAAGCTGTGCGGGCGTCAATCCTCTTGAAAGGCAGTCACTTGGGTTTTCAATCCCCTTTATATGGTAGAAATGTTCAGCAGTCAAGTTATCATGAATTTTCGAAACTCTGTTCGCTACAAAGGTTTGCCATCTATGTGGCGAAGCATGAATCCAACTCAAAGCTACTGTCGAGTCTGAGAATGCCATCACTGAATTAATTGGGTAACGGGCGTTATAATTATCGTAAACTCTTTTTATCAACTTCGACAGCAGCAGAGCAGCGCACAACTCGAGGCGTGCCAAGGAAACCACCTTTAGTGGCGCAACTTTAGACTTAGCACATACTAACCTCACTGTTGTTTCATTTGACGGGGTAGTGACGTGAAGATATACTACACCACCATATGCCTTCTCACTAGCATCAGAAAACCCAATGACAATTGTGTAACATTTATCAAGCACTCCAATATGACGAGGAAATCTCATCTTCGCAATGTCTAGAAGTTCTGCTTGAAATTGGCTCCACAAGCGCACAATTCGCTGTGGAGGCGTTTCATCCCAGTCAAGTTTTAACAACCAAAGTTCCTTGATTAGAAGCTTCGCATACAAGACTACGGGAGCCACCAGCCCTAGAACATCATATAAGCGTGCAACTGAGGACAGCATGTGTCGTTTCGTACAAGGTCGCTCATCCTTTGTTACTTTGAACGCAAATTGATCATCGTTAGGATGCCAGCAGAGACCCAAAATCTTCAAGGACTCATCCTTATCGAACTCCACGCTCTGTGAGAGCCGATAATCTACCGGAATTGTCTCCAGCACTTCTTTAGAGTTACTACTCCATTTCACTAACTGGAACCCCCCAGCCTCGAACAGATCAATCAACTCGTGTGACGCAGCAATAGCTTGCTCAGCGTTCATCAATGAGCTTGCAACATCGTCCATATACAAATCTCTAATAACAATTTCCTTGGCGATTGGGTAGCGATTGCCCTCATCTTCGGCTAATTGTGCCACCGTGCGCATTGCCAGATATGGGCTACTCTTTAATCCAAATGCAACACAGTTAAATTCGAAGGTTTGCACCTCAGGCAGAATGGTTGACCTTTCATCAGCTTGATTCGGTTCTTCTTCAACGTTGTATCGATACAAAATCCGTTGGAAACGTCTATCCTGCTGTCGAACTCCAATTCTGAGATACATCTGACGTATATCGGAAGATATGGCGATAGGAAAAAGCCTCAAATTCAGAAGAATTGTGAACAAATCTCGTTGTAAATTGGGACCTGTGCGTAAAATGTCATTCAAGGAAAGTCCACTGCTTGACTTAGCGCTAGCATCTAGAACTGGTCTAACCTTACTCGTTAGTTTGTCCTCTCGCAAAACTGCGTGGTGGGGTATGTAGAAGTTTGTTCCAGTATCTGAATCACATTCGTCCACTGGAGACAGGTACGATTTATCCAGATAATCCTTGATTACGTCATCGTAAGCCGCCTTGAGATTGGGGCTTGCAGCGAACTTGCATTCCAAATATGTAAATCTACGTTTGGCGCCCTGTAGTGAGTCACCTAGTAAATCCGGGCTTTCCTTGAATGGTAAAGCGACTTCATAACGCCCAGCGTTGTCTCTTGTTGTTGTGGCCTTGTAAAATTCTTCACAATGCCTTTCGTCGGCGCTCAAATTTTGTTTGACCTCAACCTCATCTAATTCCCAAAATTTTTTAATTAGTGCGTCAAGTGGTGGTTCAGTTGTGGCAATTGCATGAAATGCAACTGACGTTGTTACCGGTGACCACGTTGGAGCTTGACCCATAATAACGTAGCCTAGAACCGTTTCAAGTGCATCGGGAAATCCTGGCTGACCGAGAATTTTCCCGGGTAATAGAATCTCAGCAAAAAGATTTACTCCAATCAACAAGTCTATCTCGCCCGGAGTTCCCCACGTTTCGTCTGCCATTGGGATTGTCTTCATGCTTTCGAAAAATTCTGTTTTAATCTGGCATGTTGGCAAATCACTCGTAATGTGGCCAAGCACTAATGCCTGAATGTTGAAGCTCGGGCCGATATTGAAGCGTGATTTAAACCGGACATCCACCTCACCCTTCAGCACCTGTGATGAACCACCAATACCCTTAACAACGACGGGTGCATTTGCCTTAATCTTCAGTCTCAGTTTAGTGCAACACTTACTAGTGATGTAATGTCTTTGCGACCCAGGATCTAGGAGACATCTAATCACCACATCACGACCGTCGCGGCTGGTCGCGTACACCTTTGCCGTAGCTAGAACTTGGGTCGTACCTGATCCACTCTGTGTGGAGGATACCGTACAAAGCGAGACATCCGGCTCGAAGGACCAAAATATGGTGCGGCGGGAGCGGCAACTGGGTGGACTGTATTGGCGAACAATGGACAACACCAGAAGGGTGCTCGTTGGTAAGCGTTGGGGTGGACGTACCTGGATTTCACACCCGCGGATGACGAAGGACGATCACGGCAGCCTAGGTGGGCGCTGGATTGTCCCGGCGTCTTGTATTCCAAAAGTAGTTCACGTTTCTTCAATATAAATGCGGATCAAAACAATAAGGCGACTTTACAATTCAATCTCAAAAACGTATCTAAGTATATCAGTTGTATTTTTTATGGTTGTCATTGTCACTTCAAATTTAGACAGTGTTTGGCCAGGAGTCCAGCGCAAGTGCTGGCTGGATTGACCCGCGGAGTCCACGAAGGGAGAAACTAAGGTTTGCATCCACTCCTAAGCCTCCACGAACCCCTATCACGGTTCGCCATATGCTCACAACTAACAGCCCGTGCCAGTTGCTACTCAGGCGTAAACAATGTGTATGTGTATATATGTGTATTTATGTATATGTATGCGTAAGTGTATTGTATGTATTCTTATTATAAACATTATATTTATTCATATTATATAAGCAGTAGTATGTAGTATATGTATATTCTAAATAGTTTATTTTAGGTACAAATTTATAATTTATATTGTAAGTTTGTTACCTTTCTCTTACATGTAAGTTTAGTTTTTAGTTTTTTTGGGTAGTGGCTGAAAGTCAGCGCTGCCAAGATCACTGCGTTGACTTGGTTGCATAATGCTGAGCCTCGACCCTTTGTCGTAATATGACAATAAATGCTTTCTATTTCTATTTCTAAGAATCACAACTTGTAGGTACTTAACAATATACAATATCAACTTAGCTTAGTGAGGCTTGCAGTTTTAAAGTAGGTGCTTATTTTGTTTTTAGTGTGTACAATAAGGATTTCTAATATAATGAGTCTGTGTGAGCTGTCAAGTGAACGACGCGTAGTTACTAGCTCCCGAAATATTTCAAGAAAAGTGATTCAGATTCATTGTTTTTGCTAAAAAAAGTGCATACAAATACTAAGAAACAGTCATTTTCTGCTTACCAAGTTCGGTTAGTGCGAAATAATAGCGATTAACACAAAAAACATCAAGTGAAGAAAGTGAAGTATATATACAAATATCTGTTTAAAGTGAAGAAGACGATTATTTATTAATTAATATATTATATTTTCATATCAACATGAACTAGACACATATCGCAAGACAGCTTTTTTTAGACAGAATCAAACCATAGCTAAAGTGTAAGCGGCCAATATAAATCTACAAAGGTTTACAACCTCAACACGCCTCCTTAGATTTATATTTTAATATGGCAACGCTAATCAACACTATTAAACATTGCAAGTATGGCAATATCAAATCAAGTTATATTTAACATTTGTCTGAATTTAAAGAATTTTATGTTTCCTAACGCTTTGGTAAAAATATCTGCAACGTTATCTTCCGAATCTACTTTAACAATATCAATAGTTCCATTCTTAACATTCTCGTGAACATAATGATAATGCACTTCAATATGCTTCGAGTTCTTTGTGAAATTACCATACTTAGCAATAGTTACAGCACCTGAATTATCTTCATAAATGTTTACAGGAGCATGAAACTTTATAAAAACATCATCAAGTATACTACGTAGTAAGCTTATTTCAGTTACAGCTTCTGACAACGCTATGTATTCAGCAAAAGTGGAAGATTTAGTCACAGTAATTTGTTTCTTTGACTTCCAGTACACAGCATTACCAAATAATCGAATCACAAAACCAGTAGTAGATTTACGGTCTACAATATCTCCAGCCCAATCGGCATCTACGTAACAATCCATTATGGTAGCTTTTAAATTCTGATAATATGTGAGCTTGAGATTTTTAGTCAAGTATAAGTACTTTAAAACACGCAATGCATATTTGAAATGAATTTCACCATAGCAGTTCTGAAATCTGCTCAAGTAGTTGACACAAAAGGCAACGTCTGGTCGAGTGCCAGAACTAATGTATAACAAAGCTCCGATCAAGTTCCTGTATTTAAAATCATCATTTAGTAATTCACATTTCTCAAGTTTGGCATTAATCTCCATAGGGGTTTTAAATAATTTAGAATTCTCAATTTCATATTTTTTGGCTAACGACTCTATGTATTTTTCCTGGCTTAAGGTCAAAGTATTATTTTTTGCATAGTCATACTCTACATCAATACCTATGTAGTTCCTAACCTTTCCCATGTCCGTCATTCTAAAATGGTTACTTAATTTATTTTTAATTATAGCAACAGTGTGCTCATCTTTGCTAGTTATCAATAAGTCATCGACATATACTAAAATATATACAGTACAGTTATCATCTGTTTTGACATAAAGACAATAGTCATATCTGCTCCTTTGAAAGCCAATAGTTGTTACAAAATCATTAAAACATTCGTACCAAGCTCGCGGGCTTTCTTTTAAACCATAAAGAGATTTATACAGTTTATATACTTTGTCAGTACCGTCTTCATAACCAAGAGGCTGTTTAACATACACTTCTGATAAAACTTTACCGTTTAGAAAAGCAGTCTCTACGTCCATTTGATGTACATGTAAATTAAATTGGCAACAATACGATAGCAGTAATTTTAAAGTATGCATCCTAGCAACAGGTGAATACGTATCATCAATATTAGTGGTTTGTTGAAACCCTCTAACCACTAACCTGGCTTTATATAGATCAGCGGACTTCTTTTTGTACACCCATTTTACATCTAGTACCTCTTTTTCCTGTGGTGCATTTACTAAAGTCCAAGTATCATTTTTTACTAGGCTGTTCATCTCACGGTCCATAGCTTCTTTCCATTCTTCAGCCTCGTCACACGTAGTCGCCTCGTGAAAAGTATCTGGAATCATCGCATCACAATAATTAGCAGTTATACAATAGTAGCCAAATTCTTCATCAAATCGGAGTGGTGCTTTAATTTGTCTCTTCGAGGTTCTCTTTTCATTATTTATGATCTCTGTACTGACGTTATTATTCGGTACCATGTCTTCTGTTTCAATTTTATCTAGGGTATCTTCCCATTTTTCTTCATCTACATTATTTTCTTCTTCATTATCATCAAATGCAATAAGCTTAACATCTTCCTCAATTATATCCACGTGTCTTGCAATTACAACTCTATTATTGATTAGTACTCTGTATCCAACATCTGTATATGCCAGTAAAATTCCCATCTCTGCTTTTTTGTCCCATTTTGATACTATTTTTTCTTCAGGTACTCTTACATAAACTTTACTACCGTACATTCTCAAATATTTTGCAGTTGGTTTTTCATGAAAAAATAATTCAAATGGCGTCTTTCTTTCTGGGGTATTTGTCATTATACGATTTTTTAAATAAGCAGCGGTCTTAATAGCTTCTGGCCAATAACGCCTGTCAACCTTAGCTTCAGCTAAGAGGCATCGTGCCATATCCATTATAAATCTATTATATCTTTCTGCAGTTCCATTTAACTCATGTACGTATGCTGGGCACGGCTTAATCATTATTCCTTTTTCTCTTGCGAAATTAAATATTCTGCTATTTATGTATTCTTTCCCGTTGTCGCATCTTAGTTCTTTGATAATTTTTCCTGTAATATTTTGCATTTGATTGGCATATTCTTCGAAACATTCATATACTTGTTCCTTTGATTGAATACAATACACTCTCGCTAACTTGCTATAATCATCTATGAATGTCAAGAAATATTTTTCTCCCCGATATCCTGTAGCTCTATGTGGTCCGTTAACATCCGTGTGCACAATATCTAATATACCTTCTGCCTTTGTTCTATTATTGCTAAATGGCAAATTATTTTCGACGCATATAGCACACTTCATATAATCCGTTTCTATTTGTTTAGGTAATCCATCTAATATTTGGTTTTTACACATCATGTCAAGATAATTGAAGTTTATATGACCAAATGTTCGGTGCAGCTTTTCTTTCAATGTCATATTACAATTTGCTGCATTTACGCCTATTTCCTTGCAGACAAAACTGGTTACTTTGTACAGTCTCTCATCTTTCTTTGCAATTGCAATCAATTCTCTATTCTTGTTAAATATCTTCGTTAAATATCCCGTTGAAACAATTGTGTGATTATCTGTTATCTTCGAATAGCTTAATAAGTTTGCTTTCATCTCTTTTACGTAAAATACATTGTCTATTATCACCTGGTTTCTGTTCTTATAAACAGGAAAGTAAGTTTTAATGCTTCCAACCTTTGTCGCTTTCAATATTCTTCCATCACCAACCTTGACGTTTATTGGTTCTTTTAATGTCACATATTTATCGAAGTGTTCGTCGGTGTTTATTATGTGGTCTGTACATCCACTGTCTAGAAGCCAATTTATTTGTCCTGGCTTAAGAGGAGTATCTTCATTAATCGTCGAATTGTTGACAACGCAAGTGTGAAAACTCTTTTTATAATATTCCGTATTATAGTAATTTCCTCTCCCTCTGTTGGGTCCGAAATTGTGGTGTCCACGTCCACGACCACGACTTCGAGCATAATGTCCACGGCCACGACCTCTGTGTCCGTGCCAACAGTCTCTTTGTATATGCCCAACTTTTCCGCAGGTAAAACATGTTTGTTTGTTCTCGGATTCTACTTTAAAAGCGTTCGAGGTACCCGGCATTTCGCATATCTATCACTAGTTCAAACTATTCGGCGACTACCTTCTCAACAAGAAAATAAAACTGTTGTGTTTTGACATCTGACACTTCTGACAACTATACTTTCGTTCTGCACCACAGACAAGTACATTTAACGGCTCTGGATACTTGTCTTTGAGATAGACAAGTATAAGGGTGACCAGCTGAAAAAAATTTCTACCAAACTAGTAGAATTCAAAACCAAGCATGGAGGTTCAAGCAATACTTAGAAAGATGGAAGAACAATTTGAGAAACAAACAACTATTATTACTGAAAACGTTACCAAAAACCTGTCATTAGTAATTGATGAAAAATTAAAACCAATATTGGCGGAAAATACAGAATTAAAAAAAGAAATATCAGCACTAAAATACAAAATTCAGACATTGGAGAAAGGTGCAAGAAAGAATAATATACTACTTTTTGGCGTACTTGAAACTGAAAAAAATACTACTGAGCTCATGGATTATGTACTAGGTATCCTAAATGCAGTTAGTGTGAGGTCAGGGTCTGAGAGTTGGGACAAATGAATGGGAGATCAGCAATATCCGCAGACTAGGGAAGCCACGCGAAAGTAAAATTAGACCTGTCTTACTCACATTTACCTTAGAATGGCGAAAAATTGAATTACTCAGGAATAGAAAAATGCTACCCAACAACATTTATATTAGCGAAGACTACCCAAAGGAAGTTTTGGAAATTAGGAAAGAGCTACGCAAACAACAAAAAGAAGAACGTGAAAACGGGAAACACGCCTATATTCGCTATGACAAGTTAGTAGTTAAAGGGAGAATAACGGAGAAAAGGAAAAGATCCCTATCAGGGTCACCGACAGCAAGTAAGCACAAGGAGGGAGAGCCAGCAAGGGCTCCAACAAAACTAAACAAAACCAACAACCAAGGGAAGCTGAACCTTGGCAGAGCAGGTACATCGTCAGGTGACACTACACAATAGCAACCAACCAACAACCGGGAGAACAACATAAAAACGGCAGCAACAAACAAAAACACAAACAAACTTTCTTCTCCAGTACGGCTGGTCACCGCGGAGAAGTATGACCAACACCCTCCAACAAAAGATGAAGAAACTATTTATATCTGTACACTAAACACTCGAACACTAAGGACTGAAGAGAGTCTTCAAGAACTGGAATTCGCTCTAAAGGACCTGAAATGGGACATTTTAGGAATAAGTGAAATGAGAAGGGAAGGAGAAGGAATAGAGGAGAGGCAAAATTATGTCATGTACCACAAGGGAGGCACTGCGGGCCACCGCGGTGTGGGATTTCTGATAAAATCGCAATATAAAAAGAACATCAAAGAATTCATAGGTCTGTCTGAAAGACTTGCAATACTTCAGCTGAAATTCCCAAACTATAAGAAACAGATCACTATCATCCAAATATATGCACCTACTGAACAAACCAACAGTGTGGAAGTAGAGAACTTCTACGACACCCTCTCACAGACAGTCGAAACATACTCCGGTAACCACGTTATTGTAATGGGAGACTTTAATGCCCAAGTTGGTAGAAGACAAACAGGTGAAGAACAGACATTAGGCAAGTTTGGACATGGTAAAAGAAGTGTAAATGGCGGTAAACTAATCAATTTCTTACTTGAAAACAACCTGACACTGCTTAACTCGGTCTTTAAGAAAAAACCGAAAACTAAGTGGACATGGATTTCTCCTGATGGAAAGACAAAAAATGAAATTGATTACATATTGACAAATAAAGCCAAACAGTTTAGCGACACGAAAATCATCCAAAATCTTAATTTTAACACAAACCACCGCATGGTCCGTGGCTGCCTCACCTTCTGCAAAATAAAGAAACCTAGAAAAACGGTAGAAAGAAACGCAACTACTCCCTTAGGAAAAGAATCCAAAGAGAAAATAGCCAATTTAGTAGAAATGGTCAATAATTCCGAAATCCCAGTCCTAGTAAAGTATGAATATGTACAGAAAAGACTTACAGAAATAGCAAACCAAAAAGAAAATAACAAACCAACAATTTTTTGTGAAGAAACAGCAAACCTTCTTGAAGAAAGGAAAAAAGTTATAGTAGGAAATAAAAAAGAAAACCAATCAAAAATCTCAGAACTTAGTAAAAAGATAAGATCAAAAATGAAGAAAGATAGGAAAAAGAGAAGACTACAAACTCTCGAAAAACATATAATACAAACAGGTGGTATAAAGAAAGCCCTAAAAGAATTAAGAGAGAAGGGAAAAGAATGGATACCCAAACTAGGAAATAATGTTACAAAACGAAAGGAAATCCAGAACTTAGCAACCAAATTCTTTAGCGATCTTTACTCAAACAAAAACCCAGACACACCCGACCAAGATGAAATAGTAACAAATCACACAGAAGACCAAGTACCATGCATTTTGGTGTCCGAGGTAGAAAAAGCAATAGTCTCACAAAAGTTAGAGAAGGCACCTGGGCCGGACAAAATCCCAAACGAACTACTAAGGGGAACAATAGAGGAAATTAGCCCAATCTTAACAGCCATCTTCAACGAAATACTACACACAGAAACAATCCCAGACCAATGGGGAGAATCATACATAATTCTTATACATAAGAAAGGGCCAAAAGACGACATTGGGAACTATAGGCCGATAAGCCTCATATCAAATGTCTACAAGATCTTCGCCAAGGTGATTCTAGGAAGATTAACGAAAATACTAGACGAGAATCAACCCATCGAACAGGCGGGCTTTAGAAAAAACTACAGTACAATAGACCATATTCACACCATCAAACAAATCATGGAAAAATATAACGAATACCAAAAATCCCTATACATAGCCTTTATTGACTATTCCAAGGCATTCGACAGTCTCTACCACAAGGAAATCTGGACAAGTCTAAAGAAGCACGGAGTAAATGACACCTATACCAATATAATCAAAAACATCTATTGCCAGAGCTCCAGCTGCATAAAATTAGAATCAAAAGGTGAACCATTCCCCATAAAAAGGGGCGTCAGACAGGGTGATCCATTGTCCCCCAAATTGTTTGCTGCAGTTCTAGAAAGCGTCTTTAGAAAATTAGACTGGGAAGACTATGGTCTTAACATAAATGGCAGCCGCCTAAACCATTTGAGATTTGCTGACGACCTAATCTTACTGGAAGAATGCCCAAAGAAACTGGAAAGTATGGTAAAATCCCTAGCCAATAAAAGCAAAGAAGCGGGTCTCGAAATTAACATAAGCAAATCAAAGTTGATGACCAACTGTGCAGAAACCGATATAGAAATTGAAGGGTATAAGTTTGAATATGTAAAGGAGTACACTTACTTAGGGCAAATTATCTCACCTGTAGACACAATGTCAAAAGAGATAGATAAACGAATAGCTTCTGGATGGAAAAGATACTGGTCTCTCAAGGAAATCATGAAGAGCAAGGATCTAGGCATAAATATCAAAATGAAGACCTTCAATACATGTATTCTCCCCTGCCTAACATACGGATGCGAGACTTGGGCCCTCACAGAAAAACAACGAGATAAACTTGCAAAGTGCCAAAGATCAATGGAGAGAAGTATGATAGGTGTAAAAATAAGAAACAAAATAAGGAATTGTGATATAAGACACAGAACTAAAGTTATAGACATACTTACCCGCATTGATCACCTGAAGTGGAGCTGGACAGGCCACATGCTACGCTGTAAAGAGGACAAATGGAGCAAGCAAGTGACACTCTGGTACCCAAGAGACGGCAAAAGAAGACTGGGACGACCTACAAAAAGATGGGAAGACGATATACGCCTGACTTTGGGTCCATACTGGACAAGAGTCGCAACTGACAGAGGTTACTGGCGTCAGTTGGAGGAGGCCTATGCCAAAAGGCACACCGAATTAAGGGACATAATCTAGTATAAGTTTAAAATTAAAATGCAATGTAAAATAGTTCGGAAATAAAGGCTTTATTATTATTATTATTAAATATAATTCTATCTAATGCTAGCGATTCTATCCATTAGAATTTGTACATTGAGGTAGTGAATAAAACTCGGTTCACCAACCGATGCCATATAGACGCTGACTGGGCGCCCACCTACACCAGTAAATGAAGTGCGGCCGGAGGCCACCACAAGATAGAATCATTTTTATCACATTTGCAGTTCCATTTGGATACGTGCTCACATCAACAAGTGTATTACAGCCAGAGGCCACCACAAACATTCCCATTATATGTCAGTGCAAGGATGCGTGAGGCATTGCTTGAGTAAACATTCAATAAACATAGTGTAGGGAAAACTCTCAGAGACAGACATTTATTAGGATGGGTTATTTAAAAGCTCAGTTTCATAATTTCCATTATATTTGAAAAATACCACATTCATGATTGCGGTGCACAATTTTCTGATTTGGGTGCACTGTTTTCTGATTTCGGTGTAACTTGAATTCAGTGCTTGAAATATAAGGTTGAATTCTGGGAATCTAGTTGCCCAATTAATAACACATTAGTCTAACCGCAGTTCGTTTCCCATAACACACATAATTAACCCCGTGAAGCTACATAAACATCGGGTAAACCCAAGATATGCTCCTCAAATAATTGACGAGCCCTTTCTTTTATATCTGTTCGGTATATTGCGGCGTTGTTACAAATTGCTTTTTTGTTCAAAGATAACTTGTAAATTCTATCTGATGTAAAAGAAATATCACAGTAAATCAAATTATTGTCTCTATCAAACGTATACTTAAAAATAGTAGCATTTGCTACAGCACCAACGTCATCAAATCTTTTATTATCATAATTGTACTTAAAAATGACATTGGCGTCGCTGTAATAGAGTTCACCATGTTTATCTACACCTAGTACAGCAAACCTGTTTGAAAACAAATGTTTTGAATTTGGGAGTTGATATTTGAATATCCCACATCCACTTCTATAAAATATATCATAATTTTTATCAATAACAAAATCTTCCAGCTGTATATTTTCCAGAGTTTCCTTACACAGCACATCGATGCCGTCTAACCGACAAAATCCTGTAGATATCCTGGAGAAAAAGACACGGTTTGCTGAATACTGAATCTGATAAATACCCGAACCATTCATAGCCAAGAAATCATACGTATCATTAGTATATATACCTAGACCTCTAGGGGAAGCTAGATATAATTCTTTTGTTTCTTGATTAAAGGCACCGAATGGGACATAAACTTCGTCGGGTATATTTAGACGTCTTGATGTATTTGTGTCCAAGTTGTGTAGGACTTTGGTGTAATTCGAATTACCGGCTCTGACTTGAAAGTACAGTTCGTTTGTGGTGCGATCAACTACTAGGTCGCTGGAGAGGTGGCCTTCATAGATCAGGTCGCTTACGAAGCATTTTCTTCGTAAGCATATGTCGCAAGCGTCTCTGACTGTAGACTTGACGACAGCAGAAACTATGGTCAGCAATAGAATGTAATATTTCATTTTCTGAAAAAAATAGTTTTCATTACAAAATGTAATGAAGGAAGGTACTCGTAGCCTTCCCATATTGCCCGATTGCCGCGACGCGGCAGCGGCGATCGGGCCCTATTTCATAGCACTACAATTCATAGTTTACTATGACAATTAGGTGTACATTGCAAAGTCGATTAACCCACACATTAACAAGTATCAAAAATATCAAAAATATTTATTACCATAGCAAATTTTTTATATGAACGGTACACAACGGGCCCCGCACTAGGTAAAACCTGTATCGCGGACGCCCAAAACAGATTTTTCAAAGAGTGGGTTATACGAGCAAATATTTCAAAATTTAAAGACAAACATGCAATTGTCGTTATGAGAAACACTTATTTTAAAAACAGGAACAGGAATATACATAACAATATGTGTAAAATGTATACATGTATACCTAAGATATATTATAAAATTATTAAACTAAAAATATAAATACGTATTATAGGTTAATATAACTTATCTCGATATAGAATGTATATTGTATTGTATTAATGTAAGTTATTATTGTGATGGAGTGACATGTGAGCATTGTGGTAAGTATAGATTTTAATAGTAAGTTACGTTCATCGTGTTATTTTGAGAATAGCCTCAGTTTCACAATAGTCTAGGCTTAAAAGCCACTTATTAACTTTAATTTTTGCTTTGCGAATTGAGTCGTGTTTTATATCGCAGCGTTGGAGACATTTGTTGTAAATAAATGGGAAACAAAATGTGCAAAATCGGTGAGCGAATTCGGTTTTTGTACGAGGGATCTTTAATTTGAAATTACGTTGTTCTAATAATTTGGAGTATAGGTAGGAGTTAATAACTTCTTTATGTTGAGAGAGCAATGCTCTTTGAATATAAAGCTGACGTACTGACAATACTTGGGCCTCCATGTACAGCGTGCGGGTGGGATAACGGAAAGGCCTTCTCAGCATCACCTTCAGCACTGATGAAGGTTGCGTAGCCCACGCAAAGTAAGTTGAATTGTCATAATAAAGTATGAATTTTAGTTTTATGAAACACGGTCTAGATCGCGTCGCACCGCTTTGTAAGGGTTTGTATGATACCGATATAGTCAGTGCGACCTTGTCGCCTGGCGTCGTATACATCACCCAACTGCTCGGTTCTACTGAGGAAGACACGCCACCTGCATCCTGCCCACCTGCGAGCATGCCTGAAGTGACCCACATCAACACCAGTCTGACCAGTGTTTGCGCCCTCTCAAGGCCCACTTGCACAGTAAAAAGAAAAACAATCATCTATTCAGATAAAATAGGTGTAGGCCTAGGTCCCTTGTTAAACGATAGGCTTACACAGAATGTCCTGAATGAATGTCATCCCCACGCGAGTTTTACTGACATTGTGCAAGACTTATTCAAAAAACCGCTTGAAAGGGATACTACCTATATATTTTTAGTAGGTAATAGCCGAGGCGTCAAAAAAACGGACATTAACAATGTATTCGACTTGTATGCTCAGGCTAAGGATGTCCAACCAGAGACGGGAAAGCTATTTTTTTGCGCTTTTCCATATTCCCAATCACTTTCTGGAAAGGATAACAGCGACATACATAGCCTGAATATGCATATCCATCATCTGACATGTCGTCATAGTGACGTATTGTTTTTTGACATTAACAAGTTTGTTAAGAATTACTTCATGACGAGAGATACTGTGTACCTCTCTAAAAACAGTCGACGTAAGTTAGCCAGTCTATTGGCTTATAATATTTTTGACTCAGTTGTTATAGGAATTATAACACAAACCAATGAAAACGACAACCGTGTTACTAGTATTAGGGTGCTGGCACCAATTATCGGCCCTGTCAACTTTTTTTGAACTTTGACTGCTTCTAATTGTTACGTTAATAGCTTTTGCTATCTTGCAATGCCTTTTTTGGGTAGAGGGATACTAAAACTCCATTACTAAATTCGCAAAATTACGAATCCTTTGTTATTTTTGATAATATAGATGTTTTTTTCCGAGCTTGCCGATTTCCCTTAATTTCGGCCTCTAACACCCTAATATCCGCCGCCTGTGACCCTAATATCGGCATACCTTTTCTAAGGTGAAGTTAGGTCATTAAAACTACTAAAGAAAAAAATTATAACGTTTTATATTTCAATTCAGGTACAAATCACTTTTTTAACTCTTGTCTATCATTAATTAGTCTTTTCTTTACATCTCAGTCTTAAAAATTAAAATAATTTCTGTTATTATAAACTAAAGATCACAATGATTCAACATTCTTAAGACAAATAAAGGAACTCCAAAAACAAATTATTATAAATAAAAATAATTACCAAATATAGTCAACAGAAAACTTAACTTTTCTTAAAGGATCTTCAATTTAAATGAACTAAACAGTGGTGGCAACTAAAATCTTCTTTAGCCACGTCAATATAACTTCGCCCATTTAAATGGAACCATTTTGGGCATATGTCACATCCAATATTTTTGTCTTCATCTTCTTCGACATCACTAGTTAGTTCTTCTTCACAGCCAGCACAAAGAGTTTTCTCCTTTTCCAAAATTATGTCTTGAGAAGGTAAATCAGTGAGGTCAGTTTCACGATTGCTGTCCTTTAATTATCTCTTCTTTACTAATTTTGGTTTCTTTGGCTGCTTTATTTTTTTTATTCTCTTTTCCAGTTTCTTTCTTTCTCTCTCCGCTTTATTCTCATCAATTCTTTTTTTTTTCTTTCCTCGCGTTGTTTGACAATATTTTCCTTTTTATCGTCTTTCTCCTTGATGCCTCCAGGTTTCAGATGAAATAGCTAACGGTATTTTTTCTTCTTTAGGCTTGGTTTTGGTGCGAAAATCCAGTGCTTTTGGAGCATATAAATGTTTTCTTAAAGCTGGCGATACAACATACCTAGAAGTTGGCGTGGATGTACTTGACCTTTTATCGTTTTGGTTTGTTTCCATATCAAACGGAATGTCATCAGTCAGAGGTATTACGATCACACTTTGGTTTTCATTCGATAATGTTTTCACATCTGTGTTTTCTAAAATAGAAATTGAAGCCTGGCTGTCGTTTGAATCTTCTAAACAGCATGTTCTAACAGGTGACATGCAGGAATCAGTATATTCTAGTAAACCTTGATCATTCGATACATAGTACACGCCTTCACGCGTATCTCGCAAACTGTCGTTTTCAATAAGATTAATTAATCTCTTCCTCTTCGTGCGTTGTGATTTTTGTCATCTTAGCCTTTTTTATTGTCAATTCCATTTTTTCGATTTTATCATAACTCTTGTCCATTTTTCGTTACAGTCTAGAACTTTTGATTTTTCTGTGTAGGCTTTCTTTCTTTCCTGCGATCGTTTCTTCTATACGAGTTAATTCTATCCCTGATTTTTTAAAGTGGCCGTTATTACGCATCGATTCCCTTTATATCGGCCGTAGCTGATAAAAATCGATTTTAGGGGGCCGACGTTAGGATCTAGTGATCAAACGGAGCTGTTGTTTCATTTTTAACCTTATTAATATTACTGCTAACGTATAAAATAGCTAAACATGTTGTTTAACGTTTTCATGCATTTCCCCAATATCGGCCACCCGGCCGATATTAAGATTTATCAATAATACAGATCCCTAATTTCGACCCTGCGATTATTTCATAAAAAATTTAAATAAATGTAAAAACATACTATCTAAACGGTACTTTGACTGTCTTTCCTCAAGAACAAATAAAATTAAAATACCATAGAGATGTTTAATTTCATTCAAATACTTACCAACGCAATGCGTCGACTCAGGGATTTGACTCTGCAATGCCATTAAACGACGCACGTCCGTACCTGCGCGTGCTCTATTGCCAATTGAACGTTCAAATGTTGAGGCATCCACACCAAAATATGGGAGGTTATGCGTATGGATATAGAGTCGCTTTTTGCATAAAAACTATTATGATTTTAGGGCTCTTTTTATAGTTATGTTCCATTTTTTCGAAAAGGCCGATATTAGGAGGAGGCCGATACTAGGAGACTCCACCCTAGTAATAATTTAGGAGCGGGCTCAAACACAGAATCGATGGATTTAAACGGCCATCGCAGACAAAGGAAAACCCTAAGTTAGGTCTAAATTTAGTTGCACAAAACATACAGGGTTTTTCCGGCAAAGACAATTTAATTGAACTATTTTTAAAGGATTTTAATGTAGATATTTTGTGTTTAACAGAGCACTGGCTGAAACAACCTGAAATGTCTTTCACTTTAAAAGACTATAAATTTAGCAGTAAGTACTTTTAACCGACAGCACGCAATAAGAGGAGGTTCAATGATATTTGTAAAAAGTAGTTTAAAAATGAAAGAAAGAAAAGACATTGTCTTTCATCTATCTGTTGAACGCTTAATTGAGATCTCGTGTGTGGAATTGGATAGGTACATAGTTATGTGTGTTTATAGGCCGCCACAATCGAATTATAATGAATTTGAATTAGTTATGGAAGACGCCTTAAAACGCCTATTTACTAGCAATAAGAGCATAGTAGTATGTGGTGACTTCAATATAGATTTGTTAGTTGATAGTTCACTGAGAACTAAACTCACTAGTCTGTTCAGGTCATTTAATTTACATTATTTATTTACTGAACCCACTAGGAAAACAGCTACTAGCGCCACTTGCATAGATAACGTTTTTTGTAATTGTCAATTTATAGAAAAAAAGGTCATACATAATTTACAGTCCGATCATAGCGGGTTATGGGCAGTTCTACCGTCAGTACTAGAAGAACCTTGTAATTAAGTAATTTGTAGACCAATAACAGAAAAAAAAATTGAATTATTTAAAAGAAAATTAGGCACACAGTTAGATTCATTAAATTTTGATAGCACTGATCCGAATACATTATATGAAGTGCTGTTTTCGACCATATCAAAACAATTTGAACAGATATTTAACGTAAAAAAAATTACAGGGTTAAATCGCGGTTTTTCAGAATGGGCAACGCCAGGTTTACATAGAAGTAGGAAAAGGCTTTATGAATTGTATGAAGAGAAACAATTTAATCACGATCCGACGTTCAGAGAGTATGTTAAAAAATATTCAAAAACATTTAGGCAAACTTGTTTAGCAGCCAAATCCATAGCATAAGTAAACAAATTATGGCGTCAACTAATAAAATCAAAACAGTCTGGCAAGTAATTAGCAAAGAGACAGGCAAAACGAGACCTAGGGACCAGATATTTGCTTTAAAGGTAGAAGGGAATTTCGTCCCCGTAGAGCGGAAACTCACCAAGTCGACTTAGGGAGAAAATGAGTTTGTAATACCACTGGAATCTCATTTTTTTTCTCTACATTTCTGTCTAACCGGTTTTTTCGTATGTGCCATAGTTTCAAATTTAGAAACTGCAAAAAATAACTAATTACAGTATTTTACAGCCACGTTGAAAAGAACAATTAATTAAGTGTATTTAATTAATTTATGCCTATCCAAATTACAGTCTCGTCATCACCTAACCTACGTTAGGTAATTTTGGCATAGACACAACCAAAATTGTTACTATGAAACAATGAATTCGTAAACTAACCAACACTAAATAGTTATTTGTGGCCCAACCACTTCGTAGAAGTTGTTAAAAGCAACAAATACTTAAGTATCTTTAGTTATTTTCTAATTCTAAATCCTAAACGTGTGCATGCTTTTCTTACATGCGATATATAATCATATCGTGTTAAAGAGAATAGCCTTTAAAAATGACTGGTTGAGTACACTTTCCGACAATCACTAAACACATTTAATGAATATCGAATAACTCCAGAGGGCATGTTAATTCTCTAAGGTGATTTTCGCTCAACTTTTAGTGAGAATTTGCCTTTGACCTATGCCGCTGCGGCTCTTAGGTACTTTCGTTTCAATCATTCGGCGCGCAAACGTGGATCGATGCGCACGCGCCTCCCTCTAATTTTATTGTGCTCGTGTTTTATTCGAAGCTTTGGTTTATTATTTAAAACAATGAATAGTAGTGCTCGCGCTAAGTTAATTTTAAATTTATTAAACAAGAGAGCTGTTGTTGAGGTAAGTCTAAGATATTTATTTAATTTTTTTAAGTAGGTATACATGGTTGAACACTACAAACGAGGAGTGTAAATTTTAGTAAATACGGGATGTTTCAGAAAGGTCCGATTAAACATAAGCGATTGTTTTTACCCAAACAATTTCTACTATGGAGACAATTCTGAAATCTCTAGAAAAGTTACCAGTTACTAATCATAGAATTATCGCACCAAAATGTGTAAAACAGATGACTTTTTCTAGATTATAATAGTAAAAATATATAATTTCATAGGATCTTTCTGAAACACTCATTACTTGGATAATATTTGACTTCATTTTATTCGTCTTGTGTTGTAAGATAAAATACAAGTCCAACTTGGTAGTTTCAAGATTTCTTGAATTTTATAGGTAAATTCACCGGGTCTTGATGATGAGGTGGTGGTGCGAAATGTCGATAATGATAACCCATTTCAAAAAAATGATGATATGAGTCTCCGTGAGACAACTCCATCTTCATCCATACCACTGAAGGTAAGCTGAAGTTAGATTGTGATTCTTTTTCAATATACCTACTATTTTTACTCATTTAGGCAAATCTTAATATTATATAAATCCAATCAATCAATATAAATAAATCCAGAGGTCACGGGTTCGAGTCCTGGCATGGGTGAAATTCTTAGACTCTAAATAGGTTTGTTAAATCTAAATATATAAGTTATTATTTATTATAATTCGACTTATTTATTACATTTTAGATTGATATCCGGTGAAGTTTAGGATGCCGATATTTAAAACTCTATGGATATCGTAGTTATGGGTTGACCTACTGAGACTATACAGGGATGACATCTACTGGTAGAGTAATATTTTTTTCTTAGAGGGTGATACTAAAAAAATGCATTAAATGGGCGCTCGAATCTATCCTACTAATTACCTTAATTAATTAGGGTTGGTTGCATCAATTGTGTGTTCCTTAATTGTTAAATTGAACATAAAAAAATTAAGAAGCCAGCGTTTTGCAGTAAATTAACTTATTTTAATCACAAGAAAATGATACAATGATTTGCGTCGTATCTATCGGCTATCGATATTAAAAAACAAAAAAGAGTACGGGCGCGCGGGGTTTTTGTGCTCGGGAGAGGGAAATCTAACTTCGCGGCTATTGCCTAAACACTTATAAAAATTTGCTTACTGCTTGCAGTGACTTAACATTATAAACTTCACATAATTTTTTGCATGTGTTGCAATGATTTTTCTTTTTATTTAAGGAAAGTTTGCCTGATGTTGGGGCTAATGATGTGTCCAAGACTTTCGACGTCGATGATATTTTCCAGAACACGGACTTGTATGTGTCAGCTCCTCCGTCAACCTTGCCCGTACTTATCAGTCCTAAGAGCATCCAGCAACCGCATTCGGCACCATTGCCAATGGGCAATAACCAAGAACTCATCGGCCTGAACGACTTGTTTGAGGAAGAAAAAGAAGATGAACCTGATCCGACAGCACAAGAACAAAAAAAGGAAGAGCCACCTAAAAGCCCATATTCCAAAATTAGTGGCATTGAACCCTTTAGTTCTCCCATTAATAATCTCTCAGATGCTTCTTGGTATCCAGACAGTGAAGAAAAAAGACAAAAAAAGAAATGCAGAAGAGTTTTTGTTAGTTCATCAAGTAGCAGCAGCGACAGCGATACTCTAGAGTCTCTGAAACAAAGACGTTCAGAAAGTCAGTTCGGAAGACACTGTCTATTGGTGCCTTCAAGCGGAAATGGAAGCCACGCAAGCCAAACTGTAGTAAGTAGATATGCAGACTCCAACGGACAACCTGACCAAGGTTTGTTGCCAAGCGATTCCATTGTTCCGCGTGAATTGGATGAACAAGTTCCCAATTCAGAATCAGCACCGGCTTTAAACGAACCTAATTCATTGACTCGCTGGAAGAAAAGTGATCCTACAAAGTGGAAAAAAAACGTTAGTAAAAGTAATAAACGCAATGGCTTACCCTACACGAATAGCAAAGGAGTCTCTATGCCTGCAAAACTGCCGAAACCTGCTAAATGTGATACATGCAAATATCATTGTATGACGTTGTTCACAGAAGATGACAGAAAATGCCTTTGCCAAAACTACTGGAAAATCGATAACTTCTCCGCCCATAAGCAGTTCATAGTGCATAGTGTAATTGCAATGCCTACAAAGACAATGAAGGTTGGGGTTCCAGAAAAAAATCGTAGATTGAATGCTTATGCATATTATTTTTATAAAGAAGAAAAAAGACTGAGAGTGTGCAAAGATTTTTTTTTAAAGACTTTATGCATTTCAAATGGACCGGTTAATGAAGCAATGAAAAACAAAAATGAGTTCGGGATCTATGAGAAGCCAGACAAACGAGGTGCGCGTGAGCCTGTTAATAAAACAGATGCTGAAACTGAGCAAAGAGTTATTGATCACATCAATTCCTTTCCTCGGCTAGAATCCCATTATTGCAGAAAACAATCTCAAAGACAATATCTTGATAGCTCTCTCACAATATCGAAAATGTACGAATTGTTCAAAGAGAAGATGGAAACAAGCGGAGTGGAACCATGCTCTTTTTACGTTTATAAAAAAATGTTCGGCAGTAAATTTAACTTGTCATTTTATAAACCCAAGAAAGACCTGTGCATTGTATGCACGCGATTTGATGGCGACGGTAGGCCAGAAAATCTGAAAGCAGAATATGATGCTCATATTATAAGAAAAAATGAGGCGCAGCAGGCTAAGGAGAGCGATAAACAGAGGTCTTTTAATGACCAATCCTACTTAGTTGTCACAGCAGATATGCAATCTACTCTGCACATACCCGTGTGTGGTGTTGGTATTTTATACTACACCAGGAAGCTTAATGTTCAAAATTATACTATTCATACGGCGAAAATGCCAAATGATGCATACTGTATAACATGGAACGAAGTAAACGGAAAGAGAGGAAGTATAGAAATTGCCAGTGCTTTGAATTGGTGGATTGGCCAAGTCCCCAGTTACATCAAAGAAGTGACAATTTACAGTGATACTTGTGCCGGCCAAAATCGAAACAAATTTGTTACCGCTTTTTTCATACACCTGATGCAGAGGCCTGAAGTACACCTCGATGTGCTTGAACAAAAGTATCTAGAGAGTGGTCACACGCACATGGAGGTCGACTCAATGCACAGCGCAATAGAACGGGAGCAAAGACATACACCAGTTTACTCCATGATCGATTGGAAGTCCATCATGCAGCGAGCTCGATCGAAGAGACATCGGGCAACAGCGCCTCCATACATTGTCAAAGAGTTGACATACGATGAGATGATTGATGTGCGTGCTTTGACTGAAAAGTTTCTGAGCAACACCAGCAAAGACGAAGACGGAAACAAAGTTATGTGGCTAAAAATTAAGTGTCTCCGTTTTGAAAAACAATGTCCGGGAGTTGTCAAATTTCGTTACATGCATGATGGCCCCTATTCCAAATTTGACGTATTTCAGAGACAAAAAACTGCCGCACCTCGAACAAGAAAGAGGCGCAGGCTCCAGGTAGAGCATAGCTTAGAAGCAAGTGACACAGAAGTTGACAAAGAAAATTGGATAGCACAGCTAAAAGTCTATGCTATACCAAGGGCCTATTCAGCACCCATACCTATCTCAGAGGCAAAGAAAAAAGATCTTGTTGCTCTTTGCGTTAAAGGAATCATTCCACAGGAGCTTCATCCGTGGTTTGCTTCTCTTCCCACTGATAAATCCATTATTGATAGGCTTGCCGAGCCCGATGTTAATGAAGACGAAGAAGAAGATTTTTAGCCATTGTTCTTTTTTATGTTCGTTTTGTGACACTCTTTGTTCTTTTTCCTTTATAAATAAAGTTTTGAAAGTTTTTTTTTACTGCTTTCTTATTTGATTCGTAAGGAAACAAAGTTAGTTATTTATTTCTAAGACTGTTATGCATTTCCAGAGACTAGTTGTACTTTCACTAAAACGAGTTATTTCTGCTATTAATCGTCAAATCTGGGTAGAAATTAACTAACTCTGGGCAGAAAATCACTAAATCGGTATTAAGATCAAAATATTAAAGGGAAAAACTGTTTATCGATCATAACTCTCAAAGTGATGTAAATTTATACCTTAAAATCAACTCAGACAATGCTTTGTTCTAGAGAGAACGCATTAAGACTATAAAATTAAAAATATCTCCTGTATAACAGACGCTAGAATTTTTTTTCGTTTTCAAAACTTTGAACGTCGATATCTCGAAACGGTGTTTTTCGATTTAGTGAGTTTCCGCTCTACGGGGACGATTTAGTCAATTCAAGGGAAGACATAGCAGAAATATTTGAAAATTTCTTTAAAAACATACCCCTCAAAATAACGGCTAGCTTAAATTATTCCCCTCAATCAACCGAAACTTTACTTCTGGAAAGTATAAATACATGCAAAGCTGACTTCCAATTCACCATATAAGTCCCTTTGCTATTGTCAAAATATTTAAAGAGTTAAACTTAAAAAAAACCGAAGATTTGTGGGGATTATCGGTTAAACTTATATCCACGGTTATCCATATTCTAGCACCTTACCTTGCTACAATTTTCAATAAATGCATTGACCAGGGAACCTTTCCTAATCTATTAAAGTTAAGTAAAATAGTACCCTTATTTAAATCTGGCGATAGTGAAGATCCCAATAATTTCAGACCAATAGCAATATTGCCGGTCCTAAGTAAAGTTTTTGAGAAAGTAATTTTGCATCAATTGCAGACTCATTTTAGTATGAATCAGCTATTTCATAAGAAACAGTTTGGATTTACGAAGGGCCGCTCAACGACGGACGCAGGCATAGCATTAATAAAGCACATCTTTGATGCGTGGGAGGAGGCGCAGGATGCCATCGGGGTGTTCTGTGACCTGTCCAAGGCGTTCGATTGCGTCGACCACGAAACGCTCCTTATAAAATTACACCGATATGGTTTAAGTAATAAATCGCTAGCTCTTCTTCGATCTTACTTAACAGACAGAACCCTAAAAGTAGATATCAATAGAGTTAAATCCTCAGGATCTAATGTAAAAGTAGGAGTTCCTCAAGATTCTATACTAGGACCGTTCCTTTTTTTGGTTTACGTAAATGATTTGCCCTACCTAGTAGAAAAACTATCGCAGATAGTACTGTTTGCTGATGATACTTCCTTAATTTTTAAAGTAAAGAGAGGTTTAGGTAATGTTGACGATGTAAACAATGCTCTATCTACAGTTCTAAACTGGTTCACGGTGAACAATTTGATGTTAAATGCGAAAAAGACAAAATGTGTCAAGTTCTCCTTGCCCAATGTTAAAAATGTTGACACGTGTCTAAAAATATCTGGTGAGAAATTAGAGCTGGTAGAGTCCACACTATTTTTAGGCATAACAATAGACTCAAAACTGCAATGGGGTCCGCATATTGAAAAACTATCGGGTAGGTTGAGTTCAGCTGCATTTGCAGTTAGAAAAATTAGGCAACTTACAGATATATCGACTGCGAGGCTGGTCTATTTTAGTTATTTTCACAGTATCATGTCATATGGGCTGTTATTATGGGGACGGGCAGCAGATATAGAAACAATATTTATTTTGCAAAAAAGAGCAGTAAGAGCAATTTACAACTTAAGCAGTAGGGAATCGCTAAGGGAGCGTTTCAAAGAAATAGGAATTCTTACACTGGCTTGCCAATATATATTCGATAATATAATGTATGTTCGTAAAAATATAACCATGTTCAAATTAAATAGGGACGTCCATAACGTAAACACTAGAAATAGAAATAAGCTTGCTTATTCTAAATTTCGTTTAGCCAAGGTAAATACATCGTTCGTAGGCTATTGCGTTCGTTTTTACAACAGAATTCCAGAACATGTTCTATCCTTGTCTGAAAATAAATTTAAAACATTCATAAAAAAATCGCTATGTAAAAAAGCCTATTATAGAATAGACGAGTATATGAACGATATAAGCCCTTGGTAGTAAGCAAATTCCACTGCGATTTCATTGTTATTTAATTATTAATATTATAATTTATTTAATTTTAAAAACGTGTACTGACGACGTGATTGCACATTAATAACTATAGTACACATTTTATAGCTGACAAGAACTCAATCTGCAGGTTTGCTAAAGGTCATTCGAATGGTGGCGTGGTGGCCGGGTCACCTATCTCCCTCTAAAATGGTTGAGACTGGTGATGGCTGACCCCTGCGTTATGCTCGTGAACGGGTGCTGTTCGTGTGTCTGGCCGCAGCATTACTGTTTTTCCTACTTTTGTAAGAAGTGTTATTTTGGCTTTTAAAGTTATTAGTGGCTATCACGGAATCATATCATATAGGCTTTGATGTATAAGTTTAAGATGATTTGAGAAAAGATGGTCAGAGTGGAGTTTTTTTCCCGCTGCCTTTTTCTCCACTACAAATACGGCCCGAAGGCAGCGGCTAACATAGTAACATAGTACATTGACATTCAGCAAACAGAATGTAAATTCTTTACGTTGAAATAAATTATTGATTTCTGATTTCTATAGGTACATACTTTTGTCAGAAATGGCTAAGTACCTATATAAAAAAATAACAATAAGACACTCACTAGCATGAAGAGAACACTACGGAAACAAACGCTAACAGCTCAAATGCTACCAGAATTAATATTTTTTGTTTATCTCAAGAGTAATCCAACCGCAAAACAATCGCATCACACACAATTATAATAAATCAATAACCGATGAAAAGCATGTACATTTAATCTGCATAAAAACTACTTGGAGACTTTGTCTGTAGGTACGTTAGGTTATGACTAGTTTTACACAAAAACAACTTGACGATCAAGTTAAGAGACGAATTCGTATTCAAAATTTTGATTATCTTTTCACTGTAAATCTTTGTAAGATTTTATTCTTAAAGTTGCTTACACATTAGTTGGACGGCACGGATACATGTAATAAAGGATTTCTAGCACAGGTATCAGAGGCACGCGTCGAAAATGACTGCAGCTGAATGAAAATAAAGTTATAAGTACATGCCCGCACTGGGAATCGAACCTGGGTCTTCTGCTTCAGACTCCAATGTTCTACCCGCTGGGCTACCACCGCTGCTGCAGGCGATGACATATATTTATCTCCTAAGCTTAATTAAAAAAATCGATAAAAAAATGTTTAAAAAATTCTAAAAAACTAATCTCAATCTTTCGAAGCTAATTTAAGTATATAATATTGAATCCTTATCAAAATAAATTCGCCTGTCGTCAAGATGATTTCATATAGATAAAAATTGCCTTTACATATCGTTGTTTGGACCAATAGTTTAGAATCTCCGACCGTATACAAATTTACAACGACAAAGAAAATACATTGTAGACTGATGCGACATGCGAGTGATATTATGGAAAATAAAGGTAGAACAATTGATGAGACATAGGTCCTATTATTATTAAAAAAATATTGGACAAAACACAATGTTTGGTACAAAGGCGTAACGACCTCGTGGCGCTGCGGTAGTGCACCTGCATACCATGCGAGAGGTCCCGGGTTCGAATCCCGGCTGGGGACAAAAAAAAAAAAGCCCCAGGTCTTGGATGTTTACATGTTAGTGATGTCGTTGTTTCTGGTACCCACGACACAGGGTATCCTTGTGTGGGGCCAGAAGCAATGTATGTGCATGTATGTAAATGTTTATGTAAATGTTTATGTTTATGTTTAATTAATGCTACATAGCATTTTTTACCAGTCAACCTTTGGTCAACATATTACATCAAGCGAATGTAATTCAAAGAGCCGGAAAAAGACGTCTAAGCCCCCTGGCCACACAGACGGGACGTGGGAGGAGGGCGCGGAGAAGACGCGTCATTAATCCAATTCAATTTCATACAAAATGTACTGAAGGGATGGAACGAAGCCCGCAGTGAAGAGACGGCGCGAGGGCGCGATTTCTATACAACGGTTGGGACCTGTGCGCGCCCCACGTCCCTTCTGTGCGGCCAGGGGGTAAGGCAGGTATAAGTGTACCAAATAGAGAAAGGCGGGAAAGAGGACTTTTCATATCAACTACTGGCATAAAGAAGTGAGAGATGAGAGCATTGAAAATCTCAAAAAAATTTAAATCGTGTTTACAAAGCTTGTCATTTTCCGATGTCTACACAAGCACAGATTTTAGGTAATGAGGCACTTGAAAGCTTTATAAGCATATTCAAGATTCTGTACGATTTATGCTTTCCGAAAAATGTACTAAAGTGTAAATTAATTGTCTAAAAGAGCCTAAATGGCTGTCCCGAGGCATTGAGCTATGTAGTAGGCATCAAAGAAAAATTCTGTGGAACTATAGACTGAAACCCAACATTGACACGAAAAGATATACAAGAATTATAAAAATGACATAGAGAGCTCAAAACAATTTCTACATAAATAACGCTGAAATCAAATCAAAATTGGCTTGGCAAATCTATACGTATATTATTATATAAAAATCAATTGCTGTTTGTTTCGCTAAGACTTTGGCTAACTTTTCTTTTTCTATATTTGTGAAAGTACAGGGAAGGTTTAAACGGTAAAAAAAAAGATTAATGTAGGTGATACGAAATTCACGAGGTCATCTAGTCATAAATAAATGTAAAAATGCGCTAGTTAGCGAACCTACACAGAAAATAAAATATAATGGTACTAGTCCGTACAGATCTAATATATTGAACAGTTATGAAATTGGAGGCTATAGCTTGAGTAGAGTGGAGTCTATTCGCGACTTGGGCATCTGCTTCGACTCTAAACTATTATTTGACGTTCATGTAGAGCAGGGGTCGGCAACCGGCGGCCCCCGGGCCGCATGCGGCCCGTAGACTATCTCGGTGCGGCCCGCAAGCCTGAGGTCCGTAAGAAAAAAATACCGAAGCAAAAGGCCATATAAATTCACTAGAATTTATACGGCCATGCTGCTGGGCCATGAGAGTATTCTTGAAAGCTCGCTCCCACGCGGGGTGATAAAAATGTACCTCTATTTCATTTCTTAAGAACTGTTTATCAAGACTGTGATGTTATGTATTGTTTCTACCGAAAATAAATATTTGCTGTACTTATTCAATTCTTGGCAATTTCTTTTGCGTTTATCCGCCGCACGTGCGGCGGCGGGCGGCTCCTTTGAGACAATAGGCGGGGCGGCAGTCTTTGATTAGACGCAGGTGTGCGGCGGCGAAAAAATTCAAAGCGACCGGTTTTAGTTAAAATCACAGCCGCGCGCAGCTCTCGCCACAGACCACCAGGTTTTGGTACCCTCTGCGCTCGGACCAACCACCTAGACCGCCCACGTTTTGGTCGCGCCCAGTACTACCCACTCTGCCGCCCGCCCCAGGCACCTGCCCATCGCCGCCGGCGGTAACAGCCATCTTGTTGCCGCCGCCGCCATGCCGCCGCCGCCTGCCTACCCACCAGCCAGGAGGCCCACGAGGCCCTCTGGCAAGCCGCTGAGCATTCGTCGACGGATCAGGGTCGAGGACAAGGCCACCGCGGAGGCCTGCGCCACGTTGGTTGGCCCTTCTCCCCTGCCGCCGGCGAAGCCTACCCCAGCGCCCGCCGCGCCGCCGCGACCGGAGGACCCCGCCCCCGGACCCAGCCGCCGCGCCACCCACGACCACCCGATTCCGCCTCTGAACTCGCCGCACGCCCTCGCTGAGGCACGCGCCTGGGCTGCGAAGAAGACGAAGCGCCCCAGCGCCGCACTGCCTCCCTCTGCGGCGTCACGCTCGGCCGCGATTCGCACGCCGGCCCCGCGCATCGACGTGACGCCGCCAAAGACTGCCGAGCCCGCCGCCTCCCGCACGCCGTCTCCGACCCCAGGGCCGCCCACACCGCCCACTGCCTGCCCGCCGGTACGGAGCATGCCGCCGCTGGACGTGCCCACGCCGATGGACACGACCGCGGCGGCTGCTCCCAGCTACGCCGCCGCCGCCGCAGCCGCTAGCCCACCCAAACCCGCTCCACGAGCCTCCAACTCGCCTCCGCTGCCCCCCCCGGCAGCTGCCCCATCGCCTGCGAAGCAGCCGAGGTACCCGCCGCTGGTTGTCGAAAACCTGCCGGACTGGACCTTGCACTTCAAGGCGATGCGGGCAATCCTCGGCCATGTACCAAACGCACGCCCGTTCGGCAAGGGCGTCCGTTTCCTGCCGAAGTCGGACCAGGAGTACCGGGCGATCCAGAGCTACCTCACAGAGCTGGAGAAATCGTCCGGGATCTCCTGGTTCTCGTACTCGCTGCCCGCCGAACGGAGCCTGAAGGTGGCCATTAGAGGGCTGCCGGTCAACACGGCTCCGGAGGCGATCAAGGAGGACCTGGAGAAGCGTGGCTTCAGCGTGGAGTATGTGCGGCCCATCCACGCGAGACACGGAAGGCCCGGCTGCATCTTCTTCGCCCAGGTGGAGAGGACTCCCAGCCCCATCCCCGGTATATATGAGGTGTGCGAACTCCTCAACATGCCGGGGGTGAGGATCGAAGCCTGGCGCGGGAAAAGGGGACCCGCGCAGTGTCATCGGTGCCAGCAGTTCCGGCACTCGTCGCACCAATGCCACAGGCAGCTAGCCTGCGTGCGGTGCGGCGAGGAACACGCCGCCCGGAACTGCCTCCGCCCTCTGGAGGACCTGCCGACGTGCGCCAACTGCCATGGCGCACACACGGCGAATAGCACGGAGTGTCCCGTGTTCCGCAAGGAATCGCGGAACAAGAGGGCGGGCACCACGGCGCGCACCACCGCCGCCGTCGCGGAGCCCCCTCCCCCTCCCCGAGTGGACACCGGGGAACAAGATGCAGCCGGGTCGCTGATGGCGGCCGCCAAGCACCCGGACGCCCCTAAGCCCCCTCGCCGTCGCCGGCGGAAGAGGGGCAAGAAGATCGCCACACCGGAGGAGCAGCCTCAACCCCAACGAGCGCAGCAGCCCACGCCCGTGGCCCTCGGGGCCTCTCTACCAGCGGTCGCCGCCCCGACCCAGGGGAAGAAGGCGAAGCGAGAGAGAGCCCCGGAAACCCAAGACGGGAAGGACAAAGTCCTTGCGAGGGCCATCAAGGTCCTCCAAGAGGTCTTGGTGGCCATCTAGGATGGCCACAACCCCGTCCCCATCATCCTCAGAGGGATGGCAGACCTCTGCGCTTAACGCGCGGGGGCCCTCTGGGGACGAGGACGGGGACGAGAAGCCGGGCTGCCGCGGACGCTGCTCCTCGAGTGACGTCACCGCGGCCGCCACCCCCCTCGGACCTTCTACCCTGGCGCCGCCGGCTGATGGGCGCCCGCTGGCCCGCTCCCTGGGGCCGCCAGTCGGGCTCGACCTCGCCGGCGGCGTGAAGACGACCTAGACGAGACACCGAAGAGTCGCCGGCTGAGCATCGCCTGCTGGGCTTCTCCCAACAGAGTCCCACCCGGCAGTGCTTGATCTCGCCGGCGACGGAAGATCTTCGAAGACCCCGGACCCGACCACCGGAGCCGAGCTCCACCGCCCAGGACCCGTCCGTCTTAACGGACGGCGATGCTCCCGCGCAGATGGGCCAACGCCCAGAAGCCGCCTCCCCGCCTCGCCCTTCTTTGCAAATCTACTATGTTCATTTGCAAATTGCTTGGTACCTCACTAATATCAATTGCAAAAGGGTTTTGGAATATTTCCATGTTAAGGGAGCTCTTTTTAAAGTCGGTGAATCGATTTACAAACTCAGTTTGTAGTTGTGTTAACACGTTTCTCATTGTAATATTTTGCCACACAAAATTATCTCCAGCTTCTTCCACGGCTTTCTTGCAATTAGGAAAATGGTCAAGCTTTTTTTCATCAATATGCTTGATAAATAGTTTCAGTTTCATTTCAAATGACTTTACATCTGTATCATCATCATCATCATCAACCCATTATGTCCCCACCGAGGGGCACGGGTCTCTTTCCTGAGGAAATATTCCAAAACCCTTTTGCAATTGATATTAGTGAGGTACCAAGCAATTTCCAAATGAACATAGTAGATTTGCAAAGTAATAGCACACTTAAAACGGCATTTAAGGAAAGCACTGACTTGATACAGTTCTACGGAGGTTTGAGTTCTGAAAACTTCAAAGAATTGAAAAAGTTTGCTCAGCAGATAATAACTATGTTTGGTAGTACATATTTGTGTGAGCAGACTTTTTCAATTCTCAACTACCGCAAAAATAAGAATTGTTCGCGGTTAACGGATAAACATTTAGACGCGATACTGCGCGTGTCTACTACTAAAATGAAAGCAGACGTTAAAAAACTTGCAAGTCAAATGCAGCCTCAAAAATCTCACTAGTACTTACTTTTATGTTAGTATAGTAGTTCAATTAAAAAAGACATAATTGTATGAATATATATGCGTTTTATTTCAAATATTAAAAATACATGCCCGAACATATAAATATAAGTGCGGCCCGCACTGATACTCTGGCAACATATGTGGCCCGGCTATAGCATAAGGTTGCCGACCCCTGATGTAGAGAGTGTTGTAAATAAAGCTTACCGTATGTTGGGTTTCATTTTGCGCGTAGGCAAAGATTTCAGGAAAGCTGATACATATATTACTCTCTATCAAGCCCTGGTTAGATCTCATCTGGAGTATGCATCAGCAGTCTGGAATCCGCTATATGATATATATAAAAGGCGCTTGGAGATGATACAAAAGAAATTTCTGCGCGCCCTCAACTACCGAATGGGCTTCCCTAAACTTTCCTACTCCGATCTTTTAGTTAAATTCAAAATGCTGTCATTACAAAACCGCCGAACTCTGTCCGACATGAACGTTCTTCGGGGTATCTGTACATCTGAACTTAATTGTCCTGATCTATTAGCTCAACTATGTTTTCGCGTTCCTGTCCGATCTATAAGAAACAAACGTGTTTTTTCACAGGGTGTCTCTAGAACCAATGCTGGCAAAAGAGCACCTCTCAACAGAATGTGCGATAGCTATAATATAGCATTTACGGAAGTTGATTTGTTTCATAAGTCAAAGCAGTGCTGCAAGCAAATGTTCACAAGAATCCTGTCAAATTCATGAGCTGTACCGATTTGTTGCGTTTACTTCTTCCAATGTATAATATTAATGATTGTTTGTGTATGTATCTCTTTTTAAAATAGTTGCTTTAGTGTTTGTTCATTTTAATCTTAGAACTTAATCTAAAGTCCTGTATTGCGCCTCTTACTTATTTATTATATTAAGTATTACCTATCTGTGGGAAATGCTGAGGAATTGGCACAATGTACTATATTGACTCTAATATTTTTTATGCTATAAGTTTGTCAATTCTGTTTTTTCTCCTTAAATAAATAAATAAATAAATAAATAAATAAATCTTTTTGGCGGTAACGTGAACATAGCCACAGATCGATTGCACATCGCTTACTGTCTTTACAGTGTATGTGATCTGTGACTATGTTCACGTTACCGCCAAAAAGATTTGTGCGAACTATACTACATCCGATCCAAAATATAACAGCGGAGACCTTTAATAACTACTATTTAGACCAAATTCAAATTCCTTAAGGCACGCTTTTTCAGACGAAAAAGGCTAAATATACATACATGTAGCCAATCTATGTTCATGGCACCCACAACACCCATAGAGGGTACACAAGACCTTAATCTGTCTAAAAAATTAAAAAAGATTTGGTTACGATCGAATCACAACCAGATAGATCTATTTGTTTCGGATACAATAGCATATCACCTCAGCCATATTTATTAATCTCTGCATAAGTAAAGGGATTTACCCAGATCATTTAAAACCGGTACTAATTATTAAACCTCTTTTTAAAAAAGAGGTCCGAACACATCGCAAATTCTACAGACCAATATCCCGAATAACAGTCTTCTTAAAAGTTTTCGAGAAAATAATTTACCAATCTTTTATCACTACTTACAAAACTATAACATACTAGCCCCGCAACAAAAGGGGTTTAAAAAAAATAAAACTATTAACTTGGCAATACATGACCTTTTAGAGACGGTAATAACAAATGTGGACAAACGTATTCCAGTACGTGCAGTCTATATGGATTTGACAAAGGCATTCGATTATGTATGTCAATCATAGAATTTTATTTTCACTCCATCTGCTCGAAATGATGCATTTTGATGCACAAATTTAGGACCCAAAACACGCTATTGTTGTTCAAGCTAAGATGCATCAAAGTAAATAGACTCAAAATCCAATTTTCAATTTATATAGGCTAAAAATGCACTCATTTACTAAGAAGTCGGACTTCTCTTTCACTCTTGAGGATTCGTCCTATATCTATTTCGCTCCAACCCAAGCAATAAGTTTTAAAACCGACTTTGGAACTACTTATTGAACTACCAAACTCTTTGCTGCAAAACTTTTAAGTACCTAATTGTCAAATATTTGAAATTGGAACGCAAGTTTTTTTTCTGTGCAAAAAATCAATAACATTGGCGCTCTTTTTGTATATTTTCTCGGGAAAATGTCGTCAAGCGTTGATGATAGTGTGTTCTTAACACCAGAATAGGTATATAAAAACAGGCAACATAAGCAATTCTAAACCTCCTGCCAGAAGTTACATTTGAGTGGTATGTAAGTGTTATCTTTTATTTCATTCCTCTTAGATGGTAGTGAAAAGCATAGTGTTCTACACGGGCGCAAATCATTTTTGGTCTCCGTAGTGTTAAATCCCTCGCTCCTTCAGCGATTCTTAGTTAAAGCCCGAGCGAAGCCGTGATGCGAAGCATTCACATCACAACCTCGACGCAAAAATGTTGTTTGCACCCTAGGAGAACAATCTACTATTACTTACGCTATTCACTTACGGTACTCGTAGTAATGTACTATCGTTAAGATTTTTCCCTGTGCCGATGACCTTGAGCGTTTGACACAGGTGTGCAGCACTTCAACATTTCACCGCTAGATGACACGACTGAATTAATTCTAGTAATCTCCATAGAAAGACGCTCGCGCTGCCGCACACACACAGTCTCATTCCCTTCGCGTAAGCACACGCCGCCAAACGCACACATATATAGCCGAATTTCGAACGCGTCGAGCGAGCCGAGCGGTTTCTACTACTTTTCTAGCCGGCTCGCCAGCCCGCCCGCGTACGCGTAGATTGAATAGACTTCAATCTAATGCCTTCTTGTATAGCATGCGCTATTACAAACAAAAAAGATAAAGGTAGGTACATCTCTTCAAAACTTATCTATGCTTTGTAGAAAGAATAGCTTTCAAACAAAAATCACATGTTTAGTAAGTACGTATTTATTTACCTACCTACTTATGAAATAGTACGTTTTTGCACAACAACAGGTTTTTATGTCAAAAAGTGAAAAAAATTATCTTATCTTTTTTCAATAAAGTGAATTTGACTTTGATTTCACATGGATGTATTTCGGGACTCAGTGGCAGAATTGGAACGTAGGAAGCGACTTCCCCATATGAAATAAAAAATATATTTCTAATGCCAATTCCATGGAAAGTAGAAATTACGACCATTTTAATTGTTATCCGGATTTTACGTCGTTAGGGTTGTCACGCTCTCAGATAGTAATTTATAATCCGGATCTGATTTGATTTTGAAAAAAATATGTAAATACCTGGTGCCGTTATTATTGATATTAATTAAAATAGTAACATGATATACATCGCATATAACAACTTTATGTAAACTTTATGTGACGTGAAGAATTTATATAGGTACATAAAGTTGATCAGCGAAAAACACCTAGATAAAATTGTTGTCCCATTTTGATGTTACTAACTTGAAATTTTCTATACGATTAGTTTTTTTGCTAAAACCGACGGAGAAAATCGAAAACTTGGAGAAGCTGGTCTCCATGAGTTTCTTTTTTTTCAACGGCTTGGGATAATGGTAACACTTAGGGGTGGTCTTTTAAAACAACATAAACTCGTTGCATAAACCCTAGATAGGACGGTGACGTAAATTAATTTTTATGGCAAATTTAATAGTGCCGATTGAAAAGTAAAATTGCTTAAATTTTCAACCAACACCTAATGCAGGTTTTGCCACCGGGCCCCGCTGGTCTAGCGGCTGGACTAATATGGTATCAACTTTATAGTCACACAGCATTTGAATGCTAAAATAACTAGACGTGTGAAAATTCTTGAATTTTTGGTTGTTCTAATTTCGGTCTTATCAGGTGCTAAAAGATTTCCAAGTTCCACATATGGTGTAAACTTGGAATTTTCCATCCTTACAGGGTGATCCCTCAAACCGATAAGAAAAATCTGACTTGGAAAATCCGGTCTCTACAGCTTTTTTGTCAAAGCCTGAGAAAACGGTAACATTACGGGGTAGTCTTGTCGAACAAATGTTGAATAAGACCTTGGGTTGGATGACAACGTTAACTTACTTTTTACAAAATGGCGTAAGTCAAATTTCAAGCTGGCTCCTAAAAATTTTAAAATTCTGATTTCTATCTCTGGCTCCGTTTTTCTATGAAAATTAGTATTGGAGGTTTTTGTGGTCGCTGATGACTACTCTGCGCCATATATTGAACGCAGGTTTGATGACTTCCAGCCTCCCGAACAAGCCGGTTTCCGAAAGGGCTTTAGTACCATTAGACCACATCCACACGTTGCGGCAAATTATACAGAAGCCTGAGGAGTATAATTTGCCATTATGCTTTGCGTTTGTGGACTTTGAGAAAGCCTTCGATTCGATCGAGTTATGGACAGTGCTCGAGTCTCTCCAGCGTTGCCTTATTGACTATCGGTATATCGAGGTGCTGAAATGCTTGTACAACAGTCCACTATGACCACAGAACCACTATGTCGGTCCGAGTACAGGAACAGAATTCGGAGGCAATTCCATTGAAAAAGGGCGTAAGACAGGGAGACGTTATCTCTCCAAAAATGTTCACAAACGGACTGGAAGATACCTTCAAGCTTCTGGAATGTCAGGGACGCGGCATCAATATCAATGGCGAGTACATCACTCACCTTCGATTTGCCGACGATATAGTAGTCATGGCAGAAACGATGGAAGACCTCGGCATAATGCTCGAAGACCTCAGTCGAGTTTCCCTACGGGTGGGCCTTGAAATGAACATGGACAAAACGAAGGTCATATCGAATGCTCGTTTGGTGCCCACCCCAATAACATTGGGGAACTCGACTCTCGAAGTTGTAGACGAATACGTCTACTCAGGACAAACAGTCCAACTAGGCCGGTCCAACTTTGTGAAAGAGGTTGAATCCAACTTGGCTGGGCAGCATTCGGGAAACTTAGAAAAGTCCTTTCGTCTAATATACCTCAATCGCTCAAGACAAAATTATACAACCAGTGATGACTTAAGGCACTGAAACGTGGCCTCTCACTATGGGCCTCCTAAGAAAGCTCAAGGTCACGCAAATAGCTATGGAAAGGCCTATGCTTTCTCTACGATATCGAATCAGAAATGATGAGATTCGTAGAGGAACGAAAGTCACCTTAGCCCAGCGGATTACTAAGTTGAAGTGACAGTGGGCGGGGCACATAGCAAGCAGAACTAATGGCCGATGGGGCCGAAAAGTTCTCGAATGGAGACCACATATCGGCAAGCGCTGCGTAGGACGACCAGCTGACAGATGACCTCATCCAAGTGCCAGGAAGACGCTGGATGAAATCCGCTTCCAACTGGTCTTTTTGGAAATGCATGGAGGAGGCCTATATCCAGCAGTGGACTTCTTGTGTTTCCATGACTCGAGAGGTTTCTTTACAAAAGCTGCTGAAAACTTAAAATATAGTGTAAAAATACAGAGGTTTTTATAAACATTTTAAAAGAGTGGAAATTTTGATAAATTTGAAGCTTGGATTAAGATTTTGGCTCAAAATCTTTGAATTTAAATCATCGACTTTACGCATATTTTTATTTTATTTTACACTACGCGCATTCACTAAAGCGGTTTCAAAAGGGTGAATATGTGTCATCGCTATCGTGCATGTGTGGCCAATAGTCCATTGAGCAAATCTGACTGGATAATTTTTTTTCTATGGTATAACACAAACAAAATTATAAAAATTTTAAGAACAAAAGCAAAATAATTAATTTTTTACAGAAGAAAAAAAAACATTTCAAAATGGATATTGACCAAAGAAATAAAACAAAAATTATGAAAATGGAAAAAGACTTCGTTGCTAAGGATGTTGGCAAAAGAGCTACAAATGGATTTGAGTGCTTATTTGGCCTGCATCCTTGTTTCAGCACAAAGACTGATAAATATAATTATTAATCAACAGTGCCTCCTCGTCTTAACTTATATTGGTATATTATAACAGATTAATCTGTTGATAATCGTATTAATAGTGTAATTCATACCATTTCTATTATTTCATTCCAATAGCACAGAAAACATACAGCATTTAAGTGATTTTTGGCGTTAAAGCTGATAGTTAAAAACTATCTATACTATAGTGCAGGGAATTCTAGTTTGATTGCGTTGTGTGGACGTTATTATTATTATAATTTTGGAACTCCCCACCGACGAATATTTTCAAGATACATTAAACTATTCATTGTGACACTTAAATAAAAATATGTAATATCGGTAAACCAGGAACGCAGATTTTTGTTTAATCTACTGTGTGATACAGTACTTCTATTTCTATTTGGTTACTTTTTGTTACACTTTTCCTTTTTGTTAAGGTTTCAGTTGTTTTTTTTTGTTACGTGTACAAAAAACTTACCTACTTTCTTTTGTTGTCATTATAATTACGGAACCCAAAAAATATTATGCGCGTTAAATTATATATTTAAATTACGTTGTACCTAAAAATGAGCACCGAATAAATCTTGAATAAAAAAAACCCGGATTTTGTGCCAACCCTAGCAAAAACAATTGAATAGGATCAACTTATACATGTCATGGAAGTGTGATTTATATTACATGTAGGGAAGGTAAAGAGCATAATTATTGCAGTGTAGATAACTTATCCCAATACAGCGGAATTTCGAGAAAATAAAAAAACTAAAAACAAGTACCTACACACGTATATAAATTATAATTCCTACAAAATTTTTAGCATTACGCCATTGATTCTTCTAACAATACTTCCGCATGTACAATAAAATGCGTGATAAAAATATACAGCGTTTTATTTTATTTAAAACAGAAAAACATGTCAGGCAGATAGAAAAAAAATTCAGAGACGAAATCTACACAGATTCGTTTTGTATGTTTAGAAAAGGTTCTAAACATAACATTATTGACACAATTCATATAACTATGTAAAATATTTTTCTATATATCCGGATGGGAACGACCGAGCCGAGTTCGATAGCGCTATCTTCTTCTGTCGTTACGGAAGTGAGCGGTGCGGAAATACTAAGTACTGTAATTCGGCTTGGTTCACTCCATAGAGTAACCTATATAATGTGGTTCACTCAAAGGTTATGAATCAAGTAGGTATTATTCGTAACGCCCCAATCGAAATTATTATTTACCAACACATTATTTACCGCCTATGTAGGGTACAATCTAACGAGGAGGCGAAGTGCGAGCGCAAGGAGTGAAACAAAACTCAATCAAACTAAAATGAACCTTAAATGCTAGTAATTAGAGACTACAAGGCTCGAGCAACAAGTCTGGCCGCGTGCGGCCGACCTAATCGCGACAATAAATGGATTATAATACATAGGTAGTTAGGTTTAATTTTTAATGAACCTCACTTTTACCGTGATTTAGGCACAAATAGTAAAACGATGTTTCGCTTAGTTTGGTAATGTTACAATAGCTCGGATGAGAAGAGGCGTCCCTTGAACGGCAGAGAGCTCTTGGTTCGAATACTAGTAAATGATTGGTTTCCTTTTTACTTTTCTTTTTTTGTTATTTACTTAAATAAAAAAATACAAGAATTGGGATTTTATATTGTATGTTTTTCTAACGATTGAAGCTCGATCACTACTACAAAAATCAGTTGCCGTGCGTTGGTCTTGCAAACACTCGAAAATGTCTCCACCGATTGGACTAATAGCTATATAATATTTTTTTGTTTTGTTCGGACATGGGACGTGGGGCGAGGGCGCGGAAAAGACCCATCCTTTCAGGAGCATGTTTCATAGAACTACAATTCATTGTGACTATGACAATTCGATGTACATTGCAAAGCCGATTAACCCACAGATTAACAAATAGACTCTGCTGCGCAGTGTACTTCGAATTGTCATAATAAACTACGAAATTATAGTTTTATGAAACTTGACCCAGTACATTTTGTACGAAAGTGAATTGGAAAGATGCGGCGTCTTTTTCGGTCCCTCGCCCCACGTCCTTGGCCTACAATCGGTAATTTTGTATGAGAATTGCTACTTTGAATTTAATTTCACTATATGGCGCTCGAGGTGAATTTTGGAAGGTTGATTTATGATTGATAAATCGCTTATGAAAAGTTACAATGAAATCAATGGTGATGCGAAGAGCGCCTGGTCACAGACAACAGGCAACGAGTAGGCTGGGCTTTCCTCGTAAGGCGTAATGTGATAAATTGATAAAAACGTTTTTTCTGAATGAGTAACTATTGTTCCTGTTAGTTTTAAACATTAACATACAAGATTTTGATATTGCCCGTAAGACTGTATAAGCTTAAACGTAATCCACTGCGCATTTAAAATGGTATATAAATTCTTAGCTTTTTTTTAAGCATTCTTACGGAATATATTTACTCATAGAAGGCGTAAGGTTATGACAGTTGTCAAACATCCAATAGGGAATCAAGGAGTTAAATTATATCATATATTAATTTCAACGGTCTGCCGTGTTCCTAGAGGATGTCACAAGCGATTCAAAAACGTCTGCTAGCCAGTTCCAGCACACTGTAGCCCCTTAATAGAGTCGTGTCTAAAAAATAGACCCCAAAGCACACAAATAAATAAAATATGTCTGAAAACTAAACGAGATTTATTTTTTTTTTGTTGCACTAACAAGTGGAATTTGTAGCCTCTAAATAGGTTTTTAAACGAGAAATTCTTTATACCTCAGAAAGTAGAGTTGTAGAGTACGGTGTGCTGTGGCATGTAAGTGTCTTAGGGCCCGTGCTCTTCTTGCTCTACATAAATTATTTACCATTAAATGTTTCCATTCCACCCTTTAATATTATTTGCAGACGATAGTATATTAATAATCAAACAAAGTGACACTACCTACTACATATGAAAGCAATATTAATAACTCTTTTGAAGAAATAATTAATTGGCTAAATAATAATATTCTGTTGGTAAATCTAGAAAAGACTAATATGGCCAATAAAAACATAACTTGTAAAAATCCAAGACTCGCAACTCAAGTCTTCGACCGTAAAAAGTTATGATATTCATGTAATACCAAGTCGGTTAATTTATCCAGTCCCCACTTAAGGGTCCTTCTGTCTTGAGTTATTACGTAATTGGCTAACCTAACAACATAAAATCTTTTATGTTTCAAATAAATAGATTGACTTGGCCATCGCATGAAAATACAAGTAATACATAATATGTGATATTATTACATTAAATAAGATTGTTTAGTGCGATTGCCAATCTATTTAATTTAAAAGCTAAAAGATTTTTATTATTGATATGATATGGTCACTATAAGATTTTGTTAGGTTAGCTAAATACGTAATAACTAAAGACAGAAGGACCCTTAAGTAGGGACTGAATAAATTGACTGATTTGGTATTACATGAATACCAAATCATTACATGAATCTCCCAACTTTTTACGATAGAAGAACTGAGTTGCGAGACTTGTTTTTTTTTACAAGTTATGATTTTAATGGCATTTCATTTCTTTTTTTTTTAGATAGTCGTACTTTTTTTCGTTGACCATATTACAAGTTACCTTTGAACGTAATTATATCCTATCCTACCTATCTACACCTATTATTTATACAGGTACACTGATTCATTCACTGCAAATGTAACTTTATAAGCCTATATATTTATATGGGATTACAAAGTTATTTATGCAGTTGTCGTATCTAGAAAACTGGACCGAAATTGCAAAATATTTTAGTTTTTCCTTGATTTTAAATATACTAAACACTAATCGTATTTCTTAATTTGACGCTTCTATGTCAGCTAGAAGTGCCAGATTTTTGATGATCGGTCAGTCAGTGAGTGACAAAATTAAGAAACTTTTAACTAGTTATAATTCTTATATTCTTTTTGTTGGACTAACCCTTGCTGAGGACAATTTTAAAAACCTATTTAGAGACTAAAAATTCCACCCATGCCGGGACTTGAACCCGCGACCTCTGGCTAACCGTGCCAGCGCTCTCCCAACTGAGCTAATGGACAAGTGCACGGGTTAGTGCAACAAAAAGAATATAATCATGTAGGTACAGCGATATCATTCCGATGTAAAACCTAACCGCAAAGTGGGTTATTCGGGGCTGCGAGTGATGTAAATTGCTTCGGCCAGATGTCGCTGCATGTACGTTATACAGAAAAGTTTGTAAGGAGGCTCGAAATTTAACTGATGCCTGCACTTAGCTTAGCTGGGAGAGCGCTGGCACGGATAGTCAGAGGTCGCGGGTTTAAGTCCCGGCTGGGTGGAATTATTAGTCTCTAAATAGGTTTTTAGTTATAATTCTTAAACTACTGGTTGATGAATGAATTGAATTTAAAATAAACCGTATTTTTACAATGCCTGCTAGGTTACTGAAAATTCAGGCTTCTAGTTTTATCCACAACAAAGTTATAGGGGGTCGAAAATGGCCTGAACGGCTTTGAGAAAAGGATGTTACGGCCGTGCCGCTTTTTTGCTCGACTCAGCGGGCACTTCCGTGCTCCCAGATATCATGAATTTCTATAAAATAATTCTACCAACACCACATTTAAAAGCATTTTTAGGACTTACAATTGACAATAAACTCACATGGAGAAAACACGCTGGTTGAAAAATTGTAGATATCCAGACGGTTGTAACAGAGTATCATGGCCTAGTATCACGATCTGTGCAATTTCTCCAGAATATTATGCTATATCGTAGACACTACGATATAGCGTAATATTCTGGGGCAATTGCACAGATAGAGAAGTTATATTGAAGGCACAAAAACGATGATCAAGGGCCATGTGTGGCCTAAAACCTAGATATATATATCTCCATTTCTATCTACTGTGACCAAATAGATGCAAAAGAACCGCTATGCTCAAAGTACGCAAGCCAAGGAACAGTTATTAGACATTTGTGCCTGTAATAAATATGCCTTATAACTTTTCTTGAAAGTAAATTTGTTTTTACAGTTACGACTTCTTTACTTAAGAATCCTGTGTCTCCTAAAAAATGTGTTCTATAATGAAATGAAATGAAAAATCTTTATTTACAAAAGGTTTTAAAAGTGGTTACTGGCTCCCAGACTAGGATTCCCTGTGCTATGGGTAGCCAGGCTTCTTCCAAAATACATAATAATATGTGTTTTACAATAGTTACTAATAGCATCTAATATCTACACGTTCTTATACGACTACAAGAAACAACATGAAGTGTAGGGTAAGATGCATATTGTTTCGCTAGGCAGTCTCCCAATAAATGCGCTATGAGATAGCCGTACCGCCTTTCACTCACTACAGTGGCTGACGAGGCTGTTTTTTTAAAATGGCGGGCAAGTTAGGCGAATTCGACGCCGCGAGTGGAAATTGGACTTCTTACTGTGAACGCCTACAAATGTATTATTTGGTGAACGAAATAAAAGAAGAACTAAAAGTTCCCACGCTTATTTCATTGGTGGGGAAGCAACATATGAACTAATGGTGAATTTGTGTAGTCCTGCCAAACCGAAAGACAAAACCTTCGCAGATTTAGTGCGAGTGATGGCTGACCACCTCCAGCCCAAACCATCGATACTGGCGGAAAGATATCTCTTCCGGCAGTGCCGACAGAAAGCAAATGAATCCGTGGCCTCTTTCGAGGCGAATCTTAAAAAAATGTCAAAAAATTGTGAGTTTGGGCCAATGCTGAACGAAAATTTAAGGGACCAATTCGTGTGTGAAATTTACAGCGATATTACCCGTCAGAGGATGTTCGCCGAGGGAGTGATCGGATTACATAAAGCAGTGAATCTGGCAATAACAATAGAAGCGGCGGAGAAAAACGCATTAACGGTAGATGTGAACGCGCTCCAACATGGCGGCAGGGGCGGCGGCGGCGCGGGCGACCTGCTTCGGTACAGAAGCGCGCGGGGCGCGGGCCAAGCGGACCTGGAGCACACGGCGGAAGCGGTGCACCGCGTACACCTGAGTGAATGCACAGCGTGTGGAGACTCAAGACACACTTGGCGGAATGCCAATTTCGAGCTTTTGTGTGTAGTCGCTGTAGAAAGACGGGCCATCTGAGCCGGATGTGCCCAGAGGAATACCGGAGCGGTGAAATGAGTTACAGAGAAAGGAGCCGTGTTCCCCTTACGCACGCACGAGGGAGCGGCGGCGGCGGCGGCAGAGCCGATATGCAGCGACGCGGGGCGAGCCAGCGGTGCTTCATGGGGTCTCGCCGGCGCGGCGGAGCGCGCTGGAGGCCGGGCCGCGTCTATGGAGGGGTAGGCAGTGGCGCTACGTATTACGTGCAAGAAGAAAACGCGGAAGAAGCGGAACCAAGTGCAGCACAATAATGTCTGTAAAGTACTCGATTTGTATGTCATTGATAACGGGACAACTTCATTGCTGGGACGACAGTGGTTGGCCGAGTTAAATATGCAAGTACCAAAAATCCAAACAAATAGGCTGAAAATTACAGCGGATGAAAAAGTTACCGAAATAAAAAATATATATTCCAGATATTATGCTGAACTATTTAGTGGCGGATTGGGTCGGTTCACCGGCGGGCAGGCGCGGCTGCAGGTGCGCGAGGGGGCGACCCCCGTGTTCCACCGCGCGCGGCCGCTGCCATACGCGCTGCGCACGCGCGTCGACGCCGAGCTGGACGTCATGCTGCGTGCCGGCGTCATCGAGACCGTTGACACCTCCGACTGGGCCTCGCCGCTGGTCATAGCGAACAAGGCGGACGGTGCAATACGGGTATGTGCGGACTACAAGGTGACTCTGAATCCGGTACTAGCGGTCGATAGATATCCGGTCCCAAAAATTTATGATCTGTTCACGAATTTAAGCGGAACTAAATTCTATCGCAGGCCTATAACCAGATTGAGTTAGATGACTCAAGAAATCTGACAGTCACATCGGGGTTTATTTAAATAGAATCGACTTGTGTACAGCTTAGCATCGAGTCCAGGTATTTTCCAAAGGATCATGATTAACCTTTTTAATGATATTCCCAATGTTGTCATATTCTTAGATGACATCCTTATTGCTAGTCCTACGTTAGGAGCCTATCTAAATACTTTAAATAAAGTATTAACCCGGGCGCGAGATAAGGGCTTGAAAGTTAAGAAGGAGAAATGTGTATTTTTTACACGGGAAATTAAGGTTTTGGGGTACGTTATCGATAGTGAGGGTATACGCGTGGACAAGGAAAAAATAAAACCCATTTTAGATTTAGAACAACCGAGAAACATATCAGAACTACGATCCTTCTTAGGAACGGTGAATTTCTACGGTAGATTCGTTCAAAATGTAAGTAACATTTTAGCGCCCCTTCATGACTTGCTAAAGAAACATCGTGATTGGGTTTGGGAGAGAAAACAGAAAGTAGCTTTCGAGACGGTTAAACAATTGTTATCAAGTGCCGAGGTGATGAGTCACTACAACTTATCCCGCGAGGTGGTGTTGACGTGCGACGCAAGCGCGCACGGGCCGGGCGCGGTGCTTGCGCAGCGTGACCCAGCGGGCCGCGAGCTGCCGGTAGCATACGCGTCGCGCGCCTTGTCAGAGGCGGAAAAAAACTATAGCCAGATCCATAAAGAAGCATTAGCGATCGTTTCTGCTGTAAAAAAGTTTCACCAGTACTTGTATGGTAGACGGGTTTTCTTACGCACAGATCATAAACCCTTAGTTAGTATTTTCGGACCGGGGAAAGGTATACCTAACATGACAGCGAGTAGACTGCAAAGATGGGCATGTTAACACTGAACAAAACACGGCCGACTGTTTATCACGTATGATTAAGGCATATAAAGTTAGTTCAGTGATCCATGTCCTAGCTTTACCGTTAACAAAAATTTTCAATAAATGTGTAGATGAGGGAGTATTTCCGGACCTCATGAAATATAGTAGACTAGTACCCTTATTTAAGAGCGGTGATAAACACGATCCAACCAATTTTAGGCCCGTCTCAGTACTACCAGTATTGAGTAAAATATTTGAGAAGATCATCTTAGATCAATTACTTACGCATTTCAATAATTACCAACTCTTTCATAGCCAGCAATTTGGTTTTACTAAAGGGCGGAATACAACAGACGCCGGAGTTATGTTACTTAAACATATTTTCAGCGCGTGGGAGGATCGCAAGGATGCAGTAGGCATATTTTGTGATTTATCAAAAGCATTTGATTGTGTAGACCACGAAACGCTACTGCTAAAGTTAAAACACTACGGAATAAAGGGTGCAGGTTTAGATCTTTTAAGATCGTATTTAGAAGGAAGGGTCCAAAAAGCAGACGTAAATCGTATTAAATCCTCGGGTTCACTTGTAAAAATAGGAGTCCCGCAGGGATCTATCTTAGGGCCGCTCCTTTTCCTAGTCTATATAAATGATTTACCGTTTATGGTACAAAAAATGTCTGAGATAGTGTTATTTGCTGATGACACGTCACTTATTTTTAAAATAAGGAGACAAGAAAATAATCTTGACGATGCAAATAATGCTCTCTCGCAAGTACTAGATTGGTTCACAGCAAATAATCTGCTGCTAAATTCTAAAAAGACGAAATGTATAAAGTTTTCCTTACCTAACGTACGAGTAGTTGAGAATAACATAGTAATTGGACATGAAAAACTAGAATTTGTAGATGATACTGTATTTCTGGGCATCACCATCGATCCAAAACTACAATGGGGTCCACATATTGTAAAATTAGCACACAGACTTAGCTCTGCAGCATATGCAGTGAAAAGAATTAGGGAACTCACTGACGTTGCAACTGCTAGGCTTGTTTATTTTAGTTACTTCCATAGTATTATGTCCTACGGTATACTACTATGGGGCCGGGCAGCAGACATTGAGACTATCTTCATCTTGCAGAAGAGAGCCATCCGATTTATTTACAAGTTAGGTAGTAGGGATTCGCTAAGAGATTTCTTCAAAGAAACCAACATCTTAACAGTTGCATGTCAATACATTTATGAAAATATTATGTACGTTAGAAAAAATATCAAAGACTTCGAAAATGTTGGTGGCCACCATAATGTTAATACTAGAAATAAACATAAATTGTCATTTCCACTATTTAGACTTGCAAAAGTTAACACATCCTTTATGGGGCACTGTATAAGGTTCTACAACAAAATTCCTCAAGATATATTAGAGTTACCTCCAACGCGATTTAAAAAATGTGTTAAGCACATTCTGTGTAAAAAGGCTTACTATAACATCAAGGATTATTTAGAAGACAAAGATGTTTGGCATTAAACAGTAGATTAACCTTCTCACTAGCACCGGGTGCGAGTGAAAAGGTTAATATTATTTAAAGGACGATTGTGACTAGTGTTCAACACATTCATGACTAATATTTTAAGTTGAAAACTCTGTTAATTAAGTTAAAACGTGTTTTGAAAAGAATAAATGTGGAGTTTCTTTGTTAGCTTCTTCTCCACATAATCCATTAATTGTGAAACTAACAACTTTGACGTTCATTAAGTAAACATTCTGTTTTTACAATGAATAAAAATATTTGAATTGAATTGAATTGAATTAAAGAGGGTAGTGAAAACATTTATCAAATTCCCGAGCAAACTCATTTGCATTTTGCATCGGAGGCATTATTACTCGACTATAATAGGTTGAAAAGTTTAACTGGCAGGGATTCTCTGCTTAGTCGGGTTATAGGTTACATAAATGACGGTTGGCCGAACGAGGTGGAAATACGCGAGTTGAAACCTTATTTCAATAGGCGCAAAGAGTTGTACACAGAGTTGGGTTGTCTCATGTGGGGTCATCGGGTAGTAATACCGAGTGAAGGCAGGAAAAGCGTACTAGCTGAGCTGCACGATTCACACATGGGAATCGTAAAAACAAAAGCACTCGCGCGTAGTTATGTTTGGTGGCCGGGGGTCGACGAGGACGTGGAGGCCGTGTGTTGCGAGTGCAAGGTGTCCGCCGCCGTGGCGGACGCGCCGCCCGCGCACGCGCCGCACTCGTGGCCGTGGACGGGCCGCCCGTGGACGCGACTCCACCTCGACTTCATGGGACCAATTGGGGGCGTCACCTATTTAGTCGTGGTAGACTCCTATTCTAAATGGATCGAGGTAATAGAAGTAAGTACAACTACGGCAAGAAATATTATTACAAAACTAAGGGACATGTTTGCACGATTTGGCTTACCAAAGCAAATAGTTAGCGATAATGGACCACCGTTCTCGATCGCGGAATTTGGTAGTTTTTTGCAGGATAACGGAATTGAACAGCTGTTTACCGCGCCTTACCACCCATCATCCAATGGTGCAGCAGAGAATGCTGTCAAACGTTGTAAAAAGGTTATTAAAAAAGCAATAATACAATCGGTAGATGTACACACGGCCTTATGTCGGTTTCTGCTTATCTATCGTAACACGGAGCATAACACAACAGGTGAGTCACCCGCAAAACTTTTGCAAAATCGTAAGCTGCGAACACGATTGGACAAACTAAAACCCGACCGTGAGGAACATGTAAGGGAGTCACAGCGTAGACAAATTACCGCCGCAGGTGGGGTAGAACGCGATGTTGCTGTGTCCAAAGTATGGTACCGCAATTACAGGCCAGGACCAAAGTGGTTACCGGCGGGCTGATTACGTATTTCAAAGCAACAGCAGCACGACAGCCACCCGAAAGCAAAGCAACAGCAGAGCAACAGCGACCGGTCGAGAGGTTGCAAAAAAAACAGTATTATCTAAGTTTATCGTCTGCTAGCTGCTTGCTAGCCGCTAATGCACTTTTGCTAGCGCCACCAGCAGCCAGGTAGCGATCGATGGAACTACAAAACGTCAACAAACTTCAAATAATATCTTCTGTCAAGTCCAGGGTTGCCAGATCGTACCTTTTGGTACGAAAACGGTTATTGGCCCCCAGGCTGTACCTTTTGGTACTTGCGTACTTGCTATTTTCTATAGTAGCGAGCAACACTGACTAGTGTCTGTCCTGTCATTCGTCGCGGTGTTTTTCGTTGTGAATTGTAAACATCTGCTAAACATTGAAGACTATAGATTTATGTACGAAAGCCATCCCTTTTTTACTAATTCGTGTGAAATTTACGAAGTTCTCTTATTTATTCAATTTCGAGGTATTGTGACTACCAAAATTTGAGAAATGTGTTGTGAAATTTCTTTTTAGATAACACTGCCACTTAGAATCGAATAGGGGTACGTTCAATAAGTCACACAAGATAATATCACGCCTATAGTCTCTAACAGTCTTTTTAAATCACTAACCAAGTAGTATTTTAAACAGTTTTTAAAGTAAGCAGACGAATAGCAACTTCCTGGCAGACACCACTTTAGTTGTTGTTCATAAATCGACGTTTGACATTTCTATCTGCTGTCGCTGGCTGTCAAATAGTCGTACGTAATACCGAACGGTCAGCCAAACGTAACAAAAAATGCATTTTTAGTTCCTCGATCGCTGTCGCTTTGCAGATGGCGCTGCGATCGATTATTTAAGCTTGTTGCTGTCGCGTTGCTAATAGGTAATACGAAATATGATTTTGACAGCAGATATTGCGCAATTTTTGCCTGTTGCTTGTAATTTCAAGATACGTAATTAGCCTGCCGGTCGGTCGGGGGTGTGGGCGGTGATGCCGCCGGCGCCGGCGGAGGCGTCGGGCTCGGATCACGAGGCAGCGGCACTGGCAACCCTGGACTGGACAGAAGATATTATTTGAAGTTTGTTGACGTTTTGTAGTTCCATCGATCGCTACCTGGCTGCTGGTGGCGCTAGCAAAAGTGCATTAGCTGCTAGCAAGCAGCTAGCAGACGATAAACTTAGATAATACTGTATTTTTTGCAACCTCTCGACCGGTCGCTGTCGCTCTGCTGTTGCTTTGCTTTCGGGTGGCTGTCGCGCTGCTGTTGCTTTGAAATACGTAATAACCCTGCGGGTGTCGCGGGAGGGGCGATGGTGCAGCCGGGCGCGCGCACTGGGCCGGAGTCCCCGGCTGCGCCAGCGCATGCGTCAGCGCCGCCACCGACGCCGCTAGAGAGCGCCGCGCCCGCCGTCGTCGGTGAACGCCGTTACCCTATCCGTGAAAATCGGGTACCACTACGTCGTTATGGCATTGACGATGTTTTTTGATTGTAAGGCTTTTTGTTTTTATTTTTAGTGGCGTGGCCATCGCCAGCCTGATTTAAAGTTCTTTCCCTTGTTATAAAATGTACTATAATTTGCATTATATTGTAGTTTTGAAGTAAACATTTCAGAATGTAAATGAGAATTCACTACCTACCTTGAGATAAGTTGTGTTAACTAAGTTAAGTATGCACCTGTCCCAGTGAAACTCAAATTGAAAATTAGTTTTTAAGTTGAATATTTTAAGGGTGAATAGTTACTAAGGGTGGAGGTGAAGTGTAGGGTAAGATGCATATTGTTTCGCTAGGCAGTCTCCCAATTAACGCGCTATGAGATAGACGTACCGCCTTTCATTCACTACACAACACAAATAGCAATACCAGCTTACAAACCTTGAAACACGAGTCCCACTAATTTTTAATATGAAAGTTTGTGTTTTTTAATAATTATTATAACAACAATGTATGTTAATTAGCACATAGTCTACATTACATAAATTTTAATAAAATGTACATTAATTTGCAATGTTTTTTTTTTGTTATTGTGGACCTGTTTCTGAACTAAGGATACCACTAAGCAAAATACTCAAAAACATCAGTTCATCCCTTCAGAATTCCCAAAAAAGAACGAAACAAAGATCACTTAAACGATCACATAGTTAACCCAATGAGACTCCCATTCTAATGGATAGAACCTGCGGTTTGTGTTTAAACGTAGCATCATAGTTAAAAAGGAACAGAAAAAACGCCTTCGAATACTTATATACTTATTGGAGGTAGTTGGTATTTTAGCATACGATTCCATAAGTTAAGAAACACCCTTTACTCGCCCACTCTACACACAGGAACTCTACTCTACACACGTGGACACTCCCTAAAGGTACATATATGTATATATATATATGTGTGTATATATATGTATGTGTATGTGTATATATGTGTATTTATGTATATGTATGCGTAAGTGTATTGTATGTATTCTTATTATAAACATTATATTTATTCATATATATATATATATATATAATATATATATGTATAAATATAATGTTTATAATAAGAATACATACAATACGTAAGTAGGTGCTTATTTTGTTTTTGGTGTGTACAATAAGGAGTTCTAATATAATTCTATCTATTCTATCTAATGCTAGCGATTCTATCCATTAGAATTTGTACATTGAGGTAGTGAATAAAACTCGGTTCACCAACCGATGCCATATAGACGCTGACTGGGCGCCCACCTACACCAGTAAATGAAGTGCGGCCGGAGGCCACCACAAGATAGAATCATTTTTATCACATTTGCAGTTCCATTTGGATACGTGCTCACATCAACAAGTGTATTGCAGCCAGAGGCCACCACAAACATTCCCATTATATGTCAGTGCAAGGATGCGTGAGGCATTGCTTGAGTAAACATTCAATAAACATAGTGTAGGGAAAACTCTCAGAGACAGACATTTATTAGGATGGGTTATTTAAAAGCTCAGTTTCATAATTTCCATTATATTTGAAAAATACCACATTCATGATTGCGGTGCACAATTTTCTGATTTGGGTGCACTGTTTTCTGATTTCGGTGTAACTTGAATTCAGTGCTTGAAATATAAGGTTGAATTCTGGGAATCTAGTTGCCCAATTAATAACATATTAGTCTAACCGCAGTTCGTTTCCCATAACACACATAATTAACCCCGTGAAGCTGTATAATGATCGGGTAAACCCAAGATATGCTCCTCAAATAATTGACGAGCCCTTTCTTTTATATCTGTTCGGTATATTGCGGCGTTGTTACAAATTGCTTTTTTGTTCAAAGATAACTTGTAAATTCTATCTGATGTAAAAGAAATATCACAGTAAATCAAATTATTGTCTCTATCAAACGTATACTTAAAAATAGTAGCATTTGCTACAGCACCAACGTCATCAAATCTTTTATTATCATAATTGTACTTAAAAATGACATTGGCGTCGCTGTAATAGAGTTCACCATGTTTATCTACACCTAGTACAGCAAACCTGTTTGAAAACAAATGTTTTGAATTTGGGAGTTGATATTTGAATATCCCACATCCACTTCTATAAAATATATCATAATTTTTATCAATAACAAAATCTTCCAGCTGTATATTTTCCAGAGTTTCCTTACACAGCACATCGATGCCGTCTAACCGACAAAATCCTGTAGATATCCTGGAGAAAAAGACACGGTTTGCTGAATACTGAATCTGATAAATACCCGAACCATTCATAGCCAAGAAATCATACGTATCATTAGTATATATACCTAGACCTCTAGGGGAAGCTAGATATAATTCTTTTGTTTCTTGATTAAAGGCACCGAATGGGACATAAACTTCGTCGGGTATATTTAGACGTCTTGATGTATTTGTGTCCAAGTTGTGTAGGACTTTGGTGTAATTCGAATTACCGGCTCTGACTTGAAAGTACAGTTCGTTTGTGGTGCGATCAACTACTAGGTCGCTGGAGAGGTGGCCTTCATAGATCAGGTCGCTTACGAAGCATTTTCTTCGTAAGCATATGTCGCAAGCGTCTCTGACTGTAGACTTGACGACAGCAGAAACTATGGTCAGCAATAGAATGTAATATTTCATTTTCTGAAAAAAATAGTTTTCATTACAAAATGTAATGAAGGAAGGTACTCGTAGCCTTCCCATATTGCCCGATTGCCGCGACGCGGCAGCGGCGATCGGGCCCTATTTCATAGCACTACAATTCATAGTTTACTATGACAATTAGGTGTACATTGCAAAGTCGATTAACCCACACATTAACAAGTATCAAAAATATCAAAAATATTTATTACCATAGCAAATTTTTTATATGAACGGTACACAACGGGCCCCGCACTAGGTAAAACCTGTATCGCGGACGCCCAAAACAGATTTTTCAAAGAGTGGGTTATACGAGCAAATATTTCAAAATTTAAAGACAAACATGCAATTGTCGTTATGAGAAACACTTATTTTAAAAACAGGAACAGGAATATACATAACAATATGTGTAAAATGTATACATGTATACCTAAGATATATTATAAAATTATTAAACTAAAAATATAAATACGTATTATAGGTTAATATAACTTATCTCGATATAGAATGTATATTATATTGTATTAATGTAAGTTATTATTGTGATGGAGTGACATGTGAGCGTTGTGGTAAGTATAGATTTTAATAGTAAGTTACGTTCATCGTGTTATTTTGAGAATAGCCTCAGTTTCACAATAGTCTAGGCTTAAAAGCCACTTATTAACTTTAATTTTTGCTTTGCGAATTGAGTCGTGTTTTATATCGCAGCGTTGGAGACATTTGTTGTAAATAAATGGGAAACTAAATGTGCAAAATCGGTGAGCGAATTCGGTTTTTGTACGAGGGATCTTTAATTTGAAATTACGTTGTTCTAATAATTTGGAGTATAGGTAGGAGTTAATAACTTCTTTATGTTGAGAGAGCAATGCTCTTTGAATATAAAGCTGACGTACTGACAATACTTGGGCCTCCATGTACAGCGTGCGGGTGGGATAACGGAAAGGCCTTCTCAGCATCACCTTCAGCACTGATGAAGGTTGCGTAGCCCACGCAAAGTAAGTTGAATTGTCATAATAAAGTATGAATTTTAGTTTTATGAAACACGGTCTAGATCGCGTCGCACCGCTTTGTAAGGGTTTGTATGATACCGATATAGTCAGTGCGACCTTGTCGCCTGGCGTCTTATAGGTACATACTTTTGTCAGAAATGGCTAAGTACCTATATAAAAAAATAACAATAAGACACTCACTAGCATGAAGAGAACACTACGGAAACAAACGCTAACAGCTCAAATGCTACCAGAATTAATATTTTTTGTTTATCTCAAGAGTACTTAATCCAACCGCAACACAATCGCATCACACACAATTATAATAAATCAATAACCGATGAAAAGCATGTACATTTAATCTGCATAAAAACTACTTGGAGACTTTGTCTGTAGGTACGTTAGGTTATGACTAGTTTTACACAAAAACAACTTGACGATCAAGTTAAGAGACGAATTCGTATTCAAAATTTTGATTATGTTTTCACTGTAAATCTTTGTAAGATTTTATTCTTAAAGTTGCTTACACATTAGTTGGACGGCACGGATACATGTAATAAAGGATTTCTAGCACAGGTATCAGAGGCACGCGTCGAAAATGACTGCAGCGCTAATTTGACGTCCTAACTTTAAATAACATAACAAAATGTAAAAATGTATATCTATGTGTTTCGTGAAGATTATTATTATTTGATAAACAAGATAAAAGCTTCAAGACGACTCATCACGCTATATAGCATGATACGAGGAAAGTTAGGTGCACAAAATGGTCGATAAAATATAGGCCTTGTCTCAGAGATGGAATAGTATGGGCGCGTATGAACCTAACCGCGGGCAAACATTTACTTATACGGCATTATCATTACACTCATTTTCTGAGACGAATGCGGAGAGCTAAGCCAGTAAGTGTTAGTTAATACACTTATAATTACTAAAGACGCAGGTAATTAAAATTTTGTGACTCATGTCGTGTAATTAAATTAACGCAATACTCGTACCTGGACTCCCATTATTCAGTATCGGTAATTGAACTTCCGTTAAGCAAAAGTTAAAAACTGTCCAAGTGCGAGTCGGACTCGCGCACCGAGGGTTCCGTACTCGCGCTTGGCCGTTTTTTAGGGTTCCGTACCTAAAGAAAAAAACGGAACCCTTATAGGATCACTTTGTAGTTCGTCCGTCCGTCTGTCCGTCTGTCTGTCAAGACCTGAGGTCAAGACCCTTTATCTAGGGGAACGCGTGGAGGTATCGAGTTGAAATTAAAACCATATAGGTACTCAGTTCTACAGTCCCTTAAAGCTGTGATAAAAGAAAATTTCTAAGTTAGCGTAAAAAAAGATACGACCGTTTATGCCGCGAAAAAACGTGACTATTTCGACACTCATGGGAATCAAAATTTATAGGGTGGGTGAATGTTGTCTTGAGATGTAAGGTACCCCTAATTAAAGATTGTGAGTGTCAACAATTTTTTTAAATTTAGTTATGTGCCTAATTTAACTGGTGCATGATAGTTATGCCGTTTAAATGGCCTGCAAGTAGTTTTAAAAAAATATTATGTTGATTAAAAGTGATACCCCTGGCATGTCCCTTCGACAAAATTTTAGTGAAACAATTAAAAAAATACTTTAGGAAGAACCGAACGGGATTAGTGATGTTATTTTTCTGTTACCCAATTAGTTCATTATTTAAACCATATTATATCTGTATAGGTGAATTAGATTTTTTTTAAATTGTAAAGAAAGGTGTGTCCTGGGCTATGACGTGATTCCACTGGCGCATCACTAATCGTCGTGTGAATCCCTAGTAGAAAGACATAAGAACGTGGTCGTTCGCGGACGCGTTAGCGCCAGACGCGCTCCGAACATAACGAGGGGAGGTAGTGTCTCAGCTTGCTGTGAATCGAAGTTACGAAGGTAAATATGTGATTTCCCTGGGTTTGGTTCAATAGGTAGTTGATTACCCTGACAACTTTTTAAAATATATCAATGATGTTTGAATACATTTACCTGTTGTAAACTGATCATAAAATATGACCATTATTTGTGTAAGTAATCATTGTCCCTTAAAATAAAGTGCTTTTTGCTAAATCGACAAAAATATCTAAAATTTTGATTCCTTTGGCATTGATTCCCTTGGTATTTGTGCCAGGGTAATCAACTTTCCCATACAAAAAAAGAAGGTTTTGATTTAATACCTGCAAATCTTACTTTTTAAGGAGTTTATTTAATACCTATGTTATAGACGCTGTATTTATGGCCGCCGATAGCATAGTTTCGCAAGGAAACCATATTCAATATTGACAATATTGAAGTCCTAATAACATATGTTAAAGATAAGTGTCCTGGAGTTATTTTAGAGGAGGTCGGAGAAGCTGAAATTCTGGAAAAAGTAATGCTGATTCCCTCCAATCTCAAAGAATTTCGAGGAAGATACCATGGGAGTCATTGGGAGTACATCAAGTCATCTGGAGTGTTACTAAGCCTGAGGCTTTAGCCATGAGACGTCTGAGTAGTGAAATTTGTTCATATGTAGCGCTCCAATGTCCACATGGAAAACATATTGGGTTTTATAACATTGGCAATTCAAGTGCAAGTGTAACCAATACACCAAAAACTAGATCAGGCATAAAAAGGCTAGCACAAAGAGCAAATTCTTCATCCAAGGAAAGAAATTCATTATTTACATCTAATCGAATCGCCCCCAAATCCTCATTTAATTTTGATTATTTGAGCGATGAGTCTGATGTGGCGTCATCGTCAGGGCAAGACAATCAAACAGACATCAATGTACCATATGACGACAGCTTCTGGACTGAAGTAACATCAATAAGTGAAAATGTTATATCCACTTCCATGTCTTATCAAATCTATATAAAAATCATGAAGATGATGCAGATACCAATCTCAATATATTTAAATTTTATTTATAAAGTAATTTTTTTTGTTTGATCATCTATTTATACAAAAAGTGCCAATTATACAGCGAAACTGACTTAGTTCCTATAAAGCCAAAGGCTTGTTAGCAAAGGCTTGCAGAGAAGCGGTGGTAGCCTAGTGGGTAGAACATTGGACTCGGAAGCGGGAGACCCAGGTTCGATTCCCAGTGCGGGAATGTACCTATGATTTTGTTTCTAAGTTATGTACATTTGTGAAGTTGTAGTAGCGATACCATTTGCTAACGGTGAAGGAAAATATTGATTCCCTTGTCGTATTTTTTGATTCCCCTGTCACGAAAATTTTAACGTGATATATTATTAAAAGTAACTCAAGTAGGTTGATGCCTTTTCGATGTTTATGTTTCAAATAAGTATTATTTTATGATTTTCTTATTGTTTTGACAAAAAATCAGTAAACAAAATTTGCCAAGGGAATCAACTGAATACGCCTCATTTCAAGATCCACCCAGGGTACTTTCCGACGACCTACAACTATGATATTTGACAAATAATAACGTCTTATACTACAAGTTAAAGTGAGCTTTTATGTGGAACCACGTATACACCGAACTTAGGCGCGAGACACACAGATGGGACGTGGGGCGAGGGCGCGGTAAGATGTATACAGTCACAGACCACAGTACTTACTCTGCGGTCGCTCTTGGTCTGTGACTCTATACATCTTACCGCGCCTCGCCCCACGTCCCATCGGTGTGTCTCGCGCTAAGGCGTTATTGTGGAAAAACTTAAAAGACTCAGTTGGTTTGAATTTTAAAGCAACACAGCATATCCCTGATTATTTCTGTAATATAATAAGTACACGCAATTTAAAAATTCCGGGAAATCGTGACGTAACTATATCGGATCTCACCTATTACAAATTTAACAGATTTAGTACATTGTTGGGAAGAGCGGGTGATCGTGCCCTTCCACTATAAAGGGAAATTTCCCGCCAGGCAGATCGTATGCCTGGGGACGGCCTGTCCGACTAATGTTCGTCGGACGTTATATTTATGGTATGTCATGTGAAACATTTTGCTTGCGCGATGCAGGAATGTTGGAGTTTATGGTGCGCGTACAGAGTTGACATATGCTCGCCACATCACTCCCCTTCAAGACCGTAGCTACGCATAGCTAGGTCTGATAGGAATCGAAGTCTGTGCTCTAAAGCCTGCAAGTGCCAGGAGGCGCTGAGTCAGTGAGTCGACTAGCGGTTGAGGGTGTTCGGGCTCGTGCGTGCGTGCGTGCGTGCGTTCGTGCGGGCGTGGGAGATCACCATCAGTACCAGTAGTCGGTGTGTTGACTGTAGTGGAACTAATGAGGTGAGAGGGAAGAGGATGCTGGCCTTGCTTTTTGAGACTGATTGTATGTGGGGTGCTGCGAGAGCGAAGGAAGGTTGACAATATCACGTCGGGGTCACCACTTATTATTATTATTATTATTATTACTTTATTGCACACACAAGAATACAGTACAGGAAAGGTAACAAAAGAAAGTACATGTACAAAGGCGAGCTTATCTCTGTAAGAGATTTCTTCCAGCAAACCTTGGGGAGTCGGAGCGGAGGTGTGAAACGGGTCTACGCACGTGCACATGATATAATATACTACATACCTACATATTTACACAAATAACAAAATAATATTAGGGGTTAAAGTATGAAATTGCCGTTTTATTGCAATAGGTTCTTTGAATTGACATAAAATCTTCATGGTTTGAGGTTTTCGAATGAAACTTTTTTGAAATGGTTTCTATGATGTTCTTTTTTTAAAAAATGTGAAACATTTGAATATCGACTTTCAAATGTTTTTGTTATTAAATTTAGACAAGAAAGATGGATACTGCGAAAATTCGAGTGATTATGAGGCACCCATTTTTCGTATTTTTTTATTTTATTGATTTGACGCAAGTGAGTCAATATTGTGGATAAGGTAACGTTAAACCATGCCGCTAATTCCTGGGTAGTTTGACTAGGGTCGGCTTCCACTATCTCTCTTAATTCATCGTTATTCACCTGTGTGGGCGGTCTTCCTCGTGGCTCGTTCTTTAAGTCGAAATTTCCATCACGAAAGCGTTTAAACCAAAATCGCACGGTGCGTTCATTAGTAGACCCCTCTCCAAACGCAGCATTGATATTGCGGGCTGTTTCTGCCGCGTTAGTTCCGCGTCGGAACTCGTATTCAAAAATCACTCGAATTTTCGCAATATCCATCTTTCTTGTCTAAATTGAATAACAAAAACAATTGAAAGTCGATATTCAAATGTTTCACATTTTTTAAAAAAAGAACATCATAGAAACCATTTGTAAAAAGTTTCATTCGAAAACCTCAAACCATGAAGATTCTATGTCAATTCAAAGAACCTATTGCAATAAAACGGCAATTTCATACTTAAACCCTATTATTAATATAAATACCTACCCAAAAATACAAAAAATGTACAAAAATATTCGCCAAAAAAATATACGGCAGATCAGCGCCTCTAGCGGCAAATCGGTGAACCTCAATATACTCTTCCAGACACTTTCCACAAGAAATTGCGTCTGGCCAATTTTTTGCCTACCTAGAAATAATAGCTATCTTCTGGCAAATTTTGAAGGAAAACAATCTTGCGTCCGTATAACGGACGCAGTAAGTCGGTGGACGCAGTATTACTATGGGATTTTTTATAATTTACATACTGATAGAGATACTGCGTCCATACCCAAAAAATCCCATAGTAATACTGCGTCCACCGACTTACTGCGTCCGATATACGGACGCAAGATTGTTTTCCTTCAAAATTTGCCAGAACATAGCTATTATTTGTAGGTATCTATAGGCAAAAAATTGGCCAGACGCAAATTCTTTTGGAAAGTGTCTGGAAGAGTATATTGAGGTTCACCGATTTGCCGCTAGAGGCGCTGATCCTCCGTATATTTTTTTGGCGAATATTTTTGTACATTTTACCGACTCTCCCGCGTCCGTGCCTAATTTGTGCGCAACGTTGCCACTTCGCGCGGCAGTGGAATCACGACGTTGCCGCTCGTGTGCGGTTGGTACTGCGAGTACTGCGACGCGACACCGTTTGTTTGCGTGGACTTTGCGGACGCATAATTACCGCTGTGATTATCGAAAAGAAACTACTTGTCAGTTTAAAACTTTACTTTGATAAACCAAACAACATTGATGTCTTACATCTTACTATCATATATGGAAAAATCCGGCCTTGCGAAAGTGACTACAATGTTGTTTATTCTATCAATGATAATTTTTCTATATGTAACGGGGGTTCAAATAACTTTGATTTGGTAATTTGGGGGTTACTTAAACAACAGAATCTATGGATTAGGTTAAGCCACATTGCTGTCTCTTACTGTCATATGAAACATCACTGTCACGCGATAGTGACAACAGTGTGGTTTAACTTAGTTCATGGATTAACTTTTTTATTAGCAAGGGGGTTGGTGTATCCAGGTTGACTTAGGCTGACATTCAGAGACGAAAATTAAGCAAAGACTGGTCTTAGAAATGTCAACATCACGTAAATTTTGACATTTCTGAGACCGGTCTTAGCTTAGGTTTTTTTAGAGTACCTATACAGGTTGTTCGATAGAGACAGCTTGTAACTTTTTTGTTTGTGGTTGTAATTGTACAAAATAAGTTTTGACCAGATTCAGTTGTCGAAAATAAAGAGTGAATTCATTCAATATGTGCCAATTAAATTATTTTAGACAACTGTATGCATCAGGCATCTGGTCAAAACTTATTTTGTACAATTACAACCACAAACAAAAAAGTTACAGTGCACTCAGAATTTCGGATTTTATTTAAAAAACAGTTTTTGTTTGTTACCTCAGTACCTCAGTAAGAAAAAAAAATGTACGGAGGAAATGTAGCAAATGACCCCCCAATCCCCCAATTTGTTTTGTCGCTTCCTCTACCGAACAACCTGTCTACATAAAACATCATAAAACTGATTAGTGTATAGTAAAAACAAACTACACACATCAAAAAAAGTTCGTGATCAATAGCATAAGCTCCTATAATTCTTTAAATTTAACTTTATCAAGAAAAAATCTATGTTGTATGCTTTCTTTAAATAGGAATACTCTGTTTGAAATTAAAATATAATACTATTTTTTATTATTTATTTAAAAAAAATTGAGCCATTAATCATAATGTAATTGTGATAGAAATTTCATAGAAAGAAAAATACTGTTTAATTAAACTTAAACAACAATTTATTATTAAATGGTTAAATTCAATATAAAATAGCTCCACCCCTGGCTCGAACACATGCGGAGATCCTTCTGGGCATGCTGAGGATCAAGTTATCCAGCATTTCCTGGGGTAACCTATCCCATTCTTCAATAGCGGCTTCCCTGAGCTCTGGAACTGTCTGGGGACGTGGCTCGCGGTTCCATACAACTCGTTTAAGAGCATCCCACGCGTGCTCTATTGGGTTTAAGTCGGGCGAGCCGGCAGGCCAGTCTAAACGTGTGATATCGTATTCTTGAAGAGCAGCATTGACTCGTTGAGCTCGATGTGCGGGCGCATTATCATCGACCAGTACAAATTGGTGCCCATGGTTTACTCGGAATGGTCTGACGATATCATCAATAACAACTGCTTCATACATGTCTGCTGTCATGTAGCCCCGATACGGGATCAAAGGCGTTCTAGCTCCAATCATAATGCCACCCCAAAAGGACACCGATTTTCCACCTTGCTGAACTGTTCTAGTGGCAGTTCTGTGTCTTTCACGGTCGCCTGGTCTTCTCCAGACACGGACACGTTGGTTATCTGGATGAGTGCTGATTCGGGATTCGTCAACGAAGAGACAGTTTTGCCAAATGTTTTCTTCCTCACCTTCTTCATTTTGCCGAAGTCTAGCCCACTGCAATCTTCGTTGTTGACGTTGTCGGGAATTGAGCGGAGCTCGCCAAGACCTTCGTGCTCGTAATCCAGCGTGGTGCAAGCAATTGCGAACGGTCTGCGTGCTAACTTCAAGCCCAGAGGCGGCCCTGACTTCTGCTTTTATTTTAGTGGCGTTGATTGTTGGATCACGGGCTGCCAGCAATCTAATATAGCGCTTTTGGGCAGCTGTCAAAACAGTTGGGCGACCGCTGCGGGGTCGGTCAGCTAAATTCCCCATTCCGTGGTACCTCTGCAACGTAGCCACGACACAGGATTGGGATATAGCAAGTCTGCGTGCTAGTACTCTCGTGGTGTATCCTTCTTCCCTCAAAGTTACTATTCTTGCTCGTAAAACCTCTGATAATCCTCTTGGCATTTTTTCAATCACAACTTTCCGCAAAAAATATCTTGAATCGGTTATAATTGACTAAATCAGATTTCTGAATGAGCGTAAGCTAGGACTGAAAGCCTTTTAATATGAAAAAACAACTGAACGGTGTCATTGTTTTGTGTTCTAATTCTTTATTTTTAAATAAAGAATCTAAAAAGAAGACAAAATCATAATATAATCTACAGTAACAAAAAAGATTTCAGTTTTTCAAAGTGATCGCAAACTTTGTTTGATGTGTGTATATTAAGAGGCTAGAGGATCAGAGGATCACGTGACCGTCAACGTTTTCTCTATACAAATGTTTTGTCCCTCTAGAGCTATCGTTTTATTTTCATAAAATCTAGGACTGCAATTGTGCATGTCCTGTCAGTAATCCTAGATTTCATGAAAAAGATCCAGAAACGATTAAGTGCGCGTCCTCTAATATACAACTGTTTAATAAAATTTAATCTGGTATACTTCATGTATCCATTTTGAATTTGGTGCCAAATAACGCTTCATTATAGAAATATGTATTTTAAACACATGCATTAAAAAATAAACCCGACGCGACTGCTATTGGACAAATAGGTGCATTTATTAATAAGTAAACTTTGAACAAGCAAAATCAATAAGTGTGTTGAGGCGTAATCAAAAGTATTTCTGTGGCTAATTTTGGTCACCGCTTGCAGCACATTATTGCTTTGGCTTGTTTCATCGACTCGATAAGAAGAAGAATTTATGTCTTTAGGAGAAGCAAATTTTCTTCGCAAGTGGCGCTGTTGTTCAAGCTATAGGCACCCTTAGAGGGTAAAAACGGTAAACGCTCACTCCATACAAACGAAGTCCTGTTTTCTTTCTCGATAATACCTCTAGCTAAAAGCTATCATTATTCTTTTTCATGAAATCTAGGATTACTGACAGGACATGCACAATTGCAGTCCTAGATTTTATGAAAAGAAAACGATAGCTCTAGAGGGACAAAACATTTGTATAGAGAAAACGTTAACGTTCACGTGATCCCCTAGCCTCAAAAAAAGTTTGCGATCACTTTGAAAAACTGAAATCTTTTTTGTTACTGTTTGTTATATATTTAAAAAATTATTTTATTTAAAAATAAAGAATTAGAACACAAAACAATGACACCGTTCAGTTGTTTTTTCATATTAAAAGGCTTTCAGACCTAGCTTACGCTCATTCAGAAATCTGATTTAGTCAATTATAACCGATTCAAGATATTTTTTGCAGAAAGTTGTGATTGAAAAAATGCCAAGAGGATTATCAGAGGTTTTACGAGCAAGAATAGTAACTTTGAGGGAAGAAGGATACACCACGAGAGTACTAGCACGCAGACTTGCTATATCCCAATCCTGTGTCGTGGCTATGTTGCAGAGGTACCACGGAATGGAGAATTTAGCTGACCGACCCCGCAGCGGTCCCCCAACTGTTTGACAGCTGCCCAAAAGCGCTATATTAGATAGCTGGCAGCCCGTGATCCAACAATCAACGCCACTAAAATAAAAGCAGAAGTCAGGGCCGCCTCTGGTCTTGAAGTTAGCACGTAGACCGTTCGCAATTGCTTGCACCACATGCTTCGACACATGTGCTGAGGAAACCCAATTAATTAAGCATCAGTAAGTGGGGTTGCAGTCAAATTTACCATTGGAATTGCTCTTTTTCTTAAGCGGTTTCTTTTTTTGTTGAAATCTTTTGTTTTAAAATGATTTCCGCATACATGTTGCAGTTGATGCAACTTATCTATTGGTACATGCACCAGTTCTTCATTACCAACAGCTTTTAGCCAGGCTTTGCAACTGAAAGAGTAGAATAAAGAAAACATTATTTACAAATTAACAGTAACAGTAACCTAGCCAGTAACAGTAACCTACTTATGTCATGAAGGATTTTCATACAGTACACAATAACCTATTAAGAAGCTTATTAGGGGAGGGCTTAAGTACATAATGTACAATTAAACTTACCGGTTTTCATCCAGGGGAAACTGCGCAAATAAAGAAGAACCACACTGGTGGTCAGTGTCTTTCCTTTGCACCGCAAATTTCACATGTTCTGTGGCTGCCTTTACCACCCATGTTGTCCGTAGACAAAATACAATGTAACAATTCAAGAGTCTCTATCTCACAAGCCGGAGGAGCAGTTTGCTCAACTCAACGAATCAAATCACTAGTACTAAAGAGTCACTATCTCGCATGTCGGAGGAGCGGTTGCTCAACTCAACGAATCATGTCACTAGTACTATATTAACGCATGAATGCACTGACGCCTTATCAGCACGACAAATACGAAATACGAACTAAAAATTTCAAGAACAAACAAAAAAAATAACCACTGACATCCGTAGACGTTGGGCCGACATTTTGTTTGAATTTTGCAGGTCAGTGTTACCATACAAAATACAACAAAACTACTTTTTGTATTTTGCTCGGCAAAGTTATTGAAAAATTATGCTTTCTTTTTGTCACATTAATGACATTGTAGATTAGTAAGATTAGTGACATATTGCTGATAATATTAGTAGTATTGACTATATAAGAAAACAATTCAAAACACTAGATTAAAAGCTCCCATTGCTTTAATTTATTTAATTACTGGCAATTTTAGCATTTTCTTTAGAATGTTGTCCAAGAAAGGGAAGGAATTTCATACAAAATTTTTTTACTATGAAGTTTCTACCCCTTGGTACTAACCCACAGTTTGTGTTCTGAGTACTAACCGCACACGAGCGGCAACGTCGTGATTCCACTGCCGCGCGAAGTGGCAACGTTGCGCACAAATTAGGCACGGACGTGGGAGAGTCGGTAAAATGTACAAAAATATTCGCCAAAAAAATATACGGCAGATCAGCGCCTCTAGCGGCAAATCGGTGAACCTCAATATACTCTTCCAGACACTTTCCAAAAAAAACTGCGTCTGGCCAATTTTTTGCCTATAGATACCTAGAAATAATAGCTATGTTCTGGCAAATTTTGAAGGAAAACAATCTTGCGTCCGTATATCGGACGCAGTAAGTCGGTGGACGCAGTATTACTATGGGATTTTTTGGGTATGGACGCAGTAAGGAAATGAATAAACTACATAAACAATGAAAGGAAAATACGTACTTACTTAAAATATATACCTAATGACAACCTACGGAGTTAAGATATTGATAGGTAATGCTTTTTCAACCGTTTTTTGAAAATACTGAGTGATGGGCTAGTACGAATACTCTGCGGCAGTGAATTCCACAGCCTGGCTGAGTGCACCGTGAAGGAATCCCCATAAGCCCCAGTATTGTGGACAGGAATGTGAAGAAGATGAGAGTTTATTGATCTTACAGGTCTCACTCCAGAGTGCAATAGTTGGAAACGCTCTTTTAAGTAAAATAAGAAAAAGTGTATAAATAAGAAAAATTGTCGGTCCTAATACACTGCCTCTTTGTTTACGTGAGGTGAGATATGATTGAAACCAATCCAAAGCGTGTCCACGTATTCCCATGTGTTCCATTTTCTTGAGAAGTATTGTCCGAGAAACAGTATCAAATGCCTTCGCAAGATCAAGGAAGACGCCGATACATTTTTTGCCAGAGTCAAGGGAGCTTGTGACAAAGTCAGTTAAATTTACAACAGCATCCTCCGTTGATCTGTGGCAACGAAAGCCATACTGATTCTCGGACAGCAGTTGTTCGTCCTAAAGGTGAGTAGTCGTTTATTGACGATTTTTTCTATAAGCTTAGACAGTGCACTCAATAGTGATATAGGTCTGTAATTGGCTACCTCCGATGTATCACCGGCCTTATGAATGGGACAAACGTTAGCAAGCTTTAAGCAGTCGGGCATAGTTGAGGTTGAGAGGCTGAGATTGCATAATATGCTATGGGATCCGATAGTACATGTTTTCCCATTTTGAGAAAGCGATTACTGATGTTGTCCCAACCCGGTGCTGATGTAATGTTTAGAGTGGCTATAATTTTCGATATTTCAGGCGCGTTTGTAGGGGATAGAAAGAGTGACTTTGATGGAGCTCCCTGGCAATAATCGTCAGTAATGTTCAGTTGTTGCAAGTCTGTTAAGGATTTTCTTTGCTAATACATCTCCCACTGTCGAGAAATATTTATTTGCGTTGTTTAGCACTTCGCTGGGGTTCTTTGAGCCGTTTATAAGGTCGGAATTATTGCTTTTATTTGTTTTTAGATTTCACAATGCACACAGTCTTTACAGCCTCTCACGTCTGTTTGCTATTTCCGTTGCTTTCTTCGAATAGTTTCTTGTTATAATCGTTTTTTGTGTTCTGTAAAAGGTTATTTGGACTATCTATAAAACGACTGTATCCCACGGTAGTACGTTTATTACTGTTGATTGCTCGCGACACACCCGTAAATGCATACACATCATTCCTCCACCTTTACTGACTGGCTCTGCGGACAATAATAACAGTTGGTTCTATAGAAACTTTACTATGAAGTTCTAAGCACTCTTAAACTACAATTTACCTGCTTAATTACTTATGCTACCTTACACCACTTATAAGTATTAATACCTACTAGAGATTACATTAAAAAATGCCTCGGCTTACTTAGTATCTACTTAATTATATAATAATCACCTAATAGTATTTCTTATAGTCTATTTTCTTTCGAGGTCTAAGCGTACGGCTAGATGATGGGCCGGCTAAGTCATTTGCGGTCACCATTGGTTCCGTAGTAACAGTCGGTACGATAGATCGTTCCGACACTTGATTATCATTCCCTCCCTCTGACCACTCTTCTCCTTCTTCTCCTTCGCCGCCTACAACAGCCTCGCTATCATTTTCCCTTTGATGTAACTGCTGTTGTGCTACTGGAGTTTCAGTTGCTGATGGTAAGGCTTGCGGCGCTGGTGCTGGCGGCGTACACGATTCCGTTTGCACGGACAAGGTTTGCTCGGTCTGTGGTGTCAATTGGATTGATGGCGAGAAATTGTCTATTAAAATTGCTCCTGCGGTGACATCACCTTCGGATCTATTTACAATAGACCCTTTATTTTTTATTATCTGATCGATGTGCCTTCTCACAGTGACGTTATACTTGTGAAAATAAACATCGAACATTCTAGACCCCCCTATTGCAATTATTTTACCCAGTGCCCAAACCCCTTTTCTAGCAATAAACCATTTAGCCCAGACACTTTCTCCTACTTGGAATGATCTACTTGGTTGCAATGCTGCTTTTTCATTCATGTTTTTATCATTTATCATTGATGTAGGAAGAATCATGTCGAGTCTTGACCTTAAGTCGCGACCCAGCATCAGCCGAGCCGGAGAAACTCCCGTTGCACAATGAGTGGTGTTGTGGTGTTGCGATATTCAAATAGGAACCCTAATAATTTTTCTTGAATCTTAGCGTTTGATAAATTTGGCTCTGTTAAAATAAATTTTATCATCTTTTTCGCGGTCTTGACAGAGTTCTCGGCTTGGCCGTTGCTGGACGGATGATATATCGGTGACGTCATATATTTAATTCCATTCGTTTTACAAAATCGATGAAATTCTGAGGAACATACCTTTACATCATTATCCGATACTATTAAATATGGTATGCCAAATCGTGACATCAACTGTTTTAATTTCACAATTAGTTCCCCAGTAGAAGTGCCACAATTCATTTGAATGCATTCCAACCATTTGGAATACGAATCAATGACGATCAAGTAAACAACGTGGCCTATCGTCATGTAATCTATATGGAGGCGCTGCCAGGGCCCGGCGGCTCGCGGCCAGGCCGCTGCGGGCGCGCGCGGCGGCGCGGCACGCACACTAGCGCAGGTTTCGCACGCACCGACGTAACGCTCGATATCGCCGTCGATGCCAGGGATGGGCTGCTCGGTGTTGTCGGCGCGGCGGTGCGCCAGCACTGCGCCGAGCCCGGCCGGGCCCGCGTCCACGGTCAGCACGAGCGGCGCGCTCGGATCAAAGTGCGCCAGCACGCGCGCTGACGCCAGCTCGCTTCGCACGCGCTCCAGCGCGCTCTGTTGCCGTTCGCCCCAATGCCACCGCGCTTCAGCACACAAAAGCTCGTGGAGGGGCTCCAAAAGTGAAGATGCGTTCGGTATAAATTTTCGGTAGTAATTTACTATACCTAAAAATCTTTTCACTTCCAATACAGTCGTGGGAACCGGTGCTTTTAGAATAGCATCAACTTTGTTCGGGCAGGTACTGACCGTGTTTATCGATTACGTAGCCTAAGTACGTGACACTATTTTGGAAAAATGTGCATTTCCCTTTATGTAACCTTAAACCCGCATTTTTTAATCTTTTTAGGATTTCTCTGAGTCTCATATGTACCTCTTTATTCGGCCCCGTGCAACAAACGTCATCGAGCCAAACACTAACTCCCTCAATGCCGGCCAGTAAAGTCTCCATTGCGCGCTGAAAAATCGCGGGCGCGTTCGCGAGACCATACTGTAATCGGGTGTATTTAAATAAACCCCTGGAAGTATTAATTCTGAGAGGATTCAGTTAAGGGAAACTGATTGTAAGCATTACTCAAGTCTATTTTTGAGTAATGCTCACCACCCCCAATTTTCGCAAATACTTCCTCAATACGAGGTAAAGGAAATTTGTCGATTTGTAGGTCTTTATTTAACGTACAAGAGTAATCTCCCGCTATTTTCACCTTACCGTCCTCCTTCAGAACGGGTACGATCGGAGTAGCATAGTCGGAGAAATTTACTGGTACCAAAATACCTAAACTTACTAACCTATTAAGTTCGTCGTCTACTTTGGCCTTTAGAGCGAATGGAATAGACCGTGGTTTGAAAAATTTGGGTGTTGTGTTGTCTTTTAAGGGTAATTCTACTTCAAACTTATTAAAACTGCCTAGTTCGTCTTTCCAAAGGTCCGGAAAATCATTCAATAATTATTGCACTTCCGTATTATCAGTCATGACAGAAACATTATTAATATTTGATGCAAAATAAAATTTTAATTTAGACATAAAATCACGCCCCAACAGAGGGGGGCCGTAATAGTAATAGTAAGAGGCACATTGAATATCAATGTCAAACTTGAGAGGTCTCGTCTCATGAAGTCCACGCTCCGACCTACTCGTGCCCATATCCAGAACCCCGAGAACTTTCAACTCGAATTGTCAAATCGCTTTGAGTGCCTGGAGAGCGCCGCATCGGTGGACGAGATCAATAACAGGTTTGTAGAAACTGTCCGTACAGTGGGCTCGAGGTTCTATAGACCCAACCGTACGAGTAGACCACAAAAGCTCTCAAACTATACTCTCGACCTCATGGCTAAACGTCGCGCGTTGCAACTGCAGTCCTCCGAGGATGCTAAGTCATATAGGCAGCTCAATAGACATATCTCAAAGTCTATGCGGCACGATATTCGGTCCTTTAATACCGAACGTATTAAAGAGACTATAGAGCGGAACAAGGGCTCCAAAGTGTTCGTAAAAGACTTGTCTATTGGGCAAAGCCAGCTGACGAAGCTGAAGAGAGAGGACGGCAGTATAGCGTCGACCAAATCAGAGGTGCTGAGGGAGATTGAGAGTTTCTACGGACAGCTATACACCTCAGTCGCAAAACCTGTTAGCAGTTTGAACAAAGATCCGAGAGCCAAACTGACCCGACATTATACCGAAGACATCCCGGACATCAGCCTGTACGAGATTAGGATGGCCCTGAAACAGCTCAAGAATAACAAGGCACCAGGAGAGGACGGAATCACATCAGAGCTCCTGAAAGCGGATGGAACACCAGTACTTAAAGTCCTTCAGAAGCTCTTCAATTCCGTCGTGCTCGAAGGAAAAACGCCAGAAGCATGGAACAGAAGCGTGGTGACGCTGTTCTTCAAGAAAGGGGATAACTCTCTATTGAAGAACTACCGACCCATCTCGCTTCTGAGCCATGTTTATAAGCTGTTTTCGAGGGTCCTCACGAATCATCTCGAACGCAGGTTTGATGACTTCCAGCCTCCCGAACAAGCCGGTTTCCGAAAGGGCTTTAGTACCATAGACCACATCCACACGCTGCGGCAAATTATACAGAAGACTGAGGAGTATAATTTGCCATTCTGCTTAGCGTTTGTGGACTATGAGAAAGCCTTCGATTCGATCGAGACATGGGCAGTGCTCGAGTCTCTCCAGCGTTGCCGTATTGACTATCGGTATATCGAGGTGCTGAAGTGCTTGTACAACAGCGCCACCATGTCGGTCCGAGTACAGGAGCAGAATTCGGAGGCAATTCCATTGAGAAGAGGCGTGAGACAGGGAGACGTTATCTCTCCGAAACTGTTCACGAACGCACTGGAAGATGCCTTCAAGCTTCTGGAATGGCAGGGACGCGGCATCAATATCAATGGCGAGTACATCACGCACCTTCGATTTGCCGACGATATAGTAGTCATGGCAGAAACGATGGAAGACCTCGGCATAATGCTCGACGACCTCAGTCGAGTTTCCCTTAAGTTGTGGGCCTTAAAATGAACATGGACAAAACGAAGGTCATGTCGAACGCTCGTGTTGTGCCCACCCCAATAACATTGGGGAACACGACTCTCGAAGTTGTAGACGAATACGTCTACTTAGGACAAACAGTCCAACTAGGCCGGTCCAACTTCGTGAAAGAGGTCAATCGTCGAATCCAACTCGGCTGGGCAGCTTTCGGGAAACTTAGAAAAGTCTTTTCGTCTAATATACCTCAATCGCTCAAGACAAAATTATACAACCAGTGTGTGTTACCAGTGATGACTTATGGCACTGAAACGTGGTCTCTCACTATGGGCCTCATAAGAAGGCTCAAGGTCACGCAACGAGCTATGGAAAGGGCTATGCTCGGAATTTCTCTACGAGATCGAATCAGAAATGATGAGATCCGTAGACGAACGAAAGTCGTCGACATAGCCCAGCGGATTAGTAAGTTGAAGTGGCAGTGGGCGGGGCACATAGCACGCAGAACTGATGGCCGATGGGGCCGAAAAGTTCTCGAATGGAGACCACATATCGGCAAGCGCAGCGTGGGACGACCAGCCACAAGATGGACAGATGACGTCATTCAAGTGGCAGGAAGACGCTGGATGCAGGCCGCTTCCAACCGGTCTTTTTGGAAATCCATGGAGGAGGCCTATGTCCAGCAGTGGACTTCTTGTGGCTGAATGATGATGATGATGAGAGGGGGGCCGCCCTTTTCAATTACATAGATTTTAATTTCTTCAATTGAGTTTAGGTATTCAATTTTGGCAACAAAGTAGCCCATAGGAACTATGTTATGACCATTATATAGACACATATGGGTGTTATCTTGTTTTAATTTTTGTCCTTGAAAAAATTTTACGTACAAATGCTTCGAAATAACACATCTGGCCGAACCGGAATCTAATTCCATCTCTAATTTTACACTATTGACTGTTACGGAAAGTTGAATGGGTTTGTAGTGCATCCTACATGGAGCGTTCGCGCGCCTCACGCGTGCTGGCCGGCGGAATATTCCCGCCGCCGCCGCGCGGCTCATCTGTCAAGAGTCAGTGGTTTTCAAGTCACTCGTTCTTATTGACACGAATTTTCTCGCATACCAAATACATCCTGCAAATCCCTTCTGGTGGTTTCAATTGTTGAGGAGGCAACGCCCCTCACATTGGTGACCCTTATACGAACCGCAGAAACCAGGATGGCGAGCGGTGATAATAACATCCCACCGACTTCGACGGATTCCGACGACTCTGCCTTCAAAGATGCAGTTCCCTCCCCTGAGGCAACACCATCGTGCAGCAGGAGCATTGAAGGTATGTCCGTGAAACTCCCTGCCTTTTGGCCCGAAGAGCCTGACGTTTGGTTCATGCAAGTAGAAGCACAATTTGAACTAGCGGGTATAACGAAGGAGAGCACGAAATTCTACCACATAATCTCCCAGCTAGATCAGAGATATGCCCGCGAGGTCAAGGACCTCATCAAAAAACCGCCGCCCCAAGAGATGTATACCAAGCTAAGACAGGAACTCATCAAGCGACTCTCCACATCGCGCGAACAACAAGTCCGCCAGCTGCTCACCCACGAGCAATTAGGTGACCGCAAGCCGACGCAGTTTCTTCGGCACTTACGAACCCTTGCTGCCGAAGGAGTTTCCGATGATTTTCTGCGTAGTCTGTGGTCAAGTAGACTTCCAACGCACGTACAGACAATAATAGCGTCACAAGCTACTGGCAGTCTAGAAGAAATCGCCGAGTTAGCGGATAAGATATGCGAAGTGACACCTTGTCCGCCACGACAAGTCGCGGGTGTGTCAATGTCAAGCCTAGAAGACATGTTCGCGAAACTGCATCAAATCTCGACGTCAGAAGCATGAGGTCGTATGTTCCATTCCGACGAATATGACTTTTTTATACCTGCGATCTCAGCTCTTCGAGCTCTTTCTAACCATCTGAGAATCATATTTCTATTTTATTCTATTGCTAAGATAATCCAGTTTCATAATGTCGTATGTAGACTATTGTCACTTTTAATATAAGCATTTGGCCATACCAACAGAATCGATATTTTGCTACTAGTATTTTATGATTAAAAAAAGTCGCAAAGGTGGTTACCAGTTTATGCTTCAATTAAAACTTACTTAGAACTACGCTGTATTTGTGTATAAGACATTATGCTTCATACACTATTGTTTCAAAACTATATTGTATTTGTAGATAAAACTTTTTGCCTCGCAAAGAAAACTGAACCATAGGATCAAAGTAAGCATACGACATTATGCTTCAAACATAATATTTAGAGATTGTAACTCTTACTGAGATTACGACCTTATGCCCCAAATGATAACAATCATTAGGATAGAATTTCAAAACGTATTTAAAGAAATATGAGAATGGTTCTAGCTCACTGCAACATTTAGTCGACGAAGTCGAGATCGGATATTTTCGACCACGTTCGGGTGTGTTCGGGCTCGGTCGTAAACATAAACACAGCTAGCAGGCTCGCGCGCTTTCTGTCATCAGTAATGTCACATGCGCACCATAGGTTAGTTTATGATCAAATGGAACGTGTTATTATGCTTTGGAAACTATAATTTGTTGTAATGTATTGTACTTAGAAGCGTAATGAGAACATTCTACTATCTTAGCAGTGAATATATGGTCAAATTACGTGTAAAATAGACAACAAAACCAAGTAAGCACACCCTTTACCGTTTTAATAATACCTCATTGTTTACCTACATTTTCATTTTCGTGGATTAGTCTAATCTGAAATGAATTTTTTGTTTTTTTTACAGAGTGAATCGTTAATGAAGTTACTGTCGAAAAGAAAAAAAAACTGCTTGACATTCGGGAAAAAGCGAAAGAGATGAATAAAAATAAAAAAAACCACCCATATTCTCTCTCTGAGAGAAGGCCTGTGCCCTGCAGTGGGATGAATGATGGTTACATAAAAATAAAACCAATCTTGATGATTATTTCAGCAGTAAAAAAACACAAGCAATGTATTAAAGAAGGTGTCAGTGAAAAAGGTACACTTGTACAATCAGTATCAAGATGATCTATTAAACGTTATAATTAAATTTCGATTCGCATACAATCATCAAATTACATTCTTCCATTGCATTGTTAAATTTTGACAATTTCATATTTAATATTTTTTAGCTCCCTACAAACAATACGGTGACTACGACAGCGATGAAAGCGTTAAAGACAAAGATTTTGTTCCCGATTATGATTCAAGCAGCAGTCACATAAGCGGGTCTTCAGACTCTTCAGTGAGAAAACGAAAGATAGCTCAGGTAAAAAGAAGAATATTCTCTCCAGAAAAGAAGACAAAGGTAGAAAACTACGAAGTTATCACTCTTGGAGATTTGTTGTGTTCAACTAAAAACACAAAAAATAATACGTCTGTCGATGAAAATATTAATTTATGGGATCACGACAGTAGTGAAGCAACAGGAGATTCACATAAACCTCAATCTACATCCTGAATCGTTACAGTGGGTATGCTACATCATTGTGGTTGTCCTGATTTTTCTACTGCTCAAATAATAAGGAAAGATGACAGGAGAAAACAATGTAGAATTAGATACTTCCGATTTGAATGATATAAGACCTTATTATGACTCAACCGTTCTAAATACAACTGGTGAATCCATACCGGACAATATAATGATTGATCAGGACAATAGACAAAATCAGTCTGACAGAAATGATAGGAAAATATCTCACCAGAAAGTAGAGCAATGATTTTCAAACAATTTTGGAAGATTAGCAATAACTGGAAACAACGAAGACAATTCTTAGCACGAAATGTTACTAAGAAAACAAAGAGCACGATGAGAACTACTGGCAATTTAGACACAGACAGAAGGAAGTTCACGTATACAGTCATACAGTCTCCTGTCAAACTTCGAGTCTATACCGGTATGTAAAGTAATGTTCCTAAATACACTTTGCGTCGGAGAGAAATTTGTTAAGCTTGAAGGAGGGATAACAATTCCCGATCTAAGAGGAAGGCATCTACCTGGAAACAAAACTCCGGAGGTGGTTATTCAATCAGTAATTAACCACATAAATTCATACCCATGCTATGAAAGTCATAGCATTCGTATTCGCGACAAAAAAGTGGTAGGAAGTTTTTAGGTCCCGACCCTAATATTCGACCATGTATAAACATAACAAAGAGATACCTAATGTCAGATAAAGAGGTATTATCAGAGTTGATCGCTAAGGAAAGGATCTATAGACATATTTTCAACACAAAATTCAATTTGAGTTTTAAACTACACTCTACTTTTTTGTGTTTTTAGTTGAACCCAATAAATCTCCAAGAGTGACAACTTCGTAGTTTTCTACCTTTGTCTTCTTTTCTGGAGAGAATATTCTTCTTTTTACCTGAGCTATCTTTCGTTTTCTCACTGAAGAGTCTGAAGACCCGCTTATGTGACTGCTACTTGAATCATAATCGGGAACAAAATCTTTGTCTTTAACGCTGTCATCGCTGTCGTAGTCACCGTATTGTTTGTAGGGAGCTAAAAAATATTAAATATGAAATTGTCAAAATTTAACAATGCAATGGAAGAATGTAATTTGATGATTGTATGCGAATCGAAATTTGATTATAACATTTAATAGATCATCTTGATATAGATTGTACAAGTGTACCTTTTTCACTGACACCTTCTTTAATAAATTGCTCCACATCTTCATTATCATCTGAAAGGAATACGTAAATATGTGGTATAAAAGAACATCAAGCATCAACTTAGACCTAACTAAAACTCATCACCAATAACTTGTGTTTTTTTTTACTGCTGAAATAATCATCAAGATTGGTTTTATTTTTATGTAGCCATCATTCGTACCACTGTAGGGCACAGGCCTTCTCTCAGAGAGAGAATATGGGCGGGTTTTTTTATTTTTATTCATCTCTTTCGCTTTTTCCCGAATGTCAAGCAGTTTTTTTTTTCTTTTTGACAGTAACTTCATTAACGATTCACTCTGTAAAAAAACAAAAAAATAATTTCAGATTAGACTAACCAACGAAAATGAAAATGTAGGTAAACAATGAGGTATTATTAAAACAGTAAAGGGTTTATTATTTTGATAGTGATTAAAATTTAAGATGACGCTAAGTCGTATTACAGTTAATTTAACCCGGTTTCCTGTAAGCATGGTGATAAATAATTGTTAAGTATGATACATAAAAATAAATAAATACTGCAAGAGTTGATTACGAGGAATTTGTTTAATTTTTGGTAACTACAATCTCAAAGTTCATGACAAGATGTTATAATTTCATAAAGGCATTACGTACGTTTTCAAGAAACGTATCAGATTCGTGACACAAAATTACCGACATGAAGTCGTACGGCAGATACGTTTCAGTAAACATTAGAAAATATACGTTTTGTAGAAGCTTAAGGTCGTATCATGATATTTTTTTAAAAAAAGCACGATTATTTAATTTTTTTGTTAAATAAGATAAAGGGTTAGTTGTTTTACTCATAACTAGATACTTGCTCTATTTGAAATAACAAAGAATTTTAGAAAATCCCTCACAAGTTTGGAGAAATCGAACAGATTTATCTCGCAAATTTCTTTTTGCTCTCCTGTAAAGTATTAATAGTGCAAAACCGACCAAATGCTTCTGACGTCGAGAAATTATGTCGGCAAAAATCACCCAAGAAATAGCGCAGTTGAGTATCAACCGCAATTCAAGTGAGCGAAACTCGCAAGGCCGACACAGGTCCGTATCCAGGAGGCGTCAACGATCCCGCAGTAGATCCCCCGAGGTATGTTGGTACCACTCAATGTTTGGTGACAAGGCGAGAAAATGCACATCCCCCTGCACCTATAAGACCGCCACTAAAACGGAAAACCAACCGGACAGTCAGTAATGGCGGCAGATGACTGTCGTCCTACATACAGCCGCCTATTTATAATGGATCCACGAAGCAAAATCGAATTTTTAATTGATACCGGTTCCGACCTATGCGTTCTTCCGCCAAAGTTCCTTCAAGAACCCAGAAAACCAATAGCCGGTTACAATCTATCAGCAGCCAATGGCACATCAATCAAAACATTCGGGACAATGAAGATGTACCTAAATCTAGGCCTGCGCAGAGACTTCACGTGGAACTTCGTTGTGGCCGACGTAGACAGACCAATCATCGGCGCAGACTTCATCTCGCATTACGGATTACTGATAGACTGCAGAAACCATCGACTCCTGGACAGCGTAACTACGCTCACAGCGGTGGGCACAGTCAAGCCGTGCAATACTCCTAGCGTGAAGGCTATCTCTGGTTTGAGCAAATATCACCAGCTTTTGGCCCAATACCAGGAACTAACAAAGCCCTCCGGCATCGACAGGCAGGTGAAACATACGACGGTTCACTACATCCGTATCACACCTGGCCCCCCGGTTTTCTGCAGACCAAGACGCCTCGCCCCAGATCGGCTGAAGATAGCCAAGACACAGTTTGAAGAGATGGTCCAGGTCGGAACTGCGCGCCGCTCAGACTCACCGTGGGCTTCTGCACTCCACTTAGCACCGAAAGGTGACGGCTGGAGACCCTGCGGAGACTACAGAGCACTCAATAACCGCACCATTCCAGATCGATACCCGATACGTCATATTGAGGATTTTGCACAGAGACTAGCTGGCAGTACAGTTTTTTCAAAATTAGACCTTGTAAAAGCTTACAACCAAATTCCCGTTTGTCCTGACGATATTCCAAAAACCGCCATAACCACACCATTTGGACTTTTTGAATTTCCCTTCATGTCATTCGGACTGAGAAACGCCGCACAATCGTTCCAAAGATTTCTTGACGAAGTGCTCCGAGGCTTGAATTTTTGTTACTCATACATTGATGACATACTCATCTACTCAAGAAATCACGAAGAGCACCTCGCACACGTCGAGAAGGTTTTCCAGCGACTCAGTGAGTACGGAATGCTCCTGAACGAATCAAAATGTTGCTTTGGGGAAAGCGAAATAACTTTCCTTGGCTACAAAATTTCTGCTGAAGGCACTCAACCACTGGACGATAAAATCTCGGCCATCAAAGAGTACCCACCACCTAAGACTGCGAAAGGTTTGCGAAGATTCCTTGGAATGCTGAATTATTACCGACGGTTTATGCCAAATGCAGCCGAAGAACAGGCCCCACTGCACGAGATGTTGGCTGGGCCAAATGTCAAGGGCAACCACTCCCTGACCTGGACACCAGCACAACAGCATGCTTTCGAAAACTGCAAGTCGAGTGTCTCAAGATTTACTCTTCTTGTTCACCCTGTTCCCAATGCACCCCTTGCTCTTGTCACTGACGCATCCAACACTGCTATAGGCGCAGTCCTACAACAACTCGTCGACGGCAACTGGCAACCACTAGCGTTTTTCTCCAAGAAGATGACCAAACCCCAGACACAATACAGCGCCTACGACAGAGAATTGCTAGCCATCTATCAAGCTGTGAGGCACTTCAAACACATGGTTGAAGGTCGTCATTTCATCATCTTCACGGATCACAAACCCATTACATTTGCATTCAACCAGAAGGACCGAAACTGCTCACCCCGACAATTCACGTACCTGGATCTCATCGGACAATATACCACGGACATCAGGCACATATCAGGCAAGGATAACCTGACTGCTGATGCTCTCTCTAGGATTGAATCCATCTCAGCGACCCCCGACCCCCTTACCATCTCCCGCGCACAGGAAGATGATGCGGAACTACAATCACTGCTGTCGGGCGGATCTTCATTAAAACTTCAGAAAGTTCCGGTACCAGGCACAGACGTGACTTTGTTCTGCGATGTGTCACAAGCCAGACCTCGTCCTTTTATCACGAGTCAGTTACGTCGTCAAGTCTTCGACTAAATCCATGGCATGAGTCACACAGGCACCAGATCTACAACAAAGATGGTGTCACAGCGGTTTGTATGGCCTTCGTTACGCAAGGACTGTCGTACTTGGGTCCAAACCTGTCTCGCATGCCAACGCGCCAAGGTGCAGCGATACACAGCAACACCACTTGGAGTTTTCGAGTCACCTGGAGCACGATTTGCACACGTTCATATCGACTTAGTTGGACCATTACCACCGTCAGAGAACTACAGATACTGTTTGACAGCCGTTGACAGGTTTACCAGATGGCCTGAGGTTACACCACTTTACGACATGACTGCCGAAACTGTAGCCAAAGCTTTCTACGAGACCTGGATAGCAAGATTCGGATGTCCTCAGATAGTGACTACCGACCAGGGCAGACAGTTCGAATCGCAACTGTTCAAGGCACTGGCAAAGTTGTGTGGTATCAAACTGCAACATACTACTGCATACCACCCTCAAGCCAACGGCATGGTAAAGCGCCTACACAGAACCCTGAAGGCAGCGATCATGGCTCACAATAACACGCGATGGACGGAAGTGTTGCCCGTTATACTGCTCGGCATCCGGACAGCATGGAAAGAGGACCTAAAAAGCTCTGCTGCGGAACTTGTTTATGGAGAGCCACTAAAAGTGCCCGGAGAGTTCCTACAAAACAAACAACTTCAACTCTAGCCACTCCACAGACTCAAGATTTCGTTGCCAACCTGCGGGAACACATCGCAAAGTTAAAACCGACCCCAGCATCAAAACACGGCAACAAATCTCTGTTTGTACATAAAGACCTCGAGAGTTGCACACACGTTTTCTTACGCAAAGATGCATTACGCGCCGCTTTGGAAGCGCCATATACGGGTCCGCTCAAAGTGCTGAAGAGGACTAGCAAAACAGTCACTGTCGACTCGTCGCGAGGACCAGTGACCGTTTCCATGGATCGTGTCAAGCCGGCCTACATACTCGCCGACGACCATCCAACTCCACCCTCCTCAGTCCCACCCACAGAAGCAAACAAAGCACCTGCAGCACCAAAGAACGCACAGAATGCACCCACTGCCACCATCCCGCGCCGCAGCTACACAACGCGGTCAGGACGAAGAGTTAGATTTAAGGATTTTCCCCCGGATTAACTCTCTCCAAGGGGGGTGATGTAGTGCATCCTACATGGAGCGTTCGCGCGCCTCACGCGTGCTGGCCGGCGGAATATTCCCGCCGCCGCCGCGCGGCTCATCTGTCAAGAGTCAGTGGTTTTCAAGTCACTCGTTCTTATTGACACGAATTTTCTCGCATACCAAATACATCCTGCAAATCCCTTCTGGTGGTTTCAATTGTTGAGGAGGCAACGCCCCTCACAGGTTTATAGTCCAAATACCTCAAACTGAAAAGTTGGCATTCCTTACAGTCACCTTCGCATTCTTCTGTAGCCTCCGCATCCTCGAGGCAATGCAGCTGGGAAGTCTGGGGTTTCTTTGCAGAGCACACTTTCTTCAAGTGACCTTTATCACCACAAATCTGACACCTGTAGCCTTTGTAACGGCACTTGACTGCGTCGTGATTCTTGAGGCCGCACACCTTGCATCGCGGTTCCAGCTGGTCGGAGGCGTGGCGGTTGGGCGCTCGCCCGCCGCGCCGCTCGCCCACCCGGTACACTGGCTCCTCCTTGATGCTGGGCTGGCCGCGCGCCGCGCGCGCGCATGCTACTTGTTGCGCCACCTCCATCGCTTTCGCCAATGTCAGCGTCTTTGCGTCCTGCTCCAGCAGACGATCACGCTCGGGTCCTGATTTGAACCCTAAGACGAAACGATCTCGCAGTAGGTTGTCCAGGGCCGCGCCGAACTCGCAGTGCACCGCTAGTCCCCTTAGTCGCGCCGCCCAATCTTCGACACTTTCGCCGTCCGACTTGGTCGCATCGTAGAATTTTGCCCTGTCGGCAAACGTCGACCTTTTCGGTGTAAAATGGCCGTTGAGTAACTGTACTAATTGTTCGTAGGATACATCTTCCACGACACGGGGGTGCGCGAGATTTCGGTATGATTCGTCCGAAAGATGTGTTAGTAACACAGCGCTTTTGTTTTCATCGGGAATTTTATTTAACTTTATAAATTGTGACAGCCGTCCGTTGAATATTTGCCACTCGTGTGATTTAAAGTCAAAAACACTTAAAGTCCCGATCACAGCCGACATTTTTAATTGTGCGCGGGTAGGTAGACTCGTCGTCAAGTGGACTATCAATAAAACGACTGTATCCCACGGTAGTACGTTTATTACTGTTGATTGCTCGCGACACACCCGTAAATGCATACACATCATTATTGCACATGTTTCTGTAGTTTCTATATTTTTCCTGTATTATAACATCCTTTGGATTTTTTCTTGCTTGAGTGTGTAGCCCGTCACGTTTTCTAATGCAATGAAGCAATCCTTTCGTGATCCACGGTTTTGTTATTACTTCAAAATTGCGTCGGGTATGATTAGTTTTATGAGCGTCCACTTTATGGTTTATTTCATTTAGGAAGAAATCCACCGCGACATTTACATTACTAATAGCATAGAGGACACCAGGCGGTGGTGCTGGTGTTTGTCGATAGGTGCAGAGAGCGCGCCTCAGACTTGGACTGCGGCACACTTGAGAGGACGGAGCAACTTCTTCTACGCCGGGCCCAACTCGAGACGTTCGCCGAGGAAATAGCTGCAATAAAAGGTGGTAAAAGTTTATCAAAAACTAGCAAGCTACTTACCTTATGTCCGTTCCTCGACGAACGCGGTGTCCTCCGCGCAAACGGGCGCATCGATGCTGCCTCCGAAGTAAGCCTGGAAGTAAAGAAACCAGTTATTCTCGACGGCCGGAACCCTATAGCTCACCTGATTGTTCGACATTATCATGTTAAGGCTGCTCATGGTAATCAGGAAACCGTGGTCAATGACCTGAAACAAAAATATTGGCTTATTAGGCTTAGGCCTACGGTCAAGCACGTGGTGTCAAAGTGCATGCTGTGTAACATACGCAAAGCTACGCCCCGAGTGCCACGAATGGGCGACTTACCTCCGGCTCGCATGGCGCATCATCAGCGCCCATTTTCATACTGCGGGCTCGATCTGTTTGGACCTATGGAGGTCACGGTGGGTCGTCGCCGTGAGAAACGATATGGCGCTCTGTTCACATGTCTCACGGTCCGTGCCGTGCACGTAGAGTTAGTATCATCACTCACCACGGACTCGCTCATCATGGCTTTGCGGCGGATGGCGGCCAGACGAGGCTGGCCCCGCCAGCTTTACTCCGACAACGGAACGAATCTGCGCGGCGCCGAAAAAGAGCTGCAGAAGTCCATGCAGGACCTGGAACGACGAGGCGCTGAAAGCTGAAGCAGCAAACAACGGTATGACATTTAATTTTCCTGGACCTGGATGGCTTGTCACGTGAGTTCCGTGAGTTTAGAGAAACAGTGGGGTGCATTCTGAGCCTACTCCGTGCCCAGGTTGCTTCGTTAGCTGCACAGACAGATGAGCTGGATAACTACAACCGTAGAAATGCACTGCTTTTCTGTGGCATCGAGGAGAAGGAGTCTGAAGATGTTGAGGCTATTGTATCGCTGATCATTCGTGAGAAGCTGGGCCTTGGCAAATTTGAGCCATCCTCAATACTGCTGGCCCACAGACTGGGGTCTAAAGGAGGCCGGAGACCTCGTCCATTACTAGTCCGTTTCGTCTCACTACACCAACGGAATGACATCTGGCGCTCCAAGAAGTCTCTGAAATCATCAGGTACTGTGGTCCGTGAATTTCTTACAAAGACCCGCCAGACTGTCTTTTTGTCTGCACGACGCCACTTCGGCATGACGGCCTGCTGGACTAAGGACGGGGCTGTATTCGTCAAGTTGCCGGGGAAAGACGCGCTGAGAGTATCTACAATGACGGAGTTGGATGAACTTTGCCTCCATCACCCTGCGGTTGCTGGTCAGATTGCAAAGAATGTGTCCAAGGCAGTCCCGGCCTCGCAGAAGTCCAACCCCAGGCCGCCGTCGGTGAAGACTCGCAGCCAAACAACCACTGCGTCTAAGGTCAAGCCTAAAGTGTGATACTGTTCTACTTCCTTCGCACCCGCTTTCTTAACATTTTGCATCTTTTACTTCCTTCATTTCCTGAGCTTTTGCTTGTCGGTAGTTGCATTTTGTTGTTAAATTTATAATTTTTTCTTACACTCAGACTTTTGCTTTTCATCAATCTGTATTATTGACACAGAACACTTACTTTTTTTTTTTTTTTCTCGAACCATAGATCAAGGCGGGTGCGTTCTAAAACCATTTTGTGATTTGCATTTTTGTCAATTCATACCACTCACCACTCAACCCAGCAGGTGCTCAATAAGTGCGCGTTTTTATAATTTTTTTTTATGATTAATTTTTATGTTACGTATTTAACTTCGGGATATTTATTTAATACTTTTATCTTATAAATATTATTGCTCTATATATAATTATATTTATGATACCTAGTGATGATTCATACCACACAGCTGAATCCGATTCGTCATCTGCCAGCATCGACGCTGGTCCTCTTAGCATAGGTGACAGCCTATGCAGAGAGTTTTCGCCTTTTCAGAAAAACTTTAATGTTTGTCACATTAATGCCCAAAGTGTCCCAAGTCACTACAATGACCTGCTAGCCTCCTTCTCTTCATGCAACCTGCAAGCTTTGCTCATCTCTGAGAGTTGGCTCAAGCCGTCGCTTCCCTCTACGGCCTTCTCTTTACCTGGTTACATCTTGATTCGTCACGACCGGGTCGGGAGGAGAGGTGGCGGCGTGGCCATTTACCTCAAAAGCAATTTGAGCTTCAAGGTCATTGCTAGATCCCCCACCGCTTCGGCCCCCGCTGAATTTCTGTTTCTGGAAATCAATCTAGGGGTCAAGCTTCTACTTGGCGTAGTCTATTGTCCACCCACCAACGACTACTTTTCTGCTTTTGAGCTCTGCCTTGAGGACTTTACGTCAAACTACCCCCACCAATTGATTATGGGTGATTTCAACACCAACCTTCTTTCCGTCGACCGCCGTTCCTGCAAGCTCCGATCCTTGATTGAATCTTTCAACCTTACCTTTCTTCCTCTTACGGCTACTCATCACTCTCAAACCTCGGACACTTTATTAGATCTTATTATTACTTCGGATGACTCCCTTGTTGCTTCTCACGGCCAACTCCCTGCTCCAGCTTTTTCTCTTCATGACTTAATTTTCTGTTCCCTTAAACTGAGACCCCCCAAACCCAAACCCACCGTCGTTTTTCAACGAAGTTTTGGGCGTATGGACGTGGAAAAGCTTAGAGGTGATGCGTCTGTGGTCTGCTGGCATGATATGCAGGATCTTCCTATCGTTGATGACAAAGTTTCCTTCTTGTGTGCCGAGATTATTCGCCTGTTTGACAAACACGCTCCAATTAGGCCGGTCAAACTGAAGCATCGGCCTACTCCATGGATTACGAACTCTGTTCGTATGGCGATGCGGAAGAGAGACCAAGCCTTCCGCAAGTATAAGCGAGACAGATCCGACGACAACTGGACGGGGTATAAAGTTGCTAGGAATAGATGCAACCAGATGTGTCGAAATGCAAAACGCCGGTATATATCTGAGCAGATAACACTATCTACGCCTGCGGGTCTGTGGAAGTTTCTAAGGTCCCTGGGTGTGGGTAAGCCCACTTACTCTAAGACTAAAATAAATTTCAATCTCAACGATCTCAATAAACACTTTACTACTGTCCCACTGTTAGACCCCCAGATTAAATCCGATTCACTATTTGAGATCAGTCAAATCCCAACCCTGCTCAGATCCCTTTTTTTTTTCTTACCAGCGGACAGTGAAGACATAAAAAAGCTCATTCTTTCCTTCAAGTCAAAGGCAGTCGGCTGCGACAATATTGGTCGTGCTATGATTTCCCATCTCCTTGACATAATTCTCCCAGCAATCACCCACATCGTAAACTCCTCGCTGACCTCTGGTCAATTTCCTGACCTTTGGCGCAAAGCCTATGTCCTTCCCCTCCCTAAAATACCCAATCCCACATTGCCAACCCAGTACCGTCCTATTTCCATTCTCCCTTTCCTATCCAAAGTCCTCGAGTCACTTGTTAACCAACAATTATCCAAATTCCTATACACAGGTGATCTCTTGAACCCCTTCCAATCCGGATTCCGGGCAGGTCATAGCACCACAACTGCTCTACTGAAGGTTACCGAGGACATCAGGGTTGGCATGGAGGAGTCATTTGTCACTGTCCTAGTCTTAATCGACTTCAGTAATGCCTTCAATGCCGTCGACCACGACTTGCTCTTAGCCACTCTCAGTAGCCTTAATATGTCTGACACTGCCCTGCAATGGTTCTCTTCATATCTCCGGGGACGCCGACAGGCGGTGCGACTCGGCCAGGACCAATCCGACTGGATCGACTCAAATGCTGGCGTCCCGCAAGGCGGCAATCTCTCACCCTTATTGTTTTCAATATTTATAAATTTAATTACTCCGAATCTCTCTTGTCTCTACCATCTATACGCAGATGACCTGCAACTTTATAGGCTGTCCAGTTCAAGCGATCTTTGTCAAGCCGTCTCGGGTCTCAACGAAGATCTGAGTCGGATTCAGAGGTGGTCTGATCGTTTCGGCATCGCCGTCAACCCCTCTAAATGCCAAGCGATCATAGTTGGGAGCTCGGGGCAGCTTGCCAAGGTGGATTCTACTTCTCTCAACCCTTTGGTTTTTAATGGGTGCCCTATACCATTCCTGCCAACGGTAACTGATCTCGGCCTCATCATCGATCAGAGGCTCTGTTGGGATGCGCAGATTAAGGCGGTATCGCAGAAATTCTATGCTTCCCTCCACCCCTTACTCCGTCTGAAAAACTTTCTCCCGATTGACATTAAGATTTCCCTTGTCAACTCCCTTCTCCTCCCGATTCTGGACTACGCCGATATTTGTTATCTTGACCTTTCTCAGCAGTATCTTAACAAACTCGATCGCTTGCAGAATACCTGCATCCGTTTCATCTTTGGCTTGCGCAAATACGACCATGTGTCGGCATTTCGCGCCAGGTTAAGATGGCTCCCCATTCGCGTTCGGAGAAATGTTAGGATTCTCTGTAGTCTATACTCAATTCTCTATCATCCTAATGCCCCCCAATACTTAAAGTCCCAATTTGATTTCTTGTCTAGCACTCATAGCAGACCACTCCGATCTTCTCAGAATCATCTCCTTAGTACCCCCTCTCACCGCTCTGGTTTTGTCTCAAATTCATTTTCTGTTACAGCTGTTCGACTCTGGAATGCCCTTCCTGAAAGCATTCGTAAAGCCCCATCTCGGAATGCTTTCAAATTCCTTGTCCGCAAACACTTTCTCGACATGTGTTACCCCGAGCCCCCCTGAGCCCTCGCGAGGAGGATCTCGGCTGTGTAATTGCAATCTCACTACTATCTTTCTTCCTTACATATTTATATCTACTTATGTAGCTACCTCAGAACAAAAAAAGAAGGAGAAGTGCCATATGGGCGTGGCACTGTCGCTCAACGTTAGCCCGGTTGGGCTAACCTCGGCGAAACTTTTAAATATGGCCGTCAATCGCCTCGCGCCCGCTATCGCCGTAACATATGTGAAAAATGCCTGATTACCTACAGAAATCGCAGTGATACATGCTATTCAAATAACAGTACAGTGTGTTTTCACCGGTAAGCCTATTTTACTCACTATATCCATCTTTAAACTACGAAAAATCATAATTATAATAATTTTCCTGTGCAATATGCATTCCAGTACTAAGAACATAAATGAGACGTATTTATATCGTCGGGTTTACTCCACTGCTGTTTTTATGTAGAATTTTCGTGGAGGTTTTCTAACATGGAAAAGCAAGCCCGCAATGGACCGTCTCGCGAAACTGACTATTGTTCTATGCGATGAATTGCGATGTTTCGTGGTACGGCCGCATGTATTTGCCGTGAACTGTCAAAGTCACAGTAGGTGTCAGCGGGAGTCATAGTGATGGGGTAGTTGCTTTCTTTCCAGACTGATTAAGTATCGATACTTCGTCGCATTTACACTCGTTCGTCCAGACTTCCAAAATTACTAGAACCAATTATATTGTACGACTAGGTAGCTATTGTCCGCGACTCAGTCCGCGTGGACTTCAGTTGCTAAGGAAGCTTCTACTTTAGTGGCAGATTTTGTCGTAATATAAACAGGCTTAGTTTTCACCACGTATTTCAAAAAGTTTTTAATAAAGATTTAATTTCAGGTTTCCCAAAGACCCTAATAGGAAGGATAAATGGATTGAAACTACAGGGAGATTGCTTAACTGGCTTCCTCTCAAATCAAATACCTGTTGCTCCATCCATTTTACGGAGAAATGTTTCCAGATGCTAAAGAGTGGAAAAAATATTAACGTGGGCAGGTCCTGCTTTGAAAATACCAGTAATACGGAGTTCCATAAATGTTGAGGTACCAATATACCTAAAATCACGGCATGATTATATTTTACATGGTGTGGAATATTCGATTGTTACTTTATTCTGATTCTCTATTTCAGGTGACAATGGACGCAACGACGCATAACTCTGCAAAAGAAAGTGTTTCTAAAGAAACAAGTCAGGTGATGTGGTTATGGTACTAAATAATATTCTTATACTCTTTTATGAGCCTAAAATTCGATTAATTTAAAATAAAGTAAATGAAGTGTTTTCAATAATTTAATAATTTATTTACTATTTTAGATCCGTATTAGAAAGTTTCGGATATTGTTACTGTTGAAACATGCGTTCCTGAAGAAATAACAGGTGACCAGGTAATGTTTTTAATAATTTCATAATTTATTTACTATTTTAGATCCCCTTGGAAGTAACGGATATTTTTTTGTCGAAAAATGCTGCGAATGTCAAAGACCCCTGTAAATAATTGTCAGACATAGAGGAATGTCCATTCGATTGAACACATAATTTATCGGTCATATAGCGCCGCCACAGACTAGAAAATCGAAACATCATATGAACAAAGTTGAAAATATAATATCGAGTTTTCAAAAGTCGTAAACCAAAGTTGTTGTAAATGACTTACTTTAATTGACGTGTTTCAGGAATTGTGTTAACTTAAAAATGGCCCTGTATAAATAAAAAAATATGCGCATTTTTCCTGAAATAAAAATGACTTATTATGTATTAGGCCTGTCCAAGACCTAGGAAAACAACAAGTGAGATAAGCGCTTCGACTTTTCGCGTTTCTTCGGAATTTCTGCGGACATTGTGGGTACATCGAGATCTCTCTTATCGAATCTACCCCCATGCAGGTGGAGCGTTTGATTCTAATAAAACTGAAACGCGAGACTGTTCTCGTTCAATTGTGTTTACTATTACCATGCAGGAAATTTTTCCTAGGTCTTGGACAGGCCTAATACATAATAAGTCATTTTTATTTCAGGAAAAATGCGCATATTATGTAGTTAGGGCCTGTCCAAGACCTAGGAAAACAACAAGTGAGATGTGTTTATTATCGCATGGTGAGAATAGAGAGATCTATCGACAATACCCACTACAGGAAACAGGAACTTTCAGTGCATCTAAGACCGCCAGCTACTCCACTTTGTTAATGCAGTGGAAATGTAGGTACTTATTTAACAAGAAAGTTGTTGCTGGTGTCAATGCACTGCAGGTACCTAATTCAGCCTGTATGCGTACCTATGTGTTCAATGTGTTTTAGCCACCAGGAAGGGTAAGTATGTGTACCTGGCTACAAAGCTGACAAGGTAAAACAACCATATGATCCAGAAATCATTTAATTATAGAAGAAAATAAATAAACATGACATGTTGCACGTAGTAAATAAAACTTAAACAAAAGTAGTTGATTTTATTGTTAAGTCAGAATCATATTTAATTGCTTTAGTAACACGCTATACGGGCCTGAAGGTACAGGCTACTGACGGAGTGCTTGCAAATGGTTGAGCTACAGGTCGTCTGTAAAATCTGGCCAGCGTATTTTCCGAAGTCCAATTGCCTCTGGCAAGTATGTCGTCAAGCGGATGATGCTCGAGCCAGTTGAGAGAGGCCACGGCAGCGCGAGTAGAACCCGGCGTGTCATGCACGCCTGCGTCGACGAGCAGTGAGCGCACCCAACCGCCAATAACAGTGTGTGAAGCGGGTCGTCACGCGCCCCGCGTGGCCACGAATAGGCTGTTTATGGAACCCGACGAGCGCCGCGAGGCTGACAGGTCCAACAGCGCTTTGAGCCAGCGCACTGGATCTAAATTCGGACGAGGGCCCGTGGAGAGTAGCCAGCCAGACTGTCTGTGTCGCAACGAGTCTGTTTTCGAACCGTATTCAGGCCAAAACGTGATGCTGTATTCCTTGTTCTCCATATGACCTGAGCTGATCGACAGCAGAGTCAAATCATGTACCTACTCGCCGGCCCGACGCCAATAGCAGTAATACAGCACACCTCCTGGAAACATCAAAGAGGCTGTCCACTCTGGGACTATTTCGCAGGAGCCAGTCCACAACTATTTGTGGGTTCCATACAGGGGGCTTGACTTTTTTAGATTTAAAGTTTGTTTCATTTCCAATGCCTTTTAGGACTTGCCGGATCAGTGGGTGTGAAGCTAAACATTCTGCGTCAAGTGGGTTTGCAAAATTTGTAACAACTGATTTGTGGACTTAGATTGTAGAGTAACTTAACCCCAACGATCTATATAGATAAGCAAGGTATTTAGCAACAGTATCAGCGTCAGAGTTTTTGTAGTTTACAGCATTTTCGTTACACCAGGACGTCCATTTTCCCCAGGCGTATTTGTACGTGTTGAGCGTGGACTTTCTCCAACTGGACTCAACAATTGTAGCGAGAGAGCGTGGCCACTTACTGAGCAAGTTACTCCACCCCGAATCAACCAGGCCTCCAATGCAAGGGTCTCTATCTGCGGAGGAGCTCGGCCTGTGGACGTGTCCACCAGCACGCTCTCCAGCCGGTGAATGGTAAACGGCGGGCTCAGCGCCCGTGCTTTGAGGTCTGCTCTCCAGGGCACATTTGTCCAGCGGGGACTCACGACAATGTACTTGCCTGCTGCTAAGTTGAGCGCGGTCAGCACTCGTGGCATGAGGCACGGCGGCGGAAAGATCCATGCGAGCTTGTAGGACCATCGTACGCTGAATGCATCGCACAGGTCTGCTCTCTGGTCCCTGACATCCCAGCTCACATACCGAGGGACTACATGTGCTGTTGCGGAGGCAAAAAGGTCTATGACTGGTCTTCCCCATTTTTGAAAAATTACCTCGCATGCCTCGGGGAGTAGGTGCCACTCTGGTTGAGTTTTGAAGTGAGACAGACTGTCTGCTACAGTGTTGAGAGGTCCGGGTATGTAACTCACCACTAGGTTTATGCAATATTTCTCGAGGAGTTTGTAGACTATTTTCGTGAGGTCCATGAGATTGGCTGATCGGGTGCCGCCTTGGTTGCGCAGGTATGATAATGCTGTTCGGTTGTCGCTCTGCACTAGAACTGTCCTTCCTGCAAATACTCGAGCTTTCTCGTGCAGTACGAACCATATTGCAAACATCTCTTTGAGATTTGAGTGTAGAATCGCCTGTTGCTGCGACCAGGTTCCGTGTATATGAGCTCCGTCCGATGCGTCGGTTACCAAGAAATGAGATGCCGGAGGACGCCATATCTCGCTCACCTTGTTGTAATGAAGTCGCCACTAAGCTAGATCTGCTTGCGCTTGGGCGGTAGCCTTCACCGAGCAGTCTTGACGAACTGCTAGTCGCATTAGGGACAGAAGGTTGCGATAGTTGAGCCTGCCCATAGGAACTACAAAACTGGCGAAATTCAGACGACCCACCAACCGTTGAATCCAGAGGAGTCCAAATATTGGAGGAACTCATTTTCAAGAGACAACTGTCCAGTGAGAGAAGTTTCTTGAGTGGCAAAGCCTTGTAGTTGGCTCTGGTGTCCCACAAGATGCCCAAGAACTCGAGCACTTGTGACGGCCGGGTAGACGATTTGTCCTTGTTTATCACCCACCCCAGCTTGCGGAGCAGGGCCGTAGCGTAGCTTACATGCTCTCGAAGATGGTGTGGGCTTTGACTCACCAAAAGGAAGTCGTCTAGGTAGACGATCAGCCGGACACCTCGCTGACGAAGCTGGAAAGCCACCCAGTTCGTAAGTGTAGCGAAGGTTCTTGGTGCAGTGGCAAGGCCGAACGGTAGGCAGGTCATCTGCCAGAACTGGTGTTGGGCGACCCTGTCCCTGGCAGCAAAGCGCAGGAACCGACGATGTGACCTCTGGATAGGTATGTGGAAGTACGCCCGGCTGAGGTCGATTTTCATGAGCCAGTCGCGAGGCTGTAGAAAATTGGGAACCTTGTGCATACTTACTAGGCGAAATTTGCCGTGGTCTAGGTACCGGTTCAGGCCTTTCAAATTTAGCACTGGACGAAACGAACCGTCCTGCTTCTCTACTAAGAAAAGGTGTGACTCGAAACCTGCGTCGCTCGGTGCTCTCTCGATAACTCCCTGGGCAATCATCTTGTTGATCTCGTTCGTCATGGCTTGCGAAGTGTCCAAACGAAATAAAGGGTAAGTGGACCTCCTCAGCGGAGGTTTTCTCACGAACGGGATACGATACCCCTGAATGATCCGCAGGATATGTGGCGGTGCACCGAGAGCCAGCCACGTGGCCGCATGTAAATGTAGCTGGCCCGCTTGAAAGTCAGAAGTGTCGGCGGGACCGGCCGTCATCACGCCGTCGGTGAGAATTGGGTCGCGCACGTTGTTGGGTCTGCTTGCCAGTGGGTGGGGCTTTCGTCTTGGGAGCAGACGCGGGGGCGCGTCGCACGGTGGAGGCGACAGCGGGGGCGCGATAAACAGTGCTAGGTTGTCGCGGTGGTGAAGATCTTCTACCCTCAGCGGGTTGAAAAGGCTTTCGGAATACCTTGGAGCCACCTCCTAGTTTGCTTACAGTATCGGAGAAGGTAGCCTTTTCAAACAGATGCTCGCAGCTGGGTTGGATGCGGCGGAGCGATGCCCGTGTATATTTGTCACGAACGCCACTGAGGGCCGCGTCGCGGCGCTGCTCGACTAGGCTCGCTCTTCTTCCACAAACGACCTGCAGTAAATCCTTTGAAATTCCTGCGAACACACTGCCAGACGCAAAACATTCTGCAATCTTAGTATTAAGCGTATCAGGCACACCAGAAACCGCCATGATTTCCCTAATGGCCGTCTGAATAGCCTCTCTTTGAGCCAATAGCATATTTGTAAGAGCGCCAAAGGTTTGATCTAGAGAACGTAGGAAAAATGGCTTGTTCTCAAAAGGCATGAGTTCTTCATTTAGCTCCAAATGGGTAAAAGCCGAAAAGGCTAAATACTTTTTCTGAACATCAGCATAACGCACCCCGGCCTAATCTGCTTCATTGACATGCTGCAGACGTATGAATGCGGTCACTCGATCTGGAACCGCCCGTCGCGTCGCTTCTGCAATATCAGTGTCTACCACATCGAGCTCAGGCGCCGGCGGCAGGACGGGAGGCATAAGGTCACCCAGAACATTAATGTCTACATCGTCCGGCTCCGTGGGTGGAGGCCCAGGCGCCTGGCAGCTCAAAGCAGGTGACACAGGGGCAAGGCGGGATTGAAATAATTCACGAAAAGCTAAAAACTCACGTGAAAGCTGAGCCAGCTGTCGTTCCACATCGACACGTGGTACAGGTACAGTTTGGTTGGCACGCGATTTTTCGGCACGTGGCTGTGTTGCGGTCACGGAGGGTGGTGGCGGAGACCGAGGCGGTGTCACAATAACGACGGAATACGCTGGAGAACCCGGGGCCTCCATCCAGTCTCGCGAAGTGCCAGGCTGCGGTGAATCGGTGACCGGCAAGCCTCGCCTACCAGGGCAGCTGCTGTTGGGTCGTCAAGCCTCGGTATCTTGCACGGTGGAGCGTCTCCATTGCAGTCGCGCTCGTCGTCATCAGATTCGTCCGTATCGAAGGTTCGGGGCCTTCCCATCTTTTCGAAGTGAACACGATGAAGTCGAAACACCAATTGAACGAGAACAGTCTCGCGTTTCAGTTTTATTAGAATCAAACGCTCCACCTGCATGGGGGTAGATTCGATAAGAGAGATCTCGATGTACCCACAATGTCCGCAGAAATTCCGAAGAAACGCGAAAAGTCGAAGCGCTTATCTCACTTGTTGTTTTCCTAGGTCTTGGACAGGCCCTAACTACATAATATTAGATTTTTTACAAATGCATACTTTTATATGTGTATTTTAGATACAGCAACGAGTTGCCGAAGGCCCAGAAACTGGTAGATTTATGTCGATTGAAGAAAAACCTCGAAAAAAGAAATCACGCAAAACATTGAACAATGTCAACAAGTGACAAGTTCTAAATAAATATTTACCTTTTAAGGGAACAGTAAAATATTCATTGCAGGATCTCAGTCGGATGATGATGTTATCTTTTTAATGTAAATGTGTTTCGAAAGTTTCTTTAAGTTTATGTTTCACAAGTTTCTTTTGGCCAGTTTCTGAATTGAGAATTTCGCTAAGTAAATGGTTAACTGTAGTAATGTCTCTTCGAATTTTTCACAAAAGAGCGTGACAGAACGTTACTTATGTTTTTACTTAGTGAAATTCTCAATTCAGAAACCGGCCCTTTGAGTTCTTACTACCTAATGTATTTTTCACAAGTTAATAAAAATATTATTTATGTGATATTATTGAGAATGTTTTTTATGTACCCATCACAGTTGTCACCCACCAAGGCAATGAAAATTTTAATCCAAGCTCAGAAACATCTACAGTCACTGCTCATTAATTCACGAGTTAAAATAAGTAGTTCTAGATTTTTTAAGGTGTGCGCTATACAAAAACGCGCATAAGGTGAAGGCAAGGCGCAGGCATCTTGCCGCTTCAAACAAAAATTACGCAGGCGATATGTTTTGAATTATATTTAAGCGGCGCGGCACAGCCAACGTCGTTTCGTCGCCTTGCATACCTATATTTTGTAGGTAACTCAGCGAATGTTCTCTAAACTTTTTCATTTAGAATAATAAATTGTATGATTAGAATTTACGATGAAACGGAATTCACGAATTATACGATAGGTAGGTATGAACAAAACTGACATATTTAGGAATTAACACATTGGTAGGCAAAGCCTGTAAAAATAAAAGCTTAGGCAGCCTTTTGCAAAGGATTACTACAACGAAATAAAGTAGTTACAGACTACGCGACGTAGAGAAATAATTAGTTACTATTTAGGTATAGATGGCAAGAAAAAAATCGATATAATGTACAAAAAGTTTTTGTACGATGTACGATTTTTTTTAAGTATAATCGATAATGTACTTTTTCGTCCCCATCACTAATGTTGTGCTGCTCTTCTCATTGGCTGTTTCATTTGTGTAAACAGCGAATAGTGAGCCGTTTGTTTATGTGTAATCAAATAGAGATTATGAGGACAATGTAGCTGTGTGAGTAAGTGGCGACATCGGTTTTCTAGCAAACGGGCCATTATAACACTTCTCCTTATTTTATTTTTGTGTTCTGAGGTAGCTACAGTTTATATGTGTATATTATATATATTATATGTTTATTTATATTATGTATTATATGTTTATAGTATAAATATTTACTTATTTATTGTTGAGTATTCGTCTTCTTATGTAATTTTAGTTAAAGTTATTCGTTTTATCCGTCTACTTCGTATGCCTACCAGTTAATTTCTTGCACCTCCTGTGGTTGACTGGTAGAAAATGCTTATAGCATTAAGTCCGCCACATTGCCATTGTATTTTTTACTTATGTGCAATAAACGTATTAATAATAATAATAATAATTTTATACCGCCACTTAGCCCCCACTGGGGTGGGGCTTGGGAACGCCTCATACGAAGTGTTAAAACGACACTCAAGGCAATTTTGAACCAGCGGGCCCCCAGAGAAGAAGTCTTGAGCACGCTGATGGCCGAGGTTGAAAATATAGTTAACAGCCGTCCTCTTTCACACGTTTCTGTAGAACCTGGAACAGTTGAAAGTTTGACACCTAATCATTTTCTCCTAGGTTCAGCGTATGGTCTTCCGGTTGTTGGATCGTTTGATAACTCAGACTTGTTCCTGAATAAACAATGGCGGAAGGCCCAAAGGTTGACCGACATGTTCTGGCAGCGATGGCTAAAAGAATTTTTGCCCCAGCTGCTGCCTAGGAAAAAGTGGAACGAGGAGCAGAAGCCCTTACAGGTGGGTGACTTAGTATTAGTGGTCGATCCAGCTTCTCCCAGGAACGTGTGGCCGAAAGGCATTGTCCAGCAGGTCATTTGCTCCAAAGACGGTCGTATCCGGCAAGTCGACGTGAAGACCAGGACAGGTACCTGGCGGCGTTCCGCGGCTCGCGTCGCTCCTATTTCATGTGGAGATGAGTGCCGAGCTGAGTCAGCACTAGGGGTGGGAGTGTAAGCGACGCTCATACCTACTTTGTTGTATAAATAAAATTGTAGGTACTAATACACAACTGTATGAATATTTAGGGTATTTTTGTTTAGTTTGTGTGAATTTTAAGGTAGTTTTTGAAAAAACAGTCTACGGCCATTATCCATGACTTGTGTAATCCGCTCTCGCAAATATATCGCATTTAAAAGTTTAAAGTGTGTTTCGGTTGTTCTAAACATCATCCTCCACCAGCCACATTGACGATCAAGTTGAGAGACGAATGTGAAAAAAAAAACGTTAGGCATAAGCTAAATATGATTTACACAAAATAGCTGAATCGATTTCGATTAGGTGTTCACTGTAAGTGTATTTGATTTTATTCTTAAAGTTGCTTACACATTAGTTAGAGGGCACGGATACCTGTAATAAAGGATTCCTAACACAGGTATCAGTGGCACGCGTCGAAAATGACTGCAGCGCTAATTTGACGTCCTAACTTTAAATCATCATCATCATCATCAGCCATTCGACGACCACTGCAGGACATAGGCCTCCATCATGGTTTTTAACCATGAAGGGTTTTGCCATAATCGCCACGCTTGGCAGGCGGGTTGGAGATCGCAGTAAGCGGTTGGAATCTCAGGAAGACGCTGCTGCCCGTGTCCTGGTAATTTATTTCCTTAGTCGCCTTCCATGTGGCGCCGGATTAAGAAAAGCGTCACTCCATTTCCTTCCGTGGATGTCGCAGAAGGCGACTAACTTTAAATAACATAGCAAAATGTAAAAACGTACTTCTATGTGTTAGGTGTAAGATAATTATTATTTTATTGTTTCATCACGCTTTATAGGATGATAGGATGAAAAATTAGGTGTACAAAATGGTCGATAAAATATAGGCCTTGTCTCAGAGACGGATAATATGGGCGCGTATGATAAACCTAACCGCAGGCAAACATCTACTTATACGGCATTATTATAGCGCTAATTTTAGTTATTTAAAGTGTTAATTATTACACTTATTTACTGTACACGCAGGTAATTTAACTTATTAATGTTCAAGTTGCCTTTCGCTGTTTGATTATTGGATGCATTGTTTTATTTTTTTATTATTTTAATTTGGCTCCCTGAGAGAAGTTATGTGCATTGTAGTGGGACGTAAAGGAGCTGCTTATATTATGCATGTATTTATTATAGGAAAATGAAGGTCACGAGTAAAAAGAATATGTTGTTAGAAGTGTTTTATTTTATAGGTACTGTATTTTTTATTAAAATTTTGTGTTAATTTATTTTTGCCTAAGATAACATAATGTATAGTGATGAATAAAAATAAATATTATTTGCTACATTTCATCGGTCGTTAATGTTACTACATGAGATTGTTATATAATTTCGTCGATGCGACATCGAGATGCGAGATGTCGATCTTACATAGGGTCTGGCGGAAGACCAGCGTTACGGGTCTTATGTAACATATCCGGAGTCCAGACTCCTTTTTTAAAGCCATGACACACAACGTCACCACACAACGTCACAACCAATATAAACTGAAACTTTGTTTAATTTTAATTATTTTTCTAGTTATAATTAAGAATGTTCAATTTTTATTTAAAAATAATTCTAAGCACTATAACTGAGGCCGTCAGCGCAAAAGTGGCCTAACCCACAATTTTTAATATTCGTACTTATTTTTTGATGTAAAAACGGCCTACCCTTCACCCACGGATAACAGATGGCGTTGTAAACATTATTTTTGAGAGTATTGTTTTTGCCTACAAAGCAGACTATGTACTCAAATTAAATTCATGAAAATTGATACCTACCTCATTGTCTCCGTATTAACAACTAGTTAAGCTTACGCCACATTTGCGCTGACGGCCTCAATTGTACTTTTGTTGTTGTTTTACGTGTGTTCTGCCTTCGAAATAAACTCTTTATGTTAGGGCCAAACCGCACATCTAGCATTTTCACACAAATGTATTCAGTACTGTATCAGCCTCCACGGCGAGCACTCGTACAATAAATATCGACAATCAGACTTTCCATCATCGTCAAGCAACATTATCATCCCTGTACAGCAGAGCAAGGGTAATCACTAATCATCATAAAAACCCGCCTCTGCCCGTACATTTTCTATTTTATTCTGTATAAGCAGGTACAGGAAAAAAATCGAAAACTCTACATTTGTAATTAAATCATAAAAAATGGTCTCTGAAGTTCGTGAAAAGCTCGGAAAAAACTGCGAGACTCGATTCATGAACTATTTATAATATTTAATACCTACCTATAAATTTAAACGGAACCCTCGGTGAGCGATTCCGACTCGCATTTGTCCGTTTTTTATTATTTGTCGTTAAAATATAATAAGTCAAATATTCACGCAAAGTTTTTACGATAGAGCGCCGTTTTTTCCTATTCTTGTAGTAAAAGGCCGTCCGCTGCGTTGAGCAGTTATACAGCGCGGGCACCCGCGCCGCGTGCTGTTTCATATTAGGGGGTGAACATGAATTACGTGAGGTGGTTTTGGCGATTTTTGGATCACTCTTCCCCCCTTAGAAATAACTAATCGTCGCGTGCTGGCCTATGTACCTATCCATAATATCGTTACTATCTGACCTTGTGCAGTCTTGGTATCCCCCGATCTCCTGTAGAAGACAGGACAACTCCTGGAATAGTTCTCACAACGACTGCTTTATCTTTCCTTAAAAGTCTATGGTACTATAGGGAAGAGCGGGTGATCGCGCTCTTCCACTATAAAGGGAAATTTCCCGCCAGGCAGATCGTATGCCTGGGGACGGCCGGTCCGACTGATGTTCGTCGGACGTTATATTTATGATATGTCATGTGAAACATTTTGCTGGCGCGATGCAGGAATGTTGGAGTTTTATAGTGCGCGCGCAGAAGTGACATGTGCTCGCCACATCACTCCCCTTCAAGACCGTAGCTACGCATAGCTAGGTCTGATAGGAATCGAAGTCTGTGCTCTAAAGCCTGCAAGTGCCAGGAGGCGCTGAGTCAGTGAGTCGACTAGCGGTTGAGGGTGTTCGGCGGCTAACAGTCACTTCACCGGCGACAGTACCATAGGGACCGCGCATGTGGTAGGAACCGGTGAAGGCTGCTGTACCACTGGCAACGTGCGCTGTTGCTGTGTGGCTGCCGTGCCGAGGGGTTGGGGGAGATCACCATCAGTACCAGTAGTCGGTGCGTTGACTGTAGTGGAACTGATGAGGTGAGAGGGAAGAGGATGCTGGCCTTGCTTTGAGACTGATTGTATGTGGGGTGCTGCGAGAGCGAAGGAAGGTTGACAATGTTCTGTCTGGGGTCACCACTATAGGGAAGAGCGGGTGATCGCGCTCTTCCACTATAAAGGGAAATTTCCCGCCAGGCAGATCGTATGCCTGGGGACGGCCGGTCCGACTGATGTTCGTCGGACGTTATATTTATGATATGTCATGTGAAACATTTTGCTGGCGCGATGCAGGAATGTTGGAGTTTTATAGTGCGCGCGCAGAAGTGACATGTGCTCGCCACAGTACCTAAACATACTTAAACATACTTTACTGCATTTGTAAGTTATGACATAAAATGTTAATATTAAGATACGCTTCCGGTCCGGTCCGCTTCCAATCCGGACTTGGCCCCCGTGGTGGAGTATGGCCTATACCTTCCTCAGGGAAGAGACCCGTGCCCCTCGGTGGGGACATAATGGGTTGATGATGATGATTAAGATACGCAAATAATCACACATAGTGTGGAAGAGTTGTACAACGACGTAATTGATCTATTTTTGACATGAAGTTAATAGGTAGCAAGAAAGAAAATCCTAAAGTTACTGGAAATCACGTAAAACAGCTCTTAGTATAAATCTAGTGGACGAAAAACCAGAGCATTCTCGAATTGGAAATTTTGTCATCTGAATGTTAAAAGTATACAAAATTGCATACAAAATAGCATAATTGATTTAGTTTTGGTAATTACACCCAATAACGACATTAAAATATTGTTTTTCACAACTACGAGTATTATTTTTTTATTAATTTTCAGACGATGATATATACGATGATAGTCATGGATCAAATATATCCAAAACATCCTAAAATATCATACTTATGTAACTGATTAGAGGGCACGTGTGTAAAGGTGGACGTGCTGTCGACAATATACTTATCTATGCTGTAGACTGCAAAAGAAGTTAACCAACTGGGCGGAAGTGAATGAGTCTATTTTGCCACAAGGTTGGTACAGTCGACAGCAGGTCAACTTTTACATTTTTGTTACCGCAACGTACAGTCGACACCACATCATACTTTGCACGCTACTTCGTTGCATCACAGGTGACTGCAACTAAAATGTAAATGTTAATGTGCTGTCTTCAGCATTCATCCATTTTCAGCAGCCTCCCTTGAACACTGCCTAAATATTAAAATATCGAAATATAATTCACGTTTTTTAATTTTATTTGCTGGAATGTATTTTAAGAATTTAGTTCATTATTAATTGTTATTTAATAATGTAGATTTGTGTTTGTAATCAATTTTATTATCAAGACAAAGGCCATGATCACAGATGAAGGATCGCGTCGGAGTCGATTTTCGTTTGTGAGATGGCCTCTGAAGCTGCCTAGGAATATTGTCTGCTTGAGCCTTGAGGTAGACTTCCGTTGGACAGCGAATAATTACGGGCTGCGTTCAGAAATTGCGCGATGCTCTCCTCGGCCATTGCATAGTGTCCAAAATGTCTTCCCGGTAATGATCAAGCGAACTAAACTATGAATACTGATGGTTGGACTAGTATACCGATTCAAAGTTTCTCAGCATTCTAAAGTTGTTATCGTAGTCACTAAGGTTAGCAAGCTGGAGTAACCAAATACTTATCTGCCAAAAAACTGTTAAACAATTAAGTCAAAAGTGTTTAATGACGAACACAGCGTAAGACGCCCGTCACCTCGTCAGACCGACGATTTCATAAACGCTGGTGACAGCGGGATGAAAATTGTGCATCTCCGGTAATGTCCAAAAGGGCCTGGGGTCCGATGTATTCATTTGTATTTGGATTTGAAGTGAAGTTTGCTTCCGTGACTCTTTTCAGAATCAAACTAAGTTATACTTGGATATTGCACATCATAACAGTTGGCTAAGACCTTGCAAAATGGAAAGACAAGCTGAAAACCCAATTATCCAGGTTTCTGTTCACACCACTTAAGAATCCGGTGTGTCCTGATAAACATGTTCTATAATTTCCATTATATTTGAAAAATTCGTACAAAAATTAGCACAATTATGGTTCACAATTTTCTGATTTGGGTGCACTGTTTTCTGATTTCGGTGTTATTTGCATTCAGTGCTTGAAATATAATGTTAAAGTCTGGGAATTAGTTGCCCAATTAATAACACCTTTGTCTAACCACAGTTCCACAACACACATTAATAACCCCGTGAAGCTACAAGACATTGATCGAAAAATGCAGACGACCCCACCGCAAACTGGATAAACACTCCTTAGGTATTAACTGGGCCCTAGGGCCGATTTGTAGATTTCAAAGCGCCATTTGGATTTTTTCGGCCCACTGCGACGCTGCCACAAATTCCGTTTTGGTTCAAAGTTAACTGGTAAATCCTCTCTGACATAGAAGAAGTATCACAGTAAATCAAATTATTGTCTCTATCAAACGTAAATTTAGAAATACTAGCATTTGTCACTAAACCAAATTCATCAAATCGGCCATTATCATAATTGTACTTCCGAATTCTGCTTGAGTCGCTGTAATAGACTTCACCGTGTTTATCTACACCTAGTACACCAGCCATGTTTGAAAACAAAAATATTGTATTTGGGCGTTGATATTTGTATATGCCAGATCCACTTCTGTAAAATATATTGAAGTTTTTGTCAATAACAAAATCCTGCAGCTGTATATTTTTCAATACTGAATCACACCGCATATCGCCACCAGCTAACCAACAAAATCCTGTATGTATCCTAGAGAAACAGATTGTGTTTGCATACTGAATCTGATAAATAGCCACATCATTAAAACCCCAACAGTCATAATACGTCTCATTTGTATACAAACTTAGACCTCTGGGGGAAGCTAGAAATAATTCTCTTCTTTTTTTATCGAAAGCAGCGTGTGGGACATAAACGTCGTCTGGTATATTTAGGCGCCTTGATATATATGTGTCCAAGTTGTACAGGACTTTGGTGTAATTCGAAGTACCGGCTCTGAATTGAAAGTACAGTTCGTTTGTGGTGCGATCAACTACTAGGTCGCTGGAGAGTTCACCTTCATAGATCATGTCCTTCACGAAGCATTCTCCTAGTATGCATGCGTCGCAATTCGGATATTTCCGGCCCACAGCGATGTTGTGACAAACTGCGTCTTTTTTTTTTGTCGACTTCTTCATAGATAACTTGTAAATCTTCACTGACGTAGAAGAAATATCACAGTAAACCAAATTATTGTCTCTATCGAACGCAAATTTAGAAATAATAGCATTTGGCACTAAACCAATTTCATCAAATCCGCCATTATCATAATTGTACTTCCGAATTCTGCTTGAGTCGCTGTAATAGACTTCACCGTGTTTATCTACACCTAGTACACCAGCCATGTTTGAAAACAAAAATATTGTATTTGGGCGTTGATATTTGTATATGCCAGATCCACTTCTGTAAAATATATTGAAGTTTTTGTCAATAACAAAATCCTGCAGCTGTATATTTTTCAATACTGAATCACACCGCATATCGGCACCAGCTAACCAACAAAATCCTGTATGTATCCTGGAGAAAAAGATTCTGTTTGCATACTGAATCTGATAAATAGCCAAATCATTAAAACCCCAAGGGTCATAATACGTCTCATTTGTATACAAACTTAGACCTCTGGGGGAAGCTAAAAATAATTTTCTCGTTTTTTTATCGAAAGCAGCGTGTGGGACATAAACGTCGTCTGGTATATTTAGTCGTCTTGATGTATTTGTGTCCAGGTTGTGTAGGACTTTGGTGAAATTCGAAGTACCGGCTCTGAATTGAAAGTACAGTTCGTTTGTAGTGCGATCAATTACTAGGTCGCTGAAGAGTTCGCCTTCATAGATCGTGTCCTTTACGAAGCATTTTCCTAGTATACATGCGTCGCAATCGACTCCGACTGTAGACTTGACGACAGCAGAAACTATGGTCAGCAATAGAATGTAATGCATTTCTTTTTCTGAAAAAATATTTTTCATTAAGTACAAAATGTCATTACAACATTATGAAGGAAGGTAGCCTTCTATTTTGCCCGACTATCGCGACGCTATAGCACTACAAATTATTCATAGTATACTATGACAATTAGGTGTACATTGCAAAGTCGATTAACCCACACATTAACAAGTAGGTGGCTACGCAAAGTAAGTCGGATTGTCATAATAAAGTATGAATTTGAGTTTTTTTAAAACATGACCTAGATCGCGTCGCACCGCTTTGTAGGGATTTGTATGATACATTTGTCAGAAATGGCTAAGTATATAAAGAAACTTGCTGTGCCCGCGACTCCGTTCGCGTACATTTCGATTTTTACGAAGCATTTGTATGGGGGCCACGTCTTATCATAACTGGAGCTAGAATCTAAATAGCCTATCCTGTGTCCCAGATGTCTATATGTTTTTATACCAAATTTCATCAAATTCGGATAATTGGTTTAAGAGTTATGGAGGAACATACATACATACACACATACAGAAAAAAATTCTAAAAATCGTGAAATTAGTTTCAGTATCATATATTGAGCCTATAAACACAATATCTCTGAAAACAAACTAACTTACTCCATGACCGACCCTTACAGATTTATTATTAGTATAGATAACAATAACACACTTACTAGCAGGAAAGAACACTACGGAAACAAACGCTAACAGCTAAAACGATACCAGAAAACAATGACTAATCGGCTGCAGAATTTATTTAATAAGTAAGTATATCAAGAGTATTCGAATCGCAACACATTCGCATCACATACATATACTTAATAAATCAATAACCGTTGAAAAGTATGTACATTCAATGTAGATTTCATTAAGACGAAGTCTCCAAGACTTTCTCTGTATGTACGTTAGGTTACGACTAGTTTTACACAAAAACAACTTGACGATCAAGTTAAGAGACGAATACGAAAAAAAACATTTAGTTTATAAAGTGATGTACACAAAATTGCTGAGTCGATTTTGATTAGGTTTTCACTGTTAGTCTATTTGATTTAATTATTAAAGTTACTTACACATTAGTTGGAGGGCACTGATATCTGTGGTAATATAGGATTCTTCCTAGCACAGGTATCAAAGTCATGCGTCGAAAATGACTGCAACGCTAATTTGACGTCCTAACTTTAAAATGATATAAATGTAAAAATTGCCATCTATGTGTTCTGTACAAGGTTATTATTGTATAGTGACCAAGATGAAAGCTTCAACAAGTCTCATCCAAGGATGTTTGGTCTCATCGCGCTATAGGTATAGGTGATAGGAGGAAAGTTAGGTGTACAAAATGGACGAAAAAATATATAGGCCTTGTCTCACAGAGAATAGTATGGGTGGGTATTTTTTTTTAAGATTAACCTTGGTGAACGTAACTGCGGGCAAACGTTTACTTATACGGCTTTACCATAACACTCATTTTCTGAGACGAATACGGAATATGTATGACGGCTCTCAAAGTGTTTGTTAATACACTTATTACACGCAGGTATAATTAAAACTCTGTGACGTGAGTGCTCCGGTCCGATTTAAAAATAACAATATAGTTATACAGTACCACATTATTTCCTACTCTGTATACTCAAGGCAGCCAAAAAATACATACACTTATACAAACTTACATACGCTCACGCCTGTATCCCAGAGGTGTAGGCAGAAACAGTTTTGGATACTTTTTATCTTGCCCTTTGCTAATACATCTCCTATTTGGTCGAAGTATGTCCGCCTGGGACGTCCCTGGGGTGGCCCTTCCACCCACATTCGCTCGATACCTATATTTGTCCAAAAAATATTTTTGGATAAATTAAAATATCATACATACCTACCAAGTTATAACTTGACAAATCGAAATGTTAACGTATTTAAACAAAATTTAAATAAAGGCGTTTAAAATTATAGACGAAATTTTGACATTATAAATCATAGGCGTAGAATCGTTTAAACAAATAAAAACCGGCCAAGTGCGTGTTCGGTCACGCGCAATGTAGGGGTCCGTAGAAAGAGGGTTTTTTATCTGCTTTAAAGAACGAACAACTTCATCGAAGTAATTTTTAATGGATTTTGTACGAAATTTTACTTTTATAAGTTGGTTGCCTATTACTCGTACTTAGCCATGATACTTTTCCTTTTAAGTTCATTATTATGTGCTATTACCTTGATTTTTTTACGTTTCTAGAATCAACTGTTTAGCCAGGGGGGGGGGGGGGGGGGGGCAGGGGAGGACGCAATACTCGGACAAAAATTTGCGCTTTGAATCTTAATATACCGCAAACGAAGAAAAAAACATCCTCACTTTTCATGTTCACATTTCATGGGGGGTACAGTAAGAAAAAAAAATCCAACATTTTATTCTTTAACTTTGTCGGCGTCATAAATATGTAAAAATCACATACCAAATTACAGCTTTCTAGTATCACTGGTCTTTGCGCTAGGCCGCGGACGGACAGACAGACCGACAGACAGATGGACATTGGGAAACTATAAGGGTTCCTTGTCTGACTACGGCATCCTAATAAACGAGAAGTCGATTTATCTACGTAACCTGGCCAGCCACGGATTTATTAAACTGCCTCTGAGAAGTGTTTTGATGAATCGTGTTTTTATTCCAAGAAGACAAAATGTATAAAGTTTACCTTACCTAACGTAAGATTAGTTGAAAACAACATTGTACTTGGAAAAGAAAAACTAGAATTTGTAAAAGATACCGTTTTTCTAGGCATCACAATCGATTCAAAATTGCAATGGGGTCCTCATATTGTAAAACTAGCACACAGGCTTAGTTCTGCAGCATATGCAGTCAAAAGAATTAGAGAGCTCACTGACGTTGCAACTGCTAGGCTTGTTTATTTTAGTTACTTCCATAGTATTATGTCCCACGGCATACTACTGTGGGGTCGGGCAGCGGACATTGAGACGATCTTCATCTTACAGAAGAGAGCAATCCGATTTATTTACAAGCTATATAGGTAGTAGGGATTCGTTAAGGGATTTCTTTAAAGAAACTAACATCTTAACAGTTGCAAGTCAATACATTTATGAAAATAAGTATAATGTATGTTAGAAAAAACATCAGCAATTTCGAAAATGTTGGTAGCCATCACAATATTGATACTAGGAGTAAACATAAATTGTCATTTCCGCGTTTTAGACTTGCAAAAGTTAATACATCCTTTGTGGGGCACTGTGTACGGTTCTACAATAAGATTCCTCAAGATATATTAGAGTTACCACCGACGCAGTTTAAAAAATGTATTAAGCATACTCTGTGCAAAAAAGCCTATTACAACATTAACAGGAACGATTGTATCTAGTTAAGTTGAAAACTCTGTTAATCAAGCAAACCTGTTTTGAAAAGAATAAATGTGGAGTTTCTTTGTTAGCTTCTTCTCCGCATAATCAATTAATTATGAAACTAATAGCTTTGACGTTCATTAAGTAAACATTTTGTTTTTATAGTAAATAAAAATTTTTGACTTTGACTTTATAAATAACACAAGTTTCATTGTTATTAGTGTGAAGATTAAAACTTTTTAAACATGGTACAAGACGATAAGTGAGTTTCTTTGTCAGTTTTTTTCTGAAACTGACAACTGCATCGTTAAATCACGGTTTTTTGTGGTTTCAATGAATATGTGAAATGTTTACAGATGAATTTTTATTATTATTATTAATTCTTTATTGCACAAAGACAGTGTACAAAAGGTGGACTTAACGCTAATGGCATTTTCTACCAGTCGACCTGCAGGAGGTACAGGAGAGGCAAAAATTGACGTAGGCGTGCAAAAAAGAAAGAGTTAAAAGTCCTTATAAGTACCTAATGTATTATAAAATAAATATAAACTAAATAAGGAGGGGGGAACCTATAAACATTACTATTTTAGCAATGATGTAATACAATACACACTAATATGTACTTACTTGCTATTAATTATATACACACTAATAAATCATGAATTGGCTGGCACAGGTCTTTACAACGTACCTAAACTAAACGCGGTTTATCTAAATCCGTTCAAACACAATCCGATCTCATGAAAACTGATGAAAACCGATCTTTTTTGCCTTATCGCTTGGTAGATACATTATCAAAAAGTATTTTCCTGACGCTCATTGTACCGACAATATTTTTTACTACATAAGTTTAATTATTATGATTATCGGTCGATCATCCAGGAACTATTGATAAATTAAGTAATAGACTAAGCTTAAAAAAAAGAGTAATAGGTATTATAACATTTTAAATTTAACTTAGAATTTTGTTCCATCAATCTGCCCCACCTCCCCCTAAATGCATCTACTTACGTGACAAAGTTTAGAATTGTAAAGCATGCAATGCAGGAAGCATTTTTGTGTGAATACGATTTACGTAACTTATAAGAAGGTTACTGTGATAATGAAAAAAATAATATATTATGGTCAGATGATAATTGAATATGGTTTAATTTCTCTTAAATATAATTATTGTAATAATAATTATCTATTTGAAACCTACTTCATTACCTGCAATACCTAAAGAGATAGCAAGTCTTGTAATCTTGAGCTTTCCATAAAAAATATTCTACCATTATATACCTAGAGGTTCATTATACAGTGAACAGCGTATCGACGGGGATTGTTCATTTTTTTTACCCCTATTTTTTATTCCAGATATCGAAAATATAGATTAATTTAAGATACCAAATTGAATATTTTTAAAATTTTTGCTACCATAATTTTTTTATTAATTATTTAAAAATTCTAAGAGTTTGGTAAGGATGACGTCATTGATGGCATTATGTTGCGTTTTTCATGCATAAACAGTAAGTAATCTGTGCTTAAATACGTTGACGTTTAACGTCAGACTCACCTCTACTGTCAAGTTGACAGTTGTTTAAGTTTTTTTTATTCTATGGCAATGGATCTAGGCCGAATGATGACGATAGTGACGTCATTGAAGTGCAAATGAAGGTTATACAGTTTTTGCGATAAATACTAATAATCCGTCATTATTTTACTTAAATAAATCGATAGAAGTGATCAGTAACCCTATTCCTCGAAATGGTTTTCACTAAACGACAATATAAAAAAAATTAACAATCCCCATTGCGATGAGTTGCAAAATACAAAACAATAATAATCACAATCACTTGTTCTAGTCGCAAACTAGGATACCCGATGCTATTGTAACCGCAAGGACAAACATGGAAATACACCCAGACTGTGGCCACTTGTATAAATGTACGGCGGCCCCCAGTGGAAATCGAACCTTCCGGCGTCGTAATCGGACGTGATACCGCTAGACTAACAAGGCAGACCATCAAAAGGTGCAGTCGACACCGTATCGACCACAAATTAAGCTTTTTCTTAGTGTTATCGACCTTGCAAGTTTTAAGTTTTTAAATGTAAAGTTTACTTTACTAGTATTTTGACGTTCACGTTCGGGAATAACATAATCTGGAAAAAAACACTCAACTGCTGAGCATTACCTACTTAACGACTAAAAGGGAAGAATATTAAGACGGGACCCACCTAACTTGGGTCACCCTGCTATGAGAAAATGTTGAATTTTGGTCCCGCATGCTTAGTAGGTAGGTAGTTATGCCTAAATTAATGCGAGTTGTTTCTTGTTTGTAGGGTTCCGTAGTCCGACAAGGAACCCTTATAGTTTCGCCATGTCCCGTTCTGTCTGTCGGTCTGTCTGTCTGTCCGTCCGCGGCCTAGCGCAAAGACCGGTGGTAGGAACTAGAAGGCTGTAATTTGGTATATGTATACATATTTTTCACGCCGAAAAAGTAAACTTTATAAAAGTAAAGAATAAAACGTTGCATTTTTTTTACATGAAAAGTAGGCATGTTTTTTTTCTCGTCTACCCCATCATGTGGTAGGAAAACCATTTTTTGATTTAGGGTTTCGTTTGCGTAATATTAAGCTTTAAAGCAAAAATTTTTGTCCGAGTATGCCCCCACCACCCCTGTCTAAACGGTTGATTGTAGAAACGTGAAAGATTTCAGGACAGTAGCACATATAATGAACTTAAAAGTATGACGGTTAAGTAGGCCTTAACCAACTTATAAAAGTAAAATTTCGTACAAAATCCATTGAAAATTACTTCGATGAAGTTGTAAGCTTGTAAAGCAGATAAAAAACCCTCTTTCTACGGAACCCTACATTGCGCGTGGCCCGACACGCACTCAGCCGGTTTTTTTATAATTTTTTTTACTTATTTATTTATTTTAGTATAATAACAGCACCGTCTTGTGATGAGTAGCAAGAATAAATATTTTTTTTAAATTGCGTCATCTATATTTTGTCAAAGTGGGAAAGATTTTTTAAAAGATCTAGAATTTAGTTTTCGTTCTGTTGTTTGATTTCATATAGCGTAATTACGACGCAGCCGTTAAGATTTTATATTTGTCAAAACATAGAATCGGACATACAAACGAGCCAAACACCTTTTTTGGGCTCCGCCGCAGTCAGATAAAAAGCCTGCTCACTCACCGCGATGCTACTCCTACCGGTTCTTACAATATGAGGGTTGCCAATGTTGCCGTCCGTACGAGCTCACATCCATCCTCGTACGATATTGTACGAGATTCATTGATACAAATTTTAATTTTAATGCCCGGATGCAGTAGGCTTAGCACGCTGATCATTTTGCCTGCTCTCAACTGTCACATTAAACACTAAACAGTATTAAGATGACATCACAGAGGGATATCTCGCAGATGCGAACATGAAGACCGCGTGAGCTGTCTCAACGCGCCTCCTTCTGTCAGTTTAATACCGTTTGTTTATGGTTTGTCGCAACCGCGAACATGAAGGTGTTTTTTTCTCGCAAAATGACAGCTTAACTAAGAGAAATTTCTCTGTTCGTGTCGAGGTAAAGACAAGGCTTTTAGGTTATAATTTGTCTTTGCTATCATACTCTTACATATTTGCGTTTCTTAGTTTTCGTGTTGATTTATGTCATGTGAGGTTGATGAGCATACCCAATGAGGATATGAGGATGGCTTTACTACTAGGTCTTCACTTCACTTACCAGCCACGAGAGGTCTAGTAAGTATAGCAAATAAATTGTGTGAAATTAGATGACGGCGTTATTGTACAAGGTCGAAACGACATATAATTACATAAAGCAGTTTTGCATTGAGTTTAAAGACAGCCCAATGAACAAATACACATGTAACGGTCGTATACAGTTTCGCTCCATTTTCTCTGGAATTTCAGAAAACTGTTACTATTTGTTTTGTAGGGTCGGTTGTTGGAAAGAAGAACAAAAACGTTTCGATATTCCATTCATATATTTACCTTCATAGTCAGTTCAGACTTCAGACAAATCACTTAGGTTATCGACTGTTCTTAGGGGAAAAAAAATTGTGAACAAAACGCAGAAGAGCTAAATGAACAAATGAATAGTGTTGTCATACAGTCGAAGGGTACCGATTGAGTGTGACCAACCCAAAAAATATTAAAATTGAAGCCTTTTTTTAACTGACATCTCCATTTTGCCGCCTGCGAGAAAGACTTTAAACAGTATTTAAATTTCTCTTCCACTCACATCATAAGGCTTAGCACACTAGCATGCGAGAAAATGACAGGCGCCGCGGCATAAACTTTGCCTCTTTATTAGTTTTGTCGCAACAGCGAACATGATGTGAGTGGAAGAGAAATTTAAACACTGTTTAAAGTCTTTCTCGCAGGCGGCAAAATGGAGATGTCAGTTTAAAAAAAGGCTTCAATTTTAATATTTTTTTGGATTGGTCACACTCAATCGGTACACTTCGACTGTATGACACTATTCATTTGTTCATTTAGCTATTCTGCGTTTCGTTCACAATTTTTTTTTTCCCTAAGATCAGTCCATAACCTAAGTGTTTTGTCTGAAGTCTGAACTGACTATGAAGGTAAATGTATGAATGGAATATCGAAACGTTTTTATTCTTCTTTCCAACGACCGACCTTACAAAACAAATAGGTAGGTAACACTTTTCTGAAGTTCCAGAGAAAATGGAGCGAAACTGTATACGACAGTTACATGTGTATTTGTTCATTGGGCTGTCTTTAAACTCAATGCAAAACTGCTTTATGTAATTATATGTCGTTTCGAACCTGTACAATAACGCCGTCATCTAATTTCACACAATTCATTTGCTATTCTTACTTGACCTCTTGTGGCTGTAAATGAAGTGAAGACCTAGTAGTAAAGCCATCCTCATATCCTCATTGGGTATGCTCGTCATCCTCACATAACATAAATCAACACGAAAACTAAGAAACCCAAATATGTAAGAGTATGACAGCAAAGTTAAATTATAACTTAAAAGCCTTGTCTTTACCTCGACACCAACAGAGAAATTTCTCTTAGTTAAGCTGTCATTTTGCGAGAAAAAAATACCTTCATGTTCGCGGTTGCGGCAAACCATAGACAAACGGTATTAAAATGACAGAAGGAGGCGCGTTGAGACAGCTCACGCGGTCTTCATGTTCGCACCGGCGAGATATCCCTCTCTGACGTCATCTTAATACTGTTTAGTGTTTAATGTGACAGTTAAGAGCAGGCAAAATGTTCAGCGTGCTAAGCCTACATGTTCGCTGTTGCGACAAAACTAATAAAGCGGCAAAGTTTATGCCGCGGCGCCTGTCATTTTCTCGCATGCTAGTGTGCTAAGCCTACAGATCATATTTTGGAACGCACCTTAATCGGAAACGAGATACACTGGTGCTTTCAGAGAGTAATACAAGGGGCATGCCAATAGAAGTTAGATACTCTTTTCTCATTTAATTGACACTGGCAAGCTATACACCATCTTATAGGCTGGTTTTTTATTGACATATTTGAATATAGAACACACTTCTTTTATTTATTTTTTATTTGAATGAGCATCATTTTTCCGAGAATCTGGCGGGAATTCACTTGCAACAATGGAGCTCAGTCGACGTGATTTTCGCGCTATGATTTGTTATGACTTTAAAAAAGGTTTAAAGCCTCAAGAATGTTTTGAACTTTTGGCTTCTACTTTTGGTGAGTCTGCTTGTTCCCGAGCAACAGTATTCAATTGGTTTGCTGAATTTAAAAGAGGACGGGGATGTCTCGAAGATGAAGCGAAGACAGGACGGCCGCCAACCGCGGTCACGCAAGAAAACGTTCGTGCAGTCGAAAAACTTATTCGCGAAAACCGACGAATTACATATGTAGAGCTAGAGCGAGAACTGGGAATTGGATCAGCAGCAATGCAAACCATAATTCACGACCACCTTTCTCTCCGTAAACGTTGTTCGAGATGGGTGCCGCACAAACTTACCGATGAGCAGAAAGACCGTCGGGTGGATTGGTGCCTATTCATGATAGATAAATTCAACGGAGGCGAGAAAAAAAACGTATATGATATACTGACTGGTGACGAAACATGGCTATATAACTATGATCCCGAATCAAAGCGACAGTCGACTGTATGGTGCTTTGAAGACGAGCCAACTCCAACGAAATGTCGCCGTGCACGAAGCACACAGAAACAAATGGTCGCCTCGTTTTTCTGCAAAACGGGTCATATTGCTACTGTTGTGCTAGAGAATGAAAGAACGGTGAACTCCGAATGGTATGTGACAGTTTGTGCTCCAACAGTAATATCAGCTTGGTCTGACAAGCGACCGAAGTCAGGAATCCGGCACCTTCTCTGGCACCACGACAATGCGTCTACCAGAACACTAGACTTTTTCAACTCGAAAAATGTGTCAATTCTCCCTCACCCGCCATATTCCCCTGACCTAGCGCCTTGTGATTTTTACTTGTTTCCAAAAATCAAAGAAAAACTAAAGGGGAACAGGTTTGAAAGCAAAGAAGATGCGCTGGTTGCCTATAATTTCGAGATTTCTGAGGTATCTAAAGAAGAGTGGTCACAGGTATTTTCCAATTGGTTCAGACGTATGGAAAAGTTTATACGTGCTCAGGGTGAATACTTTGAAAAGATAAATACTACTTACTTACGATACTTGTATAATAAAGAATAAATTTTATAATTTTTGAGTATCTAGTTTCTTTTGGCATGCCCCTCGTAAGCAGCAGTGGCGTAGCATGGGGGGGGCGGAGGGTGCGGTCCGCACCGGGCGGCACTTTGCCGGGGGCGGCGCTGCGGAGGTGGCAGTTAGAAAAAAAAATTAAAATTAAAAAAAAAAATTCCTTTCAGTGTTTTTTTCGTCTTTTTTTTATGTTACCAAATACCCAGGTACCTATGCAGGTTCTATGCATGGGTGATGCAAGCGCAAGGTTTCTCAATAATTATAATTTAGGAAACTTATTTCGTTTCAATGTTTCAGTTGAGGAGTTGAGCTTAGAATGATACTCGTGCGCAAAAGAGCGTTCGTGAAGTAGGCGATTTCTCCATTATTCTATTACGTTTTCTCTGTAATTTTTCTGTGATATTCTACCTATGTCAAACAATTTTAATTTCACTTTTCAATTCAATAAATCATTCAATAAAACTAATAAAAGTTCTCTTTTTACCATGCCCAAATTTTTTATAATGGATTACAAAAATAAGAGGGCGGCAAATTTGGATTCCGCACCGGGTACTAGTGACCTATGCTACGCCACTGGTAAGCAGCATTGTACTTCGTTTTCCAGCAATCGTTCGCTGCCACGTGGTGATTCCCCCGATGATAAACTTCGCAAATTTTAAGATTTAAGTTGCTAGGAATGAGTATGTGTGTATGCACAATTATTACTCATTCAAAGCAAGCTACTTTGTAATTAATATAATAATAATATATAATATAATATAATATAATATAATATAATATAATATAATATAATATAATATAATATAATATAATATAATATAATATAATATAATATAATATAATATAATATAATATAATATAATATAATATAATATAATATAATATAATATAATATAATATAATATAATATAATATAATATAATATAATATAATAATAATCATCTTTATTTGACAGAAAATACACAGAAAAGCAAAACATCTTGCTACAATATGGTATGACATTAAATTGAAGTTACTTGTCATTTACGATGCGTGCTTCTGATACCTGTGCTAGGAAAAAATCCTGTATTACAGATACCAGTGCCCTCCAAGTAATGTGTAAGCACCTTCGTAACGTATACATAATAATGTGGTTAACAAGTTTTCACTATTAACAATACCAATGAACTTGCACTGAAATTTTATAATGCTGGGCAAAAACATACCTTTAAACGTTTAAATTTAATTCGACAATATTATTTTTTATTGCGTGTGTGTGTGTGTGTGTGTTTGTGTGTGTGCGTGTGTGTGCGTGTGTGTGTGTGTGTGTGTGTGTGTGCGCGTGCGTGCGTGTGCGCGTGCGTGCGTGCGCGCGCGCGTGCGTGCGTGCGTGCGTGTGTGCGTGCGTGCGTGCGTGCACCAAACAAAATAAAAACAATAATCCACAAGCATTACTTTATTATTGTTAGAAGATCTTCCGTTTCATCGTAAGTATAATTTTAAAATAGGTTAACTAAGACTTTTTTCAGATTATAAGAATTTAGATTTCGCAAATGACATAGTCTATTAAGTCTGTTATAAAGAAACCCTCCCAGAAACAGTCGAGACCTTTGTGCAAAGCTAGTGCGGAACATTTCAACTGTGAATATGATATCTTTGCGTCTATTTGATCTCCCCAAAGTACGTACATCAGATTTTTTGTGCTGACAAAGGATGCATTGCGTGATAAACAGTTGCCTGACAGAGAGAACTTTAGCCGTTTGATAAACAATAGAAGTTGGCGTACGAATAGGCAAAAACTGACATATTTTAATGACTGCTCTTTGTGCTCTTTCAAGAAGAACTAGGTGGGACTTGGCCGCACCGGCCGGCCGAATTTTTGCTTTGCCGTTGGTTGGTTTGGTTTATTTACGATCAAAAGTTGTGAACAAAATGGAAACAAATGAGTGATAGTACCTAGTCACGATAACTACAGTCTGTTCATCCTTACTTGTCCAATTTAGTAAACAAGATTCTAACCTCAAAATTGACATTTGATGCCGAAACTAGATATTTTCTTGCAAGTTCGTGTACTTTGTTTATAAACATAGCAGCGTGTTATCCAAAATGGTGTCCCAGGTAACTTAATTTATGGAAATATGGCAGTTTTCGACTAAAAAGTCATACTTTGCGGGTAGAATCTTGTTTACTAAATTGGACAAGTAAGGATGAATAGACTATAGTGGTTAAAGTGTTGGATGGACAGCGAAAAATTAAGGTGATACCAAAAACTTTCATCGTGCACAGTCTTTCAGGGAAGCTTGGCTGAAAGATCCAATGTTCCATGATGATGCATAAACTTTGAGGTGTAATGGTGGGTGTGTTGTGTACGAGGTTGTGTTGCCAAAGTACGAGATTTTCGACTATGTCTGTACGAGGGCAAGCCGTCGGCGTCTGGCATGACGTTTCATTTTCTGTGATCGTAACAGAATAGACTAGTCCCACAATGCAAGAATGAATGTAAATGGATAGGATACACAACCTCTATATTGTAGTATACGCACACGCACATCATCCAATGTATGACGTCATTTAAACCTCTACTTCTGACCGTGTCGGTTTGTTAGAGCGTGGTTAGAGCGAGAAAAAGTACTAAATGACGTCGTTCATGAAGGATAGCTCGAGTTGTGTGTGTACACTACAGAAATCTATCCTACAGTGTTGCCAGAAGGTTACTTTTGTAACTTTTTAGGTGATTTTTAACCAAGTGAGGTTCCTTTAAGGTTACACGACTCGAAATGTTACTTTAGGTGATTGTTTGCCATTTTTAGGATTTTTTACTTAAAACAAATGTATAAATGAAATGCAACGCTCTTTTATTTTCCAAGTTTGGCAAGTCTAAAGCATCATTTTCATTTTGTTTATTCATGTAGTGAGCGAAACTCCCAAAAATAAGTCTCTCTCTCGTACTAATGCATACCTACCTAGCAAAGGCCAAAGCACCTCGCTTACTCAGTCGATCTTTCGTTCTTTCGTTCAGGGGTGCTTCTACGTAAATACTCCACTGTATGCAGTTGTTTGATTTAACCTACTCCGAACTGTAAAACACAACACATTTTGGAGTCGCCAAAATACTTAACCCGATAGAGTGGAAAGTTACGTTCTAGAACGGCGGTTCATCCGTTGATTGTTTGTTTCTGATTAATTTTTTGCTTGAAAGATTTCAATTACTTTAAGATCTGCGAAAATGTTGTCTGAAAAGCTTGAAAACAACGTAAGCATAAACGTTTCTACCTATTGAAAATGTTTTACCACCTTTTTAATCGGTAAGATGACTTTTACACCAAAAGGTTACTTTTTTTTCTCTTTAAGGTAACTTTTGACAAGACCCGGGGCTGGCAACACTGCTATCCTATCAATCAATTTATTTGATTGACATTGATTTGTATGACGCACTTGCTTTTCGGATAAAGTCGGATTGTTTTTGTTGTTTCTTGTTTAGTCCACAGAGAATATAATCACTAGTTTAGTCCTTGTGTACACCACGTAAACGACAAATGTATTGTGCAATAAATGTAATAACAGCAACCTCCTGGTGAAATTCCTGCCAGACACAACACGGTTTGTAAGTAAAGTACCTACTCCTTCTTCCAGTAAATGACTTCGCGCCACAAATCATTGCATCCAGTGATAGTTCTTCGTAGATTGCATCAGACGACCGTAACATTGTTATTCGTCAACAGGTCTATCAAGTGGTTGATGAGGAGCTTGGCTTGTGTTAGAAGCATCAGCAAATGGTGATAAGCCCGGAGTTTTGATGATATTTGACGACGACAGTAGCGGCGCTATGCCCCCGGTGAAGCGTGGGCGCCGTGGTGTCAGCGACGCCGATGACGAAGACGACGACTATAGGAAGCGGCGAGACAGGAATAACGAGGTAAATATGGACACACATGTTAACATTTAGATTCGCGTTTTCACGATCATAGTAGGCTCGGACAGAGTGATTAAGAGGGAAACCAAAAAAGTGTCAAAATGTCGAGGTTTAGTAGCTGCCAAAAGTTGTCCCGAGATATCTCATGTTACCACTTTTTTATATTTAATTAGTAGCACCCATATGTATGAGATAATATAATAAAAACGATTACACCACCTTTTGCAATGCAGAATCATTCTAATGACTGGCCTATTAGTAGCTAAGACGAGTAGAGAGCACTGTCAGAGTGAAAAAAGGCTGTTTTCATCCAAGTAAAATTTCTTCTACTAAAACGGCCGGTGTATATGTTACGAGTAGCTTCCAAGGGACAAAAATTGGTAACTCTGTCCGAGCCTACTAAGATTGTGAAAACGCAGGATTAGATAAATTTTTGTTATCCTTAATTTTTGATAAAAATAATTAGCTAATAAAATAAGATTCTTATACAATTCAATTCAATTCAAATATTTTTATTCATTATAAAAACAGAATGTTTACTTAATGAACGTCAAAGTTGTTAGTTTCACAATTAATGGATTATGTGGAGAAGAAGCTAACAAAAAAACTCCACATTTATTCTTTTCAAAACACGTTTTAACTTAATTAACAGAGTTTTCAACTTAAAATATTAGTCATGAATGTGTTGAACACTAGTCACAATCATCCTGTAATTAATATTGATCTACTGTTTAATGCCAAACATCTTTGTCTTCTAAATAATCCTTGATGTTATAGGTAGTCAGGCCATAAGTTCTGTCACATAGGTTTAATTTCGAATTTAAAATACTGGCCACAAAAAAGTTATGGGCATTCGAAATTTGAATTTTTCAAGAAAATAAAAACAAGCTTTTCTGGAATTTTCTTCATTTTCCAATATGGAGTGGACGCGCAAAGAAGACAGAGTCGCAGTAATTGCATTGCATCGTTGCGGCCAGGCTGAAAAATTTGAAAATTCCACTGAGATTTATTTATCGTACTATCAAACAATTCAGGGAAGATTCAAGTTTAGATTATAAACAAAGAAGCGGTTGACCTCGTACTGTTTGGACTCCAGCTCATCAAAGCAGTGAAGGCGCGCATCCAACGAAATCCTGTCCGCAAGCAAAAAATGTTGGCTCTGCAGATGGGACTAAGCAGAACCACTGTTAAAAGGGTGTTGAATGAAGACCTAGGACTGCGTGCCTACAGAAAAAGAACAGCACATCTTCTTAACACACGGCTGAAGAAAATCAGACTCAAAAGATGCCGGATTTTGTTAAGGCGGTACGCAGGTAAAAAATACCGCGAAATACTTTTTTCGGACGAAAAAATTTTTAATGTTGAAGAGAGTTACAACAAACGAAATGATAAAGTGTATGCACAGTCTAGTGAAGAAGCGAGCAGACGTGTGCCACATGCTCAGCGTGGCCATCATCCTTCGGCATTCATGGTTTGGCTTGGGGTCTCCTATTTGGGTCCAACAGAGGTGTTCTTTTGTGAAAAAGGAGTGAAAACCAGTGCCCTCGTATATCATAACAAACATTGTGGAACCCCTTTCACATACAATGTTCGAAAATAGGCACTGGGTTTTCCAGCAGGATTCTGCGCCGGCCCATAAGGCGAAAAGTACCCAAAACTGGCTCCCGACCCGTGGAATCGACTTTCTCAAGCATGAGGATTGGCCCTCCTCCAGTCCAGACTTGAATCCTTTTGAATACAAAATATGGCAGCTCTTAGAGGAGGTCTGCGCTAAACCACATCGCAACTTGGAGTCGCTTAAAGCATCTCTGAGTAAAGCAGTCGCCAATATTGACATGAATGTCGTGCGTGCATCGATTGATGACTGGCCTTGCAGATTGAAGGCTTGTATCGAAGCCAGAGGAGGACATTTCGAATAGTTTTAATATGGTTTAAATCTGTATTTTGTACCCTTTCCTTTGATATATAAATTGTTGTAATGCGTAACTCATTGTGTCCTTTATTTAACTTTCCATATGTGACAAAACTTATGACCAGACTATGTAGTAAGCCTTTTTGCACAGAATGTGCTTAACACATTTTTTAAACCGCATTGGAGGTAACTCTAATATATCTTGAGGAATTTTGTTGTAGAACCTTATACAGTGCCCCATAAAGGATGTATTAACTTTTACAAGTCTAAATCGTGGAAATGACAATTTATGTTTGTTTCTAGTATTAACATTATGGTGGCCACCAACATTTTCGAAGTCTTTAATATTTTTTCTAACGTACATGCCATGTTTTTCCATCAAAAACTAATATATAAAAATCAAAACATGTCTAAAATATATGTAATTTTTACATCTATTGATGGCTACACACCACATATGTAACTATCACGATTGGACCTATTAACTAGAACTTGGAACTATTCCAGTTCAAAGGCATATCTAGCCTACCAAGGCATATATAATTGTGTCTGGTATACAACTGCCTTTGATCTACTTACATTTTAGCCACTTTAAGTCGACATGGTTTTGATTTCTCTGTTCTACAATATTAAATGAACACACCCATCTGCTCCAGGGCATTTGCAGATAACTTGATACATTCATCCAGTATGTCTTTTACCTTTAGGGTTAAGATAAAAATATGCTCTACAGCTGCTGTATGTAGACTTACGTATTTTGAATGATAAGATGTTCTGAGATGTGTTGTGTGTAAATAAATTTTTTGTACTGTTCTTGACAGGCAGTGAAGAAGAGCCGATGCAAGTCTAAGCAGCGGACGCAGGAGACCTTTACCAGAGTCAGCAAACTGAAGCAAGAGAACCAAATGCTTGAAGAGAAAGTCAAGACACTTACAAAAGAGCTACAATTTCTGAAAGAGCTATTCTTGGCGCATGCTTCAAATGCACAGAACCCCAAATTTGAGGGGGTAGATCTGGAAAAACTACTGAAAGAAGTACCAGATGAGGACAAAGAAGACTCTTAAATTACGTGGAAAAAATGTGAGTTTGAGTGATTGTGTAATACTTCCTTCGATTTCTTTTTAATGATCCGGAGAGTAACTGCGCTTACTGGAGACATTACGATTAGCGGCCTTATAAAAATACGATTCCTTTAAAACACTTCTGAGAGGCAGTTTATTTACATAAGATAAGATAAAAAAGTATTTACTTATTTAATCTGTGGTTACATATTTCCTTGTAAAATCTCTACCACAGACTATTTCGATGGGCGTTTGTCGAGTGTTTTGAGGAATCGTGTTTTTGTAAAAAGACTAACGGTGTTATAAAAACACAATTCCAACAGTTTAAATAGTCTGTGGGAAATAGGCCGACTTAAATGCATTTAAAGAGTATTTTAAAGAATCATGTTTTTATAAACAATACTGCAAAATTACATTGGACATAAAGCACAACTTTTCTATTAACGGCCTTATTTGTAAAAAAACAATTCCTCTAAAGCACTCCTCAGAGGCAGTTCATGTAATGTGCCTTTTCCTTGTAAAATCTTCACCACAGACTATTTTCATCTGCGTTTATCGAGTGTTTTAAGGTATCGTGTTTTTATAAATAAGACCTTCACATTTTAGTACAAAAAAAGAAAAAAAAGTAGTTTACAAAGTGATATGAAATATTAGTTAGCGTATTATTGATGTTATGTGATGTAATTGAGTGTTTATGATTAAGTACAGTTTTTTTAGTAGGTGTGTTTCGTTTTTATTATCACATTTATGTTATGACATGGTAGAAACAGTTTGGAAATTGTTTGTTTAGTTGAAATACAATCTCTGATAAATAAAAATCAAATATTTAGAAATCAGAAACTTATTTCAACATAAAGAATTTATGTATTTTTTCTTTAGGTAACACTGGTACATAGCAATGTGCAATTGACAAATTTTAGGCTGCATGCAAGTCTATAATTCTGTATGGGTAAGTAAAAAAATAGTTTAAAACAAAATCCGGTGCAATTTAAATATTTTTATTTAGAAAATAATAATATCTACGTACAAGGACATTGATCACAGTTTTATAATTACGTACATAACGTAACTAAAATAAAAATAGCGTATTTAGATTATAATTAATAATTATGATGATAATTATATCAGTTCCAAAAACAATCTAAATGAGAAAATAAAAACATTTTTTAAAAAGCACAAATTATTTTATTTTTTACTAATAGAGCAATAGCCTTAAAGCCTCGACAACTCATCTGGTGACATTTAGACATGTCTGATAAATGTCTGTTATTAGTACATTTCCATTCATTGAATAACGGAAGCCGTAATTTTTATATCATATATCTAAGACTATAATTACAGTTTCCTTATTTCGAGTGTGAATTGTAAATAAATGGACTAAATTCTTAGACAGCCTAGACAGCAAATTAGAACAGGAACTATTTATCTAACACAATGTTTTATTTAATCACAATAAGGCTTTCCAACACTCTTCATCAGCGCCGCCTGTGAACAAGAATAATAGATCAGAATGAATACGGTGTTATTTAAAAACTCACAATTATATTTGTGTTTTTATAAATCTCTGAAATACTCATAAAAACTGAATTTGCACGGATATTCACTCGTTTATTTTCATTTTACAATTTTCCGACGTTGGAATTTGAATTCAGTTTTTATTATGTTATAGTGCTCTTGTTAACCTTAGAAAATACTATACTATAAAATAATAGGGGTTAAAGTATGAAATTGCCGTTTTATTGCAATAGGTTCTTTGAATTGACATAGAATCTTCATGGTTTGAGGTTTTCGAATGAAACTTTTTTTCAAATGGTTTCTATGATGTTCTTTTTTAAAAAATGTGAAACATTTGAATATCGACTTTCAATTGTTTTTGTTATTCAATTTAGACAATAAAGATGGATACTGCGAAAATTCGAGTGATTTTTAAATACGAGTTCCGACGCGGAACTAACGCGGCAGAAACAGCCCGCAATATCAATGCTGCGTTTGGAGAGGGGTCTACTAATGAACGCACCGTGCGATTTTGGTTTAAACGCTTTCGTGATGGAAATTTCGACTTAAAGAACGAGCCACGAGGAAGACCGCCCACACAGGTGAATAACGATGAATTAAGAGAGATAGTGGAAGCCGACCCTAGTCAAACTTCCCAGGAATTAGCGGCATGGTTTAACGTTACCTTACCCACAATATTGACTCACTTGCGTCAAATCAATAAAATAAAACTACGAAAAATGGGTGCCTCATAATCACTCGAATTTTCGCAGTATCCATCTTTCTTGTCTAAATTGAATAACAAAAACAATTGAAAGTCGATATTCAAATGTTTCACATTTTTTAAAAAAAGAACATCATAGAAACCATTTGAAAAAAGTTTCATTCGAAAACCTCAAACCATGAAGATTCTATGTCAATTCAAAGAACCTATTGCAATAAAACGGCAATTTCATACTTTAACCCCTAATACAAAGGAAATCTTACCTCCTACTTCCAAACATTGATGACCCCATCGGCAGACGAGCTGACCAGATAGCTGGCGGTGGCCCGGACGGCCGTGAGGTCGGTTATGGGCGCCGTGTGGTAGAAGCAGCGGCTCTCAGCGGCGCGGTAAACACAGTCCTCGGCCGGCGCGGGCGCCGCCTCCGCTGGCTTGCTGGTCTCCTGAATCACGCGGGTGCCGTCGATTATGCGGCTCCTGCCGGTCGGAAGTTGGCGATTCAACGGGCTGGCTTTGAAAGCAGAAGGGGCTGTGCCGGGTTTCACGGCCGTTGGTTCGACGTGAAACGTTGCACCACCTTTGGTTGATTGGTAGAAAATGCCTATAGCATTAAGTCCGCCGCGTTGACCTTGTATTTTTTTACTTATGTGCAATAAACGTATTAAGAATAATAATCGTCTATGAGGAAGCGTTAATTTTTACCATACGCGGCACTGGCGCCATCTAGCGGCACGAGGATTTGGGTAATGGCTGCCTTGCTCTAGGTACTTGACAATATACTGGCTGATTTTTGGGTGGTTTGAAAACCGCGGTTATGTCATTAGTAATTAGAAGTGGCACCTATTTAGACTCTTACTTTTAAGATTTAAATTAAAAAAAAAAGTGAGTAAAAAAGTTGAGAAACCTTGTTTCGAGTTGAGAAAACCTGTTTAAAAAAATACGCGAACAATAAGGAACCGATCCTCCGTCTAACCGCTCCGGAAGGCTATTCATGGTTCTAATAGATTCCAGTTTCTTAGCGTCTTCGATAGCTATTGTCAGGCACGTTCATTCTGCTGTCGTTCAAACCACCCAAAATTAATGGTGTATAAATGAGGCCACAAAAGGCAGTGGGCCGGCCACATCACAAGAGGAACTGATAGGTACCCGATGGGGTAGGCAAGTTCTTGAGTGGAGACCGCGGATCGGTAAACGTAGTGTAGGACGTCCTCAGACTCGGTGGAGCGATGATCTTCGCAAGGCGACTGAAGAGACCAGGAGCTCTATTTTTGAATCACTCGTATGAAATTATATCGTCGAATGCGACTTAAGTCACACTCGTCTTCTAAGTCGCATGATGTCGTTTTTCCGTATTTTTGAATCGTTCGCCTGAAGTGTTGCCAGTACAATTTGAAGTATTGTATTTTATCCATTTCACGCAGAAATTAAAAAAACCGGAAACTACCGTAACAGAAACGGAACGTAAAACACTGTTTTATTGGCTGTTTAAATAAAAAATCTTTGTCTTTTGTTACAAACAAAAACTATATACTGTCAACTCTTTTTGATTGTTGACACTCAGAATGACAAACAGTACCAACACACAGTTATCGTTTTTTGACAATTAATCTACCGATCGCCATGTGAGACGAGTGGTAAGGACCATTCGTTGCAGTCGAGTGATTAAAAAATACGGAATTCTCCAGGCTCCAGGAGCTCTATTTTTGAATCACTCGTATCGCTTCGAGCGCTCGATTTCTACTGATTTTCGTTCGACATCTGAAATTCCGTATTTTTTAATCACTCGACTGCAACGAATGGTCCTTACCACTCGTCTCGCATGGCGATCGGTAGATTAATTGTCAAAAAACGATAAATGTGTGTTGGTACTGTTTGTCATTCTGAGTGTCAACAATCAAAAAGAGTTGACAGTATGTAGTGTTTTGTTTGTAACAAAAGACAAAGATTTTTTATTTAAACAGCCAATAAAACAGTGTTTTACGTTCCGTTTCTGTTACGGTAGTTTCCGGTTTTTTAATTTTTGCGTGGAATGGATAAAATACAATACTTCAAATTGTACTGGCAACACTTCAGGCGAACGATTTAAAAATACGGAAAAACGACATCATGCGACTTAGAAGACGAGTGTGACTTAAGTCGCATTCGACGATACAATTTCATACGAGTGATTCAAAAATAGAGCTCCTGGATGAGAGTAGCCGAGGACCGTGCTCAGTGGCGCGCAATAGGAGAGGCCCATGTCCAGCAGTGGACAAGCGCAGGCCGATGATGATGATGAAATGAATTGCACACGACACGTAGTTACAGAGATACAGTCCTCGCCGAGGCGATATGTACATACAATAAAGAATATTCTATCTATCTATCTATGTTGTCGTTGCATACTGTTTTAGCAAGTGACACCCTACTATCGAACTATTTTCCGTCAACGAATCAATCGCTTAAAACTAACATGCAACTAACCTGTACTTGTGTGTAGGCGGGGGATCCCCGGCGGCCGGGATCAGAACGTGGGAGTCTTCGGCGTGGTGCAGATCCCAGTATCGTATACGCTGCTCGGAACCCCCTGTTAGGACGTAGACGCTACCATCGTCACGGGTGCCCGCGTAGAGGGCGCTGATGTAGTGTGATGCCTGGGGAAAGGCATGTGCAAAATAACACTTCGTTATCATAATTTCATACAATAGAAAATAGCTGTAATGACTCGTTGAGCATACATAAGCAGCCTATATATGTCCCACCGTACGGCACAGTCCTTCTCACAGGGAGAGAGTATGGGCTTAATCACCACGCGTGCCCACCGCGGATTGGCGATTTAAAGCGCTGGGGTGTGTGAATAGATCAGACACTCAGGTTTCCTCGCGATGTTTTCCTTCACCGTTAGCGAGTGGTGTTGCTACTATAACTTCGCAAATGTACGTACGCCATGTATAACGTAATTGGGTATTTGACAAAATATGAAATGAGTTACTTTTAAAACGGAATTTTGTATGAAAATACTTGCTTATGGCGTCACATTTCAGAGCACTCTTTTTATGTTTAATCTATTTAGAAATTGTAATAACTAGTAATTGACTAAAAGTGATGCATTATCCGAGATATTTTGTAATTTTTGTTTTAATCGAGCATATCAAATAATTTATTGTTGATCGTGTCAAATACCGTATTCCTGGTGTACACGCAATAAAGAATATTTTATATCGGAATGAATGACGGAGTTTATAGTTTGACACGTGCTCGCCGCAGATATACAATACACGTATCAGCTCTACGCTGCTATGAAACAACAACCTTAATAAGGACTCACATTATGCGGGCGTGCGCTGCTTGGACTCGAGGCACCAAGTCCCCGGCCAAAAGTACTCTATGTCCCCGGCTCTTTTAAGCCTAAGGTTATTTCGAAGCTGGTACAAAGATCTCCTTCTAGTTCGTCCGTGTCGGCTTAACATTCACTATTCTGGATTGGATTGGATCGCAATTTACCAGTTCTGTAACTGTTTTCATAGCAGACACGGCAACAAGTACTAACGTTGCTATAAGGACTTACGTTGCTACAAAGACTTACGTAGCTAACTCACGTAGCTATAAGGGACTTGCCTTGCTATGAGGACTCACGGAGCTAAAAGGCCAGTTCCAGGGACTCACATTGTGTGTGTACTAGAGCGGCGCGTGCGCATGCGGCCAGAGCACCAGGCGGCCTACCCATCTCTGCTAAGCTTCACAAGGCTCTCGAGCTACATTTCTGGATCATTTAGACCAACATAGGTAGTACTATAGGGCAGTACAATGGCACGAGTCACGCGTATTGTGGCGCTAACATGTCAGAATTTGACAGTTAATGTACTGGCAAGTCGCAAATTTTGACATTTAAAACGCCCGACTAGCGTAGGCAGAAAAAAATCTTTTCTAAGCCGCCGCTTCTAGAGCCTATGCTACACACAATGAGTGACATTACTAAGAGTTCACATTATTAACTAGGTACTGGTTGTGTTCAATAACGGGATATCGATCTATCGAAGCGTGTACTGGAGGGGTACACGCTTCGCTGCGTAGACTGAGATACACGTGACGAGGAACGATGAAGTAATGAAAACTAGAGTTATAAAACACAAAGCAGTTTTAATTCGCCATTTACTGATACAGAGATGATCAGAGCGATCGGCAGACGACAAGAAGACGTAGTTATCTAAAAAAGCCGCTTGGGGCGCATAACGAAACGTAGTGCATTGTATTGATGCGTTCAGTTGGGCAGCCGGCAGGCTGCAGGTTTATGTCCACCTTCCAATGAACGAGAACTCACATTGTGCGTGTACTGGAGCGGCGCGTGCGCGTGCGGCCAGAGCGCGTGCGTGCGCTGCGTGGACTCGAGGCACCACGCGCCCGCGTCGCGGAAGCCGCACGCCCACACGCGCGAGCCCGAGCCCGGGAACCCGCAGATGCGTCGAACGCGCTCCGCTGCGAAAGAAAGTGTGGCAACTATGCAATCGGCTATTTGACAAAATATCAAATGAGTTACTTTTTTTTTGTATGAAAATACTGGTTTATGACGTCACATTTCAGAGCACTCTTTTTATGTTTAATAACTAGTCATGGACTAAAAGAGATACCATTTTCCGAGATATTTTGTAATTTTTGTTTTAATCGAGCGTATGAAATAATTTATTGTTGATCATGTCAAATACCGTATTACAGCTTCACTCGAGTCGCATGCACACTCTCCGCCAAATGACATGTAGCGAGAGAATGTACACGAAGCACTTCCATCGATTGGCGACTCGCTCATTCAAATTGATCATTCGCTCAGTGACTCGGTCGATCGTCTTTCTTCCCGCTCAGACTATGGCGGCGAGACGTGTTTGTCCTTTGCAAAAGAGACGCGTTAACCTCAGGTGAATTTCCATCATAATTGTACTCATATTGTGTGTGGACGGAATGTACGGTCCAAACAAGTAGCTGAGTCTTCGTCATTCAATCCAGGATCTCGCTAAAAAAGCTTCTGTTCGGCCATCTGTTCCTTCCTATATTGCGCGAGCCAAATCCTGAACGAACCCAATCGTCTAGCTGTCAAATTCCATACTAGTTACTATCGCAAGCGTCAGGATTCCGACATGATTTGGTGCGCATAATTAGGTCTCTGATCGTCCTCACAGTATCATCATCAACCCATTATGTCCCCACCGAGGGGCACGGGTCTCTTCCCTGAGGAAGGTATAGGCCATACTCCACCACGGGGGCCAAGTCCGGATTGGTGGAGGCTTGTAGACTAGTGGCTCGTCTACTGTCAGAAGTTGTCAAGCCGCCCTAAGGCCTCTGACTTGGCTTAACGACTGCCATCTATCGACGGCAGCCGGCACCAACAGCTTAACGTGCCTTGCGAAGCACGGAACCGCTCGGAAGAATGCCACTAGCGTTAGGCATAGACGGCGACCCATCCATGCACTGAACGCGCCCTGTGTTGCTTAACCTTCGTGATCGTTTAAGATCACTCAGCCTCACTCAGGCAGCCGGGGCTACGAGCGATTACTCACAGTATAACACTGGTAATTAGTTGTCCACAGTCCAGTCCCGGATATTATTCAGCCTGTAAAAGAGCCTAAGAGTCACGCTATGAGTAGTACGACGACATTCAATGCTCTGAGACGACGACGCTAGTCGCCCAAATGCGACTTCAATGCCGAAGTCGCAACTTTCCAGTACTTTAATTGACAACATTTCAAAATAGTAACCCGGATATTTTAATAGCTTAGCCGAAAGTAGGTAAAAAACTAAGGGATTTGCTTCCAACCCTTTTCCAAAATATTGATTTTTTTATCATATATTAATTTTTTTTTTTGTTAAAACCACTTGTGGGCTGAAAAACTCATGAGCCATTGCCATATAACTTTAAAAGACAAGAAGCAAGCAGTGTTGCCGTACCGAGAGAAATTTCCCTTTTGAAATGAATTTAGGCTTGAGATGCGAAGAAGGGGAAAGTTTCCCTCTCCCATTAGGACGTACGGCTTTTATTCCATTGATTTTAATTACCTATTCATATATTTATGTTTCAGTTGTTGTGCCATTGCAGCTTGAAGTAATTTAAAATGGTGTATGTATTTCAAATGGGATTTTTTTCTTGAAGGGAACCCTAAAAAACTACCTAAATCATACTGAATAATTTTGAAGAAGAAGTGAATACATACATGCCTCTATAGCCTACGAGACGTGGGAAACTATAACCATCAAAGTGGCAACACTGATGTCAACGCGTCAAACAAACGTCAAATTCACAGAAACACAATGCAGAAAGATAACAGATTATATTGGGATGTCAACATGACATTGACAGTAAGTTTTTTTTACTTCTAGGCAAAGGTACTGCAGCTCTTCAGCTCACATCCTTGATATTTGATTTATTTTTAAAATATCTCTAAAACGAATGAACAAAGAAATATATAAAAGTTGGTGTCGTAGTAAGTTTTTATGGTTTTATCAATGGACATTAAAATTTTTCACCTGGCTAGAAATGAAAACATCTCAATTGTCAAGTTCTGACGTTTTAGCGTCACAAAACGTGTAACTCGTGCCACCGTACTACCCACTGTTGTGCCGCTGTTACAGTTACGATATTGTCTTGTAACCAGGTAACTAGTTGGGGTGCTGGAAATAAAAGCAAACGATTGCTAATAATAAGCCTATCGCTATATTAAACTGCTACTTAATAACGATAGAAATTATTTGATCAAATGCGAATACGGCACGGGTGACGGGCAGTTGTAAACTAGTCTGTTCACGCTCTAGTTGAGTGAATTGAGGGAAATGCTTACTGCTTAGAAGCGTCATGGACGGATAGGGTATACTAACGAGATGGTTTTGCAAGAGTAAACAGAAACTTTGAGCTGTTACGCATAAGAATGAGGTTCATTAAGACACCAAAATCTAGTAGCAAATTTAAGCATAGTACTGTGGCGACTCTGTCATAATTTTATCGCCAATCAAGGGCAACACTAAATTTATATTTGTATATTGTTGTGAATTTTATGTTCGTTATGTTGGCAACAATTCTGACTTGATGCGAGACTTTTAAAGTGGACATTTTTTTCGCTAAAAATTACTTTGTGTTATTTAAGTGAACCTGCTAGTTGTTTTCGGAATTATTCTATTGTGTATGTGTAGAAAGTGAACAAGACAATATATCGTTGGTGTGAAACTTAATGAGATGTTTCATTTCTTACTTTCACACTAAAGTACTTTTTGAATGACTCAAATCCATCAAGAAATGACAAAGTTACAGAAGCTTTAACTTAGGCCGTTTCAAAACGCGCCCGGCGGGGCCTTCATTCCTATTGTGACGTCACAGGATCCAACCGGCCGGCCAGTGGCCATAGGCCTGAGACCCGATTTTCGTACCTCCCATTTTTATTGCATAAACCGAAAGACTATCTTTCAAATAGTAGACGGGAACACCCGAGTCCCAAATATGTTTAATGAGGAACTTGCGTCTAACTTAGATTGGAGTGGCATTGACTTTATACAACAAAACCATATAAAAACGGAGGAATTTTTTTAAAATAAAACAATAGAAATATTTTTCTCGGGGTTTACGGGGTCACAACTCTGTGTGGCGCCGGATTGAGATTAGCGTCACTCCATTTCCTTCCGTGGATGTCGTAGAGGGCAACTAAGGAAATAAATTACCAGGAGACGGGCAGCAGCGTTTACATGAGATTCCAACCGCATACTGAGATCCAGGCCCGGATCTAAGGGGGCGCGAACGGGCGCACCCGCCCCAGGCGTTCCTTACATAAATGAGTAGCGCAGTAAAGCGCCCAGAACATTTGTTAAGTGAATTTTGAGGAGGGAGGGCGCAGAGGCCGCCAATGACAAGTTCTTGCCCCGCCCCGGGTCGGAAAATTATTGGGTTATAAACTATAAAACTATTGGGTTGGGAGGGGCGCAGAGGGGGGGGGGGGGGCTCCAATATCAACTTCTTGCGCCGGGTCGGAAAAATCGTAGATCCGGGCCTGCTGCGATCGCCAACCCGCCTGCCAATCGTGGCGATTATTGCAAAACTTCACATGGTTATGGTCGAAATACCCAGGCCCGAAAACCACGAGGGAGGCCTATGTCCTGCAGTAGGCGGCAGATGGCTGACGATGAAGTAAACTCACAGTTGGGATGCGTGAGCGAGGTAACGGGAAGCTGGAAGCGCAGGTCCCACACGGCGATAGTCCCGCTGCTGGTCCCCGCCGCGATGTAGCCGCTGCTGTGCGCGTAAAGGCACGTATACACTCCCTGCTTCAAGTCGCCTTGTAGTTTCCAAGCGTTGCCTGCGGGGGGGGGCGAATAATTGTTCTTAGAAGTGGGAAACTTTTGTGTAACGGTCGACCCGTCGACCCGCTAGTCAAGATTTAAATTAGCAGTACATTATAGTAATCTTTTTGTGAAATCACATGGGAAAAATCATTTTAAGTTTTTCCCGAATACCGAATACTTACGTGGCGGCCGCAAGTCCCCAAGTTACAGTCAATCACTGCTGACCTGGTGGCTGCAAGTCCCCAAGTCCCAGCCAATCCCCGTTCACCTGGCGCCCACAAGTCCAAGAGCATCCCCGCTCACTTGGCGTCCGCAAGTCCCCAAATCCCAGCCAATCCCCACTGACCTGGCGCCCGCAAGTCCCAGACAAACCCCGCTCACCTGGCGCCCACAAGTCCTAGCTAAACCCCACTCACGACCCAGGCGATCCCACCCACCTGGCGCGCGCAGGTCCCAGCCGATGACGGCGGCCAGTAGCGTGGCGTAGCTGATGACGCCGTGGTGCGCGCCGCCGCTAGTGTTAGCTAGTGCCCACCTGGAGCGCGCAGGTCCCAGCCGATGACGGCGGCCAGTAGCGTGGCGTAGCTGATGACGCCGTGGTGCGCGCCGCCGCTAGTGTTAGCTAGTGCCCACCTGGAGCGCGCAGGTCCCAGCCGATGACGGCGGCCAGTAGCGTGGCGTAGCTGATGACGCCGTGGTGCGCGCCGCCGCTAGTGTTAGCTAGTGCCCACCTGGAGCGCGCAGGTCCCAGCCGATGACGGCGGCCAGTAGCGTGGCGTAGCTGATGACGCCGTGGTGCGCGCCGCCCGCGCACGCCACGTCGGCGCAGCCGCCGCCGCCGGCCGCCGTCTGCCGGCACTGCGACAGCGTCATGCGGGAAGTGCCCGCGTCCGGCCTGGAAGGGGCGTTCAAATTAAAATAGTTTATTAACATTAAACTTTTTGTCCACTTCCTTCCGTGGATGTCGTAGAAGGCGACTAAGGAAATCAATTACCAGGAGACGGGCAGCAGCGTCTTCCTGAGATACCAACCGCATACTGCGATCGCCAACCCGCCTGCCAAGCGTGGCGATTATGGCAAAACTCCTCATGGTTATGAAAACCACGAAGGAGGCCTATGTCCTGCAGTGGGCGTCAAATCGCTGATGATGATACATGTTTAGTGTAGTCAAACTAAAACTAGGTAACTAAACACCTACAAACTTTGCTCTTGCGCGTACATTACAAGCTCATCCTGACTGCGCAAATTCCACTCAAGCTATCTGCCGAGCATAGTACTAGGACTAGTGCCAAACGTTTGTCAAGCTAGCGACTAACAAACGAACCCAATCCACAGATAAACCTTGCCGGTTTCGGCGGATTGGAGGTATATGTTGTGTGTATTTTCTTTTTTTATCTTAAATAAACGATTAAAAAAAACATACTTCTAATTATTAAAATTATTTCTAACTTTTTAGTACTGTAGTGTTTCAAAGTCGGTTTTTTATTTAAAAATTTTCTCGAACGAAATTTTCTAGTACTGTAGTGTTTCGGTTTTTATTTTTATTTAAAAATTTTGTCGAAAAAAATTATAAAAACTGAACTTAATTAGACGGCTCACGATGGTTATGTACAATAATGTATTTTAGACAACTGATGGGGCTAAACATTAATAGTGTTAATACGTTTTATCTACTCGGATACTATAATACAAAGATTATAAAACTAAAAACCAAACTCTTATGACAAACATTACGCATAGGCAGAAAATTAAAAATTAAAAGTTTTTCAATGCAGTTGCTCGTAAAGTTTCCTTATTTGTGTAACAAAATTATGCGGAAACCGACTCTTTATTTCACGCATGAAATAAAAGAGTACTCAAATCCTTTATTTCATGCGTGAAATAAAAGTTTTTGACTCTGTGGTGCATGGTGCAAGTCATAAAATTAAAAAAATTACAAAGATGCAAGGAGGTTTAGCTGTCCAAAAAAAAACTATTATTTATAAGTGATGATGATAAACACCATAACACATAAGATTCTTGATTACCTCATTTAAAAATACGTGTTTTGTTTCCGCAAACAAAAATATTTTTCACATTATTGGCTGTATATATACTGTACCTTTGCCTCAAGAAAAGAAAACTGTATGAAACGTGCGCTCTGCAAAGAAAGCACGCCATTTTGTTGTAAATAGGCTTTGGTGAAGTAAAATTACTTTATTATACTTATTTTTTGTTGTATTTCCTCGCAAAATGCATTGAAAAATGTTGTAAGATACTTGAGCCGTAAAAGGTTTTTATCCGAATGCGTATAAAACCTTAATAACTATTATTACGATACGGGTCTTGTATGGACACCTGTATCATAATATAACTTTTTAATCATAACGATACACCTATACAACCTCCAGCTGGACCAAGAAGGTTGAACCTCTACTTAAAAAAAAGGCGACGCAACATGCGCAATCGATGTTTGCGCCTTGGCGCCAACATTTTACATTTAAAAAAACTTTTTGCTGATATTCAGCGTTTTATTTGCAATATTATTTTATGTATTAGAGTAGATAAAGTAGTGTATGTAGCGATGGGCCGAGTCACATTTTTTTCAACTCGAGTAGCTCGAGTTTAAATAAAGGGTGACTCGAGTAGCAACTCGAGTTAACTCGAGTTAGCATTGTCTCAGCGCGCACACCGGCGTCAAATTAGTTTGTTGTGTGGGAGACCCCTTAAATATTTATTTTATTCGGTTTTTAGTATTTGCTTATAGTAGGCAACAAAAATACATTATCTGTGAAAATTTCAACTGCCTAGCAATCACGGTTCATGAGATACAGTCTGGTGCTTTCACCAGTTTGCTTAGCATGCGCGTTTTGACTCCCTCTCGACGTCGAGTGAGAGACTTAGAAGTACTTGCCATGTCGAAAGTGCGAGCGTGGTAGCCGAGACTCGAGATAGTCAATAGAGTGCGGTCTTGTCTACCAAAAAGTAGTTATTGCCATATTAAATAAAAGTGTTGTATTTTTGTCTGGCAACCCTGTAAAAATTGTTATCAGTTTTTTCCGACAGTGGAACTTCACTAGAAAATTACGAATTGCGTTTCGTTCCTACGCAAGCAATGAGTCAAAACCATTAATTTTTATTTGATTTTTTTAATGAGCACGCTTTACAATAGTAGTAACAAAACGCATTCCTGTAATTTTCCGTGGTTTTCTTGTTTTTCTTTGCTTGAACTGGGTTCTTTTTAAAAGATTAATAGTTCTATGCACTAAGTATGGAAAAAATTAAGAAACGAACATCAAAAGGAAAGTATAATACAGCGAGAACACAAAAAACATTAACAAATATGTTGTTTCTGTTGAATTATATGGTCTCGAAGCCTTGTCTTCACCTCCGGGGGTACTAGACATGTCTCGGTCGTATATGTCAAAATTAGTGTCTAACTCGGCCGAAATTATCTCGGCAATGCCGCCATGTTACCAGTTGTAGACAAGTCTCGGTCGTCTCCATCTCGGTCGCGGTCGCCATGCTAACGTCGAGACATCTCGGGCTCGACAGATAAATTGACAGATTTGCATAGAGAAGGGCATTTCTCGAGCGTGGCATGCTAAGCGTACAGGACTGTCTTCTGTTTCTGTCTTTACAGACAGTGAAGTCTTAGTGATAGGGTCCCGTTTAGCACCCTTCGGGTACGGAACCCTAAAAAATAGAGTATACTTTTGATGGTTGGAGCGGTAGTAGCCTAGTGGGTAGAACATTGGACTCGGAAGCGAGAGACTCAGGTTCGATTCCCAGTGCGGGCATGTACCTATGACTTTATTTTCTAAGTTGTGTACATTTGTGAAGTTTAGTAGCATACCCACTCGCTAACCGTTTAGGAAAACTTCGTGAGGAACCTGAGTGTCTGACCTATTCACATACGCGCTTGAAATCGCCAATCCGCGGTGGGCACGCGTGGTGACTAAGCCCATAATCGCTCCCTGAGAGAAGGCCTGTGCCCTACAGTGGGACGTACATAGGCTGTTTATGTATACTTTTGATGGCCAACTCTTCCCGCCCAGGTATCTAAATATTGGGTCAGGTCGTCACACCATCTCCGGATCGGTCTGCCCACCTTTCCGGGTCCATACGTCTGACATGGCCAGCCTGAGTAGAAATCTAAAGGGGAGGCCTTTGTCCAGCAGTGGGACAGTCATGGGAACTAAAAAAAATACTTTTGATAAATGTGGTCCGAGGTTTTGCTAGATAATCAAATTTCGCACAGCAAAATAGGCCTTACCTGAGTACACATATAGAGCCCTCTTGCGTGGCCGCGACCAGGGACTGTCCGTTCTCGCACGGAGCCAACGCCACCACCGGGCCGGCGCCTCGGTTGTAGATCGCCTTCGACCTGTACAAATAAAGAAAGATAGAAGACATTTATTTAAATAGTCACAGAAACAAAGTAAACACGAAGGTACACAAACAAAACACACGAGGAAACTAACAAACACACAAACTCACGTCTCATGTTTTTGGTATAGCAAAAAAACTTATTTATCTATCTATCTATCACGCCCGTAACTCGGAGGGGTAAACAGAGATCAGGGGGGCAAGATATGTTCATTATTCATATTAGTGACAAACCAGTTATTGCTTTAGAAGTTCCGAATCCACTTAACCTGTACTTACATCATGTTAAATAGATGAATAATACGGTAACGGTGATTTCGTATCCCCTATTGGTAGTCTACTAAACAATCGCATTCCAATGGTATAACCCGTGCAACTTAACTCGGCGCCCCACGCGTTTCGATCTTCTTCACGAAAGATTTATTTTTCCTATTTAATTTCCGCGGGTCATACCATTCATATCATTCATACCAGTCATACCATTGGAATAACATAATACTACTATTTCTTAGTAGACTATGAAATAAGGGCAAATAACAGCTATTGTCGTGCTAACATGTCTCTATTGAACAACTATACTGTCTATACTAAGAGCCCCACGTTTACCTGTCGATGCAGGCGGGTCCCTCCATCTTGTGCGCGTCCCAAAGGCGCACTGTGCCGTCGTCGGAGCATGACGCAAACTAAATCTTCATGGATTCTGGTCAGTAGACTACCAATGGTGTCAATGAAACAACCGTTGTGGTGCTAACATGCCTCTATTGAACAACTATACTAAGAGACTCGCCCCCCAGTTTACCTGTTGATGTAGGCGCGGTCCACTATCTTGTGCGCATCCCAAAGGCGCACTGTGCCGTCGTCGGAGCATGACGCGAACTAAATCTTCATGGATTCTGGTCAGTAGACTACCAATGGTGTCAATGAACAACCGTTGTCATGCTAACATCCCGCTATTGAACAACTGTACTAAGATTCCCACCCAGTTTACCTGTTAATGTAGGCGCGACCCTCCATCTTTTGCGCGTCCCAAAGGCGCACTGTGCCGTCGTCGGAGCATGACGCGAACACGTGACGCGCCGTAGGAAGCGCCACCAGACGGTTCACCCGGGACCTGAACCAATTCAATTTAATTAATTTACTTACTGTTTTTTTTTCTCACACAATCACTTGTTTTGGTCCGAAACTAGGATACATCGTGATCGTGACTCGGCCAAGTGCGAGTCGGACTCGCGCACGGAAGGTTCCGTACCCATTATCTATACAACATTTGAATATTTCAAGCAGACGCTTGGTAGACACCTGTTGCCGTTATTAATATCGAGCAAAAAACGGCAAAAAATCACGTTTGTTGTATGGGAGCCTCCCTTAAATATTTATTTTATTCTGTTTTTAAGATTTTTTGTTATAGCGGCAGCAGAAATACATCATCTGTGCAAATTTCAACTGTCTAACTATCACGGTTCATGATATATAGCTTGGTGCTTGGTGACAGACGGACGGGCAGCGGAGTCTTAGTAATGTAGAGCCTTACCCTTTGGGTACGGAACCCTAAAAAAATTTGTAAAAAAACAACCGATATTGTTTACACTAAAACTAGTAGATTAGACTTAAATAATATATAATGTCTAAAATATCGTTTGAACGTAGCATCTATTTTGTATAATGTCTTTGTATTTCTAAAAGTATAATGTCCAGCCATGTCTCCGTTTTTGTTTATTTAATTTCAAGGGTATCTGGTTTAAGAATGGGCATTGTATTATAAAACTATTCTTTTTTAATGATAAGGCCATCTAGTTCGAGAACATTGGTGATTTTGAGGGCCCGAGCAGAATATTTCTTTATGCGCTGCTCTAATTAATAAATAACTTAAATAACTTCCACACAATACAATAATTTGACATGGTCCCAAGCTAGGATACCCTGTGCTATGTTAACCAGGCAAGGACGTTACAAACATGAAAGTACACCCAGACTGAGGCCATTTGTACAAATGTACGGCGGACCCCAGTGGAAGTCAAACCCACGACCTCTGTTTTGGTTGCTAGGCACCTTAACGGCTTGACCAACGAGGCAGTCAAAATGTTTAAAGCGATAAAAGTCAGTCTACAGAACAGGAAGTAAGTCATCAAAACAAACATAACTGAAAAAATCCAAAGGTTATGTGTGATATTTTACACAACACCGAGATGTCAACCTTCTTTCATTCCCGTTAAAGAAAAATCGAACGTAACAAGGTCGTATGAAAAAAAAGAAGAGAAATCAGGAAATACTTTAATTTATGATTGTATTTATTAACCTCGTGCTTCCTTTTTTCTTCTGTGCTTATATTTGCCTTTAAAATGCCGTATCATAAAATTATGCATTGTCAAAATTATACAAACTGTACCATTTTATGTATCATTTCGAAGATGCCCATTGCGACACATTATACCACCCCAGACACGATATTACAGTCTTATTTATTAGGGGTTAAAGTATGAAATTGCCGTTTTATTGCAATAGGTTCTTTGAATTGGCATAGAATCTTCATGGTTTGAGGTTTTCGAATGAAACTTTTTTCAAATGGTTTCTATGATGTTCTTTTTTTAAAAAATGTGAAACATTTGAATATCGACTTTCAATTGTTTTTGTTATTCAATTTAGACAAGAAAGATGGATACTGCGAAAATTCGAGTGATTTTTGAATACGAGTTCCGACGCGGAACTAACGCGGCAGAAACAGCCCGCAATATCAATGCTGCGTTTGGAGAGGGGTCTACTAATGAACGCACCGTGCGATTTTGGTTTAAACGCTTTCGTGATGGAACTTTCGACTTAAAGAACGAGCCACGAGGAAGACCGCCCACACAGGTGAATAACGATGAATTAAGAGAGATAGTGGAAGCCGACCCTAGTCAAACTACCCAGGAATTAGCGGCATGGTTTAACGTTACCTTACCCACAATATTGACTCACTTGCGTCAAATCAATAAAATAAAATAAAACAAAAACAATTGAAAGTCGATATTCAAATGTTTCACATTTTTAAAAAAAAGAACATAGAAACCATTTGAAAAAAGTTTCATTCGAAAACCTCAAACCATGAAGATTCTATGTCAATTCAAAGAAACTATTGCAATAAAACGGCAATTTCATACTTTAACCCCTATTATAAAAACACGTTTCTTTAGAACACTCCTCAAAGGCAGTTTAAATAGTCTGTGGTAGAAGGAAAACCTTTCCACAGATTTTTACTATTTAAGCGGCGTTTGAGGAGTGTTTTAGAGGAATCGTGTTTTTATTTTTACACCGTTAGACTTTCCTTACTTATTTTACTACAATCTCATTGTATCTTTTATCTCATTGTAGGTATTAGACGCATGAATACAACACGTAATAAATGTAAACATATCATTTAAAAAAAAAGCTGAATTAGCACGAATTTGCAAAAGTACCGAAGCGTCGGAAAATTGTAAAATGAAAAATAAACGAGTAAATATCCGTGCATATTCAGTTTTTATTACGTCTAGTGCTCGTGTTAACATTAGAAAATACTACATAACTTTAAATGCCGTACCTAATGATGAAATATTCGGCGGATAGTTAGAAATTATACGACTTAAGGTGGCTAATCACCTAATTTCTAACTATTGTCAATATGTAGAACAGTGACAAGAACATACTTGTGCTCGTGTAGGTAAGCCAGGAGCTGGTTGCCGGGCCGCCACGGGGACGGCGGCAGCGCTTGCTCGTCGCCTTCCGTGCACGTCTCTTGAGATCTGCGGGGTAGATGAGTGTTTACATCGACGCGTTTAAAAGCCCCGTTTTAGCTTACCATCGGAGAGACAAGAGCGAGCTTTGGGCGCAACGCCCGTAAGTGACAGCGTTACTGATGGTTGGTTTTATACAAGAACGTCAAACCAATGCCTCATTGATGTAATAACCCGTCGAAATATCTAGGTAGATACCTCGCAAGATGACGGTCTGACGGTGGCAGGTTTACAGATATTTCGCCGGGCAATATTGAACTCGCTCCGATTGGTAACACAATTGACAAGGCCCGCCCGCAATTACACAATTAAACGTGAAGTATATTTTGCTCTAGTGAGGCATCCATGTTTTTAATTATCGATTAAAATCTTATTTGTCAAAATGGAACAATGGGTCAAAGAGTTATGAGGGAACATATAATCTGAATCGCTCGTAGCCCCGGCTGCCTGAGTGATCTTAAACGATCACGAAGGTTAAGCAACACAGGGCGCGTTCAGTGCATGGATGGGTCGCCGTCTATGCCTAACGCTAGTGGCATTTTTCCGAGCGGTTCCGTGCTTCGCAAGGCACGTTAAGCTGTTGGTGCCGGCTGCCGTCGATAGATGGCAGTCGTTAAGCCAAGTCAGAGGCCTTAGGGCGGCTTGACAACTTCTGACAGTAGACGAGCCACTAGTCTACAAGCCTCCACCAATCCGGACTTGGCCCCCGTGGTGGAGTATGGCCTATACTTTCCTCAGGGAAGAGACCCGTGCCCCTCGGTGGGGACATAATTGGTTGATGATGATGATATAATCTGACATATACTTACATACGAGCCAAACACGGAGAGTAATGTGTCCGACATTGTGGACTTCTCCGTAGTCGAGTACCAAAAATAGTCTTCGTAGATTTGCCAGGGAGTGAGCAAAACATACCTTAGGGATTTCTGAAATTTCTGCTGCATCCGCGCCGTCAGTTTCCGGAGCTCAACTCGACATGGCGCCATACTATCTGCAAATACATTTAAATATTTTTAGAAGACGTCTAATGTTATAAGCATTATTACATACGGTATTTATAGAATTTGGAACGTCTACTTAATGTTCATCATCAGCCATTTGACGCCCACTGCAGGACATAGGCCGCCTTCGTGGTTTTCATGACCATGAGGGGTTTTGCCATAATCGCCACGCTTGGCAGGCGGGTTGGCGATCGCAGTATACAGTTGGAATCTCAGGAAGACGCTGCTGCCCGTCTCCTGGTAATTGATTTCCTTACTCACCTTCTACGACATCCACGGAAGGAAATGGAGTGACGCTATTCTTAATCCGGCGCCACACGGATCCATCGAGATCTACTTAATGTTAATGAAGCGAAAGAGGTTTGGCAAGATCGTGACAAGTGGCACACCCTGGTCTCTGCCTACCACTCCGGGATACAGGCCTTAGTTTATACAACGTAAGGTGTACAGTTTCGAAACTTTAGTTTGTTCAGTTTTCTAACTACACCACAGTTGGTCTTACACTTATGAATTTTTGGTCCTGATTTACACCAGTAGGCACGCATGATGATTAGTCTTGTTTCTGAGAGAAGGTCTCTGCCCTGCAGTGGGACGTACCTTCGTAATGAGATGATTTATACAGCGTCCAGTGGCAACTCCACTCACACTAGAAGGGTGAAGGGACCACTCGGCCGCTGCAGTGCCTGGGACACTGTTTTTAGATGGATTAGGCTTGCCCAGCACCTACATCATCCTGACAGCTTAGTCAGCTCAGTCGGCCAAGCCGGTCGGTCGGGACGTGTATAGGATGTATTATTATCACACTGACATTGCACGTAGCTGGCGCTATGGCCAAGTTGCGAGGCGAGGGGCGCGGGCGCGGCGGAGCTGCCGCTGGTAGCGTCGCTGACGGCCGTCGCGCCTGACTGAGTTATGGACTCCGCTGCGGACAAACGTACTCTTTATTGTACGCACCAGAGAACAAAAACATTGAATGCCTTACTATACTGCTTTACGAGGCTACATCACAATCTGACTTTGCCGATGACGTTTGAACAAGTGATGGGGATTTTAGTAAAAACAATCCGGCAGCACTCACGCCTGGCGGCGGGCGGCTCCGTGTTCATGTCGCTGTGGGTGTATGTGTGTAGATGGCAGCACTCACCCCTGGCGGCGGGCAGCCAGTGGCCGAACGTGTGCCGCCACTCCCGTGTTCATGTGCGTGTGTGTATAAGATGGCAGCACTCACTCCTGGCGGCAATGGGCTCGTAGCCTAACATGTGGCCACTGAGTGGCCACTCAGTGTTCATGTGCGTGTGTGTACTGTAACGATTCCTCTTTATAGTAGCTGGCTGGCAGAGCCTTCTCGTCTTATTTTGAATATTTTGAAGGGAATCGTTACGTTTTGTTTTAGATGTCAGTCGATACACAGCTAGGCTAGGGAATCGATAAAAAAGAGTATAATAAAATATTATAATATTGCCCGTAATCCGCGTTTTAAATAAGTAGCGTGTTACAGTACCTAGAAAACCTAAACATTATTTCTTTCCCACCATTGGATGCTACTCCTTCTGTGTCCATCGTGCCCCTATACAACTCAAGATCGCTTTGTGTACAGATATAGTCTTGTATAAATATGCTTATTGGATTGTATCGTATTGTATAGACAACAGCTCTAAAAATTTTGTCCGACTCGTTAGGATGGTCCGTGAGCCGCTAGACCAGGCTTTTGCGAAAAATCATTGCTGTGGGCAGTAAACGATGCAAGCCTGCAGATAATGTGTGTAAGTGCAAATAAGTGTGATTTATTTTTGTTTCTATGTTAACGCTATAAATAGTAACATTATTGAGATGATGACTCCCGTATTCACTGGCTTTCAAGATACACGTCTCCTAGTTAAAGAGTCAGGGGTTTCTGTGAAGATTTTTGAGTTTTGTTTGTGTGTGTGTGTGTGTGTGTGTGTGTGTGTGTGTGTGTGTGTGTGTGTGAGTGTGTGTGTGTGTGTGTGTGTGTGTGTGTGTGTGTGTGTGTGTGTGTGTGTGTGTGTGTGTATGTGTGCGTAAGCCGGCAGCACGCACCCCTGGCGGCGGGTTGCTCGAGTCCGAACATGTGCCGCCATTCGGTGTTCATATGTGCCTCGTAGCTAGCGTAGCGGCGGCGCGGCGCCGGCGGCCGGTTGTGTGCATATGTGCGCGTGTGCGTGTGTGATCCAACAACACTCACCCCTAGCGGCGGGCGGCTCGTGCCCGAACATGTGCCGCCACTCGGTGTTCATGTGCGGCTCGTTGAGGCTGGCGTGGCGGCGGCGCGGCGCCGGCGGCCGGTCGTGCGCGTGCGCGTGCGCGTCCGCTCCGCCCTCGAGCTGCGCCGAGCGCGAGAGGTGCGCGCCGGTCAGCACGAGACGGCCCGGCGCTGTGCCTATGTGCTGCCGACATTTGATTTTAATTGTTTTTTCATTACTCATACTCTGAAAGGGGGTCATTGTTCATACAGGCACCGTGCTGAAAGTGGTACATGCCTGCTCTAAAGCAGAAAAGTATAAAAAAAAAAATATGAATCGTAGTTTATATTGAACAACGCAATGGTAGTAACCTATACAGCCATAAAACGATTAATAAAAAGCTGACATAAATTGGACTAAATTATCAGGGTCGGAGGTTAAGATGGGAGTGCCACAGGGATCTATTTTGGGGCCGTTCCTTTTCCTCGTATATGTAAATGATTTGCCGTTCATGGTTCAAAAAATGTCAGAGATAGTATTGTTTGCAGATGACACGTCACTTATTTTTAAGATTAAGAGACAAGAAAATGACATTGCGGATACAAATAATGCTCTCTCTAAGGTACTATATTGGTTTACTTCTAATAACTTATTATTAAATTCAAAAAAGACAAAATGTATAAAATTCACACTACCAAATGTCAAAATGGTTGACAGCAATGTTATATTGGGGAATGATAAACTAGACCTTGTAGAAGAAACTGTATTTCTGGGTATCACAATTGATGCAAAGCTTCAATGGGGTCCTCATATAGGAAAATTGGCAAATAGGCTTAGTTCTGCAGCATACGCAGTTAAAAGAATCCGGGAATTAACTGATGTCGCAACTGCTAGGCTTGTTTATTTTAGTTACTTCCATAGTATTATGTCCTATGGTATACTACTGTGGGGTCGGGCAGCAGACATTGAGACCATCTTCGTCCTGCAGAAAAGAGCGATCAGATTCATATATAAGCTAGGCAATAGAGATTCGTTAAGAGATTTCTTTAAAGAAACTAACATCCTAACAGTTGCTAGTCAGTATATCTATGAAAATATTATGTACGTTAGGAAAAATATCAGTGACTTTAAAACTGTAGGTCAGTTTCTAAGTTCGGTTCGCAGCGAGTGGACGCACGCTCGAAGTTATAACTCTGATTTCGTTTAGTATAGCTATTATGATCGTATTTTACGATTGCGTTTACGTAATTAACAATGAGTGATACGGACTCGGTAGTGTTGTTGGTGCTTGCAAGTGAGAGTGATGGAAATGGAATGGGCAAGGAAGAGATGAATTGCGACGAATGCTTTTCAAAGGGATCGGAGTGTGACCAAGTTGAGGGTAGTTTACCCGTGAGTACCGGCAAAGTGGCGGAAAAAAGGATGAGAAGCGATAGCGATGAGCAACATAGTCCAGATGATGACGGTTTTACAACAGTAATGAGAAAACCTAAAAAAGTACCTCGTAGGATACCTACCGGCGATGGACCTGAAAACCAAAAAGACTCAATGCCAACGAATGAAGTTTGTGTAATTTCGAAAGATATTTTACCGAAGCAGATGGCTTTCGCAAAGTTATTGCGTGCGGAAAATATAAAAGACATACTTAGAATTAAATACAAGGGGCCCTACAAAGTACTGGTACAGTTCGAGAGAAAGGAAGAGGCCGATAAATTGGTGAAAAATGAAAAGCTACAGTCTATGGGTATTAGATGCCAAATAACAAGCGAACTTAGTGTATCATACGGAGTTGTGAAAGGAGTAGATTTGGAGATCACAGAAAGCGAAATATTGAAGGAATTCACCTGTTCCGGGTTTGAGATAAGAGCCGCAAAAAGACTCAGGAGGCTGACGGACGAAGGAGAATGGAAGGAGAGTGAAGCGGTCCGACTTTGTATCAATGGCTCTGGTTTGCCCCCGTATATATACGGATACGGGTGTCGGCTCAAACTAGAGCCGTACGAGTTTCCAGTAACTCAGTGCGCGAAATGCTGGAAGTTCGGCCACTTTTCCAGATTTTGTCCGAGCAAGAAAGTTGTGTGTCCCAAGTGCACGGAGAATCACGAAAATTGTGAAACAGTTCATTATAAATGCGCTAACTGTAAGGGTGACCATATGGCTCTAAACAAGGGAAGTTGCCCAACATTTCATAAGGAAAAGGAAATACGCAATATTATGTGCAAAGAAAATTGCAACTATCGAAACGCACTTCGAATATACATGACCCAACAAAAACAAGACCAAAAGGCTTATGAACCCGAGTTACCTAATAGCAACGTACGTAGTTTGTCAGCTAATAGTGAAATTATTATGACAAAGGCTCAAATACACACAATAGCTCAGGAAGATGAAGGAAGTGAGGGAGAAAATATGGAAATACAAGGACGAGGACAAACAAAAGACACAAGGTATGAAGATAAAAATATAAATAAGACCTATCAAAGGCAAGATATGACAAAGAAATCCAAAAAAAGAATAAGACAAGAAGAAATTATTGTGGAAGAAACTAGACAAAACGACAGAGAGAAGGTCAAAACTATACAAAGTGAGGATCAACACGTTACTAAAAAACTATCGTCCTCTAGCGACAAGAAAGGTGACTATGGATTTAAGGTATTTTTGAAAAAATGAAGGATATAATTACAATGGAGGTAGGATTTGAAGAAAAAATATCTAGTGTGTGCAGGTTAGTGATAACAGAAGTGAAAGACATACTACTACGGGTGTTTACAAATTGTGAATGGGTCAATGTATTTTTAAAATTATTTGTAAATAATGGCTAATAATTACTCAAAGAATAGTGTGTTGAACATACATCAATGGAACTCTCAAAGTTTAAGGCCCAAGTTTATAGATTTCGATAGTCACTTAAATCGGGAAAAAGTTCACATTGCGATTGTTACTGAGTCATGGCTAGAACCAGAGTCCCACATAGCTTTTAGCAATTACAATGTATTTAGGAACGACAGGTGTGATTCATATGGGGGAGTGGTAATACTAGTACATCGGTCTATTAAGGCTTTTGTTTGCCCTTTGGTATCCAATAACCTAGAAATTGAACTATTACATGTGAAGCTACTAAACTGTAACGATTTGGAGAATGTAATTGGGGTCTATTGCAACTCAACTACGGCTAGAACTACACAGGCAGACTGGGATGTTATTTTTAGTAACTTTCAGGTAAAAACAATGATAGCAGGGGATTTCAACGGTCACCACAGAAATTGGTCCTACAAGAACAATACAAGAGGCATGCAGTTGTACGATTCTTCTCTAGATAATGGGTACATGGCACTAAACAACGGTAAAATAACTAGAATTAAACTAGTGAATGGAATATTGCAAAAATCGTCTCCTGACATTACCTTCGTTTCTAGTGATATTGTAATTAACTTCTCTTGGGATGTGTTAAATGAAAATTTAGGCAGTGACCACCTGATAATAAAAATTTAATATAACTTTAAATCATCTAAAACATTTACTTCAAAAAGAAACTATAAAAAAGCTGACTGGGTCTTGTACAAGCAAATTCTTTCAGAACGTTTCTTCAATCTACCAATGTTAAGTCAGGTGCAGGAAAAATATAATTTTTTTGTTAGTCAAATAGAGTATGCCGCTGATAAAAGCATTCCTATGCTCAAAATATGTAATGACCCTACAAGTAATTTTAAACCTAAACCCTACTGGACCCCCGAATTATCAAAATCAGTAGCTAAACGTAGACTTGCACTTAGTAGTTTTAGGAAGAACCCCACACCTTTGAATCTGGAATTATTACAGAAAGAAATTAAATCTTGTCAAACATTATTAAGACAGGCTAAATCAGACAATTGGCAAATTTTTTGTAGTGGTATTAACGCTATCACATCAGTTTCAGATATGTGGCGCCACATGCGATGGGTCAAAGGATGCTCCACAGCTAGTTTTACAGTATCTGATGAAAAGCGAATAGAACTATTGCAGAGCCTGACGCCGGACACGGTGACAACCCGTAGCCCACAATTGAAGACATGTCATAATATCATAGAAGATACATTTGGGATAGCAGAGTTAAAACGATGTGTTAAGAAAAAGGATACAGCCCCAGGCAGTGATATGATAACTTATTCTATGATTCACAATCTCCCTGACAATGCTCTATCATACCTATTAAATGTGTACAACGAAATCTTTATTACAAGTTATGTCCCAAACCAATGGAAAGAAATTCAAGTCATCCCTATACCTAAAGGCAACTCGGAAATTAATAGTACTGAACCTAAAATTAGACCGATTTCGCTTATTTCTTGTGTGTGCAAAATATTCCACCACATGCTTAATAAGAGACTTGAGTGGTTTGTAGAAAAGAAACAAATCTTATCTAAAAATACAACTGGGTTTCGGAGATGTCACTCTTGTCTGGATGCTTTGGCTCGCCTAGTATGTAAAATACAAATAGGATTCTCTAAAAACCAATCTACATTAGCGTGTTTTTTAGATATTGATAACGCCTATAATAACATATTGGTGGAAAAAGTAATAGGTACGTTAAGTGATCTTGATATTGGCGAACGGTTTTGTCGATATCTTTGGACCTTCCTGAGTGAAAGACACTTGACAATCTTGGGAAACACAACTAAGACACGATTCACCAGATGGACTAATAGAGGTATTGCACAGGGTGATCCGATCTCGCCTCTATTGTTCAACATTGTTACATATAAAATTTGTCAGACAATCACAAACACAATGATAGCCCAATATGCTGATGATTTTGTGATATATGTTAGTGGTACCAACCTGGCAGACAGTGTATTAAACATTCAAAATGCCCTTGATACAATGGTTATAATTTTAAACAATTTAGGTTTGGAGTTGTCGTGTACGAAGACGAAAGTTTGTAACTTCACTCGTGGTCGTAAAAAACATTTAATAAATATAAATGTAAACGGGAGGGTTTTGGAACAAATTGACAATATCAAATATCTGGGAATATGGTTGGATAAAGGTTTGAGGTGGGGCAAACATATTAATGAAATTTGGGATAAGGTTCAGAGGTTTTTGAGTTTATTAAAAGTTTTAGCCGGGTCAAATTGGGGAGTACATCCAAAGCATATACGGAGGCTCTATGTAGCATTATTAAGAAGCCGAATGGAGTATGCCTGCTTCTTATACGACAATTCCACGAAGACTCATCTTAGCAAACTAGATAAGGTGCAAAACCAAGCCTTAAGGATCATAGGAGGATTTATTAGAAGCACACCCATTCATGTAATGGAAAGCGAGTTGTGTTTGCCACCTTTGTTCGTTCGTAGGAAATACCTAGCTTATAAATTTTATCTGAAGTCAAAATCATGGGGTAATAACCTAACTATAACTTTATTGCAAGAGTTGAATGCCCTTTGTTCTAATGCATACTGGCGTGATAAAAAACTCCCTTTGTTAGTCACAATTTTTTCAGACGTAGAACCGCTTGTTGTCGCTTCGAGTGATCCTCTAGAAATGTTTGCATTAAACATTTGGCTTTCCGCTATCCCCGTTGAAAATATCATCCGAACTAGCCTCGATTGTGTGACAAATACAAAAGATCAATACAACGCAATATTATTGAAATATGAAGTTCTTCGCGAAATAGATTTAATATATACGAATTGGCATAAAATATATACAGATGGGTCCAAAAATAGTAATGGAATTGGAGCTGCCTTTTATGATCCACTCAATACCGGTAACAGTATGTGTTTTAGGATTACGACACCAATATGCATAATGACTGCAGAACTAACTGCAATTTATGAGGCCCTTAGGTACTGTAATCGTTTATATTGCTCTAATATAGTTATACTTACAGATAGTAAGAGTGGGTTACAACACCTCAGTCGTTGTGTATATGGTGTCAGAGGGGTCCCAAAAGCCTATTCAATATTTAGAGAAATACTCAAGCTACAAAGTAAGGGCATATTTGTCAAATTACAATGGATTCCTTCGCACATAGGTTTATCGGGCAACGAGGAGGCTGACCGCCTGGCTAAACTCGCTGCTGAGCAAGGTGCAAGTTTAAATGTGGTGCCAGCTTTTTTTGAAAAATTGACTCCTTATAGATCTAAAGTGCAAGATGCTTGGAAAGTTTACTTTGACCAAAGATCTACAGAAAAAGGTATTTGGTACAAAACGATCCAGAGTGAGCCTCCTCGAGTGCCTTGGTTTGTACAGCGCGAGATAGATAGACAAATTGTAGTAATGGCACATCGGTTGCGTTCTGGTCATATGCCTCTTAACAAATTTGCATTCTTAATGAAAAAGACGGAGAGTCCAAATTGTGCTTGTTGTGATACCATTGAAGACGTTCAACACTTGTTAACCGAATGCAATCGCAATCGGTCCGAGAGGGAGCTGTTATTATCTTACCTTAAAATAAATCTGCTTGACGTCGGTAGTTTTCAATCTATTTTAGCAAATCCTTTATCAGAAGAGTCCTTTTTAGTTTACAAATTCGTTTACCATTCTTTGCGTCAAAGAAGAGAAGAACAGCTCTCTCAGACCCCTAGATAAGATACTTAAGTAGTTTTTAGTTTTTTCTTTTGTTTTCCAATGTAATTATGTGTGAAATGTTGTCATTATAAGTTACGATGGGGCTGACATGGTCACTCGGTGACAAAAGTCCCTTATTAATAAAAAGATTACAAAAAAAAAAAAAAAAAACTGTAGGTAGCCAACACAATGTAAATACTAGAAATAGACATAAACTTTCGTTCCCAAAATTTAGGCTGGCAAAGGTTAATACATCCTTTATGGGGCATTGTATACGTTTCTACAATAAGATCCCCGAGGATATAATAAGCTTGCCAGAAACGCGGTTCAAAAAATGTGTGAAGCACACTTTGTGCCAAAAAAGCTACTATAACATTAAAGATTATTTAGATGACAATGATGTCTGGAATTAAAGCCAGTTCAATGCATGAGTTTTAGAACATTTATATAAATCCTGTAAATTAAGGACTTGAAAAGACTAAGTTTGGAGTTTTTTTGTCCATTTTTTCTCCAAAATGATCTAGATTTTGAAATGGACACCTAGTTTAACTTGTAACGTTCATTAAGTCGCAGTTTCTGTGCTACTTTGAATAAAAATTTTTTTGATTTTGATTTTGATTTTAATTCTTCATTTATTAGTTTTGTTGACATTTAAATTCTTTTTGATGTTTATAATTAATATAATGTACTTTATGTATTTATTAGTCACTTTCAAGGCGAGATGTGATTTGCGAAATAAATTAAAATATTGTTTAAGACACAGATAAAACCACCAAATACGCAAATTCAAAATGGCCGTCTTTCGCGGTCGCGCGCCATCTTGCGAATTGTGATGTACGGCTAGCACAAGTTGGCGCGCGAGCTATCTCGCCGCGAGCTAGACCATCCGTCTGTTTCGGCGTGATTTCCTTAAGTTTTATATTTTTTTATTTTAACTGGCTTGTGTTTACTTTCCTCGTATTGGTAATGAAAAGTAGAGTGTTTTACTCGGGTGATAGCACCCATTTCTGCCTCGAACTATTGGCGCTCTCACTTCGTTCGAGCGCCAAAACATCTCGTCAGGAATGGGTGCCTTTCAGCCCTCGGTTAACAATCTACTATTGTTGCCCAAGAAATCCTTCTGTACAAAGGTGAGCTTAATACAAAAAAGTCTTTTCTTCCAGCTAACCACGACATTGTTTTCATCATTATCATCATCATGAATAGAATAGAAATAGTTTATTACCGAAACACACAGTTTTTTTATTCAAGATAATAATTACAGAGATTTACAATTTTTACACTGCGTCTAACCATTTCGGTAAATGGAGATAGCTCAGCTAACATGTCGGTTACCATCAAGTATTAACTAACTTCTTGAGTATTTAAGGAGTACTTTTTATTGAAATTTTATTTCGCGAGAGATGCCTATTTAATTTGCGCAGATGACGCCATTGAAATGACATTGTACTTCTTCTGCTTAGTAGACTACCAAAGAGACGCAAATAACAGCTATGGGGCTCATATTATTCTAGTGAACCAATATGTGTAAATTAGACTCTAGGGCCAGAATCGTGATAAGTTTACACTTACCTGCGTGGAAGACCGCTGTATCTTGATCAGGTGTGCACTCATAGCCAGAAGCTGGTTCTCCACTTGCTCTGTCATACCTGGCGACACAAGACTTGGTAATAATTAGAGGGTACAAACTTATGCCCTCAGAAAACGATTTCTGAGCGGCTCGTATGCATGCTTTTGTCGTATACGGGATTCTTTTTAATTGGGTAGTTCCACTGGTTACTACGAACGACTTTTACTAAGCGGCACTATGAAACTCGCCGGCTCCACCACTCTCCGTGTGGCGCCGGATTAAGAATAGCGTCACTCCATTTCCTTCCGTGGATGTGGTAGAAGACGACTACGGAAATCAATTACCAGGAGACGGGCAGCAGCGTCTTCCTGAGATTCCAACCGCATACTGCGATCGCCAATCCGCCTGCCAAGCGTGGCGATTATGGCAAAACCCCTCATGGTTATGAAAACTATGAGGGAGTCCTATGTCCTGCAGTGGACGTCAAATGGCTGATGATGATGAACTATGAAATCGTGAAAAAAATATCAGCCGTTCTATACTCTTCAATGCCGCAGGTAACTTTATTGAACAGCTGATGTTTTTCGCGACTTCGAAGTTTTCCGCTTAAAAAGCGTTGTTCGTACTGACAAAAGCCCCATTTTCGGATGTAACTTCAATATTCAAAATTACTTATTTATTCTTGAACTTATTAACATTGATATGTGGGGGGGATTTTGTCACACCTGTATAGGATGGAGCTCAATGAAGTTCACTTTCTTTCACCGTAACCACATTCATTCGGTTTGTCTGTACAAGGAATAGACCGCGTCTCCACTTACCACCATGGGCCTGTTTCATACAACTACAATACGAGGTTTACTATGACATTTCGATCGAACCTATGGAGTAACGAGTAGACACTGATACGCAATGTACCTCGAATTCGGCCCTGGTAATACGAAGTCAAATGCAAGGAAGATAAAATTTATGATGACGGCGGAGTTTGTGATGCCAATAAAAACGAAAAAAAAAAAATGAAAATAAAAAAAGCAGTGTCAAGTACCGTCTGAGGCCAGCCTTCTAAACAGATTCTTGAGCTGTTGTCCCATGTCGCTATACTGCGGCATCACCCCTTGTTTCACCTGAAAGACCGGCAAAATTACGGCTTGTAAAGAGAGTGGCGGTATAAAAACGATTGGGATCATTTAGACCAGGGGGTCTAAATTAAGCCGCGTCATCGATACGCCAAGAAGTCAAGACTTAAACAAGTGCAGTTTTGCATGCCAGATACTGGCGCATCACGCATGTTCTTAAATATTGTAAATTATATAAAATGTACCGTGCTTGCTTGCAAACAAATAAATGAAACGTAATAAAAATCGAAAAACACTGGTTCGAGCGTCTTAGTCGGCGCCGGCCGCAACTCAATTGTTATTTCACTTGTTTGCGCATAATATCCGACAACAGACTCTTACACCGTACTTCCGTCATGGAGGGAACATTATCCTTACATTATTGAGTCGAAAAAAAAAAGAAATAAAACCAGAACTTTACTTTTTCAAACGATGCCCTCTCTAGGCGAGGTGAATACCTTGTGTCGGGCGGCGCGGCGCTCGCGAAGCGTGCTGACGAGCCGGTCCACGTCACTGTGCCGCAGCACCGCGTCGAGAACGGCTCGCGGCACCGGCGGCGTGAGGCTCTCCAACACCAGCGGCGCACGGTCCACCTGACGATCAATCCATTAATCAGCCCCTACTGCTGGATACTTTTGTAAAACATTTTTTTAACGAAAGTTTGTTTGTAATTTTTGTCAGAGTAGGGCGTGAAAGCCCTGGCTAAACGGTTAAATGTGAATAAATTCAGGGCAGTTGCACATATAATGAACTTAAAAGGAAAACTATGACGGCTAAGTGGGCTTTCCAAGTTAACGAGTAACAGGCGACCAACTTATAAACAGAAAACTTCGTACAAAATCTGTGGAAAATTAACATAACATAACATAACATAAACTCACGCCTGTATCCCAGAGGGGTACCGGCTTATCTTATCTTATCTTATCTTATCTTATCTTATCTTATCTTATCTTATCCTGTCCTGTCCTGTCCTGTCCTGTCCTGTCCTGTCCTGTCCTGTCCTGTCCTGTCCTGTCCTGTCCTGTCCTGTCCTGTCCTGTCCTGTCCTGTCCTGTCCTGTCCTGTCCTGTCCTGTCCTGTCCTGTCCTGTCCTGTCCTGTCCTGTCCTGTCCTGTCCTGTCCTGTCCTATCTTATCTTATCTTATCTTATCTTAGTATGATCACACCTCGATTTGTGTCGTCTTAACGTATTGGCGAATTGTCACTACGATTCAAAACGGTTGTTTGTGAATTAAAACCAAACTGCATTCGCATGGGATTTGCTGCTCGAGGGACCCCCTTAAAGACTCATGATTCTCAGACATAGTTATATACTTTACGGGTCTATCTATCTATCTAATCAGCCCTAAACAGAGCCCACTGTTGGGCATAGGCCTCTTCTATTCCACGCCAACCCATCCGGTCCCTTGCCAGTCTCGTCCAATGTTTCCCAGCCGCCTTCACAATGTCGTCGGCCCACCGGGCTGTTGGTCTGCCAACCGACCGTCGACCCGTTTTTGGCCACCACTCAGTGGCTGTCTTTGTCTAACCAAATGCCCCGCCCATCTCTATTTTAGCCCTACGATTTGTGTGCCTACATCTTCGACTTTGGTTATATGCCGAATATCGATGTTTCGCACACGATCAATAAGTGAGATACCTAGCATAGCCCGCTCCGTAGCCCTTTGCGCGACTTGGATTTTCTCTATATTGGCTTTCTTGAGGGTCCATGTTTCAGCACCGTAGGTGAGGATGGGTAGTATACATTGGTTGAAGGCCTTGATTGCTTAATTTTGCAAAAAATATATTATAAACACGGGTCACAGTGGCCACAATGATAGCCGACCTCTGTTAGGAGATGGCGCCACACGAAGAATATTATTAAAAAAGACCGTTTTTTTCCTATGTTGGCACCAGTTAGCACGGCGTCACCCCTTAATTAGGATGTAACATACTAATCCTCTACTTTTATTAAGATAGGAATAGAGTTTCCCCAAAATTTCAGATTACCTACTCATAAATATATAAAATATTGAAACAAATATTTCAGGACTTAAAAAATATTTTTTTTTTATTCGATGATTTTTTTATCTACAGATTGTTTAGGTCCAGAAATCTCTTATTTGGTATATATTAGGATGGGAAAATTTTTTATTCGCATGTTATATGAAAACTCAAGACATTTTTTCCAAAGTTTCATAAGCATAAGCAGCCTATATACGTCCCACTATAGGGCACAGGCCTTTTCTCAGAGAGAGAGTACGGGCTTAATCACCACGCGTGCCCACCGCGGATTGGCGATTTCAAGCAATGAGGCATGTGAATAGCTCAGACACCCAGGTTTCCTCACGATGTTTTCCTTCACAAAATATCTACATTAAAATCCTCTAAAAATAGTTCTATTAAATTGTCTTTGCCGGAAAAACCCTGTATGTTTTGTGCAACTAAATTTAGACCTAACTTAGGGTTTTCCTTTGTCTGCGATGGCCGTTTAAATCCATCGATTCTGTGTTTGAGCCCGCTTCTAAATTATTACTAATACTAGTAACACGGTTGTCGTTTTCGTTGGTTTGTGTTATAATTCCTATAACAACTGAGTCAAAAATATTATAAGCCAATAGACTGGCTAACTTACGTCGACTGTTTTTAGAGAGGTACACAGTATCTCTCGTCATGAAGTAATTCTTAACAAACTTGTTAATGTCAAAAAACAATACGTCACTATGACGACATGTCAGATGATGGATATGCATATTCAGGCTATGTATGTCGCTGTTATACTTTCCAGAAAGTGATTGGGAATATGGAAAAGCGCAAAAAAATAGCTTTCCCGTCTCTGGTTGGACATCCTTAGCCTGAGCATACAAGTCGAATACATTGTTAATGTCCGTTTTTTTGACGCCTCGGCTATTACCTCATCATCAACCCATTATGTCCCCACCGAGGGGCACGGGTCTCTTCCCTGAGGAAGGTATAGGCCATACTCCACCACGGGGGACAAGTCCGGATTGGTGGCTCGGCTATTACCTACTAATAATATATAGGTAGTATTCCTTTCAAGCGGTTTTTTGAATAACTCTTGCACAATGTCAATAAAACTCGCGTGGGGATGACATTCATTCAGGACATTCTGTGTAAGCCTATCGTTTAACAAGGGACCTAGGCCTAAACCTATTTTATCTGAATAGATGATTGTTTTTCTTTTTACTGTGCAGCTAGGCCTTGACAGGGCGCAAAGACCGGTCAGACTGGTGTTGATGTGGGTCACTTCAGGCATGCTCGCAGGTGGGCAGGATGCAGGTGGCGTGTCTTCCTCAGTGGAACCGACCAGTTGGGTGATGTGTGATGCTGACGCAGGTGGTTGATGATCACGTGGTGTCTTGCACGAAGTACACAATGCTGGCATTTTGTTTGTCAGCGACTCAAACCTGTCCATATTATAATTTCCTATTGCGGTTAATTCTGCTGCATACTCATTCATTTCTTCTTGTGCCTCGGTGAACTGCCTACCCAAGTCATGTAGTGAATGCTCTAGGCTGTGTATATGAGAGTGTAAGTCTTTTATTTTTGCCTCATAGTCACTAGAGCATACTGCATATTTCATTGCGCTGCTCAATAAGTCTTTTTGTAAGCTAACATTATTTTTTTTCACACCCATGTACTTGACAATCTTTATATTATTTTTCAACGCTTTGTTGATGCGTTTAATGTGCCTCTTTGCTCGAATATAGCGCTTTATACTGTTAGCTCCTTGTATGGGCACTAAAGACTGAGAAGATTTGGCCGGTACGAGAAGATTACTTGAGGAATTGTCACTTATCAGTTCGTTATACATGGATAATATATGTATTTTCACTTTCTCTGTCGAGATTTTTTTGCCGTAGCACTTGAAGTTCTTTGTGCGCGTCGGAAAGCTGGTGTTCCAGTAGCTTTATGCGCTGAAGGGCTACTTCGTGGGTGTCCCGACATTGGTCGTATTTGTGAACAATCCTTTGTAGTTCGTCTCGCTGCCCTCGTAAGTCTTCGCAGATGATGTCCAGTTCCGCAAGATCATTCTTAAGCTGTGTGTTTTTCTCCACTATTCGTTCAACCTCCAATTCGCCCTCCTCTCGCTCCTCTAGCAGCTGCTGGCATTGCTGCTTGGACGCTTGCAGTTCCAGTAGCGCTGCCTTCAAGCGCTGCTCGCTATCGCGCGCGGTGTTTCCGTTTATCAACTTGCAACACCGAATGCCTTTAATTTAGTTTAGGTGTTAACTTTTTTTCATACTATCAAAGTTACGAAATTGTTCCTATATGGTGATAGTTCTTGAATAATGAGATGATTGACTGGGCATTATTGATCTTCGTATTTTAACGATTTATTTCAACAGTTTTTTTACATGGAGACAAAAGATGAATGTGAAATAAATATTTGTGTACAGGGTGACTCTGGTGGTCCGCTGGTGATACTGGGAACGAAAGGTGGCAACGAGACAGTACAGATCGGCATCGTCTCCTTCGGGGACCCGTGCGCCTTAGGGGTTCCCGACGTCTACACCTCAGTTGCCAATTACTTGGCCTGGATCCTTAAGAACCTCAAGGAATAAGCGGAACTCGCGCTCGCACTTTTATGGTCCAAGAGTATTTTGAAGTTTGGAAATTATTCAATGTTATCAATTGTATTGCAATGAAGCTATAATTTTATAATTAAAATTTTATATAAGCATATTTTTAATCAATGAATATATTTCTTTAAGTAAACCATAGTCACTTGATCCCATTTTACGATCCTGATTAAAACCAGTATCGATTAGTGGTTAAGGACTGACCATTAGAATAAAATACCTGATTTAAAGGCGCTTCATTTCCATTCTATGTGGCAGCACTAAGTATAGTAATACCAATTTGCATTGGCCACTTTATTTTTGACTTACTATTTGTATAAAATTCAGAAACCACAAGTTTATTTCAACGTAAAGAATTTACATTCTGTTTGCTGAATGTCAATGTACTAGGTTAGCCGCTGCCGCTGAGAAAAGGGGAGCGAGAAAAAAAACTCCACTCTGACCATCTAATCTCAAAACATCTTAAACCTTAATACAACAGTTTTTGCCTAAATGTTATTCCATGACTGCCATCAAAAACTTAAAATGCCCACTTTGATAAAGAGCACTTGTCACAAGTTATCTGCGCGCTAGCAAATCCTTTCACCTAGCCAGGCCCACATTCACCAGGCCGCCCGCTAAGCAGGCCTCCGGTCGGTCGACTCACCTGTATCAGCTTGTGACGGAGATGCGGCCACACTAGCGGCAGCACCTTGCAGTTCACGTCGATAGGGTTCAACAGGCTGGCCGCGCACGCCACCAGGCCGCACACTTCGTGCCGGATCTGGTACATAGATAGAATCTTTCGGTGTTTTTTTTATAAAAACACGATTCCTCCAAACACTCCTCAGAGGCAGCTTAAAAAATATCTAAAATAATATCTACACTTAAAACCCTGATGCTCAAAACCCCTAAAATTACAACATCTAATGGTTGGTGGATCTAAATTCAAAATGGCGAAAGTTCTAAATATAGATAAAATGTCGTTGTTTCTGGTTCCCACGACACAGGGTATCCTAGTGTGGGGCCAGAAGCAATGTATGTGCCTGTACGTAAATGTTTATGTTTATTTGGGGTACGTATCATAATACCGAAGTTTAAAACGCCGGATGTTACAAAACCTACGAATGGAATGCCAAATGTCAAGATAACGATTTCTCATTTTAACGAATGTTCGTAATCCCGAAAGTACGATAAACTATAAAGGTACACAGCGGGACCTGTAGGTTAGGTTAGGTTAGACTTGTGATCTCACTGCGCGGAGCGATCGAAGCGAGCGGAGCACCATGCTGGTTACCATTAAAATTCTTCTGACAAATAAAATTTGTTGCTTATAGGTTACTGTAAGAAGCAAAAGAATATTTGCTTGGCTTGGAAATTAACCTATACTAATAACTCGAATCGCTCGTAGCCCCGGCTGCCTGAGTGATCTTAAACGATCACGAAGGTTAAGCAACGCAGGGCGCGTTCAGTGCATGGATGGGTCGCCGTCTATGCCTAACGCTACTGGCATTTTTCCGAGCGGTTCCGTGCTTCGCAAGGCACGTTAAGCTGTTGGTGCCGGCTGCCGTCGATAGATGGCAGTCGTTAAGCCAAGTCAGAGGCCTTAGGGCGGCTTGACAACTTCTGACAGTAGACGAGCCACTAGTCTACAAGCCTCCACCAATCCGGACTTGGCCCCCGTGGTGGAGTATGGCCTATACCTTCCTCAGGGAAGAGACCCGTGCCCCTCGGTGGGGACATAATGGGTTGATGATGAATAATTTCGGTTAGTTTTCGGTCTTACATGTTCAACCTAACACGCTGCTACGCGCTCCGCTACGCTACGCGCTTCGTCGCACCTATATTTTTGTTGTTGCAAATTGAAATTATTAAAACTTCGTCATTTTGTACTTTCGGCTTTTGAATAATCGGCATTTTAACTTTTCGTGATAAATTAGTTATAAGTTTTATACGTCGGTGTTACAGCATTAGGTGATTTGAATTTTAGGGGTTTTGAGCACCAGGGTTTTAAAAAACGGCAAAAATATCATGTTTGTTATATGGGAGCCCCCTTAAATATTTATTTTATTCTGTTTTTAGTATTTGGTGCCGCTATACAAGTAACTACATCATCTGTGAAAATTTCAACTGTCTAACTATCACGGTTCATGAGATACAGCCTGGTGACAGACAGGCGGACGGACGGACGGAGGGACAGCAGAGTCTTAGTAATAGGGTCCCTTACCCTTTGGGTACGGAACCCTTAAAATCATTAGACAACTAACGTGCCAACTATGTGCCTACATATAACGTATGTATACATAGGTATAGAGAGGGGATTTGGCGAAATACTAACAAACAAAACCCTATCCCACTATTGGTGGGTACAAACAGAACGAATGGTCAAACGAATGCTAACTAATCGGGATTGGTCGATGGGCCTGTACCACGTGCCCTGATTCTCTGAAAGATTCTACTAAAATTAATAGTATTAGCAACTTGGTCCGTGAGAGCCTTGGAAGTGGGCCACGGAAGATTTCTTTACAAAATAAAAGAGCTCCCAATAAATTGAGGTTATTAAAGCCGTCGCGTACAAACACGATAGGCTCAACACGTACATTGATTTTTATGATCTATTGAATCACAATACATCATACATTTTGGGTGGTTTGAGAGCCATAGCAAAATGAACGTGCCTTGAGAACTGCTATCGAAATTTGTTTTTTTTTAAAAGCACTTCATTTGCATTTTCCAAAAATATCTCGACACAAATCATCCAGAGCGGCGCCGCGGGTCCGCGGTCATTGTTCTGATAGAAGGACAGGCAGCACTAATTGTTCGCGAATTGTTCGAAACCAGATTTATGAAATATATATTTTTTTATTTTACGTCTGTACTTACAAGTAATAGCCTAAATAGATGCCGCGAGTATGTAAATTACTGATTACATACTCGCGGCTCTCCAACCACCCAGATTTCAGCGTGTATAATTATAATAATTATCACAACTTTTGTTGATAATTATGTGTGCAGAACCTCACACTTTGTGGTCCTTGCTGACAACGAAACATTCAAAGTTGTCCTCGGCCTAGTAACTACTGGTGTAGGAAAAGAGATGTACTCACCCACAGGTTAGGATGCGCCAAATAGGGCACGCTCTCAGCCAAGAGGTCGCAAAGAGCCTGCTTCTGCAGCAGGCCGAGTTCTGCGAGGCTCGCCGTCGCGCGAACCGCCTTTGCGATTATCCACTCCGATTGGTCGGTCAAACCCTGCGGGCGTCATATTCACCTTCTTTGCATTACATAATACCACCACCACGACCTGGGGACGTTCATTCCAACACGAAGCCACCAGTATCGGGACTAGAGACGGCGCAAAATGGCCGCTACGGAAGTCTGTTTCCAGACCCCCTATGTCCCTAATGAGAGACAACAGGAACTGATGATGATGACATTACATAAACTCACGCCTGTGTCCCGGGGAGGTAGGCAGAGACCAGGTTCAGTCACTTGCCATGACCCTGACAAACCTCTCTTGCTTCATCCTCTTTTGCTCGTTCTTTCGTCCGTCTGTCGGTCTATCTATATCTGTCTGTCTGTCCATCCATCCGTCCATCTTTCCATCGGTCCGTCTTTCCGGCAGTCCATGCGTCTATCGGTCCCTCCATGTGTCTACCTGCTGCACAAGCGGCTGCAGTATGGGCGCGCAATGCATTCCCACGTAAGCGCAGACGCCGACCACGCTGTCGAAGAAACAGCCTCGGAGAGCCACCTCTTCTTTGTCGTTAAGGAAGGTCACCATGTGTGAGAGGATGACGTCGTTGGCTAAGGGCAGAACATAAATCATCGTAAGAGCAATTTCAAATTAAATCTTGTCAAGAAACTTTTTTTACAAGTTATGTTTTAAGGCGACTAAGGAAATTGAGACTGGCAGCAGCGTCTCCCTGAGATGACAGCATACTGCGATCGCCAACCCGCCTGCCAAGAGTGGCGATTACGGCAAAACCCCTCATGGTTATGAAAACCACGAAGGAGGCCTATGTTCTGCAGTGGGCGTCAAATGGCTGATGATGATGATGAAGAAACTGACAAGTTGCTAGGAAATTTTGATAATGTAGTATTTATTTTATTTGCATAAATATTGCAACGTAACAGTAACTACACCAAAGCGTTACAATATTATAACTGAGCACTAGCTATCAAACATCTTCTAGCATCACAATGGTTTTCAATTGCTATTTTCAAGGTCAGGACTGAGAAAGATAAATATACCAATAGTGTAGTTTAAACTGCCTCGTTGGTATAGCGGCATCACGTCTGGTTACCATGCCGGAGGTGGGCTCGATTGCCACTGGAGGCCGCCGTATATTTGTACACAGGGCCTCAGTCTGGGTGTATTCCCATGCTTGTCCTTGCCTGGTTACCATAGCGCAGAGTATCCTAGTTTGGGGTCAGGACAAGTGATTGTCGATTATAGTAAATTTTGAAAATTAAGAGCTAGTTAAGACATGTAATGCAGGCAAAATCAAATGCACACTTTTTCTTTCTAACGTTCAACATGTTCGTCTTACTTTTCGAGATATTTCTTCGAGAATACTCGAATAAATTTAGATTTTTGCCGGCAGCTCAGGAAAGTGGTGGTGTGGTGCCGGATTAAGAATAGCGTCACTCCATTGCCTTCCGTGGATGTCGTAGAAAGCGACTAAGGAAATTAATTACCAGGTGACGGGCAGCAGCGTCTTCCTGAGATTCCAACCGCATACTGCGATCGCCAACCCGCCTGCCGAGCGTGGCGATTATGGCAAAACCCCTCATGGTCATGAAAACCACGAAGGAGGCCTGGGTCCTGCAGTGGGCGTTAAATGGCTGATGACAAATATTACCATATCCCGAACTGGAATCGGCTGACTGTCGTCTCACTGTCAAATTCCATACTAATTGCTATAGCAAACGTCCGGATTCGGTGTTCTTGGGCCTCAGACTCTTACCTTTCTGTTTCCCGAAGAATATGCAGAGCTTGGTGATGCCGTTCTCGACCAGCGCGCGCTTGACCACCGCTTGCGAGTCCGTTAACAGACTGGACACCATGGAACGGACCTGCCGACAGAACAAACCACTTACGACCCGCAAGAGTCAACTAGGACATCGCTCGGATGACGTAAGCGCGCGGTGCTGACTGAAAAAAGAAATCGTTTGCCGAAATATATTTTATCTACACTCATATCATAATCTTCAAATTAAGAATTCAAAGGTAAACACATATTGACAGGCTTTAAACAATACATAACTTTAGAGAAAATAAAAAAATAAAAGTGTAATATAAAGTTACATTAAAGGTCAGATTTTTTACTTTATGTTACAGTTATTTTTTTAAAGTGTTGCTGTGATCACGGAACAAAACTTAACTTTTTTTTTTAATGTCAAAAGTTGACTCTATAAAAAACCTAATTTAATTTTCGTGGTACCAAAAGTGCAACTAAAAATACCTAAAATTGCGCGCGCAAAACTGAGTGCAGACGAAATTGCGCCATTTTGTTTCAAAAATAACCGTAGATTTATGTATGGTACAAAGCTTGTCAAACGTGTTTTCCTTTAATTCCTTACTTTGAAGATTAAGACATGAGTGTAGATAAAGTAGTGTATGAGACTGCACATAACTTAGTATTAAAACACTCGCGAATGCCTAGTGGGTAGAACATTGGACTCGGAAGCGGGAGACCCAGGTTCGATTCCCAGTACGGGCATCTACCTATGACTTTGTTTTCTAAGTTATGTACATTTTGTGAAGTTATAGTAGCAATACCACTCGCTAACCGTGAAGGAAAACATCGTGAGTAAACCTGAGTGTCCGAGCTATTTACATACCTCAGCGCTTGAAATCGCCAATCCGCGGTGGGCACGCGTGGTGATTTAAGCCCATACTCTCTCTCTGAGAGAAGGCCTGTGCCCTACAGTGGGACGTATATAGGCTGCTTATGATTATCATATTTCTTTATTTTAAATACATACTTGCTGTAAAATAAGAGTTAAGGGGGGTACACAGCTACCTGCGCGGAAAATTCGAACCTCCTCTCATTTTCTCTTAGACAATTTTATTACGCAAAATTATTTACTACTAATCATTTTGAAAAGTAGTTGCGAAAATATTTCATACTAGCTGTTGCCCGCGACTTCGTTCGCGTGGTAATTTTGATGTGTATTTTTCCGGGATAAAAAATAGCCTATGTGCTAATCCAGACTATAATCTACCTCTGTGCAAAATTTCATCCGGATCCGTTCAGCCGTTTTTGCGTAAAAGAGTAACAAACATCCATCCATACACACAAACTTTCGCGTTTATAATATTAGTAAGGATTAAAGAATTAGCGCTTTCGTTGATAAAATGTGGCACTCTAGTCCTGGCAACACTAGCTATGTGTGCTATGTAGTATAGTGTAGATAAGAAGAAAAAACAAGTATGTATTATAAAAACAGTACACACGCCACTTTTTTATGTAGTCTATATACGCTCCACTGCAGGGCACAGGCCATCTCTCAGAGAGAGTATGGGCTTAATAACCACGCGTGCCCTCCGCGGATTGGCAATTTCAAGCGCTGAGGTGTGTTATGTGAACACCTCAGACCCTCAGGTTTTCCCACGATGTTTTCCTTCACTTTAGCGAGTGGTATTGCTACTATAACTTCACAATTTTATTGTAAGTAACTTAGAAAACCAACTCATTGGTACATGCCTGTTACATACATAGCCTAGAAGGCATTGACCCCGATTATTAATCGACGTGTGTCGCTGACAGTGCGCTAGTTAATAGTTTAAGTTTTTGATTTTTTAAAAACTCTCTCAACCTAACATCGGTCGAGTCGCAACTATTATAATAAATAAATTAAAATAAGTATATATCAAGCATTCCTGGTTTCATTGCATCCTCCGCTGTGGCTAATCATAGTTTGCCGGTACACGCCACAACAACAAAACAAAACATAAAGACTGCATAGAAATGTATGTTATCTATCTATATTGTGTATTACTTTGAAACTGTTACCATTTCGTGTAGCGCCGAGAGTTCAGTCTCATAGTTGATGTTCGACGCCTCCTTGCCGCCCATATTCTGCGTCTGATCGAGGAAGCGAACCGCGGTCTCTGCCAGTTTCGCTGCAAGAAACAAACATAATAAAAAAAAACGGCCAAATGCGAGTCGGACTCGCGCACGAAGGGTATCCGTACCATTATCTATACAACCTTACACGAAGATTGAATTTAAGAACAGCGCCATCTATAGAAACCAACAAGAAGCGTTTAACATTGACATTTAACGACATGACATCGGCAACCTGTGAAGGTTACTAGATGGCCGCTAGATGGCGAGCGCTGTCTTTAGACAACGTTTGTTGTATGGGAGCCCCCCTTAAATACTTATTTTATTCTGTTTATAGTATTTGTTATTACAGCGCCAACAGAAATACATTATCTGTGAAAATTTCACCTGCCTAGTTATCACGGTTCATGAGATACAGCCTGGTGAGACAGACAGACGGACAATGAATTCTTAGTAATAGAGCCCCGTTTGGCACCCTTCGGGTACGGAACCCTAATAAAAAAATATAAAAGGAAAAAAAGTATTTATTGGCTCATCAAAAACCAACTTAAAAAAAGTAAGGCTTAACTAGGTTATGACATAAAGTAAGGCAAAAGGCAGTTTATGTAAGGACTGTTCGATGTGCGATTTTTCACATTAGAAATGCTATGCCGTGCTCATACATAGTTTGGTACAAACACTCGACACTATTTTCTTCTGATCATTCTATATTTAGAATAAATCCATGAGAAAGAGGCGGAATGAAAAGTAGAAATGAACGAAAAGTGAACCTTCTGATTTCACAGTAAATCGTCGCTTGCATTACGCTCGCACTTGATCGAGAAGATGAATATGAAAGTGAAAGGTGCAGAATGAACGAAAAGCGAACTTTATAATTTTGGATTCAAGCACCCGCTACAATAGCCGTGAACTTAATCGAGTATGACAGTTATTTTTAAAGCTTCATGAGAGTCACTAAGGAACGTAAAAGAAACATCTTCTTTTACAGATCGTTTTAAAAAAGTGTCTCAATAATGTTATAATGATTTTTAGGACCCATGACCGAAAACTCAGCGAACACGCAGCGGTCGGAAGCCATCGCTAAGGAAATAAAGAAGGGAAGAACGAAAGAAACAGTGAAAGAAGTAATAAAGGAAGGAAAAATTGAATGGCTTTATTTATAGTCACCGATATTATTAGTGAGCGCGATCCGTGGCCCGTGCGCGGCACAAGCTCCGGCAACACGTACTCGGGGAACAGGCCGCATCAGCGCCAGCGAAGGAACAAAGGAAAGAGCGAAGAAAAGAACGAATGAAAGATCAAAAGAAAGAACGAATGAACTAAAGAACTGTATACTCACTGATGTTGTCGGCGAGCGCGAAAGAGAGCACGGCACAGAGGAGCGAACGAAAGAATATAAAAAACAAAAGAATGCCAGAAGGAACGAAAGATTGACAGAAAGAAGGAATGACAGAAACAACGATCGAAAGAAAAGAAAAGGAAAGAAAGAACGAAGGAAATACATACATACATACATAAACTCACGCCTGCATCCCAGAGTGGTAGGCAGAGACCAGGGACTGCCACTTGCTACGATCCTGACAGATCACTTTCACTTCCTCAACATTAATTAGTCGTGCATGCGAAGGAGATAATGAATGAAAAAACGAACAAAAGAATCTAAGAACGAAAGAATGAATGAGAAAATAAAAGAAGGAAAGAATGAATGAAAGAATCAGGGATCGAAAGAATGAAAGAACGAGCATAGGAAAGAACAAACGAAGCCTAAACTCAAGACTCACCGATATTATTAGCCAACGCGATCCGCGGCTGGTGCGAGGGAAGGAAGAACGAAGGAATGAAAGAATCAATGATCGAAAGAATAACAGAACGAACGAAATTATAGATGAAAAAACGAAAGAACAAGAGAATGAAAGAATCAAAGATCGAAGGAACGAAAAAACGAACGAAAGAATGAAAGACCAAAAGGAAGAACGAAAGGAAGATTGGATGAAGGAACGAACGAAACAATGGACGATGGAACAAAAGAACTGTACGAGTACACTCACCGATATTATTGGCCAACGCGATCCGCGGCTGGTGCGCGGCGTCGACCGCTCGCGGCGCCAGCTCCGGCAGCACGTACTCGGGGAACACGCCGCGGTCGGCGGCCGGCGGCGCCGCCACCAGCGACAGCGCGCGCGCCGCCGCCTGCACGCCCGCCGCGCGCACGCGCGGGACCGAGTCGTGGGTCAGGTGGATCTGCGGCCAAGGCGTGTTATTTTTAGGGCTCCGTACCCGAAGGGTGCCAAACGGGACCCTACTACTGAGACTTCACTTTCCGTCTGTCTGTTCGTCTGTATCTCATTAACCGCGATAGCTGGACAGTTGAAATTTTCACAGATGATGTATTTCTGTCGCCGCTATGACAACAAATACTAAAAATAAATATTTAAGGGCCCCCCTTAAACAAACGTAACTTAAACAAACGTTCCCGTAGAACAAACGTAATTTTTTTGCCGTTTTTTTGCTCGATATTAATAACGGCAACAGGTAGACGCTTGAAATATTCACAGAATATTTAGTTCTATTTTTGCTTCAAAAATAAATAATTAAATTAACACTAAATAAATATTTAAAGGGGGTTCCCATACAACAAACGTGATTGTTTGCCGTTTTTTCTCGATCTTTGTGTCTAATGTTGTACAGATAATGGTATGGACCCTTCATGCGCGAGACCGACTCGCAATTGGCCGGTTATATTAATTAGTGTTCCGTGCCTCAAAAGAAAAACGGAACCCTTATAGGACCACTTTCTTGTCCGTCCGTCTGTCTGTCAAGACCCTTTATCTCGGGAACACGTGGAGGTATCGAGTTGAAATTAAAACCGTACAAGCTGTGAAAACATCAAACTGCTAAGTTATCGTAAAAAAGCTACGGCCGTTTATGCCACAAAAACGTATATTTCGACACTCTCAAGGGAATCAAAATTTACAGGGTACTTTCCGTTGACCTAGAAGCATGAAATTTGGCAAGTAATATCGTCGTATACTACAAGTACAGGGCAAAATCATTAAAAAAAATGTCTTTGAAGTTCGGGAAAAGCTCGGAAAAACTGCGAGACTACAAATTTGTACGGGACCCTCGGTGAGCGAGTCAGACTCGCACTTGTTTTTGTTTTATTTATTATCTATGGAAAACCAACAGCTGATAAACAATACAGACTTATAAAACTGATGATGATCTCCGCGTCGTGTCCGACGACAGCGAACGTCAGTACTTCCTGGCGTGTGCTCTTAGGTGGCTGCAACATCCGAACTTCGTCTTAAAGGTTCGGTTGCATTCAGCGCAGTAGAACTGTTCGTTTTCATTATAAGTATAGGTGTAGGCGGTAGGGGAATTAGTGAACCAACGGGCATTGTTGCAAACTTGAATCGCTCGTAGCCCCGGCTGCCTGAGTGATCTTAAACGATCACGAAGGTTAAGCAACACTGGGCGCGTTCAGTGCATGGATGGGTCGCCGTCTATGCCTAACGCTAGTGGCATTTTTCCGAGCGGTTCCGTGCTTCGCAAGGCACATTAAGCTGTTGGTGCCGGCTGCCGTCGATAGATGGCAGTCGTTAAGCCAAGTCAGAGGCCTTAGGGCGGCTTGACAACTTCTGACAGTAGATGAGCCACTAGTCTACAAGCCTCCACCAATCCGGACTTGGCCCCCGTGGTGGAGTATGGCCTATACCTTCCTCAGGGAAGAGACTCGTGCCCCTCGGTGGGGACATAATGGGTTGATGATGAAGACGAGTAAACATAATGCTACAATTCATCATAATCATCATCATCATCAGCCATTTGACGCCCACTGCAGGACCTAACCATGAGGGGTTTTGCCATAATCGCCACGCTTGGCAGGCGGGTTGGCGATCGCAGTATGCGGTTGGAATCTCAGGAAGACGCTGCTGCCCGTCTCCTGGTAATGTATTTCCTTAGTCGCCTTCTACAACATCCACGGAAGGATATGGAGTGACGCTATTCTTAATCCGGCGCCTCACGGACGATTATAAATTAATAATATTCACTGATTTCTTGTAATTTCGTGTATGACTAATTCGACCTTCTAACGTCTTCGTTTCACATGTGATAATTCATTACATGATATTTTTGATTGAAAAACGCTAACATATTCACATTTCGATATTTCGTAAAAACAAATGATAATGATATATCCTCTTTTACATTTCAACAGAGGAGTCTTTTTAAATTTGATTATTTATAGAGTTCCTTTATCGCGTCATGGTATCACTAAAAACTGACAGCTCCTAGGATCTCAGTTGATGACGTTCTTCCATGCATGACATACTTCCGGTTTCGTAGAGTCAGATTTTCCCGAAAAAAAAATAATATAAAAACAGACTTTTTTATTTTTTAGGACAATGCCCAGTTCCTACAGTTGTAGGAATTCATACCACCATTCATCCCACTATAATTTATGTTACGGCTAAATATTGAATATAAATTGAAGGAAATTATGTTGAAGTAGGTAAATATTGGCTGAACTAGTCTTGAATACTATGTTCAGGACTCGTTTAGCCAATCTATTTTTTTATTGTGTACAACAAAATAAATAAGTACATTATATATAAATGCTGACTTGCACCACTCTCTTAGGCATGGCTTGAATAGCATTTAACTAAAACTAAAATTCTTAATATAAGTTCGATTTCAATGGCGACTTTGAGCACTGACGTCAGGGTGGTGCGGGTAGAGCCGCTAAGTTAACGTAGTTAAAATAGAGCTGTAAAAGACTGATTCTAAACCATAGGAGCGTAACGCCAACAAACTGCACCGCAGTTTGGCGAAATTCGTAAAAAAAATGGTCGTAATAGTACATTATGATACAAGTGTGGTATGTTGGTCATTACACTCGAGTCGGTTTTTAAGCCTGAGCCGAAGGCGAAGGCTTAATGGAGACGAGAAGTGTAATGACCAATGCTCACGTGTTTCATACGACGTTTTTCAACACATTTGCGAGGAAAAGTAAATAAAAAAACAACACTAACGAAATGCAATACTGTGAATAAACTTAACAAACAGAAACCCATTTAAAAGATGGCGGCCGCAATTTTATTTTTTCACGCGCTCAGCGCTGCATGCGCGCGCAAGTCTGAGATAAGGGCACCGGCAAAGTAGTTAATCAGCCACATATTTAAAAATTTTGAAATTGGGTATTTATAGGTAAAAATACACCGTCAAAATATAAATACCAACAAGCTAACAAGCAGTTTCATGAAATTCTTTAATTATTTATCACATTTTGAATTTAATTTTATATTTACGCAAATAACTACTTAGCTGTTTTCGAAACATTAATACTTCTTGCTAATATTTAAAAAGATATGTAATGAAAAGGCACTAGTGCGATAATGTAATGTAAAAGGCACGGCATGGGTAATATTCTGCATTATCAGTGTAAATACGCTGTAATAAGACCTACTTTACGAGCAGGTGTGTTGAAAAGGTCTTTAATAATAAAAAAAAATTTTTTTAGGAGAATAAACTGAAGTTTGAATTAAATCAAATCAAATCAATTTTTTTTTATTCAAAGTAGCACAGAAACTGCGACTTAATGAACGTTACAAGTTAAACTAGGTGTCCATTTCAAAATCTAGATAATTTTGGAGAAAAAATGGACAAAAAAAACTCCAAACTTAGTCTTTTCATGCATTGAACTGGCTTTAATTCCAGACATCATTGTCATCAAAATAATCTTTAATGTTATAGTAGCTTTTTTGGCACAAAGTGTGCTTCACACATTTTTTGAACCGGTCGATGTTAAAACCTCGGTGTTTGTAGTTTGTAGTTAACCGCTGGACCAACGAGGCATTCAATAAATAAATACATAAATTGTTTAATTTCATTAACCTGTTATGTTATGACCTTGAAAAGAACACTTTAAGACCATCGTTATGGTGGTCCGATCGGGTTCTTTAGAATTCTACAGATTAAAAGAACTTGACGTAATTTACAGTTCAATAATGACGAATAAACTCACGATGTAGGGCAGGATCCGGTCCAGGATAGTCTCCGAGGTGGAATTCTCGCAGAGTAGCTGAAGGATCTCGAGCGCGCGCAGTTTGGACGTGCAGTGGTGCAGGCCCCGAATGCAGGACGTCACCAGGGACGTAATCAGGACCAGCCCCTCGCGGTCCGGCCCTGGCTCTTCGGTCGGCGGGGGGGTCTCGTCTGGCTCCTCCATCTGTGAACGGAGATAAGCTCCATAAATGTGCTCCAAATAAAACAATGTCAAAGACGTTAACTCTTAGTTTTAGTCTGATTTCTAAGGTCAGCGCCTAAAAACTGGAAAGATAAATAAATATTGCTATGAGAGGAGAGAAAATATGTTCTTTTTCATTTGAATCTTTTTGGTGACTTTGCTAACATACTATGACAGCTATCCTCCGCCATTTTGTTTTTTCGTGACGTCAGATATCCAGTGACATTCGTGCAATCGTCGATACCTGTCATTTGTCACTTGACGGTGAAACATACAGACACGAGGGTTGCGGTTCTTCTAAGATACCGTTAGATTACGGAGGCGGGTATTTAGCGGTATATTTATTTCATTTTTATTTTATTATAATGGGAAAACTTACTGCTATGAAAAAGATACATTACAATTGAAATAAAGACGGAGATCCAATCACAAGTTTTCACTGCTAGAAATATTATAGTAGAAAATGCCAATATTTACATTCACATTGACTATTGTTTCTGTAATTGTTTTCTCGTGTGTACAATAAACACTATTCTTATCTTGTTATCTTATCTTATGCCTAAGTAGGTAAGTTAGCAATGTTTAAATGTTATATCATCAGTCAACAGTCCTAATATAAACTTACCTCTGTGACTTTCAAATTCAGCACTTTGAACCCATCCTTCTTGTAATTATCAATGTTCTCGGGCGGTTTCTCCGTGGTTTCCTCAACGAGATCCTTGTAATTCTTTGTATCGGAGGGTTGCGTGAATATCTTGATGATGTTGCGAATGTCCTGATGGATGCGCAGGATCTTCTCGTCAGGAGGCAGGATCGGTTGCGCGGAGAATATCAGCATGTACGATTGGAGGAACGAATAGAAGTACTCGGGGAATAACCTGGGGAGGAGTTTTAAGTAAACAGTGTCCATTGAAGGAAAGAGGCCTACTCTTAAACAGGTGAGATTAATCACCAGCGACCATCATCAGCGATCAGAGTCAAACAAAATAAAAATAAATATTTTCATGGACAGAAATACACCTACATCCAACCCAACAGGGGAGGAATATGGGTTGACGGACACGTTTTTTATTTGTAAGATTCGTATAGCTCTGTAAACCATTTAATCTTGCAATTATTATTTTTTCTTGTCTTGTGTCCCACTCCAGAGCAAAGCCGGTGTTAATCAACAGGTATTCGGTACCTATGGGTGCCTATGGTAACTGAGGTATAAAAGGAATGACTTTATTGTGGTAGATTTCTGGTCAGTACCGATGATTAATAGCCGTGCCAACTAATCAATCAATATTTCCGCACTCGTCCACTGCTGGACATTGGCCCTACCCCAAGGCACGCCACTTTATTCATTCCTCGGCCATCATCATCAATCAAGCTGCGACCAGGGCCTCGATTCCGTTAGTGCATTGTAGTATAATGACATGTACACTGTCGGGTCACGTGACATGTTTTTTCATACCATTGACGCCTAGAAGGTTTGATACGTGTGCCCGCGTAGACTTAAAGCAGCCATGAAATGAAATCGCCATGTTCATGCAGTTGTCATGTTACTACAATGCATTAACAGAATCTAGGGGCAGTAATATGCCTCAGATGATCGTAAATAGTTATGTATTTCCATTATAACATTGTGTATAGAGCCAGCAGAAGAATTGACTGATTGATGGACGTCTATGGATGCAGCTGGCACCAAATCGACCATAAAAATGTAACTAGATGGCGTTGCGTGTATTTTACATCGCGACAGAAAACCATTTTCTCTAGGCCTCCATTTGTTTTGTTAGACTATTGGGAGACATATTGAGGGAATATTAGACTGACTGATTGATCGACTAATGTAAGAACACGGCAGAGACATAGTCGGTGAACGCAGCTTGCGCCAAAAATATTTATTTCTCGTTAGATGGCGCTGTGTGTATTTTACCTTGCGCTATCATTTTATCTTTGGTATAATAAACGATATAGATTTGTAAGCTGATGATTCTCCAATCTGAATAAATAAAATAAATAAATCAAATCAAATCAAATTTCTGCCTCCATTTATATGCTTAACTTATCTTTGGATTGAGCAATAGGATAAATCAATTCAATCAAAATTTCAATTGAAATTGCTATAAGCAATAAGGCCGCCAATTGTACTGTATCGTTGTAAGTATTTTATGTTTCTGTTTTTCCTGGTGTACAATAAAGAACATTGTTAGCTTCTTCTTCTTCTTGTTATTAATTAGTTCGTTGATTGACACACGTGCCGCGATACTCGTCCCGGTAAATCTCGACGGAGCGCTTCTCCCGCGGGTCTCGCTCGGTCATGGACATGAGCAGGACCTTGAGCCGGGACTCGGCCGTGTCCGGCAGACATGGACGGCGGGCTCAATTATTTCTCACTAGATGGCGCTGTGCGTATTTTACCTCGCGATATCATTTTGTCTTTGCCTCTATTTATTATGTTCAATCACAATTTTCTATTTATTCTAATAATTTTCAAATGAGTGGTTGATTGACTCACGTGCCGCGACATTCGTCAAGGTAAATCTCGGCGGAGCGCCTCTCCCGGGGGTCTCGCTCGGTCATGGACATGAGGAGAGCCTTAAGCCGGGGCTCGGCTGTGTCCGGCAGAGACATGGTCGGCGGGCGCGGCTCGCCGGTGCGGTAGGCCAGAAGCCCCGGCAGGTCCAGCGCTGGAGTGCCGTCGTTCCAGAGCTCGAAGAGGGCGCAGCTGGGGGATGTACGTAAATTAATACAGGTCACAGAAATGTATATCAAAGTAAAGAATTTACATTCTGCTTGTTGAGTGTCAATGTATGTTAAAATCCAAGTGATACTCAAGGTATTCTACTCACCAACACAAACAACATTTGCTATAGGGATTTTAGAAAGACATTTATTGGGACGAATTAACTCATCACAAGAAAGAAAAGGCATAACAAGTAACATAAATACAAGGGAAAAACAAGTCACATAAACACAAGATAGGACAAAGCAAAGTAAAAGATTTTGCAGATCTCAAAAAATGAGAAAAATCAAGTTACTCCAATAATAAAAAAAACTTGTGTGTGGTGAGGGAAATCATGAAGAGAAGTCAGTTTACGGTAGCTGAAGAAGATTATGATGAGATTATTGGAATTCTTCATGATTTAGTGCGCATAACACAGGAGTAGTTCAATTCATAAGCAGTCTATATACGTCCCACTGTAGGGCACAGGCCTTCTCTCTCTCACACACACACACACACACACACGCACGCACGCACGCACGCACGCACGCACGCACGCACGCACGCACGCACGCACGCACGCACGCACGCACGCACGCACACACACACACACACACACACACACACACACACACACACACACACAGAGAGAGAGAGAGAGAGAGAGAGAGAGAGAGAATAGAAAGAGAGGGAGAGAGAATAGAGAGAGAGATAGTATGGACTTAATCACCATGCGCGGCCACCGCGTATTGGCGATTTCAAGCTCTGAGGTATGTGAATAGCTCAGACACTCAGGTTTCCTCACGACGTTTTCCAAGTTTTATTTGTAAAGTTATATTAGCAATAACACTCGCTAACGGTGAAGGAAAACATCGTGAGTTCAATTCGTTATATATAACTATTATTATTATTATTACACTTTATTGCACACGCGAAAACACAATACAGGGAAGGTCACAAAAGCAAATACATGTACAAAGGCAAGCTTATCTCTGTGAGAGATTTCTTCCAGCAAGCCTTGGGGAGTCGGAGCATAGGTGTGAAACGGGTCTAAGCACGTGCACATGATACTTAAATATTTACACAAATAACAAAATAATATTAATATACTTAAATGCCAATAATGAACAGAATATACTACATGAACAATCAAAGAAAACTATCCTACTTACCCAGCCGAGAAGATGTCCATGCTGGGTAGAAGCTCGCCCACTTTGCACGGGGACTCACTCAGCAGCAGTCCGCCAGATTTGTCGTCTCCCTGCGAGTGAAGAGTAGTTTTTAAAACTGCAAGTGTTTTTCAATGAAATTCAATTGTATTCCAAATACAGCATTTTAAAACTCTTGAGTCTTAGTTATGGAATGCTATTGTATCAGTATAGTTAATTATACTTTAATTGCGTAAGAAAATGGTGTAGAATTATGGTAATATAAACATGGCAACATTGCCAAAACTTACTTTCTACTCAAAAATATTAAACCTCTTTTTAAGTGTGAAACTATAAACCTTAGAAAGACTTGCCACAGCCGGCGGCGCGACGAGCCAAAGAAGTACCTGAAGTGGGTGACTGAAAGAATGAATGAGTCACAAACAATCAATCACTGATTGTTTGAAAGAGTGAGTGAATGACGCACCGGCGGGCGATGACGGTGCGCGCCGACGAACCGCTCGTGCGCGACGTGTCGAACAAGTAGCTAAAGTGGGTATGTGAGTGAGTGAGTGAGTGAGTGAGTGAGTGAGCGAGTGAGTGAATGAGTGACGCACCGGTGAGCGATTGTCGGGCGCGCGGACGAACTGCTCGGGCGCGACGTAGCACAGCCGACGGCGCGACGTATCGAAGAAGTAGCTAAAGTGGTCGAGTGAGTGAGTAGGCCAGTGTATTAGTGAGTGAGTGACGTGCGAAAAAATAGCTGGAGTGTGTGAGGGAGTGAAGCAATGGCGGGCGATGGCCGGGCGCGCCGACGAATTGCTCGGGGACAAAGTAGCCCAGGCAGCGGCGCGACGTATCGAAGAAGTAGCTAAAGTAGGTTAGTGAATGAGTGTGTGAGTGAGTGAGTGAGTGAGCGAGTGAGCGACTGAGTGAGCGAGTGAGCGACTGAGTGAGCGAGTGAGCGACTGAGTGAGCGAGTGAGCGACTGAGTGAGCGAGTGAGCGAGTGAGTGAGTGAGCGAGTGAGTGACGCACCGGCGGACGATGGTCGGGCGCGCCGACAAACCGCTCGGGCGCGACGTAGCACAGCCGGCGGCGCGACGTGTCGAAGAAGTAGCTGAAGTCGGCCGGATTGTCGTCCGGCAGGAAGGTCGGCTTGAACGACGCGATGTCCGTAAGGAGGACCCACAGCCATGACGTCACCATGATGTTCTCCAGCTAAGGGGAGACGGTTATTTCAATACATAACACGATTCATGGTCCACAACAGAGAGGGATTGACCTGGTTGCCCCGCTCACACAATATAGACGGCCGTAATGTGTCAGCGGGAGACGAATATGACTCCCGTGGTTGTGGTCGTTCCCGAAATTTTGGTAGCGCTTGTAATTAAATCGTAGAAACAATCTCGTTTCTCCTGTCGTAATATGTGTGCCGTAAGTCTTTCGTTCCGACTTTGCCTGTCGTGTTCAGATTTATTTTTTCCGCGTTCGAAGTCTTGTTGGAGAGAACCGAAAACATTTGGATCCATTAATATATCATAATATTTTGTAAACTTTTTTGACAAACAACTTAAATTTGATTACTTATTGCTTAACGTGTATTACGATTTCTTTCAACGGTTTGTTTATTTATACCTCACATCACATGTTCTCTTCACGATTGATTTGTTTTTTTTTTTTGACGTTCGTGTATTTTGTTTGTGTACCTTCGTGTTTACTTTGTGTTTCTGTGACAATACGGTATTTGACACGATCAACAATAAATTATTTCATATGCTCGATTAAAACAAAAATTACAAAAAGAAACGGAATATGTATCTCTTTTAGTCAATTACTAGTTATTTTTAATAATTTTTTAAATAGATTAAACATAAAAAGAGTGCTCTGAAATGTGACGTCATAAGCAAGTATTTTCATACAAAATTCTGTTTTAAAAGTAACTCATTTGATATTTTGTCAAATACCAAATTTAAATAAATGTCTTCTTTCTTTCTTTCTTTATTTGTTGGGAAAGCTTAATGAGATCAAATATAATAAAAAACATTCTCAAACTCTCTTTAGTATTCTCGCTCTTTAGTAAAAAGTTTATATGTATGTTTTAACTTTAATTAACTACCTAATTGCATACTTAACTAGCTTAGCGTAAAAAAATATGAGGTAGGGCGGCAGTTAGGTAAATATGTACCGAAGGGGAAAAAATGCCTGATTAAAAGTTGCTAAATGAGAAAAGGTTTAACAAAAAAACAATAGAAATGACTGCAAATTTGCAAAATATCAATAAATGTGCACACATGTCATAAAGCTAATAAAAACCAATACCTACACAGTACACACCTATGTAAAGATTACTATAAAACGCACAACAAATCCAATGGAGCGAAAGAAAATGTGCGATTGCGAAAAAAAATAAAAGAGCGCGAAACCAAGACAAAAAAAGTTTATCATGTGCAAAGAGGTCAATGCTATGCTTTAGTAGTATAGGTACTGACCTCCATGTTCGCCGATAGGTAGGCACCATGAAGGTACATAAAAGCATTTGGTAATTCTACCTGTGTAAAAGTTGTATGGACCCTGTTGATGCTCCTTTAATTTTATGTATGTAGCCTATAGCCTATACAATGTCTCAGTGCAGGGCACAGGCAGGCCTCCTCTCAGAGAGAAAGTATGGGCTTAATTACCACGCGTGCCCACCGCGGATTGGCAATTTTAACCACTGAGGTACGTAAGCACCTCAATCGCTCAGCTTCCCTCACGGTGTTTTCCATCACTAGTGGTATTGCTACTACATCTTTACAAATGTATGCTCATTAATTCCATCAATCAATCAGCCCATACTTGGCCACTGCCGGACAAAGGCCACCCGGAAGGCACGCCACTTCCTTCTTTCCTCGTCCACCCCCATCCAGCTGCTGCCAGCGATCTGCCTCAAATCGTCGGTCCAGCGAGCTGTCCTACGCTGCGTTTGTCAGTTCATGATCTTCACTCGAGAACCTTCGCACACCATCGGCTCTTCGGCTAATGAAGTAATAGTATTATGTGTATTTTACACATTCATACATATACTGACGCCTGTATCCCAGAGGGGTAGGCAGAGACCAGGGACTGCCCCCTGGCCCGATCCAGACAGATCACTTTCGCTTCATCAACATTCATTAGTCGTTGCGTGCACGCACGCCGGTTTCGGGTATCTTGCCCTTTGCTAATACATTCCCTATTTGCTCGAAGTACGTCCGCCTGGGACGTCCCGTACCGGCCCTTCCACCCACATTCGCTCCGTATATTTGTTTCGTCAATCTTTCTTCCTTCATCCTCTCCACATGTCCAAACCAACGCAACATTCCTTTCTCAATTCTAGTCACTACATCCTCTTTCAGTCCACAACGTTCTCTAATCAAACTATCGCGTATCCTGTCCTTCAAAGTAACACCAAATTTAATTAAAATATACTTCTCAAGGACCTCATTTCTACTGCATTAATCCTACTTTCTTGCTTCTTTTGCCATACCCAGGTGTTGGGACCAGCACTCCATTATGGATAGCCAATCTAGCTCTTTGGGATATGTTTTGGCCACTCACAAAGGAGTGCAACGCACCGTTTACACAATTTCCCGCGTTTGCTCTTCTTTCTATATCTCGTTACCAATAATACACACAGTATTTTATTTACACACATAACACATTAGTTTATTTTATTAAAAAAAAATGTTAATAAAATAAACTACATAATACTCGTAGCAACCCACCTTGATGTCCCCATGGCAAATGCCGAGCCGATGCATCGTGTGTAGAGCGTACAGCACTTGGAATGTCAGCCATTTGCGTTCCAGCGTCGTTAAGAAGGGCCGCGTCGACATACGATCGTAGACGCTACATTTGCAGTACTCGCGTAGTAACAAGCCCGCCTTGTCCGTTAGCTGGAGGCAACAAACAAACCATTTATATTACTAAATTAGCAAGTACAAAAAACGGCTGCACGGACAGGCGATCACAGATGCTACTTTAACAGTACTTGCGCAGAAACAAACCAGCTTCGTCCGTCAATTGGGGGCAACAAACAACCAATACGTTAGGGCGAGGAAGAGGTGCATGGACAATATGGACATAGGTACGATCGTTGACGCTGTATTTGCAGTACTCGCGCAGTAACGTGCCAGCTTTGTGCATGAACTGGAAGCATCAAACCAATACGTTAGGGCTATCCCTACGGGTGCACGGACATGCAGCCGTTGATGCTGTATTTGTAGTACTCGCTACTGTACAGCGAGAACTACAAATACAGCGTCAACGATTTTGTCCGTCGGCTGGAGGCGGTAAAGAACCAATATATTGGGCGAGAAAGTGCTGCGTGGATATACGATCGTAGACACATTTTTTGCAGTACTCGCGCAGTAACAAGTCACATTAGCTACATTGGGACAAAAGGGCTGTAAGGACGTGCGGCGTAGGCTGCATTAGTGGTCATCGCGCAATAACAATCCAACTTAACACGGCAGGCTGCGCAGTCATCATCATCATCATCAGCCATTTGACACCGATTGCAGGACATAAGCCTCCCGCATGGTTTTCCAAGCTTCCCGGTTTGTGCCGCCCGCATCCAGCGACTCCCCGCCACCGCGACCAGGTCGTCAGACATTTAATACAGCAATTTTACTTCAATATAACAAATAACACATTGTGTTAGACCAAATTTTGGTGATTTCTAAAATAAATAAATTAAAAATTAAAAAAAGTTTATTGTCCATCGGATAAACTTTTTTATGTTTTATTTTTATTTATTAGAAAGCGCCAAAATTCTAAGCTCAAATTTTATAGTTATGCATTTAACGGGTCTAGTCTCGATCTCATTTATTCAAGGTCAGGACTTAGGAGGTTAAAATTCAACTGTCCCTCTAATAGAGAGAGAGAGAGCCTCAGCGCTCCGTACTCACAATGACCCTCTGAAACGGCAGGCAATTGAACGCGCTGGCGAGCCGCTCCTTGATCTTGAGGATCCGCTCCCGGTGCTCGGCCAGCGGCAGGGACGGGTCGTGCACGGCGAACACCTTAGCCACCACTAAGCCCTCGCGGCAGCGCGCGCGCGCAACTTTTAAGAAGCGCGTCGAGCCCAGACTGTAAGGATTATTTTGTAAAGGCATTGGCATATCCGGGGATTTTTTACTGGGGTCTTTTATTGTCAAAGTAAAAAAAAAATTATTCAAAGTAACACAGAAACTGTGACTTATTGAACGTTACAAGAAAAACTAGGTGTCCGTTTCAAAATCTAGATCATTTGGAGAAAAAACTCAAAAAAAAAACGTCTTTTCAAACATATTCCTTAATTAACAGAGTTTACATCTTCTAAAAACCTAGTACTAGAATGCATTGAACTGGCTTTAATTCCACACATCTTTGTCATCTAAATAATCCTTAATGCTATAGTAGCCCTTTTGGCATAAAGTGCGCTTTAAACATTTTTTGAACCGCACTTCAGGCAAGCTTATTATATCTTCAGGGATCTTATCGTAAAAACGTATAAAGGATAAAGGATGTATTAACATTTGCCAGCCTAAATCTTGGGAAAGAAAGTTTATGTTTACTTCTAGTATTTACAGTGTCTTGGCTACCTACGGTTTTAAAATTACTTATATTTTCCTGACGTACATAATATGCAAAAGTAATGGTAATTTTTTTTTACTTTTATTTATTCAGGTTTAAAAAACTTCCATTGGTTAAAACTTAATAGGCTTTATTTTAGTTTTAAATTAGTAAATTCTATTCAATAACCCATGAACAATCTTAGTTCATTATAGAATGCATCAATTGTGTGATTTAGCCGTGAAATGTGGTGCGTTATATATTTTTTTGTAGTAAAAAAAGTATTGCATGGCAAAGTACTCTTGTGTGTCAATAAAAGTTCAATATTATAAAACCGGCCAAGTGTGAGGCGGACTCGCGCACGAAGGGTCCCGTACCATTAAACATTAATTTATCATTAAACATTAATTTATCATTAAACATTAATTAAGACCTTTAGATCCGATTTCAGAACAGCCCCATCTATAGAAACCAACAAGAAGCGTTTAACATTGACATTTAACAACATGACATTGGCGCTGTGAAGGTTACATAGATGGCCGCTAGATGGCAAGCACTGTCTTTAGACAATGTTTGTTGTATGGGAGTTCATTAAATATTTATTTTATTCTGTTTTTAGTATTTGTTGTTATAGCGGCAACAGAAATACATCATTTGTGAAAATTTCAACTGTCTAGCTACCACAGTTCATGAGATACAGCCTGATGACAGAGAGACGGACAGAAAGACAGACAGAAAGACAGACAGACGGACAGAAAGACAGACAGACGGACAGAAAGACGGACAGTGAAGTCTTAGTAATAGGGTCCCCTTTGGCGACAGAACCCTAAAAACAATTATTTCCTTAACAATTTATCAAGTCATCATTATAGGGTATGCATCTGTGCATATCCTAGCAAAAGACCATAAAAAGCTGAATGAAGAAAATGCACATGTAGGTTTTTTATGTACAATTTGGCAATATATGTTAAAAAATGCCTCATTGGTCTAGCAGCATGAGATTTAACTACCATGCCTGTGGTTGTAGGTTCAATTCGCACTACCATACTTATTAGTATTAAGTACAGGGTGGCGCAATAGAACGTGCATATTGCATCATCTTTTTTCGCGGGGTATGCAGTGCGGGGGCGGGGGGAGCTTAGCGTGATTGGATAGCGGCACTCGTAGAATTTTAGTAACCATGAGTCACTTCGACGGGAAGCGTCGCGCTTTTTGTGTTCGCACGTTTTACGAAAACGGTCGTTCATACATATCGACAAGACGACTATATTGTTCTGAATATGGATTAACACACATTAAAGAAGCTCCTAGTGCAAATTTAATTAAAATATGGATTAAGCGTTTTGAAGAGACTGGTTCCACGTTTAAACCACCTGCAAAAGGCCGACCAAGAACTTCTAGGACCACAGACAATATTGAGAAGGTGATGGAATCAGTACGAGAAAATCCTCAAGTGTCTACTCGGAAGCGATCGGCGGCTTTAAACTTGTCGCGACGAAGTTTACAACGAATTTTGCATTTAGATCTTAAACTGCATCCTTATAAGCTTCAGTTAATACAGGAATTGAAAGAAACTGACTTCGCAGCAAGGTTGGCATTTGCTGAAGAAATGCTTAATCGATTTTCCAATTTTAACAACATCCTTTTTTCTGACGAGGCTCATTTTCATTTAAATGGGTTCGTAAACCGACTAAATTGTCGTTATTGGAGCGACGAGAATCCAAAAATTAAACATCAAAAACCACTGCATAGTCAGAAAGTAACGGTATGGGCAGCAATTTCAAGCAAAGGAATAATTGGCCCTTTCTTCTTTGAAGATTCACGAGGACGAAACATCACCGTTAACACCGAGCGCTATGTTGCGATGTTAGAAGGTTATTTGACTCCAGAACTCGCGAGATCAAGCATAGCTAATACGAGGACTTGGTTCCAACAAGACGGAGCGACCTGTCACACATCAAATGACTCTATGGCGGTTGTAAGACGGATGTTTCCTGCCAGATTAATTTCCAAAAGAGGTGATATCCCTTGGCCCCCACGTAGTCCTGACTTGACGCCTCCCGACTTTTTTTTGTGGGGATACCCCAAACATAAAGTGTATATGAACAATCCGAAGAACATCAGTCAGCTAAAGGAAAATATCCATTGGGAAATGGCAGCAATCACCCCAGATTTACTGAGAAAAGTTTTCACAAATCTACATACGCGTTTAGAGTAGTGCCGTCTTCGAGAGGGCCGTCATTTAGATATTATTTTTAAAAAATAAACCTAATTTAAGTGCCTAATCATCCTATTTTTTATTTCAACTATACCTTTTGTATTTATTTTTTTAGCCTATACTTAATAAATGCACATTCTATTGCGCCACCCTGTATTAAGCTCGCCTTTGTTGAGGCAAGGCTTTGTAATGGCCAGGAGGTATTTATATACCTCAGGACTTGCTACGTACAGTAGCCCAACTATGAGGCGTGTGGAAATCTCTAACTAGAACTAGAACCGTAGTAAGCCTACCTACTCAGGGTAGTCTATACCAAAATGCCAAATACTGATGCTACAAACTTATCTATCAACAGACTAGTACAGAAAATAGCCCATAATATTCCTACACATTAGTATATAACATAGCCTGGGAGACCGTGGTATGGCTGAGATGCTCGTATAACATGTACAATTAGTTATCATAGGAAAAGTGGGTATTTGACAAAATATCAAATGAGTTACTTTTAAAACGGAATTTTGTATGAAAATACTGGTTTATGATGTCACATTTCAGAGCACTTTTTTTGTGTTTAATCTATTTAAAAATTGTAATAACTAGTAATTGACTAAAAAATATACATTTTCCGAGATATTTTGTAATTTTTTTTTAATCGAGCATATGAAATAATTTATTGTTGATCGTGTTAAATACCGTATTACACAGGAACTATTTTAAAAGATACCACATGTTTTAGGTAGCTTAATAACTGCTATTGTTTGCAAAGAAATAAATAACAAAATTCCTAGGTACCAATACTACTACAATACTATACTTTGATAGAACAGTAATTATTTATCTTTAAATTGAGATTAGGTATACAGGGGAAATCTTAAAACATAAGCAGGCACTGAATCAGCTGTTTTACAAAACGTTAAACGAATTACCTTTGATCGAAGGATAAATCCACATGGTCACTCAAATAGTACTCCACGGGGTAGATTTGAGACGGAGCTACGCCCACGAGTTGGTTACCCATTGTTTTGGTCCTAAAGATATTTCAGGACATTTCAGAATGCTATAGCCAAAGCACGGTATCAGCTATTTCAAAGCTTTTCAAGAACCCAACAGATTGAACACATGTATAACGCTTGGCGAATACCCAGAAAATAAAGTTCTTTCGGATTTTGATATGGAACAGTGAAAGTTGGCTTAATTAATCAATTTAAAATTAGGTAAACAAATACGCACAACACGAATCGCGAAGTATTTTTGACATTTCTTTGTTATTTGTAGTGATGTAACACAAGGTTTACCGACAACTACCAACTGAATCGAAGTTTTAGAGAGAGAAAAAACTCTCCGTCTGAAAAAACTTTTTAATAACACATCATCTGTCATTTGCGACTCTTGCTGCATTATGGTCAATGACTGTCTTTACAATAAATTCCACCCAAGTTTTTAGTGTATTTCTGTGAGTTTTCTGTGAAAATCCCACAAAGATGACATCGAAAAGTGAAAAAGATCGCGCTAAACAGATCCAGGATCGATGTCAGAACATACTATTGCAAATGCTAAAAGATGAGGACAATAAATACTGTGTGGATTGTGATGCCAAAGGTGGGTTGGTTTCCCCTTTCTTTTGCATAAATTTCGATTGCTATCGGTGTTTTTGAGGGTAATGATACGGTTAGTGACCTCAAGGTATCAATGCATGACCCCCTCAGGGTATTAACAGTTTCCTAAGACTCACAATTGTGACTACGAAAGCAAAAAAGTTTGTATCTTTTTATAGTGTTATCTTGAAGTAATTATAGTGGCCTTATCAAGTTCTGCCTGTTTACACTGGATTTTCCGCTGCACGATGTGCATAAGCATAGCAATTTTGTGTTATTCCAGCTGTGTTGCTTCCCAGGAAGGAAATTGTTGTGAAAATGAATCAGCTTTCAAAACAGTCACTCAAATTATCAAATTGGTCCAATCTTTGTTTCTTCTGTTGTTGCTATTGGGCTTTAATTGATGCCAATACTGACCTCAATATGCTAAATAAAAAAGTCAGGCCTTTAACCTTTGTATATTGTATCTTATTAAGATGTATCAATGTGATAGCATAGATAAAAAAACTATTTAATGGCCTAATACTAAAAACACAACATGAAACATAACATATTCATAAATATACTAAAATACTAAGAAAACACAAAAACAAAAGAAAAAGTTACACATTTACATCATGTTTATATCCTATGGTCCTCATAAGATGGTTCAAGTTCCCCCAACGAGAGGAGAAAGAGAATGCGAGCAGTGGAGAGAACTATGTTACGAGTTTCACTGAGAGATCGAATCAGGAATGAGGAGATCCGCACAACCCGAATTACTGTTACAGCTCGAAGAATTGCTCAGTTGAAGTAGTAGTGGGCCAGGCACATAGCGCAGAGAACTGATGGCCGTTGGGGCAAAGTTTTGACCTGGTGACAGCAGACCGGATGACGCAGGCCCCCCACCAGGTTAACGGGGAGTTGCTGGATGTGGGTGGCACAAAACCGAGAAGCCTATGTCCTGCAGTGGGTGTCAAATGGCTGATAATGATGATGATGATATATCCAGTTTCATTTTCAAGTTCAGGTTCAAAGTATTCAGCCCCTAAAACACCTGCCTTCAAGACTGCCTGTTCCTCGTTGGTCTAGCAGTTAACATGCTTGACTATTAAAACAGAGGTTGTGGGTTCGATTCCCACTGGAGGCTGCCTTACTTGATTTGTACAAATGGCCTCAGTCTGGGTGTATTTCCATGTTTGTGATGTCCTTGACAACTACAAGCCACCATAGCACAGGGTGTCCTTGTTTGGGACCAAGACAAGTGATTGTGTTGTGTGGAAGTCATTATATTTTTGTTATTATTATTTAATATGAGCTGACTAGATATCCATGTATTATCATATTCAAACAGTAAATTTGTATGTTATCTTTAACAGACTATAAAAAGCTACCAATAAATCATCAATTTTATTTATTTTATTTTATTTTTATTTATTGAGAGAAAAACAATAAAATTGTATAATATAGTTACAAGGCAAAACAATCTTACATAGATAATATATATATGTAATTGTACAACCAGTGGCGTTTTCTATAGATTAATACAAAGACATAGATTAACACAAAGGCATTTCTATAGATTAATACAAAGATATATTAAAGAACAGTCAAAGAGGAAGTTAGTGCAATCTATTCCGTTACGTAAGTAGTGATTTTGCAACAGAAATGTAAAGGCTGACCTACTGTCTTCTGACTTATTTTTGATCTGTTTGTGCTTATATAAATTATTTAAATATAATTGTTTTACTCTAGGAGGGTCAATTGTGTGAAATGTTATTGAAAAAAAGTATAAAAAAGTTTTTACCAAAATTTTCAGGCCATTTCCCAAGTTTTCTGTCCCTAAAAACCAAAAACCTTACCTATGTCTTTACCAACAAACAGCATTTAATTTTTTTTTATAATTGTAGATACGTATATTATGTAATGTGTGTGTTATATAAAATAAATTAAGGCATTTATTTCAGATTGCAAGACCCACAATCTAAACACGATATAAACAATATTCAACAACAATATTCACAATTTAAAAACAACAAAGACAGACAACTCATGCAGTAGAATCAAAACACATCATCATTTCATTCACCCCAAGAATGCTGACAACTTTTTGTTTCAATTAAAAAGATCCAATAAAAATGTGAATAAACAAAAATAAAAAATTAAACACACAACAAACTATAACAAACTAAATTAACAGTGCCCAACCCTAGGTCTGCAATGAATATAAATTCACACCATCCCCACACAATTGTCAGCTTAATAAATTAAGTGTTGTCCATATAATTCAACTCATAGATCTTTAATTCCAAAATGTGTGCCAATTCCAGGCCCCCGCTGGGCATCATGGAACCTGGGCATATTCTTGTGCATCCGCTGCGCCGGCATCCACCGCAACCTCGGCGTCCATATCTCGAAGGTCAAGAGCGTTAACCTGGACTCTTGGACGCCTGAACAAGTGGTAAGAAAAGCTTATTAACATTTTGGAAAATGTGGTCACTACCTGTGTATACCTACTGTGGTACCTACTGTGGCCCACGTCTATCGTTCAGCTGTTATTGTAATCTGGTGACTGATGCGTTAACCCATATCCTTTTCATCATCATCATCATCAGCCCCTTGACGCCCACTGCAGGACATAGGCCTCTCATGGTTTTCATATCCTTTTACTAGGCGACTAAACAACCAAAAAATATGGTTGATTATAGGTAGCTTTTAGAAAAAAAGAAGAAAGAAAGAAAGACATTTATTGCGACAAATTTACACATCACAAGAAACAATGGCATAACAAGTAACATAAACAACTACAAAGGAAAAACAAGTTACATAAATACAACATAATACAAGGCAAAGTCAGAGCGCATAGTGTGGTGTCTCAAAGTTGCCATAAAGGGCATCTGACTCAGCATTGTGCTGAGGGTCTGACCCCTCAGCGCTGGTTTTCAGTCAGTGCCTGCGGTAATTGACGCGTATAGCATAAGGTGGTGCCAAACAAACTTCACTGTCCTTTCCAACTATTTCTCACTTTTTGTTGTTTCAGGGGTATGTGAGTTGGGTCACCACCTTGGCATTCCCTGTCGCTCGCACATTCCATAATTTTTAATGAATTTAAAAGAATGAGGGTACTATTGACTAATGTAGCAAGTAAACGCCTTAGGAAATAAGGCTTACATTTGCCAGCCTGTATTGAACTTTGGCATCCAACAATCAGACTAGATTATTTTTACCTTTAAATAAGTGTCCAATCTTAGTATAACCGTGTGTATTGTCCGTGTGGCGCCGGATTAAGAATAGCGTCACTCCATTTCTTTTCGTGGATGTCGTCGAAGGCGACTTAGGAAATAAATTACCAGGAGACGGGACGTGCGATCGCCAACCCGCCTGCCAAGCGTGGCGATTATGGCAAAACTCCTCATGGTTATGTTCGAAATACCCACTTAGTTTAACCCTTGCCCCCTCCCCAGGTCTCCCTCCAGCAGATGGGCAACTCGCGCGCGCGTGCCGTCTACGAGGCCAACCTGCCGGACTCGTTCCGGCGGCCGCAGAACGACTCGTCGCTCGAGGCCTTCGTGCGGGCCAAGTACGAGCAGAAGAAGTACATCGCCAAGGAGTGGGTGCCGCCGCCGCTGCCCAAGGTTAACTGGTTAGTGTCCACCAAAGTGGAGGGGTTAAATAGAGTTAGCGTCCACCAATATATAAGGTTTAAATGGAGTTAGCGTTTACCAAAGTGTAAGGTTTAAATGGAGTTGCTGTCCACCAAAGTGTAAGGTTTAAATGGAGTTAGCGTCCACCAACGTGTAAGATTTAAGTGGATTTATTGTCCGCCAAAGTATAACGTTTAAATTGAGAACTTGCACAAAAACGACTCGTCGTGCGGGCCAAGAACGAGCAGAAGAAGTAAAACCTGACCTCGTGAGGGCTACCCTCCGTGCGATGGAAGATATTTGCACGAATTTTTTCAACAAAACTGAAAAAACTGGCGCGCCGGTGGCGGCTTGATCACCCTCACTCGAATAAGAAGTAAAAAGACTCGCATCAAAATGGATTAAAATAATGGTTATTTCGTATATTACTTGGTCTGACGAACTTAAATATATCGATTTGAATACCTATATAAAGGTGCAAGATGGCTGTAAAAATTCACCTTATAAATCCTGTTTTTAATCTTCCATTTGGAACGCCGAATACGCTAATCACCACAGCCGTGACATCACTAAGTTAGTTGAACAATTTAAAATTCGAATCGCTGTGGTTACGACCCAGCCTTACGTGTTTGTTTGCAAACTATGTGACTTCATCGCAGAGGTAATCATAGAAACATTGCTACGATTTCATCTTAATGTAGATGTATACCATATAACCATTACTTTTAATGAAAATAATTAATAAAAATAATAATTAAAATTGTCGTTTTGTAGTTTTTCTGACCTCAAATAATAATCTGGTATACATCGTAAGGACTGGGCGCGCTGTGGCCATTCAACATGTATTTCTAAAGGGGATCCAGTGAGCTAACTAGCGCCACCAATGAAAAAAAATATCTTCTTTTACAGATGTATTTGCAAAAAGTGTCAGTACAATCTATCAATCATTAACAGTGACTTTTATGACCCACGACAAAGAAACTAGGATCACGAACTTGGGACTAGATAGCGTTTATGCCAAAAACGGCCGTTTCTGGCGTTAATGCTATCTAGTCCAAGGTTTTTCGCCTTAGGTCCATGATTGAGAGATTGTGCTGACCGACACTTATTGCAAAGGAGAATGATCAAAAACAGTCTATGTTGCGCTTTAAGCATTTATACCTCAAAATGTTTCTTTTGAAAAATGATTTCATAGTTCTATTTAATAAATTAAAAGAATCAGGGGTTAAAAAGTAATAATAAAAAAATATCAGTATTGATTGTATAACTAAAAAACTTCAGTCAGTCAATACAGATTACAAACACAGATTAAATTACATTATTTCAAAAATCGTGTACATACATAAAATGCGAAAGTGCAAACTGCAAACGGGGAGTTTTTGACGGGAATTCAAACGAGCGGTTTTATTACGCTTTTATTTTTGCAAATTGATTCCAGTGGATTTTATACTGTTTAATTAAGGTAGTTTATTGTTAAAATGACCATGTGTATAAACAATCCAACCAGCCCTTCTGGAAATCGTTAGTGGAGGCTTTTGTCCAGCAGTGGACGTCCAATGGCTGAAATGATGATGATGATGATGTATGAACAATATGTAGAATAAATAACTAAAATAAACCACCATTGTGGGCTTAGGATAGTCTTGTCTCATGGGCTCAAAATTAAGATTTCTCGAAACTCCCATCTAATATTTTCATAATATTTTTCCTCCATAATCCAGAGCTAATTTCCTATATTTTACCGTTGGTTTCATCAATGCGCAAGAAGACGCAAAAATAGACTAACTCCTATAGTAAATTGATCATTCTCCTTTGATCGGTAAACAAAAGATATGATTTTTTTTTCCTCGGTGGCGCTAATGTTACTCCCTGGAGCCCCTTAAGCGCCGGCCGCATTTCACTACGTTCATTACTAAAATTCAGCATTACCGTACTTGTTATTTGCAGGGATAAAGAAATTGACGAGGAGATCGAGCGACAAAAGCGAAAAAAGAAGTCCACATCATCAGGTCTGGGGCCCCTTCCAGCGCCCAGTGCTGGAGACAAAAAATACAATGTATGTTTTTGTTGATCATAATTACTCAGTCACTTATATAAGCAGCGTACATACGTCCCACTGTAGGGCACAAGCCTCTTTTCAGAGAGAAAGTGTGGGCTTAATCACCACGCGTGCCCACCGCGGATTGGCGATTTCAAGCGCTGAGGTATGCGAATAGCTCAGACACTCAGGTTTCTTCACGATGTTTTCCTTCACGGTAAGCGAGTGGTATTGCTACTGTAACTTCACAAATGTACATAACTTAGAAAACAAAGTCATACATGTCTCAATTGCATAAATGCTGTTTATAAATTTTTATTTCACTTTTACTTCAGTTTTTGCATGTTCATTTCAATAATCAGGTTCTACGCATATATACGCAGGCTAACCGTGAAGGAAAATATAATCAGGAAACCTGAGTGTCTGAGCTATTCACATACCTCAGTGCTTGAAATCGCCAATCCGCGATGGGCACGCGTGGTGATTAAGCCTATACTCTCTCCCTGAGAGAAGGCCTGTGCCCGACAGTGGGATGTATATGGGCTGCTTATATATCATCATCATCATCAGCCTTTTGACGCCCACTGCATAGGCCTCCTTCGTGGTTTTCATAACCATGAGGGGTTTTGCCATAATCGCCACGCTTGGCAGGCGGGTTGGCGATCGCAGTACGCGGTTATAATTGATTTCCTTAGTCGCCTTCTACGACATCCACGGAATGAAATGGAGTGACGCTATTCTTAATCCGGCGCCACACGGAGCACACGCCACACGGAGCTTATATATGTATGTATGTATTTATGCCAGCGTAACTTCAAATAAAATAATATCTGGGTTCAGCTCACCTCTTCCCCTTCAGCGCACCAAATCCTGAACGATGCCAATCGTGTAACTGTCCGAATTCCATACTAATTGCTATCGGAAACGTCAGGTTTCCTACAGGAGTTGACGCGCATAATTAGGCCTCAGTTCTGTGCTGCAAATTCATTGATCAATAATATTGCCACAACTTCTTCAGCCTAATGCTAAAACTTCTGTAAAATCGGTAACCCAATACAATGAATTATTTGTCTCCCTCCAGAAGTCCGATGTGATCCCCAGCATTCCTAAGCCGAAGTCGTCCGTGAGCCCAAAGCTCGGGCGCAGCACGCCGAGCCAAGCCGAGGCCAAGGCCAACGGCTCGGCCTCCGCAGACCTGCTCGGCCTCGACTCGGCCCGGCCGGAGGCCAAGCCGACCGCCAGCGACGACATCTTCAGTAGCTTCTTCTCGGCGCCGCAGCCGGCGCCCACAGAGCAAAAGGCCGAGGAAACCAAGCCGGATTTGAAAGCCGAGGAGCAAAACTTCTTTAACCAAGCCGCGCCAACGGAGAAGGAGAAATCTAAGCTCACAAAAGATAGCATCCTAGCCTTATACAGTCAGACGCCGTCGCAGAACTTAGGTAACCAATTCAACCCGGTTCAGCCCGCGGCGTACCCGTACGGGACGGCGTACCAGGCGCCGTTCAGCAACGTCCAGCCGATTCAGAACGGTATGCAGCCCCAGTATAACCAGTTCCAGCCGCCCGGCAACCAGTTTCAGCAGCCGTTCGCCGCACAGATGTCGCAGCAGCAGTTCCAGGGCGCGTTCCCGCCGTCGAGTCAGATGTTCAGCAACGCGCCTCCGCAGCAGAATCAGGCGCCGTCGGCGCAGTTGCCTCAACAGTTCGGCGGGCTCAGCTTAGGTCAAGGTTTTCCCACGGCGTTCGCGCCGCCCAACGGGAATGTTTCGAGCAACGTCACGTGGCAGTAGTGATTGGCATCGGGCGTAGTGTCTAACAAATTTGGTTGAGTTATAGATTTTTTACCCGCAAAGGATTTGTCGCTTAGGTGATATTTCTTTTTTAACGCGTTCCTTGATGGCTTGTTTTTAGATGACGTTTCAGCAGATTATGTGCTCAAATGGTTCTGTTTCTCTTTTTGTGCGGTCAGAGTACAGATTTTGACGATGTTTGTCTATGTTGCATTGCAATTTCGAAATAGAATTAAGTATGTAAGATCCGTTGATATATTTTGATCGGGAGAAGATAACAGTGTATGGATATTGGACATTCACACGTCAGATCATGATATATGAATTATAAATGCTTCATCGCAACGGTAGTGGCGATAAATAGTGCAATTAAAAAAGAAGTATTTTGTTTGTAATTGGGCTAGGTTTTTTTTTTACTGTTACATTTTACTCTTGATATATTTTAATTTTGCACTTATGTACACGAATTAATTCTCTACACGAATTTGTGTTGTACTTTCTACACATTCTTAGATTATAAACTTGTTCTGTGCAACACCGAGGGAACATCCTTTCGTTGGTTTTTTTTTATGTCAGACTAGGTCTTATTTTGAGTGCACAAGTAAATTAAAGTTTCTTCTCTATAATCGGCTTGCGCGTCTCTCTTCTGGACATAAACGGTCTTATTTATAAAAAAACACGATTCCTTAAAACGCTGATTACAATAGTCTGTGGTGGAGATTTTACAAGGAAAAGTCGTAACCACAGATATAAATAAACTGCCTCTTAGGAGTGCTTTAGAGGAAACGTGTTTTTATAAATAAGGCCGTTAGAGTCGTTCGACCGTTCGCAGATCCAATTCTTGTGAGACATTTTCAAGAAAAGTAGGTACTTTTATTTCCAATGTTCCTGTAAACAGTTTTCCGAAATTATGGTGTAGTGATCTGTTTCCTGATTTCACGGTGAGACTAGTTTTTATATTTTTTTATTTGAATTACACTAGCGACTTGTCATGTCATTCATGAATGAAGCGCCTATACAAAGTTATATGAAAAAGTGCAATTAATGAAACATGTCGGTTAGTTTCTTATTTACAACGTTCTGGGTACCACAACATTTTTGTTTGATTAGCCATGGTTAAAAAAAAACGTGGGTTTTCTGCTTTATAGTGGCATTGTTTGATAGATTATGATCTTGAGAAGAACATTAAAAATCATTGTTATGGTGACCCGATCGGATCATTTAGAACTCTACAGATTACAACTATATGTGTTACACATAATGAACATTCTTCTATGTATGACAATGATTTACTGAATACGGCGACTTATGTATTAATTGCGAATTTAATAAAATAATTTAAAAAAAAAACAAACTAAATGGGGTGTTTCAAGTATCGCGCATTTTAGAAATAACTCTGTATTTCTCAATTTCACCTTTGAGCACGATTTACATAAAGCAACTGAACTATATAAAAACACGCGCTTGTTCTTCGTAATTTTATGTTAATTTATGTACGAATTTGTTGAACTACAGGGTGACTTTGAATTCGTTCACCGTATTTTGAGGAATGTTCTTTTCGTTCTGAAAAATAGTATTAAGTATTAATGATTTATCAGTAATGGTAAAACCTATTTGTAAATATTCGTGGTTTCCGACCTTTGGCTCCAAACTGTGAATCCAAATTCGAAGTGGTAGGAAGTACCGTAAAGTTGATAAATGTATGTAAATACTTAAGAGTATGACGTCCGATATGCAAAAACAATTGAGTTGGCCGGCGCCGACCACAAGACGCTCAAAACATAGTTTTTTTTTTTTATTACTTTTTGTACCGATATTGTGTGTTTATGCTTAAGTCAAGAAATCTGGATAACAAAAAAATATTTTTGACCCGTATTTTTTTTCAAAACTTCATGTTTCTAAATCATGGTTATAATGCCCCCTTCAAATGCGGTGAACGAATTCAAAATCACCATGTAGTTTTCGTCGCGAGAAGGGGTAAATAGTTTGCTGAGCGTAAAATAAAGTTACTAGTGTGAGTTATTAAAAAATTTATATTATATTTTCGTAAATAACAATAAGTAGGAAATTTTAATTTTAGTTTCACACGGTGCGATTTTAATTGAATTGAAATTTATTTGATTGTATATTTTGATTTTATATAACTAACCGACCATGAAAAAAACAGTGTTTTCTATTAAAAAATTAGTATTATTAAATTATTGCTATCGAATCGCATTAATTCAGGTTAATTGCAATTATATTTAGCTTAAAATAAAATAAAAACATTATCAATATTCTGACAGAAGACAGGGTCAAATTTTGTGTGTAAGCGAATTAACTGTTTAGCGATCAGTGATTTGTCAATTTAAAAATGTACATGAACGGGTTAATTGTTCGCTGCAACTTTACATTACCTACTCAATCGAGTTTGCTTATCGGTGCAAGCTCTTTACAATCGTCGGTTGAACGTCGCGACAATCATAATGTTATATAGCCCGCACAGATCTTTTTGGCGGTAGCGTGAACATAGTCACAGATCGTTTGCACATCGCTTTCTGTCTTTACAGCGTATGTGTGAGTAATTGACGTAGTGTGATGCGTAGTAAATTACTATTAGTCAATTACTAAAGTGGTTAATTACTCACATATACACTGTAAAGACAGTAAACGATGTGCAAACGATCTGTGACTATGTTCACGTTACCGCCAAAAAAAATTTTGCGGACTATACCCATGCTAGCGGCCGTAAAATGGCCACCAAAAGACTGGCTATGTTAGTTCAGCAGTCAGTACCTCATAGCTTTTACTTACCTACTTCTAATTTCATTAAAATATAAAGTTGAATGAATTGCTTTTATAGTATTTAGTTGTGGGATGTGATTGTATAAGTGATTTAAAAATGTAATGTAAAGTACCTAATATTATTTGTAACGCCGATGTTTGGGCTGCCCTGCGCCTGTCATATTGGCTGGCCAACAGCCCTCAGATAGAACCTGAATGTATTTCGTTTACACAAATAAAGAATATGCCATTATTTTTGTAGTGTATATTTTTCAATTCATCTCTTTTTTTTTTTTTGTGATGGCTTTCCTAAGGATTCTGCTAATTAATTCAATTCAATTCTTAATCATGGCTACCCTAAGGATTCTGCTGTTCACTCTTCATGATTTGACAGTTTTTTTTTTTTTTTTTGGATAACTTAGCTACCTACCTACTGACCCTACAAAGCAGTTTACAAGCAGGTTGAAGATATGGTAAAAAGATATATTGAATGCTTAGACGGCCAGGCCAGCCGATGTCGACAAGTTCTGCGTTTTGACACAAAATAAACAAAAAAAAAATCCTAGGGGATGATTTTCTACCAATGTGAACTATTTAGATGAAGATCATTGGCCTATTGAGGAATGTGCGTCTAACTTAGATTGGAGTGAATTTGCTTTTATACCATTAAAATCATATAAAAACCTAGGAAAATTTTAAAATAAAACAAAAATATTTTTTTCCCTTTCGGCCGCTACCGCAACTGAGTTTCGTAACCAGGTGCGAAAGAAGAATGAAAACTCCTTGTTCGCAACCAGTTGCGAAAGAATACCTTTTATTCTTCGTTCGCAACTATAGGCATAATGCATTTGTTTTTCGCAACCAGTAGCGGTGCAGGATTTTCTGTTCTTTATTCGCAACCTCATACTTTTTCGAGTGCGTAGGTACTTAGTACTAGTTGAAATGAATGGTTGTTATCTAATCTTGACAATTCTGCCATAATGACTTATAATTTATGTTGTGCATCACTGTTGTGCTGTGCATCATTTAAATGTAATAATGTCTTCATCTAATATTTTTCCGACCTCAACCAAATTAGATTTTATATCAACTAAACGAGGAGGAACAAAACTGCTATACGACGGGCACCGGTTCCACCGTAAGAAAATTTATGTAAACGGGGACTCATTTTGGAAGTGTTGTAATGAAACGATTTGCAAAGGGAACTTAACATTGAATCAGCGAAATGAGATTAAAAAAATTAAAGAACATGATGCAAACTGTACGGCCAGCCATGCCAAAAACATAGTACTAAAAGAATTCGATCAACTGAAACAGATAAGCAGCTGTAATTTTCAATCAATACAACAGCAATACGACAAAGTGGTCAAGCAAATAAACGATAGCGGTATCCAACTTCTATAAGAAGTACCAAAATACAGTAGTGTGAAAACTGGACTCTATAACGAACGTAACAAAATATTAGGTGCTCCTAAAGTACGGTTTGTAAACCCAAGCGACGTTGTTGTACCTGCAAAGTATACTGAGTTTTTATTGGCGGATTATGACGATGATTCCCAAAGAATAATTGTGTTTTGTAGCAAAGAAAATAGAGAGCAAATTAGAAAGTATCATCATTTTTTTGCCGACGGCACGTTTAAAAGTTGTCCAAAAGGATTTAAACAATTATATACTATACATGGGTATAATGAACAAAACAAGTGTGTAACGCCACTATTATTTTGTCTGATGTGCGATAAGAAAATGAAAAGTTACGAAATACTGTTCAACTTGATAAAGACCACATTATCCACATGGGTACCGAAAAAAATTACGATGGATTTTGAACTTGCTGCTATTCATGCCATCAGAAGAGTATTCGCAACAATTGTTTTTCGTGGATGTTACTATAATTTTAACCGATGCCTCTGGAGGAAGGCTAAGGCTCTCAATATCAATACAAGACCTAAGAAGGGGCACGTCGCTAGATGTATAGGACTAGCTCGCTTACCGCAAAATTTCATAAATACAGGATATCGATATGTTATGGCAAGGAGTCCAGTATGTATAGAAATAAATAAATTTAATGCCTACTTTAAGAAGCAATGGGTTTCAAAAGATAAAATAGAGAAAGAATGTTGCTGTCATGATGAAGCTATTAGAACTAATAATAATATAGAAGGTTGGCATGCAAAAATTAATAAATACGTTGGCCGCAAAAATCCCACTCTGGCTCATTTGCTTCACGTTTTGGAGACTGAGTCTACGTCCTTTGACCTCAGAAAAGTTAGCAAGAAGAAAAACAAAGAGTACGAGGAAATTGATAAAGAAATAACCTCGGCAATAGAAGAGTTGAAGAGCGGAATAATAAGTGTCGGTCATTGTATCGAAATAATTTGCCCATATGTAATATGGTAGTTCGATACCATGACCGACGCTTATTATTAATCCACTAAGGCCTGCCGGCCTGCGTCTAAGATTGATAATATAAAAATAAAGTCTCATTATTATTTGATTGTTTTTCTTGATTGTGCTAAGCTACTCGTAGTATTGGTGTTCCACACTTAAACTTAAAAAAATCTTAGTAAATCCACTTGTAACTAATAAGTAGAGCCATTTAACATGTAATATTACTGATATTGGTTGCGAATTAGGACTACGCTTTTCTTTTTTCTCAACCACATATTTGCAAAGTCCTTTTTCGAAACCAAGTTGCGAAAGAAGAATAAAAGGTATTCTTTCGCAACTGGTTGCGAACAAGGAGTTTTCATTCTTCTTTCGCACCTGGTTACGAAACTCAGTTGCGGTAGCGGCCGAAAGGTTTTTTTCAGGGTTTTCGGGGTCACAAAATATGCGAAAAATAAAGTTACTCTAATAACGTAACTAATAACATTGCTCAGTTAAAGTAGCAGTGGGCGGGGCACATAGCTCGAAGAACTGATGGCCTTTGGGGCGAAAAAGTTCTGATCTGGCGACCGCGGACCGGACGACGCAGTGTGGGAGGCCCCCACCAGATGGTCTGACGACCTGGTTAGAGCGACGGGGAGTCGCTGGATGAACAAACATAGGCGACAAAGGATTTGGGTTACACGGTATTAAATTAAAAATACACATAGCTAAAGGCCAGTATATCCCTTTATGGGTAACGCGATATCTCTTTAACTCTATCCTTTCTCTTAACGAAGGGGGAGCCGCTCCAAACCACCCCTCATAGCCTGCCTCGACCTCCACGTGGAACTCTACAACAACACGAGACGATACTTTGCTCGTTCAGGATTTGCACTCTCAGAGCAACTCTTTTACCATCTCTCCCTCTCTTTCTCTTCATTATCTTAAATACAACAAAAAACGATCTCACCTAATTGCTCCTGTCCACCGCCTTTTCCTCCACACGTTATCCTCTTAAGGCCCAAGACGAAAACTGCCGACTGTGGATAATTGCCCAATATCCTTCATTGAGGTCAGAAATTATTGAAGTGCTTCAGACCAGACATATTTTGTAAAAAAAACACCCTTAGCATTATCGCTCTTTTTTGTCCGATTTATTACGTACCTAAATAGACTAAATAAAGATTTTTCTACAGTAAAAAATGCGATTTTTTTTTGTTCACGAATAAGCACATTGGGCGTTAGTTGCAAAAATGAGTATGTTTTATTTATCATCATACAACAGCAGTGGGTAAGACTCACCCATTTAATCACAAAATAATTTCAGAAACGTTTTATTCATAAAAATGTAACCAAAACAAATTGTAATTAACAACAATCAATCACTAGCAAAAATACGTTAACGATATCAGTCTCTTGAACAGTCAAATCCCTAATTTAATAAGATCAATAATAGGAACACAATAGTAAACTCAAACGTCATTGCATTTAAAATAATATACCCAGTTGTACGTTTTTGACGTTAGAAACAATCTAATCCTAATCATTAATACTTTCTTATTCAATATCTCTTTGAAATAAAGAATCTTTAACAAATAAATTGTAGAAACTTAATAAATCTTAATACTTAGTAACATTCTACTCATGGAATGCTTTGTAGCAATTTCTTTGCCTGTTGAGAAATAAATACACATTGCAAGTACTGCATTTAGTGCGCGATTTGTTATAATGACAGTGACGACATCGTGACTGCTTTGCTTCATATAAAGGCACATGTTTCGATGCAGCTGAGGAACCATTACGAGCTGGTGAACTATGTCCTTGATGTCCAACAAACACTCCTCTACTTAGAGATGAGCTGCCCCTGCTTCTGCCGCGTGCGGTGCCCCATTGAGCAGTAATCACTTTACGTGCAGCTTCAGGTTCAGACTCAGATTTTCTGGTGTCAGGTAGTTGGAACTCTGGGTCAGAATATATGTCCTTATCATCGTTCCCAAATCATCTAAATCTGAGTCGTTGAGCAACTCCTCTATGTCTGCGTTATTCAAATCTGAAAAAATAAAAACACCTTTTATTCACCTTTAAACTACCCAATGTGATCAAATGATCACAAAAAATACACCCCTTATGATAAGTAATGCCCATTGTTATCAGATGATCACGTAATTTTTTGATGTTTTTTTTTACATGTGAGAAGGCTTAGTGACAAAAATAATCCTCATACAATAAACTCGTACATTTTGTCTCTAAAATATTGTACTAGATGTCACTGGTAGATCGAAGATTTCAGAAATAAATAAAGATAAATACTAATGCGTGCGCCGATTCCCCCGGGTTCGCCATTTTGCAATGAAAAGACAGCCTTCACGTGATTGGATTGCAATTTCACTTATAAGTGACGCCTTCACCGGGTCAGATAAGTTTGTCGCACTCTATGTCAAATTGACGTCTATGTTCCAAACAATCATGAATTTATACACAGATGACATGTCATTCACGCGCCAATTTTGAAACTATTTTCGAACGATTTATTTGTTCTCAAATGATCACAGTGGGTCTCAACTTGAACGAGAAGTCCATAAGCCTTGGGTCTGAATGATGTCTTTATTTTTGCCTCACATGAGGACAATGGGCCTTACGAGATAGTAATCTATGCACACGTCTCTCACTAGTCCCACACTTTCCCGCCATCTTTTTACTCCTTTTTGTCAACCGCTCAAGACCATTGCCAACATACCCGACCACAAAAATAATCAAAACTACTCAAAGAGTATCCGGTATCATGACATGCGCGATGAACGATGATTCGCGACACATGCACCTTTACATTTAAGTAGTACCTACGTAACATAACAGGAGAATCTCATTATTAATAGAGTAGGATGCACGGCTGTAGGTCTGTAACAGTCTACCGGTGCACCTTTTGAATTCGACTACGCCTATAACGAAGAACTGTTAAGGTTGACAGCACCTCAAGCTGTACATTTTCGTTGCAGAGTCGTACCGTAACGTAACTAAGTTGGTAGAGTGCATAATGTTAAAAGTTGATGTTTTATCGACTGGTACGTGTACGAAATCTGACTTTCTACTCTTAGACGATGGACTACTCCATCTCTGTGTGGTAGATACTGGAAAGCTGCCGTAGAGGCACTGATATAAAAAGGTATATTGTATCTTTTCTTTTGTCATTGCTATTTCTGTAACATTTTTCCGGTATACAATAAAGAATATTCTTATCTTATACTAGTTGAGGCCAGCCAGCGCGATGGAGACTTGGATAACTTATACAAAGTTTGTGTGTGACATCATGCAACCATTTTGGAAAGGTTGCATCAGTTATAGTTAAAAACATTAAATAATTCATAGATTTTAGAAGATTTAGAACGTCCTGCTAAAATCGGAACGTAACGTGTAATAAATAAATAGAACGACACAAACGGATTTTTTTTCGTCAGACGGAACGCAGAAGAAAACTGACTGTCAACTTTGTTGATATCGCAGCTATCGAAAGTGTGTTTTTGCAAGTTTTCAATTTTAATTTGAATTCAAATCGTATTTAACTACTTTTTTCTAAGGATTATGGATTGCGAGTAAGTTTAAAGCTATTTGTATACTTCAAGCGCTTACGTTGAACATTTTTATTTCATAATTTTCGCAAGTTTGTCTCGCGTGCAAGAGCATTTTGGTTTGGCGCGCGCGGCCATGTTCGCTCAACAGCTGTTACTTGTCCGTCTTCCGTCGCTTCGGTTGTTTTTGTCGAAAGATATGTTTTTGTGTTATTTTAATAAATAAACAATATCATTGTGGCGAATGTGAAGAGCTACATAAAACCAACGTTGAATTGAGTGTGCGGGATGTGCTAACGAATCGAGAGCATCACTATGGCTTGCGAACGCCTGAGTTACGAAGACAATGACATTCCTTTAGATTCCGTGGAAGAAATCGAGTTTCAAAAGAAATGGAGCAGGTTTTCCGACTGGTTGCACTGCATCTGTGTGGTAACCTTCGACCTAGAGCTTGGGCAAGCCATGGAGAGCGTGTATCCGCCCGGAGTAAGGCTCTCGGATCAGGAGAAGTGTAACATTTGCTATTTAGCGTTCCCGGATTCTAACTCTGGTTGTATGGGAGATACGCAGTTCCACGTCCGCCTGCGGTCCCGCGCCTCGCTCACCGAGCGCCAGCTGGCTTACAACGAAGACAGCGTGGCTAACTTGAGGGCTGATAGCACGCATTATTGGGGCTTTGTTTACTTCCGCCAAGTGAAAGACCCGAGTCTACCGCGCGGCTACTTCCAGAAAAGCATAATTCTACTCACCAGACTCCCATTCATCAACTTGTTCTACAAGGTAATACAGCTCATAGCTCCTAAGCACTTTGAGGAAGGTGCGAGCAGCTTGGAAGCCACCTGCCATGATATAAGGAGGTGGCCGTTGCTTGACTCTGGACAGAATGTCCTGCTGCCAGTCCTGGGCACTGTATTCCAGTCGTACATACCTAATCAGCAGACTGGTAAAATAACACGATCAGACATAGCAAAGACAGTTCAGTCTTCAAATGTACCACATATTTTGGCTTCCATACAGGATGTCAATGTTTTTGATGCTCTGGCCAGTGTGATATCACATTTACATCTGTTATGGGAATTGGTTTTGACAGCGGAACCTATAGTGGTGATGGCCAGCTCTCCAACAGAATGCTCGGCCATGGTGCAAGCATTGACGAATTTGATACAGCCTTTATGTTATTCAGCAGAATATAGACCCTACTTTACAATACACGACAGTGAATTCAAAGAGTTCACTAGAAAGCAGTACAACCCACCTTGCGTAATCTTGGGGGTAACAAACCCATTCTTTACAAAGACATTACAACACTGGCCACATACCATTAAGCTTGGCGACACTACGTCCATAAAAACGAAACTAAGGAAAGTTGGTAATATCAAACTGTTGGATACTGCGCCAGGGGTTTACACACAATACAAACCATTTCTAGAAAAAGATAAGACAATTATAAAGAAACTTCACAATGGCATTAGGACTGACCGTCCCTCTGAGGTTCAAACGGCGATGGTTAGGCGTCATTTGCTTGAGTTGACGCAAAGCTTCATGATTCCATTGGAACGCTACATGGCTTCTCTCATGCCGTTACAAAAAAATATATCACCTTATCGTGCGCCGCCTGTGCCCAACCCTTTCAATCCAGAAGATTTTTTCGCTACACTACAGCAAACTGGACCACAGTTAACTTCTGGTATAAAAGGCGACTGGATAGGTCTGTACAGGAACTTCTTCAGGACTCCAAACTTCAGTGCTTGGTTCCACGAACGCTACAGCAACTTGACTAGTAAACTGCATGCACTGCAACTTGAAGCGTTGGCTGAGAGTGACCTCAAGATGTGGTCCATTGGCAAAAAGGAGGTAGAAATTGTTGACATGGTGTTGAAATTACGTGAGGTTTTGAAGAACAAGCCACCAGTGCCGGACAACACTAAAACCTTGCTAGCAAGACGGTTGGAAGACCTGAACAGTGTATTACCGGACGACATGAAGACAATTCTGAATGTTAATTCGTGACATACAGAGGACTGTTCCTCTGGCTCAAGGACCTGCGACATAGTCTGTAAAACACTGCGTTGTGTAGCTTATACATCAGTAGCATGTAGATAATGTCAGTGCAACTGGATAATAGGAAATGGTGCAATTAGTTATTTACAAACTTTTAGTTAAGCTCTAGCTGAGGCCTACAATAGTCAAGTTATTTGACTTTCTCAATCGGCTTTATGTATAATGTAATGGATTAAAACTAGGCAGTACTAGAGGTAGGACTAAACTATTTTTAAAATAAGTAAAACTGAAACTGCTGTTTTTACAGCTGTTACACCTAGAATTTAATACATAGTAAGATGTAAAATTAAACGTGTGCCAGAAATATGACTGAAATAGACCACAGCTCCGGGTCAGAATGTAAAATATTAGGTACTTCTTTGAAGGACAAAATTAAAACATCTTAATTAACATTTTTGTCATTGTGAAGTAATAATTCAGTAGTTATCAATTGTTTTACTGGATATATACAATTGGCATTTTGCTGGAAAAGTCTGACTAGATTTTGCTCTGATTCGCAGAGCTTAACCATGATGAGTAGGGGCGGAGCCTGCATATCCAATGAAACATTGTGTAGTACTTATGAAAGGTTTAGTTTGAAAATTTAACAGTTCTGTTCTTCTCATAATTTGATAGATATTTTTGATATTCTGTACAGTTTGTTTTGTGTTAGTCTGTAGTCTTGTCTTCTATTGATAACAGCCCCAACCATAACTAACAACTCCCATTGGAAATCAGCTATCTTTATGGTCACTTGCGATCAGTTATGTTGTGACATTTACTTGTTCCATGTCACACACAAATAACCAACCAACCGCTGTTAGTATCGATAAGTTACTTTTATTCTTATTTGAAAGTCCAAAATTTCAGTTTAAGCCACAAATTGATAGATGCTACCAATGCATAGATTGTTTAGCGCCTGAGCACCTAAACTTTGTCCTATTTGTAAATAATTAGGTATCTTGGAAGCGAACTAGATAATTTTATAACAAATGTTTATTGCCTGTCATAGCTGTGATTTATTAATCACAGTGTTCTATTGTTCATAATGTCCGTACACTTGATGTAATACCTAAATTTCAAGATGATATTCTCCACCATACAGGTTGATACAAAAAACATAATTTTACTAAAATCATGATGGCGTTCTCACTGCAACTGACACCTCTTAATACATGTGATATGTTTACAGAATGAAAAACAGGTCTGTTTTATGTTAAAATCCATTTCCAACACTACTATTTTGTATAGATTTAAAGTAGTATAAATGATACCCGAAAATCGAAATTAGAGATCATTGCTGTTAAACTAAGTAAATAAGTTTAGGTTAGAAATTAAATAATTGTTATCTCTTATCAGCAGTCTGGCACTTAAATAAAATTTAAAATAACATTGTCAGTGCCAAAGACATATAAAAATTATGTAACAGCACTGAGAAACATATTGATTTAAAGACACATTGAAACTGAATTGCCACACTTGGGTGATGTATCCATTCTGATGATAATAATAATAAAATAATTTTTTGTTTCACTTAACTCACTATATTTCACCATCACCATCATAATATTATTATTAGTCAATAATAAGATAGTGTCAATTTGGGAAGCTGAACACTCACTGTTAAAATAATCTATTCCTAACTATAAACTATAATATGTTTAAGGTTATTGATAAAATGTCCAAATTAAATAAAGATTTAAATTTTCCAATTTTTATTTGTTTTCATTGTGTTTTATTAAATAACAAGCTTATTTGTAAATTGTGCTACTCCTACCGTCGCTGGGTCCAATAACCGACAGCAGGCATAACTTCCATAACATTGAGCAAATACTATCCTGTCGCACAATACAACATGGTATGACTAACATTACATTGCGCTAAAGATCCATGCTCACTGATAACGTAAAACAACTAAAAATAACAGTCTGTTAATTCGTATTTCCTAAATTAGGCGGTTTGTTGATCACAATCGGTTGTACCGAGCTTTGCTCCATATATTATCATTGTCTGTTACAAGGGTGTATACTCCCGCTAGGGTCAAGCCTACGGCAGCACCAAGGCCCATGGACTTGAATCCAGATGTGCTTTTGTAGATAAGGCCAGTGGTTGCAGCAGCGAGGAAAGTGTTGCCAGTGTCCTCTTTGTCCCTCATCCATGTTACACCGAGTGCGATGCATGAGTAAAACGATGCAATGATACCTAAAGTGCAGCCAGTAGAAGTTCCTGAAAATGGAAACAGTTGTTTGTAGTCTTAGATGAATCACACTATGCAGCAGCAGAACTGCAAATACAAATTAAATATCTTTATTTAGAAATTAAAATTTTCACAGTTAATTTTGAAGCCCTCACTCTCTACTCAGGAAAACCTATGGGTCAGGAACATTAGTGCCTACTTAATTAATTTTTAGGTTAAATTGTAATATTTAACTTAAGTATACAATTCAATTCGTTCCGTGGATGTCGTAGAAGGCGACTAAGGAAATAAATTACCAGGAGACGGGCAGCAGCGCCTTCCTGAGATTCCAATCGTATACTGCGATCGCCAACCCGCCTGCCAAGCGTGGCGATCATGGCAAAACCCTTCATGGTTAAAAACCATGAGGGAGGCCTATGTCCTGCAGTGGGCGTCAAATGGCTGATGATGATGATTCAATTCAATGCAAATTAGTGCTAAACAGCTATAAACCCTACTACACCTATCTACCTAGTAATTTTAAAGAAATAAAAAGACTGGACAAACACATCACTGACCAAAAGAAAAAAATAACCAAGTGAAACTGGATGCGGGCAATTATCAGTTGTTCCAACTGCCTGCCCGTCTACAAATAATAAAAATAATAATAATAATAATAAAAATATAAAGCTTGAGTAAGACTATTCAAGTAACTCAAGCTTTTTAAAAGAACCATAAAGCATTTTATGTTAAAGGAGCAACAAAAGTTAGTTATTATTGGTTGAGAGTGGGGATATGTGCTATTTTTATTTTAAATTCAACACTATAAGGAATTGTTATTATTCTGCAAATATTAAACATATTAGCAATAGTATTCATTACTTATTATTGCATACAAAGTAAGAAAAAGAGATTGTCAAAGAGTGAGCAAGTGATTCAGTATCCTCATAATTAAGTGGATACCTATCTATGACAGCCTTTTCCTGATTATTTTCTTTAAGCTTTTATATATTCTGCTTAACCCCTGAACTGCCCTCGCGGAATGGAACGTATAGGACTAAGTTGGACATAGATCTGTGTCACGGCAGACGAGTGGTTAAAGAATTAAGAGAGTTGTAAAATTAGTCATGCTAATAAGATTTGGCCAAATATTCTTGAGAAAAATTGCTTAGGTCTGATGCTGTGTAGTGTGTTCTATTTTATACAAAGAATGGTCCAACCTGAAATGCAAATACTGTTCATTGGATTTTGGTCATATACTGTTCATTGGATTTTGGTCATATACTGTTCATTGGATTTTGGTCATAAAACATGTAAACACTACTGTTGTTCTTGTCGTCACTTAAATGGTTGTTCTCATTGGAAATTAGAAGCAAATTAAACTGTCACGGCCTTATTTATAAAAACATGATTCCTCTAAAACACTCCTAAGAGGCAGTTTATTTAATCTGTGGTTATGACTTTTCCTTGTAGTCTCCACCAGACTAGTTTAATTGGCGTTTTAAGGAATTGTGTTTTTTATAAATAAGACCTTTAGTGTTTATAATCAACAAGCATATTTTGCATTAATTATTTTGGGAAAAAGTGATGTCTAAGAAAACAAACTTACCATGTTTCATAACGTAGTTGACAACTTGGGTGCGTCTGATTGTGCCAGTCTGTCCAGCAAGTGTGGTTGCTCTCAAACCCTTGTACAGGCCAGTCACGCCTCCAATACCTAAAACGGAAGATTATAACATAACATAGACATAAACATACAGTTCAAAAGTTCTTCAATATTAGTGATTGAGTTCTGGATACAAATTTTGTTTTTAGTTTCTCTGCTTAATAGGTTTCCATTTTGTGTTTATCTAGATCTTACATTTACTTATAGATTTACCATGTTATTTATAAAGTTTTTCACTTTACCACAGACTATTTAAACTGCATTTGAGGAGTGCTTTAAGCAATATGTTTATATAGACTAAATTTGTTTACTTTGTCAGAGCATAACAGTGTGTGCCAGAGTTGTCATTGTAGACAGCCAAGAAATGCTTCAAGAAAATTCTAATAGGTATTCACCACAATGAAACAAATGTCATCATCTCATTATACCATACGTACTTGGTAATCTATTCGAGTATGTATTATGTAAAAAATAACCCCAAAACTTTTAGGTTATGTTCAACAACATACCTGAACCGGTCATGAATGACATTCCAATAATTGGCAGAGCAACGTTAGACCTTCTTGCGGTCGTGGCCATATGACTGTCGTCAGGATAGATGAACTCGGGCTGCATTTTCGGAATATAGTTCGGATCAAAGTTGAGGTACGGAGAGAGGCTCGCGCCTGACCCGTGCTGTTTCTCTTCATTCTTGGTTATTGGGAGTATATCACTGAACAGAGACATGGTTTGTCGATTGAAATCTGGGTTTGGCTATTCTATAATAACTATTTTCGTAACGTAGAGGTCGCGAACGTGATTGAACGATGGATGGATAGAATAGAACTGAGTTTTACGAACTGTCAAATGTCAATGTCAACATTGACAAGTCTTTTTTTTAGGGTTGGTCGAGAGTGTTGCCATGTTTATTTTTCCAAATGGCGGTGTGTTGCCTTAGATTAATCCCCAGTTTCTCGTACACTAACACGCTGTTCAGCTGTCAATTGACCAAAGTGAATACAAAAAAAACCACTGACAGCTGTTAACAATAGATTTTGGCAGAATCCTTAGGAAAGCCATCACAAAAAAAAAAAAACAACTTGTTAGTGTACGAGAAACCGGGGGTAATACTTGTGTGTTTGTTTCAGTGAGGAGCGCACATCTGAAGATGCGAGGAAAATAATAAAAACATCCAAACTGCATGAGTCCGACTTGACTAAGGTCACGCAAGTGCTGCGATTTCCAGACCCCAGCAAACACAACGATAACCTGAAACTTATGTTGTTGGATAGCAATTTACTGAAGGAAATTGAGGCAGGCAATGAGATTTTATTCAAAGGTAAAATAATAAAAAAAAATTAAAGATACCTATTTGCACAGCTCTTACACACAACTCACACTTTACTATTAGCTATCAATCATTGAATAGGAACGGGGCCTGATCGCTGAAGACTGATGGTCTATTATATCAAATCTCAATGCATGTATGCAGTATAGTCTTAGACCTCGAAAAAGCGATGGTCAATTACACCGATTCCCAATGAATGTATGAAGTAAACCAATATCCTGGGGTGCCCCCCCAGGTATACCACGGCTGTAGGTCGTAGGTGTATTTATTTATTTCTATTTTGGCAACAGACAGTCACAGTTTTGAAAATGGTAATGATAAAAGTTAGCCAGACCAGTGTTCAGCGACCATTGGCCCTGACAGACTACAAGTTTTCATCAAAATGTATGGTGCAAGACTTGACGTGTTTAAAGGCGAACGCGGACCCGGTAGAGCCGAACGCGTCAATTGAAATTAATTTTAGAATTCTTTATAGGGTTTCCTATTAAACCTTGCTGCGTTGTATTAAGCAACTTTGGAATTCGGTATATAAAAATATCGGAAGGATCCCAATGACAAAGGACAGTCGATTCTTTCGGTTCGTATAGGTGCGCCGTTATCCTTTAGTCTCACTTCTGACTTCAAGCGGTCATGCTTCAATCATGTCTATCAAAGACAATGCCTCGTCATTAGCTTGATGAACTTCTGAATATAGGTCAACACAACTCATAAAATAAATCAACAAAGTTTTTTTGCTGTTCCAGGAGACCAAGATGAAAATGTAGTTCTCTGTACAGGAAATAAGACATACGATGTGAAAGAAGCCGAAACTTCTAACAGCTTGCTCCTTGTCCCAGATTTGTTATTCGCATCGGCCACTGGCTATGATGAAACCTTGAAAAATAACTCTATGGAAGGAGATTCCGACTCCTCATTTGATAAGTCCAACGCTAGCCTGAACAAGTCTACAGATTCTGATGATGGAAAACCACCTAGACAAATAGAACACAAAGATATTGTTAGTACTTTTTTCACGTACTTCGAACTAAAACCTTGCAAACCCAGATTGAATAAGCTGCTAAAGTTGCTAGAACCATCAAGGTATCAAGGCGCGGAACTCGAGTATGCCGTTGAGAAAAGTAGTCTAATGGACTACGATAAATTGTTTAATAAAGTGCAAGCATCTCGGAAGGAGCTGGACGACGAACTTGAAAAAATACAAGCCATAGAAATAGGTGGTTACTATCGCCTGCTAGAATTTGACTACGAATTCCGAGTTCTATCCTACATGTTGGATTTGATTGAAGAGAATTCCTGGCCTCTAGATAAAATCTCGAAAGAAATAACTTTAGAAAGTTTGAAGGAATTTGTTCCGCAAGCAATTCTGGAGTCCATGTTTAGGGTTTACACAGTGCCTTCGGTTTTTGAGGATGATATCCAGTATTATCAGTATAAGGAGGATAAAGTTTGCCGATTCTTGGCTAGGGTGTTATTAAAAAGCGCCGGGAAGTTTAACTTAGCAGAGTTTCTTCAAGCGTGGAAAGATTCCGTACCAGAAGGAATGGTCGCAGATGTAAGTTAACTTCATTGCAACTTGAAATCAACCAAGTTGAATTTATTATTAGAAACTAGAACCGTTTTATGGTTTAAACTTAGCCTGTTTTGCAATGAAATCAATAGTTGCATAATCGTTCGCTCGCTCCTTGAAAATGGCTCTTGGACTGAGCCGAAATGTTGATTTCGATATGAAATTATGTAAGTTTAAACCGATTATTGTCTTTTTGTTGCACTAACCCGTGCTGAGGGCAATTTTAAAAACCTATTTAGACGCTAAAAATTCCACCCATACCGGGACTTGAACCCGCGACCTCTGGCTAACCGTGCCAGCACTCTACCAACTGAGCTAATGGGAAGTGCGGGCATCAGTGAAATTTCGAGCCTCTTTACAAACTTCTTTACGTGGAGTTTTTAGCCTCTAAATAGGTTTTTAAAATTGTTCTCAGCACAGGTTAGTGCAACAAAAAGAATATAATCATGTAGGTACAGCGATATCATTCCGATGTAAAAACCTAACTGCAAAGTGGGTTACTCGGGGCTGCAAGTGATGTAAATTGCTTCGGTCAGACGTCGCTGCCTGTACGTTATACAGAGAAGTTTGTAAAGAGGCTCGAAATTTCACTGATGCTCAGTTGGTAGAGCGCTGGCACGGTTAGCCAGAGGTCGCGGGTTCAAGTCCCGGTATGGGTGGAATGTTTAGCCTCTAAATAGGTTTTTTAAAGTTCAAACCGCTTAACATAAAATGTCTAGTGCATAAGTGTTATTAACCGAATGTTCTTTCTCCTTTGCTTTAGGAAAATCTACTTTCCGGTATAGCGTTAGTAGACAAGTCTACAACTCCGCAAGTGGTGTGGGCATTCGCCGAGAGCGATTTACCTGAGGATATCAATGAGAGATTTAAGATTTTGTTCCAAACCAAGCCCAAGTGGAGCGTGGCTCAAATATCACCTTATATTGAGTAAGTTGTTTTTTTAAAATTGTTTCAGTATTTTTTTATTACTTTATGAAGTTTGGCGGATTTCTCTCGTGAAAAGTAGGTAAGACTTCCCAGTCTTATCTATGAAACCTCAATCTTACCTTCAAACTCTAAGTAAGTAAGTAAAGTAAGGCCTCTAGGCCTATTCAGAGATGTTTTACTTCTCCGTCATGTCAAAGCTTGGTGATTTGAAATGGCCTGAGTTATATCAAAATATTTTGTCTTTTCTTTTTAGATGTTACGAGACCGAAAAGTTAAACGTGAATGCGTTATTGACAAAATATGCACGGTCGTCTACACAGGACGGGATTAGGGTATTCTCTGCTAAACATATGAATTAGGAGGAACTAATCTTCAAGAAAATTAAACATCGTTTAGATAATATTCTTTGTATATGGTACAGTTTATTTGTTTTATAAATAAAATTACATCAACTTAAATTATATTAAATGCCTATAGTTATTTCTTAATTAACAGACAAATAAACTAACACAGCCGTAGCAAATTTTAAGCATGTCATTTCTTAATTTGCATTTGTATTATAATAATTCCTATCGGTATTTAACATTTATTTCTGTGCTGAACTTGAAATTGATTTAAAAAATATGTCCAATATGTAAGAAATATCAAACTTAACGTCTCGAAGTCTATGACTGCTGCACTTTATTCCTGAGTTGGTTCAGCTCGTCCCACATCTCTTTAGGTAGATCTTCACCAACCTCTTCCTTGAAATATTTTTCTATAGCGTCCGCCTGTTAAGAAACACAATATTATAAGCAAAGTCGTGCAATTTTTATCACAATCGGGATTCTTTTCTGGATATTCCTCAAGTGAGATTAAAATCTTTAAACTAATAGCCTTTTGGATAACATTATACCAAAATTGGCATTAAAATCATAAAAATAAAATGTATTTAGAAAAAGACTACGTTCTTGGTCCTATGTTCTAGGCAAAATGTTCTAAAAATAGTTATCACCAATATTAATGATGTTCACTTTTTGCAAAATACGTAAGTAATGATTTTTTTCCCATTGGTGCCTAGTTAGCACCGGGTAGCCACTTAAACATAAATCACAGATTAAATCCCTTTCAAGATTGGGTCGTTTCTTATTGGATGGCGTGGTAGGTATTTTGAATATAGAAGAAAACTCACCTCCTGCATCCAGAAGTCCTTAGGAATACTGAAGAGTTCTTTGGAATCGATGTTATCCAGTCCAGCAGTGTTCAGGGTTCCGTCTCTGGGCACGAAACCAATCGGCGTCTCCTGGTGGCAAGGCTCGTCGTCGCATCGGCGGAGTACCCAGTCAAGTACCCGCGCATTCTCGCCAAAACCGGGCCAGAGGAACTTGCCCTGAAAAGTGGGAGATGATAGAACTAATTGATACTGCCGGAGACAGACCGACGCTGGTCGGAGTAGATAGATGGACAGAGAACACTTTATTGTACATAAAAAAGAAGATGAAGGTTGAAAAAAAAAACCTAATTTTAAAAAGTAAGGCAATGCGGTAGGCCTAGGCTACAGATAGTCTCTACCCGTCCGGCATGGTGTCTGGTGACGATTTTCTATTCGAGAGCGAACCTGTCTTGCGTGTAAAAAACTAAATACCTGCTCGTCCTTACGGAACCAGTTGACGTGGAAGATCTTTGGCATCTTGCGGCCAGCCTGCGGCATCGACAGCCAGTGCTTGAGGTATTCGCCGAAGTTGTAACCGAAGAACGGACGCATCGCGAAGGGATCGTGCATTATTACTTTACCCTGAGAAGAGAAAACCGTTCACATGTTGTTTAAAGAAAGAATGTTATTAAAAAAAAAAAAAATTCTCTAAAACTTACGCTGAATTCAGCAGCGGCAGTGGCTTCAGAACGCATGGCGGCTCCCATGAAGACGCCGTGTTTCCAATCCCTAGCCTCGACTACTAGCGGTACGCCAGCCGGACGGCGACCTCCCAGTAGAATAGCAGAAATCGGGACTCCTTCCGCGCTTTCCCAGTCACCATCAATTATGGGACACTGCTCAGCTGGAGTGCAGAATCTGAAAAAACATCAAGATAAGAAAATCAAGTGCTTCTTTAACAAACAAAAATCTCTGACAAAGTAACACTTGAAATTAATCTAATAATTACAATGCATGCAAAGGAGACTACGTAAAAAAGAATAAGATGGATTCAGAAATAGCTATGTCAACGTCAGCTATAAAACATTAATAAAGAATGTCGCGAGTAACAAAAGTTTTCGCACATGTCGTGTCAACTTGTCAAGGCGAGACTTGGCAGATTTTGTCGACACCGGCTGGTTGCCATTACAATAAGAAATGGACTTAGATTGTTACAAATCATATAAATTTTCCCTTAAATTCGGGAATATGTCAAAACCTGGCAACACAACGTTTCTTTTTAATTTATTATTAAGCCGAGGATTACCGGTCATTCGGCTAAATTACCTAGAGTTGGGGTGAGCAGCAGGGGTCTTCGAATCGGGGCTCCAAGGCTGACCCTTCCAGTCAGTGAGGCCCTCTGGGGCAGTTCCCATGCCCTCCCACCACACTCCGCCATCCTTAGTCTCAGCTACGTTCGTGAATACGGTGTTCTTGAATACAGTCGCCATCGCGATTGGGTTTGTGGCTTCCGACGTGCCTGGGAGAGAAATCCTCGATTCAAATTTGGCTCTTAGTATTATTTTATACCTTTAGCCGGTACCCACTAAAGCCTCTGAACGTTCTAATGCCAGGCCACACATTAACGTTTTTCTGTTTCACACTGACTGACTAGGAAAAAGGCTCTATACACAGTGGAAGGCACTGATACTGACTTTATACCTGACAGCTTTTGTCAGGTTTTACTGTTTTTAATATCATTACCTGATATTAAAATCAGTAAAAGTAAATGTGAAAATTGAAAATATTATTATCCTACCCAACGCCCTATCTCATTAATTCGGACGTGATTCGGACATAGCCTCATTCGGCCATAAGTACACAGAAATAACTAATATAGCAGTGTTAGTATAATAAATGGACCGAATAACGATTTAGTTTTATTTGTTAGGTAAATTATAAAGTAATAATAATTTGTTATTGGTTTTTATAATTTAATTACCATTTGCCTCTCTCCCACTCAATATGGACCACTCAATGAATATTGTACCACCGAAAAACGAATACCTACATTGATGTCCAGTTAACAAATTTCATAATATTATTTACCTGGAGCAACACCGAAGAACCCGTTCTCCGGGTTGATAGCCCTGAGCACGCCGTTCTTGTCAAACTTCATCCAGGCGATGTCGTCCCCGACGCACTCGACCTTGTATCCGGGCAGCGAGGGGGTCATCATGGCCAGGTTGGTCTTCCCGCAGGCCGAAGGGAAGGCCGCGGCTACGTAGCGCTTGCGCCCGTTAGGGTCTGTGATGCCCACGATCTAGGGATGAGACAGGTAGATAGATAACTCTTTTATTTCTCACCAGATAGGTAAGGTACGTTCAGAGGTAAGGTATTTACGAAGCCGAAACGATGAAGCTGACCGTATGACTATTCCAACAATTCAAAGTCGCTCACCGTACTATGGAACGAGCTATGCTCCGATTCTCTTATAGATCAATATCAATCAATTCGCCAAAGAACTCAGGTGATTTACGTGAATATATTCATCTTCATCATGAAGAGACAGCTGGGCTGGTCGGCTGGTTACCGACACCTACAACCCGCGGGATAAAAGGTTCTCGATTGAAGACCACGAGGTGGCACCCGCAGCGTAGGTCTTCCACCGCCTGGACCGGCGGTCTGAGGCAGATTGCTGACAGCGGTTGGTTGTGGGTCGACCTTTGTTTACTAACCAGCATGTGCTCAGCCAGCCAGCCCTCGCGACGCGCTATGACGGAGCCCAAACGCAGCGCGAAGCACTTCTTGCCGAGCAGACTGTTGCCGCCGTAGCCGCTCCCTGCACGAATGGTTGGATTTAGCAGTGCCATTGGAGGGACTGAGATAACTTGGTTAATCTGCCTTGGTTGGCTAAAAATATAAGACTCTACTGAGATATCCAGCACAGCGTTTCGCATGCCCACTAGGCTCTGCGATCTAAAGAGGATTTTGAAGATAATTTTAATTTTGCGAACTAAAACTTTCGTTAGCGAAAGCGTGTGCGCTGTTTTATCTTAATTCCGGATTCACTTGATTTTTTTGTCGGCAGAGTCCGGCCAGGTTTCGCTGTGATTCGCAGAGCTTAATCATGGTCGCAGACGACTACTGACTGACGAGTAATTGACGACGCGAGCTCAGTCTTTACTCATCATGATTAAGATCTGTGAACTGCGAATCGGGGCGAAACCTGGTCGGCCTCTTCCGACAAAAAATCAAGCTACCTACTTAAGTGAATCCGGAATTAGCTAATAATTAAAATTTCGTTTGGAATTTGAACCTTAATAAAATTAATGGTCGAAAAAAACTAGCGTTTGCCTAATCCAGTCAATGTCCAGCAGTGGATAGGTACGAGATGTGGACTGGTCAACAAAATTGTGGAATGGTAATCCATTGACCAAGTCCATCAATTGGACTGGATTAGCCAGAAGCTAGTTTTTGATATTCAGTTTAGTAATTTGAAATTCCAATGAAATATAGAATATGGATTAGCGGGAGTGACCAAAACTGTCTGACCTGATACATTTATCAAAGAAGAAGCGACGTAAATGTACCATAGCTGACGATCTCGTTGTCGCTAGGCCGGTGCAGGATGATGGTCCGCGGCGGGTCGCACGGCCAGCCGGGCACGCCGGCGCCGGTGCCCACCGCGTGGAGGCAGCGCACGAACTCCTCGTCTTTACGCAGCACTTCCAGAACTTTGCTGCCTGTTGGGCGAAGATGTCACTTATTATGGGGCTTCATTCTGTTATGACAAAATGATGCTTGATGCGTTTGCGAGGGTGAACTTGAAGCTCACCCTTTCAGACATTGGCTTGATAAAGTTTTCTCGCACTAGAGCCGTGGTAACCAAGGTGGTAACCCACTGACTGACAAACATTTTTAATACATTAATGATTGGGGCATTAGGCGTTTGTGCGAGTGTACTTACTTGAAGCGGCATGCAGCAACGCGATATGTCAACAAAGTAAGTAGATCGAAAATGGTTTCATGCATGCATACATACATACATACATAAACTCACGCCTGTATCCCAGAGGAGTAGGCAGAGACCAGGGCCTGCCACTTGTCACGATCCTGACAGATCACTTTCGCGCGTATATCGCGCGAATGTGGGTGGAAGGGCCGGTAAGGGACGACCCAGGCGGACATACTTCGACCAAATATATGAGCAAACGACTTTGGTTTCATGCACTTTCCCATTAACTGAATCTAGGGCCCTAACTAGGATGCTCCGTGATAGTAACTAGTTACGAATATTACAGAGATAGATTAATAGGTATCCAGACTAAGGCCATTTGTGTATATCAAAGTTCGGCGGCGCCTTTCGTGAGTCGAACCCACGACCTCTGTCTTGGTAATCAAATGTGTTACTGCTACACCAAAGAGGGAGTCAACTCGAATGTTGTTCCAAAACATGTACGAGTCAGGTAGAAGATGGGACGATACAGCTATTAAAATGAATTGAATAGAATTGTTCCAAAAAAAAAAGGTCAGATTTACAACTTCCCGGTTGTTCAGGTAGATTGTCACGAGGAACAGAACAGTCTACGAATAAAAAAATACCGGCCAAGTGCGAGTGGGACTCACGCACGAAGGGTTCCGTACCATTATCTATACAACATTAGACAAAGATCAAATTTAAGAACAGCGCCATCTATAGTAGAAACCAACAAGAAGCGTTTAACATTGACATTTAACGACATGACATCGGCGCTGTGAACGTTACACAGATGACCGCTAGATGGCGAGCGCTGTCTTTAGACAACGTTTGTTGCAATGGAGCCCCCCTTAAATATTTATTTTATTCTGTTTATAGCTTCAACAGAAATACATCATTTGTGAAAATTAAACTGCCTAGCTTATCACGGTTCATGAGATACAGCCTGGTGACAGACAGACGGACAGACAGACAGATGGACAGTAAAGTCTTAGTAATAGAGTCAATAGGTAGTAATAGGTGCCTGTTTGGCACCCTTCGGTCCGGAACCCTAAAAACTAGTGACTGGGAATAGTGAGGATACTCATAATAGTAGATATCTACTATTTTTCGACTTCGATTTGGTTTTTGACTGTACTATGTATATTTTGATATCATGTGCTCTAGTGTAAAAAAAGAATATTCGTATCTTATCTTTATCGTAAAAATATTCTTTAAACTGAATCACTTCTTAAATGTCACGTAAGTTATAATGGCTATGCATAGTGACTACGGCACCCTCCAGTGTGAATCCAACCCACGACCTTTATTTTGAGAGCCTTGCGTGTTAACCGCTAGACCAACGAGGCAGTCGAAATGCAGTTTAAATTGGTCTTTTCCTTTACCATAGACTTTACACCGCAATTGTATGTTTCTAAAGTGGCTCCATCCGGTTCACTAGTGCCACCTACTGTGAGCACCACCAATAAAAAAAGCATAGTTAAGTAGGTACTTATCTTTTTTACAAACCGTTTTTGCGAAAAGTGTCAGATCTCTCAATCAAATCATGTCAATAGTAATTTTTAGGACCCACCACCGAGAACCTGGACCAAGATCCTGGGACTAGTTAGCATTTATGCCAAATACGGCCGTTTCTGGCGATAATGCTATCCAGTCCTAGGTTTTTTTGCCTTAGGCTCACGGCCACACAGCAGTGTCAAGTTTTCGCAAAAACGATCTGTAAAAGAAGTCTTTTTTTATTTCATTGTGACGCTGGTTAGCCGCGTTTGGCGGCGTGTGCTTACGCGAAGGGAATGAGACTGTGTGTGTGCGGCCGCGCGCGCGCCTTTGATTACTACTAGGAATTATAATTCAGTCGTGTCATCTAGCGGTGAAATTTTGAAGTGCTGCACACCGGTGTCAAACGCTCAAGGTCATCGGCACAGGGAAAGTTCTTAATGCTACATGGTTTGCACCTTACTTACCCATCCTGGTCATGACCCGCATCGAGTAGACGACGTAAGGCGAGTCCGTGATCTCCACACCGATCTTGGACAGAGGCGAGCCCACCGGGCCCATTGAGAACGGGATCACGTACATGGTGCGACCTGCAAGTTGTTAGTTGTTGTAATAACCGAGTACCCTTACAGTAGATGGAGAGACACGGCGAGCGTGAGTCAAGGTTTCGGTCATGGCGCTCTTGTGCATCCCACACTAAGTTAAACTCAATTCTCCATCTTCTCTTATTCTGGAAATCGCTAAGCGCCTATGTTGAACGTGTGGATTCCACACGCGTCTGACTAGTCTATACTTTCACACAAATCATAGTACATAAATACATTTTTCTCTAGGCTCTTCTCTGCCTCCTGCATATCCCTGATCCTCGTATGCTCTGCTCGTATAACTACTCAGATTGTACTATAAGATACAAGTCACTCTAGTGAGACGAACGTGCGCGTCTCCACGCACCACCCTGGAGGGTGTTCCCCAAGGTCATCAGACCTTCGCTCACCTCGCATACAGCCGGGGAAGCGCTCAGCGATGGCCTTCTCGTAGTCTGCCTGCGCGATGAAGTTCCCCGGCGCGGACTTCTGACCGGCGCGCTTGCGCTCAGCGCAGATGAACGCGCGATTCCACGCGCTACTCTAGCTAGACAGCCGCCACTCCAGAGGGCGGACGTTCCCCACGACGCCTTAGGCCATCAGACTTTCGCTCACCTCGCATACAGCCGGGGAAGCGCTCGGCGATAGCCTTCTCGTAGTCGGCCTGCGCGATGAAGTTCCCCAGCGCGGACTTCTGTCCGGCGCGCGCCGCGGGCACCACGTCGCGCTCGCGCTCGGCGCAGATGAACGTGCGCGACTCCACGCGCGCCACGTCTGCCGGGTCTGTGCGCGCCAACCAGCTGTGGACACGAGCTGGTGTTCAGAATACTCACTCACTCTTGTACACCAACAGCGTTTTTTTAATGGCCTATTTACGTCTTACTGCAGGCAGAGAGAGAGTTTGGCCTTATTACCACGCGTACCCACCGCGGTTTGGCAATTTTAAGCGCTGAGGTATGTGAACACCGCAGACACTCAGGTTTCCTCACGATGTTTTCCTTCATAGTTAGCGAGTGGTATTGCTACTATAACTACAAATATGTACGTTACATAGAAAGCAAATACATTGGTACATGCCGGGATTCGCACCGACGACCTCCCGGGTTCTACCGCTCCGCTACAACCACTTATTTAACGGCGTTATTTATAAAAACAACATTCCTTAAAACACTCAATAAAAGTCGTATAAATAGTCTGCGGTAAAAACTTTACAAGGGAAAGACTTCATTACCGATTATTTATAATGCGTTTATGGAGTGTTTTAAGGGAATCGTGTTTTATAAATGACATCGTAACCATCTGCGCCCTATTTCATAGAACCACAACTACAAACTTTACATATATGGTAAACTATAGCATTCTAGATTCCATTAGCTCCGTTCGCCATCTAACTGGACATGCAGCTCATGAATTGAGCCCACTGCTGGGCAACACTCAATTCCCTGCCAATGTGGCCTTCATTGCCTTCCGACGGCAGAAAGTCTTTTAAAATCAGCGTGATCAGCTTAAAGTTCCAGGACTCACCAGTTTTGGTACTGCGTGAGACGGCGCAGCGTGCCCTGCTGCTGCATGCGCTGCAGCAGCACGGCGGCCTCGGCTGAGGAGCCGTCGCAAACGTGGATCTGCTCCGGCTGACACAGGCTGGCGCTGCGCTCCACGAACGCGCGGACCTGGAGGCAACGAAAGGTCCGGTAAATATTTTATTTCAAATCAAATAATAATTTTTATTCAAATTAGCACTATAAGTTAAACAAGGTGAATCTAGATCATTTTGGAGAAAAAATGGACAAGAAAACTCCAAACTTTGTAAGTAACTTAATAAGTAAGATAAGCATAGTCTTCTTCATTATCATCATCATCATCAGCCCACCTCTGCCCTCTGCTGGGGAAAAACCCCCAAACGCCATCTCTCACGGTCCCTTGCCATCCGCATCCACGGACACTGCTGAGAATATTGGGTATAGAGTATTTTTAATGACTCGCGATGCTAAGATGCTAAGGCTTGACAACTTCTGACAGTAGACGAGCCACTAGTCTACAAGCATCCACCAATCCGGACTTGGCCCCCGTGGTGGAGTATGGCCTGTACCTTCCTTAGGGAAGAGACCCGTGCCCCTCGGTGGGGACATAATGGGTTGATGATGATGATGATGATGATGTTAAGATACAGTACATGGCGATTTGTACAAATGAAAGTACGGCGACTCGCGTCACTAACACTACTTATCGTACTTGACTCATGCCCGTTTTCACCAACCACCCCTAAACAGTCTGCTAACACTATCTCATATTCTATTTATTTTATTCTTATTTACGTTTTTGAACTGGTTTGTACCATCTCTCCGAGCCCTGCACGCCGCGTTACGGGTACTGACGGAAGACCAGCGCTGGGGTACCATCATATCTCCAACTTATGCTGAGTCAGAGCCCTTTTGCATTTTGCCGCTCCCACAGTACACACACTGGATAAGGCATTGCTGTGCTGTGTGTCTCATTTGTAAATGTTTTTTTTTTGTAATAATGTTTCATTGTGCTTTGTATGTGCTCTTACTACTGTATTATTGTTTTTATTGCGTGTGTGTGTGTGTGTGTGTGTGTAAATGTAAATTGCTTGCATTACAAATTACTTGCATAGCAAATTGCACTGCTTAAATTTCCGTAACGGACACAAAGGCCTATGATAACAATTTCCACACAACACGACTTGTCCTGGTCCCAAACATGGATAGGTACCCTGTGCTAGGATCACCAGACAAGGACATCACAAGCGTGGAAACACACCCAGACTGAGGCCATGTGTACAAATGTTCGGCGGAATCCAGTGGGAATGGACACGACAGACCAACTATGCCGCTTGACCTAGCTAGACTAGAGCGCTAGACCTTGACTGAGTCAAATGAAATACCAACCATAGGAGTAAAGGCAGCCAGATCCTGTTAATCATCATCATCATCATCAGCCTATGCTTGTCCACTGCTGGACATAGGCGTATCATATTGCACGCCACTGAGCACGGTCCTCGGCTACTCTCATCCAGCTCTTGCCAGCCGCCCTGCGAAGATCATCGCTCCACCGAGTCTGAGGACGTCCTACACTACGTTTACCGATCCGCGGTCTCCTGGGCCTAGATTCTGTTAATGCATTGTAGTAACATGACAACTGCATGAACATGGCGGTTTTCATTTCATGGCTGCTTTAAGTCTACGCGGGCACACCCATCAAAACTTCTAAGCGTCAATGGTACGAAAAAACAAGTCACGTGACCCGACAGTGTACCTGTCATTATACTACAATGCACTAACAGAATCGAGGCCCTGGTAATCAATCAGTGGCAATAAGACGTGATACCGCTAGATCAACGATGCCGCTTGACCTAGCTAGACTAGAGCACTATACCTTGACTGAGGCAGTCAAATGAAATACCAACCTTAGGAGTAAGGCCAGCCAGATCCTGGTATGGCTTGGTGGAGCCGTGCAGAGCAGTCTGGTGCGCGGCGCGGCCGCAGGCATACGCCACTTGGGCGCATCTGGACAACAGAAAGATTTAGAATGTTTAGTAGAGAACTTACATAAAAATGTGTTAATCTCATTGGAGAGGTAAACGTTTAATCTTATCTCATTGCTTATCTCATTTTCTCTCCATACATTGCTTCTGGCCCCACACTAGGATACCCTGTGTCGTAGGAACCAGAAACAACGACATCACAAACATGTAAACATCTGGGGGTTCTTTTTTGTCCCCAGCCGGGATTCGAACCCGGGACCTCTCGCATGATGTGCAGATGCACTACCGCTGCGCCACGAGGTCGTCAATCTGAATCTATCCGAAAGGGTTCTCTGCCTTTTTGCAGAAACATTTTTGGCCGATTTTCATTTGGCAACTAACGTTTCGAAGAATATTATTTTGCGGAATAATCATTTGCCAACTTTTCTTATTATTTTTTTTTATTTCCCAACCTCGCAGTTGCCAACTGTTTGTTTGGTTTGCTTTTTATAATGACATTTTTTCAAAATGCCAACTTTTAAGTAGCGTATGTTTTACTTAGCGTAATATTCATTCAGTTGTTTATTGTATACCAAATGTTGCATTAAGTTTCGTTAAGTAACTTATGTGGGTTTGAGCTATTAATAACCTAAAGGTTAGGAAAACCTAGTAAAATGGATAGAATTTTCCTAGCACTCGCCGGCCGCTGCCGCGGCACGCTCGCTTCGCTCGCTCGGCTCGTGCGTGTGTTGGTCACAGTTCTAACCTAACCTAACCTATTAAAACCATCTATTTACGAAAAGGGAACTGTTTCACAGACGAAACGTTATTCATCTAATAGTTGTTTGGCCTAGTAAAAGATTTGAAAAATAATAAATACCCAAAACGTTTTGTTTCATTATAATAATTAGCTTAACAACAATCCTACCAAATGAAACGTTGCCATACAAAAATTTGTAGATCGTTTGTTGTCAAAGTGAAAAATAGGTGAAATGTTGGTTGGCAAGTGATAATCAGCGTAACAATTTTCTGCGAAAAGGCAGGATCCCATCCGAAAGTCATTTTAGTCACGTGGTATAAAAACGCGCCGCATACATAAGGTGAATAAGGCTCCAACTTGAGAGTGCCGGCATCCAGCATCTACCTGCTACCCTCACAGTGTCCCCCCCAGCGTAGTCGTGGTCGTCCTCGACCTCTGTTGCTGCCTCGAGCGTACCAGTGACTCTTTCACTCCATCTATCATCTGTTGAGCGGACTTGTCCTACCCACTTCTATTTCAGTCTTGCAGCTGTTTGTAGAGAATCTTTAATCTTTATTTCCGTCCTGATGTCCTTAATTAGCTTTCTGTCGCGGAGTTTTAGGTATACCTAACATGCTTCTCTCAGCAGCGCTTTGACAAAATCTGATCTGACGTTTGTGTTCTTTTGTTAATGTCCAACATTGACATCCATATAATTATGTGTGTTGGTAATATGCAGGAGTCTATTATTTTAGTTTAAATGTTATTGGTAATCTGCTTTTAAACACTTCCTTTAAGTTACCAGTATTTCCTCCAGGAGATTGATGTTCTTTTTGAGATGTCCTTGTTCATAGAGTCTTTCGAGTCTTTAAAGGAAATAATTCTGCCAAGATAGACGTTGTTAATAATTATGATTATTATTTTAATCGATGTGGGGCGCGGCTGTCATGCTCATAATTGTTTACTAAGAAATAAGGCCAATTAGTTAAAATGCCACCTAATTAATAAATACAGACACACATCTAGTAAATACACATGTTTACTGACTAATCGCAGAATGGACTTCAGAACTCCATAGTTCGAAGGATAACCTATTGTCAAATCTTCTGTACCTACCAGTTAAATCTTCATTTTTATGTAAACAACTTTTAATACGTCGTTCACTCGATGAGTGCCAAGCGGAACCCTATTTTATAGCCTAAAAAGTCTATCGGTCTGATTTATAAAAACAAGATTCCTATAAAACACTTCTCAGAGACAGTTTAAGTAATCTGTGCTTTCGTTTTTCCTTTTACCACAGACTAGGTACCTACACTGCCTATGAGAGGTGTTTTAAGGAAACGTGTTTTTTTTTTATAAGACCGTACGTATCTGATCTAAACAATGACGGAAGAAAATGAAGGACGAAGCAATACTCGTAAGTATTACCAGTGGATTTTTTCAGTATTTTAACGAATTCCTAACATAACATAACAACATAAACTCACGCCTGTATCCCAGAGGGGTAGGCAGAGACCAGGGAGTGCCACTTGCTACGATCCTGACAGATCACTTTCGCTTCCTCAACATTCATTAGTCGTTGCATGCACGCACGCCGGTTTCGGGTACTTTTTATCTTGCCCTTTGTTAATACATCCTCTATTTGGTCGAAGTATGTCCGTCTGGGTCGTCCCTTACCGGCCCTTCCATCCACATTCGCTCGATATATTTGTTTTGTCAATCTTTCTTCCTTCATCCTCTCCACGAATTCCTAGCTAGTATCAAGTTTGTTTACACATATGTACCTACACACAGAGAAGTCACATATTATCGTAGGTACGAAGAATACGATACGCGACAATTATGGTGTCTTGGGCATTGACAACTTATAATAATAGGTAATAAACAAAAATGTGACGATAATTGCAAGTAAATGCTTAAAAAAATGCTTTGTTAGTAAATGTTAATTGTTTCCCATTAGGCAACGTTAAAATAAACGAAGGTAATTAAATAATGAAGCGGTGAGTCGTGAACACGTGACATATTATAATGTAAAATAATATTACCTATGCACTACATTATCTTATCAGTTTAATTTATAAAAACAACACGATTCCTTAAACACTCAAATGCAGTTTAATAGTTTGTGGCAGACTTGCAGTCTTTCTTATGGCCTCATTTATAAAAGCACGATTCCTTTAGAGCACTCCTCAGCGGCAGTTTATTTAATCTGTGGTTACGTCTTTTCCCTGTAAAATCTCCACCAAAGACTCATCAAAAACTATTTTAATCTGCTTTTATCGAGTGTCTTAAGGAATTGTGTTTTTTGTAAATAAGTCCGTTATTATTTTATAAACACTCGATTCCAGTAAAACATTCTTAAGAGAGTTCCCGTCATAAACCAACTTTCATACTAATTAGCCTACGACCTATTCTTAGACCTACCAAAGAAAGGTACACGAAAAAATTCATAAAAATCGGTGAAGCCATTTCGGAGTAGTTCGATAACAAACACGTGACACGCGAGTTTTATGTATTAGATATACCTATCATTTTATCCATCCGCGATTAAATTTAGTTAAAACGCGATTAGACCTTGATTAGGCAAATTACAATGCCCTTAGCTGTACCTTCTGTATCTAGGTAACACTGGTTTGGTACCGCCCGACAAACCAGCACGTGATGTAGTTTATGATTGTTACGATGAAATATTTTTAAAAACAGTGCCCCAGTTTGAAAGTTGTTCAGCTGAATTTGTGCAGAATAAGCTTAGTACATTCCCAACACAATGACGGCGTGGTATGGAAATATACTTTTGTTCCGTGTATATTCGCTGACATTTGAATCACTGTCTATAAACAATGAGACCGGATTCTCATGAGTTTTAACAGCTTCATGTCTGTCTTTGTTCGTTTGGTCCGAGCTGCGCGACAATTGATTTTGTTTGCCAAACTACTGAGTACTCTTGTAATTTAAATTAAAAATATGTTTATCTAATATATAAAAATCTCGTGTCACACACAGTGCTTGTTATCGAACTCCACCGAAACGGCTTTGCCGATTTTTATGAAAGGGTATAGTAGGCTAAGGGAGCAAGATTGGCCCACGAAAGCGATCTGCAACTTTACTTATACTTACAACATACTACTGAAATACTGAACACACTCCGATTGGTAACACAATTGACAAGTCCCGCCCGCCTTCTCACAATTGAACGTGGGGTCATTTTTAGTGCTAGTTAGACATCTACTATGTTAATAAAACACATGGAGGTTAACAAGGGAAGAGCTGCCCAACAGTGGGCTATAATATTGTCTATACTCTTGGGCTGGATACCATATTCGGATAAGAAACTGCGTTTGGCTCGAATGTGACAACGAATATTGTCTTATAATAAAAAGTACTTACCGTTTTTATAATTTTTTTCGAGAAAATAGCTAACTTCAAGAGGCTTGCCCGAATATTTTGACTTATGCTGCGTTGGTGACAGACAGACAATAGTAATAGGGTCCCGTTTGTCACCCTTCGGGTACGGAACCCTAAAAAAGGAGGTTGAATGAAGGTCAGACTTTTTCTCAAATATGCAAAAAGTAATTGAATAGGTAGGTAGGTATTATTAATTTATGATTGGAGTAGTATTTACTGGCCTTAAATCTTTAAAACGATACCTTAAATTGGTTAAACCAATCGTTAACATGCCGTATCATTTGCAACTGCACGTTGTCTATCATCAGCCATTCTTTGGCCTTTGCATCTATGTAATGAGATGATTTAAACAGCGCCCTGTGACACCTCCACTCACACTAGATGGGTGAAGGGACCGCTTGGACGCTGCAGTGCCTGGGACATTGTTTTTGGATGGAGTAGGCTTGCCCAGCACCTATACCATCCTGACGGCTTAGTCGGCCTAGGCCACAGGAAAGACAGGTCAATATTAAGCCGCGGGTTTCCTCACGATGTTTTCCTTCACAGTTAGCGAGTGGTATTGCCACTACGAATTCGCAGATGTACGTAAGTTTGAAAATAAACAAAGTCAAACATGCCCGCACTGGGCAACGAAACCGGATCTCCCGCTTCCGAGTCCATTGTTCTACCCACTGGGCTACCATCGTTTTATCAGCCCTTCACAACTTTGTTTTTATATAGTTGTAGGATCACTAGCCAATCTGTAGGAAAACCTAATTGGATAGAATGAAAATGTAAGGCACATTAGTGAAAATTTTTAGAGCTCGACTTTGAAAAAGGAAATTTAAAGCAGGTAGTTAGTACGGGAATTTGATGAAACTTACTGTGCGGTCTTCTTGGTGTAGTCTGCAGGTATGGAACTCAGGTGCAACATTTTTGGGCCGACAAGTCGCTCAAATTATAAAAATAATAACTAAGTAATACTTTAAGATATGCTGTTTTAAGTAAAATTGGTTATTAGAAAAAGGTGGTCTAAATATTATCGAAAAAATTGCTGAAACTGAACAAGAATATCAACCATCTATAATAACCAATTATATTCAATCTATCACCCATTTAATAATGAAACTAATGTTCCGGACTTCTAAACGGGAATGAGCAATGCTCTGTGCGCATGAGTCTTTTATAACGGGGGAGTTGCCGCGTCCTACGCCGTGATTGGCGGAGAGCGGAGGCGCGGCCGTGACGTCAGCTGATGTAATTCACACACGCGCTGACTACACCAAAGCACAGTGCACAGTTTAAATAAGATACTGTGACCAAAGTCAAGCGCGAAGTTGTCAAAATACAAAACAAGAGATAAAACCAACTTGTTTTCTTTCGAACGCTGATTTTTCATTTTTTAATGATCTAACATACGTATCCATGCGCTGATATCGACAGCAAAATTTTAATAATTTGCAAAAAGTGGAGGTAGGTACCTTATAATCTATCACTTACGAAATAGATAGGTATGTGAACAATGAAAATGTATAACAGAATCTGCAGGGTCAATGCCACTTAAGTACGAAAATTTTGGTTGATCATATTCTGATCATATGATCATAAATTTTTTGCGGTATTTCGTCAGCCATTAGAGCAGTTGTGCGTCTCTCTCTTTCAACGTAAGTAGGTGCTTTGCTTTGAAGTACCTACGTTGCGTCAGCCATTGCACGCTGCATACAAACAAAGATAATATACTTACGATTGGATCAGAAACTTATTGTGGAGGCCGACTGAGAGTGTGAGCCTCGCGTGAGATTTCCCACATATTTTTGCAGTAGAAAATTACGAAAACAAGAAATGTTATGCATGGTAAAGTAATCAGGGTGTACCCAAATCTCCATATACATACAAAAATCCAAGAACCCCCGTTCTACTTTTCAATAATTACAACATTGAAGTAACTATGGGGACCAAATTTCGCAAAAGAACATCAGCTGTTATATAAAAATCTCGTGGCACAACACGAGATCAGCTGATGTTCTGTTCCATATAATTTGCGTGTTTGTTATTGAACGCCTCCAATACGGCTTTTTCACCGATTTTTATGATTTTTTTTGTGTATTTGGTGAGTCGTAGGCGAATCACATGGCAAAACAACGTTTGCCGGGTCAGCTTTTCTTAATATTTTTACTGCCGCTGCGCGCAGGTGGCAACTTTAGTATGGAACAGTTGATATTTTCTCGCGATTTCGATATTATCCTCATAGAAAAAATTGTTCGTATTTACAAGTGGAATCCTCCATTTTCGATGTACTTGTATGGGTATTTTGTTACAGCCTTACAAAGTTGATATGACATTTGGCGATACGTTACCGGGATTTTGATCTCATGTCATCGGACGTCCTGGCCACTGACACTGTGCTCCTGGCCCATGTTTAGCTGATTGATTAGCAGCCCCCCGACTACATTCCTGTGGTAAACGGATTACTTTATAGCCTACCTACCCTGAGGGTCCATTCTAAATACAAACTGATGAAAAATTTTTTCAAACCGTATATTCTACATATCCGACTTTCGGAGATTACCCCCCTACATACAACCTTACAAACTTATCCTCTTTATAACGTTAGTACAAGCACATATACAGAAGCTGCCTACCGAAATGAATGCGGTGGTATGTACTTAAATATTAAAGTCCATTCACTCACTGCCCGTGAAGGACTTTCTTTGTTTCCACAACGCTGTGGTCAAAGCGGAGCGAAAGGAATTCGACTTACCTACAAACTTATTATAATACAGACTCTTATGGTAGAGACATAAGAGCTGTTCGCAGTGTTTTCGCGTTTGGCTCAAAGTAAATGGGTGTATGCATGAGTATAATAATATTATTACCTACCTATGCAACTACTTGGTGTGTCCGTGAGTTTTGTAAAGGTAATCAGGTTTAAAAGCCGTTGCGCTGCTTTTGGTGAACTTGCAGCCGTCAATGACCTTGGGCATAGAAATAGGCTCATAATATCAGACCCGAATGACTAACGGAATACGTAGGTACTCATCACAACAATATTTCTTAGTAGCATCGACTACCCATCTCAAATTTATTTCTTGACTCCGTCTATGGTTGCCTGGAATAAATTTCTTTTAGTAATAAGGCCGCCAATTTTACTATTTATATTTATTAATTATTTCTGTTAGTGTAATTTCTGTGTACAATAAAGAATATTCTATCTATCAATATATACGTACTTATCGTCAAAATAGGGCCTTACAAATGAAAAAAAAAATATTGATTCTTTTTAACTGCCGGTTTCTCGTTTAGGTACTAACATGCAGTTAATCTAGAGTTGACAGTTATTTTTCTGTATGCACTTTGTCCGACTGACAGCTATTTGAATAGTAGATTTATAAGTGGTAGGTATCTATCTTCAGTAGATTTGAAGAATTAATAAATAAATAAATTTACATAGTGTTTGCGAGAAACACGGATCAGTCTCACAGTGACATTTATAAAAACACGATTCCCAAAAAACACTCTATAAATGGCGTAAAATAGTCTAAATATTTCCCTTGTGGCGATAGCATGTCAATCTCTGCGCGCGCGCACTATAAACTCCGACATTCCTGCATCGCACAAGCAAAAAGTTTCAAATCACATAGGTAGGTACTATAATAACGTCCGACGAACATTAATGGCGGGTTCCCGTTATAGTGCAGGAGCACGATCACCCGCTCTTCCCTATACCCTAGTCTCTACCACAGACTATTTATCGTATTTTGTGTATTCTTTTTTCTGTTCTGTTTTTAAAGTCATTTCTCCGTCTATCAAAGTCAAAGTCAAAAATTTTTATTCACTATAAAAACAAAATGTTTACTTAATGAACGTCAAAGCTGTTAGTTTCACAATTAATAGATTATATGGAGAAGAAGCTAACAAAGAAACTCCACATTTATTCTATTCAAAACAGGTTTGCTTAATTAACAGAGTTTTCAACTTAAAGTTACAGTACACTAGATACAATCGTTCCTGTTAACATTATTTAAATACCAGACATCCTTGTCTTCCAAATAATCCTTAATGTTATATATAATAGGCTTTTTTGCACAGAGTATGCTTAATACATTTTTTAAACCGCGTCTTATATCTTGAGGAATCTTATTGTAGAACCGCACACAGTGCCCCACAAAGGATGTAATAAATTTTGCAAATCTAAAACGTGGAAATTACAATTTATGTTTATTCCTAGTATCAATATTGTGATGGTTACCAACATTTTCGAAATTGCTGATGTTTTTTCTAACATACATTATATTTTCATAAATGTATTGACTTGCAACTGTTAAGATGTTAGTTTCTTTAAAGAAATCCCTTAACGAGTCCCTACTGCCTAGCTTGTAAATAAATCTGATCGCTCTCTTCTGTAAGATGAAGATCGTGTCGATGTCTGCTGCCCGACCCCACAGTAGTATGCCGTAGGACATAATACTATGGAAGTAACTAAAATAAATCTACCTAAATTTTTAAATTTTATTTATTTTATTTTAGTAAATTATTTATTTATTTACTAAAATAAAATAAATAAATAAACTATCTACCTAAATAACACCGTAACATTTTTTACTATTTACTTTTCTTACTCATATTATAAACGCGAAAGTTTGTATGTATGGATGGATGTTTGTTACTCTTTCACGACAAACGGCTGAACGGATCCGGATGAAATTTTGCACAGAGATAGATTATAGTCTGGATTAGCACATAGGCTATTTTCATCCCGGAAAAATAACATGAAAATTACCACGGGAACGAAGTCGCGAAAGAATTATAAGTATGTTCTTTGAAGTAGAAGACTTGATAACAATGATTGAAAAACGGATATTTCTTTCAAACGTTTTAGTCATTTAGGAATACAGTCTACAGTAGAAGTAGAAGACGTAAATTTTATTAAACATATATACCTAGTGTTTACTAAAAATTTATTTCTTGTCTAACTAAGAATATAAGAAAGTACTAAGTAATCAATAAAATTACTATTGTTGCAAAATTTTGTTTTAGGGAAACGTAATCAAAAGTGTTTTCAATAGGGCAATAAAGAGTAAAGTTCAAAAAAAGAACCCTGTGTTGGGGCATAGTCCAAGGAGATATGGAATAATATTGATTGACATTTGACATTATGGCTAGCCGGTGCCTTCTTATCTCGGGCGATACGCTCAACAAGCTATGCATAATATGAAAGCGGATGTTACCGGATTTTATACACGCTGTAATCTGGGTGGTTTGAAAGCCGCGGTTGCGTAGTTAGTAATTAAAAATGTAATCTTACTTTTAAGTTTGTTTATACTTATAATAAGGTAAAATAAAAAAAAAATGAGTTGAGAAGTCTTGTTTCGATAAATTCGCGAACTATATTGTTAGTAATGCCTCTCCGTCTATCAGAACCATGACCCGCGGACTCTTCATATTACGCTCCGCCCTTATATTACGCGCACCAAATCCTGGACGATTCCAATCGTCTAACTGTCAAATTCCATACTATTTGCTCTCGCAAACGTCATGACTCCGAAGGGTTTGGTGCGCATAATGAGGATCATTCTGAAATAGGAATATTGGACTCCCAAGGCAGTACAAGAGCGGATGAAGCACGAAAATTTAAGCATACTACTTTTTTCCAATTCATCAAGAAATTACAAAGTTAGAGAAGTTTGAACTTGTTTCATTTGTTTCAAAACGCGCCCGACGGGTTTTGATTCCTATTGTGACGTCATAGGATCCGATCACGGCGGGCCAGTTGGCTGGCGCCATAGTGTTTTTAACCGACTTCAAAAAAGGAGGTTTTCAATTCGACGCGTACCTATTTATTTTTTTGCTATGTTCCTTCAAAACTCTGTCAAATCTTAACCAATTTCGACAATTCCTTTTTTGATCGAATAGATATATCGTCCATTGGTCCCATTTTAATCTGGTGAAGATCTGATGACGGCTATCAGAGATGGAGAACGGAACTCTTCCTGTAGTAATATGCATAAGTTTCATAGTATAGCGTAAAAGTAGTCCCAGGGTAATTTGGTGATGTGGAAATTGGGAACTTCAAATTTTAAAGCAAAGAATTAAGTAGTAGGGTAAATTATAGTTATAAAGGACTTGAAGTTTTTCTCTCGCTCCCCCACTAAAAATAATTAAAAAAAAAAATTAAATAAAAAATAAAAACTGACTTCGTACCACTACAGCACTAAAAAGTGACAAATAATAAAAAATAATACCAGTTTCATGACCAGCACATATATTTTGGGCACCGACTCCAAATTATACTGCTATAATACTCGTACCTACATGTATATGAACTTCTAATTTAATGGTATTCTTTTAAATTATTTGTAACTTTTTAATCATCATCATCATCATCAGCCACTTGACGCCCACTGCAGGACATAGACCTCCCTCATGGTTATCATAAGCATGAGGAGTTTTGGCAGGTGGGTTGGCGATCGCAGTATGCTATTGAAATCTCAGGAAGACGCTGCTGCCCGTCTCCTGGTAATTTATTTCCTTATTCGCCTTCTACGACATCTACGGAAGGCAATGGAGTGACGCTATTCTTATTCCGGCGCCACGCGGATGACGGCGGAACTTTTTAATGCTGTAGTGTTTTGGAGTCGGTTTTTATTTTTATTTAAATTTTTCTGAGACCGATTTTGGTACTTGCACATTTTTATTGCATAAACCAAAAGACTATCTTTTCAAATAGTTGACGAGAACACCCTAGTGCCAAATATGTTTAGTTGGGGAGGTATGAATACTCGAAAATTGGACTGTTTTCTTCCCGTGAAACAGAAACAATATGTCTTGGTAGAACTTTGGCATGTAAGTAGGAAAATTGATTCCTATTGGTTCCTAAAGTACATAGTACATACATAGCCTCCTTTCTAGGCGCATATAGAAACAGCGAACCATTCCTAGAATTCCAGTAATTTAGATTTCAGTTTTTTTTTCTTGTACATCCTACCGAAATAGGACGCGATTAATTTATTCTTTATTCTTCTTAACTGAACATATTTAGCACTCGGGTATTCTCGTATTTTAAATGATTAGGATTTCGTTTAAGCAGTAAAATCGGGTCTCTGAACACACAACGTTAAAAACATTTCTACCAATCTTTATTGCCGTGTGTGATCCGAAAAAAAATTTTCTTGGGCGCAGTTACAGTCATATTCCAGCATTTTGGCACATAAAAATATTTTATCTACACTAATGTTGTAACATTCTACTTATGTTTTCAATACTTGACTTATAATTACTACTGTTATAGCGCAGACAACAAAACACTCAATTTAAGCAATTTCACATGATGGTATAATATTCACATCGATATCGTAAAATCTCATTATAACATCAATAAAACGCGACCAACTTGATTGCAGGGCCAATCAGGTTGGTCGCGTTTTATTGAAGCGCGCAGCTGCGCTCTCATTGGTTACATTTTAATGGCGGCAAAATCACTGTGATTATACACGTACGCGTGAATTTAATTTAATAAATTTGTTGTTTGATTAATTGCATTAGTGAAGATAAAGTAGTGTATGCAACTGCATATAACACGGGTATTAAAACACTCGTTACTATTATGAAACTCGCTGCGCTCGTTTCATAAACTCACACTCGTGTTTTAATACCCTTCATTATATGACAGTAGCATAAACTACTATTATCGCGACCTTATCACCTACATAACGTTAAAAACGACACGCGCATACATAGTAAGACAGATCGAGATGAAAACGTGAATGATCCTCATTAGAGTCATTAGGCCGTTGCTTCTCACAGATTCGGATTTGTATCGAAATATTTTTGGAAAGTGCTTTCTTTAAAATAACAAACTAGTGTATTCAATACCTATTTTATAGACACGTTTATTTGCTATGGCTTTTAAACCACTCCAAATTATTTTTTTTTCATATTTTCTCAATACCTACACACTAGAATCTACGATGCCTACACACCTCTTTTTTTGTCTGTTAATATCATTCCTGTTAATACTTCATTTTCATATCTGCAACAGTAGTTTGTATAGATCAAAATGACGTTACATCGCACGGTATCGTTGTGCTGTCATAAGAATACGGGTACATTTTATATAAGGGTGTTGCTAATTTTCAATAGATATTTACGAGATAAGTCGTGCGAGCGAAGCCGCGGGCCGGAGCTAGTTAGCGACTTCGTTCGCATGGAGATTTTAATGTATTTTCCTGGGATGAAAAAGGATATCTCAGTGCCAAATTCCATCTAGCCTGTTTAATTTCACCGCAAAACATTTGTCCGATTTCATTATTTTTTTGTTTTCTTGTTAAAAAGGAGATAAAATGAATTCGGTCAAGATCTGTTGATGAAATCAATGAGAATTTCATCGAACTCTTCTCATTGTTGCGTGTTTTTCATAAAGTAAGTTTTTCTTACAAAAAAAGTAGCTAGGTACATAAATCGAGGTTCTCAACTATTCCCGCGAAATTGGTCGGTAGTCTAAGCAAACAGTCGGTAGAAAACAAAGATAACTTTGATTTCAAATCTCGCAGAGGACTTGACAAACAAATAGATAGCGAGATCAGATAGATTATGTAGTGTGTGACCAACAACACATACCTCAAAAACTAAGGAGTTTTAGGTGCTATCATTTAATATTAAAACTTCTTATCCATAGGCCTTTCTGCAGTATTAATTTCAAGTCTCAACTAAACGGATGAGATTGGAAAACTCAGCCCTGTTATCAAAACAAAAGTAAATAGATCTTTTATTCAAACAATAGAAAACTCTTTCAGATGTCACATCTACTCATGTGGACTCGAATCACTAGCCAAAATTGTCGAAATCACAAGAGAACACGGAAAACAACATTCGCGTAACAAAGAAAATTACGGAATGTTTGAAAATAAATTACGTCTTCATGAATGTGTCAAACCCCAAACCTAAGATTATCAACATCCAGTGTTGCTAATACGTAAGAAACTAATAATCCCATTTAAGGTACTTCCGAATAAAAATTGTGTGACCTACGTTAGTGTTTTTTTGAATACATAACATAAGCAGCCTATATACGTCCCACTGTAGGGCACAGGCTTTCTCTCAGGGAGAGAGTATGGGCTTAATCACCACGCGTGCCCACCGCGGATTGGCGATTTCAAGCGATGAGGTATGTGAATAGTTCAGACACTCAGGTTTCCTCGCGATGTTTTCCTTCACCGTTAGCGAGTGGTATTGCTACTATAACTTCACAAATGTACATAACTTAGAAAACCAAGTCATGGGTACATGGCCACACCGGGGATCGAACCTGGGTCTCCCCCTTCCGAGTCCGAGGTTCTACCCATTAGGCTACCACCGCTGTCTTCTTTTTCACCGTTTTTTTTAATACTTCTCTATTATGAATGAGTGCTACGTTGGTCGTTGGTCCCGCCCGCCTGCCTAGTAGTTAATGCAGCAGTCGGGTTATGGCTATTTTTATTTCAGTTTTTTTTAAGGTGTGTTTTGTATGTACTAAGTCATCTAAGTCTATTTGTCTATTTGGGGAACCTCTTTACGAGGGATGGAAAGTGTAAAGGTGGTATAGAAAGAAGAGCAAACACGGGAAATTGTGTAAACGGTGCGTTGCACTCCTTTGTGAGTGGCCAAAACATATCCTAAAGAGCTAGATTGGCTATCCATAATGGAGTGCTGGTCCCAACACCTGGGTATGGCAAAAGAAGCAAGAAAGTAGGATTAATGCAGTAGAAATGAGGTCCTTGAGAAGTATGTCTGGTGGTACTTTGAATGACAGGATACGCAATAGTTTGATTAGTGAACCTTGTGGACTGAAAGAGTGTGTAGTGACTAGAATTAAGAAAGGAATGTTGCGTTGGTTTGGACATGTGGAGAGGATGAAGGAAGAAAGATTGATGAAACAAATATATCAAGCGAATGTTGGTGGAAGGGCCGGTAAGGGACGACCCAGGCGGACATACTTCGACAAAATAGGGGATGTATTAGCAACGGGCAAGATAAAAAGTACCTACGCGAAGCCAGCGTACGTGCATGCAACGACTAATGAATGTTAAGGAAGCTAAATTGATCTGTCAGGATCGTGACAAGTGGCAGTCCCTGGTCTCTGCCTACCCCTCTGGGCTACAGGCATGAGTTTATGTATGTATGTAAGTCATCTAAGTAGGTCCTGATGTCGGGTTTCCAGGTTTGCCCCAATAATGAAAACAACCCACTCAATGAGCAGTAATTAGGCAGGCAAACAAAACCTTTTTTGTCGACAACGGTTTTATCCTCGTGACATTGTGTATCAATAATTTTACTTGCCTACAGAATTATCTCCTAGCAACATCGCAACGTCGCTTGAACCAGTATCTAATCGTAAAATATACATGTCGTAGCCATATCGTAGATTGTGCAATATCATGATGTGGTTAGCCATATCACGAAATGTGTCCTTTTCATGAAAAGGCCAAGTCAAACTGGCCGTATCGTTAAAGCATCAACGTTTGACGATATGGCAATCTACGTTTTGCCATATCATAATGTAGGCCCCATGACTTTTCCATGCACCAACCTGATTTAAGTTTGACATATTTACTGCATTGAGCTGAAAAATAGATTGAAGATGCCTTAACGTACCTATTTAGTGTTTTGGTGCATTTGAACCTTATAGGTTGAATAAAATACCAATAAAAAAAGCAACAGTTTATATTTTATTACTCGTAAAATACAATGCGATACAATGATTACAACAAAATGAGATTTCTGCCTTATTTTCCTCATTTTGCACAGTATTTACGGGAATATTGCCGTCACTAGAAATATTTTCTGTCGCCTCCATGGTAGAAATACACAACAAACTAACATCAGCGCCTCTAACGGTGGATAATGGAAGTATTTTACGATATGGCCGCTAACGTTTGGTCGCATCATGAAATAGTCATGCATTTCGCTATTCAAATCGTCAAACGTCGGTCGCTCATTGATCTAGCTAAGCCATTTCATGATACGGCCAGTTTGACTTGGCCTTTTCATGAAAAGGATACATTTCGTGATATGGCTAACCACATCATGATATGGTCAATTCTATGATATGGCTACGACATACACATAGATAAAGGTACCTAACTAAGCAATAGTGCCGTGCAGTCCCTAAAACGCAGTAAGAGCAAAAAAGCGATTTCGAGAAAAACGTTTTGACACTGTTTTTTTTTATTTCTGATGTTCTAAAATTAAAGAGATTTTTTCAAAATCATGTCAGCTACTGCACGCAAAATGTACGCATCATCATTCAGCCACAAGAAGCCCACTGCTGAACATAGGCCTCCTCCATGGATTTCCAAAAAGACCGGTTGGAAGCGGCTTGCATCCAGCGTCTTCCTGCCACTTGGATGAGGTCATCTGTCCATCTTGTGGCTGGTCGTCCTACGCTGCGCTTGCCGATATGTGGTCTCCATTCGAGAACTTTTCGGCCCCATCGGCCATCAGTTCTGCGTGCTATGTGCCCCGCCCACTGCCACTTCAACTTATTAATCCGCTGGGCTATGTCGACGACTTTCGTTCGTTCTCATCATTTCTGATTCGATCTCGTAGAGAAATTCCGAGCATAGCCCTTTCCATAGCTCGTTGCGTGACCTTGAGCCTTCTTATGAGGCCCATAGCGAGAGACCACGTATCAGTGCCATAAGTCATCACTGGTAACACACACTGGTTGTATAATTTTGTCTTGAGCGATTGAGGTATATTAGACGAAAAGAATTTTTCTAAGTTTCCCGAATGCTGCCCAGCCGAGTTGGATTCCCATTCGATGGGAAACTCGACCGAGGGTGACTGAGGTCTTCGAGCATCATGCTGAGGTCTTCCTAATGTACGCATGAACTGATTAAAATGCAGTAAAAGTACTTGATAGGTACTGCAAAATGTTTGCTACCTTTTAAAACTAAATTAGCTTCTTTGCAGAATAATTAGCAGCAAAATATGTTCTTTACTGTATTTTAATTGGCATTTTGAACTAGTTGTTTCTGCAGTATGTGACATTTTGCGGTTTAGTCGGGTGTCACTTATGAATCTTCATGACCAACACTAAATAAAATGAGGAGCAAGCATTCAAAAGTGGACTTGTCCACTTAGTAGTTTTTTACAGGAGAGGCGAAAAACTGATTAAAGGCGACTGAAACTAGCGAGAGCTCTAATTTTTGGTACGTGAAGGCTTTACAACAATAAAAACGTTTTGCCTGTCTTTTTATGTCAAAATACTAGCCGGCTTTTTTTTAAATATTTTTTTTTTTTTGGACATGTCCGGTTTTGTTTGAAAACAATGGACAACTCCGGTTATGATTGAAAAGCTAGTGGACAAGTCCGGTTTTGATTGCGAATGGCCTGGACAAGGCCCGGATATGATGCTAATGGACTGGAAAAATCAGGTTTAAATAAAAAAAACATGTTTACATAATAATCTCTATTAAAAAAATAGGAATTACTCAGACAATTTCTCGAATATCAACCTCACAACAATCACATTCTTCATGTTCATCATCAACATTATCATCACTATTTACTCCTCTGTTAGCTGCTGATGAACTGAGTATCGTTTTGAACCACTCCAGCTCAACATTGTCTGACCATGTGTCTCCAAACTGCTTTTGTAGAATTTGTTCTACATCTTTCTTTTTCTGCTGTTCGATATCATTCACAGTTGGAGCTCTCCGAGCATATAATTTTACGGGACAAGTCCGCTTTTGATCGAAATCGCTGTTTCTAGAGCTCATTTTCTATAGGATAGGACCGGATTTGAATGAAAATATTTCGATACATCATAGAACGAACCTCAAAAAATCCGAATCTGCAAAAAAAAAAAAAACGTTTTGCATGGACAAGTCCGCTTTTGAATGCTTGCTCCTCAAATAGCATTTCCTGCATTTTTATCGGATTGCTTGGGGAAGCAAACTGTCACTTTAGTTCCAAGCAGATGGCGCTGAGTGTTTGTTACAAATAAACTGTCATTTTCCATACAAGTGCGCTGTTTTGTTGGTAAATAACGAAGTTTGTATGTATATATATAAAGAAGCTTGCATTATCATTCACAGAGGTAGTACTTTTTCGTAACTCGGACGTTGGCAAAATCCTTAGGAAAGCCATCACTAAAAAAAAAATACCAAGTTTTTTTAAAAATGGGATGCTGTGCAGCAATAGGGTGTGAAGACTTGGGTTCATATAAATTCCCCAGTAACCCAAAGCAAAGGAAAAAGTGGGAAAGGGCGTTGAGAAGGAAAAACTTTGAATCGAGTGATTTTTCAAGGTAATTTGGAAAACATTTGGGGCTCTGGGTTGCCCTCCACAGGTTTTTCAAAGTTGAAATTCCTATCGTATGCCTCCAATCTATCAAGAACTAAAATCATAACAAATTTTAGAGGTTATACACACAGTCATGTTGTTATCGCTCGATATGAGTAAAACTTTGAAAATTTTAAAAGTTTCCTTTAGTTGAGACTATATTTGATCAAATTAAGCCATGAACTTGCTTTGAAAACGTGTATAAATTAATAAAATATGTAAAAATCACCTATCCACTAATTCGGCTTCGTTTTCCTTTTAGAGAAGCTCCACGTTTTCTCAGCTCTTCCTGACATATCTAAATGTCACAAAGAATACATCCTCGTAAAAGTGCAACAAAAAAGGGGTCCAGGTACTTCTTGATAATAATCCACGAAAGCAAATAACTGTTTATTGTCACAGTGCTTTGACAGGTAACAAACATGCAGCGCCCTCTACTAAAAAGTTGTGCGTAATCTTCCCCAATCATGCAGTAAAAACATGTTTGGTACAAAACTATTTTTAAGTAGGTAGGTACTATATAAAAATATCGTGTCACAGTGTTTGTTTTTCGCAGTATCCATCTTTCTTGTCTAAATTGAATAACAAAAACAATTGAAAGTCGATATTCAAATGTTTCACATTCTTTAAAAAAAGAACATCATAGAAACCATTTGAAAAAAGTTTCATTCGAAAACCTCAAACCATGAAGATTCTATGTCAATTCAAAGAACCTATTGCAATAAAACGGCAATTTCATACTTTAACCCCTAATATAACACGTTCACATTAACTAGACGCTTGACGCTGATACAATAATGTCTTAAACAAATACCAAAATGACAGAAAACTAAGCCAATTATCGACAGTATGGTCAGCATCTTTGTAACCAATACGTATGTCGATAATTTGCTTAGTTTTCTGTCACTTTGGTATTTGTTTTGGACATTATTGTATCAACGTCAAGCTTCTAGTTAATGTGAACGTGCTGTAAATTTACATCTTATCCCAATTTTCAGTAAAATAAACACAATCACAAAAACCCCGTGTAATACATATTTGTGATTCACAAAAACCCTAGCGCCGGTCGCAAGACTGAAAGAAATATTAAATCTCAACAAAAATATTTTCATGTAAAATGTTGTTTAGACGAGACCACATACCTCGCCCTCTCAAAAAGTTATTAGATCTCATGTAGAGCCAAGCTTCTAACTCTACTGCCCTAACTCTAAGAGCCTTAACTTCACAAACTCTACACCTTAGTCAAAATATGTGGCTTGGCCGTTTCGATTCTAAAAGAAGAATAAACTGAATAAATATTTATGAATAAATTTTTCATCTTACGCCCATGTAACGGTACCGAAACGGCCAATCCGCATAATATTTTGACTAAGGTGCTGAGTCAAAATATTATGTGGATTGACGCACATAACATCAAGTTAGGGCTTGTACAGTAAAGGCGTGTAGAGTTAGAAACTTGGCTCTACACAAGATCTCATTACTTTTTGACAGTGCCAGGTATATAGTCTCGTCTTGGCAACATTCTACATGAAACTGTTTTTGGTTTGATTTCACTTCTTTTTGTAAGTTGCTTATGACAAAAATTTTTAATTTTGTTCATGGAGTCCCCATGTTAATTTTCAGACGTACTCGTCTTGGTAAAATGTTACATGAAAATGTTTTTGGTGGGACTTCACTTCTTTGTAAGTTACTTATAACAACATTCTTTTATTTTGTTCATGGAGTCCCCATGTCAATTTTCAGACCTCTAGCATTTAAATTTGCCGAAGTCTCATACAAACTTCCATCCTGTAGTTTAAGGGGTTGGTAAAAGTTTCAAGTTTTAGATTGATTTGTTGTTTGTGTATAAATACTAGCTTACATACCAAATTTCAGCTTTCTAGGACTTGAGAAAGTGACGAAATCGGGGTTTTTTAGGTGTTAATAAAATCTAAAGTAAAAGAGTCTTGCAAATTAAACTTTATATATTTAATTATTGACATCTTATCCCGAGAATTTCGTTTATCTGGTATATTCCAAAGCAAAGTTATGAGGGTTCAACAAAACAACGAAGCGCTTCGAGAAAAGGTAGTAGTGCCCATACGCTTCGCTTGGCTCGTCTTGGCGGGGGCACTACCGTGCCCCCATATTATCTTTTCCTATGTTCGGATAAAGCAAATCTATCGAACCGCTCCAGCTAGGTTATAATTTAGGACAAAATGTGCTTAGTGCCGGACTATTTGTTTTCATTGCGCAAGCAAACAGTGGTAACTTTCCAGTGTTCGATGCATTGTTTTTGTCCGATAGTGTAGAACTTGATGTGATGATGAAACAGGGGTGTGCGGCCGCGCCTCCGCTGTTGTTTTGACCCTAAGCTTATCGTATCTCCAATGTTCGCAACCACATAGGTACAGTGCAAACAGAAGGCCCTACACCGGCGAGAGGTACAGTGCCAGAGATTTTTTAAAATATTTCAAACAATCAATAAATCATTTTTTTATCACATCTATTCGAAAAGTCTAGTTCGTTCCCCGGGAACAGGGACTAAAACGCGTTTTTATTCCCTGAGGGAATAAAAGTGATTTGATTTTGGAACGCGCATGTTGCTATTGTTGCTAAGTTCACAGCGCAACATTGTTCACGAACACGAACAATGTTGCACAAATTGCTGGCTGTTTAAAAGAAAACCGCGCGCAAGCAAAAAAAAAAACTGAAAAAAGGCGCCTAATGCATTCCGTCTTTTCGTTTCTCTAATTGTCATTGTTATTTTTACTAGAGTAAAAATGAGTTCGTCTTCAAGCAGTGATAACGAAATATTAACTCCGGAGTGTATCGTATCAGACGCTAAAAATGTGATACAAAATAAATAACACTATTCATAATATGGTTGCGTTCACTTATTTTCTCATAGAGGATGATAAAAAGTAGAGTGTCCACCTCTGGAGTAAAACTATTTTTAAGCTCGAGTGGTGTACTTTTCATCCCTCGTGCACTCAGGATTTTACTCTATAATCCCACGCTACGCTCGGGATTATACTCTAGAATCCTTCGTGCACTCGGGATAACAAAGAAACACTCTCGCCTTAAAAATAGTATTTTACTCCCTCGGTAAACAATCTACTATTTTTATTCAAAGTACCTAACACAGAAACTGCGACTTAATTAACGTTACAAGTTAAGCTAGGTGTCCATTTCAAAATCTAGATCATTTTGGAGAAAAAATGAACAAATAACCCCAAACTTAGTCTTTTCAAGTCCTTAATTAACAGAGTTTATGTAAATAACCTCATCCAACTGGCAGGAAGGCGCTGGATGCAGGCCGCTTCCAACCGGTCTTTTTGGAAATCCATGGAGGAGGCCTAAGTCCAGCAGTGGACTTCTTGTGGCTGAATGATGATGATGATGATGATGATGTAAATAACGAGTTGATAATTTGTGGTTTAGGACGTCTAATTTGGATTCCAAGAGGATGGCATAATATGCAAGTAGTAAACTAAAGCCGACTCGATCTGAAGTCGGGCCGATATTACATTACGACTCTATTAATATGAAAATAAGTGGGCACTTCGAAGTGTCTTTCTTAGAAGAGCTTTTCACCTAGTGGTACTTCTGGTGGCGTGTTTTGTGGCTAAGCGCGTTTGCGAACAAGTGTCAAAGATTGCTGTTGAAACAGCCAAAATAACTTAATTATTTCAGTATAGATATGAAACAGGATCTGCTTAATCAGATGTGTGTAAGTTTGCGCGGCAAACCATTTGATTTCATGTTGTTGTCTGTGATTTTGCAAGTACCTACAAGAAGGAGTACAGTGTTGTCTCAACTCTCATGAAAGGGTTGTTGTTTATGTTAAATGTTTTTAAATGTTTATGTTATGAAAATACTGATTGAGTATGTGAAGGCAACTGCGAAAGTGAGCCTAGAATGGGGGGCGGGGTCCAGTAAAATATCACACCATGTTATATATTTTTTTAAATATTTATATTGAAAGTTTGCAAAAGGCTTATGCGCATTTTTTATTTACTTATTTTTATTTTGTGTTTTACTGGGCATTGTTTTTAAAATTAATTATGATGGTTCCGTTTTAAAAATATTACATAAATGTTATTGCAATATGCCATCTTTTCTTTTCAGTATTATTCGGCTCATTCCCCTTTGATATTGACTTTTTGTCCATTTAAAGATAAATTGATCGTCGGGATGTATCAACCCGATGACAATTTAATATGCAATTGACAGTCGTAATTTTAAACAGACGTACAAGTCTGTTCATTAGTTTATTATATCTGTATGGAACAAACGAAAATCTCTTGTACTTAAAAGTCTTCATTGAGTAAGAAGAACTGAAGATTTATATGTCAAAAATATATATGCTTAGAAAGCACAATCCTTCATAGTAACAATTCTTCATAATCAATCAATAGTGTTTGAGTTTGTACCAATGTATGAATTTGCAATGCTGTGTATTCTAATGCATGGAATTATTTATTTACCTAAGCCTATCATTTTAGGATCTTTTGACAGATTAGCTCGACCTAAATCGTCTAGAATATTTGTTGGGTAGTTTTAAGATAAGTAATTGAAGACAAAAAAAGCAATAACACTTTTTCCAAAACCGGAATTCCAGTAACTCCGGAACAAAGTTACTAACATATTTTGCACACGAGTCGGCACTATATTAACTTCTGCAATAACATGCAAAAAAGTGCACCTTTGAACGTCGATAAGCCGTTGAATTGCCCCTCCTGCCTCCTTTGTATTCTTATGTATGTTATTTAGTCAGTAAATTATCAAGACGCGTAATCGTAATGAACGAAGATCTTAATAATTTGGTTTATTTATTTTGCGCATCGTACCTGTGCACCCGGCTCGGTGGTTTAATATCGGCGCACCGACGTAATCGAACCGGGTGCACCGATATTTTGATCGTGTTATATTATAGGTTTAGTATACGGTATACCTATCTACTTACTTTTTGGGCACTCTACTGAGGAAGAACACCATTGTTGCCACGTCGTTGATCTACGGGCGTTTATCTGAAATGGAGAACAATATTTTGTTCATAACATTTCCATTAGTTTCATGGAAGTAATACTTAAAATAATTAACCGTAAGAAAAACTAATTAGTCTGCATGCTTGAGTTGACTTACCTCTTTCAAGGGAGTTTTCCTATATCAGACGACAACTCTCTCCCTCATACATACATACAAACTTACACACACACTCTCTGTCTCTCACATACACACACACATACACGCACGCACGCACGCACGCACGCACTAAATCGATTCCAGATATTTTTTGCCTAGTGTCTCTCTTTTCTTAACTAGAACCAAAAGGCCAAAAACTTTACAGCATTAAGTGGGCTAGCTAGCGCCAGCGATGAGAAAAAGAAATCAAATCTTCTTTTACACATCATATTTGCAAAAAGTGTAGGTATATATAATCTCTCAAGCATGTTGACCGTGTTTTTTAGGACCCACGTCGAAGAACCTGGGACTAGACGGCATTAATTTATGCCAAAAACGGCCGTTTGTGGCGTTGATGCGGCCTAGTCCTAGGTTTTTTGCTTTAGGTTCACGGCCATGGGTCCTAAAAATCACTATAAACATGATTGAGAGATTGTACAGACACACCTTTTGCAAATTCGATCTGTAAAAAAAGTTACGATTTTTTTCCTCGACGGGCGCTAGTTTTACGCTACGGAACCCGGCCGTTGTTTGCATAAATACTATCTAGTTCCCGACCCTTGATCCGTTCTCGGTCGTGGGCCCTGAAAATCCTTGAAGAATGAAGACGCTATTTGCAAAAAATATGTATAAAACAAGATATGATTTGTTTCCATTCGTGGCGCCATTTTCCCTCACGGAGCCCCCCTTAACCAACTTGTATAAAACTTTTAGAGTAGGGGTGCTGGCAAAAAAATACAGGCTCATCCAAACCAATGCCGTACGAGTGAAGGTTACAAGAACAGCGCTGCTTTTTAGCACCTCCCTTTTGTACCTAGTAGGTTCTTCAAGTAAGATAGCATGATGCTCAAGTATGGGAAAACGCCCAACTGCGACACTATGCATGTCATTCGAAAACAAGCCTCTGAATTACCATGGCGTCATCATCAGCATCAATATTCAACAGCCAACATTATTCCAATTTAGGCGTGTTGTTGACATTGACAACCATTACTGTCCAGTGACGTCAGATAATATTTTTCCTTCGCCTTGGAGACGTTATCATTCGAATGTCGGAGGTCTTACTAAGGCTTCGCATAATATCTGGTCGGAGATACGTATCGTTTAGTCCCGGGTGTAATGTAAATAGTACTTACAAACCGACACGAATCGAGAACGACATTTTTATTTGTGACTTCGCGAGTGAAAGTTTACAAGCGACCAGCGCACAAAATCCTGTCGGAATCCTGGCTATAGCAATTAGTATGGAGTTTGCCAGTTAGTCGATTGAAATCGTTTAGGATATGGTGCGCATAATAGAGGGGCTGGTCATGACTTCCTGAGCAAGAACTGTCAAGACTGAGAGATTGATCTTACACTTTTTGCAAAAACGATCTGTAAAAGAAGAAAGTAACGCGCCGTATGAAAATATAAAAACAACTTTCCTAAAATCTCCGGGCTGACTTGTTTTAAGGGTTAGGCCTAAGCATGATCTGTTAATTAATCGGAAAAAATTACTGAGTCTGTTAGTCCGATATCGATATTGTTATCTTAGTAGACCTTTAAAAACAACGATCTTACTATGTTCGTTTAATACCTAGTTAGTACAAACGCACAACGATATCATACCGACAGCCACAGTACAAATAAAGAATACAGCTTTCGATCGAGTTCAAAGAATCACTATACCTACATATCTCCATAGGTCTGCGACTTCAAGGCAATTTATCACATTGTCAAATATACGCGATTACGAATGGCTAAGTGAAGCCCAGCTTATGGAACGGATACCTACGTGTTGACAAGGCAGTATTGTAATTAGAAACTAGCCGCTTATTTAAGCTAAGTAGGTGCGTATCTATCACTATTTTTACATAACATAAACTCACGCCTGTATCCCTGATTCTATCCAATATTACGTAGGTAGGTATATTATATTATTTCCTTTTCCCATATATAATTTCATTATTAGTACATATGTATGTCTATTTATTCAAATATTTATAAATATGCTAAGTAGCATTAAGCTCGCCTATGTGCAAAACTTTCTGTTTTATATGCAATAAAGGATTTAATAATAATAATAATATTTATGTTTGGTTTAAGTAAGTTTGTATATTAATCAACTAATAACAATATTTCTTAATTGAACCGACTACCTACCCGTGTCTTTCTTGTCTCCGTCTATGGTTGCCTGGAAGAAATTGCTTTTAGTAATAAGGCCGCCAATTGTACTTCGATGTATTCAATTTCCGTTAATGTAATTTCTGTGTACAATAAAGAATATTCTAATATTCTAACATAACACATAACTTTAAAACATAACATAACCTTCATGTTTATCACGTTTCCATGATTGCCATCAAAAACATAGTTACTTTTCTTACAAAAGTTGGAAAAACACGAATGCTGCGGCCAGACACACGAACACAATAACATAATTAATTATGTACCTACTTACAAAAAACAGCGTCCAGGCGTCCAGCGTTCGCAGCTTCTTTGGTGATTATTCACAGATACCTAACGTGTGTATAATTAATTAACCGGGACAGCGAATCGAGAACGTACGTAAAAATGTCTTGTTTGTTACAATGTGGTTTAATGAATGAGAATACTCACTTCTGACACAGTACAAATTCTGATAAGACTCGAGTTGCTCCATTCTGTCGATATAAGAACTAGGTAGGTATATAGTACGACTGGATGGAAAGATTCGAGTGCGTATAACGGGTGCTGACATTCGAAATAGCTTAAAAATAGATTGGCAGGTAGGTAGCTTAAAAATAGATTGATGCACTTAATAAATAATTGTCGCTAAGTAGTTATTTAAATCCAATTCTGTATGAAGAATTTTGGTTAAATTCTAGTTAACCTCCTCAGTCTTGACCTTGAAAATAACATTGGTTTTCAATTATTATCTTCAAGGTCAGGTCTGAGGAGCTTAAGGGGCCCCATAGAGTGATACTAGCAGACCAAGGGGAAAATATCACATATTTTTTTACAGATCGTAGGTTCACCGCTCAAAACAATGGGGGTGACATCTGTCTAAAAATTCAAAATGGAGGATGTCCCGTTTTCTTGACTATTTGTATGGGAAAAACACAATATTACTACCTTACTACACCACCTAATATATATAGCTACAATCCGGTATACTCACTGACTGACTGACTGACTGACTGACTGATCATCTATAGGTTTCCTCGGAAACGGTAAGAGCTACGTGAAAATTTTGTATGAGAAAGTTGTAGGAAATGTATGATATACAGCCATCCTATGAAGCCGATTTTTGAATTTCGAACGCCTTCTCCCATACAAATGGGCTAACTTTTTTGTTTACCGGCCGATTTGGATGAAATTTGAAACGGGCGTTTGGTTTGTGATCTAATTTTGAAAAAAAATTTTGAACGTTCGAAATTCAAAATAGGGGCGAGATTATGGCGGCCCAAAAAATTGACCTCTGCGCAAAAAAGTCGGCAGCCAACTGGGCACATGCTGGAGACGTGCCCTAAACGGCATCGGGTCGTCAAAGGACCCAGGTATATGAGAAAAATCGGACATTTTGACATTTCAAGATGGCGGCCGAGATATCGACAATTGAAAATGAGAAAATTTTGTATGGAGGATTTGTACTGAAAATCGACTTTTAGTACAAAATTTTAAACAAAAATGAACAATTTTTCAAAAAAAAACATTTTTAAAGGCCAAAGCCGGGATAAGGAACCTCGCCACGGCGAGGCCGAAGGCCGAGCTCCGTTCAGGCCGAGGCCGAAGGCCGAGACTATACATTTTCGGCGAACAAGCAACAACGCAAAAGCCAGATGGGACAAACTTGCGAGGCCGAAGGCCGAGCTCCGCGAAGCGGGCCCCAGGAACACCGCCGCGGCGAGGCCGAAGGCCGAGCTCCGTTCAGGCCGAGGCTGAAGGCCGAGACTATACATTTTCCGGCGAACAAGCAACAACGCAAAAGCCAGATGGGACAAACTTGCGAGGCCGAAGGCCGAGCTCCGCGAAGCGGTCACCAGGAACCCCGCCGCGGCGAGGCCGAAGGCCGAGCTCCGTTCAGGCCGAGGCCGAAGGCCGAGACCATACATGTTTCCACTTATTAAATCCCTACCCCAAGTGTCTAGCGAGGCCCTAGGCCGAGCGCCGCGGAGAGCGAAGCTCGGAGCGGCTGGGGGTTGGCGCGCGTAAGCGCGCAGGGGGTTCACCCCCTAGTTTTTATATAAACCCCAGATATATGTGTAGTGTCTTTTTTTAAATAATCAGTGCGTACGCATTTACCTACTGCTCAGTTTGCAATAGAAAAACTGTCTCTTAAACCATTTGGAGGAAATAAATCGACTTACTTATCAAGAAGTTAATAGGTTACGATTCTAGAAAACAAATATTTCTATGCTGGTAAATACGAATAATACTAATGAAATACATTCAGAATCATAGTTAACAGTAATTCTTGTTTGTTTTCAGGTCTGTATCTTTCACACTCGTTAAAAACAGAGGCAGTTTTAGGTACTTAGACTGCTACCTGGGTAGGTACTTGTAAACATCGGTTTTATTTAATAAAATCATAGTCATACATTGTAACACGCATTTCTTTGGGCCTAAGCCCGTACCTATCTCAAAATAGGTAGGCAGCACTTAATTACCCAGAGCCAGCCCATAGCATTGAACAGGGCAGATCTGAATAGATATCAATACCTACTTCTGATAGGACAATTTAGTTGTTGATAAGAACCTTCAAGTAGCAGTCCCGCAGCATCATTTTATGCTCATAAAGCTGCTTCGTCTTCAAACTGGAATAAAATTAAGAGAGTTCATGTAGAAATAGTATGATTTTGTCAGTACGTTTATATGGTACATAGTGTGGATAATTTTACAACGATTTTCGATCTTTCTGAGTAACTTTCTTAAGTAAATTTTACATTTTACACTAAGTATATAATCAATAAACCAGCCAGTAAAGATGTATTTCATTAAATGTATGCGGTTATTTCAAGAATTAAAGATTTATAAGGTTACCTTAGTATTACAGTCTGTATTATTTCGCGATACATTGCTTTTTCAGTTTTGGTATAAATAAAAGCTTTCTCTTTTTTAGTGAAAAGCATTTCATGACGTTTTTATGTTGAATTTCCATGAAAATATCCGAAAATAAGCAACACTATAAAACAAAACAAACATTGTCAGTAGCGCCATCTGTAATTAGTTTCGTGTTGCCATCCCCATTTGGGAAATAAGATTTCAATGTGTAATAAGAAAAAGTTCTTTGTTTTTTTTAACCCTTAATTTGGCAAGGTCTATTTTTGTCCAATTTTTGTAAATGCTGTTGATTTTATTGATCTTAGGTGATAAATATAGACGGGAAAAATAGAAAAAAAAATCTACATGTACTACTTTTTGAAAAAACATATGTCAAGTATACTGGACATTTTCCACTTTGCGTAAAAGTAATGATCTGTTAGAACGTGCAGTATACTGGACATTTCCAAAAAGGTGTGCATTGAAATTTTTTTATTTTACTTAGGAGTGATTTTGTAACTGTCAAATATATTTGAAAAAAGAAAAGTTTTTATGACCTTACTAATCGAATGACCTATTTGAATGTTTAACTAAGTATAGAATAATCAGCCCTAAGCAAAATATTATAATTAATTACCGAATAAATACAAGATTCTCAAATCAACTTTATTAGAATTATAAAATTCGTCATTTTATTATGTAGTCAGTCATATTCCTTATATATTACCTGTTTTATATTATTTATTGAGTCTGACTCACTAACATAATACAAAATTAAAAATTTTAGGCACAGTTGAGATCACAATGACATTTAGGTACTTATAGTAAAGCTAATTTTCAGTCAATTTTCATAAAGAACATTTTCATAGCAATACACAAAAGAATATATACATTTAGCACTCTACAGAAATTGTTTTTTTTCTTATTATTTGTGTATGTGATTTAGCAATAAATAATATGAACCATCATCATCATCATCATCAACCACCCGACGCCCACTGCAGGACATAGGCCTCCCACATAGTTTTCATAACCATGAGGGGTTTTGCCATAATTTGCAGGAGGGTTGGCGATCGCAGTATGCGGTTGGAATCTCAGGAAGACTTGATTTCCGTAGTCGCCTTCTACGACATCCACGGAAGGAAATGGAATGACGCTATTCTTAGTCCGGCGCCACACGGATATGAATATGAAATTAAAAAAAAAACAATTTCTTTTTCGTACACAGCAAAGTTCCTGCTCACATTTCGTACAATAAACTTGTTTTATTGTTCTTGCAATATTTGCAACTATTATTGCAATTTGCAATATTCGCTGGTAGGAAGTCTTCCCAGTGATCAACACCATCATATCGCACAGATTGAGGAGGTCGGGGTTTCACAGGAGAGGAGCTTAAATAATTTGAATGGCATTGCCTGTTGCAGAAACTATCTGAGTCTTCCGAGATCTCGTACACAGCTGCGCTAATTTGTTTCGGAATTTCTCGAGGCTATATTTTGCAGCTTCCCGACTGCATTTCCTGCGGTAGAGTATCCAGGCATTGTTGACGCAAATGTCCAGCACCTGAGCAAAAACTTTAAAGTCAATTGATAAAAGTATTTAGAATCAACTACTAAAAGTAAAATATACATAAGCAGCCTATATACGTCCCACTGTAGGCACAGGCCTTCTCTCAGGGAGAGAGTATGGACTTAATCACCACGCGTGCCCACCGCAGATTGGCGATTTCAAGCGCTGAGGTATGTGAATAGCTCAGACACTCAGGTTTCCTCGCGATGTTTTATTTCACCGTTAGCGAGTTTTATAGAATTGCTACTATAACTTCACAAATATACATAAGTAAAATATTAAACAACAAATCCTAAACTAATAGAGAAATCAACCTCAGTATTATATTCATCATCATCATCAGCCATTTGACGCCCACTGCAGGACATAGGCCTCCTTCATGGTTTTCTTAACCATGAGGGGGTTTGCCATAATCGCCACGCTTGGCAGGCGGGTTGGCGATCGTAGTATGCGGTATTATATTGAAGTTTGGTAAATAAAACATTATTTTTGACTTGATTTGAGAAGACATGGATGCTCAGAATACTACAGTAAAACCTTTACAAATTTAGAAATGGGAAGAATACAGGACGTTGGAAAAGAACGTAAAATCTCTTTGTAGTGAGAAATGGGAAGAATACTGGACATACCAATTTTCACAAAAAATGCCCCTAAACAAATAGCCCAATTGGCATTACATTTACAAAAACAGTATCATACATTTGTTATAAATACCATTCATCAATCATTAGTTGTGGTTGTCTAACAAAAAATTGATAAAAAATAGACTTACCCAGTAGCCGTGCGACGTGTCCTCCCTTCTTGGCATCTTGCCGGTCATTGACAGATTATTAAGTAAGCGCACGGTCTTGTTGTTATTACTTTGAAATAATAGATTATGTATAGATGTCATGTTATAATTTTCAAACACGTAATACTTTTTGTAATAGGTCCAGATTTTTTCAAATACTATGTCCAGTATTTTTCACGGATCCAAATTAAGGGTTATGGTGGTCAGGAGTCGATGTACCTGCACCTAAAAATAGAGTGACGTCATTGTTTTTTTTAATTTAAAGGCTTTTTAGGCCACTTATAGGCTTTTCATGACGACCTCTGTGGCGCAGCGTGGGCGCAGCGGTAGCCCATCTGCCTACCATGCGAAAGGTCCCGGGTTTGAATCCCGGCTGGGGACAAAAAAAAAATCCCCAGGTCTTGGATGTTTACATGTTTGTGACGTCGCTGTTTCTGGTTCCCACGACACAGGGTATCCTAGTGTGGGGCCAGAAGCAATGTATGTGCCTGTTTTATGTTTATGTTTTCAAAAATAACCAAACGAAAAATCACTGCAGAAGTTATGATTTTAACATAAATAATCCTACTTTGTAGCTATTGTGATTTTTTTATAATACTACGAACTACAATAGACTAGGCTCCATAAAATAAAATACGGATGTTTATTCTATTGGTACACAAAACACTTTCCACACAACTTATAAATAAATAAAACCCACATAACATATTCCTATTGATGTGCCGTGCCCGGGAATATTGTCAATATAATATGGCACTAACTAAAGGATTACCTAACCATATTACAACGGGTCGGCGACGTGCGGACGGGTGCAACAATACAAACTAAAATAAACCTTAAATAATGTTAGGTTAGAGACTACAATACAATACTAACGCAAAAAATTTAAAACACAAAACCCGACTGCGTAAAAAAAATGTACACATAATTTTTTTACTACCTCGTTGGTCTGGCGGTATCACGTCTGATTACCGTGTCAAGGTTGTGCGTTCGAATCCCACTGGGGGCCGCCGTTACAGTTGTACAAATGCCTTCAGTCTGGGTGTATTTCCATGTTTGTGGTGGATGCCTGGTTACCATAGTACAGGGTGTCCTAGTTTTATTGACCTCCGGCATGGTAATCAAACGTGACACCGCTATACCAACTCGGAAATCAGTTTGTGCTAGCGTGCTCTTGTTATTGTTAAACTCGTGCTGGGGATTACATGAATATTTCGAAGCAATGAGACGCGTGCGGTTGTATCTCTATCGCAAAATACAAAAATAGTGTACTTTATTCATCCATGGAAGATTTACGGGCCTTTGACGGTCCTTTGTGATGATGGCACGTAATAAATACAACAGAAGCATAGATAGACAGATAAATGACACTTTATGGCAGGTACATAAGAAAGGAAATAACACTCACAGACACGCCCATTTCCGAGTGGTTTGAGAGCCGCGGTTATGTAATTAGTAAGTAATAAAAAATATATGTAGACTATAAAAAAATTGTTGAGAAATCTGGTTTCGAGTTGAGAAATCTTGTTTAAAAAATGCGCCAACAATCTAATAAGATACTAATAAGTACCGCCTCTCCGTCTACAGAACAATGACCCGCGGACCCGCGGCACGCACGCACCACTCTGGATGGCTACTAATGGTTCAAATAGATTCAGGTTTGTGTCGAGATATTTTTGAAAAGTGCGGTTTTTTAATAAAACTGTCTAGCGTATTCGATAGCTATTGTCGGGCACGTTCATTTTGCTATGTCTTTCAAAACACCCAAAATTATTGCAGTATAGCTGTTGTTTCATAAGGTAAAAGCCCGAACTGGGCACAGTCGACAGCAGACCTCCACATTTTATTGCAAAGTCGCCCGTAGCGTAACTGAGTAGGTTGATGTGCTGTCGACTGTACGAGGTCCACCGCGTCCGCATCCGGATAGCCTGACGATGATACCCTGGGAGAGGGGGCGTTCCTTGCGTTGGGACGCTACGTGTGTCTGCACTTTTTTCTCCTTCGGACTTAGCGTCTACAGTGTCCACCCCGGGCACTGCGGAAGGCTGCGAGCCTGAAGGTCCAAAATTATTCGGCGCTTTTGGGCCAGTACATTTTTGTGCCTCTGGCGCGGTTCGGGGACTTCAGGGTAAGGCCTTTATTAGGGAGCTCGGTCGCCGCTTGAGGGACCGTGGCTATGACTGCCCCTCTGGTGCCTATCTTATCCCCCTTTCAGTTCAGCGAGGTAACGCTGCCAGCGTAGTGGGAACCTTTGCGTCGGATGTGTCCCGGAGCGGCTTATTTTCTTAGAATTCAGGCATTAAATGTATATTTTCGTAACGCTGTGCATCTTGAGATACGAAGACGTAAAAATATACATTATAGCCGTGTGTGGTCTCCTGACGATTTCTATGGAAAAATGTAATGAGATGTATCGTGCTATATTATACATCTTTACATTATAGCTGCCGTGTGTGAAGTCCCTTATGTTTTCTTCGCGTGTGTTTTGTACTAAGTTTCCCATTTTATGAACGAAGCATTTTGCGAATGAATTTCATTTTAATATTTTATGTGTGATTATTATAATAATTGAAATACATATAAAGTCCACCCGTAAGAAATAAAAGCTAAATATATACGCCTTCATAGTTTCATAGTACCTACGCTGACATAAGTATTTGTTTTGCTTTGTTTTGTTTTGTTTTCCTTCATTACATTTTCACATGGTCGAACAACTAAAAATAAAAATTAAAATTAATTTCATTCACGGTGTTTAAAAACACGATTCTTTAAAACACTCCACAAATACCATTTAAAGATTCTGCGGTAAAGGTAAAGCTTTAGGTAAAAGGTAAAGGTAAAGCTTTTAGTTCGGGGCGATGCTGGTAGCCTAGTGGGTAGAACATTGGACTCAGAAGCGAGACACCCAGATTCGATTCCCAGTGCGGGCATGTACCTATGACTTTGTTTTCTAAGTTATGTACATTTGTGAAGTTATAGTAGCAATACCACTCGCTAAAGGTGAAGGAAAATATCGTGTCTGAGGTATTCGCATACTTCAGCGCTTCAAATCGCCAATCCGCGGTGGGCACGCGTGGTGATTAAGCCCATGAGTGAAGGCCTGTGCCCAGTAGGACGTATATAGGCTGCTTATGAAAAGGGAAAACCTTTACCTACCACAGATTTCATTTAAACAGCCACTGCCTTTAAGGAGCAGCCTCTGTTAAAATTAACTGTTAGAATCTCGCACTTGCAGAATCTGGTGAGGAATTTAGGACCAGTTATTCTGGTGTATTTTTTTATTACCGCGGACAGTTCACACAGATCATGTAAAGACGCAAGCACAATAGAGCGTGTGAGTGACCAGATGCGTTCAGGCGTTCTTTACCAGCCTCTTTGTGGAGGAATTTCGTGGGGAAATATTCAAACGGATAGACGAGGGCGGGGTGTGGAAATGCATGGTGTTTCTATTCCCTGGAACTCCACAAGGACTGATATTTATTACGTAAAACAATGCTGAACTTTTTTCTGATCCAACCCAAGCCTTTTTGGCTTGGGAAAAAAACCGAACGATTGAATGGTTCAAGAAAACCGTTTTCAGTAAGAGTTTGTCATTTAAAACAACATTGTTCTAAGATGAGACGTTTAAAAGTAAAACAAAAAATCTAATATCCTACTCTTGCACACAGCGAACAGATATATTTAATTTCAATCAGCTTTGTCAACAATTTATGAAATACTGTCAATGTCAAAGTGGTGAATTTGGTAATAAAAAATCTCAAGGATGAGATAAATGAATTATCTAGGGCGAGCAATCAACTTTATAGACAGTATTGATTAGCGTATTTTAACGATTTCTATCAACAACTGTTTGTTTTATGTTCACATGTAGCCAAACGGTCAATGAAATTACGTAAAAATCTACAGAGTTAGTGTCAAACTTCATGAAGAATAAATGGTTTTGGTGTCATGTTAATCCGGGTCTATTGATACCATAAAATACAGACATTTTTAAATCTACAAAAGATTCAATGGCACTAAAATAGCGATTTTCTTTGAATTCGTATAGGTACTGTGAAGGTATTCACGACGGAATATAAGGCAAATACTTAGATAGAGGATATCTAGTTACCAGCTGGAAACAACTGGGCCGAGTTTCATAAAACTACAATAGTAGTTTATTAACATGAAGGAGACAGAGTCTACTTGTTAATCTGTGGATTAATCGACTTTGAAATGTATATTGAATTGTCATAGTAAACCATTAATTGTAGTTCTATGAAACAGGCAAGGGGCAGAACACAGATTTTTATAATTTTAGCTAGGTGTAATCGTTAACCACAAAGGAGTTTGTAAAAAACTGGAATGAGAAATGACCAACAACCCGACTGCTTAGCATTACTACGAAGCTGACGGGACCAACCTAGGATTTTTAAATTTGTGTCCCGCCCCGTTAGTAGTTAATGCTCAGCAGGGGGGTTGTTGGTTATTTTTTATTTTTGTCTTCTTTTGTTGGATTTACCTGTGTCAATTTCAGCTTATTTGTCAAAATCTGGCCATCTGGTCAGGAGATATGAGGGAACATTGAACTGGACATTCTTACACACATAATATTCGAGCCAAATACATTACCGTCCTTTTGTGCTTCGCCGCAGTCGGGTAAAAAACGTATATGCCCGACAAATAACTTGAACAAATGACTTTGACTTCGCATGGACGCATTCCGAAGAGCGGTGCTAGCGGGGCGCTAGAACGCCGGCTTCTCATTCGGGAGGTCGTGGGTTCGTACCAATGATTTAGTTTTCTAAGTTATGTACATTTCTGAAGTTGTAGTAGCAATACCACTCGCAAACGTGAAAAAATCGTGAGAAAACCCTAGTATCTGAGGTATTTACATACCCTTAGCGCTTGCGTGCGTACAATGGCCCAACTATGAGGCTAACCCCCAGTTTCTCGTACACTAACACGCTGTTAATCTACTGTGAACAGCTGTCAATTGACCAAAGTGCATACAAAAAAAGCCACTGACAGCGGTTAACAGTGGATTAACAGCTTGCTAGTGTACGAGAAACCGGGGGTAAGAGCGGAAATCTCAGGTCTAACTAGAACTATACAATAATAAAAATATTTTCATTTCTGTAAAGCAAGTCATCTTTTTCTTTCATGGTTCGGTCTGAAAACCGGCGCCAAAGCCCTGCTTTGGCATCATTTTTGACAACTTTGTATAAGTTTCATGTACATGTTACACAGGTATTTTGCTAAAATGTGTTCTGTGGTTTACTAACTCAATTGTGTACCTTCTGTTTGAAATTCTTTGCAAGGTTATCAACTTGATTATGTGTAATGTACCTACAGTATGTAATTCCTTGTAATTTCTAATGTTCCGGGCACAGATATATATCTGTGGTTCCGGGTCTCATTGGCGGGAACGCAGGGTGTGACTTAGGCTGATATTCAGAAACGATTTTGAGCGTGAGCTCAATGTGAGTCCGGGTCTTCCAACTGTCAAAATGAAAGTCTTAGGGATATTTTGTATTCACAGTTGAGTTTGAGATAACAAAACTTGAGCGCAAGCTAAGCTGAGACTGAGTAGTGGATTTCGGCGACTTAGCTCAGACTCAAGGTGGCAGTGACGAAGAAAGTAGCGACACCTGTAGGCAATTCGAGAAATCTATCTAACCTGTGCTGAAGTAACCTTTTTTTTATTCACAATTTGACATTTTGCATGCTCATTTTCCTTCAAACAGTTAAATTGTGTTTTTAGAGTAATGAGAAGTCAAAATAAAGAATAACCGCGCGTAAAAAGTTTCGACATTAGTTGCCATCTCATTCACTCCTATGGATTATTGTATGCCTTTCATGTAGCGTTAACAGATAATATAAACCGGTAACGTCAAAAACTGTACCACAGATTACACGCTCGAGTAAGGTTAGCTTGAGCTGTGGCTTAGCTGAGTTCGAGTCGAGATATTGACTGTGAATACAAAATTCTTGAGTCTTTGTTGAGATTGCTCAACCGATGCTCAGCTTAGTGCACGTTAAGTGTAGCTCAACGCTGTGTTTCTGAATATCGGCCTTAGAATCCTCACGATCTGAAAGTAACAAATAAATAAAAAACTTTTTGCTCTTATGTATCTATCGCAAGCGCATCCCGACTGAGGAGTGTTTTAGATGAATCGTATTTTTATAAATAACAAGACGTTGCCTAAGAAGTTCATAGTTTTTTCTTGTTTCGTGAAGATAAAAGAAAAATCGGCCAAGTGCGAGTCGGACTCGCGCACGAACGATTCCGTACCATTATATACATATAGGTATAACATTAGACAAAGATCGAATTTGAGAACAGTTCCATCTGTAGAAACCAACAAGAAGCGTTTAACATTCACGTTTAACGACATGACATCGGCGCTGTGAAGGTTACATAGATGGCCGCTAGATGGCGAGCGCTGTCTTTAGACAACGTTTGTTGTATGGGAGCCCCTCTTAATTCTGTTTTTAGTATTTGTTGTTATAGCGGCAACAGAAATACATCATCTGTGAAAAGTTCAACTGCCTAGCTATCACGGTTCATGAGATACCCAGCCTGGTGACAGACAGATAGACAGACAGACGGACAGTGGAGCCATTCTTTATTGTGAACATATAGAAGACTACCACAACACAGGCTTGACCTAGCGCGGCGACCATTTTTACTAACAAAGAACTTTTTACTTCTGTTCCGTACCATTATCTATATTATAGATAATTTCCTTCGTGCGCGAGTCCGACTCGCACTTGGCCGGTTTTTCTGAAATATTTTCTCCTAGACTAAAAACAAGAATGTTCACCTGTAAACTACATAATATATTAGATACAACATACATTCATGTATACACCTACATAAAATATCTACGTAGAATAAAAAGGAATATTGTAAACCTACAGACACGCTTCGTTTACATGATTAGTTGGCACGAGCAAAAGGACAAGAGAGGTTAGAAAAATCTAATTCAAGTAGAAATAACTTTAGTTTTGACTTTGCGATAGTAAGGGGGTAATCAAGGAAATTGCAAATTCTTGAGATTTTATTAAAAAGAAACGGTTGCTGACATAAGGGGAATCGGCTGGGGAACTAACACTTGGTTGCTGCGACTGGTAGACGGACACCAGAAAATTATAGGGTGAGAGAGGAATGTTTTATATAAGCGATAAGAACCGATATTTACAGGTATTTTGCATAAAAGTGTTCTGTGGTTCACTAACTTAATTATGTACCTACTGTGTGTAACTCTTTGTAATGTTGTCAAATAGATAGATAGATAAATAATTTATTCACATAAGACACACACACGTATATAAAGCAAAGTAGGTAATACAAATCAATTCAAAAGTCACAATACGAAGAAAGACAGGAGTACAAAAGTGACCAACGTAGGTGTGGCAAATGTGAATGGGCTCCGACTCAGCATGCGCTGAAAGTCCAGGAAGAACTTCAGCGCTGATATTCTGCCGGTAACCGGTGGGAGCGGCATGCAGCGCCAGGAGAGCCGAGGTGAGGTGGTCGAATTGTTATCAGACCGGATTAAATAATGTAATGTCATTAACGTCAATAACGTTTATACTTCTTATTTCAGAATAAAGTGTTGACGAATGGTTATTGCATTGGATTCTGAATAGAGGTGCGATGTTGGATATCGAAAAGGCTTTTTATGGAGAACTTTTATTTCATGTTTGTGTTTTTCCTGGTAAAATAAAGAATATTCTTATCTTATCTTAACTTTTAGAATTTAACGCTGGGCTCTTTCTAATTCTATAATATAGGTTTTGGGAGCCCCACCCCAAGATGATATGCCATAGGTTAAGATGGATCCACAAAAAGCAGCGAATTACAGTTTTGTTACTTTGAATATTGATGTTTTGGAAATCTTTCATAAGTGTATTAGTTTTCTGGCTCTAGTTGACAAAAAAAGATATATGCGGTCTGAAAGTTCGTTTCTTATCTATAAGGATACCTAGATATTTAATATTATAACTAGATGACCCCGTGAACTTCGTATCACCGACGTCAACCGTTTTTTTTTTCTTCTCACCGTTTATACCTTCCCTGGACTTCCACAAATATATAAAAACAACAATTAGCCAAATCGGCCCAGCCGTTCTCGAGTTTTAGTGAGACTAACGAACAGCAATTCATTTTTATATATAAGAAGATATAAACCTCGATATAGACCCTGTATCAATTTCCGGACTTTGGTGGTATTAAAAAACTGTTTACACACAGACCAAAGCTGAATGAAACGGATTATAGGTACACACATATTTTACAAATAAAGGTATGACATGCGTTGCATATTTCCACATTTAGCTGATTGGAATCGGATATGCGGAACCAAACCCACATTTGAACATTGATCTTGTATAGATATTGCATTGCAGCATTTTATAGGCCTTAAGGGTTTCGGGACCAATTGCATTTACGGAAAAAAGAACATAGTGCAGGGAAAGATGAAAACTCTATGGAGCAAGTACCTATTTCTACAACTGTAAATAACTAGGTACTAAGTTACAAGTAGGTATTTCAGACTGAAACAGCCCAGTTTGTTGTTGGGTTCCTAGCATTCTTTGTAGTGGCGATATAATTATTATAAGGTAGAACTGCAGTCCGAGCTTCCAAAGTAGGGCAACAAATAGGCAGCCAAATTGGGACGCTTAGGGCCGGTTTCTGAATTGAGAATTTCACTATTCTGTCACGCTCTTTTCTGAGAAATTCCAAGAGACAGCACTACAGTTAACTATTTAGGTACTTAGCAAAATTCTCAATTTAGAAACTGGCCCTTAGCGTAAGTGATTGTCAATGGCAATGTGTGCGTGTCTGCGTACGTCATTTACTACAATCCGTTTTGTTTGACACCCTGTCGGTCTTATTATAAAAACATGATTCCTCTAAAACACTCCTCACCTCCTCAGGCGTAACCTGTGGTTACTTTTTTTCATTTACAAAACACCACTATTTAAACTGCTTCTGAGGAGTGTTTTAAGGAATCGTGTTTTTATAAATAAGACCGACTGTGTTTCTTGGTACGTATGTCTATGATAGCGGCATTCTCAACATTGTGTTCTTACGTGGAGCACTCAGAACACAATTTTGTGTTCTGAGGTGGAGCATGTTGTGTCTCTCGCACAATTTAACATTTTTAGTGATTGTAATAAAATGAGTAGACTCTTAAATTATGAGTGTGGTCTGAGGGTTCGATGGATAATTAAATTGCGGATATTCAAGGCATTTTTTTATCCTTACTATGTTTTGGATGGAGATTTGATTCTAAAATTATTAATTTTGGAAACAACGTTTCTTTATAAACATCTACGTATAAGATAACACAAATATATTTTAAATGTCCTTAATTTAATTATGCATCAAACCCTCAGACCACATTCATGAAAAGTTCAGTAACAAACGGAGCGTTTTAGCGAGCATTCTAGCGAGACGACAGTAAAGCTTGGACCTTTCTGCCGAGCAATTTTGTCATTGTTCCGCCGTCTGATATCGTAGGGCCCTCGCCCACGGCGACTTTTTGTAGCGATACAGTCGCGATGCTGTAGCGCGTTAGTAGCGCGTTGGCATCGCTTCTGCAGCGCGTTGCAAATGCGACTAAAGCGCGTTCGTAGCGATGCAGTTGCGCGTTTACGAAACGCGACAGCATCACTACAAAAATTCGCCGTGGGCGAGGGGCCTTAATACATTATGAGTATGAAGAGCATTTACCTACTAGAGCGTTCGCTAAAATGATCGTGAAAATGTTCGTAGCGTCCGTTTGGCTCTATGCTTGGCTCTGTTCGTTTTTCAGTTCGACAAATTTTGAAACGGCGAGTGCTCGATGTTCTGTTACAGGGTTATCACCTTTATTCAGTGGTCTACCACTGCATGGTGTGTGAAGTGGTTTTGTGTATCTGGTGCTTTTTCTGGGCACATTTAATTTTTTTTTGTGTTATGTACAAAACTTGAGCTACATTTCTTCTTAAAGATAAAGATAAAGATATTTATTTGTGAAACATGAGTATGCATAGATGGTACAATAATAAATATTTGTTCTGCATGTTTTGTCATTGTAGACATACAAATTTTTGGTAGGAGAGAGCGCCGTTACTTAATTATTATGGGTTAATATTACAATAAAACCGAGAAAATTGGAATGTCAGGTGTCAAAAAAATATATAAGTTTATGAAAATCGTTAATTTTTAATTAATAATTATTACATGATCAATAATAATAATAAAACAGAGCAAATTAGAATTGTCAAAATCACTATAAGTAATTAAAACTAAGATAATGCATGTCAAACTTAGAACTAGGTATATCAAGTATAGTATGTCAACTGTCGAGATATTAAAATCTTTCAGACAAGTACTCCGTTACAGTGTAATAGCATTTTTCGGATAATGTTTTCTTCAATTTATTTTTGAACAAATTTGTATCGAGTTCTCTTAGGGCACTAGGTAATTTGTTGTATATTGTGGGTCCCATACAAAATATACTCTTTTGCATTAACGCAGTGTTTGCCTTACGGATGCAGACTCTACTAGCCATCCTTTGCGAGATCCCGCCCACGGATCGCCCTGAATCGGGCCGGGGACATGATCCCGTATATAAGGTGGGGAGTGCCGTTTTCGCGGCATTATCTTTGTCACCTGTCGCTCGCGCCTGTGGCTCTAAACGGGGCCATAAAAGTGACAACTTATGGCTGAGTAGCCGCTGTGATTGCAACCAAAAGTGCTTATAATAGCTGAGTAAAGTGTTACCTAATTTCAAACAAGCTGGGCTTGGCGCAAGCTCAGCTAGCTTATGTTTCTGTAGCAGACTTTGCATCCGAAGAAAAGTGGTCTGCTGTCTACTGGCAGTGTAAAGTTCGTAAACATGAATATTGCGGGGTGGAGGTGAGTTGGAGCTATCAAGCTTAAACCGTAATAGGTAGGTAGCGAGTAGGACTTTTTACAAATATATGTGTTATTATGGCGAGTTACCCAACGAATGATAAAAATTACAAAAAAGAAACTGGGTGCCCATACAAAACACCGTGAAGTTTAAGGTTTTCTTTACTCTTACTTGGTATAATTATAGTGCTGTTCCAATATTTTAGTAATAAAAAACCGGCCAAGTGTGAGTCACACGCCCGCCGACGTACCGAACTAAACGATTGAAAAGGCATTTTTGCTAATGTTATTTAATTTTATGATGGTACGGAACTCAAACTTGGAAGGTTTTTTTTATTAAATACTTACAACTTTACTCTTCTTCTGCTTTCCCAAAATTCACAGCACAGTATTTTAATATTGTGAAATTCCGCTGAACCAGCAGTATAACCTCACTCAAATTTTATCTTTCTATGACCGCTTTGAATCCTAAATGTTAAGTAGCCGGGGCCGTGCTTAGATGTGTAGTGTGTATTGGAAGCTGATAATTACCTAGTAATAATAATTTCCACACAACACAATCACATGTCCTGGTACCGAACTAGGATACCCTGTGCTAGGGTACGCAGGCAACGACTTCACATACACCCAGACTGAGGCCATTTGTACATATCAAGTAGGGCGACCGCCAGTCCGATCTAAACAAATAACAAATGAACTAAAATTAAAAATGTTTATTGAGCTGAACAAAACTTACAAACATAAGCAGCCTATATACGTTCCAGTGCAGGGCAGGACAGGCCTTCTCTCAGGGAGAGAGTGTGGGCTTAAGGGGCTACAGTGTGCTGGAACTGGCTGGAAGACGCTTTTGAATCGCTTGTGACATCCTCTAGGAAGATGGCAGACCTTTGAAATTAATATATGATATAATTTAACTCCTCGATTCCCTATGGCATGTATGACAACTGTCATAACCTTACGCCTTCTATGAGTAAATATATTCCGTAAGAATGCCCTAAGAATTTATGTGCCATTTTAAATGCGCAGTGGATTACGTTTAAGCTTATACAGTCTTACGGGCAATATCAAAATATTGTATGTTCACGTTTAAAACTAACAGGAACAATAGTTACTCATTCAGAAAAAACGTTTTCATCAATTTATCACATTACGCCTTACGAGGAAAAGCCCAGCTACTCGTTGCATGTTGTCTGTGACCAGGCGCTCTTCGCATCACCATTGATTTGATTGTAACTTTTCATAAGCGATTCATCAATCATAAATCAACCTTCCAAAGTTCACCTCGAGCGCCATATAGTGAAATTAATTCAAAGTAGCAATTCTCATACAAAATTACCGATTGTAGGCCAAGGACGTGGGGTGAGGGACCGAAAAAGACGCCGCATCTTTCCAATTCACTTTCGTACAAAATGTACTGGGTCAAGTTTCATAAAACTATAATTTCGTAGTTTATTATGACAATTCGAGGTACACTGCGCAGCAGAGTCTATTTGTTAATCTGTGGGTTAATCGGCTTTCGGTCATAGTCACAATGAATTGTAGTTCTATGAAACAGAATCCTGAAGGGATGGGTCTTTTCCGCGCCCTCGCCCCACGTCCCATGTCCGAACAAAACAAAAAATATTATATACCTATTAGTCCAATCGGTGGAGACATTTTCGAGTTTTTGCAAGACCAACGCACGGGGACTGATTTTTGTAGTAGTGATCGAGCTTCAATCGTTAGAAAAACATAAAATGTAAATTCCCATTTCCTGTATTTTTTTAATTAAGTAAATAACTAAAAAAGAAAATAAAAAGAAGAAAAGTAAAAAGGAAACCGATCATTTATTATAATCATTATTCGAACCAAAAGCTCTCTGTCGCTCAAGGGACGCCTCTTCCCATCCGAGCTATTGTAACATTATGAATCTAAGCGAAACATCGTTCTATTATTTGTGCCTAAATCACGGTAAAAGCGAGGTTCACTAAAAATGAAACCTAACTACCTATGTATTATAATCCATTTATTGTCGCGATTAGGTCGGCCGCACGCGGCCAGACTTTCTGCTCGAGTATTGTAGTCTCTAAAACCTAGCATTTAAGGTTCATTTTAGTTTGATGGAGTTTTGTTTCAGTCCTCGCGCTCGCACTTCGCCTCCTCGTTAGATTGTAGGGTACATAGGCGGTAAATAATGTGTTGGTAAATAATAACTTCGATTGGCGTTACGAATAATACTTGATTCATAAACGAATCTGTGTAGATTTCGTCTGTAAATTTTTTTTCTATCTGCCTGACATGTTTTTCTGTTATAAAATAAAACGCAGTATATTTTTATCACGCATTTTATTGTACATGCGGAAGTATTGTTAGAAGAATCAATGGCGTAATGCTAAAAATTTTAAAGCAATTATAATTTATATACATGTGTACTTGTTTTTAGTTTTTTTATTTTCTCGAAATTCCGCCGTATTGGGATAAGTTATCTACACTGCAATAATTATGCTCTTTACCTTCCCTACATGTAATATAAATCACACTTCCATGACATGTATAAGTTGATCCTATTCAATTGTTTTTGCTAGGGTTGTCACAAAATCCGGGTTTTTTTATTCATGATTTATTCGATGCTCATTTTTAGGTACAACGTAATTTAAATATATAATTTAACGCTCATAATATTTTTTGGGTTCCGTAATCATAATGACAACAAAAGAAAGTAGTACACGTAACAAAAAAAAAAAACAACTGGAACCTTAACAAAAAGGAAAAGTGTAACAAAAAGTAACCAAATAGAAATAGAAGTACTGTATCACACAATAGATTAAATAAAAATCTGCGTTCCTGGTTTACCGATATTACATATTTTTATTTAAGTGTCACAATGAATAGTTTAATGTATCTTGAAAATATTCGTCGGTGGGGAGTTCCAAAATTATAATAATAATAATAACGTCCACACAACGCAATCAAACTAGAATTCCCTGTACTATGGTATGAATAGTTTTTAACTATCAGCTTTAATGACAAAAATCACTTAAATGCTGTATGTTTCCTGTGCTATTGGAATGAAATAATAGAAATGGTATGAATTACACTATTAATACGATTATCAACAGATTAATCTGTTATAATATACCAATATAAGTTAAGACGAGGCGGCACTGTTTATTAATAATTATATTTATCAGTCTTTGTGCTGAAACAAGGATGCAGGCCAAATAAGCACTCAAATCCATTTGTAGCTCTTTTGCCAACATCCTTAGCAACGAAGTCTTTATCCATTTTCATAATTTTTGTTTTATTTCTTTGGTCAATATCCATTTTGAAATGTTTTTTTTTCTTCTGTAAAAAATAAATTATTTTGCTTTTGTTCTTAAAATTTTTATTATTTTGTTTGTGTTATACCATAGAAAAAAAATACTCCTGTCAGATTCGCTTAATGGACTATGTGGCCACACAGGCACGGAAGCGATGACACATATTCACCCTTTTAAAACCGCTTCAGTGAATGCGCGTAGTGTAAAATAAAATAAAAAATTGCGTAAAGTCGATGATTTAAATTCAAAGATTTTGAGCCAAAATCTTAATCCAAGCTTCAAATTTATCAAAATTTCCACTCTTTTAAAATATTTATAATCCTCTGTATTTTTACACTATATTTAAAGATTTTGAACAGCTTTTGTAAATAAACCTCTTGAGTCATGGAAACACAAGAAGTCCACTGCTGGATATAGGCCTCCTCCATGCATTTCCAAAAAGACCGGTTGGAAGCGGATTTCATCCAGCGTCTTCCTGGCACTTGGATGAGGTCATCTGTCGGCTGGTCGTCCTACGCTGCGCTTGCCGATATGTGGTCTTCATTCGAGAACTTTTCGGCCATGTAGACGACTTTCGTTCATCTACGAATCTCATCATTTCTGATTCGATATCGTAGAGAAAGCATAGGCCTTTCCATAGCTAGTTGCGTGACCTTGAGCTTTCTTATGAGGCCCATAGTGAGAGACCACGTTTCAGTGCCATAAGTCATCACTGGTTGTATAATTTTGTCTTGAGCGATTGAGGTATATTAGACGAAAGCACTTTTCTAACTTTCCCGAATGCTGCCCAGCCGAGTTGGATTCGACGATTGACCTCTTTCACAAAGTTGGACGGGCCTAGTTGGACTGTTTGTCCTGAGTAGACGTATTCGTCTACAACTTCGAGAGTCGAGTTCCCCAATGTTATCGGGGTGGGCACGAAACGAGTATTCGATGTGACCTTCGTTTTGTCCATGTTCATTTCAAGGCCCACCCGTTGGGAAACTCGACTGAGGTCTTCGAGCATTATGCCGAGGTCTTCCATCGTTTCTGCCATGACTACTATATCGTCGGCAAATCGAAGGTGAGTGATGTACTCGCCATTGATATTGATGCCGCGTCCCTGACATTCCAGAAGCTTGAAGGTATCTTCCAGTCCGTTTGTGAACATTTTTGGAGAGATAACGTCTCCCTGTCTTACGCCCTTTTTCAATGGAATTGCCTCCGAACTCTGTTCCTGTACTCGGACCGACATAGTGGTTCTGTGGTCATAGTGGACTGTTGTACAAGCATTTCAGCCAGCACCTCGATATACCGATAGTCAATACGGCAACGCTGGAGAGACTCGAGCACTGTCCATAACTCGATCGAATCGAAGGCTTTCTCATAGTCCACAAACGCAAAGCAAATTATACTCCTCAGTCTTCTGTATAATTTGCCGCAACGTGTGGATGTGGTCTATGGTACTAAAGCCCTTTCGGAAACCGGCTTGTTCGGGAGGCTGGAAGTCATCAAACCTACGTTCAAGACGATTCGTGAGGACCCTCGAAAACAGCTTATAAACATGGCGCAGAGTAGTCATCAGTAACCACAAAAACCTCCAATACTAATTTTCATACAAAAACGGAGCCAGAGATTACCCCGTAATGTTACCGTTTTCTCAGGCTTTGACAAAAAAGCTGTAAAGACCGGATTTTCCAAGTCAGATTTTTCTTATCGGATTGAGGGATCACCCTGTAAGGATGGAAAATTCCAAGTTTATACCATATGTGGAACTTGAAAATCTTTTAGCACCTGATAAGACCGAAATTAGAACAACCAAAAATTCAAGAATTTTCGCACGTCTAGTTATTTTAGCATTCAAATGCTGTGTGACTATAAAGTTGATACAATATTAGTCCAGCCGCTAGACCAGCGGGGCCCGGTGGCAAAACTTGCATTAGGTGTTGGTTGAAAATTTAAGCAAGTTTACTTTTCAATCGGCACTATTAAATTTGCCATAAAAATTTGTTGACGTCACCGTCCTATCTAGGGTTTATGCAACGAGTTTATGTTGTTTTAAAAGACCACCCCTAAGTGTTACCATTAACCCAAGCCGTTGAAAAAAAAAAAGAAGCCTCTCCAAGTTTTCGATTTTCTCCGTCAGTTTTAGCAAAAAAACTAATCGTATAGAAAATTTCAAGTTAGTAACATCAAAATGGGACAACAATTTTATCTAGCTGTTTTTCGCTGATCAACTTTATGTAGGTATATACATTCTTCACGTCACACCGTGTACATAAAGTTGTTATATGCGATGTATATCATGTTAGTATTTTAATTAATATATCAATAATAATGGCACCAGGTATTTACATATTTTTTTCAAAATCAAATCAGATCCGGATTATAAATTACTATCTGAGAGCGTGACAACCCTAACGACGTAAAATCCGGATAACAATTAAAATGGTCGTAATTTCTACTTTCCATGGAATTGGCATTTGAAATATATTTTTTATTTCATATGGGGAAGTCGCTTCCTACGTTCCAATTTTGCCACTGAGTCCCGAAATACATCCATGTGAAATCAAAGTCAAATTCACTTTATTGAAAAAAGATAAGATGATTTTTTTTCACTTTTTGACATAAAAACCTGTGGTTGTGAAAAAACATGTACTATTTCGTAAGTAGGTAGATAAACAAATACGTACTAAACATGTGATTTTTGTTTGAAAGCTATTCTTTCTACAAAGCATAGATAAGTTTTGAAGAGATGTACCTACCTTTATCTTTTTTGTTTGTAATGGCGCATGCTATACAAGAAAGCATTAGATTGAAGTCTATTCAATCTACGCGTAGGTACGCGGGCGGGCTGGCGAGCCGGCTAGAAAAGTAGAAACCGCTCGGCTCGCTCGACGCGTTCGAAATTCGGCTATATATGTGTGCGTTTGGCGGCGTGTGCTTACGCGAAGGGAATGAGACTGTGTGTGTGCGGCCGCGCGCGCGTCTTTCTATGGAGATTACTACTAGGAATTAATTCAGTCGTGTCATCTAGCGGTGAAATGTTGAAGTGCTGCACACCTGTGTCAAACGCTCAAGGTCATCGGCACAGGGAAAAATCTTAATCACCACGCGTGCCCACCGCGGATTGGCGATTTCAAGCGCTGAGGTATGTTAATAGCTTAGACACTCAGGTTTCCTCACGATGTTTTCCTTTACCGCTAGCGAGTGGTATTGCTATACTATAACTTCACAAATGTACATACATAATTTAGTAAACCAAAGGTACACGCCCGCACTGGGAATCGAACCCGGGTCTCTCGCTTCCGAGTTCTACCCACTAGGCTACCAACGCCGAACAAAACTTAACAATACATAAAGTAACTCTAAACCCCAAACTAGATTTAATTGTACCTATCTTTGGGCACAGTGATCACATAGATACTCTGATTTTATAATTTTTGACATGATAGGGCGTATCTACTACACCAAGACGCACCGACACAGACGCTCCAGCGTGCTGTTGTACGGCTAAGAACTTTCCCCATGAAAGACGCCAGAAAGCCGCGGCCCTCAGTCCCCGGCAGAGCCGCTTCCGAACGCCGGCATCGGCGCCGCTGGGGCAAAGGGTGCTAAGAATCTCTGAAAGAGATTCGGCTGCCAAACGATGGACGGTGTGGTCAAGTCGGCAGGGGACACGTGGATGCGAATGGCGAGCGGCTGAAAGACATGGCGTGAGGGATAAGGCCATGAGACTGACAATGCAATAAATAATAGGGGTTAAAGTATGAAATTGCCGTTTTATTGCAATAGGTTCTTTGAATTGACATAGAATCTTCATGGTTTGAGGTTTTCGAATGAAACTTTTTTCAAATGGTTTCTATGATGTTCTTTTTTTAAAAAATGTGAAACATTTGAATATCGACTTTCAATTGTTTTTGTTATTCAATTTAGACAAGAAAGATGGATACTGCGAAAATTCGAGTGATTTTTGAATACGAGTTCCGACGCCGAACTAACGCGGCAGAAACAGCCCGCAATATCAATGCTGCGTGTGGAGAGAGGTCTACTAATGAACGCACCGTGCGATTTTGGTTTAAACGCTTTCGTGATGGAAATTTCGACCTAATGAACGAGCCACGAGGAAGACCGCCCACACAGGTGAATAACGATGAATTAAGAGAGATAGTGGAAGCCGACCCTAGTCAAACTACCCAGGAATTAGCGGCATAGTTTAACGTTACCTTACCCACAATATTGACTCCCTTGCCTCAAATCAATAAAATAAAAAAATACGAAAAATGGGTGCCTCATAATCACTCGAATTTTCGCAGTATCCATCTTTCTTGTCTAAATTGAATAACAAAAACAATTGAAAGTCGATATTCAAATGTTTCACATTTTTTTAAAAAAGAACATCATAGAAATCATTTGAAAAAAGTTTCATTCGAAAACCTCAAACCATGAAGATTCTATGTCAATTCAAAGAACCTATTGCAATAAAACGGCAATTTCATACTTTAACCCCTATTATGAATATGAATACGAAAGGCCTATAGGCCTGCAGTGGGCAGAAGCAGGCTGATGCTGATGATGAGATAGTACATATCTCTCTGTTGCAGAGGCGTGATTTGGTTGTGGTCGCTGGGAGCAGCCGCGGCGCTGGTCTCCGCACAGATCACCTTTAGCCGCGACTGGGCGGGCGGGAAGCGCTCCGCCCCTCAGTTAGCTCTGGACTGCAGTCAGTTCACCCGAGTCTGCAAGCACTTCATCGTAAGTACTGCAGACGTAACTGCAGCCAGTGCAGCAAAGTCTGCAAGTGCCGAACTATCACACGTAACTGCAACCAGGTCAGCCAGGTCTGTGAGCACTTCATTGTACCTAAGTATTAATTTTTATTTATTTATTTGCCTCGAACAACAAGATTCATATTTGGTTAATACATTTCAAAACTTATATTTATGTTAGTAGCATTTTAGGACAGTGAACACATATACATATTTATTTATTTACACACATCAAGTCCCATTACGTGCGACTTGAAGCCTACAGCAGTGGTTGATGTATGCGGAGTCGACCCGCGACGCGATCATCGCTAGGACGCTGTTGGCGCTGCCCCGCACCCTGCTCACCAGTGACGCGCCACGCTTACGCATGATCGCGTAAAGCTGTCACATGTAGGTACCTATTTGGGGTCAAGTCTAAACCAGCAGGTGTGAAACTGCAATCGTAACAACTGACCTTTCGGCTGTGACTGGTCAGATGGGAAGCGTTCCCGCATTCGGGCATTCAGGTTTCCTCGCGGCGTTTTCCTTCACAGTTAGCGATTAGTATTTACTACATATAAAATTCACAAATGTACGTAACTTACCCCCAGTTTCTCGTACACTAACACGCTGTTAATCTACTGTTAACAGCTTTCAATTGACCAAAGTGCATACAAAAGAAACAACTGACAGCTGTTAACAGTAGATTAACAGTTTGTTAGTGTACGAGAAACCGGGGGTTAGAAAACAATGTCCTTGGTACATGCCGGGATACAAAATCACGACTTATCGAATTTTTCACCAACCGCGCTACCACCGCCCAATAAGTAGGTACCTGCCTACACAATTTGCTCTGACTATAATCTCACCTTTTTGGCAGCACGAGTTGAAACAAGCGATGTCTTTACAAATGAGTGGAAAGGCTCGCAAGCGATTCGCCGCCCGCGAAGATTCCGCCCCGATGTATGACGAAGAGAACTAAGCTCGACTTATCGGAGAGACTGAGATGCATACCAGCTTCTTCTTTACCTTGGAGATAGTCTTTCAAAACCTGTTTTTGAAACTCGAATGTTGTTTTTGACCTTGTAGACAATAATTTAGACTCTTGATGCTGCTATCTGCTCCTGGTATATTCCCATCCTTAAATGTGCATACCTAGGTTATGGAACCAACTTTTTTCACATTAAGATATGTTTGCACTAGACCTCTTGCCTGATGGTAAGTTACGTGCTTGCCTGTTTACCTGATATTGATCTTTTTGAATCACGTTGTACCAATCATTGAATAAGATACATTATTATGTATGCGTTAGTTTTTAACATTACACGGCCGTAGAAGTTCTAATCTCTAACGTCCGCGTGTTTTCACATTGAAATGTTTCTAAACGTGGATTCCCGCACACTCGCGCACCACCACGCACGAGCCCGCGCCGACGCACCGTGGGAAGCGAGGGGCTCGCTCGTGGCAGTTCGTGGTGGCGCAGACACGTGCGGCCTGGTGCGTCCGATCCAACGCGGGCCGGTAACGTTACACGCAAAAGATTAATGTGTAATGTTCTTAAATAAATTTAATTTATAAGTTTATTTTATATACATTATCATAAAAATGTATGTGTCTAATAAAAGTTTATGCTAAGAAAAATTATCATCATCATCATCATCAGCCTTTTGACGCCCACTGCAGGACATAGGCTTTCCTCGTGGTTTTCATAACCATGAGGGGTTTTGCCATAATCGCCAATTATAAAAATTATAAATAAATAAAATATTGTAACTAGTTAATTAATTTCTTGTAAGTTTTTAGTTGTGTTACGCCCTAGCAGAGGACTTTTACATTAGTTATAAAGACATCTCATGTACAACAAGAAAGCAAAATAAATCTTATCTTATCTTAACTTCAAAGATACGCGGCGGGCTTTTCAGCACGAACTGACACGTACTATGGTAGAGGCTGGGTGCGGTGCGTGGCTGTCCGAGCTCGTCGGATTCTAGATTCCCCAGCTGCGTGGCTCGAGCACGCGGGAATCCAGTTTTTGTTTCTTACATACGTTCCAGTTCAGATGGAAACAAAATTTGTCAGTGCGCAGCCGGATTCAGACCCGCTGAATGAGCGGATTCGAATCATTTTTTAACTGTGCGGACTACATTACACAATATTCATCTTTGCTCAGTTTTCAACTACAAAAACATAACTTTCGCGCGGTTTTGTGAGCGAAATGTCTGAGAAGTCGACGCTTTCGACACGAAAGAAAAATAAATTGTAGGACGTGCCACCTTTGCTTAACTTAAATATTATGTATGAGATGTGTGGAACTCATAATGACATGTGTTAGATATAACTCCAATTTTGAACAATAGTTTGAGCAATACTTGTTAAGAACCTATTTAGAGGCTAAAAATTCCACCCATGCCGGGACTTGAACCCGCGACTTCTGGCTCACCGTGCCAGCGCTCTCCCAACAGAGCTAATGGGCAAGTGCAAGCATCGATGAAATTTCGAGCCTCTTTACAAACTTTAGCCTCTAAATAGGTTTTAAAATTGTCCTCAGCACGGGTTAGTGCAACAAAAAGAATATAGGTACAGCGATATCATTCCGATGTAAAAACCTAACTGCAAAGTGGGTTACTTGGGGCTGCAAGTGATGTGATTCACTTCGGCCTGTTGTCGCTGCCTGTACGTAATACATAGAAGTTTGTAAAGAGGCTCGAAATTTCATCGATGCTTGCACTTGCCCATTAGCTCAGTTGGGAGAGCACTGGCACGGTGGACAAGAAGTCGCGGGTTCAAGTCCCGGCATGGGTGGAATTTTTAGCCTCTAAATAGGATTTTAAAACTGTCCTCAGCACAGGATATTATATTATATCCCATCCTTCCTGTGCAACAAAAAGAATATATAATACTTTTTAAGATTAACTTGATTTTTTTAGGCTGTACCAAGTTTAATTTCTTTAAGAAAGTAACTCATGATCCTGTTTCTTACCCGTAGCACAACCGCGTGACACTACTAGTAGTGCCTTGGGCAACCGCTATTCCCTTCAGCCAGTACCAGTTGTACCACAGGGACATATATATAATACCAGTGAAACAACCAAGCGATACCAGTAGTTATACAGGGCGTCCCAAAGTTATGGGACATGAAGGGAATGTACCTTAAATATCGTAGATAGGGTATTTTGCTGAAAGAAGACTTTATGTTATTTTTAAAAGTTAGTAATTCTGCATTCAAAGATTTTCTAAAAATTACTTGCCTCGTCTGGGAATCGAACCGACTTAAATGTAAACCCCTAATTTTATGATGGCAATCGAAAGAATGGCCAAAAACTAATAACTCTTCTTAAAATTTTCTAAATGAATTTTTTCCTACTTGGATTGGCACGAATGGACCGATTAGATGGCCGGCCAGATCCCCGGACCTTACACCATTAGATTTCTTCTTTTGGGGATGTTTGACAGATATGCTATACAAAAAGCGATACGAGAACGTGGGCGAGTTACAAACAGAATTGTGCCATATCATATCGAGTATTCACCATAAAAAGATAAGAAAATCAACAAAAAGGCAGCGGACTCATTAAAAGAAAGGCGATTTGCGTAAGACAAGAGGGATCACATTTTGAGCATTTAATTAATTAATTTACAAAAAATACCCACTTAATTGACTACGGCAGTTTCATGTATGTTTTTTTAATACATTTATGTATTAATTTCACGCTGTTCATTTCTTTTAAAATACTATGTTACTTAAGAATAGTTATTAGTTTTTGGCCATACTTTCGATTGGCATCATAAAGGTAGAGGTTTTTTTTTTACATTTAAGTCGGTTCGATTCCCAGACGAGGCAAGTAATTTTTAGAAATTCTTTGAATGCAGAATTACTAACTTTTAAAAATAACATAGTCTTCTTTCAGCAAAACACCCTATCTACGGTTTTTAAGGTACTTTCCCTTCATGGCCCATAATTTTGGGACGCCCTGTATAAACGTCCCTGTTCATCGCTTCGTTGTGTTACTGGGATTAGAAATGTCCCTGTGGTACAACTGGTACTGCTGAAGGTAATAGCAGTTCCCCAAGCCACCACTAGCATCGCTCGGTTGTTTTCATCATCATCATCAGCCATTTGACGCCCACTGCAGGACATAGGCCTCCCTCGTGATTTTCCTAACCATGAGGGGTTTTGCCATAATCGCCACGCTTGGCAGGCGGGTTGGCGATCGCAGAATGCGTTTGAAATCCCAGGAAGACGCTGCTGCCCGACTCCTGGTAATGTATTTCCTTAGTCGCCTTCTACGACATCCACGGAAGGAAATCGAGTAACGCTATTCTTAATCCGGCGCCACACGGAATCTTAATCCGGCGCCACACGAACGTTGTTTTACTGGGATTATAAATGTCCCTGGTAGTGCTGAGAGGAATAGCAGTACCCCAAGGCACTACCAGTAATGTCACGCGGTTGTGCTACAGGTAAGAAACGTTTAGTAAGAAGATGATGTAACTGTCCAAGAGTCACTGAGTAATGTGTAAGTCAATATGTAGTTATATTTTTTAGTTGTAATAAGTATAAAATATAATTACTATACAAAGGGCGCGACATTCTCTTGTTGTGATTCTAGATTTAAGACATTTAAAATGAGTAAATGAGTACTATGCAGTTTAAAGTGTTTTATTTTTAAGTATTTGAGGGCTTTCAACGTGGAGGTCGCCAAAAAAATTTGTTTCGAAATTAGTCTTTCTTTAATTAATTATACTTTACTGCGCACAAGAAATTTAACAGGACATTACATAAGAAATAACATGTACAAAGGTGAACTTGGTTTCATTTTTCAAATCGTTTAAAAATTCTCACCAATCAGAAGAAAACTGAAGAAAATGGCGGTTCTATCATACAATCAAAACAAAAATGGGCGTGGCAATAGTAAGGAATCACCTTTGGCTAGTGTAAAAAAAGCTGCTATTTCATTATTTATTTAAACAACAGATAGTGTCATAACGTTTATTTTGTTAAAATAATTGATTTTATGTACACAGTGCATACAAACTCAGTTATATATATATGGACTATACGACTATAATTACATAAAATATGTTATTAAAATCAGAGCATTATTGCCATATGGATGCAAATTAATAAAATTATTAAATTTGTAATCTTAACACAGAATTAGGTCAACAAATCAGGAAATAGAGTTATTAGATAAAAGATGAAACATAAACATAAACATAAACATTTACATACAGGCACATACATTGCTTCTGGCCCCACACTAGGATACCCTGTGTCGTGGGAACCAGAAACAACGACATCACAAACATGTAAACATCCAAGACCTGGGGTTTTTTTTTGTCCCCAGCCGGGATTCGAACCCGGGACCTCTCTCATGGTATGCAGATACACTACCGCTTCGCCACGAGGTCGTTTAAATTTAAGAAAGTTTAAATTGTCTATTATTTTATGAGATTATTTAAGTCTTTATTGTGGAATTGTGAAAAAATACTGGTTTACTAATGTATTGCCAAAAATCGTTTCCCAAAGTATTACTTCCCAAACTATTTTCCGCAAATTATCACTTGGCAAAAACACATTTCTCAAAACAACTTAAAGCAAATAAACAGTTAGCAAAAGTTATTATGGCAAGTTATTGTTTACCAAATAAATACTTGGTCAAAATTCTTTTCTGGTAACAGTTGGTGTCTGTGGGGGGTCACAGTTCTAACCTAACCTAACCCACTTTTCTGGTAACAGTAGGTCTCTGTGGGGGTCGCAGTTCTAACCTAACCTAACCCACTTTTCTGGTAACAGTTCGTGTCTGTGGGGGTCCAAAATAAAACGTTAGCATAATAAACGTTTGTCTTAATAAAACTTGACGCAGTAAAATTATGCGAAATGATAATTTGACCAAATGAATAAAATGCGAAATGAAAACTTGCTAAAGTTTCATTTGGGAAATGAAACTGATGCCATAAGTTTATTGGGAAGTAAAATTTGGCGAAAAATACTTTGGCTAAACGGCGGTATCCCAAAAATACTATTATCTCAAACGTTACAATGTCAGATACGCAAAATATAATTATAATTAATGATTATACATAATTACGCGAATACTCTCGTATAAGAAAATACTCAAAAACTACAAAAAACTTACAATCATGTGACTTAACAATATCTTACAACCGAATTTCCAATAACCAATATCAGAAACGCTGAACCGTCAACCACCGAATATAATAATGTAAATCAGCCTTTGAAAAACTTGTTTTAACGTTTAAAACTACTTTCAGTATTTATGTAACTAATTTAAAATCAAAGCGGTGTAAAGTTATACACAACACAAAAACACTAATCTATGAAACTATTTTTCGCTGATATCGTAAGTTAATGCTACCTTACCAGATGGCTTCAATGGAAACTAACTTAACTTGGTCCCATTTTTATATATTTCAATTTATTCAGCTTTTGCCTGCGTGTAAACACATACTTCTTTCAAATACCGTCACAGTCGAAAAATATACTTTTTGTGTTAATATTTCTTGAATTAATAGGTTGTTCTTACGTGGAGCATTCTGTCTCGCTCACACAATTTAATAATTTTAGTGATTGCAATAAACAAATTAGCCAAATAGGGGATGCATTAGCAAAGGGCAAGATAAAAAGCACCCGAAATCGGCGTGCGTGCATGCAACGACTAATGAATGTTGAGGAAGCGAAAGTGATCTGTCAGTATCGTAGCAAGTGGCAGTCCCTGGTCTCTGCCTACCCCTCTGGGATACAGGCGTGAGTTTATGTATGTATGTTGTTATAAAATGAGTATACTTTTGTTAAATGTAGGAGTATACTTTTGATATATGTGCTCGGAGGGTTTGATAGATAACACAGTAGCGAACATTCCAGGCACATAGTTTAAAATGTCCGTAATTTAAGCATGCATCAAACCCCCAGACCGCAATTATCGAAAGTTTACTGATATTTGTGAAGTTATAGCAGCAATACCACTCGCTAACGGTGAAGAAAAACATCGTGAGGAAACCTGAGTTTCTGGGCTATTCATATACATCAGCGCTTGAAATCGCCAATCCGCGGTGGGCACGCGTGGTGAAGGCCATACTCTCTCCCTGAGAGAAGGCCTGTGCCCTGCAGTGGGACGTATATAGGCTGCTTATGACTGATATTGTTGCGATATTAAAAAATGTGCCAGACAGCTTGCTCCACGTAAGAATAGCCTTAATGAATTTACGACCTAAAACGAGTCATCAACTTGACAGACATTCTTGCCTTCCGTGTTTCAACGATTTTTATAAACAATTTGTTTACAAAGCTAAATGATATTAAATCTAATATACCCCAGATTACTTGGTCCCTTCCAGTGAACGTATTTCGCAAGACCACCTGGTCCTGTCGGACTAAAATAAAATGCATACAAATAATGGGTCACAAATGTCGGCATTGTACTTTCCATTGGCACTTTATCAGTTCTGCAGTAGACTGCTTTTCTATGTACTTTCTGCATATCTATGTACTTTCGAACGAATACGCACGCAATTTTTCGATATTTTAGATATAGTCTGACAATAGTTGTTTGTATTGATAAATAGACTATTCCCCTTAAGATTCACAGAACCTTTCTGTAATACCCAGTAGAAATTGTCAAGGAACATATGAATCTTTACTGTCCTTACTCATATTATAAACGCGAAAGTTTGTACGTATGGATGGATGTTTGTTACTCTTTCACGCAAGAACGGCTGAACGGATCCGGAAGAAATTTTGCACAGAGATAGATTAGTACATGGGATACTTTTTATCCCGGAAAAATACACATCAAAATTACCACGCGAACGAAGTCGCGGGCAACAGCTAGTAACATATTAAAAGTTTAAAGCAGAACAGTCAATAGAATGCGGTGATGTTAAATCATCATCATCATCATCACCCAATAACTAACTTCTGCTGAGCAAAGACCTTTTCCATAAAATCTTATTTCATACCTATTGCTTTGCTACAAATAAAAGAATAAATCCACTCGTACGCTGTACGGCGCCAGAATTTACAAAATATTATTAGTAAATATTGTTTGTGAAATAACTAAAAACACATAATAATATCATCAAAATATTTGTTATAATTGTATTTTTATCCACCGCATATAGGTACAGGCACAGTCGACAGCATGCCGATCTTTACATTTGCGCCGCAAAACAGCCCGTAATGTAATGTACATTAACTTCGCATGCAGCTGAAAAAGTCGTCTATATGTTATTTTAAAAATGCCTGTTAATTTTAAGAACAATCAGACAGGTACAGTCGTTTAAACTAGGTTAGTGAAGGCCGGAAGATCAGTCACACAGGATCTTTCCTAGGACGGCATCCAGCCTCGCACAAGGGAAAAAGTTTGGATAACTCAAATTATACCTACAATGTGCGCCGTAGAACAAGAAAATAAATAAACAAATTACTTATTTACTATTAATCACTTAATTTCAAATCTTGATTAATGTAGTAATGTGAAAGAATATTGGGCCTTATTGCTCGAAAAAACAATTTATTATTTATTTTATCACTCACTTAAATGTCAAGAAGTAACGTGTACGTATGTAAACATCGATGTGGTATCGACTGTACCGAAGCACCTCATTCAAATCACTCCACTCACTCACTCACTCACTCACTCACTCACTCATCATACATCTTACAGCACCGTACGTACTCCAGGGCCTTGTTCAGGCACTCTAGCCACTCATCCCTGTCCTTCTGCGTGTCGGCGGCTAGCAAATGCCTCCGCAACACACTCCCGTCCGGCCGCCGGAAGTAGACCAGAGAGCCGCTATCCGGCACTATGAGCCCGGCCGGGACTGAGGACTCGAGGAGGAGAGTGTGCGGGCGGGCGCACAGGTCGCGAGGAGCGCGGGTTACCTCGTCGGAGATGACGGTTGTGAGGTCGATGTCACCTATCGGCATCTGTGGAATGAACGGATAGTGTGATCACAACAGACTACAATAGGCATTGTGTTATAAAAAAAAAGTTTGTTTGTTACAAAAAAAAAAAAAAACCATTAACACAAAATAAAAGGCAATGAAAATTAATGAATGAATGAACGACTAATTAATGTTGAGAAAGCGAAAGTGATCTGTCAAGATCGTGGCAAGTGGCAGTCCCTGGTCTCTGCCTACCCCTCTGGTATACAGGCGGAGTTTATGTATGTAATGAAAATTACGTGCAAGGGCGGACTTATTTCAACAAAAATCACTTCCACGTATATAAGCTGCTTAAGTAAGCTTAAGTATTCAATAACTTGTTGATACTTCCAGTAGGTGAGTCTTGAATTTTGGGGTTTACTTACTCAGTTTCTTCTAGCATCCCCCAGGCTCTCTCTTAGGCCCACTTCAGTTCGGTTTCTTTCTCACAACCATTGGGTCCTGTTTCCTTCGTGGACCACCTCTGTATGATTCCAGACGCTAAAGATTAGAGGCACCACAGCAACTCACCTTCTTGTTGACATCGTCGGGATACTTCCAGTAGGTGAGGCGGGGCGGCTGCAGCACGAACCAGCGGCGGTGCCAGGCGCCCAGGCCGCTGACGTCATCGAAGGCAGTGAGGAAGGCGGCGTGCGGGGGCGGCGGGGGGACGCGCACGCGCGCCTCTATACGTAGTTGGAGCGTGCCGTCCACAGGGCTACCGGCCGGGACCTGTGGGCGGGGGGCGGTGACGAATAAAGTTCTCTATTACTAATAGAATAGGGTCCGTAAGTTTGGGCGCTTTCAGATGGAGCACCTTCGACTTGGGAGTCCGTAGTTACTTTGTAATTTAGTGTCAATAAACTTTAAAAAAAAAAAACCTACCTTATTGAGCGTAAAAGTGTCTCTGGTAGCCTGCGGCAGGGCGAAGATGCAGTATCCGTGCGGCTGGAACTGCGGCGAGCGCACTGTCAGGGGTCCGCCTGGACTCTGCACGCTGGGCGCTTTCAGTTGGGACACCTTCGACTTGGGAGTCAGAAGTTTCGCGTTTGACTGGGGATAAGGGTGAGAAGTTGAGTCTCATTCTTTCTGCCCGTGTGTTTAGATCACTAAAATTATAATATTACGGTGATTTCTACTTATTAGTTTATTATCAATCATATAGCATTCATACAGTCCATTAGGTTCTAGCGTTTTCAAGTTGCCTGTTTCACAATCTAAAATACGTGTTTGTAAGTAAAGATTTATTTAATCGCCTCCGCGATGCAGACGTGAGTTTATTTGTTTATTTAATAAAATTTTTAATATAGTACAGTGTTTATTAAAATCTCCTAACATAAGCATAAGTAGCATATATACCACTGCAGGGCACAGACCTTCAGTCAAAGAGAGGTACGAACTTAATCACCACGCGTGCCCACTGCGAATTGGTGATTTCTAGCGCTGAGGTATGTAACTACCTTAGGCGCTCAGGTTTCCTCGTGATGTTTTCCTTCACGGTTAACGAGTGGTATTGCTTCCATAAATTCACAAATGTATATTCAAAATAGGACCAAAAATAAAAATTGTATTATGGTTGAACCGTAAAAGAGAATGACGACGAGTAGGAGGATTTGTATGGGAACGTTACCTTCTTGTTAGTGATGTGGTATTTGACGTCATGCGGTAGCAGTTCCTTCGTGGCTGGCAGCAGGTAAACCTCTATGGTCACCTGGAATCAAATTCAATCACTTTGATGAAACACCGTTGGCCGTTTTAGGGTTCCGCGCTTGGACAGCAATTTTCCGTTGCGTACGGGCAATAACTCGTGCCCCAAGTACATTATATTGATTCATTTACGCACTCATTCATTAGGTCATTTAATCTTGTATTTTTATGTTTGTGTTCTTCCTGGTGTAAAGAATATTCCTATCTTATCTTGTATTCATTTATGCATTAATCACATTCACACATTTCGCGGGCTCACCGAGCCGAAGTGAAGCTTAGCCTCAGCACCTACGAATTCTTATAAACCCCTTGAAGCTGGAAGCCAGTCCCTCCATGGGGATCTCGTTGGGGAAGTGCTGTACTCTACATTGGATTGAAGTCAAATTGACTCAATCATTCATTCACGTATTCGTTCATTCACATATACATTCATTAATTTCGCGGGCTCAGTGGATCGAAGTGGATATTGGCCTGAGCGGCTTCGAACTCCCCAAGTTCACCTTGAAGTTCGAAGCCAGTCCCTCCACGCGGATCTCTTCGGGGAAGAGCACCGAGTTGTTTGGTGCCTCAGTGAGCTGCATACTAATGGCGAGCATGGTAGCGGCATTTCCCTCTAACTTAAGCACTACCCTAACCAGAATTCATAATAAAGAATGCGTGGAGCTTCAAAATCAGGTAAGGATTTAGAGACATTCATTTTCAAAGAGGTGGCAGGGAATGCCTGATGACGAAGAGGAGTGGAGAGCTAAAGGGGAGGCCTTTGCCCAGCAGTGGGACACTATCTGCAAATAAAAAAAAATGAAAGGCAACAAAATCGGGACTAAGTCAAGTCGACCTCAAATTTAGCCGCTTTAACCAATTGATTCATTCACGCACTCATTCATTCAGTCATTCATTCACGTATTCGTTAATTCACATCATCATCATCATCATAATCAGCAGTTTGACGCCCAGTGCAGGGCCTAGGCCTCCCTCATGGTTTTCATAATCATGAGGGGTTTTGCCATAATCGCCATGCTTGGCAGGCGGGTAGGCGATCGCAATCATTTATTTATTATGCGGTTGGAATATCAGGAAGACGCTGCTGCCCATCTCCTGGTAATTTATTTCCTTAGTCGCCTTCTACGACATCCACGCTATTCTTAATCCGGCGCCACACGATTTAATTCACATATCCATTCATTAATCTCGCGGGCTCAGCGAGACAAAGTGAATCTAAGAGAATCGAGCTCGTTTACGCAGCCATTAATTCACAGTTTTATTAATTACTTTCGCGGGCTCAGCGTTCTAGAGTTCTAGCATTCAGCAGCTTCAAACTCGTCAAGTTCACCTTGAAGTCCGAAGCCAGTCCCTCCATGCGGATCTCGTCTGGGAAGTGCAGCGAGTTGTTCGGCGCCTGAGTGAGCTGCATACTGGTGGCGAGCACGCGGTCGCGGCACTTCAGCAGGCAGACGGCGTGGTGGCCGGTTGCGTCGTCTGAAACGATACAAAACATTACATACGTGATTTTTTTTAGGGCTACTTGATGGCCCGGCCCGACAGGCAAGCGCAAGCCTGGCAGACCATTTGCTCGCTGAAGCGACGGCATTACCAGTATCACAGGAGAAATCATGTCTGTCTGTCATCTAGACAGTAGCCAAAGATAGAGAGAAATGGAAAGAGATGGAGGAGGCCTTTTCCCTTTAAATATGGGTTCTTATTAAAAAAAAATGTATGACTATTGTTTATAATTTTTTAATGATTTTATATATTTTTTCAATGCAATGTAAATACAAAAACAATGAATTCAATGTAATCAAATAGGAAATATAAGGCTTTTTTATTTTATTTATATTTATAACATACCTACGTGTTATATTGATAAAAAGTACCCGAAGCCTTCAAAGATTAATGAATGTTGATGAAGCGAAAGTGTGCTGTCAGGATTGTGGCAAGTGGCAGTCCCTGGTCTCTGCTTACCCCTCTGGAATAGAGTCGTGAGTCTATGTATATATGTATAGTCATGTTCTTTATGTATATTCAAACTTTGAGAGTGGCTGCGTCCCTCACCATCGGAAGTCAGTCGATTATACGCACGTATAATTATCATTATAATAATTATAATTATTACGTATCACGTATGTCTATAATTTATCTCTCAACTAGCTGTCCCGGCAACTTCGTACCGCCACAGAATCCGTTTATACGATTCTTGCACAACGCCATCTGTTTTTAAAACACAACGTTCGCTCGCACACCGCCATCTATTTTAAACTTAAAATAAATATTATCCCACGGGAACGCATTACCGGGATATCAAGTATGCTATGTCTCAATTCAGGTCTTAGCAGGAAATATGATATATCAATAAGTTTATTGACTGATGGCCATAGCGTCGGCTTGGGTGAAGAGGTACCTCAACTTTGTACTCGTATCTTCGTAAGCTATCCTTACATACATACATAAGCAGCCTATATACGTCCCACTGTACGGCACAGGCCTTCTCTCAGGGCGAGGATGGGCTTAATCACCACGCGTGCCCACCGCGAATTGGCGATCCTTGTTATGCATACATTGTTTGTTTGCTATAAAACGGTGGACACTCACCGGCAAGTAAACGCCGTGGAGTCTCTCAGCACCGGTACAGTAATGCCGCGAATATGCAGCAAGGTCATCTCGGCCTCTATTCCATTAGTTCCGACACAGGCTGAGCCATACACTCACCGGTTTCTAAACAGCGCGCGTCGTCCTTCCGCAGCCCTACAATAACACCGCAAACGTGTAGCGAAGCCATCCCGGCCTCCACTACTCCTATTAGCACTCACCGGCGTGTAAACGACGCGCGTAGTCCCTTCGCAGGGGCGCAGTAATGCCGCGAATGTGCAGCGAGGCCATCCCGGCCTCGGCAGCCGGGCCAGCGCCTTCCACTTGCAGCCGCTGCGCTTCGTGTAAACAGGCTTGGCGGCGGTGCGCTGGGGGGAGAAATAGGCTGTGTGTAACGAAACGAATTATACAATTCGTCGTATTCAATCTTATGAAACTTCGTTCAACTACGTGCTTTTGCACCAAGCATTGGGCTTTTAAAATGTAGAATTTTGAATTTTTCGGAAATTAAAAGTATTCTTAAGGTTCATCGGTCCTTTCAGCAACACCCTGTAAACGGCAGAGCCAAGCAAATATTCAATAATTCAGGTTCTCATTTCTCAGGTCTGTTCATATATTTTTTATGTATTTTCAGCGATAATACCTCATTTTCTGATTTCAATGATTTGTTAAAAAGGTACCCTCTTTTAGAGGCGGTCCCAGAAAAATTTGGTAAAAATCTGTTGACGTTGATCTGTAACAAAAATGATTAAACTCTTCAAGTTTCAAAGGCATCTTCACGGCTTTATGGATACAACCATACCGCGATAAAAAATACCGTCAGCGCCACCTAGTGTTACAATTAGCGAACTGTTCATTGGTAGACTGTAGACCGGTTACTCACTTGGCAGCAGCAGATAGATAGGTAGATCATCAAACTCTTCAATTTGCAAATGCATCTTCACGTCTTAATGGATTCAACCCTACCGCGATAAAGAATACCATCAGCGCCACCTAGTGTTATAATTAGTGAACTGTTTAGTGGTAGACCGTAGACTCGTTACTCACTCGCCAGCAGCAGTAGATGGGTATATCATAAAACTTTTCAATTTGCAAAGGCGTCTTCATGGCTTTATGGATGCAACCCTACCGCGATAAAAAATTCCGTCAGCGCCACCTAGTGTAATTAGCGAACTATTTAGTGGTAGACCCGTTACTCACTTGCCAGTAGCAGTAGTCTCTCCCCTTCAGCCTGTTCCGTGGAGCCGCTGAACTCCACAGTCGCCGCGCACAGGTTTAAAGCTTGACTCGCCTGCGGGAAGTTTAATTTGCAATTTTATTGAGCTCGCTCGTGTCGCAGTGCCACATTGTTTTGCTGGCACAGCTAAAGACAACAGTAAGCCTAATTTCACGGGTATAAATTGTGTGGCATACATGTTTTCTTTACAACAAAGATATATTTTGTAAAAGTGAAACACTTTTGAAAAAGAGTGTCATATACTTCTACGACGAGTATACGACAGAGTATTTGAAACATTTCCCGCACCTGCGTACCGTATATGCTACGAGTTTATAAGTAAATATTGAATAACTTTAAAATATAAGAACATAATTTTCACAATCCGTGTGGTCGAACACTGTCTCCTGAAATACAAGTTTACACATAGTTTGGGAGATACGAGTAAATTTTCCGTATTACCCCACAACCACCATAATCATGGTAACCTCTGGATGTACTCATTATTACTTCCGTATTATGTAATATATCAAAACGTCATATGACAGTGTTTGTTATCGAACTCCTCCGAAACGGCTTTAACGAACTGTATGAAATTCGTGTATATTTAGTACGTCTGAGAATAAGTCGCAGGCTAATTAATACGGCAAAACAACGTTTGCCAGGTCAGCTGGTTACTAATTTTATTTATTTATTTTTTATTTTTATTTTTTGAAAGAAAACAAACAATTGTACAATATGGTTAAATACATAGAATAATTACATTTACACTTCATCATCATCACTCAGCCACAAGAAGTCCACTGCTGGACATAGGCCTCCTCCATGGATTTCCAATATATTATTGATGAGAAATAATTTCATTTATTTCATTTCACATAACAGTCTGGCTGAAGCAGTCCCCGGCACACGTACCTGCGATATGACAGTCTGCTGCTTGTTAATCTCGTTGTGGAGCTCTTTGATGCGGCGGCGCACGGTGGTGACGACGGCGGGCGCGCCGTCCGGGGTCGCGGGTTCGCGCTCCGGTGACGAGTGTCGGACCGTGCGCAGTGGCGTCGAGGCCTGGGACTGGGACGGGAAGCAATTAGAGGTGGGTTCTTACTAAGCGAAGGAAGACAACGACATCGTGAGGAAACCCGAGCGCCTGAGGTGTCCACATACCCTAGCTATTAGCTATACAAATCGAAGAGGACGTCACGTTCTAGCTACTCACAGCGCTCTACATCCGCCTGTAGAAGCCGATGCTGTGCTCCAGAATGCTGGCGTCTTCGGCTACAGCTTAAGCAAAGACTTGTACTGCTTGTAACTTGGAACATTTAGTCTCTAACATCTGATCTCCAGGTACTCACAGCGCCCTGCATTCGCCTGTAGAAGCTGACGCTGCGCTCCAGCAATCCAGCCTCTTCAGGTACAGCTTATGAGGGACTTCATTGCTCATAACTTCGACTATTTGTATTTAGGATCTGGTCTCCAAGTACTCACTTATAGGATCTTGTCTCCAAGTACACACAGTGCTATGCATCCGCCTGTAGAGGCTAATGATGAGCTCCAACGTTCTAGCGGCTACAGCGTTAACAGCGTTAGCCAGGACTTCATTGCTTGTAACTAAGACGACGTATGTACCAAGGATCTGATCTCCCGGTACTCACAGCGCCCTACATCCGCCTGTTGAAGTTGATCGTGTGCTCCAGAAATTTGGCGTTTTAAGCTACAGCGTAAGCGAGGACTTCGTTGCCTGTAACTTGAACCACGTATGTATCTCCAATCTGGTCCCCAGGTACTCTCCATACACCTGTAGAAAACCTGCCGTGCTCCAAAATTATGGCGTCTTTGACTACATCTTAAGCAAACACTGCACTGCCTCTAACTTAGACCATCCTTGTATGTATCCAGTAGAAGGTGATGCAGAAGTCATTCGGCTATAGCGTAAGCGAGGACTTGATTGCCTGTAACATAGACTATGCGTGTACCCAGTATCTGGTCTAAAGGTACTCACAGCGCTCTGCATCCGCCTGTAGAAGCTGACGCTGTGGACGAGCTCCCCCCCGCGGTCGCGCGGCGTGGCCGGCGCGGGCGGTTGCATCTTCAGCGGCGACTTGAACCGCGGCGCGGGTGAGCCCTGTTCGTAGGTGAAACTCTTTGAGGAGAGAGTGTTGCCGTTCTGTGGGGGGGACGAGGCGAGTGTTGCGTGAGTTCCCAGTGACATCGGCAAAAGCCCCAATTTTTTTAGATGTACATAGGAGTCCACCAGCTCGCTGCACCGACGATCTGAGGCAGATTGCTGGCAGTGGCTGGATGGGGATGGCCGGGGACAGAAGGAAGTGGCGTGCCTTGGGTGAGGCCTATGTCCGGTGGTCGAGTGGACGAGTACGGGCTGATTTATTGATAGGAATTTTATTAGAACCCGGGAGGCGTTTCATAAAATTACAATTCACAGTTTTATTCTTTTTGTTGCACTAACCCGTGCCGAGGACAATTTTAAAAACCTATTTAGAGGCTAAGAATTCCACCCATGCCGGCACTTGAACCCGCGACCTCTGGCTAACCGTGCCAGCACTCTCCCAGCTGAGCTAATGGGCAAGTGCAGACATCAGTGAAATTGCGAGCCTCTTTACAAACTGCAAGTGATGTAATTCGCTTCGGCCAGTTGTCGCTGCCTGTACGTAATACAGAGAAGTTTGTAAAGAGGCTCGAAATTTCACTGATGTCTGCACTTGCCCATTAGCTCAGTTGGGAGAGTGCTGGCACGGTTAGCCAGAGGTCACGGGTTCAAGTCCCGGCATGGGTGGAATTTTTAGCCTCTAAATAGGTTTTTAAAATTCACAGTTAATTATGACAATTCGGTGTAGGTACATTGCGTAGGTCTCAGCTACTTGTCGACTAGGCTACGGTCTTCTTTCTACTTTTAAATCTGTGGGTTAATCGACTTAGCAATGTCATAGTAAACCATGAATTGTAGGGCCCTGGTTACCGATCCGTCTCGCGGTGAAAAAGTTTGATCACCACGCCAGAAGTTGCGTGTTCGATTCCCACTGGCAGTTGCCCTACTTTAATTTGTGTAAATTATTTCAGTCCGGGCGTTTTTCCGTGTTGGGGACAAATTTGGTAGCCAAATTGGCATGCCGTAGCCGGTTGTCGGTGGTGCACTATTCACGCAAATGTGCGCGTGTCTGCGAACGTCGCTCGCTACAATCAGCTTAGGAACACACGTTACGTTAATGTGTGCGTATCGCCTCGATTTTGAGCGGAATTGCGTCCGACACACTCAGTCTTTGCGTGGTATGTCTTTGTGATCTTACCTTGTTGATCTTCGGCGGCGTAGGCCCCTCGCTTTCTTCATCGTTGAGCGCCTCGTCTAAGCAATCGTCCAGTTCGCTGTTCATGTCACTCACCGACGTCTCTGAGTCCGTCTCCCGCACAGCTTTATTGTAGCTGCTGTTGTTTTTCTTTACCACCTACGGAAAAGGGGCGAGTTTCGGTTGGCATGAGACGTCAATTTTCTTGTGGTATTAATGTACCAATGACTTTGTTTTCTAAGATACGTATATTTGTCAAGTTGTAGTAGCAATACCACTTGGTAACTGTGAAGGAAAACATCGTGAGGAAATCAAAGTGTCGGAGGTGTTCATATACCTGGTAATGATAATTAAGCCTACACTCTGTCTCTGAGTGAAGGCCTGTGCCCGAACGAATCCTTATATAACCGATATTGAATGGTCGGTGAAATAATACAAATAGATTGAATATCTTAATAGATATTCCAATATTACAGCTCGTCTGTTACTATTAGATGATTTTATTTAATATTACTAATATAAATCGAGTATATAATGGGTAACATGTACTAGGTTATAAATAACTATACTCAGCAGGCAGTTTTAGTTTAGAAGGATTTTATACTTACGTTCATGACTTCTCGTCCAAATGATGTCTCAGCCCAGTTGTCAGATTTGTTCAGATTATCATTCAAGTTGTCTCCGCTGAAAGCGATAATTTAATAAGTTATTTTGTTAACGAACGAATGATAGAAAAATAGAAAGAGACAATATGAATGTTTCTTTTATTCCCTTCATTTTGCTGTGCAGTGAATTACGAGTACAATGAAACTTGGTTTTATTTGTGTGCATTCAAAAAACTTCAGAAGTAAACATAAGAAGCCCAATGCTTTGTTTAAGCTTGGTAAGTATGGTGTATTACAGCTGTTTCCAAATCATTTAAGCATTGGAACAAAAGGTTTTCGTCTAAAAAAAGTACAAAATACTTTGCAGATTCGAAAATATGTCCTTAAAACGTAATCATTAATTAAAGTTAAAGGAATTATTTACATTCAATGGAAGGAATTATGTCGTTTGTCGGAATAAAATCGGTGAGTATTTGCTGTCTATTCTGTTACAAAATGTTCGTTCCCCAAGCGGCTTTTTATATTATTATTTCAGCGGAGCCCTTGCTTTGCGAATTGCTACTTTGTAGTATGTTACCAATTAATCAACGACCGGTTTCTTTTGTACCACACATAAATCGTAAATTTTAAGGTAATTTGCTCAAAGTTTTGGTTGATTCTAATTACATCCCTGGTTGTCACTGAGTAAATACACATTAACTCGTGCCTGTATCACGAAAGGGTAGGCAGAAACTAACGTTAGCCGCTTGCCGCTTTATCGAGATCAGCTCTGCAACAGGAAGCACCCGGTTCTACTATTATGGTAGAACCTATTATGGTTTCCGCCTGATTCCTCCCGATACAAAAACGGATCCGGGTGCATACCGTATCTAACCCAGGCCATGAATAGAGCTCGCTGCTAGGCAATGACTTATTCCCTGTCACGCCAACCCTCTCGGTCCCCAGAGGCCTGTTTACTAGTTAGTTATTATTATTAGTGGTTTACTATGACAATTCGATGTAAATTGTAAAGCCGATCAACCCACCGATTAACAAGTAGACGCAATGTACCTAGAATTGTCATAGTAAACTACAAATTGTAGTTTTATGAAACTCGGCCCTGGCAATCAATCAGTGCCCTGATCGAGATTAATTAGTCGCTGCAAGCCCTTAGGGGGCATCCATTAATTACGTGGGGTGATTTTGGCGATTTTTAGACCGCCCCCTCCCCCCTTAGTCAGATGAAAAATGAAAAAAAAATTAAAAATGTTCCGAGAATATCGTGAAATTTGGCTGGATCCCCTTTCCCTCCCTCTAATCTCACATGAGATTTTTGAAAATGCGTATTTTCAGTGTAAATACATTAACCTATGCTTCATTACGTTGGATTTATTAAAAAAAAAAAACAATTTGTTTAGTTATTTTTACTTAAGACTAGTATTTAAGATTACTAAGATCGTAGTATACTAAGATACTAGATACTAAGTAACATATATGTCTGTAAATTACTGGTGTGCATTAAAGTGTTATCTATCTATCTATCTAGTATAGAATCACAGTGAAAACATTGAGCAATAAAATATTACGAGATACTTGCCTGGACCCCCTTCTACCCCATGTGAGATTGGGTGAGAATCGGCATGACCCCCTACCTCCCCTAAACGCCTCACGTAATTAATGGATGCCCCCATTAATATGCCTAAGAATGTCTGGGAGCACGGCGACTTAGCAAGGGACTCTACGAGGTTCATTAGCGCGTATATAACGCAGGGCTTCTCAGAGAGAGACTATGCTTAGGTAATTACCACTTGTGCCTGCCGCGGATTTGTAATTTCAAACGTAGATATGATCATTTTTTTCACTGGTAGCGCTAATTAACCTCGTTTTTAGGCTACATAATACAAACTGTTGAAGATATTTTTTGAAAAAAGTGGCTTACAAAAGTTACAAATCTCTGGTTATGTAAATATTGATTTTCAGGACCCACGACCCAGAAGCTAAGGTCAAAACGGCTTTTTTGACGTAAAAGCTATTTAGTCATGGGTGTTTTATGCTAAGTTTTCTGTCGTGGTACCTAAAAATTAATATTTAAGTACTTGATTAGAAATTTGTAACCCACTTTTTGTATAGATGTGAGAATTGTGAGAGAAGATATGATTTTTTTCTTTGGTGGCGCTAGTGGACCTCACGAAGCCCTTTAAAGGGATCCAGATAAGATAAAAATGGTATCTTAATGTTAATTATTGCTGGGCCCCCGCGATACAGGCCTGACCAAGTGCGGGGACCACAATAGATCCCAAGATCCCTAATCAAACTTAGTCAAAAATAATATTTAATTTTAACTCAAGTTTATGTTCTACGAGTAGTTCTAAGGATCAATGTGTCATCATCAGCCATTCGACGCCCACTGCAGGAAATAGGCCTCCTTCGTGGCTCTCATAACCATGAGGGGTTTTGCCATAATCGCCATGCTTGGCAGGCGGGTTGGCGATCGCAGTATGCGGTTGGAATCTTAGGAAGACGCTGCTGCCCGTCTCCTGGATATTGATTTCCTTAGTCGCCTTCTACGACATCCACGGAAGGAAATGGAGTGACGCTATTCTTAATCAGGCGCCACACGGAATCAATGTGTGTTTTTGGCAAATAAATTATTTGTAATTTCTAATTTCAGTGGGCTAGCCACCAATGAAAAAAAAAATCATGTTTTCTTTAGCAGATCGTATTTGCAAAAAGTGTCTGTACAATCTCTCAATCATGTTAACAGTAGGACCCACGACAAAAAACCTAGGATCACGAACCTGGGACTAAATAGCATTTATGCCAAAACGGCCGTTTTTGGCGTTAATGTTATCTAGTCCTAAGTTTTTTGCCATAGATTCACTGCCATGGTTGCAATCTGCCTACCCTTCTGGGATACGGGCTTGAGTTTGTGATTTTTATATATGTGTGTATATGACCACGCGTGGTGATTAAGCCCATACTCTCTCCTTGAGAGAAGGCCTGTGCCCTACATTGGGACGCATATAGGCTGATTATATATACGAGTATGATTTTTATTCATTGGTCGTTAGTAAACCGAACGGAGTCCCTTAAAAATACTACTGCTTTTTGCATGCTCATTACTAATATTTATTCTTTATCCGCAGGGGGAGATGCTCTACGCCAGTACGTCCCTAATTTGGTCGACGTATGTCTGCGTCCTGACATTTAGTTAAGACAGAGTCTTTATTAGCAAGATCGCCCTAGTCAGTAACGGTATGTCTTGGAAACTTATAAAGAGAGGGGCTGAACAATTATTTTCCTCTCGCTCAGGCAGGTTCTTTTCGTTACTCAAGCGTGTTAATACAACGACCCGGAGGTCGTAGATACGATTCCTGTAGGCCGCTGTAGGCTGATTTCGGTGAGTCTCTTAAATGCATAAATCGTTCAATAGACTGATGTTAGTACGTCAATGGTTGTTTGATTAACACTATTGGTAGTCTTCTAACCATTCGAATAACCCGTGCAACTTAAATCGGCGCCTCGCGCGATGCAATCTCCTAAATAAATGTGTCTTCTTTCTTTCTTCGCGAGAGATGCCTATTTAATTTGCGCGGGTTATACCATTGGAATGATATTGTACTGATAGTGCTTAGTGCACTACGAAAGAGTCAAATAATAAGTATTGTCGTGCTAATATCACTCTATTGAAACACTAATGTGTTTAGAAGACTAGGGCCTGGTTTCCTTCCTTTTTTTTTTTCAACAAGGCTTCGCTGCAGTAGGTAATCTATGTGATAAATGAGTATATACGAATATTAATTGAATGCACACTGTTCTTCAATTCTATTTTCAGGGACAATTCATAGCAAAATAATGGGAATAAAAGGTAAAAAAATGTTATATTAATCAAATGTATTTCTACAAAACTTTCTCGTTAGATGTACCACTAATTATCACAGTCAAAATAAATTTAGTTAACCCTTAATTATAGGGCAATGGCATGACAACACTAGAAATTGAGGCCTTTTTTTTAAATTCATACCAGCCATGCTCTATTAAGAGTGTGTATTAATTTACATCTTAAAAAAACTAAGATCTGAAAAAAAAAGAAAATAATTAAAAGTATAAGAAGATAACCTAACTTAATATTTAACAAGCAAGTACTTTTCGCTGGTTTAAACTATACATAGAAAAGAAGGTAATTTACTATCTACAGATATGTAATTAGGAACGGATACTTGAATATAGTAAATTTAAATGGTTTGTAATTTAATAATTTTACAATTTTCTTTAGTTACATATTTGTAAACGATTAACGCCAGGGTTTCTCGTATACTAACAATCTGTTAATGTACCGTTGAAACCTATCAGTTGGCCAAGGTACACACACAATAGATTGTACGAGAAACAGGGGGTTAGTATGTTGCAGTTAGAATGAACCTACTGATTCCTTCCACTTTCCTACGGGTAACAGCCAAGTTACTTTACTTATTTGAACTGGATATTTATTCAGTTATATTTCAATAAAGCATGCAGACAGCATAGACAGTTATTATACACAGTTATTTTTTAAATGCGCAATTCCTGAATCATATTGGTTAAAGTTAGTCATTGACAACAACTTTTGTTTTAATATATTTTTTGTTAAATAAAAAAAAAACAATGATTTTATGTATTTTTGCAGTTTTTCTGCTTTGTATCAGCGTTGTTTGTCAGATAATGTGTAAAACCGTATATGGTACATTGAATGCCCATAGTTCTATGTCAAACAGCGATTTACTGAAGGCTGCACTAGTAAAGAGCGTGTAAAACGCGAATTTAACAAAATTATGAACCCTGATATTTCACTGAATATAAATCTGTAAAAACAATCACCAAACCAAAGATGTTACAAAAAACAAACTCTAATAGGGTTGTCTCAGGAATTGCACATTTTTGAAACGTGTAGCATGCTAATATTTTATTACATATTAATCTAAATAAACTTATGCACAAAAACATCCCTTAAAATGTAAGTATAACTAGTAGGCAACAATACAGTCTCATTGAAAACAATATTGACGATATATTACTTCATAAAAACCTTTCCAAGCCAAATTAAGCAACTTAAATAAAAGGAAAATATAAATCCGTATGTATATCGGATTGGGTGTATAAGTTACGGTTAGAATCCGAAGTGCGGCTACGTCTAGTTTTAGCCGGTTATAACTAGGTGTAGCCACTTACTCTTGGTTAAATCTAGTATAATCTGATTGTGTCCGGCTAGAGCTAGTACCAACGAAACTCTAGTGGCTGATACTAGCTAGGTCTAACCGATATCATGCCGGTTACAACTAGATTTGACCAAACCAAATAATATTCTTTAATCATACCGGCTAGACCTAGTATCAGCGACTAGGGTTTGGTTGGACCTAGTCCTAGCCGGAATGATAATGGCTAGACCTAGTTTTACCCGAAAACAATCGGCTTATATTTGATTTAACAAAGAGTAAGTGGCTAAACCTAGTTCTAATCGGCTAAAATTAGGCGTAGCCGCACTGCGGGTTCTAGCCGTAACATATATTCACGAAATTTATTTTACATCAGAGAATATTCCGACTACTCAACCTGACATCTATCCTTAATACACAATTCTAGACCTAACAGCAATCTCCGTAAGACCGAAATCGGCTTAATCACAAAACACTCGTATTTCAACCGTGGAAACTTATCCAAGTTGCGTGGAAACCAGCTCTCGCCATTCCACAAGGGGGTTTCGAGTTACAATTTATTATGAAATCGTCGTAACACCTTGACTTACTGGATATGTATTTTTTTTTCTAAGGAAGATATTGGCCGGAGCTTCTTTATTTAAAAGATAGGTCAAATATTCATTAAAAAATACCGACTGCGAATAGGTACAAGATTTGCGGAGCACATAGTGAGATATAATAATATAATATTTACCATTTAACACTGTTTGTTATATCTGGTGTTCTGGTTCATAAATAAAACATTTCTTACTCTTATTTTATGCAAGTGAACCAAATAAATTATCTTCCATTTCTTCAAGAAAATAACACTGCAATCCTTGATCTTAACCGAGGGAAAAGAAAATTAAATAATGTAATCCTGGACCAATAAAAAGTGAAATAATGTAGCATGTCAATGTATACTTTTAGCAAAAGAAACGCTAGAATTGAAAAGCAATACTTGACACAAATCTTTAACATGATTGTGATCATTTTAAATATTTGCAGTCTTATTTATATAAAGTCGATTCCACTAAAACACTCGTCAGTCGGAGTATTGCCGGTTTGTAACAGGAATTTCTCTTATAAACCGGCTTTTCATGTTGTAGTGGGGTCGACTTTTCATAAATAAGACTGTTACTATTTACTATGACCATATTTTAAGGATTTGTCTCAAGCATTGGTTTTGAGTTCTAGAATTATTTTTTTGGATAGTAAAATACCAATACTTATCTAATAATACCTGATCTCTGATCATTCTACTTCATACATACGTATATATATTCATAGAGTAGAAAATACTTATATAAATTATGCTTCGGATCTAGCCAACGGTCCAATATTATTACTCATTATTACAATATTATTATAGGTACTTCGGTCTTAAAGGTATCCATAAAGGAAATCTTGTGAAACAATACCTTGCTTCGGGTAGCCAAATTAACATAATTTCAATAACAACATCCTTTTGTTTAACAAAGGCTTTAAGGGGCTCCACGCGGTGACATTCTTTTTCTCATCTCAAAAAAATTACATCTTTTTTGACGTTTTCGCAAAAAGTGTCCAAAGTCTGAATAATGTCAATAGTGATTTTTAGGAGTCGTGAGACTGAGAACCCAAATCACGGACTTGGGAATAGACCGCACTGACATCTAGTCCTCGATTTTTTGCATTAGGGCCATGAGCCCTAAATATCGCTATTAACATGACTGAGAGATTGGTCTGACACACTTTTTGTTAAAACGGTCTGTAAAAAAGATATGTTTACTGCTTGAAAGCCCTTAAGAAGGGCAGGATATTATTGAATCTTGCCGCTTGTGAATACCACCAAATGTGACTTGGACGCTAGAATACCAAATGTGACTTGGACGCTAGAATACCAAATGTGACTTGGACGCTAGAATACCAAATGTAACTTGGACTCTAGAATACCAAATGTGACTTGGACGCTAGAATACCAAATGTGACTTGGGCTCTAGAATACCAAATGTGACTTGGACGCTAGAATACCAAATGTGACTTGGACGCTAGAATACCAAATGTGACTTGGACGCTAGAATACCAAATGTGTCTTGGACGCTAGAATACCAAATGCGACATGGATTCTAGAATACCAAATGTGACTTGGACTCTAGAATACCAAATGTGACTTGGACGCTAGAATACCAAATGTGACTTGGACGCTAGAATACCAAATGTGACATGGACTCTAGAATACTAAATGTGACTTGGACGCTAGAATACTAAATGTTACTTGGGCGTTAGAATACCAAATGTGACGATAAATTTGGGTCAAAACACTTTTTCTTTGGAATTATTATTACGCAAGCCATGGGTTCCGTAGGGCTTGAAATAAAATGTCGGCTTCGATAAAAATGTGTTGTTAAGTCTGTATATGTTAAGCAGGTATTTTAAAATTATTTGTATGTGTCGTTCGAGCTACGACAAGGATCAGAGATTTTGATGGCATATGCCCTCTAGAGACCTGCCACATCTAGACTAAGGTTAGCCTTCAAAGACTGCTTTTATCTCTTTATCTCAGCGATCTACATATTTTATGTGCCTTTGTCAAGCTTTGATTTCCTTCTATTAAACTTTATTTCAGTGCATTGATGATAATCTCATTGGTTTAATAGAGAGGTCTGTCAGGATTGTGGCAAGTTGCAAACCCTGGTATTCTACTCTCCGGGATCCAGGCGTAATTTAATCTAATGTAATGTAAAGACAAGACGTCTGTGTCTCCCAAATATGTGAGTAGCAAACATTGCTCTTCTACATTACAAGCTATTACAGTTATCTATACGTTAAAATTCAGTCGATAATCAAGATATTATAGGCACTTAAAAATCAAGTCTTTTCACACCTACGCGATTTTTCGTTGATATTGATATCTCCATGTATTATGCACACGAAATAAATCACGACAAATCGTGATTCGCGAACATTTGCAATTCACATTGCCTTCAGCTTCAAGCTACATGTGTACAAGCAAAAATAGCCATTCCAATAATGGAACAAGAGTTATAAAAACATCGAAGCTTCGGACAAGAACGAACACTTGGCTAGTTTCAATTTAAAATATTTGATCCATGTATTAATGCAGGTATGGTAATTCTCAGACTGAGGTGCAGTTTCAATGTCAATGGTATAATGTTAGCAAGACATTATAATCTCGTCTGACAAGTAGTCTGAGGTCAATATTACATCGAGAATCGATTTAAATAGATATTATAAATCATTCGCATCCGGCTTAACTTGATCCGATGACCAAGACTGCAGAAAATATATTCTTTGTTTCATAGTTTACATATATTTGGAAATTTCCATAGTTTGACTTCAGCGATTAGCTCATAGAGATGACAATAGGGAATCTCAGCTAAAGATCAAATTACAGTCAAGGAAACCTTTAACGAATGATCGCAGCAAAATATTGCTTATATCTATTATTAATTCTTTATTGCACAAAAGAAAATGTAGAAAGTAGACATGAGCAATTGTATCTTTGGGAAGATTAAATCGCTCACCTATCTTTTTGCTCACTGATATGTATCTATCTTTCTTATATTAAGCTCATCACACTCGCTTGTTCACATAGTTATCACTAGTCAGCAGTAGCTCATGATAAGTTTGAAGATCGAGGAGAAAAGAGAAGAAAATAAAGTCATCAGAACTTTTCTCCATTTCAAATTACGAAATGGGAGGGGACCTTGGATGTACAAGATAAAAACTATTCTTCGTTGTATTTGCTGCCGTAAATTATGCGAGCGAACATCACCGAAAACAATCGGGTCACGAATACATACCTACAGTGTAACCTTGATCCACGGCCTCGATCCTATGTAAAAAAGTTCAATTTAGTTGCCTTCTGACTGGATGATCGTTTATCTGTCTCGCTCACTTTCATACACCGACGAAGTTAACCGAGCGAGCGAGTTCACTCGCTTTCTACTTGACTGAATAGTATGCGAGCTGTGTGAAGTGTGATGAAGTTCGCGATCAACATGAGCTACTGAGCAGTTGGTTTTGCTCGTGATAAGAAGATAGATACAATGTTGGCTTGCAATGTAATTCATTTTTATCAATCATTCGCGAGCTATCCATGCCTAGTAAAAATTCAACGCCAAAAAAAATACGCCACAATTCAATTAGTTACAGTTGCACTGTAAAAAGCGGCCTTTCCACCATCTTGGATTCGTTACAAATGTGTAATTGTCAATCAACAGTTTTAACAAAAGTGAACAGCCAAATCGAATCTCAAGATGGCTGACGATATTAACCACCATTTTGTTTTCAGTCTTCTGTTTGGCCGAGAAAAGCACCGCGAAGGCTCGCTAAGTCTTCTATTTTCAAAATCGCACCTCCGGTCGGTCAGCAAAAACACTGGCCAGTTTTTAAAATCCATTTTTAAACGAACCCTGTAAATTCAAATACACAGAAAGAAGAATACGCATTCTAATGTATAGTGGCCACACCTTGATCCGCCGCAGTCGGAGTATTCCTCTTGTGTATGCGAAGTGTCTGTTTCTATGTCCGATAAGTGGGGGTACAGTGTGGCTGTCCCGTTAGCTGGGTCTTTTTTGTTGTTCACTTTTATCCTTTTCACATCTTCTAATACGGATAAGACCACAGTGGAGTCTTGAGAGCCTGAAATGGAAAGAAAAAAAGGTTACATTATTTACACAGTTTTGACTTCGGAAGCTCTAAAGGGGATATGAGTTTGTACTAAAGTAATCGCCAATCCCTGGTGGTATGCATATACATTGCGTGCTTACAATAATTCCTATTCAAAACAGAATTTTACTAATGTTTTCCAAAGCAGATACCAATATCGAAGAAAAATAAGTGAAGTGATTTTTTTAAAATTTGGTTAGGTCAAAAACTGATGGACGATCTTGGAAATTAATTAGTAAAGCCTAACTTGCAAAAGGAGTGATCTTAATAAAAACCACATAGATTGCAAATAAATATGAATATTATTAACTTAATCCCGGATTTATTACTGGATTTTTTATCAGAAGAGTCCAATCAGGTTTCTCTGATCCGCAGAGCCCATGATTACGAAAGTTTTAGTTCGAAAAGTATGAATTATGAAAAACAAGCTGACCCGGCGAACTACGTACCGATTAAGAATACATTACTTTTTCCAAGTTTTAATAGGATTCTGCTATTAGAAGCGGAGGCGAATCCAAGAAATCAAAGATCATTAGATTCGGACAAGTCGTTCTTGAGTTATAACGTGACTTTGCTTTATACTCCATGAATTTTGGGTGGTTTCAAAGCCATATCAAAATGAACGTGCCGAACAATAGCTATCGAATACGCTAGTTTGTTTATTTAATCTCAATACAAACTCGAATCTATTAGAACTATTACGTAGAATCTATTAGAACCGCGGCTTTCAAACCATCTGGATTTCAGCGTGCATACACATAGAGAAAGTATGAATTATTAAAGAATTGACTCACTCCTCCGTTTCCCCGGCTGAGTAGCCACAACCTCATCCCTCTTCGCTACGTCGTCTACAGTTCCCTGGGTCTTGGCCTCCTCGAACGTGACCTTGGGTACGTTGGATATGATCTCAGGCTTCCTGGCGCTAGCGGAGAGGCTTAGAGTGCTCCCCATGAGAGGGGCGTCCTCGGAGGGGTCGTGCTCGCTCTGTTCGTCCTCAGACTCGTGGTTGTCTTCCGGAGCTTTCTCGGGCATCGCCTGGAATGTAACATGAACGTGATAACGGTCAATCAATTATTTATTTGCTCAAACTTGTGTCAGTCATAATACATAATATCATGCATTTATGGGTGTAAATCAAAATAGGTTGGGCCAAAATGCTTTAACGACATTACCGTGTGCAAATAGTTGTGTGTGGCATTTTAAGTAGACTAAATTAGAGATAATTAAATGAATGTCATAAAGATCTAAATATACGAAAATGTCATTATAATTCAAGTTTATCATTCAAGAATTCATTTACATTGCAGTAGCATTTTTCCATTAATAGTTTCTTAAGTTTGGTTTTGAACATAACTGAGTCAAGCTTTCGATTAGATGCCATAACAAGAATACTTTTTCTCAAAAATGTTGTTTGTGCAGGATATGTCTGTCTGGATCTCGTCGATTTCGAGCTTCAGTATCACCGGGCGTTGGAAGGATTGCGGATTGCTCTTTATGTAAGGTTTCTTTTTAAATGTAACTTATGTTTAAAGTACTTTCTTCTTCAGAAAGAATAGAACTTTGAAGAAATTTAAATACGCTCAAGAAACATAAAACAGGTAAGTATGGCTTTTGATGAAATAATGACATGGATGAAAATAGGCCAAGCGTTATAATGCAAATCGTAGGTAAAATAAATAACAGCTGAATATTAGGTAAAATAAGTAAGAGCTGAATATTAGATAAAATAAATAACAGCTGAATATTAGGTAAAATAAGTAAGAGCTGAATATTAGATAAAATAAATAACAGCTGAATATTAGGTAAAATAAGTAAGAGCTGAATATTAGATAAAATAAATAACAGCTGAATATTAGGTAAAATAAGTAAGAGCTGAATATTAGGTAAAATAAATAACAGCTGAATATTAGGTAAAATAAATAACAGCTGAATATCTGGGTGTTTTCAAGTAGTGCCCAAGTTTCAACCTACAAGTCGTAAGAAAATACTTTTCCCAACAAAATTTCTTTTGTCCAACTGTCTAGTTTCTTTTCAGTTTTCTATTTGAACGTACCTCTCTTTGTGTCGCAACTTGCCAGAACAGAACACTATTTAAGATTTCATTCATAAAGTGGCTAAAGAATAGCTAAATGGTAACGCAAACAAAGCTAGTCGCGAAGACGGTACATGAAAACTAGGCAACTTCTTCATCAAAATTATTGTTTTAGAACTAAATGTCAAGATTTTATTTTTGTTTTTTGATGCATGCAGGGCAAATCGCATTTTCTTAGTTTAAAAATAGCCTATTGTGTGTAATAATTAATTAGTTTAATAAACTTATGGTTTCTGTATTCATAAATGCATTTTAATTTTAATTTTTTTTTTTTCAAGATTTTAAGCAGTTCCCTGTAACTAACAATAAAGCCTGAAAATTTCAGAGAATCAGTGCTTATTCCATCAACGTACTACGCGTTCACGCCGCGAATTGCCGGAAATCTCAAGATTACTCAACTTTATAGTCGATATAGACTATAAATAAATATCGGCTTTGTAATCGAATGTCAAGAGTTTTATGCAGTTCATTGTTGAAAGTCTAAACAGTTCAGAGAAGCACTGTAGTGCTTATTCGTCTTTCGAAGTACTAGTAAGAACCACGTGTTCACATCGCACATTGGCAGAAATCGCAACATAATACAACTGTACACCCGATATTGTTTTGTAATATATAACTTTGAGTGACAAAAAACTGAAGGTAAGTGACAAGTGTCTTTGAAAATAACACCTTATTACCTTCGACCGAGCCTACACAGTGGCGCCTCATCGTTAGAAGACAACCTACACGTTGCGTCAGCCAATGTATCTCGGACTGACCTATATCTACTAATATGGAAAAGAAATCATGACATGTGCGGCTGTTTTAAGGGCCAACGTAAGAAGCTGCTAAGCTTGGCCTCGATAACGAGCTTTTTGACACATGTCGTTTCGGTACAAATCGATTCTTCTTCAATCATTGGTATGTACAACTGAACCGGGACGTGAAGAAATTCATCGTCACTTGATCTTGAGCTGCACATAATTACAATTTTATTACAAGTTCGTGAGCAGTTCTTTTATGGAAGTGGAACACACGGCGTCTTGAAGTAAAGCAAGCCCGAGATAGGTACGTCGTCACTGTCACTGAATAATCAGGATAACTGTTAATTTTCACGACACGACGCTCTACTTTAGTCTATTTACTTGACACAGATCTGTTGTCTACTTAAATATGAATAATAGTGAAGAACTATCGAGTATAACAAAGAACAACTGTACTCAGTTTGCCTTAGGTATGTGGTTGCTACGTTAAAGTTAACCTACTTTTTGCTTAAAGCTTTGTAACATGTTTAAGAAACACATTTCAATCCCTTTGGGTCAGCAAAAATGTCATAAATCTGAAGAGCTAAAGACACCATATGGCGTTAAACATTCGGTTGAACTCACCATAGTTTGCCTTCGCCGTTTGTTGAACTAATCCCCCGTTTCTCTTATACCAACAATATGTTTTATTTATTTATTTATTTATTTGTATCACCAAATAATATAAAAATATCAAAAATAAGAAATAAATCAAAAATTAATTTCAACGTAAAGAATTTACATTCTGTTTGTTGTATGTCAATGTATAATGTTAGCCGCATCAGTTGCTACCTACATCTACTGTTAAAAGCTATCATTTGCCTAAAGTGCGCACAAAAAAAAAACAGACGACTATATACGTCCCACTGTAGGGCACAGACCTCTCAGAGAGTGTAGAATAACATATTGATAGTAAACGAGATACGGGTGGTAGGCCGTTCATTTAGTCTTAGACTCTCTATACGCGAAATCTTCCAAAGCTCAAGGACTCAGTGCATTCAAATCTGTGGCCTTTGAAAAAACCGGCCAAGTGCGAGTCGGACTCGCGCACGAAGCGTTCCGTACCACTATCTACACATAATTAGACAAAGATCGAATTTGAGAACAGCGCCATCTATAGAAACCAACAAGAAGCGCTTAACATTGACATTTAACGACATGACATCGGCGCTGTGAAGGTTACATAGATGAACGCTAGATGGCGAGCGCTGTCTTTAGGCAACGTTATTGTTGAATGGCTCCGATATTCCCCTCACCTCAAATATTTATTTTCTTCTGCTTTTAGTGAAATTTCAACTGTCTCGCTATCACGGTTTATTAAATACAGCCTGGTGACAGACACCCAGACAGACAGTGGAGTCTTAGTAATAGGTTACCTTACCCCTTTGGGTGCGGAACCCTAAAAACAGTAACATACCGATGATATTGATAGAAAACATAGTAAGGATACTGGCAGATTTATGCTTTAGTTAGAGCTTTGGATTTCATACTTTCTGTTATTACTAAGAAAGTGAATCCGGAATTAAGCTAATAATTAGATGTACAAAGTTAGAGCATGACTCTCTAGTTCACATTCAGGAGCCGCAAATATTCTGACATTTCGACTAAAACCGGAATAACCCCGGTGTTAGCGAGAGCAATAAACACACCCTTTTCAGGCGAGCTAATTATAAAATCAACTCTACGTCTGGTTTACAAGACCGCACTACTTGGAAGTATTGCATCGGAAGATCACCAAAAACTAATGTAATAAACGCCTTAGGACTGCATACGAACAGTCAGTGCAGTGAAATTGAGAGTATGTATGTAGAATAATATTATGCAGATAGTGACTTTACACTTTGTTGTGTACGACATAAGGACTGGAGAGTTAGTGAAGATTTTAGTTTCAGCATTTAGGGTGGATGTTTTGTGCAAAATAAGCGTATCGCTATTATCAAGGATTTATAGATCACAAGCAAAACCATATGGAATCAATAGTAATAAATAATTCGATGGTATCACACTGTTATGCGGTCAACACTGTTGTTTTGTCAGGGTATCCTAGTTTGGGGCTAGGACAAGTAATAGTTTTTGCCGTCTATAATGTGTGAGCGAGAGGCAAATAGTAATTCAGTCCCTTTCTTAAAGTAACCCTACTACAGGGATAGAATTCATCGTCAATAAATGCTTACTTGGTTACAAGTATCTAGCACCGCCGCTTCGTTTGCACAATGTTTCCAGCATCAGAATACTCTACATACCAAATATATCAGAACTACAGTGAATCAAAATACTGACGCCCGACCCAAAATCTACTGAAACAGACTACATAATTCATCGATAAAAATTTGCTGGGTGATCAATGAAAAGTGTTAAGTTAGTAAAATATCAAAAAGGTTAGTACGCAATGAACGCGTAACATTCATAAGGATAAATGTTACACGTTCATAGCGTGGCATAAACCGTAAGTATTGATGAGGTTCACTGAATGACATAAAGCGTAAGTATTTATATGAGATCCCAATGTCGTAAACACATTGCGCGTTGAGTTACAAATCAGTTTTCTAAAAGAAAGCTTAAGAGTTTGGCAAGAAAGGTGCGGTATATTATTATTATTAATACGTTTATTGCACATAAGTAAAAAAACAATGGCAATGTGGCGGACTTAATGCTATAAGCATTTTCTACCAGTCAACCACAGGTGGTGCAAGAAATTAACTGGTAGGCATACGAAATAAACGGATAAAACGAATTACTTTAACTGAAATTACATAAGAAGACGAATACTCAACAATAAATAAATAAATATAAAACACTAGATGCATTTTTGCAAAAAAAGGCAATAGAAAAGTGTGATTTTGAACCTCAATATCTCCTAAGCCGTTGATTAAATTGACACAAATAACCGACACACCGACTGCTGACCAGTAACTACTAAGCAGGCGGAACCCAAATTCACCGATGTAACTCATTGCGAAGTTATGTACCTAGGTTGGTCCCGCCTTAGTAGTTAATGCTCGGCAGCCGGGTTGTCGGATTTTTATCAGTTTTTCGCGCTCACCTTAAAATTGAACCTGTTCTGTAGCATCTCCATCTCCTTGTTCCTTTCCTGCTTGTTTTTGTTAGCTATCGTCGACTCGCTTATCGTTTGCTCCTTGCTGAACAGCGCAGCCAGTTTCCCCTTTATGCCGCCTCCAACAGACGTTTGGCTGACGTTGTCATCGGGTATGTTCTCCTTGGAGTTGGTGCGAGAGGCCGCCGGTTTCTGTGGCGGGGCGTGTACAGGGGCTTTAGGTTTGTCTGCAAGAAATTTCATCGTTAGCGGTTTTGTGGTGGCCATTGTGTTTCGTTTGTTTAGTTGCTGACAATGAACAATCATTGGGTTTTTGTGCGGTACGGGTAGTCGCATGTGGGTTTGTCCTCTTTAATGATGTTTGTAAAGAAGGTAATTGCTATTGGCATATTGATAAAAGTAGTATTTCGTATATAATTTGTACCCTTGCATCCTTTGTCAACTAGAAGAATCCATCACGATATTGAAGTAACTAAAGAAGAGATTGATTTAACTATTTTTTCCAGGTAGGTGCTAGTATATCTTAATGTTTTACGCACGTTGGTTCTCATACCACCTTCGTCTCAACTAGGTACTTAGTGTAAATATCATGTTTTAAGTCGATTGTGTCATTTAAGAAACTGGTTTTAAATACACACGAGCGAACGACATTATGCAAGTTAATGTGAAACATAAAGACGTAGGCAACTGCAGTAGAACTAATATTTCCTTGGCATGAGATTACTGCGCCAGTACAGTACTTCTAAATGGAAATATTCTAACTATCACGATAAGAATATCATGAGGTGTCGAGATATCAATAGCGAAATATCTAGAAGAATTACGGTCTTATAAAAAGTTGATTGCACTAAAACACTCTTAAGATGGAGTTAAAGCCGGTTTTTGGGAGGAGTTCCTATTATACATAATAGATAATAGAAAAAATCTTAACGCCATTTGATTGCACATTAGCCAAACCAACTTAGCCAGATAGGAAACCTTTTTAGGTGTGTAGGTAAACGGTGAATGAGAAGGTTGAAAAAGTGTGAAGCCGAAATGCGTCAAAATAAGACGGCCATTTCTTGAATAATTTGAAGAAGTAATTTGTAACTCTTTGTTTGTTACACTTAATTGCACAAAAATACATTAACATACATAAAAACTTAAATAACATGTAATAAAAATTACGTGCAAAATCCGCCTTTATTTGAACAGTATTTCAACAGCCATTAATCAGCCAATTAACAGCAATAATATTTTTTTTTTCTTGTTGTGGAATAGTGTTTTCTATTTATCTTAGACACTGTATAAACACTCTAGGATAGACTTAAAATGAGGGTTTAAAATGCAAGATTTCGGCGGTATGACTGTGGTTAGTACATTAAAACCAACTTAATATGGTTTCACTGATCTCCACGTTCTTAATTGAACAGGTTGGCAAGGTGATGGACAGTTGACAAACCAATTTAAACTGCCACAACACACGTGATGCTTGCACAATGGGGATCAGCTGATGCAGGGTTAAGGGGTACCCGGAGCTGACTAGCGCCTCAAATAAATAAGTCTTCTTTTTTTTTTCAAATATGAATAATGTTCAACAACGAGTAACAACTTTTGAAAATAGTAAATGTGGAGTTTCTTTGTTAGCTTCTTCTCCCATATAATGTATTAATAATGCTAACAACTTTGACGTTCATTAAGTAAAAATTTTGTTTTTATAATGACATTATAAATGCATTTAAGCTTAAGGTTCTCGCCTGGCCTTTTATGTACGGCATAATTTCCATTCATTTACATTATTTCTGAATTATTTACAATAAAGAGTTCTTATCTACTCTTAATATAATAAGGAGTTACATACCTTTTTTTAACTAACGACATGAAAAAGCTCTGACTAGGCACGTTGTTGTTATTGAGTTGATTTTGGTCAAGTTATTGTAATTTATCACGACTTGACAAGATAGCCTACTATCCTATCTGCCGTATCATGACACTGTCCGTTTTTTGGTCTCACCAATCGACAAAAAAGAAGAAAAAAACATTAAAGAATACAATTCTTTTATTCTTGTATTCTTCTTCAAAATTAAAGAATACAAGAATAAATACGTATTCATATGATGGTGAAACGGCTCATTAGATTAGTGTTTTTAAAACGAAAAACATCGTATTCAATATTTCTGTCATAATATGGTGAAAGTGACTTTTTTAACCGTTGGTACAATTTGTTGTATATTACAGAATCTTGGCACAGGTAAACAATGCAGGTGATGTTGTAGGCAATTGCGGCTATTTCGAGCTTATCTCGCAACCTAGTGTTTATCTCAGAAGGATGTTTATAATTACAGAAAAACACCATAATAATGACACCGTGTCCGCGGACGCAGATGCTTTGTAACACATGGCCTAAGTCACACGTTGAATTTTTTTTATCGTGACAATTACCACATTTCTGTGCTATGAAGAATATAAGTATTACGTACGTATGGCTAAATAGAACAAAGTTATGTAACATAACGAAAGCAACGTAATAACTTTAAAAACTGGCACAAATATGTAAAAAAATCACAAAAAATTTGGTACCTCAAAAAACAATATTCACAAACTTTTCAAACACTGGCCACAATTAAATATATTTGTAAGCAGTGTACCTGCCAACAACACAAGCGCTCGTCACTGGCCACTAAAATTTTAAACCAACAAAAAAAAAACTTTATTCAACTCTAACGCAACCGTTTTTCCGCGCGCTCGTCAGTCAATGAGAATCGAGACCGCTCTCAAGCAAGATGGCCAACGTTGTCCACCTCCATCTAACAGCTATGACTCAATGGTTGTCACCCGAATCGCTTCCGAGTCCGACGGAACAACTACTGAGCTACGCAATAGCTTGGCTACATTATTGGGCTGTGCTCTGTTGACCCTTTGTTTAAATTTTGTTCTCTTTTGACCTTTTGTTTCAATTTTGTTATTTAATTTTCAGGTTATGATGTAAACACAATTTATACAGATAAAGACACGTGACAGTAGATTACAATATTAAAAAAAAAAGATATTCTAAAAAGGTAACAGAACCGGTTGTTGTCATGGGAGACGAAATTGAAATCCATGTGACCGGTGTCAAAAATGTCACTGGTTATTAAACTGAGGCAATACTGTTTCCCAAAAGCGTGGTTTTTAGTTAAGGCAGTTACTGATACTAATTTAATGATTGCACTACTTTACTTTATTTACTTCACTTAGTGTTTCACAATTTTAAAATTTTTTAAATCTCTCGCTTCTACGGGCAAAATTCTTCGCGGAAAATTCAAAATAGCTGGCATTTCTGCTTTGTTATGCATCGATAAGAGCTAGCCCGAAATATAGCAACTTCGTTAAGTAACACAGCTAACTATTCCGGAGTATTGGCACCATGGTATGATATGAACACGAACATGGAAACAAGCAGGCTGGAGTCATTCTAAGTACTAGGGTTTACTTCGAATGACTCCAGCCTGGTTGTTTCCATTTTAGGAGGCCGAACTTACGCCTCTGTATTTCTGCTGTTATGTGTAGATAAGCGCTAGCCCGAGGCATGATGAATGAATGAGTAAATCAATGGGGTTATACGAAGTGAACCCTAGGAATCGAACTTGCGCCTCTGTGTTGGTAGAAGATCTGCTCAGAACCAAAGTTCATAAGCGAACTTCGGTTTTGAGGAGATTTTCTTAACGCATCGATGGTAAACGAGGTAATAAAATAATTTGAAAATCAGCTTCTAGAACTAGCTCATTGCTGCCCAGAGTGCGACGTGAAATTCGACAGCAACACGAATTTCGAGGACGGGCCTAATCAGGAACATAGTCGACACCAGCTGAAGCTATACATTTTATTTGTAAAGTAACTGAATGCGTGGATGTAAAGGTGATGTGCTGTTGACTGTGCAGAGCTCAGTAGGTACGTCTTTCGAGGAGTAAATTATACAGGTAATCGTTTCCATATATAACACTGTTAATGAAAGGAAGGGACTAGAGAACATTTCGAATCAACAATGCCTCTCGCTCATACAGCGTGACCGAGAGGCAAATATTATTATTATTAATACGTTTATTGCACATAAGTAAAAAATACAATGGCAATGTGGCGGACTTAATGCTACAAGCATTTTCTACCAGTCAACCACAGGAGGTGCAAGAAATTAACTGGTAGGCATACGAAGTAGACGGATAAAACGATTCAGTACCTTTCTTATATTGACAGCGTTAAAATTAACAGTTTCAACACTGCGTGCCTTTACAGATAACACACCTTTGTAACTCTGTTGCAACGGAATAGTTTCACAAAGGCGTCAGAACGGAAAGGCCCGCCCAGTCACGCCTCAACAGTCATTTATTCACTTTTACTGACAAACGAGACAGGCTTTGTTAGTCGTCCGCTATAGCTATTCTGTCAATATTCCAGATTTTATGAAACATAGAACTTATGTTCTATGTTCTTTTATTTATATAAAAGAAGTTGTAGTAGCAATGCCACTCGCTAACCGTGAAGGAAAACATCGTGAGGAAACCTGAATATCTGAGGTGTTCACATACATCAGCGCTAGAAATTGCCAATCCGCGATGGGCACGCGTGGTAATTAAGCCCACACTCTCTCTGTGTTAAGCCTGTGCCCTAGAGTGGGACGTGTGTAAGCTACATTTGGAGTGGATTTAATTGTACTGAAGGAACGTTTGGAACGTTTTTCGTTATTTTAATAAAACGTTGCAGAAGATTCACTTCTATTATTGGATGTGGACAAATCGAATTTCAGGCATTTTGGGTACTCAGTCATTTTGACTTTTAGATATTAGGAAAATGAGGTATTTCGACATAAAGCCTCCATGAGCCGGACAGTCTTGACCAGCGATTCCTAAAGTGGGTCCCGTGGAAAAGTCACTGTGTTTACGCGAATTACCCCCGGTTTCTCGTACACTAACAAGCTGTTAATCTACTGTTAACAGCTGTCAGTGGTTTTTTTTGTACGAACTTTGGTCAATTGACAGCTTTTAACAGTAGCTTAACAGCGTGTTAGTGTATGAGAAACTGGGGGTTAAACTAGTTTGTCAGTAAATCGTTGGCTTATTTTGAATGTTTAATAACTGCTTAGGTACAAATATTAATGTGATTAATGTATTAATGCGGTACCTTCAGAAGCTTGAAGTGAAGTCAAATCTTGCATTTGTTATTTTGATATGGGGTTCCGTAAAATGACAGAGGTTTCTCAGTGCTCCGTAGCCTTAAAAGTTTATAAACTGCTGCTGTTTCTTAGGAACAGTGACTGAGACGTCTCACGTACAAAGGTTACGCACAATTAAGGGACAATTTTTCATTAGTTAAATAAAACTTAACTGGAGAATATATTGCATGCTATCACTGTCTAAATCATACGACAAGACAGTGACAACATCAGTTATATCCTCCAGTTAAGTTTAATCAGACTATTGAAAAACCCGGTCTAAGTGTAATAAAAGCATTAACAAATAAAAGTGCAAAGCTCGCCCGTCGGCAAAAGACCTATGCCTACAGCTGACTGCACACCTAATGGCCTGCTAATTTGACCATCCATTAATTGCACATTTGTGATAAAATAAAATATTCAACATTCGTGGTGTTGAATAAAAAGGGTAGCGTTATTATTGTGCACTGTTGATAGCAGACAAGTACCTACTTACCTATAATTATAATGACGAAACTATTTGTATTTGTTTTGTCCAGTTCCCTAATAGGATTGGCTGTTCACAATTTGCTAAATATTTAAAAGAGTTTCAAGAGAAAGACATGTAAATCAATCTGTATGAAGTGTTTCCTCCAACATCCGCCATTACTGAAAAACGTCAAATGGAGCTTGTGCTTTATAACTTAAAAAAAAGTGAACTACATTTATTTCCGAAGACACAAATTATACACAAATATTTAGACGACCTCGTGGCGCAGCGGTAGGCATCTGCATACCATGCGAGAGGTCCCGGGTTCGAATCCCGGCTGGGGACAAAAAAAAAAAACCGCAGGTCTTGGATGTTTACATGTTTGTGATGTCGTTGTTTCTGGTTCCCACGACACAGGGTATCCTAGTGTGGGGCCAGAAGCAATGTATGTGCCTGTATGTAAATGTTATGTTATGTTATAAACATAAGATTTACTATGTAAGTTAAAACGTACTTTTGAAATGTCGGCATTCCCTGGCGTCATTAGCGAAGAACGAACAACCTAATCATTCAGCTGCCCAAATAACAGAAAAAAACAACCTCCTCGAATAAAAGGGCTCCAATAAAGACCCTATTATGTTACCGTCCACCTGCCAAGGTTGGCCGCCGCTGGCAGCCTTGGTATACGTCGAATTAATGACATCATATTACACGGTTTACTTGACTATGTACTGTATTTTTTTTTTTTTTGGTAATACGGTAGCCAACCGGTTATTATTGGGCGCTTTTACGTTGTAAGTAGGTATCATTTGTTTGTTTAGTTAATACCCTGGGAAAACTGGATTTCAATTACCTGGCTACGTTTGGTTAATGTAAAGTCCGACAAACAACTTGAACAAAAAACTGGGCAGATGGGATGAGTTTGAGATGAACAGGTAAGTGCATTATTTCTAATTCTAAGCCACATGTGACTCGAAATACGTCCATGCGAAGTCATTTATTTAATTTATTTGTCGGGAATTATTCCAGACTGCAAAACCAAAGGAGGGTTGCCGGTTGGTATGTAGTGTAGGCCCTCATTTGGGCGGGAGCTCAATGCAGTCACATACCTACCTACCAAAGATGACGCAATGACTCTTTGACGCCAAACGTCCTAGTCGCATCGTAATGTTTCAAAATTTCTCATAAAGAACGAGACAGACAGATAATTCAGAATTTACTATACTTCAGTAGTTAGTTTATTATACCTACTTACTCGTATTTCAGGAATTGCTAAATTTAGAGGTAAATGCACTAAGCTCAACACCAGTCAAACGAAGCTCTGTTTTTCATAAATGAGCTTCTATATTACGCGCATCAAATCCTAAACGAATCGAATTGTCTAGCTGTTAAATTCTACACGAGTTGCTATTGTATACGTCAGGATTTGGTGTGCATAATAAAGCCTTAGGAAGGCTGTCCATTAAAGGAAAAAACCCGCTGATTAGAGATATAATAAAATGGTAAAAGAAGCACGCTGTTAAGAAGCTGATTCATCATTTTGTTTCCCGCTCAGTATGACACTTGCACAACTTTCCCGGAATAATTTTCAATTCGAGCCAAACAAACATGTACGACTAAGTAGTTTTCTTTTGGCTTAGTAGTCAAGTATAACAAAGCAATTTGTTCTGGTGCATCAGCAACTGTAATGACACTACTATTTGTCAGGAGAAACGTTGCTAATGACACGTTCGTTATGGGATCGACAATGGAGTCGGACGTTTTACCATTGCGACTGTAGTGGGATCTTATAGTTGGAGAAAGTATGTGGGACTGGTGAGGTAATTGGCAGGTTAGCATTGGTTTGTTTTTATGTGAACTAGGCTATGCCAGCTTATAGGCCGTAATGATGCGCGTGCCCACCCTGTGTTGGCCATTCACAGCGCTGAGGTTAGTGGTTTCCTCACGATGTTTTCCTTCACAGTTAGCGAGTGGTATTGCTACTACAACTTCACAAATGTACGTAGCTTAGAAAAACAGTGTTCGTTACGTTTCGTTAAAATACGTGGGATACTATTTTATTTGTGTGTTAATAGATTTTAAAAAAATGTACCCGTAGCTTTCAGCGAACTTGTGGCAAGGAGCGTAAGTATAGGTACTTATATTATCAGCGCTATAATTATTGTTTAGTATTTTCACAGTACAAAGAAAGTTTGTAAGGAGCTGAATGCCACTGAGAGGCACTCTAAGAAAACAAAATACAGCTGGAAACTTTACATCTGAGACAGATACTATTTGGTATAATATTGGTGTACCTGGAATAACTTTAATACAAGCTGCTTTCTTACAAGTAACTCAATATCCAGAAGATTTTTATTCTCAAATCTAACAAGTCGACGGACGATCAGCCTCGACTCTCGATCGTTGCGTAATGTACCAAAAAGTACAAAAGCCTCTATCGAGTGTCCGAAATAGATAGTATTGCATCTAACGGAACAAATTCTGCCGCTACGCTTCAGTTCACTTCGACGAATATGCTGTTGTCAAACTGAACGATAGTGAAAAGTTATATTTTATCGATGGCGTAAAGAAAGGAGGGTTAGTGTTTCGCAAATGTACGTGTGTATGTAAAAGCTTTATTTTAAATTAGCGTGACGAATGTTACATGGCATATGCAGTCACGAACAGTCAGAACCACCTCCTAAGTGATCGTGATCATCATCATCAGCCATTTGACGCCCACTGCAGGACATAGGCCTCCGCCATGGTTTTCCAAGCTTCGAACATAACCATGAGGGGTTTTGCTATAATCGCCACGCTTGGCAGGCGGGTTGGCGATCGCAGTATGCGATTGGAATCTCAGGAAGACGCTGCTGCCCGTCTTCTGGTAATTTAATTCCTTAGTCGCCTTCTACGACATCCTCGGAAGGTAATGGAGATCATCTGGAGTCAATAAAAAGAAAAATCATCTTTCTCTCTTATGATTTCTTTTGACTGGATGAAATTTAGCCGCCAAATGTAATTATTTAGGTAGTACTCATCAATACAACTTTTATTATGACATCAACTCCAAAATATCAGAAAAACATCAACAAATATATGTACAAAGTTTAATATTAGCCTGATCGTATTCTGGAAATGAAATTTATACTACGTTCGTATGGCATTTTGACGCTACGCTGTTTTAAATGTGTGTGACTGAGTGACAAAAATCTAAACATACAATCATTCAGATATTTATACTAATGGATATTAGCAAAGATTTTTTGCTCAAAGCAGTATCAGATCATCACACAAGACCAGACAAAGAAGACAGATCATAATCATGAAAATTGCACAAGAAAACAAGCCTCGAGTCAGCGACCTTTACTTGAATTGCTCTTCAAATTTAATGCGAAAACGTTGTTTAAACACACATTTTACAGGTCAGTATAAGTCAGGTGGAACATTAGACCCAGAAACATAGACCGGATGAACAAAATGAGGACGTTTTTGAGTGACACCCATACCATTGTATTTGAAAATGGCTATATAACCAGAAGTCGTACCTATTGAGAATTTTTATTTAAGACAGACTGAAATGCTTTCCTGTCTAGCTTTAGCTTGAAACAGGGTCCGAGGTCCTTTCTTCATGTTAAGACCCTACATTTTTTTTTGCAATACACTGTTTACCTTTAATGTGAGGCATTCATTGCAAACCTCTCAAGGACAGTTCACCATGATTTGTTTTTGTGTAATACTAGATTATTAGCTATATAATTTTTTTTTGTTGTTCTCGCTATTTAAACTTTTCCTAGACTTCCACAAATATAAAAAAAAATCCAAATCCGCCCAGCTTTTCTCGAGTTTTAGCAAGACTAATGAAAAGCATGACCTTGAAAAGAACAATTAAAAACCATTGTTATGGTGGCTCGATCGGATCCTTTAGAATTCTACAGATTAAATTTAATACATATATAAGAAGATTTTTGGTATTCTACTGAAGGGCAAGAGCCTCCCCTAGGTATTTCTCTTTTATATTTTAAATATATCATGCAATACCCTTTAGTGCCAATCTAAATTATAGATATCCTCTGTGTGTCGTAGGTACGTGGCTTCTGACTCTCTTTCAATCTAGGGTAAACAAAAAAAGAGGTCAGCCATAGAGAATAGATCTCTGCTCAAGACATTCCTTATCTAGAGACTAGGTGACATGGTTTTTGGCGAGTTTACCGTTAAAGGACATTGTTACCTACAATGTTGGCACTAAAGTTGTTAATGTTTAAGACTATCGTGAACTAGAAAATATATCTGAAAGATGATGTGACACATATTATAATAAAATTTACCGCTGTCTTTAAGGTATATGGCGCCATCTAGTCACAAGTGTATGAACCAGTATAAATAATCCCTTTTACAATTGAAACTCAATTTAAATTTAACATTAATTATAGACCCATTAGATTTCCTGTTATCAAAGTGGTATGTCTTGTTTCACATAACACCAACATACTAAGAGCTATTTCTTAGAAATATCTAAATTCCAGACCACTTTATTGCAAGTGATTTTGAGATAATTCTACAAATATGTTTTAATAAAAAACATGACGTATCTCAATCAGATTCTTACGACATGCCTGTGAACACTTTCTTGTCTTAGAAACGCATGAACAGAAACTTTCTTGTCCTAGAAACGATACTGCGAAAATTATTTTTACAAATATTTGATATTGATGTAAAAACACATCGTAACCATAGATAGAAACAATAATTACAGCAATTAAAATCGAATCAATGCGCCGTTAACTCATGCATAATATTAGATAGTTTCGCCAAATATTGCAACTTTGGCGGTCTTTATTTTCATAATGTTTCGTTCCAAGTGCAGGTAACCATAAAGGAAACTTATTACTGGAAGAAGCCGGTAGCGTGTTGATCGTGGCTCTATTGTATAACAGTTCTTTGCACGAGGCTGGGATTAAATCTAATGTCTGATTGGATGAGATATGATATGCATGCAGTTTCTTGTGTAAAATGTAAACTTAAATGAATATGAGGCCCAAACGTCACCTCTGTGGAACTGACAAATTACTGGATTATTAGAAAGGAAGGTAAAATTCACGTAATAACACAACAATTCCTGGAAGACATTACATTGATATTACTATCAACTAATGGTCATCTACCACCTTTGTTATACTTTGAAGAGGTAGGCACTGAATAATCAAAGTATTAAGGCATGTGTTTATGATCACATAGTATCCAAATAAGATTCTATGTTTCCGAATTTTGTCTAGACAAGTAGACGCTACAATGTTTGTCTAAATGAATACGAGTATAATATGTATTGGAAAGATGGTTTTTAGGTTCGGAAAAATGCAGTTCCGTGCCACGGTCAAACGGATTTGGCAAGATTTCTTAAAAGCCATTGTGCGTGCTGGCTCGCCTGCAAGTGCCATTGTTTGCAACAGCTCCTTTTATTTTGCGTTCACGACTTGCGGCTCTTCTGAGTTGTGTTTCAACAACACAAATTTAGATGAGACAGGATAAACATCCTGCTTTAGGAGTTCACGGCCAAACGCTATCGCATCTATTGTAAGTGTATTTTTGTGGCTGTAAATAGATATTTTCTATTTTGTGTAGATGGTCAACTGTGGCCTAATTACGCTCACCAAATCCTGAGCGATTCCAATCGTCTAACTGTCAAATTCCATACTAATTTGACAGTTAGACGATTGGAATCGCTCAGGATTTGGTGAGCGTAATATAGGGGCGGAACCGCATAGCCATATAGTGGCCACTTTTGCACAGCGGTGACCAGGGCCTCGATTCTGTTAGTGCATTGTAGTATAATGACAGGTACACTGTCGGATCACGTGACGTGTTTTTTCGTACCATTGACGCCTAGAAGGTTTGATGGGTGTGCCCGCGTAGACTTAAAGCAGCCATGAAATGAAAACCGCCATGTTCATGCAGTTGTCATGTTACTACAATGCATTAACAGAATCTAGGCCCAGAACCAGTGTCAAGGATGTTGTACTCTGTTAGTGATATACCATAAAATTCTTTAGATAAATTGTTAAATTACATACCTACAACAGAAAGTTCCAGTGTGCAATTAGCTAAGTAACACTTGTAAACTAATGTCTATTGTAAACGAGACTGTCCCCACAGGCAAATTAAGCAATCGGAGCCCAATTGCAACAATTGCGTAACATGTTCTTTTACAAACACATACATACATACCACTCACCTGACTAAAAATCCACAATGCCTGGGATATGTATTTATATCCCAGACCCATGGTAACAAAGGATACATAATTATTATTTCGTGTAGCAAGCAACTAAGCGTGCATTTTTTCGGTTATAATTACCCAATAGTTCACGGGCGAATTATGTTGACCTTGGCTGTCGAATGTGTCAGATTTGTCTGATAGATAGAGATGATACAAAAAAAACCACAAGTTACCGACGACCGAAATTTAGAGGACCCTCGTTGGAACGGTTGGTCACGGCTCGAAATGTCTTTATCCGAAGAAAAGGTCCAGCATATGATATTAAAAATGGGCCTACACTTCTTCAAAGAAGAAAGAACGAAGAAGAAGAACCTTTCTTTCGAATTGTGAACTCGGTTTTATACCAGCGATACCTTAGCGCATCGCTAGTAAACGATGTTGACTATAATGGTACCAATTAGCGTCAGGGATTCGCTCATAATTGGACACTTGTCGTAAGAGAAAAAAAATAAAAATTTTGTTTAAAATCTGAGAACTCGTCCACCCACACACCATAACAATAATCTTGCTTTCAATAAACGATCTATCTGATGCTTTGTCAGAGTAATAAAACTAATAAGAAAGGTTCCCGAGTTAGGTTGATCTGTAGGACAAGGAAAACACGTACTGTTTACAATAAACGTAAATTACGAATAAGGATAAGGCGTGAACATGTAACCGGATTCTAAAGCAGTTTTGTTTTCGTGTCTTCCATGCAACATAAATCAGACTTATTAAGAACAAGGAAAACACTCAAGTGCAATGTGGAAAATTGGTCACGGGCTGTGGTTTCCATATAGAACTATTCATAAATTAACGTAGGCAAAACACCCGCTTGTGAGTCAAGTGTTACGCGTAACCTAGAGTTCATTGTCAGCAACAGAATAATACAAAAAAGACTTACCTTTTAGATCTCCGTGAAGCGATTTGGCCGAGGGTGCCATACCGAAAGGTGCTTTCGGTACAATAGCCTGCCCTTTATTTTTTTCAAAGAGCGCCTTGCGTTCTCTGAGGGACATTTCAGCCGGATCCTTTGCCCTTGGACTGCCGGCCTCGAACATGGCCGCCTTGGACAGCACAGAATTTCTGTCAACATTCCCATTCAATTTTGGCGCTAACCGCTTGACGACGGGCGATCCCTTTTCCGGTTCTTTGCCCTCCGGCTTTGTTTGTAGACAAGTCTCGCTGGCTTCGTTGTCGTTTTCTTCACGCTGGAGAACATTGTTCTCTTTGTCTTTGTCACAATTCTCATCGCTCGCGGCAATTTTTCTTGGAGGCGTTGGCGCCCGGTATTTTTTTATGGAGGGTTTCTTGGCCACGGTTGGCGGGTTGCTCGCGACCATAGTCGCCATGTCGGGGGCAGGAGCGGCACTGGGGGTTGACGCGCTCGGCTCCTGTCGGGCGGGATCGGCGGTTTCCGTCGTAGTGAAATCATAAACGAGCCGCCATTGGTCGGACGTGACGCACTGGTAGCCCTGGCTCTCCTACGATTGGACGACGGTGATAGAGGGTGCGGGGTGAGCACGTGCGTGCATTTTACTATCGACTACCCGGTACCATTGACGCGGTTAGTGTTAGGCAAGCGTTAAAAGGGCACCTTAAAGTTGTAGCGAAGTTGCATCAGACGCGGTGGTGTTGCGCAAGTTGCTCCGTTGCGGAAAAAAACATTAGGGTAATTATCGCGAGTGTCGGGTCTGTGAACCGTTGCGTCGTCACTCGGGTGCTGTGTCTCGATCAGCTGTCGCGCATATAGTTTCGGGCGCGAGGGCGAACGCGCGTGAGCGTTGGGTGGCGTCGATTAGACTACTGGACTGGATGGCTGGCGTGGCGGCGCGCGGGCTCGGAGCCCGCACACGTGCGAGGAACCGGCCCCCGGCTGATAATTTTGAAGCGCATACATAATATTACTACTGTTATTATTGTTGCTTGCAAAATTCGACCGCGGCGTTCGTCAGTCAGTTATGCGGTCACCTATTATCTTGCATAGCTCTGGGGATCGTGATCGTGTGCGCGTGATTGGGTGTGTACACATCTAACGCGGTGTCAGCAGAATGTGTGTAATATAAGCATTCGATAGGTAAATTTAAAACAATCCAATACTACCCGCATAAATTGATAAGTTAGAGTAAACTACTTGAACTATACCCGTAATTAAAAGCAGCGAGCGATTGACGAACACAGATTAGTCTCTAAGCATGTCTCGACGCTGACCCCTTTGACATACACAAAACGAAGCCTTGTCGAAGTCAAGAAGCGTAACATCTTGTACCTAATTGCGCCACGCGAAATGGCTGGACCTGTTAGTTAGCAACTTAGCACCAAAGAGTAATTAATTGTACAGAAGGCTTGATCGAAGTTTAGAAATATAAATAAACAGTATGTTATTTACGGATCCTCTCCTGAAAGTGCTACAAATGATGTCAACTGAGGTCGTTCTAGATATCAGTACAAAAACTTTTAGAGTCAATTCTGAAAACTCGGGACAAAATCAGCTGCAAGGACTTTTAACTGCTTTTTTTAGTTTAAATTCCAAACTTGAGATATTACCGTTGATCCCGTATTTAAAGTAGTTGTCAAGATCAGTCAAGCTGTTTGAACTCTGGATGATCATAAACTCATCAAGAAACATACGCGCGAGAAACGCCGAACACACGAAATACTTCGCGTTCGGAGTTTTCCACGAATTTTTTTTGCAACAAAGATAAGAACTTTAACAAAACTTATAACCCGTAATCTGCCGGTGTAAAAAGTATCAGACTTCTACCTATTTTTCGTTTATCGATTAAATGAGTAAGAATTGCTCAAAATCACGCCACGACAAGGTCACTGCGGCGCTAATGCGTACGCGCATCTCAATAATTACTATGCGCACCATTTTCAAACATACACACGGCTGTTAATATCTTCTTTTGTTCTTAGTGCTAATTAAAACGTGGGCGAATCAAAGTTCGTCGGACACTAAAAGAGTTCGTTAATATGTCTGCGCAAATGATGATTTAACACGAATAGGTACGTGCTTTTTGTAATGAATAGATTCAGTCTGACAGTTGTAGTGAGTCAGTGGAAATAATATTAAACATGTTTACATGATTGTGATGTCGTTGTTTCTAGTTCCCACGACACAGGGTATCCTAGTGTGGGGCCAGAAGCAATGTATGTGCCTGTATGTAAATGTTTATGTTTATGTTTATGTTTATGTTTATGTTTATGTTTATGTTTATGTTTATGTTTATGTTTATGTTTATGTTTATGTTTATATTCTATTTCCACTGACTCACTAAAACTGCCCATGCATTTTGAGGCGCTTCGTGTAATTAAAATAACACACAATATGAAAACTTCATTACCGACAACCAACCATATTAATTTTCCATACAAGGCGACCTGATGATTGATTGGAGCCCAATGATGATTACAATCATTTTGAATTTGCTTATAGAAAGTTATTTAGTTTCTCGATACTTCGTTTATTTATATCACAAATCGTACACTACTTTCCAAATTGTATCCACCTTGACGTTAACATTTTCAGATTTCAGTTGATGTTCATCATCATCATCATCAGCCATTTGACGGCCACTGCAGGACATAGGCCTCCCTCATGGTTTTCTAAGCTTCCCGGTCTTGTGCCGTCCGCATCCAGCTGATAGTCGATGTTATCTCAACCTAAGTCTGGACGCATTGAATAAATTATCCCAAAAAATCAATCATTAACATTACTTGGACATAAGAAATCATATTTTGTAATTATTGTTTCAGCTTATGCAATGAAGTGTTTTCTATATATCTAAATACAAACGTATAGTGGCAAAACCTTAGCATAGAATTTAGCATACATGATTGATAAAAATTGTGCCAGTGGTCGGGGCACATAGCTCGGAGAACTGACGGCCGTTGTTGGGGCGAACAAGTTCTGACCGCGGACCGGACGACGCAGCGTGGGCAGGCCCCCCATCACATGGCACCCTTAATCCAATACCGTCACTAAACAAAAATCTCTAAATTTCTGGTTTTAATGCCATCTATTGCAAATATTACAAAGTAACACTAAGCGCTGACTAGTTCACTTAAATTCCTATTTAAAACTGTCGATGGAAAACGAAGCATAATACAAAACTATAAGTATAAAATTTTTACACATTGAAAATCTTTAATAGCTTCTCCTGCACAATTTACATTTTTCGCTTAGTGCCAGTATTGAATTAAGGGTGCGACATGGTCTGACAACCTGGTTACGTTGGCGGGGAGTTGCTGGGTTGGAAAACGTCAAACGGTTGGGCGTCAAATGGCTGATGATGATTTATAAAAATAGATGACGATTGAAAAACAAAGTGTGACATTCACGATAGGATAAGATCACGATAGGTCACGGATAGCCAAAGACGCAGGGTTTCTCTCATTCACTTGCCACGATCTTGACGAACCTCATTTTAGGAGAGAGACAGACAGGTATCTAACAGTGTTTTTTTACGCGATTCCTCGAACCAATCTCAAAACGTAGGCATAATGGTTTTGCCATTCTACCAAGGTTGTAACGGCATTTTGGGACGCTTGGAGAGCAGAAAAACAGTGCAAGTTATGTTGGCGCCTTGTGGGATCAAAATTCATCGAACCAACAGGCATCCCCTTCCTGCGGACTTATGTACTAACTTTCTTGTGATTCCCACTGGAGGCTGCCGTTCTTGATTTATACAAATGGCCTCAGTCTGGGTGTATTACCATGTTTGTGATATCCTTGCCTGGTTACTATAGCACAGGGTATCCTAGTTTGGGACCAGGACAAAAAAAAACTTTTGCCTTTGCATCTACGTGATTTACACAGCGTCCAGTGGCACCTTCACTCACATTAGATGGGTGAAGGGACCACTCGGACGCTGCAGTTCTTGGGACATTGTTTTTTAGATGGAGTAGCCTTGTCCAGTACCTATACCATCCTGACAGCTTAGTCGGCCTAGCCCACAGAAAAGACCAGTCAATACGTGCGGAGCCAACCAAGCCGCGGGTTTCCTCACGATGTTTTCATTCATATGGTACTACAAATTTACAGATTTACGTAACTTTGAAAATAAACATAGGTACATGCCCGCACTGGGAATCGAATCTGGGTCTCGCTTCCGAGTCCATTGTTCTACCCACTATTGATTGTATTATTTTTCGAGCGTGCATAACACAAATAACCCACTGTCCGAAAGCTACGACAGTGCCCACCCTGATGTGATGTATATTGTCTATTAACATTATCCCTACTTTAAATTTCATTCGTATCAATTTGGGGCAATTACAATAATTTAGGATGCTCGTCCTAAACTAGGGTAACGATCAAAGAGTATCAATTGTCGGCGTTTGCTTGTTCCGTAACGGGCAAACGAACTGGACTGATATTATAAGGGTCAGTTGTAAAATCTTGGTTTAATTTAGATTTGTTTGTGAAATTTTATAAGGTTTTTTTTATGTAAATTTGGATCTAACTTTATAGAATGATAATGGTTAGGTTAGGTTATAATAGATTAGATTAGATTAACACTCTTTATGGCGCACCAATACCTACAAGCATTGGATGTAAATAAGCGGGGTCTTCTGGCACAGGTATATTTACTTAGTCGAACTCCAGTTTTTTAAAGTCATAGTTACACAATAAATATATTTTAATTTTTTATATTTTTACTTTTCAAATTTTCTTTGGATCGAAGAATGTTATCTTTTATAACTGAACAGTCTACCAGGAAAGTGCGTTTGTGGATGTATGTACTGTGTTTGTGTTTTATGATTTTTTTGGTCATATAAAAGTAGTTTTATGATTATATAAAAGGGTTTCTTCTTCTTCTACCTTTGACTTGTACTTTAGGTTGAAATAACCTATTTTGGTCCTGCTAGATTATTCGTGCAATGTAGCCTAAAACCAGTACGTATGAAAAGGCGAGCCAGCTGTCCACTAAAGACATCGGGCAGACGAAGTTCGACGCACTGTCAAAGTGGGTGATCAATCTCGGAGGCTATTTGACCGGAGAAAAACTGTGAGCGATCCCGCGGAGTGCGGGGAGCGCGCAAAAACTTGGTTCAACAAACTGTTGATCCGCTAGCGAGTGGCGTTCGTGGAGCTTTATGCTGGGAACGGACCAACCGAGCGAAAGCGAATAAAGTTAAGATAAGATAAGATAAGAATATTCTTTATTGTACCAGGAAAAACACAGACATGAAAGTTCTATATTTTCGGGTAGGTATTTATATAAATACACACACATTAACTCACGCCTGCATCCCGAAAGGGGTAGGAAGAGACCAGGGTCACTGTCTGTCTTTCTCTCCTGACGTGTCAGGATTTTTAGGCACCTGTTAGGATTCCGGTCCGTGTTTGAAAATGGTTGGTTTTTTTTTTTAATTTAGGTTAATGTCAGGATTTTCTTTATAAACTCTGGCTTTTATTATTATAAAAACGGCTTTCGTCCTCGAGGTCAGGTCAACGAAGTTTGCAAGCTTTCGCCGTTATGTACGCATCGATTTGTCTATGTCGCTCGTTTGCGTTTTTTCAGTTGCTCTGAACTCTTAATAACACCATCTGTTATTCTAAGTAATATAATTTCAGATTATTTAGTGCCGACGGCCAATAGGTACTCCCCTCATTTGGTCGACGTATGTCCGGGCGGCCTTTCCACTAACTTTGGTTATCAAGCCACGTTACTCCGATAGGTTAACGGCTTGGCCTGGTCGTAGAAAGACTGGGATATCGTGTACTTTTTAAAGTAGACCCTTCTACAAAGTATCAAATAAATAACCTCACACAATGCAATCACTTGTCCCGGTCCCAAACTTGGATATTCTTTGCTATGGTAACATATGGTAACAATCGAGGAAGGCAGCCTCCAGTGGAAACGAACCCACGACCTCTGATTTTGTAGTCAAGCGCGTTAGCTACTTGGAGCAATATAACGTAAAGCGCGTATTAAAGCGCTATTAAACGCAGCCAAGACATTTACAATAGCATTATAAGAAGCTAGACGAGCAATAATTCTGGCTGGACTGACGATTTGAGGCAGATTGCTGGCAGCGGCTGGATCAGGATGACCGAGGACTTGGGTGTGGCTTAGGGAGGTCCAACAGTAGACGAATACGGGCTGATTGATTGAGCAATAATGGTAAGAACATTTAATCGGGCTTAGCGGCACGCGACGCGACGTCACTATGACGTAACTAGTTTTTCTTGCCACATAAAAGGAAAGGAGCCGATGCGTCTATAGAGGCACAAAAACGAGCGGTTACTCGTTGCTTTGACTTGGTTGGATTGAATCAAGCTAACATTCTAAGTTGCCTTTTCTCTATTGAAATTGACCACAGTGGAATTATAATATAGGCTTGTTTTACATATGTGCACTTCTGTGCGGCAGATGGCTCACGGTCCCTTGCCATCTGCATCCGTGGACCATCCGCCGACTCAACTATGTCGTCCGTCCACCGGGCTGCTGCCCTTCTATTAATGTATGTATTTGACAGTTCAGAGTAGGTTAAATAGAACGATTTCGTACAATGAGTAACTTAAGTATTACTTAGTGCCCCAGCGCCCTTATTATGAAGCAGCGATATGTTCCTGCCAGGAAATTTCGAAACCATTCGAAAAAGAACCGCATTTGTCGCTAGATTCGAGTGAATTGCCAGGCTCAAGCGCGTCGTCGACGACCCTTCCGAACATGTCGCTGCTTCATAATAAGGGCCCAGGGCCCTCAAGCTGCGATATTATCTATCGTTAGCAATGAACACTAGAAATGCATGGCTCTTTGTTAGCCCAATGACGTCATATCATATGTTGAGATACGGATTTGCGACCATCTCGCTACTTCCGACGATGCCGCATTTTTCATAATAAGGGCCCTGATCTGCCCACTGACCGTCGTCGTCCTGTTTCCAGCAGCCACTCTGTTACTTTGGTCTTGGTCTGGACTGTTTTTTTTTGTCTGGACTCGTTTATTTTCTTATGTAGCCTATACACGTCCCATGGCAGGGCACAGGCCTTCTCTCAGAGAGAGAGAGAGAGAGAGGGAGAGTACGGGCTTAACCACTACGCGTGCCCACCGCGTATTGGCAATTTCAAGCGCTGAGGTGTGAGAACAGATATTACCCGGTTTTACCAGGACTGGTAATTTACTACTACAAAATCACTACCGAGTCCATGTTGAGGTTCGGACCCGGGACATCGTATTTGAATAGGAAGCCTCACTAGTAGAATCAGGGCCCTAATAAGATTAAAAATGAGGGGGCCATAAAAAACGCAAGTAAATCGTTAACGATGTGTATTTATCCGACTTCCTTATGGCCATGGCACGTGGTTGGCTGAGCTAACAGCTAGTGTTGCCAGATGACCCACTTTTGGCGGGTTATCCCGTTTTTCAGCCCGTTCAGCTACTATATAACGCTAACCTATAGTTTCTCGAACATTAACAATCTGTTAATCTAGTAACTGTGTGTTGGCATAAGTGCATGAATAAAAAACAAACAGAGAGCTGTTAACAGTAGATTAACAGACGGTTAGCCTACGAGAAACCGGGTGTAAATCTAGCTCAAGGTCTGAATGGAAGGTAATTAAGGATCTCACAAAAAATCCGAGTCTTCAATCGACGTAGCGAGTGTTGTGTGTCGGCCCGCTGCGAAAAACTAAGAATGACTTGAGGGTAGACCACCTACCTTCACTACAATAATTGACTGAACTTGCCACTTCAGTATGGCCATGACCACGGCAGCTACAACGTTTCCGAAACGTCGGGAACAAAGGTAATTAAATTTTACCTAATAAATAATCGCGGTAAGACCCGTTTAATACGTTACTATCTTCAATCGAACTCCTTAAATTATCAGACGACCCAAAGGCTCCTTAAGGCTCCTTAAAGGTCCCGCCAACACCCAACCCACCCACTTTTGTCTGCCTCCTGCTCACGTTTGTCATGAAAAATTTAACAATCGGTTTCCAATTATTACTTTTTAAACTTTGCCTCACTTAAAAGTCTCTATAAATGTCTTACGCATGGAAATAAGATTATTCGAAGACATCGTAAATCGCACTTTATCGCCTAAACGCCCATTGGATACAATTTGCCGTGGTGCAGTGGTACACTAACCTGTTAGATGTAGCTATAGCCTTAGGAGTTGACTATTACTATAATATAAACTCACGCCTCTATCCCAGAGGGGTAGGCAGAGTAATAGTCAACTCATAGGTTTGTCTGGTCGTCCTGATTTTTTCCAGTTAAAAAGAAAAAAATGCAAAACGGATCTGGCAACACTAGTGCTAGCCACGCGGGTGTCCGAGATTACGATGCTGTTCATTATCTCACTGCATCTCAGATTGTATTAGGTACTATTATTTTTGTCTTCTCATTTCTCTCCATAACTTTGTTTTACTTTTGTGTTATGGTCATTTAGATAATATTAGATTAAAACACTTTATTGTACACACTAGAAAACAAAATAAATTAAAAGGCTTACATGTCTAAGTTTTGCCATAGGTATACAATAATTGTATATGGCAAAACTTAGAAATGTTGAGTTACAATGGAAATAAATGGTTTTCACTTTGATTTTCACTCATGTGAAATAATGTGTTCTTTATCTCTTTGTCCATAAAAAACTTTGATCCGAAAAAGCTTAATCGTACTAGAATATTATGCGGTAGAGTTTTCGGAAGCCATTCTACCAGCGATTGTCAGTCATCACAAGACATTAGAGACTCGATTTAGAAACTCTAAGATTGCAGATTGTCAGACGTTTTCGCGGAAACCAGCTGTCTTGATGCGTTCCCGTAATGCGCGCCAGGGTTGCCAACCGTCCTGTTTCACTGGACATGTCCTGGGAGGACGGTTACTCAAAATGTCCTGGTAAGGAAATTTATTAAGCAATTCTGAAATTTTTGTTTCAAAAATTTGGACCTGACGACCTAGTAGTCTTATGTGCACTCACTAGGACGCATACCAGCTCGCTGGGCCGACGAACTGATTTAGATTGCTGGTAGACAGGGATGTTACGTGCCAACTCTGGAATTACGGCACCGGATACACAAAATTATGGTATTTAAGCCAAAAATATGGTACGTTTTGAAAACTTGGAACAAGGAAGACAGAATTCGCTGGTTCAATAAGTTTTAATGTTTGACAGTCTATCCTGTGTTCTGCGACAAAAAATCAAAACAAAATTTTTACTTAATGAAATGGAGCTAAATAACATTTTTTTTTTATAAATTTCAATATTTTTTTCGTAGACGTATAATTTTTGCGTGGGTTAAAGAATCTAAATGATTTTGACCAAAAATTTTAACCAATTTAGCGTTTAACTTTGAACAAAAGCACTAACTGGAGTTTGAGATTGTGGCATGTCTAGGTGTTTCCTAGAATTTCCTGGAAAAACAAGAAGTTACGCGTCAACAGCAAAAGCAAACGAAACTTTTGTAAAACCATTATGTTTCATTACAAGGCTTCATGAACATTTCCAAAATTATGGTACTTCCGCGTACCATAATGGACGTGTTATGGTACTTCCGCGTACCATAATGGATGTATTATGGTACGAGCAGCTGAATTATGGTACATGTGTCATAATTATGGCACCTATAACACCACTGCTGGGAGAGCCTGCATAAGGTAGGCGAAGACAAAGAAGTGTCGTGCCTTGGAGAGGGCTATATCCAAAAGTGGACGAGTACGGCCTGATTGATTGATTGATGGATCGATTGTACTCTCACTAATATTTTCATTACTTGTGCTTAAGACTGTTGTAGAGAACTATGCAATGAGCTGACTTCTGACATCCATCATCATCATCATCATCAGCCTATGCTTGTCCACTGCTGGACATAGGCCTCTCCTATAGCACGCCACTGAGCACGGTCCTCGGCTACTCTTATCCAGCTCTTGCCAGCCGCCCTGCAAAGATCATCGCTCCACCGAGTCTGAGGACGTCCCACACTACGTTTACCTACCGATCCGCGGTCTCCACTCGAGAACTCGTCTACCCCATCGGTTATCAGTTCTTCGGATAATATGGCCGGCCCACTGCCACTTCAGCATGCTAATTCGGTGGGCTATGTCGGTGAGTTTGGTTCTCTGTCGGATCACCTAGTTTCGAATTCGATCTTTCAGAGAAACCCCGAGCATAGCACTTTCCATAGCACGCTGAGCGACATTAAATTTGTGGACCAGCCCCACCGTGAGTGTCCACGTTTCGGCACCATATGTCATGACGGGTAGGACGCACTGGTTGAAGACTTTCGTCTTGAGACTCTATGGGATTGGCGATGTGAAGACTCGACGTAGTTTCCCATACGCTGCCTAGCCCAGCTGTATTCTTCTATTGGACTCTTTCTCGAAGTTGTTTTTACCTAACTGCATGGTTTGCCCGAGGTAAACATACTCCTTAACAACTTCGAGAATACTGCCTTGAACTGCAATTGGGTCCGGACTTACGTGTTCATTGAACATAACCTTGGTTTTATCCAAGTTGACATCCAACGGTGAAGTAATTCAAATCAAATCAAATCAAATCAAAATATTTATTGCACCATAATGGGAGGTGACAGTACTCGAAATATCTGTTTAATTTCCTTTTTATATGTATAATAAAATGTTCTCTATTTCTATCTATTTCTCTATCTACTGTGATTTGTACTAATATTTATGTACTAAGATATTTTTCCAAGTTTGTGATAACCATTCCGGTTACCACATCAAATGGTATCCTAGTTTGGGTCTAGAGCAAATGATATCCTCTCGGTGCGTGTCAGGTCCTTTTATCGGAATGTTGGAGCTATTCACATACCTCAGCGCTTAAAATCGCCCATCCGCGATGGGCACGCGTGGTGATTAACCCTGTACTCTCTCTCTCTGAGACAAGGCCTGTGCCCTACAGTGGGACGTTTAAAGGCTGCTTATGAAAAGAAAAAAAAAATGCGTTTATTGCGAGCAACATTGCATGATGTTTGAACCAATTTCCAGTCGGTCAGATCTATTTACCTGTACGTCCCTGTGGACGGTACTTTATAAAAGGTGCCCCGCCGGCCAAGCGGATGGGTTGATGACATTTTAAGCGCCCGCGCAGCCGAGAGATCTAGTTTTAGATGGCGAACGGGGAAATTGTGACATACCTACCCGGCTACCCGCTTACCGCTGCACATCGACGATGACATGCTGATGATGATATTTCATAACCGACCCCGATTTCACTGACGACACCCTAATGTCCTCTTAACTAGGAAACCCTTATCTTAAGTGACATCCTAGTCTTAAAGGACCACCTATAAAATACAAGAAGAAACCCTATCCTATATACCTATGTATGTATATTATATTATTGGTGGCAAGGTAGCAGGAATTAATGAGTTTACACTTTGACTACCGCGTTGGTCTATCGGTATCACGTCTGGGTACCATGTCGGAGGTCGTGGGTTCGATTCCCACTTGGGACCTCAGTCTGGGTGTATTTTCATGTTTGTGATGTCCTTGTCTGGTAACCATAGCAAAGTGTATCCTAGTTTGGGACCAGGACAAGTAATTGTGTTGTGTGGAAGCTATTATTATTGCATTCGATATTTTTTTTCCGAAATATGAGAGAGGTTTTTGGGAAAGACGTCTGTCAGGATCGTGGCTAGCGGCAAAACCTTGTCCCTGCTTACCCCACCATGATACAGGCGTGAGTTTGCGTAACGTAACGTATGAGTTTTATATCGGAGCAATTTGATACATAATTCGCCCTCCATGTATAAATTGCACTATACAACGTGATACAACCCAAACTTCCCATAAGCAAAAGTCTTAAGGTCCCAATTTAGTTTTATAATCTTAAAACTGGACATAGGCCCGAAGGTAGACCGATTCTCTGTCCAGCTGGCGGGCGTCGCACGCTGCATTTGGTGGTTGAACGTGGCCGTTTTTTTCCCACATCTACCATCTGTACCTATACAGGGTGTCCCAAAAATCAACGTCAAGCCGAAAATGGTTGATAGGCCAGGTGGTGAGAGTTATCAGAAAAATAATAAAAAAAATCTAAGTTAAGTACTTTTCAAATTATTGACATAAATGTTTTTTTTTGAGAAAATTGACAACTTGTGATGATCTTTTAAGTACTGTGACTACAAATCTTTACTTTTCATAAAAAAACAATATGTGGTGTAATCCTCAATAACCCTTCTGTTAACTACAGTCTAAAATTAAAACACAACTGCCTCAGTTTTAAAGAAAATATCACTTTTTTGCCCCACCATGTAGTAAAAATTATTACATTGCCCAACTTTAACTGACTGTACTGAAAAAAAAATGTACTAGGCTATTTCGGCAAGTGACTTTAAAAGTTGGCGTATTTAGTCAGGATTCCAAAAAGGTATAATACTAGCTAGATTATTTATCAAATAAGAAAAAAAAAAAAAATTTCGAAAGAAACCCGTTATTAAACTAATTCTTTTTACTCAGAAAAAATGCTTTTATTGCACGTTAGGCTTTCTCTAAGTCCCTAATTTTCAGGTAAAAGTTTGAGTGAGATGGATAATGACCTTTTTAGTCAAGTGTGAGCGAGACAGATAGATACGCCACTACCAGGCTAAAATAATATGACAAAATTGTTTGTTAAATATGGTTAAATAAAGTTTTAAATAAAATGCAATAATTAATATTCAAAGTTTATTCAACTTATAGCAAATGCTCAAATTGTTTGCCTTCAGCTTCAATGCAGGCCCTACATCTTCTTAAAAAAGATCGTTTTACTAAACGAGCGTATCCTCTATTATTTATGATTTCAACCGCATCCGCAATTTTTTGGCGCAGCTCGACTATGTCTTCAATGGGTTTAGAGTAAACTTTTTCTTTCACGGCTCCCCAGAAAAAGAAATCCAACGGATTTAAATCAGGTGAACGGGCTGGCCATGAAATTGATCCAGACCACCCTATCCATCTATCCGGGTATTCTTGGTTTAAAAATTCTCTGACTGGGCGAGCAAAATGTGCTGGGCAGCCATCTTGTTGGAACCACATGCTTCCGTAAATGCTTAGCGGCACATCTTCTAATAATTGTGGTAGGTTGTTTTGTAAGAAGTCCAAATAGACCTCGCCGGTTAAGTTCTCCGGCAGCTCAAATGGTCCAATAATTTTCCCATTTACAATGCCGGTCCACATGTTCACTTTAAAGCGATACTGCGATCTGTCTTCTCGCATCAAATGTGGATTTTCCACATGCCACTCATGTAAATTGTGGAGGTTCATGTAACCATCCTTTTTGAACGTTGATTCATCGGACCATATTATTTTGTCCAAGAATCGCGGATCTTCCCTGTGCTTTTGCAACATCGTTTGACAAAATGTAACTCTTTCAGGGTAATCACGAGGTAAAAGACATTGTACTCGTTGTACGTGGTACGGGTGGAGCTCGTTTTTCTTTAAAATTCGGTGAACGGTACTTTTAGACACTCCTGTCCTCAATTGAATTTCACGTACTGAGGTACTTCGATCTTGTGCGACTTCTTGTAGAACTGTGTCTTCGTAGGGTATGAGGGGTCTTCCCTCACTAGCCATTTGATTTGGAAATCGACCCTCTAAGAGTGACCGGTGAACATTCACAAACACTCGATGATCCGGATAACGCTCAGCGTTTGGATATCTCTCTCGATAAAGTCTAGCTGCAGCACTTGCATTGCATCTGCATTCCCCATAAATGAGGTGCATGTTTGCATACTCTTCAACAGTGTACCGAGATGGCATGGTGGTAGTCACACTTTACAATCACGCGATCAGTATAGTCCAGAAGAAAGCCAGAGTCGTCAGAAACGGTCAGATAACAAATCCAATTCACAAGGCAATCGAGTCCAATACACAAAGCCGTAAGTTGTAAGCACGAAATCAACACGAATACAGAAAGATGCGCAGTAAACGAAGGAGCGTAACGTACTGCTGCAGTAATGCATATTGTGCCTGTGGGTCACTATTTGGCCAAGATGGCGTCACTATCCGTTTCACTCACACTGGCCTAAGTGGCGTATCTATCCGTCTCACTCATCTTGGTAAAAGTGGCGTATCTATCTGTCTCGCTCACACTTGACTAAAAAGGTCACTATCCATCTCACTCAAACTTTTACCTGAAAATTAGGGACTTAGAGAAAGCCTAACGTGCAATAAAAGCATTTTTTCTGAGTAAAAAGAATTAGCTTAATAACGGGTTTCTTTGGAAAAATGTTTTTTTTTTCTTATTTAATAAATAATCTAGCTAGTATTATACCTTTTTGGAATCCTGACTAAATACGCCAACTTTTAAAGTCACTTGCCGAAATAGCCTAGTACATTTTTTTTCAGTACAGTCAGCTAAAGTTGGACGATGTAATAATTTTTACTACATGGTGGGGCAAAAAAGTGATATTTTCTTTAAAACTGAGGCAGATGTGTTTTAATTTTAGACTGTAGTTAACAGAAGGGTTATTGAGGATTACACCACATATTGTTTTTTTATGAAAAGTAAAGATTTGTAGTCACAGTACTTAAAAGATCATCACAAGTTGTCAATTTTCTCAAAAAAAACATTTATGTCAATAATTTGAAAAGTACTTAACTTAGATTTTTTTTATTATTTTTCTGATAACTCTCACCACCTGGCCTATCAACCATTTTCGGCTTGACGTTGATTTTTGGGACACCCTGTATAATATCTATGACTATGAAATATTGTGCAATTTCCTTTTCTATGTACAATAAATGTGTGTATTATGTGTTCTCTATCTATCTACATAAACTGCACTTGGTTTGTGGCTTGAGAAAATAAAAATATTTGTATTTGCAATGGTACCCATATCGGCCTTTCGGCAAAAAGTACCAGCCCACTACCACTACAGCTTGCTTATCTTTGAAGCACGGGTCGGTTAGATGGTTAGAAATACTGGTTGGCATGGCAACGTACATGGCCATTCCCTCCCGTGGATGTCGTGGAAGGCGACTAAGGGAATAAATTACCAGGAGACGGGCAGCAGCGTTTTCCTGAGATTCCAACCACATACTGCCAACCCGCCTGCCAAGCGTGGCGATTATGACAAAACCCTTCATGGTTATGAAAACCATGACGGAGGCCTATGTCCTGCAGTGGGCGTCAAATGGCTGATGATGATGGGAACGCACCTGTGCAAATGAACATTCCACAGAACTATAGGTGCGCTCGCTTTTGTAAACCATTGCCATTTTGAGTAGCCGTTTACAACGTCCATTATCACAACCTAACAATGTGCATTGGTTTGAACGTTTTATTGCTATGACCCTGCATTGTGGAGATAAACCGGCATTATTTTGTTGGTCTTTACTTTGTAACATAACACATAACATAAACTCACGCCTGTATCCCGCAGGGGTAGGCAAAGATCAGGGTCTGCCACTTACCTCTTTACTTTGTGTGCAGTAAATATCACAAATTACACTACTATTTAAGGGCACGCTACTCTGTTTCAACGTGAAAATTGCCTTGTAAGTATGTATTGAAAAATAGTGTTGGTAGTTAGGCTAAACAGTGCGAGAAGGACTCGCTACTCTCGGCGTATTTGAATCGTGTGATTTTAAAACAAGTCACATGTGTTTTTAAAATAACACTGTCCATTTTTTTTTATTAAATTATTTACACCTACCTATTGATTTACATTAGAAAAAAAAATTGTAGTTTATTCATACAGAAATTAACATAATATGCTAAAATATTGCTATTGTAGATATTATTAGTATTTGAATAAAACAGTTTTTCTATTTCCTGACAAGTTGTAGTGAAAGGACATGTGTTGTTTTAAAATCACACGATTCATTTGTGTTCAAAATTGCACCACAATTAAATGCAATAAGTTAGGAATAATTACAACAATAAGCGGTGGTAGCCTAGTGGGTAGAACATTGGACTCAGAAGCGGGAGACCCAGGTTCGATTCCCAGTGCGGGCATGTACCTATGACTTTGTTTTCTAAGTTATGTACATTTGTGAAGTTATAGTAGTAAAACCACTCGCTAACCGTGAAGGAAAACATCGTGAGGAAACCTGAGTGTCTGAGCTATTTACATACCTCAGCGCTTGAAATCGCCAATCCGCGGTGGGCACGCGTGGTGATTAAGCCCATACTATCTCTCTGAGAGAAGGCCTGTGTCCTACAGTGGGACGTATATAGGTTGCTTATGAATTACTTTAAACTTTTCAGTGTATTGGTAGTGGAAATCTGTGGTTGAGGCCCTATGCTCCCGTAGGAGTTAAAGGACCAAAGAAGAAGATGGAGAAACTTTTCAGTTATAAGAAGCATTAGTGTGTGTTTATGTACTCAGCCTATATGCGTTCCACTGCAGGGCTCAGGCCTTTTTTCAAGAGTCTTCTTTCGGGCTTAATCACCACGCGTGCCCACCGCGGATTGGCAATTTTAAGAGTTGAGGCGTGTCCAGGAACACCTCAGACACTCAGGTTCCTCACGATGTTTTCCTTCACCATTATTGCTTCTATAACTTCACAAATGTACGTGACTTAGAAAACAGTCATTGGTACATGCCGGGATTCGAACCCACGACCACCCGAATGAGAAGCCGGCGTTCTACCGCTCCGCTACCACCGAAGCATATAACTTATAAAAATGTTGTGACGCGTCATTTATTACAAAACTAGCGCCACTGAATTTGTTTCTACTCGTAAATCACGGTTAGATAGAATATTCCCTTAAAAACGGTGAACGAATTCGAAGTTACTCTGTACTGAATAAATAAAAAAAACTTCTTGCACCATGTCATTTGCTGAGCTAAACTGTTTGCATGAAAACCCAGTCAACCAGCTATTAATTCGTTTATCACTGTATAGTAGTGTTTTTCAATCTTTTTGAAGACGCGATCCCCTTTACAACTAAAAAATTCTAGCGACCTCCCAAGCTCCCAAGAATATTAAAAGTGTCAGAAGTTTCAGAGATGATCATAGATTCTATCATAGATACAACCTACAGTGAAATCTTTCTGGCCTTCAACATACAACGCCTGATAAAAAAAAAGATGATTAAAACCAGCGACCCACAGATTGTGAAACACTACTGCATAGTATTTATCTATTTGCTTGCTTATCCAGTGATGTGGCGCAATCACAAATACTATACAGCTCGTTTGGCTCAATAATATCGAGATGCATAAAACTTATTCCTACCGGCTCGGCTTTCCTTTGAAGACCAAGGCAATATTACTTCAGCCATGAAATATCCAATTGTATCCAATATGGAACAGTTGCGCTGTAAATCTTTGAAGTGTCCACTACTCACTGGTATGACTTAATTTTATTGTTAAAGCAGAAGTGGGCTTGCAACAATGTAATTGTGGTTGCATTTTTATTTTTATTTTTATTTTTTTATTATTCACCCTGAGTTTCGAAAAAAAAATGGGAATGTACAAATAATAATAAGCTTATTAATAAATAAATAATAACTTTTATTGCACTTAACCTAATGTATATAATAAGCATTATTATGATCATCAGTTTCTTCTCGTACGTTAACAATCTGTTAAAAAACTGTCAACAGTTGACGACATACGTAAACTCACGCCTCAGTATCCCGGAGGAGTAAAAATGACAATCTTTACATTTTTTGTTGCGAAGTCGCCCGTAACGTAACCGAATAAAGTGCACGCATATACATTATTTATTTATCTAAGTAAATATAATGTAGGTAAAGGTTAAGTATAGTCAATATTGATATTCTGTCGGCTACCCCACTACAATGTGTGAAGATACCTCCAAGCTGAGGCGCGAGGGACAGTGGCATGCGCGTACGCATCCATATGGTCACTGCCAATCAACCGGCTTAACCATGTCCGGAGAAGATGGACAGCCGTGTTCGCGCCATGACATTGTCACAAAGGTGGTACAATTCAGCGGCGATCGACGTCAAACGATTGCGAAGAATACGATTGTTGATATTATACCCTGTGGCATTAAGAAACTAATGTTACCATACTTAAAGAGCTCGACATCAAGCAGCGTCTATAATTATTATTAAAATTCGTTATTGCACTTATAAAAAAATAAAAGTACAAAGGCGAACTTAATGCTAAAATCATCATCTTCCAGTTAACCTCGGTTCTGTGGAGATTTTAGTATCTATCAATGTCTATCAACTCTAGTAAAATATCGAAGCCCACGTTTCTTTGGCCATGTATCCTCCGAATCCGATGTGTCAACAACTTCATCGAGCTTGTACGGGGAAACAAAGAGGGCACCAGATCACGCGGTAGAGCACCAATGCGATGGACCGACCAAGTTTAGTCCTCTGCGGGCAGACTGCTGCATGAATGTACCAGAACAGCATCTGACCGAGAGGAATAGCGAGCCGTCGTGAGGCACGCAACATCAGCCCACAAACGCTCTGTCATGGGCGTACGGACGAAGAAGAAGAAGAATCGATCTGAAACCAGCCGCTAAACATCGTTTTCTCTAGCCATTGCTCTAGCTTTTATCATATCGTGAAGAGCAAAAGGACGCGTTGCTTAGCGGTTTCTTTAATGGCCCGGGCTATACTTGCACCTAGTAGAAGCCAATTCATTTAAGAGCGGTTAACAGCTGGTTTGGTAGACAACATGTAAGCTTTAAATTTTCAATATACTATATTTTTTACATTTCATACTCTTTGAAACTTGACGCGGACAATATTTTTATTTTTTTATTATCTACCACTTGGAAGGCCATAGGTAAATTATAGATACCGTAGAAACGGTTTCTGGGTTACCAATTCTGTAGGCCACACCCTGTGTACAAAACAGCCATCGGTCTATCACTTGCACCAACCACTAGACTAGACCATAACGGTGGCTAGAGTAAAACGCAACTAGTAATGACGTGCGTCGACTTTATAATCCGAGGCGTGTGCCTCAAAGTACACTGGACAGCACATCAACCTTCGACAGCTTACGCTTATTTGTTTACACTACGGGCGAATTTGCAATTAACACATAAAGGTGGGTCTGTTGTCATCTGTACTGGCGGTGAAATATTACAAACACGCGCCGGATAATGAGACGAATTCGATGGAAGATAGAAAGCTAATTATAATACGAAAACCGGCCAAGTGCGTGTCGGGCCACGCGCAATGTAGGGTTCCGTAGAAAGAGTGCTTTTTTTGTCTGCTTTACAGAACTAACAACTTCATCAAAGTCATTTTCAATGGATTTTGTACGAAATTTTACTTTTATAAGTTGGTTGCCTATTACTCGTTAACTAGTAAAGCCTTTGATATAAACGTGATACAATTCTAACATTTTATTGCAACTTTGTCGGCGTGATAAATATGTATACACATACCAAATTACAGCTTTCTAGTACCACCGGTCTTTGCGCTAGGCCGCGGACGGACAGACAGACGGACATGGCGAAACTATAAGGGTTCCTCGTCGGACTACGGAACCCTAAAAACTGGTCAAGTACGAGTAGGACTAGAGCTTTTAGGGTTCCAAACACTTAAGTTTATTATTAACAGCTAGCCATGCTAGCTAGTCGGAATCGAACCCAGATCTCAAACGTAAGAAAAGTTTTCTACCGATGCGCCACCAGTGCTTCCCAACATAAATGACCGAAAAAAGATCGACACATTTACGGCCTCATAAAAAACAACACAAAGCTTGCTCGGAGTTCAAGAGTGTGCTAAAATTATAATAACACACAATACAATAACAGCATCTCAATTCGCCGCGGTGGGCAGGAACAAAGGCCACTAAGGCGCAGCTTTGGGCTAACAGGAGATGGTTTAAATATGATGCGGGTTCCGTGGGTAACCAAATGGTCAGGGAGTTAACTTCGTGAAATTAAATTTATTACAAAATTGTCTTAAACATTAATAAATCTAGGGTCGGCGGACTAAAGCAATTAAGTCCAAAACATAAATTTTTGAGACTGTGAAAAAAACCTATTTTTTATAACATTAAATATAACGCTCTCTTCGTGAGAGCGACAAGGAATTGAAAATACATCTTTTTTAACAAACACCAAGGAAACTGTATAGAACAATAATTTAATCACAATTCGACTTTCGTTGCTTATACCTCAACACCACGAACATGCATTTTTAGCGTTATAAATTCTTTCAACCTATTGGATAGAGAATCGTACCGCGCATTTTTGTCTCAGCCAATAAGGCGCCGTTATAAAAAAAATTGTATCAACACGAACGTTCTCGTTAGTTGGTTTGTGGCATAAACACCGCGAATCTGCATAGTCGCCCTAGTATTTTTGAGGCGTGCAACTTGGTGAATATTTTTACAAGACTTTGAGGCAGTCAAAATGGCTCCCAGTCTTCAAGCGTGTGCCTTGTATTTCAAAACCAAATTATATGTGTCCATTCTTATGTGTCCATAATTTTAACTACATACATAAAATATTACCAGCAATGAAGCCAGATGCTACTGGTTTAATGGAAACTCCGAAATAGTTATCTTAGCAATGAAGAGTTGAAACTCAAAGGACTAGTCAGTATTGTGCCATAACTAAGGCAGCAATAGTTCATCCAAAGCCTTATGATTATGAATCCATTTATTTTCACTGACTTTCCGAAACGAGAGGATCAAAATTATAAGTCCTTAAATCCTGATAAAAAAGCAGGTGATCCACTAGTAAATGACATCAATCAATCAATCAGCCGGTATTTGTCCACTGCTGGACATAGGCCTCTCCAAGGCATGCTATTTCTTTCTGCCCTTGGCCATCCTCATGCAGCCGCTGCCAGCAATCTGCCTCAGATCGTCGGTCCAGCGAGCTGGTGGGCGTCTGTGTTTGCTGTAGTCTCCACTCGAGAACCTTTGCGACCCATCAACTTCGCTTCATCGGCATTATTATGTGACCACCCACTGCCACTTCAACTTGCTAATCTTATAGGTCACCTAAGTTCTTTGGCGAAGCTGCCATCACGGTACTTATAAACAAACCTGGTGGTACAATTTGGTACAAGTTGGATTTTGATGGAGAGTCAAAGAACGCTACGCCCAAAACTTCAAAAATGCTTCATTTATTTAGGCTCTGCAGCCATTTATTTCCCTTGGGGCTGCTGCTAGACACACATTTCTAGGGTAACATAACATCCACTCACGCCTGTATCCCGGAATGGTAGGCAGGGACCAGGGTCTATTTCCCACTTGCCACGTTACTGACAGATCTCTTTCGCTTCATCAACATTCATTAATTGCATGCACGCACATTGGTTTCGGATACTTTATGTCTAAAGTATAGCCCGTTAATGGGTAGTTAATTCTTCGTGCCTCTAGCCATAGAGACACGGGTTTGAGGAGTACAGAGCCTTTATAAAGGAGGCAGGGCGTCGCCTGAGGACTGGCTTAGACTAGACTACCGCTTTGAGGAATATGTGATAGGTTTTTAACAACAACAAAAAAATGTTTTCTTTTCGTCTTTTTTTTTAAAATTATGTGATCAGATAAAATTATAGATAGACAGAATATTCTTTATTGTACACATAAATTATGGTAGATTTTTGGAGTATATAAACGAAAAATCTGACCATAAACATCTCGAGACAACAACCACTGACCCCCAAAATGGCCTTTCAAAGTTAGAGAAAAGAGCGCGCTAAGAATGCTGCGCCGGCGCGGCGCTGATTTTACGACTCGGCCTTGGGACACGAAAGCCGAAAAACAATGCATTTGTGTGTTTCGGCCCACCCAGGGCCCGAGCGGATTAAGAACTGTAAAAATATTTATTTGACGACTTCGTGGCGCAGCGGTAGTACATCTGCATACCATGCGAGAGGTCCCGGGTTCGAATCCCGGCTGAGGAAAAAAAACCCCAGGTCTTGGATGTTTACATGTTTGTGATGTCGTTGTTTCTGGTTCCCACGACACAGGGTATCCTAGTGTGGGGCCAGAAGCAATGTATGTGCCTGTATGTAAATGTTTATGTTTATAAACATAAAATCACAGCAGCAAAAAATAAATAGACAAGGAGCAGACCGGCGAAATTAAGTTTAAAACCGGCCAGCCGCAAGTCAGACTCGAGCATCGAGGGTTCCAAACCACCATAAATATAATATTACGTCTTGAGACAAATGTGTAATTTCGGTCAGTTTGGGACCTTAAGCGTGGGTCTAATAGTCTTTATAAGTTGTTGTGACAGGGACTGTATGTAATCATATTATCATTTAAATCGAGCGGTGGTAGCGGAGCGATAGAAAGCCGGCTTCTCATTCGGGACGCCGCGGGTTCGAATCCCGGCATGTACCAATGACGTTGTTTTCTAAGTTACGTAAATTTGTAAAGTTAATAGTAGCAATACCTCTCGCTAACTGTGAAGGAAAAGATCGTGAGGAAACCTGAGTGTCTGAGGTGATATTATAATTAATTCTTTATTGCACAAAGATAGTGTACAAAAGGTGTACCTAATCCTTAGGTGTTTACACACCTTGGCGCTTGAAATTGCCAATCCGTAGTATGGGCTTAGTCACCACGCGGTGGGCACGCGTAGTGACTAAACCCATACTCTCTCTCTGAGAGGTTTGTGCCCTACAGTGGGACGTGATACAATGATATAGGCTGAATACAATTATTTAAAAAAAAATTAAAAAAATCACGTTCCTTGTATTATTTGTCGGGCAATTCGCCATATTAAAAACTAGCTATTTAGAAAATTTGATAAGAATTGATAATTTACATCTTTTAGGGCTCAAGAGAAAAAGCCCTCTATAGATCAGACAGACAGAGAGACGTTGTAGGAATAGTAATAGGGTCTCGTCGGCAGCCTTTAGGTACGGAACCCTAAAAAAAGTAACTTCCACTCCCACACAATTTAATCACTAGTCCTGGTCTCAAACTTATGGTAACCAGGCAAGGACATCGCAAAATGGAAACATACCCAGACTGCAGCCAAAAAGTAAATAAAAGTTCGTTATTACTTTTCCTTTCTATGTAGGTATATTATATTTTATTTTATTTTATTCATTATATCCTTCTCTTACACATAGGTATTCTAACTTATTTATATAGTAGTTTATAACAATTATTTAAGTAAGATTTATGTAAGTTTATTATTAAGTATAAGTATTATTCGTTTTTGCACCAACCACCCGTCTCTCTTTCTCCTCGGGCAACCTTTCCGTCACAAGGTTGTCTGCAAGAAATTGATGTTAGCGATAAGGCCTCCAACTGTACTTTTTCATTGTAACTTTTATTCATGTCTCTTGTTTCTTGTGTGCAACAAAGAATATTCTTATCTTATCTTAAGTATAAGTAATTTTAATTTATACTTGTAGGATTGGCAATTTCAAGCGCTGAGGTAGGTGAACACCTCAGACACTCAGGTTTCCTTACGATGATTAAGCCCTACAGCCGGACGTATATATATATATATATATATATATATATATATATATATATATATATGCATTTTTTTATACATTGTACTTAAACTGATAACTTGTCATATGGTAACCAGACAAGGACAACTTAAACACCCGCACTAAGGTAATTTCTAAAAATAGGAAGGCAGCTCCAAGTTGGAATCGAACCCACAACGTCTGTCATGTTAATATAACCAATTTTACGTAGTTTGATTATCTTTGCGTAGGCAGCAATAATAAGTAAGTACACACAATCATACAGACACGCGAGAAAAACATCACCCTCTTCGGTAAAATTAAAAGCGTCAAAATAGCTCGTAAATATGAGCTGTGTTTCTCCAAAATGTATTCTTTGACAGCAAAGTATGTCATTACATTGACGATTGTTTGAGCGGCAGGAAAGCCAAGCATAGGAGCAGGCTTTATCTTTCTTAGGGTTCCGAACCTCAAAAGGAAAAAAACGGAACCCTGTAAGGGATCACTTTGTTGTCCGTCCGTCTGTCTGTCTGTCAAGACCCTTTATCTCGGGAACGCGTGGAGGTAGCTTGAAGCTGTGAAAAATCACAATTCGAAGTGAACGTAAAAAACGATACGGCCGTTTCAGCCGCAAAAAACGTATATTTCGACCACAGCACATTGTTTTGTGAAGTAATATCGTCTTGTAGTAGGGGGGTGTTATAAGTAGTGAGAATGAATAAGATGCAATTAACTTTTATCAAATTTTATTTTATTTTCCAACGTAGTCACCTTTTAGTTGTATACACTTAACATATCTTTTTTCTAATCCTAAAATGCCTATCTTAAAAAATCTTCATCTTTATTCTCTAAAAAGCCTTGTACCGCGGCCAGTACTCTTAGATATTCTTTCAATCTCGGAAATAGATAAAAGTCAGTAGGAGCAAGGTCTGGAGAATATGGGGGATGTTCCACCAATTCGAAGCCAGCATCATTGATGGCAGCCATCACAACTTTGGACTTGTGCGCTGGGGCGTTTCTTGATGAAACAAAACTATAAAGCATCAAAATAAAGTTATAATTAAAGAGATCTATTCGCGCTTATTTATAAGGCAAGATTTGATTACCTCGGATTCCCGACTTTTCAGCAACGTTTCAGCTACCGTGGTCATGGGTAGACTGAAGTGACGAGTACAGTCAATACTTCTTCCATCCGGTATCTGTTAGCGAACAGAGACGTGTCGGCGATCTTTTCTTACAAAGTGTACACTTAAATTCAACAGTGAAATTCTCGAAGGACCAAAACATTGAGCGAGCGTCGTAGTGAGTGAGACACATACACACACCCACCGTTAACACAGAGCTAGTGGCACGACACACAGACTACCTGAAACCGAACGTAGTAAAAACAAAATTCGCACATAAATTTTCCACTTTGCCTCAGCAAGTTTACAACAATACGTTTGTGCTAGAGGAGACGGCAAGCGACCAAATAGACGTCTCTATCACCATCCTGGAGAACGAGTCTTCTCCACCTTTTGTAGACATTGATGTGCACAGAAAAGTATCGTCTGACACAGACAGTGAATAAACTCCGTCTGGCGAAGCCATTCTCCATATACTCGCCAGGATGCAAGCAGATCAAAGCAAGCATTTTCAAATTATTAACGCTAAGATAATAATTTGATAATTTAAGATTTAATTTAGATAATTTAAAAAAATTTAAGATAACAAAACAAAACTTTAGCGAGTTTGCCACGCCGTTTTCGCGTTTCGTTCGTTACGCAACTTTTGATTTGTTATGCGTACATATTACCCGTAATAGTGGCTCCATGACTGAGGATGACTGACATGATTGAATCATCACCACCCCTTGGCTATCCCAAAAAAGAGAACCCAATATCTTGCCGGCGGATGGAACGGCCTTGAATTTCTTAGGGGTCGGTGATGATGGTCTATTCCAAGTCATGGATTGCTTTTTTTGTTTCAGGGTCGAAATGGTGAAGCCATGTTTCATCCATAGTTAGAAATCGAGCCAAAACCGGTCAGTATCTTGTTGTAACAGTTCCAAACAGCTTTGTGAAATTCTCAGTCTGGTGCGTTTTTGTTCGGCCGTTAGCATTCTAGGCACCCAACGCGCTGAGATTTTTTTCATTCGCAAATGGTCATTAATTATGAACACTCCCTATTGAAATCTTTAGTTCTTCAGGTATAAAACGAACAGTAGTGGTAGTACGACGATCCACCAAAACATTTTTTTCAATTTTTTATATTTTTTCTTTAGTTACTGTAGTCGTAGGGCGCCGTGAGCGCGAGTCGCCATTAGTGGACATTGTTCCCCTCTTAAACTCAGCACACCAACGCGCAACCGTGGAATAAGGAGGAGCATGAACCCCTAACGTATCTTAAAAGTCTTGATTTACTTGTACCATCGTAAAATTTTTCAAACATAGATATTTATTTACCGCGCTAACTTCAATTTTTTCCATTTACGATTACTCGTTGCAACAGAACACAAGTAAGAACATTCTATGATTGAAAAAAAACCGGCCAAGTGCGAGTCGGACTCGCGCACGAAGGGTTCCGTACGATTATCTATACAACATTGGACACAAAGATAAAAAGACAGCAAAAAATCACGTTTGTTGTATGGGAGCCCCCCTTAAATAATTAAATTATTTTGTTTTATATTTTATATTAATTTATTGTTATAGCGGCAACAGAAATACATAATCTGTGAAAATTTCAACTCTCTAGCTATCACGGTTCTTGAGATACAGCCTGGTGACAGACAGACGGACGGACGGACGGACGGACGGACGGACGGACGGACGGATGGACGGATGGACGGACGGACAGACAGACAGACAGACAGCGAAGTCTTAGTAATAGGGTCCCGTTTTACCCTTTGGGTACGGAACTCTAAAAACAAAAGAGCTTCAAACTTTTTTATTTTATTATGTCGTCAAATAAGTGGGCTATGTATGCCTGCCAGTATTTTCTTTTTCTTTATCCAAGGAGTTTATACCTCATTCTCACTACTTATTGAACACCCTTCGAACTACAAATAACTATATACGTACAAGGGAAAAAGGTATTTGTAAGTAATCATAAAAAAAAAATCTTCGAAGTTCGCGAAAAGCTCGGAAATAACTGCGAGCCTCGATTCCTGAATTATTTATAAATACTAAATAATCGCCAACCCGCCTGCCAAGCGTGGCGATTATGGCAAAACCCCTCATGGTTATGAAAACCACGAAGGAGGCCTATGTCCTGCAGTGGGCGTCAAATGGCTGATAATGACTAAACAATCTATCCCTGCTAAATAAATATCAAATGGGTTTTACTCGTCAATACTTTTACTACGAGGAAAACATACAAATCGCGAAAAAGAATCAGCTGCTGTCAGGGAACAGACAGATGTATTTTTTTTTCGTGATTTATGACGATTTTTCGTATTGACGAGTAAAACCCATTTTACTTACACCCTGCCTACATGGTGATACAGATTCCAAGCACATGGACAGTTTTTTATAACCAGTGCGACCCTCTATGTTTAGTACGAAAACAAATTCACATGACAATAATAGCAACAAATGAATCAGCTGCTACGCCGCTATGTTTGCGTATTCAAAACGAGACTGGCGATTGGCAATCTCTGCTCTATTGAATTAGCATGCTATGCATTCGCAGGCCCAAAAAGTTTTTCCACAAAAAAAACCTATAACGTCACGGTCCCAATAACTGACAACTGTATGTATGTCGAGAGATAGGTTTATTTTACGAGAGCCAATGAATCCCGCATGCAAATGGCCCGAGCGTTTTGTATGCCATGCGGGCGTACGTTCAAATTGTCGTTAAAGTGCGCTTGGAACAGAGGGTGGCGTGAAGTTGTATGCAGTTTGATAAAAATATTATTTTTCCTTATGTGCAGCCTCCTGTCGTCGGAGGTGGCAACCAATTCAGCTATCTTGCTTTTAAAGGCTGCCAATACAAGCAAGATACTCTGTTCAAACCACAAAAAATATTACTAATTTTTTAACTGGTGTCGAGATAACGGGGAAAAAATCAGACACCAACCACAGATTTCAAGTATTTCCGTTGTCCGATCGAGTAAAACTCAATGAGTAAAACGCAGATAGGGCAGGTTTTCACTAATTCGAATAAATAAATATAGACTGTTTATTTTCAGAAATAGAACTCGTATGAAGCAATTGTTGCCTAAACTAGGTTACTTTAGTGTATCCTGTTTCTTAGGCGTATTTACAAATGTTTTAATGGAGGAAATATTGTTAAACTTTTCGCAAGATTAAATAATAATTTTCGAAGAATTTGCGTTAGTATTGTTACAAAAATAAGTTTATAGATGGGTCAAATACCTATTGTTACAATTAAAATACCTAAGTCGGAAATAAACACCGAGCTCGGGCTTATGCATGCGTCATTGATTAATTTTTTTTTTGGCGTCAAATGATTCCTTGTGTTTACGTGTCGTTTGCTAAAATATTGACTGTTGACATTGTTTTCCAGAAACGAGTGTGACCTTCATTTGACACGTTTCGTGATATAATAAGTAAATAAATGTCCATCTTAGCAGATTAGACTAACATTGCCATTCTATGTGGATAAATAGGTCACTCTCAAGCGCCCTCGTAGTCCAGTGAGATGATATTTCTCGTTATTGCTTATTTTCACGCAGAACAATTAATTAATTTCGAGTATCAACGTCAACAATTGTTAAAGTAAAATAAGTACCGTGGACACAACTTAGAAGAGTTCTATTTCTTGCACCACCTGAGATTGACTGGTAGAAAATGCTTGTAGCATTAAGTCCGCCATATTAATAAACGTATTAATAATAATATAGGAGAACTCCAGTCTATGTATGTCCCTACTCTATTTAGACATTGTAACTTGTATCGCGCCCAAAGGTCGCTACCGACGTGCACGGCTTAGCGATCGCTGCTGTCGGTATACGCAAATTTGACCGGTTCAAGGTTAGCTGCGGAAACTTGCGGGAATACGCCAATATGACACACATTCCGACTGACAGTCAAAACAACAGTAGAGAGTGCCATTTTAACCTTGGAGACGTGCGGAAGTTTCCTATTGGGGACGACAATCGACGTTCTTGACCATCATTTGACTGGAGATTTGATTGGAGATATTTTGTAGATAGAAAGAAACAACCCTTACAGCCTTATTCCAAAACGCGGTCTAAATTTAGTACTGGGATTGTTACCAGGTTTAAACCATAGACCAAGTAAAATGTTATTACAAAACGAAGTTTATCGCTACGTCATGGACTATCTATGGTACTAAAGTTAAACTTCTGATACCCCTAGTTTATCTATGGACTAACCTCCAAATTGACGTTTGAATTTGTTTGGTTTCGTGTGTGTGATAGATTGCAATTAATAATTGATATTATGGACGCCATTGATATGATGGATTTCGATGATTTGGACGATTTGGACATGCTGGAGACGTCTCGGCGATCCAGCAGACTTCGTCATCGTGTGGATCCCTTTGAATTAAGTGACGAAGATTTTCGATACAAATATAGGTTCACAAAATGTTTTGGCGAAAAAATTGTTGACTTGTTACGCGAGGATTTGGCGCATGACTCTCGAGGATGCCCATTGAGTCCTGAAGTACAAGTAGTTTGCGCATTACGCAACTGGGCTCGCCATGAAGTAAGTACTATAAAACGTTTGTCAAACCTAACCTTTGATTATGTTCCCAACCTCTAAGGCAATGCTAAAATGTTATTGTGTTATTTATAGATTCAAGATGATACAGCTGATCTACATGGTGTATCTCAACCAGTCGTCAGCAAAACATGCAAGAAGGTAGCGGCAGCATTGTCACGGATGTCCAGAAGATTTATTAAAATGCCTTCTACTTTAGCTGATCAAGAGGAAACTATTAGGAAATTCCGCAGAATTGCTAATTTTCCTACAGTAATAGGCGCAATCGACTGTACTCATATTAGAGTAAAAAAAATCAATGCTGATGGGGGTCAGCTGTACATTAATAGAAAAGGATTTCCTTCAATCAATGTACAGGTACCTAGTTTTTATACAAATCCTTTTAACTTTGTGTAGTGAGATTAACATTTATTTATGCCTACTGTGTTATGGCAACAAATATTATATAAATGATAGAATAATATATTAAGTAATTATGAAATAACAGTGTAGAATGGAAAGCTCTAATAAGCTGTCATCTTGCAGGTGGTTTGTGACGCTGACCTGAAAATCATGGACATCGTTACCAGGTGGCGTGGCAGTGTACATGACTCCAGGATATACCGAGAATGTAGGTTGAAGCAGAGGTTTGAGGCTGGCGCATTCTCTGGAATTCTACTGGGTGATAGTGGTTATCCTTGCACTCCATATTTGTTTACACCAGTGCGGAACCCCACGACGCCACAAGAAGAAAGGTACAATAGGTGCCACATCAGTACCAGAAACACTGTAGAACACTGTTTTGGTTTGTGGAAGCAAAGATTTCGTTGCTTATTAAGAGGCATGTTTGGAGATATAGAAACTGCTAAAAAAACAATTGTTGCATGTGCTGTACTCCATAACATCGCTATCGACATGAGAGAAGACCTCTTTCCTGGTGAGGAAAACAACATTGAGGGATCTTCATCTAGCCCACTTATTGTACAAAATTATATTCCTAATACAGTAAGGGGAAGTTTAAGGAGGAGGCAGTTCATTGAAACTCATTTTTAATCAATTTTAATTTTACAGCCTTAATGGGCTTACTTAAAACTAATAAATAATCAAAAATTGCAGTAAATAAGTTTGTACCTGAAAAGAACAAAAGAATACCTGAACTGACAATCTCAAAAACATTGCTAGTGGTGGTCGGATGAGGATGGCTGAGAATAGAGAATCATGGTGTGTCATGGGTGAGGCTTATGTCTACCAGTGGACGAATGATAGCCACATAGTTCATTGTTCGTTTACAATGTTTCTCCAACTAAGAGAAGGCCTGAGCCCAACAACATGTTATGTTAAATAGATATTTATTGAACAAATATGTACTTACATGTTATTCTCCAGTATTGGAATTTTTCTTACTTTCTAATAAAGCTATTTCTAATTTTAATTTCTTCATTTTTAATTTGGCAATTTCTATAGTAAATTTATGTTCAATTTCCATAATTTCTAGCTGCCTTTCTTTAAATTCCTTGTTACTTTCAACAATTGACTTGCGCATGTCTTCAGTTCTGTAAAATCAAAAGTAAAGTAAATTAAACATCCTACTTACAGTTATGTACAAAGTAGTATCAGAAGTTTGTTTGCAAGTGGATGAGGCATAAGGTGTATTGTATGTAAGGGTTATTTATAAAAATGTTAAAAAGTGTATATAAGACTAGGTTTATATAATATTTATTTCAACATACCTATTTTGCAAGCTCTTCCTTTTAGTTACTGTGCTATTTGTACGATCTCTCTTCTCATTTGTAGTTAGGACTGCATGAATTGTTTCTGAAATAAATTAGTTTTATGTAAATATTTTACAAAATTAAGATATAAATAAGACTAAAACAGCTCTATAATAACTATTATTTACCTTTCTCCTCTATAACATCATGTCCTACATTGTCTTCGTTTACCAGCACAATATTTTCTATACTGCTAGGGCCAGGATTAGGGTCAGTGAAGGTTGTTGTTGTTGTTAATGTCGGGGCCAACTGAAGAGAACTTGGAATCTGAAACAAAAATGTAAATAGATATAACTTAGCATTACCTACAATAGTGAAATGGCATGCACAATAGAAATTTTATTTACCACTGCATCACTATCATAGTCATTAACTTCGATGACAAAGTCGTGAGGAGCAATTTCCATTATTGCCAAGTCCTCTTGAGAAGGTGAAGGTGGTTTTTCGCCACCCCCTGTTTTTTCTTGTTCTCTTCTATGAAAAGACAAATTGGACTTGGCAGACAATTTTTGTCTCTTCCAAGCTAACTTCAGCTCTTCATCTGATCGACGTTTGCCAGTCAGCTCATTGAATCTAAAAAGAATAGGTATGTTTTATGCTATCACATTAACAATACCAGCTGTCTGGTACCCAAACTAAAGGCTCTGCTTAGTTTGGGAACAAATAATAGCTGTGTGTGGAATGTGCCAAAATATTATTATTATTACCTAGTTGATATAGTCTTCCACTCCTTTCTTTTATTAATATTATGTGATGTCTTCGTCGATCTGTTTTCGATGATATTAGCAGATTGTGCTACAAGTTGACGTAATATTTCCTGTAATAAAAGAACAATTAGTCGATTTAAGGATTATGGCTAGCTTGTGCTGTAGTTGTTGTAATATAATAAACGCGAAAGTTTGTGAGTGTGATGGATGTTTGTTCCTCTTTTACGCGAAAACTACTAAACGGATTTGGATGAAATTTGGAATATAGATAGCTTATACTCTTGATTTACACTGATGCTATAATCTTAAAATAAGTACAGTGAATAAAAGTGCTTTGAATAAAGTTTAAGCGGACAAAATCTAGTAATAAATAAATCAAAACTTACTTTATCTTCTGAGCTCCAATTTTCACTTCTTTTTTTCTTCAGATGTTCCATTTTAATTTTTTATTATTATGATAATCAACAACGAAACCGCCCAAAGTTTAAAAATTAATAATACCTATTCCCAGTATGAAACTATCAGAAAATTTTTGACGTCTCGGTTTGGCGCGCGCCCTGGAATATTTCACACGAGAGTAGGTACCCACTTGATTATAAAAACGCTTCAATAACAATATAATAATTAATAGTGCTCATTTTAGTTAGATCGGAACCTAAACAAAGAACAATTTACGATGTATAGGTATTTTAAACGCAATAATGAATATTTTTGCGTTTAAAATGTAAAGATATTATCCATTTAGTGAAACGGAACGCAGCATTGAATGAAAGCTGAATGAACGAATCAGTGAATATTATTTGAACCATGGCTGATCTCTGGTTTAACTGATCCTCGAATAGTCTTCTATTTGTAATAACGACACACATTTGATCTGGGTCTAACTTTGATACCGCAACAATCCTAGATCTTTTAGTCTTGGTTTAAACCAGGACTTATTCAGGTTTTTATAATAAGGCTGTTAAAGTTTACATGTCGGTTAGGTAATGAATTTGAAGTTAGATTAAGATTTGATTTTTTGTTACAGTTACGTGACGTCACTAACAATTCAGAAAGCGAAAATGAAATTGGCACTCCAGCCACACCCGCTTTTATGCCCCAAGAAACAAGACCTATGGACTGAATGCAGGACTAAATCATTCACTGACTCTTGTTGGATTTAGCATAAGTTCGAATGTCGTTCAATTGAATTCTTTTCGTTCTTTTCGTAATGTCGTTCTTTTTGAATTCAGAAAGGCATTTCTGCTCCATAAGCCCGGCTTTTTAGTTGTTTTCATAAAAGAAAAGATAAAATATAACAAGGTACTTATATGTATAGAAAAAAGGTTCCCAAAAAGTGGTGCCTAAACTGAATCAAACATATTAAATTTGAATTGTTTTTTGCCGTGTCACGAAACAGTTCGCACCGTCATCTTACTGCATACACATTAAAGCGTAATATATTTCTCTGATGCAACTTCGTAAATTAAAACAAGAAGTAAAAGACGCAATATTTCTCTGATGCAACTTCGTAAATTAAAACAAGAAGTGAAAGACGCAATATATTTCTCTGATGCAACTTCGTAAATTAAAACAAGAAGTGAAAGACGCAATATGAAATATATTGCAACATCGTAAATTAAAACAAGAATCATAAGACGCAATATATTTCTCTGATGCAACATCGTAAATTAAAACCAGAATCATAAGACGCAATATATTTCTCTGATGCAACTTCGTAAATTAAAACAAGAAGTAAAAGACGCAATATTTCTCTGATGCAACTTCGTAAATTAAAACAAGAAGTAAAAGACGCAATATATTTCTCTGATGCAACTTCGTAAATTAAAACAAGAATTAGGAAAAACACCGCAGTCCCAATCATAGGAGGCGAAGAAGTGTTAGAAGGAGCCGAAAGAAAAATAACTTAGAACTATGTTATATGAACATTTTTTTAATTTTTAATTACAACTTAATGTGATACGTTTAAGTTACGTTCATAACAGAAAAAAAAAACAAAAAAGAGAAACACTTACTTACCTTATTATAATTTTATTTTAGTTTACAAACGCGAAAACTGTACGTCAAAAGTACGTAAAGAAAATAATCAAATATCAAATAAACCAACTTTTGTGATTCAAATAAAAATTCCCAGTGGATTTCTTTCGGCGCTGATTTTAGTGTAGTCTACGGCAGATCATTGTTCCCCAGATGTAAAGAAACAGTATTTTTTAATGCCTCCCGACTTTCAGATAGTTATACATTGAACGGATCTAATTGTGATTGTTCGTTGGGTAAATTTAATTATCTTTTCAACACACCTGCTCGTAAAGTAGGTCTTATTACAGCGTATTTACACTGATAATGCAGAATATTACCCATGCCGTGCCTTTTACATTACATTATCGCACTAGTGCCTTTTCATTACATATCTTTTTAAATATTAGCAAGAAGTATTAATGTTTCAAAAACAGCTAAGTAGTTATTTGCGTAAATATAAAATTAAATTCAAAATGTGATAAATAATTAAAGAATTTCATGAAACTGCTTGTTTTAGCATTTTTAAGCAAACACTACAATAATTAATGTAAACCTAATAATTAACATAAAATTTATGAATAGGTTAGCAACCTCATTATATCTAGATGGTCATGCATTGCAGCCATCTTTGATGGATGCGCGCGCACAAGAATACTGTTTTGAATTTTACCGCCATACATAACACGAATCACGCACGAAAAATACGCCATCTTTTAAATGGGTTTCTGTTTGTTAAGTTTATTCACAGTATTGCATTTCGTTAGTGTTGTTTTTTTATTTACTTTTCCTCGCAAGTGTGTTGAAAAACGTCGTATGAAACACGTGAGCATTGGTCATTACACTTCTCGTCTCCATTAAGCCTTCGCCTTCGGCTCAGGCTTAAAAACCGACTCGAGTGTAATGACCAACATACCACACTTGTATCATAATGTACTATAATTCCCGACGTTAATAATTAAGGCAAGCTAGTTAGATAATTAAGTTTACCTAATAAACAATCGCCATTAGATCCGTTATATGTAAAACTATTTAAAAACTGTTCTTTGATATACATTCAAGAGCCGGAAAGATCAAATAGTGTCGAATATTTCTTGTTTAGTAAATAACTGGGTAAACATACAATATTTTCCATAGTTCATAAATTATTGCCAACGGTGTCTTTACATCTATGGATTTTTCATCAAGCACGGTGAACAGATGAAGTCATATTCTGATGACACATTAGCGTAAGGCATATTATCGTATCCGATAACGTATCTTTAGCCAAAGCCGTACAGTCTAGGTACTTACCAGCTCAGCAACTACGTTCTTGTTTAGGAAGGTCTCGTTCCCCGATGGCTTGGTGAAGGTACCAGTGTCAATTGGTTTGGGACTCTGCAAGGAGATGAATTGGTGAGAAACGCCTTGCAGAAGTAGCTTAGCAATTTCTTGTGTTGGAAGTAAAATATGTTCTAGAGATATAGGTACAATTATCAGCGAGCTAGTGGTGAGACAAATATTCTTGACACAGGGCCTTCTCTCAGAGAAAGAGAATAAGCGTGTGAGCTTAATCACTACGCGTGCCCATCGCGATATAAATACCTTAATCGAAATTTTTATCTCGACTGATCGTCTACTTACTACTTCCTATTTCGGCAGATCAAGACATGGTCTAAATAAATAATAAATACTTTCTGCGCAACAATATCACTACGCCCGGTCCCAAACTAGGATATCCTGTGCCATGCTAACCAGGCAAAGACATCAGAAATATGGAAATACACCCAGAGTGAGGCCATTTTCGTACATGTATGGCAGCCCCCAGAGGGAATCAACCCACGATCTCCGGCGTGATACCGCTAGACCAACGAGGCAGTCTCGCAAAAAGTAATTCCCCATTCGGATGCGAGCAGTTTGTGAGTTTGTAGTACACCTCACTGACGACAGTGGTATCCCTATTTGAAGTCAGCATTATGAACAGCTTCGAGACTGAAATAGTATGTTATGTTTGTAGACAACTCTTTATTTAGTTATATATTAAACGGGTCTAATCGCGATTACTTATTAAGAAAAATGTAATTACCTTAATTCCCGACGTTTAATATATTTCTATGTATGGGCCCCGCGAGTCATTAAAATAACTCTTTGTTTAAGACCTGTCTTCAAGCCTATACAAAGCCTGTTCATGAGACATTGTAGCTCTGTCAAGAGCTTACCGATCAAGAAGAAGTCTCAATCTTCAAGAACGCCATGCCGTTGAGAGTAAAAGCTCGCCAGCTGGTAGTAACTTACCTCTTTAGCTCGAGACGCAGCCTGCAGCACGTTATTGATGTCGTTCAGTGAATGGATAGACACGTCGAGGGTAGACTCGTCCTTTAGGGCCTTGGCTAGCGTCTTAGTAGTCTTCTTAGCTGGCTCAGGTTGCTGGGAACAAGACAAATAAATCGTCAGCGAGGACCATTCACAGCTGGACATAGGCCTTCCCCAAGGCATGCTACTTCAGCACGGGCTAATTGATTGATTCATCGGGGATAGCTCACTGTGAGTACCAATGGACAGTCTGATAATAGAGCACTGGTCACAGCTCTGAAAGCGAACTCTGGAGTTTTAAAAAAGGAGTCGGATGAATTTATGGCTAGGTTTAAGTAGGTAGGATTCTGCGTGGACGATGTACATACTATGCTTGTACGTTTGCCGCACCCTGGGGCAACAACAGTGAGCTCCTAGAGTTAATTGACAAATTATTTTCTTTGTTGCACTAATCCATGCTGAGGACACTTCTTAAAACCCTACTTAGAGGCTAAAAATTACACCCGTGCCGGGATCTGAACCCACGACCTCTGGCTAACCGTGCCAGCGCTTTCCCAACTGAGCTAATGGGCAAGTGCAGGCATCGGCGAGATTTATTATTATTATTAATACGTTTATTGCACATAAGTAAAAAATACAAATTTCGAATCTCTTTACAAACTTCTCTGTATAACGTACAGGCAGCGACATCTGGCTGAAGTAATTTACATCACTTGCAGCCCCGAAGTCGCGGGTCAAATTGTGCGAGCGAGATAGCATGCTCCACGTAAGAACAGCCTTAAGACAGCGGAATGCTCTGCCTTAAGACAACAGTGTGCCTTCCAAGGTTTTCTTACAGCAGTATTGTGCTTGAGGTCGTCCTCCCTTATGCCCGTCCGCATTATGACAGCAGTATGCGCTGCTTTAAGACATAATTAATGGTATCAGCAAACGAATTTGACAGCAGAATGACAGCTTAATGCAGCGGAGTCCAGGGCCGTGTGGCGCCGGATTAAGAAGTCCGTGCGGCGCCGGATTAAGAATAGCGTCACTCCATTTCCTCCCGTGAATGTCGTAGAAGACGACTAAGGAAATAAATTACCAGGAGATGGGCAGCAGCGTCTTCCTGGGATTGCAACCACATAATTATTGCGATCGCCAACCCAGGCGGGTGATTATAGCAAAACCCCTCATGGTTATGAAAACCACGAGGGAGGCCTATGTCCCGCAGTGGTCGTCAAATGGGTGACGATGATGATGATGACAGCGGAGTGCTCTGCTTTAAGACAACAGTGTGGCTTAGAAGGTTTACTTACAGCTGTATAGTGCGTGAGGTCGTCCTCCCAGTTACTAATGGTGTCAGCGGCCAGACGGCCGAAGTTGACAGCAGTATGACAGCTAAAGGCAGCAGAATCCTTTTCTTTAAGACAACAGTGTGGCTTAGGAGTTTTACTTACAGCATTATGGTGCGTGAAGTCGTCCTCCTAGTTATTAATGGTGTCAGCGGCCAGACAGCGGAAGCTGACGGCAGAACGACAGCTTACGGCAGCAGAATGCTATGCTTTAAGACAACAGTGTTGCTTGGAAGTCACACTGTTGTCTTAAAGCAGAGCAATGTGCTGGAATCTTGGAAGGTTTACTTACAGCAGTATGGTGCGTGAGGTCGTCCTCCCAGTTATTAATGGTGTCAGCGAGCGCGGCCAGACGGCCGAATTTTCGCTTGCCGTCAGGCAAGGGACGCGGCGGCCGCGGCGTGTCTGCCGACGGGGGTGTCTCTGAGCTGAACTCCAGCTCCGTGCGATGTATGGGCGATGAGAGGTCAGCCTTGTCTGGAAGTAGTCATACAGAGTAAAGGACACTTTATTGTGCACGAAAATTATAATCTACGCAATTATTTCTTATCCTACGAGTGCGGCCTTCTCCTAGGTTACACGCACTATTTGGTGCACATAATAGGGAACTTGAGTCAAACTTAAGTTGGAGTGATATTGGAAGACATGGTTTTCGGAGTCCCAAACAATGTGAAAAATCTAGTTAGTCTAATGATAAAAGACTTATTAGATTAAGTTTTTTAATTGAATTATAAACGTTTTCTAGTAAGGGTGTAGATGCATAAAAACATTACTTCACGAGATAACTCAAATATTGATAAACGCTAAATACATTCTAAGGTGTTACGTGCAAGGTGTGACGTGATAGTTTGAGAGCGTTTTGTATGGCGCGTTTTTGTAACACGGGACTAGAATGAGTTTTCGACAGGTTATTATGATGATGATGATGAATAAATTCTAGCTCCGTAGACTGGATTCGCGACCAAGGGCTTGCAATAAAAGTGTACAAAATAAAGTTACAATACCTAGTTTTGAAAATTCTGACAAATTATTATCTGTGGGTTGAATTATTTATTATAATAAATTAAATTACGAGAGCTTATTAAATTTTGGCGCTGCTTGCTTTACCTCTTACTCTGATAAGTTCCTTCTTTATTTATTAGGTATATTTAGCTTTCAATGTTTCAACCGCACTTACCTGAAGATTCAATCATTTCTTTAGCACTTGGTACGTTTTAACAAACTCAAGACACAGTTAAACTGAAAAGCCATGTGTCACCACATTATTTGAAACAACCGATCATTATCATATGATGAATCAGTGTAGGAATTGACGATCTATTTATTGAATCACTCCTGTGATTAAGTACCTACCTACCTCTTATAGTTAGGTATCAACCAGTAACAAGAATAAAAAAGAATGCAATAATTTTAACACTGCATATATGCATTACATTACATTATACATGGATTACAATATGCATGCATTATAATATGCGTGCGAGAGGTTCCGGGTTCGAATCCCAGCTGGGGACAAAAAAAAAACCCCAGTCTTGGATGTTTACATGTTTGTGATGTCGTTGTTTCTGGTTCCCACGATACAGGGTATCCTAGTGTGGGGCCAGAGGCAATGTATGTGCCTGTATGTAAATGTTTATGTTTATTACAAACTTTTTGAACCTATTGTACAGAGAATTGTACCGCGCGTTTTTTCCACCAATCACAGAAAAAAAGGATTTTTTAAAATAAGACCGACCATTTTCTCAAAATATTTCGTAATTACAAAAAAATATTTATTCGGATTAAAATTGTTTTATTGATAGAAAGATACCCATGTTATCGTTCTAATATTATTATATTCTCAATATTTTTCTAATTTTGAGAAAAATATGCTTATTTTAATATGTATTTTCAATTACATCAACAAAAGGAACATATCTTTATTTCAGAACTATGAAATCTCTCGAAACAAACAAACTATCTTGAGTTAAGATTCAGTATTCTCAAGTCATAACTATTCTAAAACTAAGACATTATTTTTTTTTATGAAGAGAAATATTTACTCATACCAAGATTTTTTTTATTTAATTAATAAACAGAAGTTTTTCTAATCAAACACTTAAAAATTTCTCAAACCAAATGAAGTATATTGAGTTAATTAACTAGGTATATTAAAGTTTAGTATTTTTATACGGAAACTGAGAGATAACTAAGCGTAAGACAAACAATATCAGCCGTATTATGGTTGAAGACAAGTTCTCAGACCAACCAAGTGGTGTTCTCAAGTGATCATTTTAAACCCAAGATATTTTTTATTTATTGTGAAGAAAAATATTTACTAATTCTAAGAAGTGCTCAATTTAATCAATAAACAAGGCGGGCTTAAATCAAAAACTTCGAATCTTCTCAAAGCAACGAAAGTATCTTAAGTCAAGATTTTGAGTTTTCACGTAATGACTATTCTAAAACCAAGATATTCAATAAATTTGCTGTGAAAATGAATTTATAGTTAATCCAAGGAGGTTTTGGTTCAATCAAGTACTTAGATTTGGCTTGAGGAAGTGATAGCTTTTCTAGAACAAAAAAAAACCTTTTCTTTAAGAACAATAGTTAGCAGTTATAAGAAGTGTTTGATTCAAGCAATGAACAAGTTTTATTATTTCAATCAATAAATTTGATTACTCTAAGAATGAATACTCGTTTTATTACACCAATGAAAAAATCTCTTAAATTAAAAAAAAAAAGTTTACTCTAAGAGTTGTTAGTTTTATATCAAAATATGAAAGTATTCACTCGAGATTAAAATTTAACTATTTTCAATAAAAGTGATACTTAAGTCAAGAATTTAAAAAACTGTCTTGTGTATTAAAACAAGTAAACATTATTTTTCACTTTAAGAATCACTTTTCTTAATTCAATAAAATTGAAATGCTTAACTTTAGTAAACAAATTTCAAAATTGAAATTTTAAAATAGCTCCTTTGAATTCGACAACTTCTTAAAACAAGAAATTTTGTTTTTTACTTTAAGTACTCTTTTTGGAAGAATACCTATTTTTAATTATATTTAATAACACTAAGTTGCTTAACTTGATACCCCAAATGTCAAAATTTGAATTCTAAATGTCTCTCTCGAAATGAACCAGTTCTTAAAACAAGAAAACTGTTGTTTACCTTTGAGTAATGTGAATCTTTCAAGGAAGTACTAATAAAATTGAATCTAAGAATGCTTCTCTTATTGATCTATAAAACAGTTTTTCTTGAGTGAAATGATTTTATAATTGATTTAAGCATTTTTTACTTGTTACAAAGAAACTAATTTAAGATTATTTTTTACTGATCCGAAGTAAAAATTGTCTAACGTCTATAGGGAGAGGATAATTTTCTTAAAGTTAATAAATTTGCTTTAGAACAAGCCAATTTGCTTATTTTTAAGAATTCCTTTTTTTCCGGGTTCAAAATTCTTGGGTAATAAAGCGCCATTATTTTAAAGAATTGTTCCATCAGTCGGTTTGTGGCATAAACAACGCGAATCTACACAGTCGCCATAGTATTTTTGAGGAGTGCATCTTGGTGAATTTATTCACAAGACTTTGAGGCTTTAAAAATGGCTTCCACTCTTCAAGCGTGTGCAATGACTGATGTGGTCTCCAACGGCAATAGGAAATACAAAAACGGACGTTTTAAATAAAAAACAAAATATTCTCGTCTGTATCCTGAGGTGTAGGTAAAAGCTTTTTTTTTAACGACGCAAGAAATTATAGACGGTACGATGCCCGACAAATAAATTGAATAAGTGACTTTGACTTCGCAGTTTGACGGGAGACGCGGGATCTGACTTACAATTCGTCGCACTTTAATCAAGTTACATACACATGCATACATGAGTGCACACCGACGTGAGTTCGTCTGTATCCCAGAGGAGTAGGCAGAGACCAGGGCCTGCCACTTGCCACGATCCTGACAGATCACTTAGTCAAGTTAACATATAAAAAGAAAAATTGCTTTTGTGTTCATCACACAAACTCCCGACTGTGTGGGTTTTTGTTCAAGTTAACTATTGGGCATTAAAATAGCTTGATGGATAGATTGGAGCTTGTTAAGGGACCTAGTACATATTTGTTTGCCTTTTCTACTACACTCTATCTCACTTCCAAAAATTCTAGGCGGACTGGAAAAATCTTTGCAAACAAGAAAAACCCTGTTTCTGTACATGAGGTTTGCTTTCTGCAATATAACGTAAAAAAAAAACTAACAAAGCAATGTCTGTGTCTATTTTAACTGTACGAGTCCGACACATCTCTCCCTACTTTGTTTTCATCACATACCATCCTTTAGATAATAAATTGTAGGTTCCTTAACAAATTATGAATATGATTAATGAATTAGTAATATGTAACATAAATTAACATATCTATACTTATGTCTATAATCCTATATATCATGTTTATCCGCAAAAATTATGTACTCATATATGGGAATAATGCTTATAGCATTAAGTTTGTATTTTTTACTTATGTGCAATAACGTATTAATGTAACAATAATCCTACTTATCATACTGAACAACATGGGTTCTAAGAGTTTTCTTATTCCTTATTTAGTCCTAAGATAGAAGAAAAACTTTTGGTTTGGATTATTCTCTAACATCTGAAATTTTGTATAAGAATCGAATATCTTTCTGAAGCCAATTTGTAGAACAAAAGTTCAATATGATGTAAAGACACCCTTTAATTGATTTAACATTTACAAATGAAGACTGTGTATAAACAGTATTTTATTAAAATACTGCATCCTTTTGAGCAAACCTGAAAACCGTATCAATATTTAACCCATAGCCAATAAAAATGTTTGAAATTTTCATGTTATTTTTCATAATATTAATTGACTGACCCAGTCAGTTATAAGATTGAGAATTTTTAATGTTTCAGTGGTTCAATTATATCGACGGTTTTCAGCTTCTGTGGTATTTTAGTTGTAAACATATGATAAATTGTTAACTCACCAGAATACAAGACCCCCAGCCGATCCAGTCTAGACTTAACGTTGTGACGGAGACCATTGCGCTCCATCTTAGTCTCCATATTTTCAGGTGCCTTGTCAGTGCTGGAATCTGGAGAATGGAGATATTTATGAGTAGGAATAATTTTAGGCCTGCTGGAAATACAATTCCAACTCTGAACCTCAAATTATTATTTGTTAAGCTTAAAATAGCTTAGCTAATTTAAATAAAATGTTGTGGCTTTATGTTCAGTGAAATACCAAAATAAAGCGAAAATCAAGATTAGATGAAAATGATTCAATCATAGAAGAAAAATTTTACATTGAGTGTACATTATATGATCGTTGCAGCTCACATTATTTAGCACAAAAATATTCTTAACTGACATTCTATTTAGACATGTTCTATTCACCAATGTCAAGTCACCAATGTCAGGGCAGTTGAAGAAACTTTATTAACAAAGTTCTTGTTTAAGCACTTTATCTGAAGCACTTATTGCACTGATCTCCAGTTAGCTTTCTCTTTCTACATTCTTAGAAATACTATCTGCTAACGGGCTTATTCAAATACCCCAAATATTTCTCTACATTATACACAAGTCATTAGCAAATTACAAGCAAACATTTAGATGAACACCCAGGAACACAATGATGTCATTGAAAAGCTCCCAGAATTCAAATTAAGTGATAGTGAAGGATGATGGTAATTAGTCATACTAAGGAAATAACTTGAAAATACATAATGCATGAAGGACATATGTGACCGACAATACCATTTAGAAGCTAATACTACTGTTGTCAGCCTGTAGAAACAAATGAAGCTGTTGCATAAGTTTAATCTACCATTTGATACTAATAATAATAACTTCCACACAACACAATCAACCAGGCAAGGACATCACGAACTTGGAAATACACCCAGAATGAGGCCATTTGTACAATTCCAGTATGGCGACCTCCATTGGATCCTCATAGAACCCACAACCTCTATTTGTATGCTTTACCTGTACTTTTCAAAATTTAATTGATTTTTTTCTTGTTTGTGATCCTTAATAAAATATTATAACTCCAAAAGCACGAGTCAGTAACCAAGAATTTAATTTATTTTTAAATGTAAAGTGCTTTAATCTAAAATCATGGTTGTTTGAGATTCGACAGTGTTTCAGTGGGGGTGTGCTAAGTTAAAATTTGTGGTTTTCCACTGGTTTTGTTGCTGGAAAATTAGTGGTTTCCCTGGACAATTTATTGTGATTTACCCTACCTGGTTTAAATCTGGAGCAATATGATAGTAATAATCAGATACTTCATTAAAAAACTCACACCTGCATCCAAAGGTATCTTGATCAACACAACATTAAGAAACTTTCACTTCCTTAATTCATTTTTTCAGAACGATTTCATCAGTTAGATTAGCTTTTAACAATAGAGGCGCTTTTTACAAGAACGACCTTTGTCTCCGGAATAAATTTGTTGCTTTTTGGCCAAAACAATTGTCCTACAAGCAAACCTTGGTGGTTTTTTGTAAAATTGCCTAAACTTTTCCATGGAATAACTGTGGATATAGGAAGGTTTTGTGAAGAGTGATTAGTGAGCCTAATGCAGGTTGTTGAACAGTGTTTGCAAAAACTGAAAAATATATTCTTTAAAATTGGACATTGGCTGTTCTTGTAAAAAGCGCCTCAATAGGTACCTAATTATCAGTTGAATTTTCACCTCTTGGCACCTGCTTATGCTTAGGACAGAAAGTAATCTGGTCATTATGATACACAATTAATATAATTAAACAAAATTCTATTTCTCAGAAAGTTTTCATTCACCGTTAGTGAGTGGTATTGCTACTATAACTTCACAAATGTACATAACTTAGAAAACAAAGTCATAGGTACACGCACTGGGAATCGAACCTGGGTCTCTTGCTTCCGAGTCCAATGTTCTACCCACTGGGCAACCACCGCTTGCTATTCACCACACGGCTATTCACATACCTCAGAGCTTTAAATCGCCAATCCGAGAGATAAAGAGAGATCTACATTACTTTGTAGGTGAGTGGTGGTAATGCAGCGGTAGAATGCCAGCCTCATATTTGAAGGCCATGGGTTTGAATCCTAGCATGTACCAATGACTTTATATGCCCAGTTACATACCTACGTTTATGAAGTTGTAGTGGCAATAACACTTGCTAACTGAGCAGGAAAACATCATGAGGAAACCCTAGTGTCTGAGGTATGTACATGCTTGCTACGTACAATGGCCCAACTATGAGGCTAAGTGGGGAAATCATAGGTCTAACTAGAACTACAACTGTGGTAGGTAGTAACATCAGTTACCTTGAGTGGCAAGCTTGGGAGACTGAGTCAATATCTTGGGAGACCTGGTCACTTTCTTCGGCGACAGAATCTCCTTTTTAGGGGACTGCAAAGAGTCCCTGGTAGGTTTCGAGTCTCTGCTGCCTCTAGACTCTCTGTTGGGTCTCCCCGGTGATTTCACCGGTGTATCAGCGTTTACAACAGCGTTTTCTGTCAAAGGTTTACGTTTTGGTACTTTCTGGCCAGAACTAGCCAGCTTTTGGTCAATTTTCTCCTGCCTGGCACGTGCTCGCTCTAACATTCGCTGAAATACCATAGAAAAACAGATTTAAGTTGACGTATATTTAATTAAAGCCGTTAAAATATCGGTTGGATCGAAACCTACCTGAGTGAATGGGTCCATGGTGAAAACTTGTAGGATTTTGGTTGTTAAAACACTAATTACACTTTCACCATAATTATACAGATTCTCTAGTAAAATGGGGCACAAATTCTGTGAAAAATGCGTAGATTTTATATAAATTCTGGCATAAAAACAACTTCACAAGTTTGACATTGACAACAAACCGAAATTTTTGAATTTAGTATTTTTATTGTGCGGCAGGCGTCGCTAGGGTCGACGACGGCTGCGTTCCAAATCCGTTCCGTACGTATGTAGTATATTATTCTCTACTTAGTCTGTGGTTCCGTAAAACAAAGAGGAACTTCAATCAAATACCTAGCTCGGTATTTATAAGGTATACAATACATATTTTGTATAGGTATATTATAATGCACAAATACTTAAAAAAAAAGCTTTACAGTCGATTCTGCCGAATAATCTACAATGGACAAAAACGTTGAAAAACCTTACGCCGTATCAGTAGCACCAACTTTGCTACACACAGAGCGGGAATATTTGATCGGTTGGACCATGGACTGTATTGTATTGAGTTGAGTTGAGGGTCCAATTCAACTCAATGGACCTAAGGTAAAACAATCTACGAATTAGTGATGTGAACCGATTACAATTTTCGGCACCTGTATTTTCCAATTACTTTTACGAAAAAAACGGTTTTTAGAGACATTTAGATTTTGTTGTGAGTATAAAAAAAATCCTTATGATATTTATAAAAAATTAAAGTCAAAATCAAAGTCAAAAATTTTATTCACTATAAAAACAAAATGTTTACTTAATGAACGTCAAAGCTGTTAGTTTCACACACAATAGATTATGCGGAGAAGAAGCTAACAGAGAAACTCCACATTTATTCCTTTCAAGACAGGTCTGTCATTATGAAATTGTTGACTGGTAGAAAATGCTTATGGCATTAAGTCCACCGCATTGTACGATTTTTTTAAAGTGTATTGCACTTAAAAACAGTTACGTAATGACGGCATTGAGAGGCTTAATCGTGATAATGGTAGAGTCTCGATGAAGTTGATTTGAATTCAGTTCATGACCTAAGTTCTCCTACGCGTAAACAGGGACTCGATTCTCAAATGTCATTGACATAAAGACTTCAATACTTTCAAAACTATGTTGGTCTTGTAATCCTTAAGTTATGTGTCCAGTTATCCTTCGAAAAGCACACTAGATACCTAATACTTGCTGCATTGTGCGGTAATCTTTAGAATAGTCTTAACATGTTGCTACGTTATTATTTTAGAGGTATAATTTCAACTGAAACAGAAAACCACCAGTTTGCATACAAATTCCTAGTCTCTGAGCAAAATATGATGTTGGTAGAAAACATAAAATTTTGACCTAGCAACACTCTTTTTCTACAATCTGTTTGTCACACATTACTAGTGCACAAGAAATACAATAGTAGATTGTTAACCGAGGGCTGAAAGGCACCCATTCCTGACGAGATGTTTTGGCGCTCGAACGAAGTGAGAGCGCCAATAGTTCGAGGCAGAAATGGGTGCTATCACCCGAGTAAAACACTCTACTTTTCATTACGAATACGAGGAAAGTGAACACAAGCCAGTTAAAATCAAAAAATATAAAACTTAAGGAAATCACGCCGAAACAGACGGTGGTCTAGCTCGCGGCGAGATAGCTCGCATAGAGTAACCTATATAATGTGATAGCTCGCGCGCCAACTTACATCACAAGTGCTAGCCGTACATCACAATTCGCAAGATGGCGCGCGACCGCGAAAGACGGCCATTTTGAATTATTCTTAATTTATTTCGCAAATCACATCTCGCCTTGAAAGTGACTAATAAATACATAAAGTACATTATATTAATTATAAACATCAAAAAGAATTTAAATGTCAACAAAACTAATAAATGAAGAATTAATCGTTTTATGGCTGTATAGGTTACTACCATTGCGTTGTTCAATATAAACTACGATTCATATATATATTTTTTAATACTTTTCTGCTTTAGAGCAGGCATGCACCACTTTCAGCAAGGTACCTGGATGAACAATGACCCCCTTTCAGAGTATGAGTAATGAAAACGTTAATTGCCCTAGAAAGCCTCTTTCAATACAAACAATGATGTTTTCAGATTTAGGCAATACAGATAAGGCCGAAGTTACAAAAATGTTAAAATGGCTACTCTGTATTTTACCACATGTTTATAAAACCTTATTATTACCAACTGATATTTATTTATCGGCATATCATTGGCGTAGAGAGGGGGTGATTAGGGTGGGCCTTGCCCACCTCTGAATGGTCCAGACCCTCCCCAGGTTACTGCATGTATTTGATTCGATGTGGCAAGCTATGCCCCCTCTCCCTAAATGACCCTAGATATGCCAACGTCGGGCATACCTGCCTACTTCCACATCTACCAACGACCTACTCAGGCGAGATAAGTGGATCACATGAGTCAATCAACGGAAACCTGACTCGACCGGCCAGAAAGTCTCGTTAATAGTCAGCCAGTCTGCTATCGACTCTTGCGCCGTGTCGTCGCGGAATCTTCGTGAGAAGTGTGTCCTTTATTCTTATTCGCGATGGGTAAGTCGGTGTGTAGCCATTTATTCGCATACTACTAGCATAGCGGCCTACATTATGTCCTTCTGCAAAGCTATCAGGGATTCTGGGCCGGAGGTCAAAGTGTCTACTAGACCAATTAATTTGAGCTTAAGCGTAGGGCACATAAGAAAAGACGCAGCGTCCTTTCAATTCACTTTCACACAAAAAATATTAAAGCGAAGGGGCATAGCCCACTCAGATAAGACGGGGCGAGGACGGACGCGAAATCTATGCGACTTTTCCCAGCCCTCGTTCCACGTCCTTCTTGTGCCCCACGCCTTAGTACTAGAAAAGGAAAGGGTAGAAAACGGTGGGCCTTTAAGGGTGGACCATTCGAGGTGCACCCGACTCCCCCGCTATCTACGCCAGGGTTTCTCAAACTTATGGCTTCACGTACCCCTGTTGAAGTTTCTAAATGACAGCGAACCACTAACCCCCCCACAATGCGTAAGTAACTGTTGCCAACTCTTGTTTTAGTATAGTAGTAGATGAACTATAAAAATTGGTAGAAATTAGAAGATTTGAAAAACGAAAATCGGTCTATCCTATAAATATCCTATATAGTTCAGAAGATTTGTAAGAATTTGTACGAAAAATCCCTTTGTCAAAATCCATTACGTAAATCTTGTCCCGAACCCCCTACCGTCGAATGGCGAACCCCTAGGGGTTCGCGTACCCCACTTTGAGGAACTCTGATCTACGCCAATGTTGTCCTGCCTGCCCCCATATTACGCGCACCAAATCCTGAACGATTCCAATCGTCCAACTGTCAAATTCCATACAAATGGCTCAATCGTCATGATTTCGACAGGATTTGGGGCCCTGATGGGCTCACTGAAACATTCGTTCTCAATTTTCGGTTGGTCTATACCTACCCATACCCACTATTAGACGTTTTAGGGGAAAGTGAGAGAAGGGGAAGAGAAAATGAGTTGTTAATTTTTAGGGTTCCGTATGGAGGAGGCCTACGTCCAGCAGTGGACTTCTTGTGGCTCGATGATGATCAAAAGGGTGCCAAACGGGACCCTATTACCTACTATGACTTCACTGGCCGTCTGTCTGTCTGTCACCAGGCTGTATCTCATGAACCGTGATAGCTAGACAGTTGAAATTTTCACGGATGATGTATTTCTATTGCCGCTATAACAAAAAATACTAAAAACAGAACAAATATTTAAGGGGGCTCCCATACAACAAATTTATTTTTTGCCGTTTTTTGCTCAATATAGACGCTTGAAATATTCACAGAATATTTAGTTCTATGTTCGCTTTCAAAAATAAATAATGATATTAAAATAAAATAAATATTTAACGACTCCCATACAAAAAACGTGATATTTTGCCGTTTTTTCTCGATTGCTTCGGTCGGATGTCGCTGCCTGTACGTAATACAGAGAATTTTGTAAAGAGGCTCGAAATTTCACTGATGCCTGCACTTGCCCATTAGCTCAGTTGGGAGAGCGCTGGCACGGTTAGCCAGAGGTTGCGGGTTCAAGTCCCGGCATGGGTAGAATTTTTAGCCTCTAAATAGGTTTTTAAAATTGTCCTCAGCACGGGTTAGTGCAACAAAAAGTGGTGAAAGTTCATCCCTCGATAATGAAATATAAAAAATAAGTCGAGTTCAGTCGGGATCAGAAATAAGTTGGAATTATCTCACGCAATTGACTAATAATTTTTTTATTTCATGCCTAAGGACATATTTAGGTAATGACATGGTTGTCTTTACAAAATCGCAGGTAAATATCTATATGTGTAATCAGTGATTCCGTAATTGGTAGTCGATGCGCGTCGTAAATCTTTGTGTGCGAAAACATAACAGTGTGTTAGGTAAGAGTAGGGCCCGTACACAATACTGCGATGCGACGTGGCATCGTTAAAATCTGCAAGCTCGCGCGACGCATCGCAAGAACTTGCGAATTGATTTGCATCGCGGCGTTCATAATATATAATAAGTAGTATCTAATAAATGGAAACCCAAAATCTTCTCTTTTCTTTTTCCTTTTTAGTAACAATAAAAGTGAGCACTTCTTTTTACGACCCATGTCACGACCTAGTTTACAAAATACGTTCAGTACAATTGACGGTCATCGAAGGAATGGTCACCCATGGGTCACCCGAATCGTGGACATCCCTTGCCGCATGAAATCGCGTTTTCTGCGTTGCTAATTCGCATCGCGCCGATTCGCAGTGTTGTGTACGGAGCCTCAGGCAGGGACGCCAAACAAAACAAAAATCAAACAGAAGTTCAAGTTATTTTTTGTACAAAAATTCGTTTTCGATGCGTGAAACATTTTGGTTACTGGGGGTAGCGAAATAAAAATAATGGTTGGCAAAACATGAATCACAAAATAATACGTCTTGAAAACGTTTTGTTTTGTTTGTTTATGTTATGTTTCATGACGAACACGCGCTTAGCCTCATATTGTGGAACTAAATTCAACTACACAATGTAGTTAGAATTATCATAATAAACTATGAATTGTAGTTTTATGAAACGCGGCCCCTGGGCTGCCGAGATGCCGCTCAATAAAGCTCTATATTCGCAGAAAGTCTACTGTTTAGTTAGCATAGTTAGTACGTCGGGAGCCGCACGTTTTAAATGTCAAAAGTTGCGCCTCAGTGGTCAAGGAGAACCACCACAAATGTACCTACCTAGGTAAGATTATGAGGTGATTCATTACTTTATGCATTATCGTACGACACAATAATGGTAAAGAAGTAGAGTTGAATTATAAAGGAATTTTCCTTTACGGGAGGCTGATAGGCTGACCGGGATTTTCCGCGGAATACGATGATAATGACCTTCATTGATTGATTTTACAAGGAAATTTTTTAGTGTCTTTTTAATAACGTGGTTATTTTCATTTCACTTATTTTTATTACACTCCAAGGCCGACTTGCACCACTTCTAAATGTCACTTAAGTCGTCATTTAAATCGACTTTTGTATGGAGAATTTTAGTTAAATGCTGTTTATGCCACATATAGGAAAGTGGCGCAAGTCGGCCTAAATGGGTCTAACCGCGATTATTTGTTAGGTAAAATTTAATTACCTTAATTTATTACGTCCAAAGTAGTTCTTTTCCACTACTCTTGAATTGAGTAGTTAGTGGGAGGCAGAAATTATCGGAGGGAAATTGTTTTATAATACTTACCTACCACAGAAGTCACCAAAAAAGAGAAATGCTCAGAAAAAATTAAAATAGGTACTAAACATGTTTTTGTCGGCGTTTTACTGGTCTCACAAAATGCGAACAGATCAAGTTAATAATAATAATAACTTCTACACCATACAATCACTTGACCTGGTCCCAAACTAGGATACCTTGTGCTATGATAACAAACATTAAAATACACCCAGACTGAGGCCATTTGTACAAATAAATGTACGGCGGCCCACAGTGGGAATCGAACCCACGACCTCAGTTTTGGTAGCTAAGCGCCTTAACGGCTGTACCAGCGAGGCAGTCAGTCAGTAATAATAAAAAACCTAATAGATTTTCTAAACACTTAACAGAATTAGAAAAAAACCGGCCAAGTGCGTGTCGGGCCACGCGCAGTGTAGGGTTCCGTAGAAGATAACTCAAATGTTGATAACTGACACGCGTCAGTAACTGTGCATTGTTTGAGGTACTTAACCATGTAGATTCAAATATCGTGTGACCGGGAGGGAAAAATGATGACGTACCTAATTTTTTTAAAAGACCTATCTGATTTTTCTTCCTCAGGTTCTATCACGATTCTGTTGTCCATCTTCGCAGTGTCCATCTTGATTTCTGGATCTGAAGCCGGTAAGTTGTGCCGATTGCCATTAGGTAGGTAACAACATCCCGGGGAGGGTCGGGGAGTTCTATTAGGTAGGTAACAACTCTCCGGTCCTCCCATAAATCGTTAAAATGTAGGATTCGAAGCCGCGCCTCTAGCGTCAGATAGCATGCCGTGTCAGTGTTCTTACCAACTAAATAAACTTCTCCGTCCATGGCCAGCTCGCACCATCCCGCCAAGGACTCCACTACGTTACCGCGAAGTACGGTACAGCGAAGTACGGTACAGCGAAGTAAGTTACAGCGAAGTAAGTTACAGCGAAGTAAGTTACAGCGAATGTTCTCTGCAGCGGATTACGTTACAGCGAATGTACGTTACAGCGAATGTACGTTGCAGCGAAAGCAATGGTTAAGATGTAAGGTTTACGAGAAACAGTTAATGAATTAGGGTTAGGGTATAGTCTTAAATTTTTTTTATCAACATTCAGACCGTTTTGTAGCGTGTTTGCGTGTAATGTACGTATGTATGTATGTATGTATCAGTATATGTATGTGTGTACGTATGAGTATATATATGTATGTATATATGAGTCCCCATAATGAAATATTTTGAAAAACACGTCTGCACGGTAGCGATAAACAATGATTGTGATAGAAAACAGTAAACGGAATCATGTATCAACATTTTGTTCATCTATATTAGATTAGTTAGATTAATACTCTTAGTTTGATAATTTTATTATTAGTCTAAGAGTATTGAATAATTATTTTATTCATCTAGATTAGATTAGATTAACACCATACATTATAAAAATACATCAAAATCTTAAATACCTAAGTTACGTAGTATACAAGTGGCGAGCTTATTTCTAAAAGCTATCTCTTCCAGGCAACCTTAGATTGGATAGGACTGAAAGATGAAGAGAGTAGTTAGGTGTACATAAATTATATAAGGATATAGGTTCATAGACAAAATGACTTACATCTACTCACAAATCCATCTCATCGTATCCCATCATACTAATCATTGCAACCAATAACGTGTATCATCGTGTATTAACCATAGCTTTCGCTTTCGTTATTTTTACATGAAATGTTTTTTGCATTTGACATGTCATTTCTCAAAATTGACCAAGTTGTTTGGCCTCTGCGTACATACGTACACTCATACATATACTCGTATGAGTGCATAAATACATACATACGTACGTACATACATGCATACATACATTACAGACTTAAGCGCAAAAAAAATACCGTCTGAATGTTGATAATTTTTTTTAAGATTACCCTAATTAATTAACTAAAGGTTAAAGGTCATCTTTTAGTTTCTCGTAAAGATCCATTGCTTTCGCTGCAACGTAGGTAAATTCCTGTAACGTAATTCACTGCAGAGAACATTCGCTGTAACCTGTAACGTACTTCGCAGCTATGAACTTTCGCTGTTACGTACGTTGCTGTACCGTACCTACCTAATACTTTGCGGTAACGTAGTAGAGTCCCCGCCAAGATGTGTAAAATTCCGTAGTGATTGCCATTGCAAACGTCAGACAGAATTTGGTGCGCAATTCTAGAAAACTGAACAATATTATTTGGGTTGGTACATAACTAACTCAAGATATTTGTCCTATAAATGGTAATGACGTCACATTATCAAATTGATCACCTGCCAAAGCAAACACATTAACAAACCTCATTGTTCACTAACCAAACGATAAAAACCGAATTATCGTTGGCATCATCGATCAAATATGGGCGATAGATTTGTCTTAGGGTGGGCTATGGAAACTGTAAGTATATCTTACATTGTAGGTTTCTCAAAAAGAATCTTCAGTACCGATTGCTATTGAAAACTAGCAATGAATGATACGCCCGCGAACTCTCGGGCGAGCGTCTAGAGCCGCTCTAAAACATGAAAATTACCTATAGGGGCCTATTTCATAGGCGGCCCCCTCAAGTATTACCTACGTCAGCAGATTTATTATAAGTATTTACCCCTCCACAACCCCTCTCGTCAGCAAAAGTAAGCAAAGGTCTTTTGGGACAGAATTTGAGAAGCGATGGAAACGCGCTGCGGCTCTAAAAGAAAATGACATGTGTTTTAATTCCAATGGACATTGTCCTAAAAAAAAATATGTTCTGTTTTTATATATTTTTATGCATAGAAAAAGACTCCTAATCTGTGCAAACGTAAAAGATATATTACATTTGGTTTTTTACGATTTACGGAATAGCGAGAAGTCTATACCTATCTTGGCGTTTTTTGTTCAAAAATATCCTTTCGGGGCACTTGGTCCATATTCTCAAAATGACAAGTTCTCTAGTTTGAATGGAGATTTCCGCACTTAGCCTCATAGTTGGGCCATTGTACGTAGCAAGTGCGGAGGTATGTAAATACCTCAGACGCTAGGGTTTCCTCACGATGTTTTCCTTCACCGTTAGCGAGTGGTATTGAAATCAGAAATCAATAATTTATTTCAACGTAAAGAATTTACATTCCGTTTGCTGAATGTCAATGCACCACGTCACTATGGTAGCCGCTGTCTTCGGGCCGTATTTGTAGTGGAGAAAAAGGCAGCGGGAAAAAAAAACTCCACTCTGACCATCTTTTCTCAAATCATCTTAAACTTATACATCAAAGCCTATATGATATGATTCCGTGATAGCCACCAATAACTTTAAAAGCCAAAATAACACTTCTTACAAAAGTAGGAAAAACATTAATGCTGCGGCCAGACACACGAACAGCACCCGTTCACGAGCATAACGCAGAGGTCAGCCATCACCAGTCTCAACCATTTTAGAGGGAGATAGGTGACCCGGCCACCACGCCACCATTCGAATGATCTTTAGCAAACCTGCAGATTGAGTTCTTGTCAGCTATAAAATGTGTGCTATACTTAGTTATTAATGTGCAATCACGTCGTCAGTACACGTTTTTAAAACTAAATAAATTATAATATTAATAATTAAATAACAATGAAATGGCAGTGGAATTGGCTTACTACATTCTATAATAGGCTTTTTTACATAGTGATTTTTTAATGAATGTTTTAAATTTATTTTCAGACAAGGATAGAACATGTTCTGGAATTCTGTTGTAAAAACGAACGCAATAGCCTACGAACGATGTATTTACCTTGGCTAAACGAAATTTAGAATAAGCAAGCTTATTTCTATTTCTAGTGTTTACGTTATGGACGTCCCTATTTAATTTGAACATTGTTATATTTTTACGGACATACACTATTATAACATTGCTACTATAACTTCACAAATGTACGTAACTTAGAAAACAAAGTCATTGGTACATGCCGGGATTCGAACCCACGAGCTCCCGAATGAGAAGCCGGCGTTCTACGGCTCCGCTACCACAGCTCTATCAAAATGACAAATTAACCCTACTTTTATTCACGTGTGAAACCAACGTCAGAAAGTCGAACTAGTTACACACTTATTCGAAAAAATACAAGAAATCAGTTAATATTATATTTACTGAGCTATATCTATAAAATTAAGTTATAATTTGTAACAATTGTCAAAATTTTCTACAAATGGCCTCAGTCTTGGTGTATTTTCATATTTGTAATGTCCTTGCCTGGTTACCATAGCACAGGGTATCCTAGTTTGGGACCAGGTCAACCGATTCTATTGTGTGGAAGTTGTTATTATTTAGGACCTCATTGATCCCAAGATCATTCAGGAGATCCTTATTGACGTGAAACCTCCTCAGCCGGGAGCTGTCCGCTGCCTTCCAAGTCCGCGTCATGCAGCCCCAAGTGCGTGCAAACCTACGACTGCAGTCACGGCAAGATGTGCTGCCCTAACAACTGCAACGCCAAGTCCTGCATGGAACCTTCCTCCGGCGGGGGTAGCGGCGGCCAGGACAAATATTCACAATGTGAGTTAGCTTAAGCTTCGGTCATACACATCGACTAGGTAATCGAGAGAAAGAAAGAAAGAAGACATTTATTTCAATTGTCACAGAAACACACAGTATAAACACGAAGGTACTCAAACAGAATACACGAACGTCAAAAAAACAAACAATAGGGGGCTATTATGTAACTTAAAAATAAATAAATAAATAAATAAACTTGCCACTGGGTGGAATGTCTATACACTCCGAAGTGTCAATGACGCAAATGATTATTCTATTATCATTCTGTTTCTTTGGATCGATCACCGATGTCACTCGTTAGTGTCTAAACACCTAGTAGGTACCTATGGCGAGATTACGCGGCGTAAGTTCGGCGTGATTACGCCCCTGCAATTCTCCTTGAACACATTTCCCGAAATTACGTCGCGTGTTATTGTACAGACGAACCTCGGTCTGGTGGAGGTTTGTTAACTAAGCATTCAATGCATTTTGTATGGGAAGCGACACAAATAAATTTCTGCGTTTGATTCCTCTTGGTTATTGAGAATTTTTCGTTACATCAGACATTGGCAGGCAAAGTTGCTACTGCAGGATGCAAGCAATCAAGAGGCCTATGATTTACATTACAGTATCCGGTGCGCTAGTAATAGGATCTCGGCGTAACTAGATTACACAGGTAAATATTCGTACCACCAACTTACTTAAATAAACCTAACCTAAAATATCGTCCTATTAAGGGGAAATAAAGTTTGTTTGGCACCACATGGAGACCAAAGAAAGGAAAGAGGGCAAAGTATAGTGTTTAGCTGATCGCAGCTAAATGGCGTGTTTGCATCTTTCTAGACCCAAGAAACGGGACGATCTGCTACAGGGGAAGGAGGATACTAAGTACCTTCAGGAACTACTGTAGGAGACAGGGCCTAGCGAGGCTGGCACGTCGAAAGAGGAAGGTCTTCTGACAGTCCAGTTGGTGTACGAACTGGAGCGCGGAAAATGTTAAAACACTTCTCTTGCACGATGTAAGTCTCATACTAAAATCGGGTGTGGTCGGTATTCGTAAACAGTTTTTGGTTAAATAATGTTGCGTATCCGACGGGCAGGCTTCTTTTTTTTGAGACAAAAAGTTTGAGATGATTTTGTATGATTTTATCACTTAGGGCCGGATTTAGGGGAGGGCATCCGGGGCTACAGCCCCGGGGCCTCAACAAAAGAGGGGCCCCCACAAGAGAGACTTCTGAAAAAAAATCCAACGAGTAAACAGTAGTAAACAACGTTTCCTTTGTTATTTTTTTTTCGCTATTCTACCTCTACCTTATAGTACTTTGTAAAAACATGATTATATTGTTCGTAAATACTTAGAAAAAAACTATTTATCTATTACATATTTGTTTCACTTCAATCAGGCAATCAGTAAAATATCAAATAACCCGATAAGCACTTGCAATTTATACCCCATTTTGAGCGAGTATCCCAATGGCTCAGTGGGATACTCTTTTGTGGGATACACTTTTTTTTCTCCGTAATATTATAAATACTACTTGTACCCGCAACTTTTTTTGCATTGGGCTAGAACATGAAGTACCCGTACCCCTTCACCCAGGTCATGATCTATCTCCGTTCTATATTTCATAACTTGAGACCATCCCTTGAACACACGCTATTAAATTCAGTATCATTTTACACCTCCTGTCTCCCGTCCGCTCAATACCATTTCAGGTGGAATAGAATGCTCGCAACGTAGGACGTCCACCAATTCATTGAACCTACGGTCTAATGCAGATTGCTGGTAGCGGCTGGATGAAGATGGCCGTGAACAAAAAAATAAATACATACATATAAACTCATGCCTGTATCCCAGAGGGGTAGGCAGAGACCAGGGACTTCCACTTGCTACGATCCTGACTGATCACTTTTGCTTCCTCAACATTCATTAGTCGTTGCATGCACGCACGCCGGTTTCGGGTACTTTTTATCTTAACCTTTGCTAATACATCCCCTATTTGGTTGAAGTCTGTCCATCTGGGTCATCCCTTGCCGGCCCTTCCACCCACGTGGACTGAAAGAGGATGTAGTGACTAGAATTGAGAAAGGAATTACCACTACTAAAGTAGAAACTATTTTAAATACTGTCCCGCACCGTGTAGGTGCGCTGCACAAAACTGCAACAAAAAATATTTTTACTTGTCCCAACATTTTATTACGTTTCGGAACGTTGTGATCGGTAGTTATTTTTTTATATGTTGTCTGCATTGCATTTTTACTTCTGAAACTTGCAAAAAAGTTTACGTTAAATGAGGCTGTATGTTCGAAGATCTTTGCCTAACCTTCAATAAAAATATTGGCGTTTAAAAAAACCAGAAGTTAATTCTAAACAATAAATTTCATAGTTAATTCTGTTCGTTTATCACCTTTAAATATGTGCTATACTAATTTTAATTATATTGCATTAGCAGTTTGTTTTTATATATTGGCTATTTTTCTGTCCTGATTTTGATGATTCCTCCTTTTTTTGATTCTTTGACTTCCCTCGGTGTCTCTTTTCCTTCGTCTGCATTCTGCCTTTTATATAATTTTGATGTACATATTTATGAATGTATTGCTACGTATTTAATAAAATTATATAAAAATTTAGTTTTATTTTATTATACATATTTTAATTTTTGTATAACTTTATGTTACTTGTAACGTTATTATTACCTGATTTTAAAATACCTTTTTCCAAACTCCGTTTCATTCCTCCTTTTGTAAAATCTGTTCCGGTTCCCTACCTTTAATCTTAGTCCCCGATAACTTGACACTGGCGTAGCCACAAATCGTGCGAAGCCACAACCAAAAAAAAAAACAATAGATATTTCCGACGGGTAGTGCTTGCAATGTATGAAGATATTTTGATGATTTTCTTACCCCTCATGTTACACAGGAATCTGAGCAGTAATCATGCTAAGTTTTATTCAATTTCGTTCTGCTTTTTGCGTGATGCGCGTATAAAGAAATAGAGTGAGACAGACATATGTAATCAGATAGACAAAATTTACAGATTTATTATATGTATAGGCAAATGAATTGCAATAGGTTCATCCAATTAGTGTTTTTAATTTTTTGAGAATGTATTTGGTTTTGATGGTGTCTAATTGTACTGGAGAGCGCTCATTTTCAAAAATGAAAATCATAAAAAATTTACTGCAAACCACGATGTAATAAAACCGTCTATCAAAGCTATCGCTCATAAGCATTCAAAGTGATTTACTTCGGGAACTGGATTTCACCGAAATCATCAACGATTTTTCACCGAAAAAGTGATAGGTTCCGTTAGTTAATTTTTAAATTTGATTTAAACTGAAATCAAACACACATACATATTAGATAATTCTCGTTTTCGATTATATTTATGAGTGTTTGTTAAATGCTAAAATGAATCTACTTGGTTTCACAATAAATTATTTATTGACAAAGTCGACTGAAAAAATAGTTTGTTTATACCTATTATTTTTAGTTGCATTAACCCGTGCTGAAGAAATAGATTTTTAAAATAGTTTGTTTTATTTGGGTAATAATTTGGGGGGGCCTCCACTTCTTTGTTGCCCAAGGCCTCCGGACTTCTAAATCCGGCCCTGTCATCATTGATCCCAAAATCACTTGCGAATTTTTTTTTTGATTCATTGATCTTGCAAAGACAGCCCGTCAGTGCGAGTCTTTGAAATTCAAGAGAATTGAAGAGTCAGACTTCACAACAGTTTCTGGCACTTTGGCGTTAATATAATCTACGCAGTTCCAGGCAGTTCCCGGCAACTACTGTAGGTAACTCTGATTGAATATCAATCAAGGAAAAATAAAGTGTGCCTTTTCTTATTTCAGCGGGCGGCGCAGGAACGTACTGTAACAACGTAAAATGCAACTCCTTCGAAGTGTGCAAGATGGATCCGGCTACAAAACGAATGAAGTGCCAACGTGCCTAAGATTAAGAAAGTTTATCGTATGTGGGTAGAAAAGCTACCTTTGTCATTTTGGACTAAAGGTAATGTCCACATATTAAATAAACTCAGCCGTAATAATCCGTACGTTTTTTTATAATATCAGAACTATACAAATAAAAGATTTTTTTAATTGCCGCATGTGACATTTTAATGAGTTTCCTAATTAATTTAACGTCGAGTTGGTAGCTATCTAATTAACAAAATGGCTGCTATTAAATACTGTGTAAAATAAGAAGATACTTACATTAAAGTACTTACAGGGTGTTGTAGAAAGGCCCCGTAGAACTCTTGTCATCAAACTCAACATCTTTTTACTGTAGGATTTTTTTTTTTTCGGAATCACGAAAAAAATGTCAGCTGTTCAATAGCAAAATGTTTATATATTATTATTTTGTTCGCGCTAACAAGAGGAGAGAGGGGCGAGGGGTTGAGGGCGCGTAGGTTCCACTGTCCTCCATAGAGTATATATTTTATATCTGTGACGGCCTGTTAGTTCCGCCATCTTGTTTGAAGTTAAGCAAATCGACACAGATTTCTTGCACACCGCCTCCTATTTCTTGCAATGTGCATCGAATTATCATAGTAAAACATGAAATTATTGTAGTTCTATAAAATGGAGCATTGGGGAAATCAATGGCTTAAAAGATCTTGACGTTCAAAGTCACACTTTTTAATTACATTTTTATGGTAAGTATACATACAACACATTTATTACCAAATAACCTTTCTCTTAGAAAACTAATTTTAAATTTTAATGCGTATTGTATTCAAAACATCGGGCTGACGCTCCTAGCCACAAAACGCTAAAAGATACGCGTACGTTTTTGAAATTCAATAACCCAATTCTTTATTCATTGCCCAACAAAATTTTACAGATAAAGTAGGTAGTTTGTTATGATGTTCAGTATGCGTAGCTTTCGAGTGGGGCGTTAGTTCACCCTGTATATAGCCAGTAATGAATTCACTCAAACTTATTGAAAATAAACTTATTGCCAACAGTGTTTTTTAGTGTAATTTTTTCCTTATCTCCACTATCTCATGTTTTGTCCAAAGTACAATGGTATAGAATGCTATAGTATTGGGTATTCATTAGATCCATTAGATTAGAGTCGAGCCAAAAATTCTCCGAATCGCACGGGATTTATTGTTCCCTAAACGTTTCAGCTCAGAGCTCATTGTCCAGTAGGGACGGAATGGAAGTTTTTGCGATTAGACTCGACGAGGCTTGTGGGCGCCAGCCTTTAGAGGTTTCTTTACATCGGCTGAAGGCATATTTTTCTTTGTCAGCGTTGTTTTCTTTGTGTAGTCGATACTCTTATTGCCAAGCAGCCAGTAACTCTCGAGCGCCTTTTGTAGCGAGACGCGTTAATAGAAAAGAAAAAGCAAAGACGATTCAAACAAACTTCTTTGTAACGCAATATTGATTGAGTAATAGAGGATCTTCTGTACGTATTTGTGATAATAACCTTCTAAACAATAATAATAAACATATTTAAAAACCCACTTAAATATAGATTCCTCAGAACCTGTTGTAAAATGGCGGTTAAAGGCGAATAATAATACTATCCATTCTTTTCAACGGAGAAAGTTATGCATGAAAATTTCATATTTCGGATTGATTTAATGAAGTTCCTAGATATACGGTTTATTTATTCAAAAGCTGCAACTACCTACTTATCTACGTTCCGCTGATATTGCTTTCACTTATAATTGAAGGGAAATGTTCCAGCTGCACATTTTACATTACTCAAAGGAAATCCCCTCGGAAAACATAAATTGCAGTAGTTACGTAGGTACCTACCTGCTGTATGTAAGTATGTAGATTGCATGTTGTCCAACAAAATAACACTAATAACACCAACTTTAATTTTTTTCTTAGGAATAGGTGATTTCACAAAAAAAATAAAAATGTCTGTATCGTGCGTCAAAAATAGTTTCCCGCGCAATCGTGACAGTTTACGTCTTAATTTTTAACATGATAAGTGAGGCCACGGAAGTGTCTCCAAAAAGGCCTGCTATGTGGGAGAGGCTAGGCTGTGCGCGCGGATTCTGTGCTAGGTTTTATCGACGAAGAGTTAGGAGAAGAGTGACTCCAGAAGATAGCTTGGTCGCCAACGGGATGTCTGGCAAGTACGTGATAGTTTTTAAGTTTGGCAGCATTCATCGACATCGGCTGGTTGCCATTTCAACGAGAAATAGTATTGCAATTTAAAATTTTCATTGATTTCTTCAAGCCAACTGATGGTTTTTTACGTGCTTTACGTACAACCTTTACGTACGTGCACTCCAGTCAGTTAAAATGTATCTTAAAGCTTGTTTAGCTGCCGTCTATAGTTACTTGACGCTAGGTATATTTTGAACGTTTAGATAAAGTAGAGTTTCCTAAGCAGATTGACAACGTGTTGTTGAAGTATAACTTAAAATAAAAAATAAAAACCCTTACTTCACAGTATCAGTGATGAAACGAATGCTTCAAATTCATATATTATTTTAATTTTTCATAAAATCTTTAAACTTTATACGTACATTTTTATAATATTTTTTTTTATTAAATATAACGCTCATTGTAAATTAATAGGTACTGTTGCGTCACAACAATAACAAGTTGTAGATATTTGGATGACTGTCAAAACTGATTTGGATGATATGATAGAATACAGATCCAGAAGTGATACGTATATAGATACGCCCCGCTTTAAAGCAAAGGAAGGCCTTCACTAAGCGAGAGAGATTACGCGTGCCCACGGCGGATTGGGGATTTCAAGCGGTGAGGTATGTGAACAGGCGCCTGAGTGAGTTTCCTCACGGCGTTTTACTTTATCATTAGCTATTTTGCTACTACGAATTCACATGTGTACGTAACTTGGAAAACAAAATCAGTGGTACATACGGACACGCCGGAGTTCGAACCCACGATTTTTGAAGCAAGCGTTCTACTGACCGCACGGATTAGGACTCATGTCTCCACTACCACCGCTTCATGACCATCATCATCCTCATCAACCATTTGACGCCCACTGCAGACATAGACCTCCCTCATGGTTTTCCAAGCCCGCATTCAGCGACTCCCTGCCTCCGTAACCAGGTCATAAGACGGCTCAAGGTCGCCCAACGAGCAATGGAGAGAGCTTTGTCAGGAGTTTCACTGCGTGATCGAATCAGGAATGAGGAGATCTCCAGAGGAACCCGAGTTACTAATATAGCTCGAAGAATTGCTCAGTTGAAGTGGCAGTTGGCGGGCCACATAGTTTGGAGAACTGATTGCCATTGTGGCGGAAAAGTTCTGACCTGGCGACCGCGGACCGGACGACGCAGCGTGGGCAGGCCCCCCACCAGATGGTTATGACCGCGGTCCTCATTTATTTATTTTGCTTCAAATTTTTTTTTTGCTGATCTTTGTTGGTGATGAAATATTTATTTTGTGATCATTTAATTAGTTCCCGTGGTGATAAAACAAATACTCTATCTCGGAGTGAAGGCTTTTCATTCGAATGGGATAGGGGCTGTATCTAAAAGACGCGCTTCAAAAATGTGTAAAGCACTTTTTGTGCGAAAAGGCCTAGATGTCTGGCATTAAAACCAGTACAATATATGAGGTTTTCGAAGTTTAAAAATGTTGGGAACTAAGAAAAAAGATAGGTGACACGAAGTTCTAGTTGAAAATACTTTCGGAGTTTATTTTGTCCATTATTTCTCCAAAACGATCTTCATTTTGAAATGAATACTTTTTTTTTTACATGGGGAAATCCTCATGGATACCCTGTCGCTGGGGATGACAACAAGGTTATGCCGGACTCTTACCGGCTAAAACCCCATGATGTTCGTTCTCACGCCGTTCGACGGAGCCGCGGGGACACCCTCGCAATCTTCCGCAACTCCGCCAGCGTCAGTCCTGTAGGACCCCTCCATTTCCCATTACTCCAGGTGTGAGCGGAGTGCTAGGAACACGTAGCACTCCGCTCCGCTTCGTGAGGCCGGATTCCCCAATCCGCTCATTCTCACGGGGGTGGCAGAAGGTGAGCGTACGCCCTCCTTCTTCGTCCCGTCCTCCTACTACGGATCGGCTGAGACGAAGGGTCATCTTCCCTCAGCCGCTCCGCCGCCTCCTTCTGCGAAATTACATTTTCACAGAAGGACACCACTGCCTGCCACGGGGACTCTCCCCGCAACATTGCCCCTATTAGGGCCGGCAACGAGATGTCGCAGCCCACCGCCCGTTGCAGCGTCGCCCTTCCTGCGCCCAAGCTGTGCAGACCTCCAGGGTGTGCTGCGACGTGTCTTCATCACTATTGCAGTGATGACACGCTGCAGTCGTCTCTCTTCCGGCTATGCGGCACAGATACCTCCCGAAACAGCCATGTCCGGTGAGGATCTGCACCAGCCGGAAGGTGAGCGAGCCATGTCGACGGTCCACCCACTTCCTCAGAAGAGGGCGAACCACCTCCACGGTCCGCAGGCCCGCCCTCGGCTCCTGGAGCCGCCTTCGCCATTGGCACAAGAGACTGCGGCGCGCATCCCTCCTCCATTGCTGCTCCACCTCGGGCGGTGGGAAGACACCTCGGTGGCGTGCCTCCACGCGCCGCCAGTACACCGACGCCAGCAACTGGGCATCGAGATCCTAGGGCACGGTTCCCGCCAAAACGCATGCCGCCTCGTGCGATACCGTCCGGTACCCGCGTATCGCTCTGATCGCCATCACTCGCTGCGGTCGCAGCAGCTGAGCGATATTACGGGCGTTCAGAGCGTCCGCCCAGACGGGAGCACCGTACAGTGCCATCGACTTCACGAGGCCGGTGTAAAGGCGGCGGCAGGTGACGTCCGGTCCACCGGTGTTTGGAAGGAGCCTTCCGAGGGCGGACGCTGTGCCGATAAGTTTCGGCGCCAGACGTCTGAAGTGCTCCTCGAAGTTCCACCGGCTGTCAAGGACCAGGCCCAAGTATTTCAACTTGGACCTGACCTCGACGTGGACATCGCCCACCCTCACAACGGAACCTGCAGGAGGCGCCCTTCGACGACCGAGGAAGCAGATCGCCTCGGTTTTGCTCAAGGCCACCTTGAGGCCGAGCGCTTCGATGCGTCCGACCACGTGGGTGGCTCCCACCGTGGCCAGACGGGCCGCCTCCTCGAAGCTGCGCCCCCGCGCCGTGATAAGGGTGTCGTCTGCGTAGCAGACGAGGTGCAACCCGCGCAGCAGAAACTTCTGAGTAACGTTCATTAATTCGCAGTTTCTGTGCTACTTTAAATAAACACATTTTGATTTGTATTGAATTAACTAGTGAAAACACATTTATCTTAGAGAGGAGAGACCGCTTCCGTGCGACACGCACGTTTTGTTTGTAACTATACGTACCTACGTGGTAACGTGGACCTCAGGTTCTCAGTCCTTACAGCTTTACCTCTTACGGCAAGTACATATAATAGCAAATGTTAGACAAAAGGGGTAGCTAAAAATGGGGTTCACTGTACATTTGCTTACTCCACGAATGCCATGCTGAAAAAATGTCGTGTCGCTAGCAATTTCTGTGACCGGAAGTGAGCTGGCGCTATTGGTAGTTAAGGTAATTAGTAACGTAGTGTCTTAGCACGACATAATGGAGTTATTGAAACCCAAGAAAATTTAGATATAAGACTTTAATTCGGTCTTTTATTACTTATTTAACAAAATTAAGGCGCCTTCGGCGGTGGTCGATCGAAAAGTGGTTTTGTAGGTAGATTCCTATACAGCTATACAAAAGAATAAAATTAAAGCAACACTGCGGAACAGAAACTTCTTGCGCATGACATCATCACAGGCACTTGGGCCTGAACATCTTCCCGCCCAGTTGAAAGGCGTCTTTCAACTCTCCAAGTCTTGGGCTGATGGTAGTGGACAAAATCGTACGAGAGGTCTTCGCACGCATCCTCTGATTGTGTTAACATCAGCGACTCTAGCAATGCCATCTCGTCCTGGAAAGAGTCGTTCTATTCTGCCAAGTCGCCAGCATAGCGGAGATGCATGATCCTCTTGAAGTAACACGAGGTCGCCCACACTCAAGTTCGCATAGTTTGACTTCCATTTTGTTCGTTGCTGAAGCTCAGCTATGTATTCTTTCTGCCATCTTTGCCAGAAATGCTGTAGCATTTTTTCTATGCGGGCGTAGCGTCGGAGGTGATTCTCGTTGCAGTTTTGAAGGTCACGCGACGGCAGCGCGGTCAGTGGTCGTCCAACGAGAAAGTGCCCCGGTGAGAGGGGTAATAGGTCATTGGGGGAAGAGGATAGCGGACACAAAGGTCTGCTGTTTAAGACAGCCTCCACTTGGACAAATAAAGTTGAAATTTCTTCAAAAGTTAGATGGCTATTCCCTATCACGCGCTTCAAATGATATTTAGCGGATTTTACCCCGGCTTCCCATATGCCACCGAAGTGAGGAGCGTAAGTTGGTGTAAATATAAATTTTATTCCTTCTTGATCCGCAAAATCAGAGAGAGGTTCAGAATTTGACTTTAGAAAACTTGCGATTTCTTTTGCCGCAGCTACAAAATTTCGTCCATTATCGCAGAACACCTCCGCTGGTTTTCCTCTGCGGCCAATGAATCGTCGAAGTGTCATTATAAAAGCATCTTTAGTTAGGTCAGTAACACCTTCAAGATGTACGCACTTATAGCGCAAACATACAAACAAACATAAATAACATTTCACTAATCTGCAGCCGCGCCCCTTACGATTTACTATATAAAAAGGACCGGCAAAGTCCAAGCCAACGGACAAAAAGGGCAAGTCAGGCGTTATTCGCTGCGGTGGAAGAACACCCATTTTTGGACAAAGTGTCTTGCCTCTGAGGCGTCTACATTGAACGCAATTATTAACGGTGCGTCTAGCAAGGTGCCTACCGTTGACTGGCCAAACAGTCTCTCGCACCCTAGCTAATAGCAACTGTGGGCCGGCGTGTAAGCTACGTAAATGCTCTCTTTCAAAAACTAGCTTAGTTAAGTAATGTGACGAGTGGAGAAGAATAGGATGCCTTTTATCATATGAGTAAATCGAAGCATCTAGTCGTCCACCGACTCTTATGACTCCATTTTCATCGACAAATGGAGATAACGATAAAATTTTTGCCTTAGAACTTAATGACTTGCCGTTTAGCAACAAATTATACTCTAGCGGAAACGATTGCTCTTGTGCAATAGCACATAGTGAATTAAAGGAATCATTAAGTTCAGTTAAAGATAAACGGCCAGAGAATTTTGTTTTTGGATTTTTTAAATTAAAAATGAATCTTTTGACGTAAGCAAATACCCTTTGCAGAGTGTAAAGCTTTGAGTAATTTTGGAATTCGATTTTTGGCTCACTTGGAACAGCAACATTAGATTTTATTTCGGGTAAGTTTTCACTCGAGCCCAGTTGTAAAACAGGCCACTCAGATTCCTTAGCAGTTAAGAAACTCGGTCCCGACCACCATAATTTCATTGAAATTAATTCATTGGCATTTACACCCCTGGATATGAGATCAGCTGGATTACTGGCTGTTGGGACATATCGCCAAGCTGATGGCTGAGTAGTTTCCTTAATTTCAAAAACTCTATTGGCAGCAAAGGATTTTAGTTTACTGAGATCGCTATTTATCCAACTAAGGACAATACTCGAGTCGCACCAATGAACGATGCGCACCGGTTTGAACCTCAGCGACTCAAGTACCGAGTTAGACAGCCTAGCTGCAAGTAAAGCGGCGCACAGCTCTAGCCGTGGCATCGTCATTGGCCTTATTGGTGTTACCTTTGACTTGGAACATAGCAATGTGACAGTGACGTCACCATTACAATCGACAGTTCTCATGTAAATGCAGGCGCCATACGCCGACTGTGACGCATCGCTGAAAGAATGCATTTCGATTTGCTCAGGCGATTTACCAAGTACCAATCTAGGTACTTCTAGATTTTGGAGTGCTGGCAAGCCACTACAAAACTTCTGCCAATCATCATTGACATCTTGTGGCACGGTTTGATCCCAATCAACCTTCTGCTGCCACAGTCTTTGTAAAATCATTTTAGGTTGAATTATATATGGACTTATTAGCCCTAACGGATCAAATATTTTGAAAGAATTTGAAAGTATGAATCTTTTGGTAATTTTATCAGTATTTGTGGAAAAGTCTTTCATTGGAAACTGTAAACAATCTTTAGAGGGATTCCAGCCAAGTCCGAGCGTGCTCGATGACTCACTTATAGTTAAAGTTTCTTGAACGTTTATGTCACAATTTTGAAATAGAGTAGGTAAATTACTTTTGTACTTTCGTAAATTGAAGCAACCTGACAAGAGCGCCTTTGATATTGATTTTTGAATGTATCGCAATTGTTCTTCATCATCGCACCCCGTAATGAGGTCATCGACGTAGAAGTCGTGTTGTATTATAGTTTTAATTAATTCATCCTGCTGGTCCTCCCCCAGCTGCCAGAGGCAACGTGTGCTCAAATAGCTCGCACTTGCTGTGCCGTAAGTGAGAGTATTTAATGTTAAAGTTTTAATGGGTTTAGACTCATCTTCTCGCCATAGCATGAGCTGTAAATTCCGGTCACTTTCAGCCACTTGTACCTGTCGGTACATTTTTTCTATATCGCCGGTTAGAATGAATTTATAGTGTCGCGCTCTGACTAAAATGGCGAAAAGAGAGTCCTGCACATTCGGACCCACCATCAAAATGTCATTTAAGGAATAACCAGACGAGGAAGGAGCGGAACCATCAAAGACCACGCGGAGCTTGGTGGATTCACTATTTTCTTTTAGAACAGCGTGATGACAAAAATAGTATGATGGATCACTTAATCCAGGCGCATTTGATTCAGATAAGTGACCTAAGTCAGCATATTCTTTAAGGAATTGTGAATATTCAATTTTTAATTTGGGATTTCTCTTCAATCGCCTTTCCAAATTTAAAAGTCTTTTTTTTGCAACATTATAAGTACCTCCTAGACAATCAGGAGTATCAATTAAGGGTAGTTTTACGCAGAACCTACCGGTGTCTAAACGTCTTGTGTTAGTAACAAAATGTTTTTCACATTTTTCTTCCTTTTCTGTAAATTTGGGTTTTTGGGGAACGCTTTCTACGTCCCAGAATTTTGTTAGCATTTCTTCTAGGTTATTTCGTGAATTATTTGTAGTTAGTGCATGATTGCAATGAATGTTTCCTTGTGTATTTGTCGAAGATATGGTACCGGATATCAACCAACCCAACTTGGAACTTCTCAATTTTGGATTATTAAGGCCTAGAGAACGCTGCTCATTCCCAAGAATGTCCCAGAAAATATCGGCTCCAATCAGGACATCGATTGAAGCTGGTTGGTTGAAATTTGGATCGGCCAATTTTATGTTTTTAGGCAACTTTAGTTTACTAATATCTATTGGGGCTTTAGGAAGTAGACTCGTGAGCTCCTTTAGCACAAAGCATGACAGAGTAACTTGAAATTCTGTATTTAGTGATTTGATTTTGGCCGTGCAACTTTCGTCAATTTTATTGGAATAACTGTTACCTATTCCAATGACCTTTAGCGTGTCAATTGGAATTGAATTGAGAGATAATTTCTCCCTCAACTGTTTTGTAATAAATGAAGATTGGCTGCCACAATCCAATAGCGCGCGCACCTTTATAGCCTTGTTAGTAAGCGGATTGCACACTTCAATCAAAGCTGTGGATAAAAGTGTTTGATTGCAATCTTGTTTTGAAAAGAATGCACCTGTTTCGTGCTCTGTCTCGCCTATCGCGGTCTTAGCGGTGACTGCTGACGCGGTGTTATGCAGCAAGCTATTGTGTCGCTTATTACAATCGCGGCAAGGACCCATGCGACAATCACTCACGGGGTGACCTTGTCGGAGACAATTTGCACATAATTTGTATTTAGATACATCAGCATGGCGTTCCTTGAGACTCTTGGCCTTAAAAACAGGGCAGTCATAGATTCTATGGCTTTCGTTACAAATGACGCATAAATAAACGGGTTTCTCTTGGTTTGTGGCAGCAAATGATTTTGTGTGATTAAATCTTTCTTGTTTGTTATAATTATTATTGTAATTTTGTGCTGGTGGGTTGCGTGACGAAAAGGTTTGATTTTTAGAAATGTTAGAATCATATTTATTCCGATTTAGTGATTCGAGAACGTCAGCGCGATCAGTTAAAAGTTTATTGAACTGGTCAAGGGTTGGAACATCATCAAGTGAGTTACGAAACTCCTCCCACTTTATTAATGTACGGCTATCTAACTTCGAAGACAGCATAAAAATAATCAACATATCCCATTTGTCCGTTGGCTGGCCTAAGCTGGCTAAAGCACGCAGGTTTTTTGTTACGTGATCTACCAAAAACCGCAATGATTTCTCGGATTCACGGGTGAATTGTTGAATATTGAACAATGAATTGAGATGATGATTAATGAGCAACCGCTTGTTATTATATCTGTCACACAGCAACTTCCAGGCTTCTAGATAATTTGCAGATGACACTTCGAGATTGGATATAATTCTAGCTGCATCTCCTTCTAAATATGATATTAGGTAGTGAAACTTGTGAATTTCTGTGAGTTTTGTATTTTTGTGAATTAACCCTTCAAAAGTGTCACGAAACTCCAACCAGCGGAAGTATGCCCCATCAAATTTAGAAATTTGTATCTGAGGCAATTTGATACCTAGATCTTGATGATCAAGATGACATCGAGCAGCATCAGGACTCATAGACACACGTCTTTCCCCATTATCAATCTTGTTTTGATTTTCAATTACACCCTTTGCAATAACTATGTGTGTAATGAAGTCCTGCTCAATGTTCTCCCGCTCGTCAATTTCTGAAGATAAATTTGCCGAGTTTATGACCTCAATCCCATCCTGCAGCTCATCAAATCGAAGAGACAAAGCCTCAAACTTGCCAAGTTTTAATGTTAATTCAGCCAGTTCCGCTGCAGACAAGCAAGATTTTTTATTAAGAATGTTTAAGTAGTTTTTAAATTTTGTAATTTGACCTTTGATTGAGCTGCGTTTTGTAGTTAATTCTCGCAATTTTTTTAATTCAGTTTGATCTATAGCTGGTTGATAACTTGTAGTTGGATTGGGTGGAGGTTGAGCCATTGTTACTTCAATTTATCTATTTGTAAAAATTAATTGAATTTAGTGGGTATAAATGAATTTACTTTAGTGTAGTTCTAAAATGAATATCTCACGCTCCTCGATCTTGGTGTCACTTGCCGATGGGAAGGCGGTTGCACCTGCACAGCCACACGAAGATGTAGGTATGCAGATAGATAAGGTGGCTAGCAGCGCGGTCCGATGACCCTGAAAATGGTCGGCAAAACCCGCGTTGAGATAAACGCGTAAAGACTAGCTTAATTACCTATCTGAGGAAGACACTATTTTGTAGAACAATAGGTAACTATATAGGACAAAAGTGCCTCTGTCTACCTCTTTAGGATCGCACAAGCGAAGTGAGCGTGAAACAAAAGAAAATTATTGTATAGAATTTATTTATCTGACGCGTGGGTAGCTCCGTGAATGAATTGCTTTGTATTTTAGGTTATTTAGAGTTATTTAGGGTTTTTGTGGATCTCTGCTATATATTAAGGTACAATTTAGGTTGTACAAGGACTAATACATGACTATAGATGAATCTTTAGGGATTCTATAAAGTAAATAGGTACTATTTAGTTAATACATGGATTTAGCTGGCGTGAACGCCTAGAATGGTTTTGAATCTTTAAGGATTGTTTAATAGGTACTATTTAGGCAGTACATGAATGACTTGACGATATTTAGAAACCTTTTTTGCCGGGTGGCGCTGTCTTTGGACTTTGGACCGTGGAATTTGGATAGGACAGAAAAGGACACTTAGCTCTGGTTGGACGACACCACACGATGTGAAGCTTTAGCTGTGCTCCCTGGCTACGTGGAGGTCGCTGGTCTTCGAAGTCCCCGATGTGAAGCTTTGGTTACTTCCTGGCTACGTGGTTGTTCGATGGCCTTCGTATTTCACGACGTGAAGCTTTGGCTGCTCCCTGGCTACGTGGAAGGTCGATGTTCTTCGAAGATCGGTCCAGATTCAGCTCGTCGTCCGACTTGAATTGCGACGCAAAATAGCACGACGAACCGCGTGTCTCGATTTTGTAATTTCTTCGTAATTTCGTAGATTTCGTAGATTCCCCTCATGGGCCACCAATTTATGTCTTAGCACGACATAATGGAGTTATTGAAACCCAAGAAAATTTAGATATAAGACTTTAATTCGGTCTTTTATTACTTATTTAACAAAATTAAGGCGCCTTCGGCGGTGGTCGATCGAAAAGTGGTTTTGTAGGTAGATTCCTATACAGCTATACAAAAGAATAAAATTAAAGCAACACTGCGGAACAGAAACTTCTTGCGGATGACATCATCACAGGCACTTGGGCCTGAACACGTAGAAACTACAAAAACTCCTCTGACTCTGCTGAGTATTTGCACAGAATATTAAAAAAAACATTATAGCCTTACAGTCTTTTTTATAAGAAACACGATTCCTTAAAACGTCCATTAAAGTAGTCTTTGGTGAAGATTTTACAAGTAGTTTTAACCACAGATTACATAAATTGCCTCTTAGGAGTGCTTTAGAGTAATCGTGTTTTTATAAATAAGGGCGTTATAATTAGTGTTTTATGTATGCTGTGCAAATACTCAGACAGAGTCAGATTTTTTGTAGTTTCTTCGTTACTAATTAGCTTAACTACCAATAGCACCAGCTCACTTCCGGTCACAGAAGATGCTTATTACATTTTGTTAGTAAGTAGGTACCTACTAGAAGAAACAACTGAAATTAAATCAGAGTTTTGTTTTGAATTTTCAAATTAACTACAATTTCCCACTTATGGGACTAAGGTACTAGACAGAGGGTACCTAAAAATTCATGCTTGATTTTGCTGACGCTACCCTATAAGATAGCGCTAAATTTGTTGCAATGCACCTAATTTCAGTTGGTTTCCCTGTCTCGAATCGTAGCGTGTTTAAAACGAAGATTTTGAATTTAAACCCGCTATCCGGATGGTGGGTACAAAATACACAGCTTTCTTTTGAGGTAGGTACGCGGCTTCAGCAAAATCAAGCATGATTTTTAGCAACCCGCGGTTCTTACGTACTCGCCTGACAAACCTTCATGCCGTCGCCGTGCCACCGATGACGCCAACATCATCATCCTTTATACACGGAAAGAGCGCTTTGAAATGTTTACATTGACAATCTGGAATGAACCCTTTTCCTTTGCGATAAGAACAAAACAACACTTGATTAGAAAATATAAAAGTTGACGCTGTTGTCGTGTGTAGTGACACGCATACACGCAATCCCTCGCGCATAAGCCTTGAGTAAGGGGGTGGATTTATTTATAGGCCTATACTTCGTAACAATGACATCTTTAAAAAAAATTAAAAAAATAACTTCCGGATCCGCTTTTATTTTTAATACGACCGAAGTCTACAAATAGGATACATATACCGTAAATTAATGAGATTAATAAAATATCTATGATTTTGGTTCTCATAAATTTTCGGTTCGCGGAGTATGTACAGGACATGTATTTTGTCACACCACTAGTCGAAGTACACTTATGATGACACATATCTATATTATGTACGTTGTCATTGTAGACGTACATAAGACTTATGTACCGTGTTACATATGTACCTTTATGTACCGTGAACCATAAGTCTTATATCATACCTCTATCATACCTCGACACGGCCCAGAAACGAAAACAACCTAACAATTAAGTCCACTTTCCGGAAAAAGAAAAAGTGACTGCATATAAGCAAACAATTGATATAAATCGGTGAAATAGAATGAAATACGAAAAACTACAGTATGTAAAGATACATACTTTCTTAAACTAATTTGGAAGTAGCCTGGCTACCTATACAGCACAGGAAATCTTAGTTTCGTATCAGTACCCTTCCCCCCGGACCTCTGTACTGAGTAGACGTGTACCAGATTCGTATTAATTCGATTTTATTAAAGTTATTTCAAAAGTTTCCAAAATAAAGTCGTGCTTAATAATAGGGGCCCATATAAACAGTGACACTTATTCAAGACGCGTGGTGTTGGACAAGATTTTCTTTGGGTGAGCGTGACACAAGATATCTCACCTTGCACTTCTTAAAGTACCAGGCGCTCATAAGTACACTGAAGATCAAAATCAAAGGATCCTCATACTGATTGGTATTTTGGCATCTAATTCGTAGCGACTCGTGGCCCTACGGTACAACGTCTGACTTTCGCGGCGCAACCTCGAGTTCGAATCCTCGGTAATTTGATTATCAATTTCTCTTTTTGTTTTTTTTTCGTCCACAATGCTGACTAAACGCACCCCTCCTGCTTCGCCTGCAATCCCAAAGACACCTACTGAGGGTTCTTCTTCCGGAATAAAAACAGTCCCTATGACGGATGTGGAACACCAAAAAAGGCATTATGGCTCTGTCCCAGATCTCCGTGCTATGATGGACAATATCAACGAGAGAAAGAAGAGGAAATTTGAAGAGTGTGACTTAGGAATTATAAACACGATTGAAGTAATGTTAAAGAATTTGTCCACTGAGCAGGAGAGGCGTTTCAAGGAACTGCAGCTCACTATAAATAGCCTTACCGAAGAAAACACCCAACTCAGAGCTAGCGTGGAACACATGTCAAATAAATACGATCAGTTTGTAACTAAAATTACAAAACTGGAATCTGAGCGAGAGGAAGACAGGAGGGCGTTTCTACAGTTGGAAGATAAAGTGGAATTGCTCGAAAGAAAGCTCCGAAACTCAGCCATAGAGTTGCGCAATATTCCAAAAAAAGATGGAGAGACAAAAGAGGATCTTATCTTACAACTACAATCAATTGGGAAATCGATCAATGTTGATGTCGGGCGTCATGATGTAAGGGACATTTACAGAACAAAAAACAAGGATCCCTCTAGCCCGATCGTCGCTGAAATTACGACTGTTATCCTGAAGGAAAAATTCATTTCTGGAGTCAAAACTTTTAACAAGTCTAAGAAACCGGGTGAAAAACTAAACACCAGCCATCTAGGGCTACAAGAACAAACTAAGCCCATTTATATATCCGAAATGCTCACAATGAAGACCCAGAAGCTATTCCATCTAGCTAGAAATTTCCAAAAGCAATATAATTATGCTTTCTGCTGGACTTCTCATGGCGTCGTATATTTGAGAAAGGTGGAGAACTCCTCACAAATAAGAATTAACGCTGCTGATGACTTGGAAGCTCTAAGGAAAACGGAATGACTAAGAAATAAGGAACGAAACTTCATAATTTTACTATTTAATTTTAAGCCAAATGGTACAACTGTACAACACAAACTTTTACAATACAATCTAATAAAACTCACAATACAAATTACACAACACATAAATATCTCACAAATAACCACACATACTTCTCCACAAAAAAACTATTTGAAATACATATCCAACCGTACTCCAGCCATTACTTACCTCTCTAAATTTTTAAATGTTCCAAGACTTCTATCTTTGCTAAATTCCATACAATTATTGTATATTATCGATCCCTTCCTTTTTTACAACCATAATAAACCTATCACTTCGACACAAACAAAGATCTACGATTGCGCCGGCTCATTTCATGATGATACTAGTGGCTCATTTATCTTCCAACCTTTTTTATATGGCTAATGCAGACGTTTTGTCCAAGGAGTTGGACAATTTTAATATATTCCATGCAGTTGAATGCGAAGTGGATCAATACGAGTCCTTGTTTCGCACAAAAAAAGATAGCGTAACTATTCTCACACAAAATATCCGAAGTATTAATCGTAACATGTCAGACTTTGAAGTGCTTCTCAACAGATTGGGTGTGGAACATGATCTGTTGATTCTAACAGAATGTTGGCTTTCTCATGTTTCCTCAATCCCCCCTTTGGACAGTTATAGTTCTTTTTCTACAACCAAAAATCCCATTCAAAATGACGGAGTTGTTGTCTATATTAAAAACAATCTTACTTACCTGATTGAAGAACCGGACTTTACAGATTGCAATGCACTTGTAATTAAGCTCGGTAACAATGATACAGCAATCATTGCTGTCTACCGCTCACCTTCATATCAAAACATAGACCCTTTTTTATCATCTTTGGATAAAATAGTATCTAGTCTCGCCAGTTTTAAAAATGTTATACTAACGGGTGACATAAATATTGATATACGTAAGACCCAAAGTTCCACTAAAGACTGTTACTTAACATTGGCAGCTTATCATGGTTTAATACCTACTCATACCTTTGTCACCAGAGATGCTAGTGACTCTTGTATCGATCATGTCCTTCTAAAAACCAAACTCCCCTCTTTAACTACAGTCATACAGAGCTCAACTACTGACCACAAAACTACAACTCTCTGCCTTAGCAAGAAACTTCCCCGCACTCACGATTTTACAACATTAAAGAATGTTAACCACGAAGCGTTGCGGGATGAAATCAAGAACATTAACTTCGACCCTATTTATGACTCAAATGACCCCAACGATATGACTTCATACCTAATAAATCAAATAACAGACGCTATTGACAAACACACTACTTTAATTAAGCTATCGTCTCGTAAAAAAATCATTAAGCCTTGGATCACACCCGGACTCGTTCGCTGCATAAAACATAGAGACAAGCTACACAAAAAAACAAAAGCTGATCCAAATAATAATACAATAAAAAATATTTATACACGCTATAGAAATTTTTGCACTTCACTTTTAAAAAAACTTAAACGTAACTATGAAAAAAATCTAATACAAGATGCTGGTAAAAACAATAAAAAAATCTGGGATGCAATAAAAAACATAACAAACACATATAAAGCTAAGAACTACCCTAAAGAATTACTTACAGTATCTAATTCCCCCGAGGAATCACTTAATAACGTAAACACATATTTCAGTAATGTGGGTAAACTATTAGCGGAGGACCTACTTAAACAACAACCTAACTCGAATAAGGATACGGATGAACATTATGCCCCCCTTCAATCCTTTGTTCTGGATAGTACTGATGAGGATGAAGTGGATGGAATTATACTTAGTCTCAAGAATAAGTGTTCTGTAGGATGGGATGGTATAGCAAACTCATTGATAAAACAAAATAGGAACGAACTTGTGACTCCACTTACTTATATATGTAACAAGTGCCTAGAGCTAGGTATATTTCCGAATGACTTAAAAAGATCCCAAGTAATTCCTATCCACAAAGGAGGAGACAGAAATCTAATAAATAACTATAGGCCTATCTCAATCCTCCCAGCTATATCAAAAATATTAGAAAAAGTTATTAACCACAGATTAGTATCCTACCTCGAGGACAACAAGATTCTATCCGAGCAACAATTTGGTTTCCGCTGCGGTAAATCTACAGATGATGCTGTTAATGAACTAGTCGAACATGTAGGCATAAACCTGGATAAGGGAAACAAATGTCTTTCGATTTTTCTTGACCTGGCCAAGGCGTTTGATTCGATCTCTGTCCCCATTCTTATAAAAAAATTAGAAAACATTGGCATTAGAGGTACTCCTCTTAACCTATTTGTAGACTATCTTACAAACAGAAAACAGTCCGTTAAGTTAGGTACTCAGGTAAGTGCTGAACTGCCTGTTTGTTATGGTGTCCCACAGGGCAGTATTTTGGGGCCTACCCTCTTTCTTGTGTACCTTAATGACCTCTTGTTGCACAAATCCTTCCCCGGAAAATTTATCTCGTATGCCGATGACACGGCGCTAGTTTTTACAGCCAAAACATGGAAAGATACCCTCGAACATAGCCAACGTGGATTCAACCAAGTATGCAAGTGGCTAAGGGACAATGTGCTTACGCTAAATGCTGTTAAAACCAAATACTTAACCTTTTCCCTTAGAGGTACCAATTTAATTGCTGAAAACCTCAGAGCCCATACATGCTCCCTGTCGGACACGGCAAACTGCTCATGTAGTTCCTTGGAACATGTTAGTGCAATAAAGTACTTGGGCGTTATAATTGACGAAAATCTCTCATTTAAAGACCAAATTGAGATGCTGTGTGGCAGAGTTCGGAAACTTATTTACGTTTTTAAAGTACTCCGCCATATTCTTGAACCTCACTTATTAAAACAAACTTACTATAGTCTTTGTCAATCGATAATTTCGTACTGCATTTTGTCGTGGGGAGGAGCGGCCAAAACCACTATTAAAAAGCTTGAGGTTGCACAAAGAGCAGTCTTGAAAGTGTGTACATTCAAACCTTTCCGCTTTCCTACTAAGGCTCTCTATGAATTTTGTGGGGTACTGTCGGTTCGTCAACTCTTCCTTCTCAGCATTGTTCTAAAGCAACATTCAAAATTACCTTTCGATCCATCTAAACTTGAAAAGCGCAGAGCTTACTCTGTATGTCCCCGGCTCATAAAGCATAAAACCTCCTTTATCCAAAAGTTTTTTCCCTTTTTAGGCCCATTTATTTATAATAAAATCAATAAATCCTGCGAAATCTTTAAATTAACCAAAGTAATGTGTAAACGAAATGTTTCGATGTGGCTCAAATCACTATCTTACGATGAAACTGAGAAACTCCTAGAGATCTGTAAGTAATAATCTCATCTTATCTCATTTTGCATATTCCACTATTTTTCAAAAATATATAAGTATTTATTTTGCTGCGGTACTCACCCTCTCTCTGATCTCACACACTTACACACACTCACTCACTCACACTCACATTCATTTACTCACACATTGAGGGAGGTCAACTAACACTATACCTACCCTTTTTCTTATTTTTTTTTATAATACTTTTGTTTTAACAGTAATTTACAGTTTTTGTTAAAACCAACTAGGTATGTAAGAATTTTGGTAGTAGTTTTTGTTAACGGAGGAAGTAGGCGCTGTCTGCTGTAATACAGGTGATGAACCTAGCACAGCAGCGGATGCTAATTAACTTAAATGATAAACCAAACATGTAATTTGTCACCACCTAGTTTTAGTCTAGTATAAGACTATTATGTCATAAATAAATTACTTACTTACTTACTTACTTACTTACTTAGTAAACATTTTACAATAAAGTTATTTTGAAATTAAATTGTCAAACTAGGATATTTCAAATGATAAGATGATCTTCGAAAAAAATATCAGCTTTTCTATACAAAATTATGTAGCTGATATTTTTTGCGTGATCAGTTGGTCCTAAAGGTAGGTAAGTAAAGTTGTACATTAGTGAACAATAGGAGAAGGTCTAGTGCTACACAATTTTTCTGCAACACTCTGTCCTGTGTTTCACAAAACTACAATCATAGTTTATTATAACTATTCGATGGTTAATCTGTTGGTATTCGGTAATGCAATGAACATCGAATAGTCATGGTACCTAAACCATGAATTGCATTACTATGACAGCCCTGGAGTTAGTTTTTTTTTTTCGTATCGACTTCATGGTTTGTATACATCCAAGCAAAATATATCTGGTACGGAGTATACACTACACCATTAATTAGCGATACCTTTTCATGCGTCGGCAACTTCCTTTGTTCCTTCTATTAATAGAACCTCCACAGGTTTTACAACGAATTGTTCGTAAGAGGGTATTCCATCCCCTTGGGAGGGATGGGCTATGGAGCATTTACTTATCTCGTAGGTATGAGTAACTGCTACATGGTTCAATCAACATTTCTTTTGTGTAGCGTATATACGTCCCACTGCAGGGCACAGGCCTTCTCTCACAGAGAGTATGGGCTTAATTGCCAAGCGTGCCCACCGCGGATTGGTATGTGAACACCTTTGCCACTCAGGTTTCCTCACGGTGTTTTCCTTCACGGTTAGCGAGTGGTATAGCTGCTACAACGTCACAAATGTACCTTAGTTACTTAGAAATATCTACAAGAAAAAAAGAAAAGATAAAACCTATCCAGTTTGTTATTGGTTTGGAAGGTGACTTTAATGGATTAAAAAAGTCGCGTGATCAAAGTATTCAGTTAGCCCGCGCGGACAACACCGTATTGTACTTCCTCCATTATTTGACTAGTGTGCGTAGAGTCAACAAAGTCAGCAGAATTTCAGGCATTTCAATGTACGCGTTATAGAATTAAAGGTAAGAATATTCTTTATTGCACACAAGAAACAAGAGACATAAATAAATGTTACACTGAAAAAGTACAAAGCGCGGCTAACAGCAATTATCGAAATTAACACAAAGTCCGAGCGCGACATTCACAAAATGTTCGCACAACGTCTTTAGAAAATGTATAAAACTACCAGGGCCCAGTTTCATAAAACATACATCATCATCATCAGCCATTTGACGCTCACTGCAGGACATAGGCCTACTTCGTGGTTTTCATAACTATGAGGGGTTTTGCCATAATCGCCACGCTTGGCAGGAGGGTTAGCAATCGCAGTATGCGGTTGGAATCTCAGGAAGACGCTGCTGCCCGTCTCCTGGTAATTGATTTCCTTAGTGGCCTTCTACGACATCCACGGAAGGAAATGGAGTGACGCTATTCTTAATCCGGCGCCACACGGAGGATAAAATATACATTTCGTAGTTTATTTATTTTATACTTTAACGAACTTATTTTTTGGCAGTCCCTGGTCTACCTACCCATCTGGGATGCAGGCGTGAGTTTATGTTTGTGTATGTATAGTCTGCACAAATCTTTTTGGCGGTAACGTGAACATAGTCACAGATCGTTTGCACATCGCTTACTGTCTTTACAGTGTATGTGTGAGTAATTGACTAATTTAGTAATTGACTAATAGTATTTACTACGCATCACACTACGTCAATTGCTCACACATACACTCTAAAGACAGTAAGCGATGTGCAAACGATCTGTAACTATGTTCACGCTACCGCCAAAATTATCTGTGCGGACTATTTGTATGTCTTTAAAAACATAAAACATAAACATTTACATACATTGCTTCTGGCCCCACACTAGGATACCCTGTATCGTGGAACCAGAAACGACGACATCACAAACATGTAAACATCCAAGACGATTTATAAAAATACGATTCCTTAAAACACTCCGTAAACTCCGATTAAAGTAGTCTGTGGTGGAGATTTTACAAGGAAAATACGTAACCACAGATCAAATAAACTACCTCTGAAGCGTGCTTTAGAGGAATCGTGTCTTCTTTATAAATAAGGCCGTAAGAGTTTATTATGACAGTTCAATGTACAATGCGTAACAGAGTCTACTCATTAATCTGTGGGTTAATCGACTCTGCAATGTAAACCATGAATGGTAGTTCTACAAAACAGGCCCCCTGTCTGACGATGTCGTGTCGTTATGGTTATCGTCATCATCATCATCAGCCATTTGACGCCCACTGCAGGACATAGGCCTCCCTCATGGTTTTTCTAACCATGAAGGGTTTTGCCATAATCGCCACGCTTGGCAGGCGGGTTGGCGATCTCAGTATGCGGTTGGAATCTCAGGAAGACGCTGCTGCCCGTCTTCTGGCAATTTATTTCCTTAGTCGCCTTCTACGACATCCACTGAATGAAATTAATGAAATGGTTATCGTAAAATGTACCAAAACATCCATTAGCAACGTTGAAACTAAAATTAAAACGGACGGCATCGAAATGTATGAATCAATTTTACTTATTATACTGTCGTGATTTCGATCTTGTCTCCGTAGGAAAAGTTGTTCTTCTTATTGACAACTAGAATGTTGTTGTGACATAGGGGAGTAACAAGCCGTGGTAGCGGAACGGTGGAACGCCGGCTTCTCATTTGGGAGGCCCTGGGTTCGAATACCGGCATGTACTTAACTTTGTTTTCTAAGTTACGAACATTTGTGAAGTTATAGTAGCAATACCACTCGCTAACCGTGAAGAAAAAAATCGTGAGGAAACCTGAGTGTCCGATGTGTTCACATACCTCTGCGCTTGAAATTGCCGATTTGCGGTGAGCAGGCGTGGTGTGGTGATTAAGCCCGTACCCTCTCTTTCTGAGAGAAAGGTCTGTGTCCTGCAGTGTTACGTATATAGGCTACATAGGAAAAAAAAGGGGAGTAACTAATCCTATTGACTTACGAGAAATTAGGAGGCGTAAAATTGTCTTGTTCAATAGTCACATTGGAAATCTGTGTGACAGACAGAAAAAACTGGCAAGTCTCGTAACTTAGACGATAGAAAAATACGTTTTGTGCTGTCTCTACCGCTGTGGTCTTTACACCGTAATGAGACTGGCTCTGTTTGTTTTCACCCTTGCCTGGGCTTTCAGTGTCATAATAATATAGTAAATGGCTGCAGCCAGTCCCCTTTTCTACCAGTTTCTGTGGATTATTTATTTTCTACCCCTGTTCCTATATAGGTATTCTGTTCATAGTATCAGTCGGAGACATTCTCCAAAGCGACTTGATTCAAAAGTCACGTATTTTTTATTTTCCCGTAGTGACCGACTAATATTTATTGAAACCGGTGCCTAATATAACTTTTGGAACTGAGAGACCAATATCAGCTCGTTGTAAAATCATTAGCTTTGACACAGGTGTTTTATTGGGAGTGAAGTGCATTTGTGCGAGTGAACTTGAAGCGTCAATGAAATTAAAACATCCATAATAAAACTCGTATTGAACTATTAAGGCGGCTCTTCAAGGAGCAATTCCCATACAAACGTAGTTTGGTTTTAATTCATAAACGACACGACCAAACCTCGATTTATGTCACCTAAACGTATTGGTAAAGATTCATTGCGATCCGGCTTGTCGTTGGGAATAAAAACCAAACTACCTTTGTATGGGAATTGCTCCTTGAGGGGCAATCCTTAAGATTCTAAGATTATTTAGGAATTAAGAATCTTGCACTTTGAAGTTAACAGAATCTAGGACTTCACGTTGTGTCTTATTGCCGAGGGCAGACGACTACCCAGATCAAAATAATGGCTAAAGTACAATTTAATTTTGACCGGAGGAGGAAGTCCAGTATCAACTTCGTGAACTTTCAGCGATTCCACTTTCTTGATCGGTAAGTGGCATAAAGACGGTTACAAGATGGGCAGACGGTATCGTTGTGTCGGCGGAAGGTGGATGCGAATGGCAAGGGACCGCGGCAGATGAATTCGGGGAAAAAGCATAATGACACTGGGCAGCGGTGGACTGATGATAATGAACGATCAAAAGTATAACACGACACACACCTACTGTGTGACCAGCCAGCACATCAAACGCTGGAAAGAGATAGGCTGGCTGGAGTGATCTGACAGGCCTACTATGTACAATGGCCCAAATATGAGGCGAAATGCAGAAATCACAGGTCAAACTTACTAAACCCAATATGTGGTGTATGACTAGTGGCGACTCAGCCGGAAATAGTAATTAGTCCATTTACAATGTCAATATTTTGTTTAACGATTAGCTTATCCTACAGACATTATAATCTGTCGATCCAACTGTTCTCAAGTGATGCGTTTACCAACAGCATTTCTTTAGATAGATTGCGTTCTTTGAGGTTGACCTTTTCTCACATTCTCAACTTGTGTTTTCTTTTACTAGTTGATAGTTCTCATCAACTGCCTGAGCCCTCACTGTAGAATAAAAAATCTATCTGCTTACATAATCATTGATAATAAACTGCTGTAGTCCGGTTGATCAATAAACTACCGTACCCCCTAATTATACCACACTTTATTGTACTTATGTAACTTTACGTATGTTTATAATTGAATCGTGTGATTTTAAAACGACACATGTCCTTTCATTACAACTTTGCAGGAAATAGAAAAAACTGATTTATTCAAATACTAATATCTACAACAGCAATATTTTAGCATATTATATTGATTTCTGTATGAATAAACTACAATTTTTTTTTCTAATGTAAATCAATAGGTAGGTGTAAATAATTTAATAAAAAAAAATGGGCAAGTGTTATTTTAAAAACACATGTGACTTGTGTTGTTTTAAAATCACACGATTCAATTTTTATACATATAGTGCGTAAAATTAAGTATAAGTATGTAAATGAATATTCATATTTGCACCTACTACCCGCCTCACTTTTCCTTCAGCAACTCTCCATCGTTGGTTGCCTGGAAGAAATTGCTACAAGCAATAAGGCCGCCAATTGTACTGCATTTTTGTTAATATTTCATGTTTGTGTTTTTCCTGGTACCTACAATAAAGAATATTCTTATCTCTTATTTTATACCTGTTCATGTGTGTGGGTGTAATATGTAAGGGTGTCAAGAAGAGACAAGGGTTTAATGAACTCTAACTTAAAATGTAGATTGTACAAAGCGTGTTTAGAGATAGCTTACGCTGCAAGTGAGATATAATTCGGGTCACACGTGTAAGCCAAAAGATGTGCATTAATTGTACATACTGCCATTTCCGAGAAGGGATGTGAGTGGTTCAGAAGACAAAAATTTACTCAACGGTACAAATACAAAACGCTAAATTAAGTGCAATTGTCAATAATGTGAAAAGCTATGTGATCTTAAATATTTCATTGTTCAATATCTTAATTACGTAACCAATGTTCACTTCACTATTCGTCTATTTTGGTGTCAAATTTAACGTTCATCAAGGATGTCGATTTGGACTTATTCATGTTCAACACTGACTCTACACTTGTAATAGGTATCTCAGTTACTATAGTAGGCATCTGCCTGACTGTACTACCACCACTCATTACACGTTTAGCGCGCACGAGGTAACAAGTGAAGACGCCCGCCACGATGATAACCACCGCTGCCACAGTATAAACCCCAACATAGTGATGGATGTCATGAAAAGTAATTTTCTCTAGTTGCGAATGCTCTTTCAGATTTTTTATCTCATATTGGATTTTGACAAATTCTTGACCGTGTGATTCCGGTTCGAAAGCTATCTGAGCGGTAGATGTGTTAATCATTTCGTTTAGGGGTGATATGTTCGGGATATCAAGGTTTTGTTGTATCGATTTGCTGCCACTGTAGTTGTTATGACCGTAAATAGTGATGGTGTCGCTTTTCAAAACACAACCTTGGCCGAGTGTTATCGTCCCGACACCGCGCAGGTGCTTAGACGGGCTACCTAGCCTGAGCCTGCTAGATGTCACGGTGATGATGTCAAGTATCTGCTCTCCAGGTGTGTCACTCAAGATTGCAGGATGTCAAGATATGCTTATTTTTGTTACTTTTTCACTGGTACGAAATGTCAAATGTCTTACAATGTCAATGAGAGTTCCCACGCACGATTGAATATATAATACGCCACTTAATAGCTATAGAAATTGTCAATTTCCTTGTTAGAATTAATGGTAAAAATGTTTCACTGGGTGCAAAAAATTGTGTCAGAAAATGTCTCACTGTTTTGCATAAAAAAATGGTGTCAGAAAGTGTCACACTGTTTCACTAAAAATAATGTCAGAAAATGTCACACTGTTACACTCCCGGACCACACATTCAAACCTCTCCCGACGACGAGGGCTACAAGGAACGCACGACGCGATAGTTGACTAAACGCGGGGGTTTTTCGAAGGACCAAAAAAATAATGTGGGTGTAATATGTAAGGGTGTCAAGAAGAGACAAGTGTTACCGATGGTGGTTTAATGAACTCTAACTTAAAATCTAGATTGTACAAAGCGTGTGTAGAGATAGCTTACGCTGCAAGTGAGATATAATTCGGGTCACACGTGTAAGCCAAAAGATGTGCATTAATTGTACAATGTGATTTGCGTTCTTAATGACAAGCCATTTAACAGCTGCTCATAAATATTTTTCTTTTGTTGCAAAAGCTTTAAACTATAAAGTTGCGAAATCGCCCGTGTCGAGTTTAGTGCGTGTATAGGTCAATGAGCTGTCGACTGTACCTGTACTTGCTCTAATTAATGTACATATCATACGTTAAGTTAGTCTGCAGGTCATAATAATCTGAGATCTTTGTTCGGCATCGATTTCAAAACCCCCCATTTCAACACCCCATTTCCTTCCGTGGATGTCGTAAAAGGCGACCGAGGAAATCAATTACCAGGGGACGGGCAGCAGCGGCGCGTCTTCCTGAGATTCCAACCGTATACTGCGATCGCCAACCCGCCTGCCAAGCGTGGCGATTATGGCAAAACCCCTCATGGTCATGAAAACCATGAAGGAGGCCTATGTCCTGCAGTGGGCGTCAAATTGCTGATGATGATGATGATGATGAGAAACAAAACTTAGGAGCGATCTCAGAGGAAAGAATGCTTTACTAATATAGGCCTTATTAATCATAGAATACCGCAAGGACACTGTTACACGCAGTCATGTTGTCTAGGGACGTAGGTAGTAGCGCAACGTAAGTTGAGACAAAAACAGTACAACATAAGGTACAATTTCAAACTGTTCAGGAGCTTAGAGCCTACAAAAGCTTACACCTTTTGTTCAAGATAATTTTAGGAAAGTGATAGGACAAAAAAGTGGTAGACATTCTTTGCCCCTCTTTTTTCACCATTGGACGGCATTGAGAAAGAAAACTACTTTGTAGTAAGTACCTAACTCTTGTTTATTGTTGACAAGAGCTCAACTTACCAACTTTTGGTGTACAGTAAAAGAGCCGTAAATAGCCAAGATTCAAGCTCCTAATATGGGTCTGGACTTACTGAGCAGTAAAAAAAGAAGCGAGTACTCTATTTACTTTCAGAATGGCTGAAAAGCGTTATAGGTATCATTACCGTCATATATGAGGACATAATTACCGTCACTTATTCTCACCTTACAGGAGCCGCGAGTCAAGACGGCGCATCAATCGGCCTCCCTCAGCGCATTACAGCAGACTGGGTGAGCGCATACGCACCAGCGCGCCCTCTGCGCTCCAGTGCGCACTGTTCTGTGGGGGCGCTCGCTGCCCTTACGAACGTCCTCAGCAGCCGCACGCCTCCGCAATTCAGGGACTCTACTCCGACTGGTCAGTACAGAGTTCTTCCTCCAGACCCAAATTATGTATATCGTCGGCTTATTGCAAGAAGTCATTAACTGCAAAAACTTACTAACCGCTTTTTTTTTAAGGAATGGACATAGAGATGAATTGAACAATGATACAATAGTGGTGTTTGAGTATCAGGCATTATTTTAACGATGTTATAGGGAATAAGGAGGAGGAAACACAACCATTAACTAACAACGAACTAGAAAGTCCTTTTTCTCCCAATAGTGAATATGTCGGTTAATGAGTTCTTGCAATAAGCCGACGACATTTAAAGATAAAAGCGCTTGCGCCCGCGCAGAGGGCCTCCGTGCTCCCCTGCGCGCTGCACTCACGAGCGGCTCAATAGCCGCCAACCTCCACCATTCAGGAACCGCTCCATCTGGTCAGTGGAGCATTCTTCTTCCCGACCCCAACATTTGTTTAAAGATGTAGCTCATTCTATGTAGCTCAGCGGACGCGCTCGCTTCAGACCCACCATACCCCTGGTGGTACGGTGGGTCTTTTAAAGGTAAACGGCACCACCGAGTGTAGGTCACTAGTGGTGACCCACATATCTCTCGCATGATTATCTACATAAGTAATAGATAATGGATATTCCATGATGTAATACGATGTTACATATTATTTGCGATTGAAACTTTTTCTGTATAATTTTTAAGCAATTAAAACCTCTTCCTGTTTCATACGTGTTAGTATTTTTTTCGTCTTTTAAACCGGACTCAGTCAAATTTTTTTTTATTGCTTTCAGTTATAGATGTCGACATTACATCACTAGTAGTCAGTGGTATCGTTTAACTTTAAAAGACCCATCATACCACCAGGGGTATGGCCAGGGGTACGGTGGGTCTGAAGGGCTCTCGAGTGTAACCATACTACATTATGTGGGATAGGTATCCCGCTCAAGAATACATTCCACTGATGGGTTATGTAGTAGCTACTACATTTAGTGGGATAGATATCCAGCTCAAGAATGCAGTCCACTGATGGGTTAATTCCCCGTCACGCCAACCCCCCCGTACCCAATTCCAGTCTCGTCCACTGCCAACTAACTTCTCTGAGCTGCAATTCTTGCTTACACTACTGTCTAGCTAAAATAAAGAAAATTCGTGTCACGACTTCACAAGTAGGTACAGTCGCGTGCAGGGGTTAAATAATTAATGGAGCACCGCTCATTTATTATCCTGTAAGCTATGTCGGCACCGCGCTGGGCCACAGTACAAAGCTGGGCGTTGCTATTCGATCGCGTATGATGTTCTGAATTAGGTCATGCACTGCGTTTCTACGACATTTTCTAGCTGAGAATCGAAGGTTTCTTTTTCATGCAAATTGAGTTTCGAGATTGTATAAAACAAATTTAAAAGTGGTTTACAAAGTGAAATAGGTAGATTATATCACACCTGAAATAATATTTTTTGGGGATTACAGAAAAATTTACAGATTTCGTGGCTCACACTTGCACACGACTATCGAGCACATTGGAAATGAATCGAGTCATAAATGTCATGTGAAAAATTACGTTCTGAGTTTTTTCAAAAAGGTTAGGCTACAGGGCAAACCCTTAACCCGATCGTCTTTGTTTTAGGCTCAAATTGTAGCTGACTAAATTGTCCAAAGGAGCTTTTCTCAAATTTTTGATATCATTCTTCGTTTACAAAATATCGAGTTATACAATTGGCGGTCTTATCGCTTAGAGCGATCTGTTCCAGACAACCTTTGTATGGAGTGGATTGCAGAAAGAATATAATTATATTCGATAGGTGGATGTACGTACACGAATAATAATATATTGAAATGTGAATAAAAAGCAGCGAAAGATTGCAAGAATAGCTTAATTTTTCTTGGGATCCAGGTACTATTTTACATCTTACTCCGATTAGGTACTGAATTGGCGGAGTAAGTACTTAACAGCAAGATGGTCTTGTCCAAAGATTCGCGTAAATGGTTCTGTTACAATGCTGACCCGATGTTGGCAATCAACCAAAAAGTTGATAAGAGCTGTACAGACAAAAAAAAGTTCTAAGAAATAAATAGTTTCTTCTACATTCAGCCATGAGCGGTGGTAGCCTAGTGGCTGGACAATTGGACTCGGAAGCAAGATACCCATGTTCGATTTCCAGTGCGGGCCTGTACCTACTTTGTTGGTTTTCTAATTGATGTACATTTGTTAAGTTATAGTAGCAATACCACTCGCTAACAGTTAAGGAAAACATCGTGAGGAAACCTGAGTGTCTGAGCTATTCATATACCTCAGCGCCTGAAATCGCCAATCCGCGGTGGGCACGCGTGGTGATTAAGCCCATACTCTCTCTCTGAGAGAAGCCCGTGCCCTACAGTGGGACGTATGTAGGCTGCTTATGATATGACATTCAGCCAAGAACGTTTTTGTTCAAAAATCGATTTTATGCCGCACACGACAAGGTACCGCGTGCTCGCTAACCGTTGTGGACTCAGACAGGTAGGCCCTCTTTTTTATCGGAAGTGACACTGGAAAGGCCACTCGACTTATGTTAGTATGCAAAGTGAATTCACTGCATCACTGCATGATTTCATAATTACGTACCAACTCAAATACCTATAATAGCTAGCTATCTAGCCAGATAGCTGACTCGGCAAACTTTGTTTTGACAAAAAATTTCATAAAAATTGGTGAACACGAGATTTTTATATATTGATATTAGATATTTTACTTACTTTATAATACTCCAATTTAGAAATACGATAATTATGGATTTTCAATTGTAACTAAACACATACATAAACTCACGCCTGTATCCCAGAGGGGTAGGCAGAGACCAGGGACTGCCACTTGCCACGATCCTGACAGATCACTTTCGCTTCCTCAACAATCATTAGTCGTTGCATGCACGCACCAATTATAAATTATTATTGTAACTAGACATAACCAATTATTATTCAGACACATCTTTTGGGTTTGGTAGCGTCAGCAAAATCATGCATAAATTTCTGGCAACCCGGTTCTTTTTAGGTTTCAAAGCATCACCGAATTCAGTGAACACACTGTATAAAATAAAAAAAACCGGAGAAGTGCGAGTCGGACTCGCCCACCGAGGCTTCCGTACCTTTCAATTTTTTTCCGAGCTTTTCCCGAACTACAAAGACTATTTTTCTATATATGGGACCGTTAGTGTTTAGTGTCTTTTTATTTTTATTTTTTCAGGCGTTTTATGTGTTAATTTCGCCAAAGTGAGTAAATGTGTGTTTTGGTGTGTAAATAAAATATTATCTCATCTTATCTTATCTTAAAATGCACGGATACCTATAGTACAAATGTATAGTTTCAGATATTTCCGTGAGCTTGTAGTATAAGACGATATTACTGACCAAATTGAATAGTTCTAGGTCAACGGAAATCTTTTTTTACGTAAACTTAGAAGTTTGAGGTTTTCACAGCATTAAGGGATCGTAGACCTAAGTGTATGGTTTTAATTTCAACTCGATACCTCCACGCGTTCCCGAGATAAAGAGTTTTGACAGACAGACGGACGGTCGGCCGGACAACAAAGTGATCCTGTGAGGGTTTCGTTGTTTCCTTTTGAGGTACGAGACCCTAAAAATCCGAATCACAAGTTTCCTAGATACAGTTTCTGAGTGAGGATGCGAGATTAGCGTAATGTCTCTGCGATATAGTACGGTCACAATAATTTATTGAGGTTGCCTGATGAGTGTCATGATCACAATACCTACCTCGTTCTGTAATTGCCCAAGTCTATCATAACCAGAGATTTTGCCGCAACCTCGTCAGGTAAATAGAATAAAACAAACGTGCCAGAAATAATAACATCCACATGATAACTATAATAATAACTTGCACACCGCACAATCACTCGTCCTGGTTCCAAACTAGGATACCCCATGCTATCCTAGGATAGGTATAGGTATATCCTACCCTATATGGTAACCAGGCAAGGATATCACACACATAGAATTATTTCCAGACTGACGCCATTTGTACAAATGTACGGCGGCCAAGGTATAAAGTGGGAATCGAACCCACGACCACTGGCATGAAAATCAGACGTGATACCGTTAGACCAACGAGGCTGTCAAGTGTGCGAGCCTATGCTGCCCGGTTGCATGCATGCGACGTCGTTTGTTTCTTGGCCGTGACAGTTTATTTCATAAGTATTTCATTTAAATAAAAGAAGGCAATTACCTACTTTCAGTCCACGTAGGTAATAAATGCCGCAAAGGAAGGAAGTCACGCCACGGGCGTATTCATCAAAAATTGCTCAAGCCTTGCATGATTTTGGTTATTTGAGGCTAACAAGCCACGTTTTTATTGTACTGCATACAATAAAAAAAGATATTATAACATTTTATTGCAAAGAAAAAGCCAATCTTTGATTTGCTATACTCTATATTACAAATTTTTGTAGCAAATTTTCTCATTCAAAAACTAACGGCCTTCGTTATAAAAACACGATTCCTCTTAAGCCAATCTAAAACTCTGTTTGGTTCATGTATGGCTACATCTTTTCCTTGCAAAATCTCCACCGCAGACTATTTTAATCGGCGTTTTTGACGTGTTTTAAGGAATCCAGCTTTTATAAATAAGACCGTTAGTATAATAGGATAAGAAAAACATATTTGATGTCCGTAATTTTACTATCTAGCTAAGCCTCAGACCACATCACAATTATGATTTTTTGTACAGTCAAAAATAATTTTAGAGTGTGCGAGGGTGACGGATTTCAAACGATACAGATAGGTACGGCCTTCAAGTGTCTTTGAAGGGAACTTCACGCAAATAAGATCGGGAATTTAAATTATGTAGGTTTGGACACATGGAGAGGATAAAAGAAGAATAATTGTTGGGGAAACAAATATATCCAGCGAATGTACGCGGAAGCGCCGTCAAGGGACGTCCCAGGCGGACATACCTCGACCAAATAGGGGTAGCATTAGCAAAGGGCAAGATAAAAATACCCGAAACCGGCGTGCGTGTATGCAACGACTAATGTGGTTGAAGTGTATTCACTTCTCTTCATATATATGTACGTATATCACCTTTTTGTTGTCCAGATCACACACCTGTTATAAGCCACAATTTATATAAGTACGTGTAGTATGATATATTTGTATTTGATATATTTTTATTTGTTTGTTCCATGTTTGTATTTGACGAAGCTTTTTGCGAATGAATTTAATTTGATTTTAATAGGTTGACATTTTGATAATATTTATGTTTCCTTTGGCTTTTATTGTTGTAGTGTTTAATGTATTTTGTTTTCTGTTGAATGTATGAATTATAATTTCAATAAATCCTTGTGAGTCACCTATATTTTCTAAATAAGTATGATATATGTAAGCTTATTATTACGTATATGTACCTATGTCTATTAATATTCGTATTTGCACCGACTACCCGTCCGATATGAGGTTGCCTGGAAGTTATTGCTATTAGCAATAAGGCCGCCAATTGTATCTTTTCTTTTGTCATTGCTGTTTCTGTAACATTTTTTTCCGGTATACAATAATAGTTATTTGTTATGCAAGGCTGCAAAGTAAATTTTTGGCGCGAGTACCTTGTATTGAAACCTGAGCAAGCGAAGGATTCTAGGATTGAGCCACGAGCGAAGCGAGTGGTTCAAATATAGAATCCTGAGCGTAGCGAGGGTTTCAAAGGTACGAGACGCTAAATGACTTTGCTGCCGAGCGCAACACACAACTTTTCACCTCACTAAAGCGAGGATAATGTTAGGTGCAAGAAAAACAGTTTTAATAAATATGAAATTACTGTTAATTTATATCTTCGTCGCTGCTAGCTTCGCTCATATTTTATGATTTCTTTCGATTTTATCAAAAAACAAACCAAAATAATGGAAGTAAAGTGAATTCAATAAAGAGAAGAAAATTTTAAAGTATTTTTTTTAAATCAAATTTTCTTGCCGGCCAGTGCGATTCTTTAAATGAGGCTGGCGCATGACATGAAATAAGTATTGCATTTCAATCATCAATGGACTGGCTGCAGAGAATATAAACTATTACGAAACCAATGAGGTTCTATATATATGTAATTTATTGTACGAAACCTTTATTGAATAAAAATATTCGAATTTTAAAAACACTTTCCACGCTAGCGGATAAAGTGCGATTTTCCACGCAGATTTCGAATGATAAACAGAGCTTTTACGAGCTAGTGAGGTGAAAAGAAAATTCTTATCTTATCTTATCTTGAAGCGAAAGGGGTTTCTCAGGATCCAAGTCTTGTCAGGATCCCATCCGGGTTACAGCTTATGTAATGTAATAAAGTATTGAGTGGCAGTGTATACCTACAGGGTGTTAAGCATAGGATGTACTAAGATTCCGCCTCATCTCTGACGCCTGACCCGAAACCTATACAACGCATTCTGGACTGTGGTTTATGTTACAATAACTCTTATAAGTTATAGAACCGGTCTGACGACCTGGTTACGGTGGCAGGGAGTCGCTGGATGCGGGCGGCACAAGACCGGGAAAGCTTGGAAAACCATTAGGGAGACTTATGACCGGCAGTAGGCGTCAAATGACTGATGATGATAGAACCAGACTCAGAGCTCCCAAAGTGAGGCAACAAATTGGTAGCCAAATTGTCATGCTTATGACAAATTTAAATGTTTGCTACAACATAAAACGTAATATATCTAATATTACGGAATTTTTGGCAGATAATAATTTAAGCTGAAATAGTGACTGAATATAATTTCTATTTTAAACTGACATTTATCCCTCTATTCCAACCTGTTCTGTTGAGTAGTTCTGTCGGATCCAGATACTGTTAACACAATTTGACATACGATAATTTAATCATCATAAGCAGCCTATATACGTCCCACTGTAGGGCACAGGCCTTCTCTCAGAGTGAGAGTGTGGGCTTAATCACCACGCGTGCCCACCGCGGATTGGCGATTTTAAGCGCTGAGGTATGTAAAATAGCTCAGACACTCGGGTTTCCTCACGATGTTATCCTTCACAGTTAGCGTTAGATAATTTAATACTTACCTTAAATTTTTACTCTCATTATTTTTACTATTTTCATTACCTTTTTTTTTAAATTGACATTATATTTAATTTAAGTACGATAATATTAATTTGCAAGAGCTGGATGAGAGTAGCCGAGGACCGTGCTCAGTGGCGTGCAATAGGAGAGGCCTATGTCCAGCAGTGGACAAGCATAGGCTGATGATGATGATTATGATGAATATTAATTTTAAGCCGTTCACATTTTATATTACAATTTTTGTTGGTGGTGCCTTTTTCCACAATTTGTACGCCACATGAGGCAGATTAAATGTTTTCCATGCCATCAATGTACTCGTGCTTTACAAATATATAAAATATCTTTGTCTTTGTTTTTGTCTATGGTAACCGGTTTGTCAGTGTTGCGAATGTGTGCGTGTCTGTGAACGTCACAACAATTCGCTTAGGCACACACATGTTACCTTAAAGTGTACGTGTCGCCTCGCTTTTGAGCGGAATTCAGTTCGACACGCTATCTTTGCGTGTTATGTCTATGTTAAAAGTTACACAGAAAGTGAGGTGATCATGAGGCCGTTTTCGCAGGATCACCGACGACATACTGGCTATGGCTCGACCCAGCACGGACGGCATCGCCGCGCGGAACATATTACAGCAGTTTCACAGGTGAACCGGCTCGAACTAGCGAACCTAGTTAACACAATGCGTAACAAAAATCCCATAAATGTCCGAACATGATGATGATTACCTATTTATAATGATGATGGCCTCCTCATCGACAGCGACCGACCGTCACTGCTTCCTGGCGTGTGCTCTAAGGTGGCTGGAACATCCGAACTTTTTCAGTCTGGCGTTTGGCGCACGCCACCCTTTCTCAATGCATGTGTGCAGAAACCCACCATCTTGGGTGGGTTTAATGCTATCTCGTCCTAGGTTTTTTGCCTTAGGTTCACGGCTATAGGTCCTAAAAAACACGATTCAGTAAAAAATAATTTGTGATTTTTCTTTCCTCGGTGGCGCTAGTGTTACTCCCTGGAGCCCTTTAACATGGCCTGTACCATGAGATTAAAACATTTTTCGAAAAACCAACGTTTCGCAGGTTAACCTTCGTACACTTTTCAGCTGGGGCATCCGCACGGTAATCAACCTGCAGATGCCTGGCGAACACGCCAGCTGCGGCCCCCCGCTCACCCCGTCTGGGTTCACTTACGAGCCGGCGATATTCATGTCCAACGACAGTAAGTACACAAGTAGGTACGAATAGATCTTTTTGGCGGTAACGTGAACATAGTCACAGATCGTTTGCACATCGCTTAGTGTCGTTACAGTATAATTTATACTTTAGTAATTGACTATCTAATAGTAATTTACTACGCATCAAACTACGTCAATTACTCACACTACACTGTAAAGAAAGTAAGCGATGTGCAAACGATCTGTGACTATGTTCACGTTACCGCCAAGAAGATTTGTGCGGACTATACAATAGGTACAGTACAGTGTCTCGTGCGAGTCGTGCGCACACCGGTAGGCTGAGCTGCCAGTGTCAAACAGTCTATCATTGGACGGGGAGCCGGACGGTCGCGTCGGGACTGTGAGTGAGCGATCCAGTGAGTGTTATGCCTACTAGTGAATAGTGAATACTACAATGAGCAACCTTACATCTCATGGCAGGGCAAATGCCTTCTCTCAGAGAGAGAAAAAGGGAGTGTGAGGTAGTACCATCATTTATGCCCACTATATTGGCTTCCTCATTAAGATTTCCTTCTCGGTTAGCGATTCGTACTGTGATTTATATGTGTTACGTACATTTATATAAACTTATAATCACGGTACGAATCGCTTATGAAACAAATTCATGTACATGCTGGGATGTGAAGCAAAGGATCTGCCCACTGAGCCACCACCGCTTTTAAAGTTATTATTATTATTATTAAAATTATTCCTGATATCTTTTCTTTGGTCTTCATTCCAGTCTACTACTACAACTTCGCGTGGCCCGACTACGGCGAAGCCACCCTGTGCGGTCTTCTGGACATGGCCAAGGTCATCTCGTTCGCGCTCCAGGAGGGACGAGTTGCTATCCACTGCCATGCAGGTGAGATTGGATAGATGGGTAGCTATTCGCTTCTCACTGTCAAAATGTTGCTTCTATCTTTTGTTAGCGATATAACAGCTGTCGTCAGGGAATCAGTCCTTATCATATTGCGGACGTGTCTTAGCTAAACTTAGTACCTACATTCAGATGAATTCCTTACCCTCTGCTCCCCCAGGTCTGGGCCGCACTGGCGTGCTGATCGCCTGTTACCTCGTCTATTCCCTGCGAGTGCGTGCCAACGACGCCATTCGGCTGGTCCGCAAGAAGAGGCCGCGCTCTGTGCAGACTTCCGGGCAGATCTTGTGCGTGCAGCAGTTTGAGCACTATTTCCTGCCACAGACGGTCCTGTTTAGCTCCAAGTAAGACCCAAGACTCTGCGGAGGAAAATGCATTGAATAAGAAAAATGTGAACGTGAACGCCCTGTATCAGTGCTACCAGTCACGTCCAAAATACTAGAAAAAGTGTTACACAATCAACTAGAATCACATTTATCTGCGAATAATGTCTTGTTTAAGCGCCAATATGGCTTCCGACCAAAATCAAATACTCTGTCAGCCACAGTAGATCTGGTAACGAACATCAGAATAAACATAGATAAGAAGAACATAGTATTGGGTATTTTTATCGATCTAAAAAAGGCATTCGATACAGTAAGCCACAAATTACTACTAGAAAAATTAAAGAATATAGGTGTCACCGGAAAAGCTTACCAAATATTCGACTCGTACCTGACAAACAGACAACAAAAAGTGAAGATAGGAAACTTTGAAAGTGATCCTCAAAACATTATTTGTGGTGTCCCTCAAGGATCAATACTAGGGCCGCTCCTCTTCCTAATCTATGTTAACAATATCTCTGAGGTGGAACTCCATGGCTCAATCACATTGTACGCAGACGATACGTGTCTGTTTTACTATGGTCAAAATATCAACAAACTGATTAAGGAAGCACAAGCCGATCTAAATAAACTATCAGAATGGTTTAAAAGCAATCTTCTGACAATTAACTCATCCAAAACCTCCTATATGATTTTTTCAGCCAAAAACAAGAAAATTCCCGATCATGAACCGTTGTTGATAGATGGTGACGTCTTAGGCAAATCGAATCAGGAGAAATATCTTGGTCTGCTCTTGGACTCTAAACTCACGTGGAAGGCGCAAATTGAGAGAATTATACTAAAACTCAAATCACTCTGCGGCTTGCTGCATGGTGTAACTGGTTGCTTACCAACTCGCGTCCGCTATACCATCTATAATTCCCTGGTGAAACCCCATATTGAGTATCTAATAGAGATATGGGGCTCAGCGGCAGGCACACATATACATGATTTACAAATAGCTCAAAATAAACTTATTAAGGTACTTTTCTGTTACGACTTTCTTACACCTACACGAACTATATACCTAGAAACAAAACTTATGAACATTAGGCAATTATATATCTACCAAACATGTCTCCTTATTTATAAAATTACACACAAACTTATCCAATCTAATATAGAGTTCAAGGCAAAGCATCACAGATATCAGACTCGCACTAAAAATCACTTACAACTACTCGCACCACGAACCCAATACGGAAAAAGGTCAATACTGTTTGAGGGAGCACAATTGAATCGTGTGATTTTAAAACAACACAATGACATGTCACACTTTTGTGAAAATCAAGTTTTTGAACGAATTGTATTCCTTAGGAGTCTAGCTACATGTTCTCAAAATACCTCACATGTCCCTACACTCTAATAGTAGTTTATGCAACTGTCATATAATGAAGGGTATTAAAACACGAGTGTGAGTTTATGAAACGAGCGCAGCGAGTTTCATAATAGTAACGAGTGTTTTAATACCCGTGTTATATGCAGTTGCATACACTACTTTATCTTCACTAATACAATTAAAAATTAAATTCACGCGTACGTGTATAATCACAGTGATTTTGCCGCCATTAAAATTTAACCAATGAGAGCGCAGCTGCGCGCTTCAATAAAACGCGACCAACCTGATTGGCCCTGCAATCAAGTTGGTCGCGTTTAATTGATGTTATAATGAGATTTTACGATATAGATGTGAATATTATACCATCATGTGAAATTGCTTAAATGATGATGATTGAAAACATAAGTAGAATGTTACAACATTAGTGTAGATAAATACTATTAAGCGAGAGCGTCAAAATACGGTATGGTTTTAAAAGCACACATCTCCAGTCACATTGGTTTTAAAATCACACATGTCCAGTCACTTTCAAACTGTGTGTTGTTTTAAAACGTATCCCCATACATTAGCGCGCAATCTTGACAGTTGACATCTAACCTTAAAATCACAATGGCGTCAACGAGTTCTTCTGGTGGTGATAAAGTAAAAAGAAAAAAAGGTGTTAATCAAATCACTTATAAGTGTGATACAATAAAAAAGGCAAAATTAAAAGGTATTTCATATATTAGCTATTCAAATCTACGAGTACCAGCAGTGCGTACGGGTATTTGCAGGTGTGTATTCATTTAAGTATTTGAAAATTAAATATTGGTCTTTACATTTCAATGTATTAAAATTACTAGTTACATACTTTAACCATGCATTACTATTTGTTGCAGATGTGAACGACACTGTGCGGATTTGGTGGACATAGATATGCGCGACGAGCTGTTTAAGCAGTTCCGAAATCTCAACACAAAAAACGAGCAAGATGTATATTTGCAGAATCTAATGGAAATTAAACCTGTAGCTCGGCAAAGACCACGTAATGAGAGCGGTAAAAAACCTAAAACATTTTCATGTGTTTATTCCATAAACTCAGCCTCTGGTCGAGTGGAAGTGTGCAAACAAATGTTCATGAAGCTTTACGGTCTAACATCTGAAAGAATTCGCAGAATTAATAAATTATTAAGTATAGGTAAAGTTCCTATTGATGGAAGAGGACAGGGTGCACCTCGGAATGCTGTAAGTGCTTCTACTCGGAACATGGTCACAGAACACATACAATCTTTTCCCACCAAAGTTGCACATTACACAGGTCAGGAATATAAATATCTGAATGAAAAACTGAACATCAAAATAATGCACAACCTATACAAATCTAAGCATCCAGAAAATCCTGTATCATACTGGTTCTACAGAAAAGTTTTTAAACAAGACTTTTCCTTAAAGTTTGGCCGCCCACAAGTGGATACCTGCCAAACTTGTGAAGAATTGAAAATAAAAATAAAAAGCAAAACTATATCAGAGTCTGCTAAGAGGGCTAAAGAAGGAGACCTTATAGTACATAAATGAAGAGCAACAAATTTAAAAAAAAAATGTCTATGTTGAAGAAAGAACCGAATAGCAACAAGCTTGTTGTATCAATGGATTATATGCAGAATGTGCATTTGCCAAGAATACCAGTCCAAGAAGTATTTTCTATTTGAGACAGCTCAATTTTAATATATACTGTGTACATGATGTCAGAAAGGAAAAGGCCACTTTCTACATTTACCATGAAGGTGTAGCAGGTAAGGGTCCAAACGAGGTATGTTCCTTCCTGAATCATTACATTGAAGAACATGGAAATGGTTTTGATGAACTGCATATTTTCGCAGATTCATGCACTGGACAGAATCGTAATAACACAATATTAAGATTGCTACTGTTTTATGCAGACACACAGAAATTCAAAAAGATCATGATTTATTTCCCAGTGAGAGGTCATTCTTTCATGCCATGTGACCGGGACTTCGGTACTGTAAAAAGAAGATTAAGACTTTGTGACCGGGTATATACTCCAAAAGAGTATGCTGAGGAAATAATGTTATCAACGCAGACCAAAAAATTCACAGTTGTCATGGTGCCTACAGAAATGGTGCACAATTTCAAAGAATGGTGGCCATCATACTATAAAAAGAATTCAATTTCATTGGAAACAATTGGAAAAACATCCAAACAAGCAGACAAAGTTCATTTCCAAGTGTTGAAATATTACAACTTTGAATTTAATACCAACAGTCCCGGTTGTGTCATCATCATCACAAGGGAATATATTGATGGTTTATCAATGCACACATTCCGGCTAAAAAATTTCAACAACTCAACCAGTCTAACATTGCCATCTCAAAAAGCTTTCCCTGAAGGAAACCGACCAATTAATATAAAAAAATTAAATGACATCAAACAATTGCAAACTTACATTCCAGAAGATGAAGACATTCAAGACTTTTATCATAAGATTTTTCAGTGGCCTACCACACAAAGCGAAGATTCTATTGAGGAATTGTAAATTTTGTTTAAATTTCATTAATAAAATTGATTATATTTAATTTTCTCATAAATGGTTTAATTTATTTTATGTATGATTATACATTTAAAACAACACATGTCCTAACTCATATAATTTTAAAACAACACAAGTCAGATGTGTTTTTAAAATAACACTTGTCCATTTTTTTTTATTAAATTATTTACGCCTACCTATTGATTTACATTAGAAAAAAAAATGTAGTTTGTTTATTCATACAAAAATTAACATAATATGCTAAAATATTGCTGTTGTACAAATTAGTATTTGAATAAAACAGTTTTTTCTATTTCCTGACAAGTTGTAATCAAAGGACATGTGTTGTTTTAAAATCACACGATTCTTGTTTAACAAACTACCGAAAGATATAAAAAATTCAGATTCACTTCCAAAATTTAAGTTCCGATTAAGATGCCACATCAAAGATAAATATAAAATTTAGAATTTAAGCGTTTGTTACAATCTAATAAGTGAAATTGGTATGAGGTGTTGCATGTTCACGTTTATATTTCATTAGATTATAGTCCTGGTTTTCTCATTTTAAGTGAATGAAATGTAATTCGTTCTTATGCGAAATAAATACTCAAAACCTAAACCTAAAAACATCGGTATACTATACACAACCCGACAGACTATCAGTCTTATTATAAAACAAAATTTTCTTAAAACACTCTTCAGAGTCTGTTTAAATAGTCTATCTATGGTAAAGGGAAAGACGTAACAACAGATTAATTATTTAAACTGCCTCGGAGAAAATTTTTAAAGGAAATGGTATTTATATAAATTAAATATGATATATTATTTCATCTTTTATACCTACGTGTGACCTAAGTGCTTAGAACGAATTGGCGTTTACAAGTCCTGTCATTTTCTCACAGTTAGTTGACGTCTACAAATAGACAGACAGACAGATTAGCCAGCACGACTTTGCCGTGGTGCGATCATGCTATTAGCGGAGTAAGATTGATTGCAAACACAGAACTTGCAACTGACGACGCTTGCTAATCCTATTCAGCTAGTGGCGCTGTGTCGATCACATTGCAAAAGAACCAACAACCTTGGTATTAGCTAGAAATTTTACAGCAGGTTACCGGTGATTATTCTCATCCAATCACATAATATTTGCAGAGAGCCCCTACACCTGACCAAAGATAAGAAGACCGCAGAGTTCACGTTACGACAGCACCTGTATAGACAGCGCGCCACGCTGCACGGACTAGACGGGAGGGCGTTCAAGGAGCTTCCCAAGGTAGGGAAACTGGGGATGGTTGATCCCTACGGGATACTTGGTACGTTTGCATTGTGAATCTACCATGACCGCTATATTTTTTTACGCTAGCAACACTTTTAGTCTATGGTAGGAGCAAACTTTACGTCACGGTCAGCTGTGACAATTTGTTGACATTTGGATATTACGGCCATGATTGTTTTCTGTGACGGCACGAGAATTTTTTGGTGAGTTTTGTTTTGAATTTTTTATTAGGAAAAACGTTCGAATTAAATACTGGAAACACTTTATTATTGAAAATATTAGATGAACAATGAATTATGAGTAAATTTAAGTATCCATCTTCTGTTTTTATGCATTGGTGGAACATTTGTTAATTTTGGTCTATCAGGGATACACTTTTTTATGGGATAGGGAGCTGGCACCAATTATCGGCCCTGTCAACTTTTTTTGAACTTTGACTGCTTCTAATTGTTACGTTAATAGCTTTTGCTATCTTGCAATGCCTTTTTTGGGTAGAGGGATACTGAAACTACATTACTACATTCGCAAAATTACGAATCCTTTGTTATTTTTGATAATATAGATGTTTTTTTCCGAGCATGCCGATTTCCCTTAATATCGGCCTCTAACACCCTAACATCCGCCACCTGTGACCCTAATATCGGCATACCTTTTCTAAGGTGAAGTTAGGTCATTAAAACTACTAAAGAAAAAATTATAACGTTTTATATTGCAATTCAGGTACAAATCACTTTTTTAACTCTTGTCTATCATTAATTAGTCTTTTCTTTACATCTCAGTCTTAAAAATTAAAATAATTTATGTTCTTATAAACTAAAGATCACAATGATTCAACATTCTTAAGACAAATAAAGGAACTCCAAAAACAAATTATTATAAATAAAAATAATTACCAAATATAGTCAACAGAAAACTTAACTTTTCTTAAAGGATCTTCAATTTAAATGAACTAAACAGTGGTGGCAACTAAAATCTTCTTTGGCCACATCAATATAATTTCGCCCACGATGAACTGTACACTTTAAATGGAACCATTTGGGGCATATGTCGCATCCAATATTTTTGTCTTCATCTTCTTCGACATCACTAGTTAGTTCTTCTTCACAGCCAGCACAAAGAGTTTTCTCCTTTTCCAAAATTAAGTCTTGAGAAGGTAAATCAGTGAGGTTAGATTCGCGATTGCTGTCCTTTAATAATCTCTTCTTTACTACTTTTGTTTTCTTTGGCTGCTTTATTTTTTTTATTCTCTTTTCCAGTTTCTTTCTTTCTCTCTCCGCTTTATTCTCTTCAATTCTTTTTTTTCTTTCCTCGCGTTGTTTGACAATATTTTCCTTTTTATCGTCTTTCTCCTTGATATATTGCCTCCAGGTTTCAGATGAAATAGCTAACGGCATTTTTTCTTCTTTAGGCTTGGTTTTGGTGCGAAAATCCAGTGCTTTTGGAGCATATAAATGTTTTCTTAAAGCTGGCGATACAACATACCTAGAAGTTGGCGTGGATGTTTTAGAATTTGGACGGCTGCAAGCTGGGGAAGATTTTATTTCGGCTAATGGTGATGCCGGTAGAGAAAAGTCAAAGTCCGATGCAATATCAATATTATTCATGGCGCTAATTGATATCATTGGTATTTCCGTATTCAGATTCGTATGATCAGTCTTTGCTTCATATGACTCGCGAGTTTCACAAATTTTATTCAGTGTAAGAACATCATCGTTCTTACCATGTATTTCAGCAGTAATAGTTATCTCTAAGGCTGGAATATCCGGAGTACTTGACCTTTTATCGTTTTGGTTTGTTTCCATATCAAACGGAATGTCATCAGTCAGAGGTATTACGATCACACTTTGGTTTTCATTCGATAATGTTTTCACATCTGTGTTTTCTAAAATAGAAATTGAAGCCTGGCTGTCGTTTGAATCTTCTAAACGGCATGTTCTAACAGGTGACATGCAGGAATCAGTATATTCTAGTAAACCTTGATCATTCGATACATAGTACACGCCTTCACGCGTATCTCGCAAACTGTCGTTTTCAATAAGATTAATCTCTTCCTCTTCGTGCGTTGTGATTTTTGTCATCTTAGCCTTTTTTATTGTCAATTCCATTTTTTCGATTTCATCATAACTCTTGTCCATTTTTCGTTTCAGTCTAGAACTGTTGATTTTTCTGTTTAGGCTTTCTCTCTTTCCTGCGATAGTTTCTTCTATACGAGTTAATTCTATCCCTGATTCTTTAAGCTCTTTTTCGTAGATTCTTAACACTTTGAACGTTGTTTGTAAGTCACTTTCAGATACTGTGTCATCGTTGTTTGTGCACTCTTCATTTTGTTGCAATAATGATTCCTGAATATTCTTTATACATTTAGTATAGTCAACTGCATCGGGATTGAAAGGGTATAAACCACATTTTCGAAAGCCATTTATTATGGTGTCTGTCGTAATTTGTTTCAAGGTTTGTTCCAGCAAGGGGCAGAAAGTTACTTTTGACAACTTTTTATGTGAGTTATCTCCATCGTCTGTCCAATTTTTAACTGTTTTTCGCCATTGAAGTTTGAGTGGCCTGAAAACACTAACATCGGCCGGCTGCATAATGTGAGTAGTGTTTGGGGGCAATGCATACAAAATTATGCCATTTTCATCGCAAAATTTGCTCAAATATTGGGTTAGATGCGACTTGTGTCCATCAACCAGAAAAAGAATTGGCTTGGGGATGTTGTTCGAAGACACCCAATCATTAAAGCCATTTGCAACATATTCATAAAATATACCACTTCTCATCCACCCACTATCCGATAAGCCAATAAACCAGGAGGATGGTGTGCTATTAACGATTTCTTTTGGTGGTCTACGGATGTAAGGAAAAACAACCATGGGGGGCAAATATTCTCCTGCTGCAGATATGACTAGCAAAACAGTTATTGTTTCTTTTTCACTGCCCTTTGCAACTTCATAAATGTTCTTCCATCCTTTGGGCCCTATTACTTTCCCTGTCCTCGGGCAAATACTAAAGCTCGTCTCATCCCCGTTAAATATTCTCCGTGGATCTTGTAATATGTCTTCATGTCCGATTGATTTTAAGTGTTCTTGTAGGTCTTTAAACCACTTTCGGATATATTCTTCCGTAACTACAGCCCTGGCCAGTGTAATAGCTTCTGGAGCCCTTTCATTAAGAATTGGGTGCCTTTTTAAAAACAAGGAATACCACTTTTTGCCTGGTTTTCCATTTTTAAACGGATTGGGCCTGTTATCTTCTTTGATAGTATTTTTAACGGTATTTATCACGTTACTCCGTGTTCTGGGAAAACCGCAGATAGCCATCCGTATCAACCATTGAACAATTTCTTCTTCTTCATTTTGGTTTAATACGGTATCTCTACCAACTGTGCAATCTGTGTCTATTCTTCCATGAAGTCTGTCTTGTAAAGTGGTCCTCGGAATGTCGTATAGTCGAGATGCTTCTCTGATGCTCATATTTTGATTTGTGACGGCATTTACTGCATCTCTTATTCTGCTACGGTCGTATTGCAAACGTTTTTCTTTTTTTTGATCCTTTGCGAGTTTTGATTGGGTTGGCATGATTTTGGCATACCTACCTGTTGACAAAAAATAAAATACCTAAGTACCTATTTTTGTATTTTGTACCACGTCCCTGTTTATTGTCGAGAGTAGTAGGAAGGTATCCAATATTAAAGTGGCCGTTATTACGCATCGATTCCCTTTATATCGGCCGTAGCTGATAAAAATCGATTTTAGGCGGCCGACGTTAGGATCTAGTGATCAAACTGAGCTGTTGTTTAATTTTTAACCTTATTAATGTTACTGCTAACGTATAAAATAGCTAAACATGTTGTTTAACGTTTTCATGCATTTCCCCAATATCGGCCACCCGGCCGATATTAAGATTTATCAATAATACAGATCCCTAATCTCGACCCTGCGATTATTTCATAAAAAAATTAAATAAATGTATAAACATACTATCTAAACGGTACTTTGTCTGTCTTTCCTCAAGAACAAATAAAATAAAAATACCATAAAGATGTTTAATTCCATTCAAATACTTACCAACGCAATGCGTCGACTCAGGGATTTGACTCAGCAATGCCACTAAACGACGCACGTCCGTACCTGCGCGTGCTCTATTGCCAACTGAACGTTCAAATGTTGAGGCACCCACACCAAAATATGGGAGGTTATGCGTATGGATATAGAGTCGCTTTTTGCATAAAAACTATTATGATTTTAGGGCTCTTTTTATAGTTATGTTCCATTTTTTCGAAAAGGCCGATATTAGGAGGAGGCCGATACTAGGAGACTCCACCCTACTTGATTCGGGGATCAAGTCTCCCTGGATAAATATTACACGTATTTTGATAAACAAAAAACAATGGGATTCTTTTGTTTTTCAATTTGGGCTGCATTTATTTTAAATGCAATTCCCATACAAAACCATTATGTTATCATTATCAAAGTCTGAAGAATGGATACTATAGGCGAGCCCTATGTTCAGCAGTGGACGTTGTTAGCCTAATATAATGATGATGATGAGGTCTATGGATTATTATTTATATGGATAAAGAAATAAATAAACTTAGATACTTAATTACCTATATTATTTTCAGAAATCATGCCTCGAAAATACAAAAGGAAAGAAGGCTCAAAAAAAAGAAACAAAATAGACAAAATAAAATTAAAAAATGCGGTTGCAGCAGTTCTTGGCGGCAGAACTATTAGAGGATCAGCAAAAGATTTTGGTGTTCCAGTGATGACCTTGAAGAGGTATGCAAGAAAACAAAAAGAGAGTGAACAGGAAATTGAATACGAACCGTGTTACCGACAGAACCAAATTTTAAATGATACAGAGGAGAAACATTTGTCAGAATACCTAACTAAAGCCAGTAAATTACACCATGGATTAACCCCAAAAAATGTTAGGCAACTTGCATATCAATATGCCCTTAAAAATGAGAAGCGTTTTCCACAAAAATGGTCTGAAAAAGAAGAAGCCACGTACGACTGGTTTCATGGATTTATGTCTCGCCATCATGAACTGTCTTTAAGGAAACCAGAAGCAACAAGTTTATCCAGAGCTACAAGCTTTAACAGGCATAACGTCGGTCAATTTTTTCAGAACCTTAGATCACTATATGAAAGATATAATTTTGGACCAGAGTCCATATACAATATTGATGAGACAGAAATAACAACTGTCCATAAACCGAGAAAAGTAATTGCTACCAAAGGTCTAAAACAAGTATCCCAAGTAACTTCGGGTGAGAGAGGAGAGCTTGTCACGTGCTGTTCTGCTATTAATGCCCTTGGCAATCATGTCCCTCCGTTCCTCATTTTTCCAAGGAAAAATTGGCAAAGTAGAATGATTAATAATGCCCCTCCAGGTACATCTGGCGCACCGTACCCTAGTGGATGGATGACTGGGCCGAATTTCGTAATTTTTTTGAAACATTTCAAGAAACATGTGAAGTGCTCTTTGGAGGATCCAGTTTTAATGGTGTTTGACAACCACGAAAGTCATATTACAGTGGAATCCATTCAGTACTGCAAAGACAACGGAATTCACCTATTGACGATTCCACCTCATACCTCTCAAAAGCTTCAGCCGTTAGATCGAGGTGTGTTTGGTCCACTAAAATGCTTTTATGACACGGCTTGCGACGATTTCATGACTAACCATCCCGGTCAACCAATCACAATATATGATATTGCTGGCATATTGGGAAGAGCATATCCTTTAGCTATGACTCCACGTAATATTCAAAAGAGTTTTGAGGCTACAGGCATCTACCCGTTTAACGCTGAAATATTTACGGATGACGAATATCTCTCATCATATGTAACGGATAGGGACAATCCGGCACTGGAAACGGATCAAAGCATTGACCGACCAACGAGCAGTACTGCAAATGCCGGCCATGACCAATCGAAAACACAATCCCAAAGCCAACAATTATCAGAAACACTTGAAGTTGAGAACCCACTTTTATGTAACCTTGTCGAACCTGAAATACACACCCGTCCACGTCAATGGTCAGTACCTCAAGAAGTATCACAAGAAATATCCGAAATTCCTGCAAACGAGATCAATAACCAACCTCCACATAGTCCATCAGTAATTCAACCGGTCGAATTTGAAAAACAAAATCTACCGCCAGAAGAATCAGAAATTCCTGCAATTCAAAACGTTGACCAACTTCCGCATAGTCCTTCAATAATCCAAACTATAGCACCTGAAATACAAAGACAAAATCAACCACAAGAATTATCGGCCATTCTTGCAAACGAGAACGATGACCAACCTCCACATAGTCCATCAGTAATCCAACCTGTCGAATCTGAAAAACAAAATCTACCGCCAGAAGAATCAGAAATTCCTTCAATTCAAAACGTTGACCAACTTCCACATAATCCTTCAATAATCAAAACTATACAACCTGAAACACAAAAAGAAAATCAACCACGAAAATTATCAGCAATTCCTGCAAACAAAAATGATATCCAATCTCTGCATGGTCCGTCAGTAATCCGACCTGTCGAATCTAAAAAACAAAATCTACCTCCAATAGAATCAGAAGTTCCTACAATTACCTTGCCTGACAATCAAGAAGTTCATCTCCCCGGTTTTAGTGGTACTAAAACTCCTGTAAAAAGACAGACCGTAAACCCGATCGCTCTTGGAAATGAAAATAAAGATACACAAACTCCAAAATTTAGCATGGAGTCGATTAAACCATATCCTAAAGCAAAACCAAGACAAACTAACTCTACCAAAGGCAGAAAACGAGGAAGTACGCGTATTCTCACAGATACGCCAGAAAAATTACAAATAGAAAACGAGTGGAATATGAGACAGGCGAAGAAGGCTAAGACATATCACGATAAATCGAAGACTGTAAAACGAAATTTTAATTCAAATCGAAAACAAACAAAGAAACAAATCGTACAGGAAGAAATTTTGTCAGAAGATGACGATGGTTCTGTGCCACCATCCCCAGAATCTGTATATGCTTTATCTGATGATATAGATAAGGATTCGTCAGTGAGTGAATCGGAAAGTGACAGTACGAATAACGAAGAAATTGTTACTACAGGTGATTGGGTGATAGTAAATTTCATATCCGAGAAACAAAAACTGCATCGTTACTTAGGACAAATTACTAAGGAAATTGGCCAACAATTAGAAATAAAGTTCGCAAAAAAAGTAAACGAGAAAAAGTTCAAATGGCCTCAAAATGCTGATATCAGTGTAATTGGTCGTTACCAGATTGTAAAAAAAATTTCGCCACCTATTTTTAAATCAACTTCAAAGCGCATTGGTGCTTTCGAATTCACTAGATCTCTCAGAAAATTCAAGTTGGAATAAGTAATAGGATCAGTATTAGAGTTAGGTCTTAATGTTTTTATTAATTTTGTGTTATTACCTTTATAAAGATTTTTCATGTTTGTTAGCTTATTAAAAGCATTTATTTGAGATAGTTACCGATTACAACTAAATTATAGACTGATTAGACACAGTAAGTAATGTTATTACTACAATTATCTTGTCTACTTAAATGTGAAGTTCGAAATATTATCTATAATCGATTAGATTTGTGTTTGTGTTTTGTTTTGGTTTTTCTTTATAGAGATTTTTCAAGTTTATTAGTTTAAGAAAAGCATTTATCTCAGATTATTATGTTACCTGTTACAAATAAGAGATATTGACAGACTGATTAGACATAGTATGTAATGTTATTACTTGTCTAGTTAAATTAGAAGTATAAAATATCTGTGATTGATAACATTTTGTGTCATATTTTTATAACGATTTTTCAAGTTTATTAGTTTTAGAAGAACATTTATCTGAGATTGTTACCTATTACCTACAAATAAGAGGAAAATGATAGACTGATTAGACACAGTAGGTAGGTAAATAATGTTATTACTAAATCTTGTCTACTTAAATGAGTAGCAGAAAATATAAATGTGAATCGAAGAGTTCGATCAATCAATCATATATTTGACTCTTAATAATAATGCAACTGATTTTTGTAGTTTCTGCAGAATTTGGAAATAAAACTAAAAGCAAAGCGCTTCGTTTTCTTTGTCACACCTTTTTTGTACCATGTGTCCCATACTATGGGAGACTTGATCCCCCCCGGATCAAGTCAACCGACAGGATGGATCAAGTCACCCGTATATAGGGGATACTTGTTACAAATCCCTTTTTCTAGTTTTATGGCTTTATTTAATTTCAGGATGATTTAATCAACATAAGCTTTGTATATTTGGTGGCTAGATAAATTATGTCGCCAATAATATAAAACCAAGCCATGTCCGTTTAAAATTAAAGAAGTTATGGCATCAAATCAAAGTGGGGGATCAACCATCCCCAGTTTCCCTATAACAGTAGGCGGCATTTTGTGGGTAAAGGGTGGGGTGGATTTTCTTTTATGACATTCCTGTGATCTGCATTTATAACGTCAAGTCATGACTGATGCAATAATTGCAGCACATATATGAAACATGATTCCTCCAGCAAATTGGATATTACGGAAGTAATACGTAAGCAGATTTATTAGAATTATTTACCCCCCTCCCCCTCGTAAGCAAAAGTAAGCAAAGCTCCTATCCCCCTTCCCACGCTTACGTAAACATTGGTATAAATATGCATTTTTCTTGGTATTCTGTTTTTTTTTATCTGCAGTTATAAGGCCGACGTGCACTACTTTCTTAAATGTGGCTAAAACAGCATTTTACTAAAATTTTATTAAACTTTACACAAAAGTCGATTTAAATGACGACTTAAGTGATATATTTAAGAAGTGGTGCAAGACGGCCTACGCTTAGAAATAAGAAAATATAGGCTTAGAATAGAGGACTTTAACGCACATAATGTTTCTAACTATATCATACATAACTTTTAGATAATTTTTCACAAAATTAACATAATTTTTGGTATAACTTGATTTGTCTATTTGAAACGACATCACGCAAATTTTGTAGAAAATCCAAAAAAGTAAAAAATAAATAGGTACCTACTGCTGAAGTAATCACCATCCAGAAACCCCCCAACCCCATGCCGTCAAAAATAAGCCAAGCAAAGACCCCCCCGCCCAGCTGTAGTGCTTACGTAATACTTGAATGTACCCTTAGCATAGATCGTACATTCTCTGAGAGCTCATGAACGTCACTCTCGATAGTCAGATCCTAGTCCTTGAGACCGAATACGGTGTGGATCATACATATTTTATCCTTTTACCCACGCCAGATCGTGTACAGTCTCTGCGAGCGCCTCCTTCAGCTTTGCGGCTGCCAGCAGATCGCGGGTCTAGACCTGCGAGTGCGGAGCCGGCCATTCTACAAGGGCTTCCTTACCTATCGCACCAGGATGACAAAGCCAACCGATCCCACCACTCCGGATGAGTTTACAGGTAAGCGTAGCATCTTCGTGCACATCCTATCGAAGGATATCCACAAATTTAAAGTCGCTCAGCGTGCTATGGAAAGGGCTATGCTCGGGGTTTCTCTGAAAGATCGAATTCGAAACGAGGTGATCCGACAGAAAACCAAAGTCACCGACATAGCCCACCGAATTAGCATGCTGAAGTGGCAGTGGGCCGGCCATATCATCCGAAGAACTGATAACCGATGGGGTAGACGAGTTCTTGAGTGGAGACCGCGGATCGGTAAACGTAGTGTGGGACGTCCTCAGACTCGGTGGAGCGATGATCTTCGCAAGGCGGCTGGCAAGAGCTGGATGAGAGTAGCCGAGGACCGTGCTCAGTGGCGTGCTATAGGAGAGGCCTATGTCCAGCAGTGGACAAGCATAGGCTGATGATGATGATGATGGGAAAAATTGGCTTTGAAAAGTCACTTGTCTCTGAAAAGTCACTTGTCTCTATAGAAAATCAAAGGTCCTATGCCAGAGCCACCTGTCCTATCATAAAATACAAATACCGCTCTCGGGCGGTTTTTTATAATGCCATTTCCGCTTAACTGTTACTGTAATCAGTTTGACCCGAGATGCAAGAGGTTACGCGGACGCCGGTCGTTCGCGACCTGGCGATTTAAATGAATAGTTTCTTTTTTCATGTACCAGAGCCAGTGCCAACACTGCCGATGATCGAGTGGCGAGACCACACAGAAGAGGACATCGAGCGGAGTCTGGAGACGATGAGCCGGGTGACGAGGAGCTCCAACGGCAGTATCGCGGCGGTGCACGTTCACGAGGTCGGTCTTCTTCTTATACGGTGTTTCGAAAGCTCTCTTTATTCACGCACCTTCAATGCAAGATTGGCTACATAAGCCACCTGAGGGCACACCAGCGAAACCCTCATCAACCATAACGGAGAGCCAGACAGCAGTCGCGATATCAAACCGCCGGTGTTTCTGGTTTTGTCAAATTATTTTATGTACTTGTCTATCGCGCCGACGGCATACGCCACACACTCCATTTCGTTCCGTGGATGTCGTAGAAGGCGACTAAAGAAATACATTACCAGAAGACGGGCAGCAGCGTCTTCCTGAGATTCCAACAGCATACTGCGATCCCCAACCCTCCTGCCAAGCGTGGCGATTATGGCTTAACCCTTCATGGTTAGGAAAACCATGAAGGAGGCCTATGTCCTGCAGTGGGCGTCAAATGGCTGATGATGATGATATCTCGCCAGTTTTATCGCAGCGGGGGTAGCCCTCATGAGATCGTTATAGGTGCAAGTCGACGAGGTAAGTTCATTGCTTGTATCATTTCCGAAATGGAAACATTGATTTAGGAAGTTACCTAGATTCCGTATTATTTATGTCTGGACATAGCTTCTATCTTTTTACCCAGATAAAGAATAAAGTCCACTGGTGGGCATAGGTCCTGTGATGCCAATCCTCCTTATCTCCTGCCAATCTCGTCTATTGATTTCCCGCGGTTTTAGTAATGTCATCGTGTTATCGGGTCGCTATCCAGTCCACTGTCGGTCCTGTCGACTGACCACAAGCCCTGCTTGTCTCTACTTTTACTTGCATATTTCAGTGCCAATATCTTCAACTTAGGTCCGGCGCCAAATTAAGACGTTGCGCACACGATATATGGGTGAAACGCGTATCTTGGCCCTCTCCAAAGATTTCTGTGCAACTTGTACCTTCCCCAATGGTACCGAATATGCTTACTGAATAGCTTATTGAACAAAGAACTAATTTTATTTTCAGGCATTCACAGTGGACCATCATAGCCTCCCTGAGGACAGAAAGAGGTACTTAAAAGAGCTGCGGATAGACCTCAACCAGCGATCGAAGGCCATGGATAAAATTAATGAAGAGGTGGGTGAAAAACGTGGAACCGTAAGGAAACAGGAATATTAGTTGCTTCGAAGGTAGAAGTTGCGGAGAAGGGAGCTAGGGAGAAAGTCATAGTCCAGAGACTGGAGAAACTCTAAATTAGATGTTTCTTTCGATGGATAATGAAATTATTGGTCTAAAAGTCACATACCCCTGGCCCGTGGGTATTAGCATATGGGTGATGATGAGAGATACTCGACGCGTGGATGCCACTGATGATAAGCATGATTGTAGATGTTTAATCTACAAACACCTCGAACCCGTTTGCAGGTCTTTTAAAGACTGATAATGATGCTGAGCTCATTTCAGGTATACCTATCTTTAAAATACTGATGATGAAGCTGAGCTCATTTCCAGGAAGATCCCGCAATACTGACGGGATTGTTGCTGGAATGGCTGGAGGGACTGAAGCAGCCCGTTCTTGACCGGGAGGACCTATCCATTATAGTGGCGCGCGGGCAGGACGTCGAGTCCTGTATACTCACATTGCCAATGGTACTAGCGATGGAAATTCTTCTCATTGGCGTAGGTATCTTGGGGTTATTTTCCAGGAGGCCTGGACTCTGAAAAGCGACGGTCTTTCGTAACGAATCCCTATACATTTTTTTGTATTGTACCTATTAATTAATAAAAAGAACATGTTGCCTATTTGCTATTTTAAGGTCCCACCAACCCAATTGCTTGATTTGACTATGGGAGCGGTCTCGCTTACAATAAACAAAGTTCTACATAGCATTTATGCATGTATGCAGTAATTCAACATCCTGAGGCAGGCAGGGCCTAGCTCAGGATGAGTACAGTCGACAGGACATCAACCATTATATTTTAGCGCTCGCCATCTAGCGGCCATCTATGTAACCTTCACAGCACCGATGTCATGTCGTTAAATGTCAATGTTACACGCTTCTTGTTGGTTTCTATAGACGGCGCTGTCTAATTTTGGATAGATAATGAGTACGGAACGATTCGTGTGGGAGTCCGACTCGCACTTGGCCGGTTTTTTGTTTTGCGGTAGCGTTGTTTGATAGATAATACTTAAAAACATGTGTGTTAAATAGAATATGCAGGACAATGATAAACCGGAGGTTGCGTCATTGATAAAGCCCGCTAAGCATTCATTCAATAAAAGGTTGTAAGCTCTAATATTACGACCAAAAGTGGTTGTACCTACAACACAAACCTAGGTAACAGAAATAGCTTTTGAGGTAACCCTGAAATGTATCAAAATATTATTTGCTTCGATGCGAAACTCCGACTCCATTGACAACACATCCACTTTTACATGTTCTTTTTATATTCATAAATACATACATAGATACAGGACATACAAACGTTACTTAGCTACGTGGCAGGTGACTTTGGTCGGTCGGTAGACCAACAGCCCGATGGTCGGACGATGTGGACGATTGTATGCGAATGGCGAGAGACCGCGAAAGATGGCGTGATGGGGAAAAGGCCTATACCCAGCAGTGGGCCGAGGTGGGCTGATGATGATGATGATGTTGAAGTTACATACATTTGTGTAGTTGTAGTAGCAATACCACTCTCTAACTGTGAAGGGCAACATCGGGAGGAAACTTTAGTGTCTGAGGTATTTACATACCTCAGCGCTTGCTACGTACTATGGCCTAAGTGGAAATCGCAGGTCTAACTAAAACTAGCCCCAAATGCTGAAACCGTAGGGTGGGTGATACGCATCTAATCTCCACAGGAAGACGTGATCCTTCTGGAGTACTTGCTACGTTTCGTCACCCGTCTCCGCCCGCTGGCTGCCAACAAAAAGGTGGATATATTGAAGCGCCTCCTTGCCTCACTTTCTCACCAAACGGTCTTCATCAGCGGCAGGTGCTTGCCCACCCATAGAGACTTCAGCCGGTTGAGAGACGGTACCTGCAGCCAGGTCATCAACTTCATGCTCAGGATGGTCTTGGAACTCCAAAAGGACATGGTGAAGCCAGGGCAGGATGATAGGGACGTCGTCGTGCCAATGAGGCGGTTCAGAATAAAAGCTTGGAAATGAGGAATTGTTTTATTCAGTTATTTTAGTAGGTACCTACAGTGATAGTTAAAAACATAGATGTCTAACTAGCGCAAAAAAAATGGCCCCATGTCCAATAGTGGGAAGGCGGCCGGGGCTTGTGAATGGTGTTACCAATCGGAGCGCGTTCAGTATTACCCGGCGAAATATTAATGCACCTGCCACCATCAGGCCGCCATCTTGCGACGTGCATAGATATTTCGACGGGTTACATCAATGGTTTGACGTTTTTGTGTACAACCAATCATCGGTTACGATGTCGATGTTCGATGTGGATGTTCACGTCGTCGTCACGCATGGCGCACACGGAATCACGGAGTGGATTTACTCTACAGCGCATCTTGTACTCATTTCATTGGTAAAGACTAATCGAGAGACTAGGGCCGTTTTGTGAAGTTTGTAGGGAGAAATACTTCTGTAGTTTTTTTAATCGTTGTTTAAGTCCCAATATTTTCTTACGTAGGTAAATAAATTTATTCACTGGGTATATTTTTATGCAATAGTACGTAAATAAATTGTCGACTATCGCAAACAGATTGTAAAATTCCTAATCTGTGTTATATATTACACACACACATGCCCAAACTCACGCCTTTGCCCCTGAAGGGTAGGCAGAGACCAGGGTTTGCCAATGTCACGATCCTGACAAATGTCTTTCGCTGCGTGCACGCTGTACCTAAGCCTTACATAGGTCATTGCAGTGATAGTTAAAAAAGATATTGTCTAACTAGCGCCAAAAATGACCCCAAGCGGGGCTTGTCAATTGCTCATACATGGTAATATAATTAAACGGGTCTAACCGGTCACGGCAACTGCAACGTTGCCGAATCGTCGGGAATCGAAGGTAATTAAATTTTACCTAATAAATAATCTTGTCAATTATGTTACCAATCGGAGCGAGTTCAGTATTGGGTACCCGGCGAAATACCTACGCACCTGCCATCGTCAGACCGCCATCTTGCGACGTAGGTACATAAATATTTCGACAGGTTACATCAATGGTTTGACGTTTTTGTATACAACCAATCATCAGTTACGCTGTCACTCACTATAGCCCAATGAACGTTCACGTCATCACGCATGGCGCAAAGAATGTATCAATCACAGAATGATTTACTCTACAGCACATCTTGCGCTCATTTCTTTGGTAAACAGTAATCTAGAAACTGGGGCTGTTTTTGAGTGTGAATTTTGTTGGGAGAAATACTTCTATGGTTTTCTTATTCGTTGTGTCATTTTTTTAATATTATATGTTGGTAGGCCAACTGTGTTAACTCAACGTCTTAAGGCTGCTCTTACTTGGAGCATGCTGTCTCGCTCGCACAGCTTAACATTTTTTTTATTGTAATAATTTGAGTAAACTTTTGATAAAATGTGGTCTGAGGCCTGAGACACACAGGAAGGACGTGGGACGAGGGCACGGAAAAGACGAGACGTGTGATATAGAATTCGCGCCCTCACCCCGTCTCTTCTGCGTGGGCTTCGTCACGTCCCTTCAGTACATTTTGTACAAAAGTAAATTGGAAAGACGACGCGCCTTTTCCGCGCCCTCGCCCCATGTCCCTTCTGTGTGGCCAGGGTCTGAGGGTTAAATTACGGACATTTTAAATATATTTTTGTTTTCCTATACATAGTTTTTTAATTTACTTAGTATACGATAAGAAAAATATGCTTAAAATATCCGCAATTTATTTATCCATCAAGCCCTAAGACCACATTCAGCATAAGCATTTTAGGCATTGAGTCCGCCGCATTGTACGATTTTTTTAAGTGCAATAAAAGTATAAATAAATAAATGTTAAATTGTGCGCGCGAGAGAGCATGCTCCACGTAAGAACAGTCTTAATAACCAGTGATACCTAGTACCTACTAATGCTTAGAAGTTGTAGGTATATTACTTATACGTACAGTCGACAGTACAACAACCTTTACATCCATGCACTCTATTCAGTTGTGTTAAGAGCTATTTTCAACTAAAATATAAACTTGCAGCGCTGTCGACTGTACAGACTGTAGGGAGCCCGTAATCCTATTTGGCACCTTCGAGAACGGACACAAAACGTTCATAGAACGAGTACAATCGACAACACATCAACCTTTACATACGTGCCCTCTAATCAGTTACATTACGGAGGACTTTGCAATAAAAAATTAAAGGTTGGCCTGCCGTCGACTGTACACCATAAAATCATTACGTTTCTGAACGCAGTAAGTTTTTTATAGTTCCAGTTTTCAGTGCGATAACTTGTGGTTTTTTACTACTTTTATGGTAAAAGGACATTTTGGACGTTTTAATATATTTCGTACATTTAATACCAAACTTTTCAGTTTTAACAAAACTAAGAAATCTTTATTATGTGAGTGTAAAATGGATAGGGGCGCTACTACGTAACTTCTCCACCGTGTGGTCTCGACCGTTTAACCTACTCCGAACAGTCATGTTGATACATATTTTGACATTTCGGAAACGTCAAAATGGATAACCCAATACAGTGGACAGTCCGAATAGAAGGGCTGTTCTAGCTACGCTTATTACTCTTACTCGCGGCGCCCTAACCTGTTTTTTTTTTGTTATTTTATATCCTGGTTACACGACCTTTGAGCCAGCGCCAACCTGGCATGGCCCCGAGGTACCTACCTATGAAGTTTCGTTTCGGCCGATCCTTTTGGAACAGTTTGGCGACCGGTTCCGGCTGCGCAAGTGTTGACATTTTTTTAAAACATTCTAATAAAACTGCTCTTTTCGAAATTTTCGGTTCATGCCGCTTATATTTATAGTTTACATTTGAACACTATGAATTTCACCACTTTAAAGGTCAACTTGAGCCAACCAGCCCGTTTTTATTAAAAATTAATCTGATAGCAATCCTTGCAGTTGAGTGCCTAATAATTTACAAGAATTACTATCTAATAAACTGTACTTTAAAACTCTTTATAAATTTATCACAAACACTGTTAAACAAATATAGTGATTAAAGAAGTGAAGCAAGGCTTAAAAGGGCTTGTACCCAGAGCCGTTAAAATAAATTAAAAAAAAAAAAAAAAACGAACCTAGTTTTGACGTTTCGTTCACCTCGCCGCGCCTTGTCATCGCTCGTGCTTACAAGCAGTGATGCCATTTTAGTGATTTTGTCACTAGATCTGGTGATTTTGAAGCCTTGGACAGAGATATTTTAAAAGAAAAGTCACTGAAGAATTATTTGGTGATTTTTAGTGATTTTTATCGAATGTTGTTTTAGTTTTGGGTCAACGTAAAATTTTCATAGTACCAAGTCAAAATTACTTGTTTTGGAATGTATCTTTAGACGACTTTATAGAGTAATTTAATCTGTGGTCTTTATTTGGTTATGCTTGGGGATTCCCCGACTAAGACCTTTTAGACAAGGCCAATAGACGAGACAATCGAGTAATCCAGGCGAATATTGGCTTCGTGTGAATGGAACCAGGCGAATGCATTGGATTGTCCCAAGCTAATAGCTTATGCCAGTCGAGTGAATTAGAACGATTTCGAATTTGCTGGCGCTAGTGCTTCCCCCACTACTTTCCCATTGGATTGGCTTGTGTATTGGCTTCATGTGAAACGTGTTTCCGTCCCGGGCGAGTAAGCCAGTCCAATACATGTCATGTCGTACGTGTTGTTTTATTTTTAGGTTAAATTGCTTGGTTATGTGATAAACCATGGTTTTAAACAAGTGGACAAACGAAATGACGTCGAAATTCATATCTCTGTACCGAGAACAAGAATGTTTGTGGAGAAACGATAGTTTAATTTATCGGAATAGAGACGCGAGAGATACTGCGTTGAAAAATATTGTTATTGGTATGAACCTCCAAGATCTGACCATAGATGACGTCTCTTCATGCATTAGCTTAATAACATTTTTGAACGTAGCTCTTAAAGCAATTTTACGTCTGTCCATCGTTAATAGAAATTAATTTTATTTACTTTACTTATTTATATCGGTATCGACTGGCTTGTGTGTGAACGACATGAAGAAAATTTTGCGTTTTCCACTGGATTGGCTTACTAGACTCGCTTATTGGATTGTCTCGCCTATTGGCCTCGTCTAAAAGGTCCATGTTATACCGCGACAAAAATTATGAAGACATACCTCCAGTAGTTTTCGCCGTTGAATTTTAATTGTTTTAAGTTCATTTTTGTTAATTGAAGTCATAATTAAAATATTCATTTAGATTTACTTTGTGATTTCATTTTAAATTACCTATTCAGTGAATATTGGTATTTTTTAGTTAAATATTCCTAAGAGTAAGTAAGTAACCCATTAATATCCCTAAATATTACATTTTTATTTTTAATATCCCTAAATTACAGACCAAAACTAGTTAACATTGTGATTCCATTTTAAATTATTTAGTGAATTCTAGTGACTTTTTTAGTAGAAAATATACTTAAATCTAGTGATATTACAGACCAAAACTGGTGAGAAAGTTTTCTGCAAGGTGGCAACACTGCTTACACGTTGACAATTTTTGCTTTATTTACGGCACAATCTTATCAGAATCGATCAACTTTACGTGTTTTTCGCTGTTGCAATTAACTTTACGTTAAAATGTCATCGTCTCCCGATGAAAGTTCCATGAAGCTGGCCGGCCACTCGCCTGCAGGTATGTTTTGCTTTTGTGCAGAATCCTTTGTTTACCTTTTTCCTGTAGCAAAGCAACGAACCTTTGGTGAGTTTTGTTTCAAACGTATAGAGGACTCGTTTACCTGCGTAGTTTGTAAAGGGTCATCAGCAATTCGTGAATAGGTACTATGACTCTGCAAATTGAGTAACCAAGTTGTCTAGCAAGTACTTTTTTTTATTTTGTTGAGAAAATAATATCTTTTTCTTTGGTTCGAGGTCCTTGAAAGTTATAATTATGACGTCATGTTTATTATTTTTAGCATTGTGTGAAGTCCCAAGCCACTGAAGTGTTGGTCACTTCACCTATCTACAGAGAATTGTCTTTAGATGCTGTAAAAATAAGATGCAGCTAATTATGACTAAATAATATCACATAATTATTACAAACTCAAGTCAAGGCGAAGTTCCTATCACGGCTATTTCATTGTTTAAGTTTTAATCCTTTGTAGTATTTGCTCTCTACATTCAATCCAGTGCCCAATTTACACATGTTAACATCAAGCATGGATCCACCATTGTGGGCACAACGGGCATGCCCACAACCCTAATAGAAGCCTACCAAACCGAATAAGATTTGAAGTTTTAAAAATTTGATCAAAATTGGTTTGGTAGTGATGAGCAAACAAAGACATATTTAGGTACTTTATTTTACTAGTGTTTGGTCAAGGTGTCATACATTTTGTAAAGATCTCCTTTGTATGAATGCAATATATAGATCATGAGTGAGTGAGTTCATACTTCGACTTGCACTTGCCAGATTTTCGTGTGGCTGTGACCACAACCTGTTTTGTGGGCTGGATCCGCACCTGGTTAATATAATTAGTACTACTTTGATATCAAATGTTTCAGTTTAAATAATATGTACAAATGTCATGTCTACCTATCTACAGTCATTTAATCTTTACATTGTGTGCCCTTAGTGGATACAGGCAATTTTGTAGCAAAAATGCAATGGTTGATCAGCTGTTGACTGTGCACACAATGGGCTTAATAAAAAGATTTTTTTTAAAATAACTACAAGTCCTATTAAATATACAGTCTTGCAGTTAAAGGCATTGGTGCTTCAGACAACATTGAATCAATAAAGGCTATCCAAAGCTGACTGGGGCTTGTTTCATAGTACTACAATTCGTGGTTTGCCACAATTCGTCGTACATTGCAAAGTAAATTATCCCACAGGAAGACTCGGCTAGACTATGAGTTGTAGTATTATGAAACAAGGTCCTGTAGTCATAGAAAACCATGAATCGTAGTTCTATGAAACTAGCCCCAGGTGTCACCAATGGAAAAAAAAATATCTATAATATGTTTTTGTAAAAAGTGAACATCACAACCTTGCGGTCTTATTTATAAAACCGCAATTACTCTAAAACACTCTTCAGAAAGAGTTTAAATAATCTGTGGTTACGTCTTTCTCTTTACCACAGACCATTTAAACTAGCTCTGAAGATAGTGTTAAGGAATCTTGTTTTTATAAATAAGACTGTAGGACTTTATAGCATACTTACTAGCTGATGCAAATGTAGTTTTGCCATATTAATTAGCCTACAACCTATTCTCAAATATACACAAAAAAATTCATAAAAATCCGTGAAGCCTTTTCGGAGGAGTTTGATAAGGAACACTGTGACACAAGAATTTTATATATTGAATTTGCGAAAAACTACCATTTTAAGCAACACTTTATTAATGTCCTGGGTTTAGGCTGTAGGTTTTAATTTATTATAGATATCACAATTATTGAGTTTTCTGATGATCACTGTTACTACCTACTTTTGTGCAATAGGGTTCTATTCATCAATTCCATACTTACCAAAACTTACTTCCATCCACAGTGAAAGCTGGCGGTATGAGGATCACTCAGCATAAAACTCCACACTCCAAGGACACTAAGGAGCCAGCAAATGAAGATCTGACTGGCCTCGGTGGCCCCAATCCTGTACCAACGAACCCTGTGTCCATCGCTGGAGCCCCGAACCGGGGAAATGCTGACTTCACACCCGAGGCAGCGCAGGTGGCACACAGTCCAAAGGCCCCTGCTCATATTAACGTGAAACATATGCCTCACATCCAACAACCCAGAAAGTAGACATATCAGGCCTTAGATTCTGTCAAAGCAAAAGTGCAAGAAACTGTTGTCAAGCCATTGTCTTTACCCACATTGAAAGATTGTTTTATCTTGTTGCCTGCTTGATTCAAAGCATAAATGCATCATGTCTGAGGCATTAACATGGTAAAGTTTGGGTTAAAGTTAGTGATTTTACACTGGTTTGGTGCACTTTTATTTTAAGAGAATTACCGCTGGGATCAGAATTGAGAGTATCACTAAGCAAATACATAAGTATCTATAAGTTGTTCTCTTCTTCAGAAATCTGAAGAGGCATAACAGTAATTAAAATCTGTGTTTACGGAGTGATATACTCAATTCAAATATATACTGTGCAAAATTGCACTGACTTGGTATAGGTGGACTAGAAATTTTTGATACAAAACTAATGAAAGTTACATGGATATTATGTATGCTCATGTTAGCTTTCATGGATCCTTTTAGGTTTAAAAAAATGTGTTGTCTGGCAATATATATATTATGTGTGTTATAACCAGTGATCGGAGTATGTATATTGATTTTTCGTACATGCATCATGATATCATAACATGGACATGCCATAGAGTCTTAAACATCATCGCCATTGTCATCAGTACCATTTGTTTTTTGTAAATGGTAATGATGAAATTTAATCACTAATGATGTAATGTGTGTTTTATGAGCATTGTGTATATTATAAATTATGACATACTTTTATTGCTCATTATTCATTATATTATGGTCCTCTAACACTTGTGTTATTTCACTAAATTAAATATCAGATTTACACAGAACTTATATAAGTAAAACACACATTACATCATTACCGTTTACATTTCATCATCATCAACCCATTATGTCCCCACCGAGGGGCACAGGTCTCTTCCCAGAGGAAGGTATAGGCCATACTCCAGATTGGTAGAGGCTTGTAGACTAGTGGCTCGTCTACTGTCAGAAGTTGTCAAGCCGCCCTAAGGCCTCTGACTTGGCTTAACGACTGCTATCTATAGACGGCAGCCGGCACCAACAGCTTAACGTGCCTTGCGAAGCACGGAATCGCTCGGAAAAATGCCACTAGCGTTAGGCATAGACGGCGACCCATCCATGCACTGAACGCGCCCAGTGTTGCATAACCTTCGTGATCGTTTAAGATCACTCAGGCAGCCGGGGCTACGAGCGATTCGCTCGTTTACATTTAATCATTACCATTTAAAAAAAAATTATGGTAATGATGACAATGGCGATGACGTTGAAGACTAAGATAAATGGCATGTCCATGTCATGATGCAAGTACGAAAAATCAATATACCTACTCCGATCACTGGTTATACAACTGTTTGTTTTCTCTAATAAATAAATAACTTGGCTTCATATTGTGAGTTTTTAGTAGACCTATACCAAGTTAGTGCAATTTTGCATTTTGCAGTGTTGGGGACAATAGGGTTGCTAACTTTTTCTAACAAATATAGTATATTCGAAGCTATTACCTCTAAAAATATAGTAGATGGCAAAATAATGGTAAAAAATAGTAAAAAATAGCGGCAGTCGTGCCGCGCGATTTTTGGACTTAGACTTGAAGAGCGAGCTTTAGAAAAAGATTAAGGCTGGGTTCCGCTTTACGCAAAATATAGTAGTTTCGCCTACTATATATTTTTTTTAGAAACATATAGTATTTGAGCCCCTAATATAGTAGGATACTGTATTATATAGTAGGGTTGGCAACCCTAGGGACAATCTACAAAGCTTGTCTTAAAATGCCTTGATTTTTGAACAGTCAGCATCGGTCGGCACATGTTGGTGTATCAGTGCCATTATGCTTTTAGATAGTGGTGCAAAAAGGTATACATATTATTTTAATTGACAGTGGTCTCTACATTCTACTAATGGAAAAGTGCAAAAAAACTACTTTCTTCGACAGATGTATAGACACATCAAATGTTAATGTAATAAAAAGTTTGAAAGTGGTTATTTACACTTTCATCTTAACAGAATAAGTCCCTATGTCCACATACCTATTCTGATATAAGCTATACTTTTATATGCTGGTAACCATTGACGTGTCCAGGATCATTATAAGCTGCGCAATAGGGAAAAAGAAAATGCAGCGCTTGGTGAAAGGACCAATTTATTGACCAGTTGCGTGGCTGAAAAGATCCACCCGCCCCCGGCCACTGATCATGGTTGTCGGAGTACACGTCAATGGATTTTGAATTCAAGACAAAAGTTACGCTAGTTGGTTCTTTTGTCGAACACACTTGAATAAACACTGCCTAATGTTCACTACATATTTTGCATATCTTGCAACACGTCGAGATAAGTACTTATAATTTTTGTAAGTGACATAAAATCCGATCTATGTAGGTAGCTTAGTAAGATATAAAATGATTTTAGTTTTTTATGGGCTAATTTTTCAATAGTCAGTCAAAACTTAACTGGAGAATAAATGCATGCTATCACTGTTTAAATAAGACAGTGACAACATCAGTTTTATTCTCCCGTTAAGTTTTATCTGACTATTGAAAACTCCGGTCTAAATAAAATACTACCTGCTTATACTTACAACATAATATTGAAATAACGCCAAACTTCAAAACTGTCTCTTCGGTATCAATAAAATTATACTTCCAATAAGCAAAGCTCTAAAATTGTCATTTATTTTCATACTGTTGAAATCTTGAAAATAATAAATCGAATTGAAAATTTTAAACTAAATTGGTTCCATTATTGCTACTGAAGAAACAGATTTAAGGATTCGCATAGTTCCAAAAACACATTGTATATAATTCTGTGAACAAAAGCTAACCTGGCAGGATCTAAGTTCTAACAGGTATTTATTTCATGGTTAGACTCTGAGCAACCAGATTAGATTTTGGTAAAGGCAGACTCCTATAGGATATTCTGTACATACAATGTATAGTAAATGGTGTGTAGTAGATAATGTAGGTATGTAGTGTATTATGTCTACAGCAGTGATTTTAATTCAATTCAAATATTTTTATGCATTGTAAAAACAGAATGTTTACTTAATGAACGTCAAAGTTAGTTTCACAATTAATGGATTATGTGGAGAAGAAGCTAACAAAGAAACTCCACATTTATTCTTTTCAAAACACGTTTTAACTTAATTAACAGAGTTTTCAACTTAAAATTCAGTCATGAATGTGTTGAACACTAGTCACAATCGTCCTTTAAATAATATTAATCTACTGTTTAATGCCAAACATCTTTGTCTTCTAAATAATCCTTGATGTTATAGTAAGCCTTTTTGCACAGAATGTGCTTAAAAAATTTTTTAAATCGCGTTGGAGGTAACTCTAATATATCTTGAGGAATTTTGTTGTAGAACCTTATACAGGGCCCACTGGTTTACAATGCAGGGCCCTCTTTCATTAAGCAAAAAAATTGTAAAAAAACTGCAGTGTCAGTAATTTTCGTCCAACCTAGCTACACGATTGGACGGTTGGTTTTTATTACTAATTTAAAACTTGATTTTTATTACTAATTGTAGCTTTATAAAATGACTTCTTTTGCGGAGGCTACTCCTAATTTTGTCTAATTTCGCCTTTGAACCATCAAATAGTATCATATTCATTGTAATATCCGCTTTTTGTGGTCCACAAACAGGCGATCAAGTTCATTGTTGCGATATGGGCTAGGTTAAGCGGGGACTTCCAGCTTGTGTTTCTCTTGAAACATTACGCAAAGCAATCTGTTTTGTATGCGCTAAACATTAGTTATATTTTGCTTAGCAACGAAAATGTTTTAATTATAGAAAGCGCATTGTTTTTGTTGTTTCTTAGCAGGAGGCGTCCCTTTTGGATCTAGGTTGGATACCTCGCCTTCCCAAAAGGGCACCTGAACTAAAAATACTGTTTACTGTCGCCTATAAAGTAAAGCTAATATAACATTTATAAATAGCTTAAAAAATAAACGGCCTTATTTATAAACCTCTAAAGCACTCCTCAGAGGCAGTTTATTTAATCTGTGGTTACATGTTTTCCTTGCGAAATCTCCACCACAGACTATTTTAATCGGCGGTTATCGAGTGTTTTAGGGAATCGTGTTTTTATAAATAGAACCGAAATCGTTTATCTAAACACGTGCGGTGCAAAGGTTCTTTACCTACTTACAAAGTCCATTAATTACATTCGTTATTTCATCTATCCAGTTACGTAGGTATTGTATACAATACAACATACCTACCATGTTATAGGGTTAAAACTACTAGACTTAATTTTAAAGCAATATTAAGCACACATAGTTATCGTTAAATTTACATTAAGTACTTATTTGATTTAAAATCATCGAAAAGAGCAAGTTCAGGTAGGTAAGCATATATTTTTTACCGATGTGTTTGAATAGGTCAGATTATTTTGTTATTGCATTTAAGGGCGCTTATACACGGGCGGCACGTTGCGAACGACAGTGCCAACAGCAGCCATCGACACGTTGGAGGCAGTCGCCGACATGTCAGCGTTGAGCATCCGCGTCGACGTGTGTCGACAGCTGCTGTTGGCACTGTCGGCACATGCGCCGCCCGTCTATTAGCGCCATATAATAACATTCCTTATTCTGAGGCGTTTATCACGGCGGCCCCTTAAAAGTTCGTTTAATAACTTGGTACCGTTATCTCAAAAATCAATAATAAAAAAAAACTAGATCAGAATTTCGGCAATATGTAATAAAAAAAAATAGTATATACCTACTTTCTTCAGTTGGAGGAGGCGCAATTAGTGATAATTTCATACGTCATGAGTCATGCCATAATGTCCACTATCAAGAACTTTTAATACATTTTTCCCGAATCTTTCTTTCTTTGGGTATTTCTCTTTAATGCATAAAAAAGATTATTTCATAAAAAAAATGTTTGTTTAACTTCCGATTTTAATTTTTGTTGCCAAGCTGTATATCTGATCTTAGAAAAACGTTGGTCAAACCTGTGTACACAGCATGCTTCAGAGGTTCCAAGCATTCGACAGAGAACTCAAGTTGCCTAATCTAAATTAGGAAAAAAATATAATGAGCTGTTTTTAACGAGAAAACATCTACTTGCGTCTATAGATCACAAAAGAAATCTACAACGCGGTCCACAACTGCGCCTTTCTGTTTTTTTTTACTATTTCAGACAGATCAAATAACTTTCAATCGATGAGAAGATCCATCCCTTCAAATTCTACAGGACCGTTCTGGAGCAATTCTTTATTTTCTCACTATATTTGTATTTTTATAAGCTGAAGAAAATCAGAATGTAAAAATAAAATAAGATAAATCATGTATGTCTCTTTGCGATTTTTCTGTTTTCATAAATAATTAAATATGTGTGTCACGATTTTAATTGTTTTTGTATTCCTGGATGTTCATACATTCGGTTACTAATACAGAAATAGTACATTACCAAAGAGTATGTAATCACTACGTTATAATACTACTAATTATACCAATTAGAGGGAAGAAACGCCTTTATCCCGCCCTTCAAATCCTTTCATCCCAAGGTATGGAAGTTTGTATGAAAACCCTTCCGACCCAAGGGTGGGAAGTATGTATGAAATTCCATTACATACCCGGTTTTTTTTTTTTAATTTGTCAGCAGTCATACTGCAAAGAGACTAACTGTCTACTAATTAAATTTCAAGTAAATTGTTACTGGCCACATACAGTTTTTTTTTTACCAGTTACCAACCTCCTTGGTGCATACAGAAAATTAAAAACGAAATTATTTTTTCACCTCACTAGCTCGTAAAAGCTCTGTTTATCATTCGAAATCTGCGTGGAAAATCGCACTTTATCCGCTAGCGTGGAAAGTGTTTTTAAAATTCTAATATTTTTATTCAATAAAGGTTTCGTACAATAAATTACATATATATAGAACCTCATTGGTTTCGTAATAGTTTATATTCTCTGCAGCCAGTCCATTGATGATTGAAATGCAAATACTTATTTCATGTCATGCGCCAGCCTCATTTAAAGAATCGCACTGGCCGGCAAGAAAATTTGATTTAAAAAAAAAACTTTAAAATTTTCTTCTCTTTATTGAATTCACTTTACTTCCATTATTTTGGTTTGTTTTTTTATAAAATCGAAAGAAATCATAAAATATGAGCGAAGCTAGCAGCGACGAAGATAGAAATTAACAGTAATTTAATATTTATTAAAACTGTTTTTCTTGCACCTAACATTTTCCTCGCTTTAGTGAGGTGAAAAGTTGTGTGTTGCGCTCGGCAGCAAAGTTATTTAGCGTCTCGTACCTTTGAAACCCTCGCTACGCTCAGGATTCTATATTTGAACCACTCGCTTCGCTCGTGGCTCAATCCTAGAATCCTTCGCTTGCTCAGGTTTCAATACAAGGTACTCGCGCCAAAAATTAACTTTGCAGCCTTGCATAACAAATAACTATTGTATATAAAACGCGCGAAATCACGGAAGAAGTGGCTGCATGACCTTATGATCTTAGCCTACTCCAGAAACAGGCGAATAAAAAAAGGAAAAGCCCGCGCATTTTCGCAAAAACTTCGATTGATTTAGCATTTATTTTTGTGTTTTTTGTAAACATTTCTATGCATTTATGTCTATAATTTTCCTCGTAGGTGTAATAAAAAGCACTATACATACCTCAGGATAAAGTACAGTTCCATACCTCAAATGGTTTGCGCCCCTCGCAAGCTCGTGGCGCAAATGCCATAATCTCGGTATGGAACTGTCACTTTCTTCCCTCTGAAGTAATGTACTATTACTTATTGCGTGCGGACCACTCCTGGGATTTACGAAATAAGTTTACCAAGATTTATACTTGACTTAAAACAATTGAATGCGTTAGGTACCCGTAAAAGGGTCCATTTAATACATTCTTACCAAATCAATTTTATTGTGGAACTAACGCGGCCCTCGGCCTCGCAAGTTTGTCCCACCGCTTTTGCGTTGTTACTTGTTCGCCGGAAAATGTGTGGTCTCGGCCTGAACGGAGCTCGGCCTTCGGCCTCGTCGCGGCGGGGTTTCTCATGCCCGCTTCGGCGTCGCAAAATTGTCTCCCCTCAGTATTGTTTTAAATTTTGTACTCAGTCGATTTTCAGTACAAATTCTCCATACAAAATTTTCTCATTTTTAATTGTCCAAAATGTCCGATTTTTTTCATATACCTGGGTCCTTTGACAACCCGATGCCGTTTAGGGCACGTCTCCAGCATATGCCTAGTTGGTTGCCGCCTTTTTTGCGCAGAGGTCGATTTTTTGGGCGGCCATATTCTCGCCCCTATTTTGAATTTCGAACGTTCAAAATTTTTTTTCAAAATTAGATCACGAAACAAACACCCGTTCCAAATTTCACCCAAATCGGCCGGTAAACAAAAGAGTTGGCGCGTTCGAAATTCAAAAATTGGCTTCAAAGGATGGCTGTAATTCATACACCTACATTTCCTACAACTTTCTCATACATTTTTTTCGTGTCAGTTGTCGTTTCTGAGAAAACCTATAGATGATCAGTCAGTCAGTGAGTATACCGGATTGCAGCTATATATATTAGTAAGTATATAATATTAGTACTAGGGGGTGAACCCCCTTCGCGCTTACGCGCGCCAACCCCCAGCCGCTCCGAGCTTCGCTCTCCGCGGCGCTCGGCCTAGGGCCTCGCTAGACACTTGGGGTAGAGATTTGATAAGTGGGAACATGTATGGTCTCGGCCTTCGGCCTCGCAAGTTTCTCCCATCTGGCTTTTGCGTTGCCACTTTTGCGCCGGAACCTGTATGCTCTCGGCCTGGATGGAGCTCGGCCTTCGGCCTCGCCACGGCGGGGTTCCTCATGCCCGCTTCGCGGAGCTCGGCCTTCAGCCTCGCAAGTTTGTCCCGTCTGGCTTTTGCGTTGTTACTTGTTTTCCGGAAAATGTATAGTCTCGGCCTGAACGGAGCTCAGCCTTCGGCCTCGCCGCGGCGGGATTCCTCATGCCCGCTTCGGCCTCGCAAAATTGTCCCATATGACTTGCTCTAAATTTAGTACTAAAAGTCGATTTTCAGTACAAATTCTCCATAGAAAATTTGTCAGATTCAATCATCGATATCTCGGCCGCCATCTTGAAATTCCAAAATGTCCGATTTTTCTTATATACCTGGGTCTTTTGGCAACACGATGCCGTTACAGCCTATCTCCAGCATATACCCAGTTGGCTGCCGACTTTTTTGCGCAGAGGTCGAAAAATGGTCAATTTTTGGGCGGCCATATTGGCGCATATTGTTCCAAATTTCATCCAAATCGGCCGGTAAACAAAAAAGTTAGCCGATTTGTATAGGAGAAGGCGTTCGAAATTCAAAAATCGGCTTTATAGGATGGCTGTAATCATACATTTCCTACAACTTTCTACAGTCAACCGGGGTAACTTCAGCTTTCAAATTACTACAATTTCGGACGAAAACAAAAAAAAAAAAACAATGACTGTCAAGTTGTAGTTCACAGACAATTGCCCTTTTTCGCGGCAAACTTGATGTCGGAAAATTGTTCCTCAAAAAGAGTTGTGATTTCTGCTGTATTTACATGGATTAGATTGGTAAGATGGATTTCTGTATGTAAAGTAGTGATTAATGATGACACACTATGTAAAGAATTTGGATATCATGCAATATCGAGTAAGATTTTGTAGAAATAGTGGATACCATCTGAATTACAGTTTGTCTATAAAGTCGTGAAATGAATGTTTGATGAACTAAAATTAATCATGTGTCTGGCAACACCTAACGTCAGTAGATCAGCTGTCATAGAGTTCAGTTGTGAAATCGTTTTTCTTTCGTATTTTTTGTTGTTTTGATTGTACTGCAATAAATTAAGAAATAACTACGAAAAACGGCATCAAAAATGAGTAAAGTAAATAGGAGTGGTACTCGGGAAGTGATTTTTAAAGTTTTCTAGCGATGTTTCGCGGAGTTCCAAGCTGGACGAATTTTATGGGATTTGGATGATGTTTATGGGCGAACAGCGTCTATGACGGATATGTAATCGGGTTATCGTCGCCCTAGTTGTAATACGTCATAACTCATTTTAGACAAGTTTTCAGCACGCGGTTAAAACTAATTTTAAGCTACTTGCTCTTAAAAAACACAATTCGACATGTTCTGAAAAAATATTGATAATAAAGTATAATATCTTATAAAACTAACGTATAACAGTATTTCGTGTCCCTATAACGTTTTTTTGGAGTTATGTCTTATTAGGATGATAAAAAAATGAGATACGTCTTATTACCATGAAATTAAACTAGAGATTTTTCGAAGTAAAGTATCTTTTATTAATCAAAATTAAACAGTTTTAATAAAAAATCAAACATAAAACAAATCTTTAATTCTGGAAAACAACAAATCTCTTAACAGAAAAGATTTTTTCTCCTTAATTCTATAACTTTTATCGCTAATTATTTTCACAGCAATTGTAGGAACTATTCAGTCGTGGCATGCACAAGCTTAACTTATTATTATAATCATCTCTTAGTTATCTTAGGTACAAATTAAGTTTCAGTCTTGGGTAAATTATCAAAAAAATTATGGCAATCTCTTGGCAATACCTCTTTTAAATCTTGAAGATCTTTTCATTTCCTGCTTTTGATCGGTAATCTGTCTGTGTACATGGGATTAATACTGAATAGGTACTCCGGATTTGCTTCTTACTGGTAGATCTTTCAACTCGTCAAAAAAAAACAGCTTGTACTTTATAATACCATCAGGGCTATATTGAAGCAGGCGGATGTCAGTAACAGTTGGGTCACCGGCTTTTTTTCCAGGTCTTATAGAAGTGTATCGTTGCATAGAAGCATAATTCTTGAAAAACTCGTGGGTAAGTTGTTTAGCTTCATATACAGGAACTTTCTGTTTTGCGTTTTTGGTCAGGGTCACATAGTCATGAGGTAAGTAAATGTCAGTTTTTTTAAGCTTGATCTCTATAACAGAATGTACCGAGTCACATTCCATTTGAGTATGTCCCTTTTCCAGATATTTTTGAGTAATATGTAAATTCTCTTGTATTGATAAATCCAGCAGGGCGTTTGACATGATAGAGTTACGGTTCTGGGCAGTACATCCGTCACTAAATACAACAAGAGGTATCGACTTCGGATATTGTGTACTAAGCATGAAGCAAAGTTTGACGCCTGTAGCTCACCTTGAGATTCATCCCACCAATAACAAGTAGCTTCATGAGTGGCCAAATTATAAATTGTGTAATTATGGCAGCAAAGCTTCGTTTTATAATAAATAGCACTAGCTTCTACTTTGGGACAGACCTTCACACTTTGTAGATCTACAGTCAGGACAGTAATTTTGTTTTCTAGAGCCAACTTTTTATCATTCTCCTTTTCTTTCCTTGCATCGTTTTTTTTCTTTATGTGAGCATCGTATACCTCCTGGGTGATATTTTTTGTTTCGTAACCACAGCAAATATCACACCTATCCTTCTTCGGTTGTGTCACGCCTAAATTGAGTGCTCCAAACTTTCTATTAAAGACGAAGTCTGATACTGGTTTGATATTATCAGCAAGACATTTTTCCTTGTAAACCCTGTAGACGTGGCTAATGCTTTCAAATACTGGTTCCAGGTATTTCTTTGTTGAAGTGCTTCTGCAATAATGGGAAGGCAATTTGGGAATACTTTGAAAAAACAGATTAATGTGCTCATCTTGGCTTGTCCCGCTGGATGTTGTTGGTTCTTGAGTAGACCGTCTTTTACCTTTTTTGGACACTTGTTTTTTAGTCTCAGTTAAATTTATGCCCGATCTGCTTTGGGATAGCCAAGTGAAAACCATGCGTTCCTTGATACCTAAAGTATTTAGAAACATTGTCTTGCATACTTGCCGCCTTTCTTCATGAAGTTTTAAGAAGTATCCCAAGCTATCTTCTCGTTTACGTGAATCCCCAGCAGAAGACCGTTGCTTTACAGGAATCTTGTCTACCATTGAAGATACAAACGTTTGCTTACCATTCCAATCCAGCTCTTTCCAAAAGTTGTCAAACAAGGTTTTTCTAGCATCCTCGGTGAAATCTGAACAAGAACGTTTTGCAGACTTCAGACAAAAACTAGATTCACATTTAGGACCCATCTGTCTTTCGCTTCTTTCGACACCTGATGTCACCTTTTTATCTTGACGTGAATAACCTAGGTATGACTCTCCCCGCATCCTTTTTTCCTTAGTGACATTCCGTTTCCATGTCGCAGGTGCCGCGTGTTTCCTACGTTTAGGTTGGTGTGTTTCTTCAGAGTTCGATGATGATTCAGGTCCCTGCATTTCTATAACTTGTTGAGTAACTCCATTTTCCGTCTGAGAAGGTATTATGTGATCAGCAGAGGTGATTTGGTGGACAGCATTTTCAGATGTAACATCTACGTCAACGTTCACATTAGGATTCTCCAAGATTGATTCCGGTTCCTCTGTCTGAGGTTTGTATGTGGTAAAAGGATCGTCTAGTTGTACAATAAATTGCTGAGATTCGGATGCTGTATTTATCGCATTTAATAGTTCCTCATCTGGTTTATATATCACCACATCTTCTATAATTTTTATGCCAGAATGTGTAGGTTTAGTCTGCTTAGTCTTGGTTGTTAGCTTAATACCATGTTCAACAAGCATGGAAATAAATTCTTGATCACCTTCATCGGAATCCATCTAGAATAAAAAATCAATAATTAAAAGAAATATTTTGTACATTTAGGATCTAAGTTTCAGTTCACATCTTATCAGTAATATGTTTACAAAGTTTTTAGTTAGTTCTTCCATATCTATTTATCCATAAAACAAATTGTCAAATTAGGTAGGTAACGAATTAATATTATCGTCTATTCATTCACGGAAAATAATTTTCCATTAAAATAATATAAGCCTAAAATGGGCCCCTGACCCTAAGTAATACCTAGTACTAATAAGTCGTAACTCAAAAAAACCGTTACGAAAAGATAGTGTGAATATGTCGTAACTCAAGAGAAACTTTTAACTAGGTTTTTAAGTATTAATGATTGAAAGGAACGTCTAAAAAATACAACGCAACATGAACTAATATTGTACACAATATAAAAACAAAATTCACATACCTTGGCAGTAAGCAGAACTTTTTATTCACCACCAAAAACACAGCGCGACCTGCGCGACGCAAAGAATGTATGACCACTAATGAGTTATGCTATATTCGCACGCAGAATCACGCGTTGCAAGTTGCGACATGCTGCGTCAGTTCATTTATCTCGCTCTTTTTCATACAAAGCCATCTAAGCAATGAAAGAGAAAGATGTATTTCACTTCGCTCTACCCTAATAACAAAAAATGTCAGTTAGGTTTAAAAATGAGTTATGACGTATTACAACTAGAGATGCGTAGTGGATTATTACCCAGTAGTTATAAACCAGTTTTAATCCGGGTTATAACGTTATCGACCAGTTTTATCCCATTAACTACTTTTTTGGTGGGTCAAAATGAAAGACAGGAGCGATACGATTTAACAAGAACAAATTACAACTAAACAAATATGCTTTGGGTAATCGGGAGTTTTGCTTGACATTATAGTGCCATAGTGATTTATTTTTGCACAACTGAAGTATTTTTAAGTTTTAATGAACTGCATACACTTTCAAAATACTATGTTTTCTGTGAATAAAAGTACAAATAAAAGCGTGTCGGGCCACGCGTAGCTTAGGGTTCCACAGACATCTAGTTATTACAAAGATTTATTACCTATTACCTAACATAATCACAAAATTCAGCTACCAAACAAAATAGGAGGCTTTTTACTAATCCCACTAATGTAATCGACCATTACTCGTTAACTTGTAAAGCCTAGTCAGCTGTGATAATTTTTCTTTTGAATTTATTATATTTGCTACTATCGTGATATTTCAGATTTTTAAATGCAAAGGTTTAGATTTTAGAGGGGGCGACACAGGTAAAAGCTAAATATTTCGTAAATGAATGCCTTAATTGTAATGCCTAATCTTAGTAAACTCTTTAATAAACGATGCCCCACACGATGGGGTAGAGAAGAAAAAAAAATCAGCCCCCCCCTTTTCATGTTATGGGAGGTACGGAAAAAAAAAAATTCTGCCATTTTATTATTTAACTTTGTCGACGTGATAAACATGTATACACATACCAAATTACAGCTTTCTAGTACCACCGGTCTTTGCGCTAGGCCGCGGACGGACAGACAGACGGACATGGCGAAACTATAAGGGTTCCTTGTCGGACTGCGGAACCCTAAAAATGGAAAAATTGAAGATTTAACCTAAGTGACACGTAAGATTTGGACTAAGTGACACGCTGCAGTCCCCGTGAATGAAATATTTTCTGATAATGTAGTCCTAATAATGACTGCATCTATAAATCTTTATAAATAATCCAGAAATATTTAAGTAAAACGCCAAGTGCATTCAACACAGACATGCATCATCACTTCATCAGGAACTGCAGTGAGTGACTGACTTCTTTACACAATGAAAAAATGCATAAAATATCGCGTTGGAAGTTCAGTCAGTATTCAGGCCAAGGTCATTCGGTTAGCAGCGATCACAGTAACAATAAACAATGCCGGTTCGATAAAAAAAACACGAAACAATAAATATTATACCAAAAAACGCTCGTGCGCACTCTAAGCAACAAAGTACTGGAGTGAGTGCTGTGCCGTACGCATTGTACACGGCGCAAGTGCGAGCGAGATCGATGATGTCGTAGTCCCACTCGCTCACGCCCGGGGATTTCCGGCGCAAAGGATCATAAAAGTGTGGCTTGCTTGATATACTTTATGAGATGCATTGCCTGCAATGCTTAGGTTTAAATGTACTTAGGTACTTAGGACCACTTGCAGATCTCGCAAACTAGAGTTTAAGTCGAGCATTTGACAGATAATGCATGGACGAACTGTCAAAATCTTGACTTAAACTCCATTTAGGACACTATAGTATAGTGCGAGCGCAAGAGATAAAAACTAAACATCGAAGTGAAATCCCTAATATTCTATTGTGTGGAGAATTGCCTGTATATTTTTGCGTGCATAATTTCATAACGATACATGCAGATTACAACTTCAACGCCTTGCACATTATTCGACGTATTCCGTATTACTATTGAACGAAATCATTATGAACCGCCATAATGGGTTATAACGGGTGCATAACTGGGTCAAAACTGGATTATAACTCACCAGTGGATTATAACCTGGGCTATTACCCATCTCTAATTACAACTAGGGCGACGTTATGTTTCTTTTTAATCTCCCTGAAGTTACAAATTTACTGAATTTCCGATTTCGAGACAAAAAAGGCATTGTTTACATTAATTTTGAGGATACTGTAGAAAACATACTATCTTAATATGACTTATTATAAACTCATAAATCTCAATCTAAAATATTGCGTTTGGTTGTTTTCAAAATAAATGTATGGTTCAGTTTGAAAAAAAGCCAAAGTAGTGTTACTTTGGCTTTTTTCAATCTAAAGAAAATACATGAGTAGGTAGTTATTGGGCATTCTGGATCACCATTTTTCGACATCGCAATCACGGCTCCGCCATTCACTCGATGCCAAAAAAAGGCGATCCAACATGCCCAATAACTACATTGGTCAAATCGATCATTCCTGTTGCGAATAATTGTTATGAAGTGCTGAGCTCTCGGAATATTTTTCTGATAGCTCAGCATTAGGGTTTCCGATTTCTCGAGGTTTTTTAGTTCTCGGGTGTCGAGAGTTCTCGAGCCTGATTTCTCGGGTCTTCTCGGGTTGTCGAGCAAAAAGTAAATTTTTGTCTAGATTTTTTATTTAAATAATAAAAAGAGTCTTTAATTTAACTGTGTTTATTTTAAATGATAAAATCAACATAATTTGAAACAAAAAACTAGTTCTTAATAAAAGATCAGCTCAAAACAAATATACTAACTAAAAACAATCATATTTTTTCTTCTCACCATAACTAATCTCACAAATTTTTAATAAAAAACTAAATCTCTGTTAACAATCAGCTTAAAACAAATATTTTTAACTAAAAACAATCATAATTTTTCTCATCATAACTAAAAGTCACTCACTAATCTCACTATGTGGGTGATATGGTATGCATCACAATTTTTGGCAGTTTTAATGTAATTAAATAATAGGTATCTACTATTAATATGAAAAAAATAACTTTCTTTAAGCCTACTTATTAATTCTTATAAAATATGCCTTAAGATAAACTAAAGCATTAATAGATTTATCAGACAGCCGGCTTCTAATCTTACTGACCACATTTCCCGATATGGAAAATACCCTTTCATTTTCTGTTGAAGTCGGCTTGACTGAAATTAATGCCTTGTATAGTATTTCCAGATTAGGAGTCCTCTTGCCTGTTTTTTCAAATAGCAAAAACTCTTTTTTATTATTGATTTTGAAAGCACCACAGCATTAGTTGATTCATCATTTTTCGAAACACCTTTTATTGCTCTCTCTAATTGAGCTGCAAAGCTGTCTTGTTCAGGTTCTGATTCGCTTACGCCTGCTTCAACAACTTCTGAATTATTTTCTGTCAAAGGTTCTGTAGTAGTGGGAACAGTGGGGTATAGGCGATTGAATAAGTTTTCAGCATATCCAATTAAAAATGTCTTGCTATTATCGATAAAATAATCACTCTTTTTGTGCATAAAATTATCGGGGCTGTTTAGGTAGCGTAGCAGCGATATTAGAGGTGTATTCCGAAGATCTGATATTTTCATTTTAAGAGATTCTACTAATTGAAGAGCCAAAGGGTGGTCGATATTTTGTAATTGTTTTAGCAACACGTCTATTATAGCCTCTGCAGTTAGTAAATTGGCACCTTGTCTGCTCAATGCTTCTACTGCAAGTTTCGTTGGCGTCAATATCAACAGCAATTTTTGTAGTACACAAATATTTTCCTCCTTCCATTTAAATGAGCTATCTAAATCAATCAAGGCTTTTTTAATGGAATTTTTTAACTTCAAGAAACGCTCAATCATTGTTAGCATTGAATTCCACCTAGTTCTGACATCCTGTAATAAGGCTAGTTCTGCCTCGAATTCAGTCTTCACATGTTTTTGTAGTGTGATATTTCTGAGAGGACTCTTTCTGAAAAATCTTATGATCGAACGGGTCTCATTCAGGACTTTATTTATGTCGTCATCAGGTTGCAATATAGATTCTTCATCAGATTCGTCGTCGATATCAGTGCTGGCTTCATCAGAGCTGCTGTGTTCATCGTCGCTAACAGGTGTGTTTCTTCTAGCAACTGTAGTTTCTGGTTTTTTTTTACAAAAGGTATCAAGAATAGCCAAATGGATGGCATGGTTTACACAGAGGACCATCTCACAGGGGCTCTCTCTGCCAAATTTTTTCATAACATTTGGCCCGTCGCTGGTTACGGCCAAGACGTAATGCTCGAAGTTTACCCCAAAGTATTTCAAACGCTCCTCTACTATTTCTCTAACCTCTGCGGCACCGCATTTTCCGGGTATGTAAACTAGCCCCAAATTGTAAACTTTTGCCTCTGCTGTATGGACACAGACGCTAAAATATCGTCTGTTTCGTATGCTTGTCCACTCGTCAATTGTCACACTTAGCCGGTTTCCTGATGTGCAAATCTGAGAAAGCTCTTTTATCATCTCTTTCTCCTTTTCATCATAAAACTTCAATATTAGGTTCATTACTTCGGTTTGGGTCTTTGGGAGTTTATACCCCTTGGCAACAAGTGATTCACGGATAAATTCACTTTTAGTAATGCCTTATAGTAAAACCGTCTTGGGCAGAAAGTTTAGCTAAAATTTCACCTAACGATTTTCTGGGTTGAACGTCAAATTTCAGTGTCTGCTGTACGTGCATAGTGTCAAAAGCACTTCTAGATTTTTTTGGTGCCGTCACCCCGTAACTGGACGAGCTGGTAGATCCGTCTTCTGTGTTCATTTGAGCCTCGGTGGATCTTACATCAATTTTGTGTACATGAGCTAAATGCCTCACTAGTCCGCTTGTGTTTGATCCTTTACAGGATATGGTTTTAGGACATTTTAGACATTGCGCATTTGAGGCGTCCTTATTTTTTTTGAAATATTTCCAAACTTTGGAAGTTTCCATTTTGGTCCATCAGTTGTAAAATCTATAACAAACAGTTCAAGGATTAGTAAGTATTTTATTACCTACAAAATAACTGACGCAACAGTGGGGAGGCCTATGCCCAGCAGTGGGTTGATGTGGTTAGGTTAGGCTGATGACGGGCGAAGCCGTGGACGGAAAGCTAGTTTTAAATAAATAATAACAAAACTTACCTGTTTGTTCTGCAATTCTATTACTCGTGCGTCACTGAATAAGTACACTATGCTGGCTTTATGATCCGATCTTCAATCCGAAGTAATCCGAACACGGCGGGAGTTGAAACACGAATGAACGAAACACAACTGGGGCCGCGCGGGCGCTTGCGTTTGTCGGCGAAAACAAAGGATACCGACAGACACGAGCCGCGCTGTCAAAGGATGCCGCCGATTGCCGCCGCCACCTCGCATTTACAAAGAAAGCTAAGCGTAAAAATGTTCATTTAAATTTCTCGATGTCTCGACTTTTCTCGAGCTGAATTTCCCGGGAACGAGACCAACCGATTTCCCGGGAATTCCCGGGACGAGAATTCCCGGGGACAAACCCTACTCAGCATATCTGATATTAAATTTTTTCTTAAATACTACAACAATTAAAGATTTTTTTTAGTTGCAGATTGATCCTCAAATAAAGCGCGTCATGTCTTAAATGTAATGAAGTTCTTAAAACAGAAAAAAACGCTACGTTTCAAAATTTTATATCCTCCAGAATATACACAAAAACTATTTCGTCATGGAACTCTTTTACCTAATTCTATAAGATGCATGCATAATCTGTGGGCCACCTAATTGCGGCAAAACTAACCTCATGATTGGACTTCTTTTACATGAAAATGGGCTGCGCTATGAAAATGTTTATGTGTATTCAAAAACTTTACATCAACCAAAATACTTTTTGTATTAAAATGTTTTTTTTTGCTCAACATTAGTAAGAGGCAATATATCAATTTGTTTCTTCAATATTTAATTTATCCTTACTACGTCAGCACTGAGTTTTTTTAGAAAAACTTGAACACAATCGGGTCCACGATAGGAAACGTACTGGTTTAATGTTGTATTATATGAACACACTATGTAATAACCGAATGCAACTGGGATATGTTTTTGTAAATTTGTTGTATGTTTTGAGTTGTGCTCTCCTGTAGTAGGTTGTAGCATGGATTCAAAATCATCATAGATTACAAATGGCATATCTTGCATACGCTCGAAATGCCTAAACTGAATCAAAGTGCCCTTTTCTGGTAAATTTGTTTTAACACCACTGCATTGATGGTCGTTTAGTTTATCATCATTAGAAAAAAATATCAAGCAATCGTCGCAAAAAGATATTTTGCTATGGTGTTTCGTAACCTGATTCCTGACAAGCCGGCTTAAATTTTTTATCAAGCAGTAATGTGTATTTGTACCTTTTTCCAAAAACAATAAATTTACATGATTTTCTTTCTTTTGTAGCGCAACAATAGTTTTATTATTTTTTAAACCATAAATATTAACACATATCTTTGTTGTTCTTTTCAAAGACTCTAACATCTCTGAAGCCCACCGGAAAGGTCATATGTTCTGTGTTTAGTGCCGTATCAAAGTGAGGATATGATGATGTTCTGTTTGAATTTCGCTGAGCAGGAAATAAAGCTGCCATGATGCACCACAGAAAACAAAATTGGTCAGAATTTTGGATGTTGACGCATGCATGTTTTAATTTTATAGCTTTAGGAAGGTCGATGAATCCTGATGCACGCAGAGGATTATATTTGTTAATATTAACCTCAAGATAAGAATTAGCAATAAAATTCCAACCACTATCCCTCTCCTGAAATTCGTCAATACCGGCAACAATCTGTTCAACAACTTTTTTATAAATTTCGTTGAAGTCATAATTTCTATGTTCCCAGTCGCAAACGATTTAAAATCACGACTGTCATTTTTTGGCAATGAAAACTTTGCAAACAGTTCAAAATTTACCTTTATACTGTCAAAAGAGTCGAGACGCGCATTGACTAGCTCGCGCACTCGCCTTCTTAGTGAGCACAGGAATGTTGCCGGGGGGCACGCTTCGCCAATGCCTTCGCTCTCTGAACTAGGCCTCACTCTGTAGGTTGCAATTCGGTTACGAAATGCACTAGATATCTTTTCGACACCATCGCATTCTCTCACAGATCTATTATTTTTATGAACATTACTTCGCAAGTGTGAAGAAAAAGCTTTACTTTTAACTGTAACATCACATACCGAGCAATATGTAGATTTATTACTCGGCATGTTGATGAAATGCAAAGATTAGAAAAGAAATAAAATTAATTCTCTTCCGTGGGGTTTAAGAAAAAACAAAACAAAAAAAAAACAGTTAAAAATAGTAATGGATAGACTTATTTATTTATTATCTTTAAAAAATTGTCCCAACACCGCCTTTTCGTGCCGCTTCAGAGGGTGCACGTCCTTTATTTCCTCGACCTGGTAGAGCTTGAGGTCGAGGAAAAGACCTCCGTCCAACTTGGCGGTGCGACGGACCACTCCGTCAGCTACCCGCTTGGAGTAGCTGGACGTCAGCTGCTGCGGCTGCGTAGCGAGAGCCTCGTCCTCGCTCTCAGAGTCAAACAACCGCCAGTCCGCCTTCTTTGCTCCTTTTGCCAGCTGTTGCTTGCGCTTGGGTGTCGCTTTAGTCTGGCGCCTGTAAGTGCAATGAAATAGTTAAAACTCCTAACTGAAATAATCAGAATGTGTCTAATAAGGATACTGCCAACAGCAAACTAATAAAGTGAAATTAAAAAAATACTGATAGTGAAAAAAAAAATGTTTTTTGAGACTAAAAGTGAAAATGAAAATCAGATTGCGTAGAATTATATTTACCTAGGCACCGATTCGTCGTCCGAATCCTGACGCTTCGACTTGGAAGCCTTTGCTACCACCTTCTTTTTATTGCTGAAACGAACAACAAAATCGATTAGGTACGGCGTAAATGTACCTAAATGATACTGTCAAAATTGTTCTTGTATGTTTAGCGGTCGTTTAAAATATAATAAAGTTATTGCAACGAGGAAAGTGTGCTTTACGCAATAGTATATAATATTATGACGGTAAAGGTTTTATGTTACCTTACAATAGCCGACTCGTTATCTGACTCGTGCGAGTTTGGTCGTGCGCGTTTGGAGGCCGTAATCAGTTTCTTAGTATTGCTGAAAAATAGGGTAAACCACCCAATTATTGGCACTTTAAGCAGCTACTTCACAAAAACAATTAAATTTACATGTAAAATAACATTTTTACAAGAAAAAAAGCATTTATGCTGGTCTTCTAATCATTGAGGAATATTATGGTACTATTTATTAATAAATTGAATTGTTTTATTTAATATAGTGTGCTAGGTCTTTCGTAAGGCTTTCAGTGTATTCAAGGATGTCAATATATTTAAAGATAATTTTGTATCATTCATATTTGCAATTAAGAAAATAAAAGCCTTTGTAAAAAGATAAGTAACATTTATTTCTATAGGAACATACCTACCTAATCAGTTCGAACGCTTATTATTAAATATGGTAATAATCTTTCCATAAAATATTAAAACGAAACAAAAAAAAACACCTTCTGGGTTTAAACAAAAAAAAAATTTAATGATTTTAGCTTACGACTAGGTACATAACTTTCTCATTTAAATTTAATTAAACCACAGGTTTAATCAATTTTACTGAGATGAGGTAATTTTTCATTGACGTTAGTCATCTGAATCAGTCTCGGTCAACATTTTTCTATATCAGTTATATTATAACTTTTGCTAGTAATTGCTTTTTGGTTTTCTTTATCAGTGTTTTCAAGTACCGTTTCCAATTTGCCATCGTCGAGTTTATAGAAATCTTCAGAAAGTAAAATTTTGCGTACGTTTTCTTTATGTTTTGTTTTATTTTTATTTTTGTTTTTATTTACCGCTTTCTTTTCTTTTTCCATTTTCTTTTGTTCTCTTTCTACTTTTCTTTTTTTAATGCCTTCTGCTTTTTCTTCTTTTATTCGGATTTTCTCGCTCTCTTGAGCTTTCCAATCTGCTGATGTTAGTACAAAAGGCGTCTTTGTGGTATTTTTATCCCTTTTATTTTAGGCGTTTTAGGTACTACCAAAATATCTTGTAGTTTAATTGGAGTAGGGTAAATTACTAGTCATTGGACAGTTAAGCGGATATTTTTAAACAATATCTTCTAACTCTCAATATATACACAAATAAGATATGCCGAAAACATTTTTGGATAGCTTAATAGTGTGTCCTCTTTGTTTAGTTGTCATAATATGATAGTTTTTGTCTGAAGTATGAAATTTACATATTTTTTTAAATCCTCTTAAAATTTACAGTTATTGGACAGATTTTACAGTAATGGGACGCTTATTAGACAGTCATTGGACAGTATTTTTGGCAAGAATTAATAGGTCTTTATGACCTTTTAATCCCGGATTAGTTGGTTGCAATTGTATAATTTCAAATTCTACATAGTTTTACGACTGAAAACTTTATAAATAAAACAAAATATAATAATAATTACTCAAATATAATCTAATTGTAAGTATTTTTTGCTGCTAAATACTCATTGTACAAGAAATTCACACTTCCGTCGGTGTTTTCTTTTGAGGATATGTTTGAATCTTCATCACTGCTCATTGGTTCGTAGTTCTGGTTTTTATCATTATCTACTTCTTCATCATTTTCCTCTCTGTAGCAGCTATGACAAATGAATAAATCTATACTTATATCTTCAGGAAAAGGTACGTGAATTTGGTGGTTCAAGGGTACGCATTTGACATGAAATATTGATGAACACATGTCACAAACAAGGCGATTAACCATTTTTGTAGTCTTTGAGCATATTTTGCAGGTATTTGTACCGCTACTTGTAAGTTTCTTTTTTTCTTTTGGCTTTTCTTCTAACTTCTCTTTTTTGGTAGTTTCTTTCTTGTTTTTAGCCTCTTCTCTCAGTCTCTTTCTCTCCTCTTTTTTTTGTGTTTCAGATTCTTTTTTTGCCATTTGTTCTTTGTACATTTCTTTGTATTTTGCAGACGTTATAGCAAAAGGAATTCTTTTTACTTCTCTTTTACCTTTTCTTTCTGGTGTTTTGGGTAACGTGAGATACGGGCCTAAATCTGAGTTGCGTATTTTAAAAGCTGGACTGTCTTGAAATAAATACTGTGGTGGTTGAGTTTCTGCATGGGTGTTTTTTACTGTATTTGACAGTTGTTTTGTCGGAGTCTCATCAGGTGCAGCTGTAATCATTATTCCTGTAATAGGACACAGACCATAGCTTGAGTTGGGGCCTGGTTGCTTTGTTAGTATTATATCTTGGAGAACTTTTATGGGAGATTTTTGTTTTGCCTCATTAGATGTGGACTGCTCAGCAAGCAGTGTAGTAAAATCATTAAAAACATCGTAATTCTGGAGTATTGTCGGAGATGGTGTTCTATCTAGATCGCTTTCATGTGTCAGGTCTGGTAGAGTAGATACCAGCATATCATTAGAGTCGTTTTTATTTTCAACGTGTGATGTTAATGTTTGAGTCCGGGGTAATGTTATATAAGAACTTGCGTTTGTATTTTTTCGGGGACCAAAGCTTTTAAAAACAACGAAAAGAATGTTGAAGTTCTCATCTATTTTTTCGCGATCTCCACAATTTTTCAGTTCGGTTTCTTTTTTTGGACCAATCAAACTTACAAATTGAGAGTATGTTATAATGTCGTCATCGTTTGAAGCAGGAATCTCACTGTCCGTTTTTTTACTCGTTGATACGCATTTTGTATAATCCACGGCGTTAGGATCAAAAGGCACCAGACCACACGCCTTAAAGCCATTTATGAGTGTCTGTGTTTTAACAGATTTTTTTAAAGCTATGTTCAGAACTTCTGCAAAATTAGCTTTTGTTGAAGCTGTCTTCCACGCTGCTTTTACTGGCCGAAACACTGCAACGTCCGCTGGTTGAAGGATCCAGGTTGCATTCGGATATAAAGCCACCACTTCTATTTGTAACTTAGTACATAACTTGCTTAATTCATAGGTCAAGTGAGTTTTGTGACCGTCAAGAAAATAAATGACCGGCAAAGGTATAGGTATTTTCTCTAACTAGGTATGGATGAAATACGTTGGCTATATATTAAAAAAATAGCTCGGATGTCATCCATCCGTTCTCACTCCTTCCAATACCCCAGTCTGATGGTACGCTCTCTGCCACCTTAAGAGGAATCCGTTGGTAATTATATACGACCATAGGTGGGCAACTTTGGCGAGCAGCAGAGAATGTGAACATAATGGTCATATTTTCTTTTGACGAGCTTGTTTCTACGCTGTAAACATTTTTCACGCCTTTTTGAGACAAAACCTTTCCAGTTTTTAGACAAAGTTGAAACCCACTCTCATCACCGTTAAATATACGTCTTGGATCGTTAAAAACATCCATCAAGTCTCTTTCCATGAAATATTTACGAATTTCGTCAAACCATTTTTTAATATCCGCCTTTGAAAGACATGCACTGGAGTAGGTGATTCCTTCGCTAGTTCTTACAGCAATGTTAGGATGTCTCTTTAAAAATTCCCTTACCCACCCTTCTCCTGGAAAATTATTTTTAAACGGATGTGGTCTCGGGTTATCGGTCAAAAATTTCTCCACACTGAGTTGCAGCTCGACTTTCTTCAGCGGAAACCCTTTTTTGGATAGTTCTATAATCCAATTCTCGAGACAACTTTTTTCTTCGGCAGATAAGTAAGGTGATGGGCCCAAAGTCGTCTTATGATCAGGATGTTTCTTTTTAAAATGTAGAGTAGACTTTGGAATCCCATACCTTCGTGCAATTTCCCTTATCTTTCCTCCGTTCCTTGAATCAATCAAAGCTTTTTCTAAACTCAAGGCGCTGTATGGGATCGTCGTTTTCGGCATCTTATCTGCAGCAATAAAACCACTAAACATTAATAATTGACAATCGTTAGACGATAGTGTCCAACGACTGATTTTGTATGAAAATTACAATCATTGGACAGTGTCCAAGGACTGTAAAATGAAGCACTAAGGGTATGGATAAAAAAAGTAATAATATTCAATCTTATATACGTATGTAAAATGCATTAAATTCAACAATTTATATTTTTACACAAACCTAGTGATTGGACATCGTGTCCAATGACTAGACGCCGAACATCAATCATCACAGTCATTGGACACAGCATAACATAACCTCAAATTGTAAAATTTCAGTATTATCCAATGAAATCATGCGTAAAAAACTGTTCCGCTTACCAAATCACCAAGACAATTTCTCTTTAACACTGTAGAGATATTTTTTCCCCCAATCAGTAAACGCAAACCTAAAGATTTTTTTATTTTTGTTAAAAATTCTCACAACTTTCGGGGCACTTTTTTTTTAATCAAAAGTGATCAAATACTCGTCTTTTTCAGGCTTCTGAGTTTAAAAAAAGTTTCTGAACGAGCGCTGGATTCCTAATGTTAAAAGATATGATTCAAAATTAACACAGTTCTTAAAAAATAGGTTTATAAACGAAGCGTCCAATCACTGGTCGTGTCCAATGACTGGTACGTTACCCTATTGTCTTCTTTAGCCAATGGTACTTTAATTTGTATAAGATTATTTTCATCTGCACCTATTTTGACATCAGCAGTTACTTTCATAGACGATTTTTGGGGAGTTGTATATAGGCTGTTTTATGATTGCTGCTGACCGCTGGTGGACTCTTGGTAGATAGATGTTGGTTGAGCGAATTTTTGCTGTGTGGATGGTTCTTTAATGCTCGGTACGTCATCTTGTTGTAGGATCGAATTACGCTGTAAGGGAGTTTGGGATGTAGACGCCTTCTGGAAGGATACTTGCTCAATAGATTGTAGCTGGTTGAATGCTTGTTCAGTTGGTGATAAAAGGTTGCGTGGTTGAATTTTTAATAAATTCTGAAACACTCTTTATTAAACCTTCTTTTCTCTTCGGAAACCCTTTTCTGCTACTGATTTGTATCCAATCGACAAAAAGCAGTTCTTCCTCATCGGTTAAAATTGTGGACGGACCAGGCTTAGAGCCATGGTCAGGATGTTTTATTCTGAATTGTAAAGTAGACCTTGGAATGTTAAAATGTTTTTGCAGCAAGTTTTTTGCTCATGCCCTTTGAAATTTCTTGGAGAGCTTTTTTCAAGTTTTCTTCTGTGTAAATCTTCCGTTTAAAATATTTTTCGGTAGTTTTCTTTCTAGTTTTCTTCTGACTAGTGTTCATTTTGCAAGTGGCTGAAAAGAAAATATTTTTATTGGCACCTTTTTAACCAATGTTTGACACCCGTGCCAATGAATGGATTATATATAATTGGCAGTGGACCAACATTTGGATTCGTGTATCCAAAACTTTAAAAAAATTGTTCCATGCAATTTAAATTTGTTTATTTTTGTAGCACAGGTCCCGGCTTGTCAAACAGATATTTACTGCGCCGCCATATTGAATGAAATAAAAAATGTGTGTTGCCAGCACAGTAAAGAATAATACTATTTAATTTCTACCAATAATTTTATAGTGTGGCCACAAATAATCTTATTTTTCTTATAAAACTGAAGCATGCCAATAAATTGGTAGAGTGCTAATATTAGGTGGGTTTGCCCCATAACATGATTTTAGGGTTGCTATTCGTCACACATACAAATATCGTGATAAAGTGAAAAGCATTTCAGTTCAGATCAAATGGAGGACATTCACAATTAATTTTAAGAGGTTTTCTGTTATCTACTGTGATTAGCCCCTTTATTACGCGCACGAAATCCTGATCAATTTCAATCTTCTAACGATCAAACTCCATACAAAATGCTATCGAAAACGTTACGATTCCGACAGGATTTGGTGCGCGTAATGAAGCCTCAGATTGTTATAGTTCGATTCAAACTTTATGGCTACTCGATACATTTTTTTTTTTTTTTTGTGATGGCTTTCCTAAGGATTCTGCCAACGTCAGAGTTTGAGAGAAAGTACTACCTTTGTTAATGATAATGTAAGCTTCTTTATATGTATATATATACACACATATATATCTATATATATATATACGTACATAAAATAAATACATACATACACATATATATAAACTCTGTCACAATACCTATATAATTTTTGATAGGTGTTACTCGGTACAATAACAAAAACTACAATCTAATTTTGTTAGTTTCTACATATGAACATAAAACTTTGAGAAAACCAACGGAAGTACGCAGCGGAGATTGGTGGGAAGGGGAAGATCTACTGGAAGATAACCGTACAATGAGGAATTGTATTTTGTACATTCGAAAAAGATGTGATCTGCAGTTCCCTCGCTCAGACCGCATTCGCACAAGGAATGGTCCCTGACCCGGATTTTGGCCAAAAAGACAGGGGTTGAAGCATGCCCCAAGAGGAGGCGACATATTGTCGAGGTGACTCTCCTGTTAGCATCTCGAAATTTGAAAAACCATGGGCGTGCCGGTATGAAGTCTTGAATATTCTCATATTGGGTTGGTTTAGCATGACGGTATGAAGCCCACTCGGTTTTCCATGCCTTATCAAGGTCTGACTTAGCTGTGGCTCGAAGGTCAGCTGGGAAACTCGATACATTGTAGGTACGATCCAATATGCCAATGATTGTCAATTTGACAGACCTGCACGCAATTGCGCTCGGAGCTAACTTCCGAGCCGCCATAAAGTTTCATCGTACTCGGCAGAAAAAGTAGAATGATTATATTCAACAAAACTATAGTAAAAATAAAATTAATAATTACCATGCGAAACGCTCGTCGTCAGAATCGAAGCCGCGGCTCTTCTTCTCAGCGGACACCTTGGTACTGCAGGCGTAGTATTCGGAGTCAGACCTGAAGTAAAAAACATCAATGAGAATTACATAATGTAATCAACCTATAAAAACAAGGAATTAAGACAGTGGTCATAGGTATCCGAGGTAGCTAGCAACCGTAAACCTGGTCTAAAAATAACCCTCTATATCGTCATAAGGATCAATATCTTCAAATATATTCATTTTACAATAATTACGAAACAATTCACAAGGAAAATCGACTCTCAAGCGTGGTTCCGACTACACTTGAGTAAATACAGTTTTGCCCAAGTTCTACCAGGCAAGTTGCGTAAAAACTGGGGAACATTTCGTCCCTGTTTGTCAATATACATTTTTACGATGCATCGCAGGTCAAACAGAGTAATCGGAAAACCGTAGGTGCACATTTTGATGGCGTGATCAACTAATGCGTGTTCCTCTTCGTCTGAAAAGATGCGTTGACGTCCCGGCCCCCTGACTCGGTCATTTCTGATTGCTTTAAGTTTCAAAATGATGGAACTTCTCGGTATTTTATACTTTACTGATGCCTCCCTTTGGGTTAACTGTTTACTTCTGATTTCATCCAGACAAAGTTCCAATTGCCTTTCACTGTAGAACTTATAAGATCTCGCCCCAGGTTTTCTTCTCGACGTCATCTGCGGAAAAGGATTTTTCTATAACCAAAATAATGTAGTTTTCAAATATGGTCCAAAAAAAACAGTTGGAACAAAGTTGAAATCAAACTACGAAATTTCAGGTTTTTGCTAACAATTCTAAAATTAAAGCGTAAAACTTAACAGTTGATTGAGCAAAAAGTTCGCCTCTAACTTACCTTTCACTAAGAAAACTAAGTTGAAATGTTTATCGAGCATTTCTAGTCTCTCTAAAAGGACCGCTTTTTTGCCACGCAAAGAGGCGCCACGCTTCCTCAGCTCTTCTTTTAGTTCTGCTATTCGCCAAGCAGCATACATTGTGCTTTATTTGGAAACAAAGCGAAGTAGAAAGTGTTTAGAGGTTATTCCAGTTCCGAAGCCGAAGTCGTCGTTCCAATGTATAACAGTATTCAAATCACGTTTATTAGTTCAGAGTCCAGTAAGATATAAGCCAAAGTTACGTTTGATTCACAAAAACCACACGAAAATCCGAGATATCTTCAAAAAAACGCAACAAGAAAATCAAAACAACCATGACAAGAAAATGACAAGGGTCGCATCTACGACAGCGCCACCTACATTTAGCTTTGCTCGGCCAACCCCATTAATGGAATCCCTACAGTACAAATTTTGGAACGCAGCCTTTCTTTTTTGTGTTGGCCACCCTGTCCTGCTGTCAGATGTCATTTTCGTAACGGCTCTACAATGCTCCCACGCCAAAAGGTAAGTTATTAGATAAAACTATGTTTTTTTTGTGTTAAATACTAACCACGACTCGCTGTTTCACAGTATTCCCAAATTATTTCTTCACGTCAAATTATTTGTAACCCTGAAAACTTAAAAAATTAACGCCTTTTGTCCCATTGAAAAATATGTATCTAAAACGCAAAGAGAATATACCTTCTATAATCTATATACCATCTCCTGTCTCGATGTTCTCTACATCGTAAGAAGACATTATATAGTTCCATCTTCTCTTCAATCTGAAAATGTATTCCAACACCCCTCTTACAGTCGTCTTCCCTTGGCTGACCGCATCTCTGATTTCTGAATTGTTGAATCCTGGAGTATTGATAGATACGATTAACTCTTTACCTGGTTCATCTAAATCCTTAAGATGGATACCTTGTTTGAAAAGAGACTGTATAACAGTAACTATACTATCATCAATTTCTGTGATAGGGACTTTGGGCTTCCTTACATCGCGACTGATTGTTAAAGAATCTCCACGTGTTATAAATAACGTATCGGGTCCTCCAACATTTAGAACATACGATGATCCTGAGTCTCTATTTACCGAGTCTAAAATTGATTTTATAAGGCTTCTATCCCTATTAAACACATGTCTGTCCGCATAAAGTCCGCTGGAGGCCCAGACCACAGGAGATGTGCCTCCCCATCCAACATCGTTCCACCCTTTGCTGGTGATCCTTGTGAGGTCTCCTATAATGGAAGATTTGTCATCATCAAGGGGATCTTCGTAAGAAGTTACGGTTTGGTCGTCCTGGCTCTCTGAATCATTAAGATCTATATCTGGTATATAGGGATTCTCTGGTATATTGATTGGTCTGTACTTCCCCACAGATGGGTCCTTGTTTGAAGTCTCCCCCAGATGAAAGTCTACATCTTCTTTGAATTCGGAAGAGAGTAGATTCTTCCGTGCTCCTTCGTCAAGAAATTCGGAGAACTTTTCGCGTAGAGATTCCATTTCTGTTCGTATACATTGCCAACTAGACAGTAATTTCGAGATTTTAGTTTATGTATCTGCTGGTGCACATTGCTTGATTTACTAACAAATTAAATTAAATTTTCCTGTATCTGGTGGTGCACAATGCTTGATTTAGGTACTAACAATAAAATTTATTTACAGATAGGTAAAATTTAGTATTCCTGTATCTATCCATGCTTTGCTTTTGTGTGTTATAGACTGGAATGCGACCACTGCTTACAAGAACAAAAAAAATATTAGCCTTGGTTCCTAGAGCCGGCAAATCGTCCGATGAAGGAGAAACTTCTGATTCTGACAATGAATTTATAAACATTGGTAAAGCTGATTCCGATGATTCTTCTATAGCACCTTCTCTTCCTTCTTCACTTGAGAACCTTAACATTTTATCTGATGACGACCCTGACATTGATGGCTTAGTAACTGCTTCCGTACTAAATGGGACCTCAATTGCTTCACCAATAACTCCGCAAAGTTTTGCACCAAGAAATAAAATATGGCATGATACACAACCTATTTCTCAAGCAGCCCTGTTGCCGTGCTCGCCCTCAATTATTCCACCGTCTCCTGCAGCTTCTCTCACACCAACACAAACTAAAAGACCTAATGATACAAACATCGAAGTAGCACAAGCCAACACAGCGAATAATAAAAGACCTAGGTCAATAACGAACAGTACACAGCCCAACTAGCAAAAATCCCTCTTACAACAGTCTCAAGACTAGAAATTTTCGCTCTTATATTGATCCTATATCATCGTATAAGCCTGGATTTGGGCACAAATTATAAGCGTATTTAATTTAATATCGTCTTAATATCAGTCTTAATGAATGCTGTTTGCACTTATAGTAATCTTGCCAAAACTATTTTAAGCTGCCTTAGGCTAAAATCGCTTTCGCGTAAGTATATTATAAGCCTATGTAAGCTTATATTAGTCTAACGTTAGAATGTTAACCTTGAATCTTTTGTTAACCGATTTTTTATTTGACAGCACGGTATTCCTACGTTATCTGTAAAAATATTATTGTGAAAAACTGTGAGTTGTGTAAAAATATAATAACGAGTTAGTTATCAAACACACCGTGTTTGTGTTGTACAGTAAGTATTCCCTTTGGAACATATTATTTACTGTAAAATAGACCCTGTTTTACGCTTCAAACTTCATGCGCTCAATCAAATAAGCATTTAAAATGATATATTCAATCCTCATTTTAATGTTTTATTTCTTTATTGTATGGATTTGATGCCATTGTTATAGTTGCATTTTGCCAGCGCACTATTAGACCATTGTAAGATCATTTGTGCTAATATTAGCATTCTAAAATGCAAAGGGTATGGCCATGTTGAATTAATTTAGGGTTCGTTGATTGACCTACATAAAACCTTAATTTTTTAATCTTTTCCTTTTTGACCCTTTAAATATAAATGTACTAAATGTTTTTACTTTTATTTAAGTGATAACGTTGGTGATTTGAAATGGTTGTATATATGGATATAGACCGTTTCCTAAAAAAGAAACACTTCCGTATGTTAAAGCATTTAAAATGGCCTTGGGAAGAAACACATTTCTTGTTAAGTGAGAAATGTCACGGATGTGGCCATTGCAATAACGATATGAATAATAAACCTAAACATTTCATTATGAATGCAAGAAATATGAAGAATCTATTAAACTACGGCTTTTTATTTTGGTGTGATAATTGCTATGCATACACAATTTATGACCACTACATGGAGGACGAATGTGAAGTTTGCAACAACAGCGAACCAATAGTTACTTCAACTCATTAAATACCAAGTAGGTTATTCCCCTCGCCTTAGTTAAATATAAAGGTATAGGTATATCTATCAATTTGCACCAAAATGGCAGCGGCTAATATCGACTAGCAGCGCAGTCAGTGCACAATTTTTATTTATTACATTAGGGTTAAACTTGACCGTAGAGGTGCCTGTGAGACTGAAGAGGTGATTCACTTACACTGTCACGTACGTACAAAGTAATTTATAGATGTAGAACGGGGAATACCCCTATTATAGACAAGTTTCTAAAGATGTTTACTTCACTTATCGTTTATCTCGCTCATTTATATCAAGTGTACGTGAGACAGAAATACAAAATATACCTATACCGAGCATTCGCTTATTCACATTCTCTGTTCGCGACTTGACAATCGACAGTCGTTGTGCCGCTTTTGTTGATGGCTCACGCGTTTATGTCGTGTTCGTAGTTTTTACACGCCGGATCAAGTAATTCGATATAGTAAACGATTATTTAACATAAATTGTAACGTTAGAAATCGTCGTAGGTATGTAGGTATAGTCGCGAACCGGGATTGTTGATAAATGATAATAGTTATTTTAGTGAGTATTATTTTGTTGCTGTTTCAGATTTTAAGATAAATTATGCCATTTAAGATTGTGCAGACCATTGAGGACGGAGAAAATAAGTTAACTACAGTACCAGACCAGTGGGAACATAATGGCATACTGTATTGGCCTGAAAAAAAAAAGAAAAACGGAGAAAACATGAAAGTTCGGTTGCGGATTACGAATTTACCTCATTATAATATTGTATTATTACGATGTGTGTCATATATAATATATCGTGTCATGTCCTAAATATTAATACTTTGAATAATATTTACCAACTACGAACGGAGGCAAAGCAGGTATTTCGAAAATATTACATAATATAGGCCAGAGTTGTTGTCGTGAACTTTTAGAAACTGGCAATCCGTCAATATTGATGTTAAGATGAATAATATCTGGAAGGCACGTTAAACGTCCCAAAATATCATTGAGACTTGTCATCCAGTTACTATGCCAATACATTCCTGGAGGCGACTCAGTAATATGTACTGTATCTTCATTTGTTTTAAGCAGTGTTCGTAAAATAAGTAGCAATCCATTTACGTGTGCATGAGGTATATAAAATTTTAATGCCCATTTTTGTAAATCACTTTTTAAGGTCAAATCTTTTTCATAATCAGTTTCATCCACGGTTGAAGATTAATTTTCACTAAAATCATTGATGTCACAGACTGAATAATCACCTTCCTCAATATCAACTTCTTGTGTGCAATAATTCCTACAGAACCCTCACAAATATTTTTCTCAATACCATCTTGTCCTGGCAACACCTGTATGTTTGATTTATTTATAATTTGTTTGTACTTCTTCTGAACTTTCCGCCGATAGCCTCCACTTCTCGAACGTTTTTTCCAATCTCTGTAATCCATGCCTATATTTACACAAAATGTACACGTTGCAACATTTAACTTTTACTCACAAAATGGCCAACTAAATGTTATTCTTACAATTGTTTTCACAAAATCGATTTAAGCTCAAACCATCTTATATTGATCTTGTTTTTTGTATTGTAAGTATGTTAATCCAATATCACTCTAATATCTTACTAAACTTGTGTAATTGATCTTATAACAGTTTTAAATAAGATCAGAGAAGCAGGCACTTGTAGTGGTTTTATGTTATGCTGATATTAGTCTGACGTTCTTACAAAAGCATTTATCAAGACCATTATAAAATTAAATGAACTTAGAGAATGGGGATATAAGAGCAGTTATTCTCAAGTGCAATGAGTCTTCGTAAATGTTATTGTAGGAGTAAGACGCTTATAATGGTATTATAAAATGCGCTTATATACATATATGAGACAAGGTAATAAGAGAGAGAGCTCTTGAGTCCATGCTAGCTTGTCAAATGCTAATATAAGAGCAATAACATGTTCCAAAACAATTATAAGAGCGTTATAAGTCTACCACTCTTATAAAAGGCGTAATCTAAGACTTTTTTGCTGGTTGGGAGCAAGACCAACAAGCTTCACCATCTCCATGTGCATCTACATCATCAATGACAAAGAAAAACACGACCCGATCTAAAAGAAAGACATTTCCTACTAAACAAAGTGCACCCATAAGACGAAAACCTGTGGTTTATACGTGGACTAATAACAAATTCACATACACAGCCGAAATTAATGAAAAATATTTACCTAACGAAGATGTCAAAACACCTCTAGAATATTTTCAATCTTTTGTTGATGAACATGTAATCGAAATGATTACAGATCAGACCAATTTGTATTCGACACAAACCACTGGAAAGTCTATAAACGTTACGAAACAAGACATCAAAGACTTCATTGCGATTAACCTTTTTATGGGAATCATTAACATGCCGGCATATACCGACTACTGGTCGCAAGAGTTTCGATACAAAGATATTGCTGACGTAATGCCTTTGAAAAAATTTCAACAGATACGACGATACATACATTTCAACAATAATTTGCTTGACGACGGTGACAGATATTTCAAAATTAGGCCCTTGGTTGAGAAAATACGCGCGAATTTTCAGAAAGTTGCTCATGAAACTAAGTTCAGCATCGACGAGATGATGGTGCCATATAAGGGTAAAAAAGCTGGTAATCGCAAGCAATACATAAAAACTAAGCCACGAAAATGGGGCTTCAAAATATTTGTCCGTGCAGGAGTGTCAGGGTTTATTTATGATTTCGTTATATATGGCGGAGAAGACACTTTCAGACATCACTATTTCTCACCATATGAGATAAGTTTGGGCTTAGGTGCCAAGGTAGTTATTGCTTTGTGCAAAACAATACCTGATCCAGCTTGCTGTGCTGTCTATTTCGACAACTTTTTTACAAGTATGGAACTTATTCATTTCTTGCGAAACGAAATGGGTATATTCTCATTAGGAACAATAAGAGCAAATAGATTAAGAGGTGCTGAGAAGAAACTATTGCCAGATAAAGTTTTGAAGAAAAAGGGTAGAGGCGCATATTCCCGGGTCGTGTGCAAGTCTAATAAAATATGTGTGGTCAAATGGCATGACAATAAAGTGGTCACTGTTGCCAGCAGCTTTGTATCTGAAAGTCCTGTTGGAGTGATACAACGTTACGACAAAGAAAAGAAACGTAAGGCTGCCTTTCCTTGCCCGGAAATAATTAAACAATACAACGCCCATATGGGAGGAGTAGATCTAGCAGACATGATGATCGCGCTCTACAGAACTGAATTAAAAGGACATCGGTGGTATTTACCCATTGTGTCCCAAATTCTAGACATGTGTGTCAATAACAGTTGGATTTTGTATCGAAGACACATCAAGGGTAAACCTATAAAACAACTGCCTCTGAAGAAGTTTCGATACAGAATTGTACAAGGTCTCCTAAAATCTGGCAGACAGCAAAAGGATTCCGTTCCACCACCATCATCAAGAACCAAACCTATAAAAACACCTGTAACACCCAGACCTACACCTGATGTAAGGTTTGATGGCGTAGACCATTTGCCGACCTTTGGGATCAAAGGGCGGTGCAAATTTTGTACTAAGGGACAGACCACTGTCAACTGCATAAAATGCAATATGCGATTATGTCTATTACCTGAGAGAAATTGTTTCGTAAATTTTCATATCAAACAATACCGTAAAATCAGGCAACTATGGTCCAGATTCATGACTCCGCGACATTTAACTTCCGTAAAAATTTAAGTTTTTTTATTTCAGTTAAACAAAGGCACATTCCTGAAACCTTAAAACTTACAAAACACAATGTTAAAGATATTTTTGATTTTTAAGCAACATTTAGAATTTCTTTTTTTTTTTCAACTTTGGACTATTGTTGTATAGCGGGTTTGCAATTATGGTCCCTCCAAGTTTTTTCGACGAAATCGTGTGTTATTTTCATCTGGGACTATAGTTCAGAGCATAAAATGGATGGAAAATAAAGTCGGTTGTATATAGAATCAGTTTAATCAAAAAAACCATTAAAACAAAATACTCCAGTGGTAAAACAAAAGAAAAAAACTTTCCTTTTTTCTAAATTCTATTAACTTTATGAGATCAACATTTCTAACGAAAGAAATAAACATAATACAAACTTAAAACTTCTTTGTTATTAAATATAAATGAATGAGATCAACTTTTTAAATCAAAGTTATTTATATTTTTTATTTAACCCCATCTTTCCTCGAGCTCGGCGACATGAAAAACAGCCCTTTTTGAGCTTACTCTTTTAGGCTCGTTGATAGCCTTTTTTATTTTATCATGGGGGTAGAATATGACATCTTCTTTGTCGGGCCACTTCCACGACAGGCCACAACGAGTCATGCATTTTACGTAGGCCCCCTCTTCTTCCATAGACTCCACTTGTCCAGGCCACAATTCTCCTTCGTATTCAACAATCACGTAATCCATCGTTGTGGTTGTACTTTTTGCTTGTCCTTCGTCCTTATCTTCGTTAACATCGTCCTCTTCGAACCATGGACCCGAGTCGGAATCGTTGACTAACTCCATGTTATCAGACACATCTGTGTCACTGTCAAATGATTGCTGCGATACTTTTCGCTTTAGCTTTCTTCCACATCTAGTTGTCTTTTTCTGGTTCTTTTTAGTGGCTGATTGGGGCTCCTGAGATGTTGATGGCATATTGAGAAGTTCCTCCGAACTAATACTTTTTCCAGCGGCCACATTAAGTTTTTTCTTTCGGCCTCCTGATCCTTGGCCAACAACTTCCTGCCTCTTCGTCTCGAGAAATTGTACAAAAGACTCGGAAACCAAGTCTTTGCTTAGTGATTGTTCCTCAGGTTTATAGGTCGGCAGTCTCTGTAAGACTGCTTTTTCATTAAGAGGATAGATTCCCGTCTTAAGAAATCCAGCTTTTAGGTTTTCTCCAGACTTTGGTGTCACTGCCTTCCAGAGAACATTAAGTAGAGACGGGAATTTGTTTTTTGGAATTGTTGGAAGCGATTGTCCCTCGCGCGTGGATTTCCAGTCATCCAAAATTTTTCTCCAGTGCAATTTTAGTGGTCTAAAATAAGCCACATCTAGAGGCTGAGTGAGATGAGTGCTATTAGGAGGTAAGGCCACAAAAGCGATGTTTTCATTTTCGCATGCTTTAATAACATCAGCACTAATGTGCGAACTCAAGTTGTCGCCAATGAGAATCTTTTTACCTTCTTGTTTGCGTAGTGTAGGCAACACTGTGCTAAAAAACCAATCTTGAAAGCTAATGGAATCGAACCACCCCGACTTGGTTCGATTGTACCTGGTGTTGGGGGGTCCACCGTAAGTCCAAGTGTCCCAAAGATGTTCAGCTTTGTAGTTCACGTATGGTGGCAGCATTTCTCCGGCTGCGTTTCCGCACATCATTATACTTACGGCTGCTTTTGTGGAATTTTTTATCGCCTCTGGATATTTTGTTCCCCTTTTAGTAAGAACTCTTTTTTTTTCCGGAATCATCGACTAAATTAGTTTCATCGTAGTTGTAGATCAGGTGTGGAGGGATACCTTCTATTTCCTCTTTCAGGTGGCTGAAGTACTTCGATATAATTTCTTCGTTCACCGCAGCTCGGACGCGTTTTATATTTGAACAAAATCTTTCGGACAAATCACGTCTATTTCTGGTAAGAAACAGTTTTGCCCAAGTTCTACCAGGCAAGTTGCGTAAAAACTGGGGAACATTTCGTCCCTGTTTGTCAATATACATTTTTACGATGCATCGCAGGTCAAACAGAGTAATCGGAAAACCGTAGGTGCACATTTTGATGGCGTGATCAACTAATGCGTGTTCCTCTTCGTCTGAAAAGATGCGTTGACGTCCCGGCCCCCTGACTCGGTCATTTCTGATTGCTTTAAGTTTCAAAATGATGGAACTTCTCGGTATTTTATACTTTACTGATGCCTCCCTTTGGGTTAACTGTTTACTTCTGATTTCATCCAGACAAAGTTCCAATTGCCTTTCACTGTAGAACTTATAAGATCTCGCCCCAGGTTTTCTTCTCGACGTCATCTGCGGAAAAGGATTTTTCTATAACCAAAATAATGTAGTTTTCAAATATGGTCCAAAAAAAACAGTTGGAACAAAGTTGAAATCAAACTACGAAATTTCAGGTTTTTGCTAACAATTCTAAAATTAAAGCGTAAAACTTAACAGTTGATTGAGCAAAAAGTTCGCCTCTAACTTACCTTTCACTAAGAAAACACCAGCTGCTATTATCAACTTGGAACCAATTATTCCAAATAAAAGTTTGCGGACCTCGACGAACATGTGAAAACCGGATTAACTTCGAAGCCGTCATGACTCCGAACCACTAGCGTCACCTAATACTTCAAAGAGGTAACTTGGTCGCCATCTAATAAATCATTGAAAAAGTACGGTATCGAAGCGTTAGATGGCGTTACTTGTTTTTTAGAGACGATTTAATGTGATGTAGGTTCTGGACCATAGTTGAACCCTAGGACCATAGTTGCCTGATTTTACGGTAATTGAAATTGTTTTTTACTTCCTATTACACGTATTTTTTTATAATTTGACTGCTTTTTATTTGACTAATTATCATGCTATGTGTTTAGATCCAACTTGGCAATGTATGTCTGGGGATACACGTTACGGACGCAGTCGTTTTCTGTATTCTTGACAATGTATCTTACAGGATACATTTAAAATCTCAACTGTACATCTTCTTCTGTGATATTTTCAAGTTTTAACTGCTTTAATATATTTCTTTTTGAATCGATATTTGTGTAATTATGGTCTGCCTCAAGAGCATATGGATTTGCTGGTTCGTACAGCTGTTTAATGGGCATTGTTGAGTTGGGAAAGGACAGTACCAAATTTCTTATTTTATTGTTATAGGCTTCTTTGTCCAGCGTTTCTACAGGGTATGGAGAAAACAAAACTCGCTTCACTGCCCTCCTTCTCGGTAATTTTTCAGCTTTAACTGGTGTGCCAGTATATTTTTTATTTGGACAATTCCATTTTTGGAGTCTCTGTGTGCAGACTTCACTCAAAATTATGACTTTTTGTTGCACCATATTTTCAATCGCCAACAAGAGCACTGCCACATGTTTGCAGGTGGCATTGACACCGATTCCAGCTGGGCATTGACAGTGCGACTCTTCTGGAGGACCATCTTTACTTAATTTCACATTAACTTCATACTGGAGGCTTTTCATTGTTTTTTTACAAAAACCTTTAATGAAACAATTTTCTTCAGTCCAAGATGATCTCAGCACCATCAAATATCTGGATTCATAGAGCTGAAGAGCATTGTCAAATTTTTTTGATGTTAAATTGAGATACTGCCTTACTAATGTTGTATTGAGCGGAGGCAGTAAAGAATTACTATTCACATCCTTGTAGGTTTCAGTTGCTGGTGTTTCCATTACTGCGTCTTCACTGTTTGGTTCAGGTTGGGCTAAGTTGAAATGTTTATCGAGCATTTCTAGTCTCTCTAAAAGGACCGCTTTTTTGCCACGCAAAGAGGCGTCACGCTTCCTCAGCTCTTCTTTTAGTTCTGCTATTCGCCAAGCAGCATACATTGTGCTTTATTTGGAAACAAAGCGAAGTAGAAAGTGTTTAGAGGTTATTCCAGTTCCGAAGCCGAAGTCGTCGTTCCAATGTATAACAGTATTCAAATCACGTTTATTAGTTCAGAGTCCAGTAAGATATAAGCCAAAGTTACGTTTGATTCACAAAAACCACACGAAAATCCGAGATATCTTCAAAAAAACGCAACAAGAAAATCAAAACAACCATGACAAGAAAATGACAAGGGTCGCATCTACGACAGCGCCACCTACATTTAGCTTTGCTCGGCCAACCCCATTAATGGAATCCCTACAGTACAAATTTTGGAACGCAGCCTTTCTTTTTTGTGTTGGCCACCCTGTCCTGCTGTCAGATGTCATTTTCGTAACGGCTCTACAATGCTCCCACGCCAAAAGGTAAGTTATTAGATAAAACTATGTTTTTTTTGTGTTAAATACTAACCACGACTCGCTGTTTCACAGTATTCCCAAATTATTTCTTCACGTCAAATTATTTGTAACCCTGAAAACTTAAAAAATTAACGCCTTTTGTCCCATTGAAAAATATGTATCTAAAACGCAAAGAGAATATACCTTCTATAATCTATATACCATCTCCTGTCTCGATGTTCTCTACATCGTAAGAAGACATTATATAGTTCCATCTTCTCTTCAATCTGAAAATGTATTCCAACACCCCTCTTACAGTCGTCTTCCCTTGGCTGACCGCATCTCTGATTTCTGAATTGTTGAATCCTGGAGTATTGATAGATACGATTAACTCTTTACCTGGTTCATCTAAATCCTTAAGATGGATACCTTGTTTGAAAAGAGACTGTATAACAGTAACTATACTATCATCAATTTCTGTGATAGGGACTTTGGGCTTCCTTACATCGCGACTGATTGTTAAAGAATCTCCACGTGTTATAAATAACGTATCGGGTCCTCCAACATTTAGAACATACGATGATCCTGAGTCTCTATTTACCGAGTCTAAAATTGATTTTATAAGGCTTCTATCCCTATTAAACACATGTCTGTCCGCATAAAGTCCGCTGGAGGCCCAGACCACAGGAGATGTGCCTCCCCATCCAACATCGTTCCACCCTTTGCTGGTGATCCTTGTGAGGTCTCCTATAATGGAAGATTTGTCATCATCAAGGGGATCTTCGTAAGAAGTTACGGTTTGGTCGTCCTGGCTCTCTGAATCATTAAGATCTATATCTGGTATATAGGGATTCTCTGGTATATTGATTGGTCTGTACTTCCCCACAGATGGGTCCTTGTTTGAAGTCTCCCCCAGATGAAAGTCTACATCTTCTTTGAATTCGGAAGAGAGTAGATTCTTCCGTGCTCCTTCGTCAAGAAATTCGGAGAACTTTTCGCGTAGAGATTCCATTTCTGTTCGTATACATTGCCAACTAGACAGTAATTTCGAGATTTTAGTTTATGTATCTGCTGGTGCACATTGCTTGATTTACTAACAAATTAAATTAAATTTTCCTGTATCTGGTGGTGCACAATGCTTGATTTAGGTACTAACAATAAAATTTATTTACAGATAGGTAAAATTTAGTATTCCTGTATCTATCCATGCTTTGCTTTTGTGTGTTATAGACTGGAATGCGACCACTGCTTACAAGAACAAAAAAAATATTAGCCTTGGTTCCTAGAGCCGGCAAATCGTCCGATGAAGGAGAAACTTCTGATTCTGACAATGAATTTATAAACATTGGTAAAGCTGATTCCGATGATTCTTCTATAGCACCTTCTCTTCCTTCTTCACTTGAGAACCTTAACATTTTATCTGATGACGACCCTGACATTGATGGCTTAGTAACTGCTTCCGTACTAAATGGGACCTCAATTGCTTCACCAATAACTCCGCAAAGTTTTGCACCAAGAAATAAAATATGGCATGATACACAACCTATTTCTCAAGCAGCCCTGTTGCCGTGCTCGCCCTCAATTATTCCACCGTCTCCTGCAGCTTCTCTCACACCAACACAAACTAAAAGACCTAATGATACAAACATCGAAGTAGCACAAGCCAACACAGCGAATAATAAAAGACCTAGGTCAATAACGAACAGTACACAGCAAGACCAACAAGCTTCACCATCTCCATGTGCATCTACATCATCAATGACAAAGAAAAACACGACCCGATCTAAAAGAAAGACATTTCCTACTAAACAAAGTGCACCCATAAGACGAAAACCTGTGGTTTATACGTGGACTAATAACAAATTCACATACACAGCCGAAATTAATGAAAAATATTTACCTAACGAAGATGTCAAAACACCTCTAGAATATTTTCAATCTTTTGTTGATGAACATGTAATCGAAATGATTACAGATCAGACCAATTTGTATTCGACACAAACCACTGGAAAGTCTATAAACGTTACGAAACAAGACATCAAAGACTTCATTGCGATTAACCTTTTTATGGGAATCATTAACATGCCGGCATATACCGACTACTGGTCGCAAGAGTTTCGATACAAAGATATTGCTGACGTAATGCCTTTGAAAAAATTTCAACAGATACGACGATACATACATTTCAACAATAATTTGCTTGACGACGGTGACAGATATTTCAAAATTAGGCCCTTGGTTGAGAAAATACGCGCGAATTTTCAGAAAGTTGCTCATGAAACTAAGTTCAGCATCGACGAGATGATGGTGCCATATAAGGGTAAAAAAGCTGGTAATCGCAAGCAATACATAAAAACTAAGCCACGAAAATGGGGCTTCAAAATATTTGTCCGTGCAGGAGTGTCAGGGTTTATTTATGATTTCGTTATATATGGCGGAGAAGACACTTTCAGACATCACTATTTCTCACCATATGAGATAAGTTTGGGCTTAGGTGCCAAGGTAGTTATTGCTTTGTGCAAAACAATACCTGATCCAGCTTGCTGTGCTGTCTATTTCGACAACTTTTTTACAAGTATGGAACTTATTCATTTCTTGCGAAACGAAATGGGTATATTCTCATTAGGAACAATAAGAGCAAATAGATTAAGAGGTGCTGAGAAGAAACTATTGCCAGATAAAGTTTTGAAGAAAAAGGGTAGAGGCGCATATTCCCGGGTCGTGTGCAAGTCTAATAAAATATGTGTGGTCAAATGGCATGACAATAAAGTGGTCACTGTTGCCAGCAGCTTTGTATCTGAAAGTCCTGTTGGAGTGATACAACGTTACGACAAAGAAAAGAAACGTAAGGCTGCCTTTCCTTGCCCGGAAATAATTAAACAATACAACGCCCATATGGGAGGAGTAGATCTAGCAGACATGATGATCGCGCTCTACAGAACTGAATTAAAAGGACATCGGTGGTATTTACCCATTGTGTCCCAAATTCTAGACATGTGTGTCAATAACAGTTGGATTTTGTATCGAAGACACATCAAGGGTAAACCTATAAAACAACTGCCTCTGAAGAAGTTTCGATACAGAATTGTACAAGGTCTCCTAAAATCTGGCAGACAGCAAAAGGATTCCGTTCCACCACCATCATCAAGAACCAAACCTATAAAAACACCTGTAACACCCAGACCTACACCTGATGTAAGGTTTGATGGCGTAGACCATTTGCCGACCTTTGGGATCAAAGGGCGGTGCAAATTTTGTACTAAGGGACAGACCACTGTCAACTGCATAAAATGCAATATGCGATTATGTCTATTACCTGAGAGAAATTGTTTCGTAAATTTTCATATCAAACAATAATTGAAATTGTTTTTTACTTCCTATTACACGTATTTTTTTATAATTTGACTGCTTTTTATTTGACTAATTATCATGCTATGTGTTTAGATCCAACTTGGCAATGTATGTCTGGGGATACACGTTACGGACGCAGTCGTTTTCTGTATTCTTGACAATGTATCTTACAGGATACATTTAAAATCTCAACTGTACATCTTCTTCTGTGATATTTTCAAGTTTTAACTGCTTTAATATATTTCTTTTTGAATCGATATTTGTGTAATTATGGTCTGCCTCAAGAGCATATGGATTTGCTGGTTCGTACAGCTGTTTAATGGGCATTGTTGAGTTGGGAAAGGACAGTACCAAATTTCTTATTTTATTGTTATAGGCTTCTTTGTCCAGCGTTTCTACAGGGTATGGAGAAAACAAAACTCGCTTCACTGCCCTCCTTCTCGGTAATTTTTCAGCTTTAACTGGTGTGCCAGTATATTTTTTATTTGGACAATTCCATTTTTGGAGTCTCTGTGTGCAGACTTCACTCAAAATTATGACTTTTTGTTGCACCATATTTTCAATCGCCAACAAGAGCACTGCCACATGTTTGCAGGTGGCATTGACACCGCTTCCAGCTGGGCATTGACAGTGCGACTCTTCTGGAGGACCATCTTTACTTAATTTCACATTAACTTCATACTGGAGGCTTTTCATTGTTTTTTTACAAAAACCTTTAATGAAACAATTTTCTTCAGTCCAAGATGATCTCAGCACCATCAAATATCTGGATTCATAGAGCTGAAGAGCATTGTCAAATTTTTTTGATGTTAAATTGAGATACTGCCTTACTAATGTTGTATTGAGCGGAGGCAGTAAAGAATTACTATTCACATCCTTGTAGGTTTCAGTTGCTGGTGTTTCCATTACTGCGTCTTCACTGTTTGGTTCAGGTTGGGCTAAGTTGAAATGTTTATCGAGCATTTCTAGTCTCTCTAAAAGGACCGCTTTTTTGCCACGCAAAGAGGCGTCACGCTTCCTCAGCTCTTCTTTTAGTTCTGCTATTCGCCAAGCAGCATACATTGTGCTTTATTTGGAAACAAAGCGAAGTAGAAAGTGTTTAGAGGTTATTCCAGTTCCGAAGCCGAAGTCGTCGTTCCAATGTATAACAGTATTCAAATCACGTTTATTAGTTCAGAGTCCAGTAAGATATAAGCCAAAGTTACGTTTGATTCACAAAAACCACACGAAAATCCGAGATATCTTCAAAAAAACGCAACAAGAAAATCAAAACAACCATGACAAGAAAATGACAAGGGTCGCATCTACGACAGCGCCACCTACATTTAGCTTTGCTCGGCCAACCCCATTAATGGAATCCCTACAGTACAAATTTTGGAACGCAGCCTTTCTTTTTTGTGTTGGCCACCCTGTCCTGCTGTCAGATGTCATTTTCGTAACGGCTCTACAATGCTCCCACGCCAAAAGGTAAGTTATTAGATAAAACTATGTTTTTTTTGTGTTAAATACTAACCACGACTCGCTGTTTCACAGTATTCCCAAATTATTTCTTCACGTCAAATTATTTGTAACCCTGAAAACTTAAAAAATTAACGCCTTTTGTCCCATTGAAAAATATGTATCTAAAACGCAAAGAGAATATACCTTCTATAATCTATATACCATCTCCTGTCTCGATGTTCTCTACATCGTAAGAAGACATTATATAGTTCCATCTTCTCTTCAATCTGAAAATGTATTCCAACACCCCTCTTACAGTCGTCTTCCCTTGGCTGACCGCATCTCTGATTTCTGAATTGTTGAATCCTGGAGTATTGATAGATACGATTAACTCTTTACCTGGTTCATCTAAATCCTTAAGATGGATACCTTGTTTGAAAAGAGACTGTATAACAGTAACTATACTATCATCAATTTCTGTGATAGGGACTTTGGGCTTCCTTACATCGCGACTGATTGTTAAAGAATCTCCACGTGTTATAAATAACGTATCGGGTCCTCCAACATTTAGAACATACGATGATCCTGAGTCTCTATTTACCGAGTCTAAAATTGATTTTATAAGGCTTCTATCCCTATTAAACACATGTCTGTCCGCATAAAGTCCGCTGGAGGCCCAGACCACAGGAGATGTGCCTCCCCATCCAACATCGTTCCACCCTTTGCTGGTGATCCTTGTGAGGTCTCCTATAATGGAAGATTTGTCATCATCAAGGGGATCTTCGTAAGAAGTTACGGTTTGGTCGTCCTGGCTCTCTGAATCATTAAGATCTATATCTGGTATATAGGGATTCTCTGGTATATTGATTGGTCTGTACTTCCCCACAGATGGGTCCTTGTTTGAAGTCTCCCCCAGATGAAAGTCTACATCTTCTTTGAATTCGGAAGAGAGTAGATTCTTCCGTGCTCCTTCGTCAAGAAATTCGGAGAACTTTTCGCGTAGAGATTCCATTTCTGTTCGTATACATTGCCAACTAGACAGTAATTTCGAGATTTTAGTTTATGTATCTGCTGGTGCACATTGCTTGATTTACTAACAAATTAAATTAAATTTTCCTGTATCTGGTGGTGCACAATGCTTGATTTAGGTACTAACAATAAAATTTATTTACAGATAGGTAAAATTTAGTATTCCTGTATCTATCCATGCTTTGCTTTTGTGTGTTATAGACTGGAATGCGACCACTGCTTACAAGAACAAAAAAAATATTAGCCTTGGTTCCTAGAGCCGGCAAATCGTCCGATGAAGGAGAAACTTCTGATTCTGACAATGAATTTATAAACATTGGTAAAGCTGATTCCGATGATTCTTCTATAGCACCTTCTCTTCCTTCTTCACTTGAGAACCTTAACATTTTATCTGATGACGACCCTGACATTGATGGCTTAGTAACTGCTTCCGTACTAAATGGGACCTCAATTGCTTCACCAATAACTCCGCAAAGTTTTGCACCAAGAAATAAAATATGGCATGATACACAACCTATTTCTCAAGCAGCCCTGTTGCCGTGCTCGCCCTCAATTATTCCACCGTCTCCTGCAGCTTCTCTCACACCAACACAAACTAAAAGACCTAATGATACAAACATCGAAGTAGCACAAGCCAACACAGCGAATAATAAAAGACCTAGGTCAATAACGAACAGTACACAGCAAGACCAACAAGCTTCACCATCTCCATGTGCATCTACATCATCAATGACAAAGAAAAACACGACCCGATCTAAAAGAAAGACATTTCCTACTAAACAAAGTGCACCCATAAGACGAAAACCTGTGGTTTATACGTGGACTAATAACAAATTCACATACACAGCCGAAATTAATGAAAAATATTTACCTAACGAAGATGTCAAAACACCTCTAGAATATTTTCAATCTTTTGTTGATGAACATGTAATCGAAATGATTACAGATCAGACCAATTTGTATTCGACACAAACCACTGGAAAGTCTATAAACGTTACGAAACAAGACATCAAAGACTTCATTGCGATTAACCTTTTTATGGGAATCATTAACATGCCGGCATATACCGACTACTGGTCGCAAGAGTTTCGATACAAAGATATTGCTGACGTAATGCCTTTGAAAAAATTTCAACAGATACGACGATACATACATTTCAACAATAATTTGCTTGACGACGGTGACAGATATTTCAAAATTAGGCCCTTGGTTGAGAAAATACGCGCGAATTTTCAGAAAGTTGCTCATGAAACTAAGTTCAGCATCGACGAGATGATGGTGCCATATAAGGGTAAAAAAGCTGGTAATCGCAAGCAATACATAAAAACTAAGCCACGAAAATGGGGCTTCAAAATATTTGTCCGTGCAGGAGTGTCAGGGTTTATTTATGATTTCGTTATATATGGCGGAGAAGACACTTTCAGACATCACTATTTCTCACCATATGAGATAAGTTTGGGCTTAGGTGCCAAGGTAGTTATTGCTTTGTGCAAAACAATACCTGATCCAGCTTGCTGTGCTGTCTATTTCGACAACTTTTTTACAAGTATGGAACTTATTCATTTCTTGCGAAACGAAATGGGTATATTCTCATTAGGAACAATAAGAGCAAATAGATTAAGAGGTGCTGAGAAGAAACTATTGCCAGATAAAGTTTTGAAGAAAAAGGGTAGAGGCGCATATTCCCGGGTCGTGTGCAAGTCTAATAAAATATGTGTGGTCAAATGGCATGACAATAAAGTGGTCACTGTTGCCAGCAGCTTTGTATCTGAAAGTCCTGTTGGAGTGATACAACGTTACGACAAAGAAAAGAAACGTAAGGCTGCCTTTCCTTGCCCGGAAATAATTAAACAATACAACGCCCATATGGGAGGAGTAGATCTAGCAGACATGATGATCGCGCTCTACAGAACTGAATTAAAAGGACATCGGTGGTATTTACCCATTGTGTCCCAAATTCTAGACATGTGTGTCAATAACAGTTGGATTTTGTATCGAAGACACATCAAGGGTAAACCTATAAAACAACTGCCTCTGAAGAAGTTTCGATACAGAATTGTACAAGGTCTCCTAAAATCTGGCAGACAGCAAAAGGATTCCGTTCCACCACCATCATCAAGAACCAAACCTATAAAAACACCTGTAACACCCAGACCTACACCTGATGTAAGGTTTGATGGCGTAGACCATTTGCCGACCTTTGGGATCAAAGGGCGGTGCAAATTTTGTACTAAGGGACAGACCACTGTCAACTGCATAAAATGCAATATGCGATTATGTCTATTACCTGAGAGAAATTGTTTCGTAAATTTTCATATCAAACAATACCGTAAAATCAGGCAACTATGGTCCAGATTCATGACTCCGCGACATTTAACTTCCGTAAAAATTTAAGTTTTTTTATTTCAGTTAAACAAAGGCACATTCCTGAAACCTTAAAACTTACAAAACACAATGTTAAAGATATTTTTGATTTTTAAGCAACATTTAGAATTTCTTTTTTTTTTTCAACTTTGGACTATTGTTGTATAGCGGGTTTGCAATTATGGTCCCTCCAAGTTTTTTCGACGAAATCGTGTGTTATTTTCATCTGGGACTATAGTTCAGAGCATAAAATGGATGGAAAATAAAGTCGGTTGTATATAGAATCAGTTTAATCAAAAAAACCATTAAAACAAAATACTCCAGTGGTAAAACAAAAGAAAAAAACTTTCCTTTTTTCTAAATTCTATTAACTTTATGAGATCAACATTTCTAACGAAAGAAATAAACATAATACAAACTTAAAACTTCTTTGTTATTAAATATAAATGAATGAGATCAACTTTTTAAATCAAAGTTATTTATATTTTTTATTTAACCCCATCTTTCCTCGAGCTCGGCGACATGAAAAACAGCCCTTTTTGAGCTTACTCTTTTAGGCTCGTTGATAGCCTTTTTTATTTTATCATGGGGGTAGAATATGACATCTTCTTTGTCGGGCCACTTCCACGACAGGCCACAACGAGTCATGCATTTTACGTAGGCCCCCTCTTCTTCCATAGACTCCACTTGTCCAGGCCACAATTCTCCTTCGTATTCAACAATCACGTAATCCATCGTTGTGGTTGTACTTTTTGCTTGTCCTTCGTCCTTATCTTCGTTAACATCGTCCTCTTCGAACCATGGACCCGAGTCGGAATCGTTGACTAACTCCATGTTATCAGACACATCTGTGTCACTGTCAAATGATTGCTGCGATACTTTTCGCTTTAGCTTTCTTCCACATCTAGTTGTCTTTTTCTGGTTCTTTTTAGTGGCTGATTGGGGCTCCTGAGATGTTGATGGCATATTGAGAAGTTCCTCCGAACTAATACTTTTTCCAGCGGCCACATTAAGTTTTTTCTTTCGGCCTCCTGATCCTTGGCCAACAACTTCCTGCCTCTTCGTCTCGAGAAATTGTACAAAAGACTCGGAAACCAAGTCTTTGCTTAGTGATTGTTCCTCAGGTTTATAGGTCGGCAGTCTCTGTAAGACTGCTTTTTCATTAAGAGGATAGATTCCCGTCTTAAGAAATCCAGCTTTTAGGTTTTCTCCAGACTTTGGTGTCACTGCCTTCCAGAGAACATTAAGTAGAGACGGGAATTTGTTTTTTGGAATTGTTGGAAGCGATTGTCCCTCGCGCGTGGATTTCCAGTCATCCAAAATTTTTCTCCAGTGCAATTTTAGTGGTCTAAAATAAGCCACATCTAGAGGCTGAGTGAGATGAGTGCTATTAGGAGGTAAGGCCACAAAAGCGATGTTTTCATTTTCGCATGCTTTAATAACATCAGCACTAATGTGCGAACTCAAGTTGTCGCCAATGAGAATCTTTTTACCTTCTTGTTTGCGTAGTGTAGGCAACACTGTGCTAAAAAACCAATCTTGAAAGCTAATGGAATCGAACCACCCCGACTTGGTTCGATTGTACCTGGTGTTGGGGGGTCCACCGTAAGTCCAAGTGTCCCAAAGATGTTCAGCTTTGTAGTTCACGTATGGTGGCAGCATTTCTCCGGCTGCGTTTCCGCACATCATTATACTTACGGCTGCTTTTGTGGAATTTTTTATCGCCTCTGGATATTTTGTTCCCCTTTTAGTAAGAACTCTTTTTTTTTCCGGAATCATCGACTAAATTAGTTTCATCGTAGTTGTAGATCAGGTGTGGAGGGATACCTTCTATTTCCTCTTTCAGGTGGCTGAAGTACTTCGATATAATTTCTTCGTTCACCGCAGCTCGGACGCGTTTTATATTTGAACAAAATCTTTCGGACAAATCACGTCTATTTCTGGTAAGAAACAGTTTTGCCCAAGTTCTACCAGGCAAGTTGCGTAAAAACTGGGGAACATTTCGTCCCTGTTTGTCAATATACATTTTTACGATGCATCGCAGGTCAAACAGAGTAATCGGAAAACCGTAGGTGCACATTTTGATGGCGTGATCAACTAATGCGTGTTCCTCTTCGTCTGAAAAGATGCGTTGACGTCCCGGCCCCCTGACTCGGTCATTTCTGATTGCTTTAAGTTTCAAAATGATGGAACTTCTCGGTATTTTATACTTTACTGATGCCTCCCTTTGGGTTAACTGTTTACTTCTGATTTCATCCAGACAAAGTTCCAATTGCCTTTCACTGTAGAACTTATAAGATCTCGCCCCAGGTTTTCTTCTCGACGTCATCTGCGGAAAAGGATTTTTCTATAACCAAAATAATGTAGTTTTCAAATATGGTCCAAAAAAAACAGTTGGAACAAAGTTGAAATCAAACTACGAAATTTCAGGTTTTTGCTAACAATTCTAAAATTAAAGCGTAAAACTTAACAGTTGATTGAGCAAAAAGTTCGCCTCTAACTTACCTTTCACTAAGAAAACACCAGCTGCTATTATCAACTTGGAACCAATTATTCCAAATAAAAGTTTGCGGACCTCGACGAACATGTGAAAACCGGATTAACTTCGAAGCCGTCATGACTCCGAACCACTAGCGTCACCTAATACTTCAAAGAGGTAACTTGGTCGCCATCTAATAAATCATTGAAAAAGTACGGTATCGAAGCGTTAGATGGCGTTACTTGTTTTTTAGAGACGATTTAATGTGATGTAGGTTCTGGACCATAGTTGAACCCTAGGACCATAGTTGCCTGATTTTACGGTAATTGAAATTGTTTTTTACTTCCTATTACACGTATTTTTTTATAATTTGACTGCTTTTTATTTGACTAATTATCATGCTATGTGTTTAGATCCAACTTGGCAATGTATGTCTGGGGATACACGTTACGGACGCAGTCGTTTTCTGTATTCTTGACAATGTATCTTACAGGATACATTTAAAATCTCAACTGTACATCTTCTTCTGTGATATTTTCAAGTTTTAACTGCTTTAATATATTTCTTTTTGAATCGATATTTGTGTAATTATGGTCTGCCTCAAGAGCATATGGATTTGCTGGTTCGTACAGCTGTTTAATGGGCATTGTTGAGTTGGGAAAGGACAGTACCAAATTTCTTATTTTATTGTTATAGGCTTCTTTGTCCAGCGTTTCTACAGGGTATGGAGAAAACAAAACTCGCTTCACTGCCCTCCTTCTCGGTAATTTTTCAGCTTTAACTGGTGTGCCAGTATATTTTTTATTTGGACAATTCCATTTTTGGAGTCTCTGTGTGCAGACTTCACTCAAAATTATGACTTTTTGTTGCACCATATTTTCAATCGCCAACAAGAGCACTGCCACATGTTTGCAGGTGGCATTGACACCGCTTCCAGCTGGGCATTGACAGTGCGACTCTTCTGGAGGACCATCTTTACTTAATTTCACATTAACTTCATACTGGAGGCTTTTCATTGTTTTTTTACAAAAACCTTTAATGAAACAATTTTCTTCAGTCCAAGATGATCTCAGCACCATCAAATATCTGGATTCATAGAGCTGAAGAGCATTGTCAAATTTTTTTGATGTTAAATTGAGATACTGCCTTACTAATGTTGTATTGAGCGGAGGCAGTAAAGAATTACTATTCACATCCTTGTAGGTTTCAGTTGCTGGTGTTTCCATTACTGCGTCTTCACTGTTTGGTTCAGGTTGGGCTAAGTTGAAATGTTTATCGAGCATTTCTAGTCTCTCTAAAAGGACCGCTTTTTTGCCACGCAAAGAGGCGTCACGCTTCCTCAGCTCTTCTTTTAGTTCTGCTATTCGCCAAGCAGCATACATTGTGCTTTATTTGGAAACAAAGCGAAGTAGAAAGTGTTTAGAGGTTATTCCAGTTCCGAAGCCGAAGTCGTCGTTCCAATGTATAACAGTATTCAAATCACGTTTATTAGTTCAGAGTCCAGTAAGATATAAGCCAAAGTTACGTTTGATTCACAAAAACCACACGAAAATCCGAGATATCTTCAAAAAAACGCAACAAGAAAATCAAAACAACCATGACAAGAAAATGACAAGGGTCGCATCTACGACAGCGCCACCTACATTTAGCTTTGCTCGGCCAACCCCATTAATGGAATCCCTACAGTACAAATTTTGGAACGCAGCCTTTCTTTTTTGTGTTGGCCACCCTGTCCTGCTGTCAGATGTCATTTTCGTAACGGCTCTACAATGCTCCCACGCCAAAAGGTAAGTTATTAGATAAAACTATGTTTTTTTTGTGTTAAATACTAACCACGACTCGCTGTTTCACAGTATTCCCAAATTATTTCTTCACGTCAAATTATTTGTAACCCTGAAAACTTAAAAAATTAACGCCTTTTGTCCCATTGAAAAATATGTATCTAAAACGCAAAGAGAATATACCTTCTATAATCTATATACCATCTCCTGTCTCGATGTTCTCTACATCGTAAGAAGACATTATATAGTTCCATCTTCTCTTCAATCTGAAAATGTATTCCAACACCCCTCTTACAGTCGTCTTCCCTTGGCTGACCGCATCTCTGATTTCTGAATTGTTGAATCCTGGAGTATTGATAGATACGATTAACTCTTTACCTGGTTCATCTAAATCCTTAAGATGGATACCTTGTTTGAAAAGAGACTGTATAACAGTAACTATACTATCATCAATTTCTGTGATAGGGACTTTGGGCTTCCTTACATCGCGACTGATTGTTAAAGAATCTCCACGTGTTATAAATAACGTATCGGGTCCTCCAACATTTAGAACATACGATGATCCTGAGTCTCTATTTACCGAGTCTAAAATTGATTTTATAAGGCTTCTATCCCTATTAAACACATGTCTGTCCGCATAAAGTCCGCTGGAGGCCCAGACCACAGGAGATGTGCCTCCCCATCCAACATCGTTCCACCCTTTGCTGGTGATCCTTGTGAGGTCTCCTATAATGGAAGATTTGTCATCATCAAGGGGATCTTCGTAAGAAGTTACGGTTTGGTCGTCCTGGCTCTCTGAATCATTAAGATCTATATCTGGTATATAGGGATTCTCTGGTATATTGATTGGTCTGTACTTCCCCACAGATGGGTCCTTGTTTGAAGTCTCCCCCAGATGAAAGTCTACATCTTCTTTGAATTCGGAAGAGAGTAGATTCTTCCGTGCTCCTTCGTCAAGAAATTCGGAGAACTTTTCGCGTAGAGATTCCATTTCTGTTCGTATACATTGCCAACTAGACAGTAATTTCGAGATTTTAGTTTATGTATCTGCTGGTGCACATTGCTTGATTTACTAACAAATTAAATTAAATTTTCCTGTATCTGGTGGTGCACAATGCTTGATTTAGGTACTAACAATAAAATTTATTTACAGATAGGTAAAATTTAGTATTCCTGTATCTATCCATGCTTTGCTTTTGTGTGTTATAGACTGGAATGCGACCACTGCTTACAAGAACAAAAAAAATATTAGCCTTGGTTCCTAGAGCCGGCAAATCGTCCGATGAAGGAGAAACTTCTGATTCTGACAATGAATTTATAAACATTGGTAAAGCTGATTCCGATGATTCTTCTATAGCACCTTCTCTTCCTTCTTCACTTGAGAACCTTAACATTTTATCTGATGACGACCCTGACATTGATGGCTTAGTAACTGCTTCCGTACTAAATGGGACCTCAATTGCTTCACCAATAACTCCGCAAAGTTTTGCACCAAGAAATAAAATATGGCATGATACACAACCTATTTCTCAAGCAGCCCTGTTGCCGTGCTCGCCCTCAATTATTCCACCGTCTCCTGCAGCTTCTCTCACACCAACACAAACTAAAAGACCTAATGATACAAACATCGAAGTAGCACAAGCCAACACAGCGAATAATAAAAGACCTAGGTCAATAACGAACAGTACACAGCAAGACCAACAAGCTTCACCATCTCCATGTGCATCTACATCATCAATGACAAAGAAAAACACGACCCGATCTAAAAGAAAGACATTTCCTACTAAACAAAGTGCACCCATAAGACGAAAACCTGTGGTTTATACGTGGACTAATAACAAATTCACATACACAGCCGAAATTAATGAAAAATATTTACCTAACGAAGATGTCAAAACACCTCTAGAATATTTTCAATCTTTTGTTGATGAACATGTAATCGAAATGATTACAGATCAGACCAATTTGTATTCGACACAAACCACTGGAAAGTCTATAAACGTTACGAAACAAGACATCAAAGACTTCATTGCGATTAACCTTTTTATGGGAATCATTAACATGCCGGCATATACCGACTACTGGTCGCAAGAGTTTCGATACAAAGATATTGCTGACGTAATGCCTTTGAAAAAATTTCAACAGATACGACGATACATACATTTCAACAATAATTTGCTTGACGACGGTGACAGATATTTCAAAATTAGGCCCTTGGTTGAGAAAATACGCGCGAATTTTCAGAAAGTTGCTCATGAAACTAAGTTCAGCATCGACGAGATGATGGTGCCATATAAGGGTAAAAAAGCTGGTAATCGCAAGCAATACATAAAAACTAAGCCACGAAAATGGGGCTTCAAAATATTTGTCCGTGCAGGAGTGTCAGGGTTTATTTATGATTTCGTTATATATGGCGGAGAAGACACTTTCAGACATCACTATTTCTCACCATATGAGATAAGTTTGGGCTTAGGTGCCAAGGTAGTTATTGCTTTGTGCAAAACAATACCTGATCCAGCTTGCTGTGCTGTCTATTTCGACAACTTTTTTACAAGTATGGAACTTATTCATTTCTTGCGAAACGAAATGGGTATATTCTCATTAGGAACAATAAGAGCAAATAGATTAAGAGGTGCTGAGAAGAAACTATTGCCAGATAAAGTTTTGAAGAAAAAGGGTAGAGGCGCATATTCCCGGGTCGTGTGCAAGTCTAATAAAATATGTGTGGTCAAATGGCATGACAATAAAGTGGTCACTGTTGCCAGCAGCTTTGTATCTGAAAGTCCTGTTGGAGTGATACAACGTTACGACAAAGAAAAGAAACGTAAGGCTGCCTTTCCTTGCCCGGAAATAATTAAACAATACAACGCCCATATGGGAGGAGTAGATCTAGCAGACATGATGATCGCGCTCTACAGAACTGAATTAAAAGGACATCGGTGGTATTTACCCATTGTGTCCCAAATTCTAGACATGTGTGTCAATAACAGTTGGATTTTGTATCGAAGACACATCAAGGGTAAACCTATAAAACAACTGCCTCTGAAGAAGTTTCGATACAGAATTGTACAAGGTCTCCTAAAATCTGGCAGACAGCAAAAGGATTCCGTTCCACCACCATCATCAAGAACCAAACCTATAAAAACACCTGTAACACCCAGACCTACACCTGATGTAAGGTTTGATGGCGTAGACCATTTGCCGACCTTTGGGATCAAAGGGCGGTGCAAATTTTGTACTAAGGGACAGACCACTGTCAACTGCATAAAATGCAATATGCGATTATGTCTATTACCTGAGAGAAATTGTTTCGTAAATTTTCATATCAAACAATAATTGAAATTGTTTTTTACTTCCTATTACACGTATTTTTTTATAATTTGACTGCTTTTTATTTGACTAATTATCATGCTATGTGTTTAGATCCAACTTGGCAATGTATGTCTGGGGATACACGTTACGGACGCAGTCGTTTTCTGTATTCTTGACAATGTATCTTACAGGATACATTTAAAATCTCAACTGTACATCTTCTTCTGTGATATTTTCAAGTTTTAACTGCTTTAATATATTTCTTTTTGAATCGATATTTGTGTAATTATGGTCTGCCTCAAGAGCATATGGATTTGCTGGTTCGTACAGCTGTTTAATGGGCATTGTTGAGTTGGGAAAGGACAGTACCAAATTTCTTATTTTATTGTTATAGGCTTCTTTGTCCAGCGTTTCTACAGGGTATGGAGAAAACAAAACTCGCTTCACTGCCCTCCTTCTCGGTAATTTTTCAGCTTTAACTGGTGTGCCAGTATATTTTTTATTTGGACAATTCCATTTTTGGAGTCTCTGTGTGCAGACTTCACTCAAAATTATGACTTTTTGTTGCACCATATTTTCAATCGCCAACAAGAGCACTGCCACATGTTTGCAGGTGGCATTGACACCGCTTCCAGCTGGGCATTGACAGTGCGACTCTTCTGGAGGACCATCTTTACTTAATTTCACATTAACTTCATACTGGAGGCTTTTCATTGTTTTTTTACAAAAACCTTTAATGAAACAATTTTCTTCAGTCCAAGATGATCTCAGCACCATCAAATATCTGGATTCATAGAGCTGAAGAGCATTGTCAAATTTTTTTGATGTTAAATTGAGATACTGCCTTACTAATGTTGTATTGAGCGGAGGCAGTAAAGAATTACTATTCACATCCTTGTAGGTTTCAGTTGCTGGTGTTTCCATTACTGCGTCTTCACTGTTTGGTTCAGGTTGGGCTAAGTTGAAATGTTTATCGAGCATTTCTAGTCTCTCTAAAAGGACCGCTTTTTTGCCACGCAAAGAGGCGCCACGCTTCCTCAGCTCTTCTTTTAGTTCTGCTATTCGCCAAGCAGCATACATTGTGCTTTATTTGGAAACAAAGCGAAGTAGAAAGTGTTTAGAGGTTATTCCAGTTCCGAAGCCGAAGTCGTCGTTCCAATGTATAACAGTATTCAAATCACGTTTATTAGTTCAGAGTCCAGTAAGATATAAGCCAAAGTTACGTTTGATTCACAAAAACCACACGAAAATCCGAGATATCTTCAAAAAAACGCAACAAGAAAATCAAAACAACCATGACAAGAAAATGACAAGGGTCGCATCTACGACAGCGCCACCTACATTTAGCTTTGCTCGGCCAACCCCATTAATGGAATCCCTACAGTACAAATTTTGGAACGCAGCCTTTCTTTTTTGTGTTGGCCACCCTGTCCTGCTGTCAGATGTCATTTTCGTAACGGCTCTACAATGCTCCCACGCCAAAAGGTAAGTTATTAGATAAAACTATGTTTTTTTTGTGTTAAATACTAACCACGACTCGCTGTTTCACAGTATTCCCAAATTATTTCTTCACGTCAAATTATTTGTAACCCTGAAAACTTAAAAAATTAACGCCTTTTGTCCCATTGAAAAATATGTATCTAAAACGCAAAGAGAATATACCTTCTATAATCTATATACCATCTCCTGTCTCGATGTTCTCTACATCGTAAGAAGACATTATATAGTTCCATCTTCTCTTCAATCTGAAAATGTATTCCAACACCCCTCTTACAGTCGTCTTCCCTTGGCTGACCGCATCTCTGATTTCTGAATTGTTGAATCCTGGAGTATTGATAGATACGATTAACTCTTTACCTGGTTCATCTAAATCCTTAAGATGGATACCTTGTTTGAAAAGAGACTGTATAACAGTAACTATACTATCATCAATTTCTGTGATAGGGACTTTGGGCTTCCTTACATCGCGACTGATTGTTAAAGAATCTCCACGTGTTATAAATAACGTATCGGGTCCTCCAACATTTAGAACATACGATGATCCTGAGTCTCTATTTACCGAGTCTAAAATTGATTTTATAAGGCTTCTATCCCTATTAAACACATGTCTGTCCGCATAAAGTCCGCTGGAGGCCCAGACCACAGGAGATGTGCCTCCCCATCCAACATCGTTCCACCCTTTGCTGGTGATCCTTGTGAGGTCTCCTATAATGGAAGATTTGTCATCATCAAGGGGATCTTCGTAAGAAGTTACGGTTTGGTCGTCCTGGCTCTCTGAATCATTAAGATCTATATCTGGTATATAGGGATTCTCTGGTATATTGATTGGTCTGTACTTCCCCACAGATGGGTCCTTGTTTGAAGTCTCCCCCAGATGAAAGTCTACATCTTCTTTGAATTCGGAAGAGAGTAGATTCTTCCGTGCTCCTTCGTCAAGAAATTCGGAGAACTTTTCGCGTAGAGATTCCATTTCTGTTCGTATACATTGCCAACTAGACAGTAATTTCGAGATTTTAGTTTATGTATCTGCTGGTGCACATTGCTTGATTTACTAACAAATTAAATTAAATTTTCCTGTATCTGGTGGTGCACAATGCTTGATTTAGGTACTAACAATAAAATTTATTTACAGATAGGTAAAATTTAGTATTCCTGTATCTATCCATGCTTTGCTTTTGTGTGTTATAGACTGGAATGCGACCACTGCTTACAAGAACAAAAAAAATATTAGCCTTGGTTCCTAGAGCCGGCAAATCGTCCGATGAAGGAGAAACTTCTGATTCTGACAATGAATTTATAAACATTGGTAAAGCTGATTCCGATGATTCTTCTATAGCACCTTCTCTTCCTTCTTCACTTGAGAACCTTAACATTTTATCTGATGACGACCCTGACATTGATGGCTTAGTAACTGCTTCCGTACTAAATGGGACCTCAATTGCTTCACCAATAACTCCGCAAAGTTTTGCACCAAGAAATAAAATATGGCATGATACACAACCTATTTCTCAAGCAGCCCTGTTGCCGTGCTCGCCCTCAATTATTCCACCGTCTCCTGCAGCTTCTCTCACACCAACACAAACTAAAAGACCTAATGATACAAACATCGAAGTAGCACAAGCCAACACAGCGAATAATAAAAGACCTAGGTCAATAACGAACAGTACACAGCAAGACCAACAAGCTTCACCATCTCCATGTGCATCTACATCATCAATGACAAAGAAAAACACGACCCGATCTAAAAGAAAGACATTTCCTACTAAACAAAGTGCACCCATAAGACGAAAACCTGTGGTTTATACGTGGACTAATAACAAATTCACATACACAGCCGAAATTAATGAAAAATATTTACCTAACGAAGATGTCAAAACACCTCTAGAATATTTTCAATCTTTTGTTGATGAACATGTAATCGAAATGATTACAGATCAGACCAATTTGTATTCGACACAAACCACTGGAAAGTCTATAAACGTTACGAAACAAGACATCAAAGACTTCATTGCGATTAACCTTTTTATGGGAATCATTAACATGCCGGCATATACCGACTACTGGTCGCAAGAGTTTCGATACAAAGATATTGCTGACGTAATGCCTTTGAAAAAATTTCAACAGATACGACGATACATACATTTCAACAATAATTTGCTTGACGACGGTGACAGATATTTCAAAATTAGGCCCTTGGTTGAGAAAATACGCGCGAATTTTCAGAAAGTTGCTCATGAAACTAAGTTCAGCATCGACGAGATGATGGTGCCATATAAGGGTAAAAAAGCTGGTAATCGCAAGCAATACATAAAAACTAAGCCACGAAAATGGGGCTTCAAAATATTTGTCCGTGCAGGAGTGTCAGGGTTTATTTATGATTTCGTTATATATGGCGGAGAAGACACTTTCAGACATCACTATTTCTCACCATATGAGATAAGTTTGGGCTTAGGTGCCAAGGTAGTTATTGCTTTGTGCAAAACAATACCTGATCCAGCTTGCTGTGCTGTCTATTTCGACAACTTTTTTACAAGTATGGAACTTATTCATTTCTTGCGAAACGAAATGGGTATATTCTCATTAGGAACAATAAGAGCAAATAGATTAAGAGGTGCTGAGAAGAAACTATTGCCAGATAAAGTTTTGAAGAAAAAGGGTAGAGGCGCATATTCCCGGGTCGTGTGCAAGTCTAATAAAATATGTGTGGTCAAATGGCATGACAATAAAGTGGTCACTGTTGCCAGCAGCTTTGTATCTGAAAGTCCTGTTGGAGTGATACAACGTTACGACAAAGAAAAGAAACGTAAGGCTGCCTTTCCTTGCCCGGAAATAATTAAACAATACAACGCCCATATGGGAGGAGTAGATCTAGCAGACATGATGATCGCGCTCTACAGAACTGAATTAAAAGGACATCGGTGGTATTTACCCATTGTGTCCCAAATTCTAGACATGTGTGTCAATAACAGTTGGATTTTGTATCGAAGACACATCAAGGGTAAACCTATAAAACAACTGCCTCTGAAGAAGTTTCGATACAGAATTGTACAAGGTCTCCTAAAATCTGGCAGACAGCAAAAGGATTCCGTTCCACCACCATCATCAAGAACCAAACCTATAAAAACACCTGTAACACCCAGACCTACACCTGATGTAAGGTTTGATGGCGTAGACCATTTGCCGACCTTTGGGATCAAAGGGCGGTGCAAATTTTGTACTAAGGGACAGACCACTGTCAACTGCATAAAATGCAATATGCGATTATGTCTATTACCTGAGAGAAATTGTTTCGTAAATTTTCATATCAAACAATAATTGAAATTGTTTTTTACTTCCTATTACACGTATTTTTTTATAATTTGACTGCTTTTTATTTGACTAATTATCATGCTATGTGTTTAGATCCAACTTGGCAATGTATGTCTGGGGATACACGTTACGGACGCAGTCGTTTTCTGTATTCTTGACAATGTATCTTACAGGATACATTTAAAATCTCAACTGTACATCTTCTTCTGTGATATTTTCAAGTTTTAACTGCTTTAATATATTTCTTTTTGAATCGATATTTGTGTAATTATGGTCTGCCTCAAGAGCATATGGATTTGCTGGTTCGTACAGCTGTTTAATGGGCATTGTTGAGTTGGGAAAGGACAGTACCAAATTTCTTATTTTATTGTTATAGGCTTCTTTGTCCAGCGTTTCTACAGGGTATGGAGAAAACAAAACTCGCTTCACTGCCCTCCTTCTCGGTAATTTTTCAGCTTTAACTGGTGTGCCAGTATATTTTTTATTTGGACAATTCCATTTTTGGAGTCTCTGTGTGCAGACTTCACTCAAAATTATGACTTTTTGTTGCACCATATTTTCAATCGCCAACAAGAGCACTGCCACATGTTTGCAGGTGGCATTGACACCGATTCCAGCTGGGCATTGACAGTGCGATTCTTCTGGAGGACCATCTTTACTTAATTTCACATTAACTTCATACTGGAGGCTTTTCATTGTTTTTTTACAAAAACCTTTAATGAAACAATTTTCTTCAGTCCAAGATGATCTCAGCACCATCAAATATCTGGATTCATAGAGCTGAAGAGCATTGAAACAGTATTTTCACATTTCATTTAAAGACATTAAATTTCATTTTCATTTCATATCAATAAAAAACTAAATATTACACACATAAATTTTGTAACTAAAGAGTAAACATAAAAATTAAATTAAACTAATTAAATATACCGCCCCGGGACACGCCTGACCCAAAAGTTCCCATGACGCTAGCAGCGTTCCCCCGCTGCACCGCCAGGGAAATCCTTTGCATCAGGTATGCCCCGGAACGATGGTCATACCCACGACTTCTCAGGCGCCGACCGATTTCCCTTACGAAAACTCTTCCCTCATCCCCCCATACTCCCATCGTTTCCACAGCCAGTGGGACGAACAAATAATGAAGCATAAGCTGGCTATATTTCCTTATCTTGAGTTTAGCCGCCGCTTCAGCAGCGGCACCTGCAGATGCAGCTGTCAAACCCAAATGGGAAGGCGCAAAAGTGCAAACGCACGTTGCGTCCCACAAGAGGCTCCGACCCTTCTCCCACGGCACCAAGGTGAGACCGTCCGGGCGCTTACCATCACTGCGGCACAACCCTGGTGGCTCAAGAACCGCAGGGACGTCAGCCGAAACCAACGCTCTCCGGACAATATCATTTATCGCATGGTGCCGTGAGAGCCTACCCGCACTTCGCACGCAGTGAAGCCCGTGACGACCCAGGCGATCCACTTCCACTCCACAGACACAGTAGTGTGGCTCGCACACGGAACACCCAAGGCGAAGTGCCACCGCCACGCGCAATGAATCGTCATCCAACAATGTCCCCAACTGCGGCGATGGCAACGCGTGCAACCACAAGCCGGACTCCGGCCGGGAAACCGCCCGCAAGCGCGCCTGTTCAGCACCGGCACTAGTTAACAGAAGAGTCTCTAGAGTTGTCCGGCACAACTCTTCATCCCAAGCGCGCTGGCGTTCCGGCTGCTCCGGCACCGCGCTACCAGGACAGGCAGCCTGCCAAAGCCGTAAAGCCTCCGCCGCATGGGGAACACTAAACCCGTCACCATCAATTTGCAAAATGCGAGTGACGAGCTGTAACACCCCATGCGACGAAGCCAAAAAAGCCGGCAACTGCGCGTCCTCCAAACGCCGAACGCCGAGCCCACCATACCTTACCGGAAGCGCCGCCTGGGCCCATTGATCACCAGACAAGCTGACATTGAGGACCCCTTCTAAAAGATCCTTCAGCACAGCGTCATAACGCAGGGACTCCTGTCTAAATAACCAAACCGGGGCCGTCCGCAGCGTGTATGTCAGTCTCGGCATTGACAAACAACTGCGCAAAATAGACAGAGCTACATGAGATGAAAGGTGACTGAGATGCTGTTTGGTTTCCGCCAACGCTTTCATCTTAGACAAAACCATCAATGGCACCCCCTCAGGGAATATCGGTGCACCCAGAAGCATAAAAGAGGCTTTGTCCAAGAGTTTTACTCCCGGCACCAATGCATCAAACCGCCCTTGTACGTCCGGAGCCAACTGACCCGAACAAGCGAAAAGTTCGCACTTCTGTGGATTCACACGAAGGCCAATGGACCGTAAGCCTCGAACAAGGGTCTCGACATCCCCCAAGACATCATCTACACTACCACCTACAGTGCCATCATCCAAGTACCACAGGTTCAATGGTGAGTTCAGTGACGACAACACATCCTGTATCGCTAGGCTAAAAATCAAAGGACCCAGAGGGTCACCCTGCTGCGCTCCCACCCGGGACAATATAGGGGTACAGCCATAAAACAAGTTGCTGGGCCTTGCATAACATTGGTGAAGAAAGGGAAACAGGGATGGGGCATGATCTTTAATTTTGTCTAAAATGGTGTCCCGCTCAACCATATTAAACGCATTCTCCAAGTCAACCTTAAAAATGACGTCATCCGACCCATCCCTGGAGTAGGCAAAAGACCGTGTAGCATGAATGGCCGCCTCGCACCCCAGAGGTACCCCAAAACCCAACTGCCGCGGCTGCAAATAAGCTGACGCTTCATTCTTAACAGCACAACAGCCAAGCTTGGCTACGAGACGACGGAGTACACTACCCACAGCAATGGGCCGGACGCCACCATCTTTCTTTTTTAATGCACACAACGATGCCCCATACAGAAACGGGCACACCTCCCTATTTACCATGCCCTTTAGCATGAAGTTCGCCAAAGTGCACAGCGAATGCAAAAGAGATGCCCCATTATCCCCAGCAGCCGGTGACGTCAACTCCTTGAGATGCTCCGGACGAATACCGTCCAAGCCACCTGCCGAACCATTATTAAATGAAGCAATTGCTTGCGACACGTCGGCCACCTCCACAGTCAAAAAATCGTTGGAGAGGTTCGGTTCTGGAGGAAAGTCCAAGTCCCGACTAGGAGCAGGGTGCTTAAGCCGAAGAGCCTCTACCGTAGCATCACATTCATCCGCCAAAGAACTGTCCGACAGCAAAATCCGAACAGCCCCGCTCAAATCTCCGTCGTGGACTTTGGACTCTACCACTTTATACAGAGCACTTCTGCCAGCCGGCCCGCAGCGCGCCGTGTCATCCGCGGACAGAGAATCACCCAAAACACCAACTGTGATATTTTCCTTGACCTTGGACGTTAGAGATCTGCCCCTGTCGACAGAGGAAGGGACCCTGAGACATGAGTACGCGAAAGTCTGTAATTCGAACCAGTCATGTGAACTATTTGACTGTACGCATCTCTCTATGACCTGAGACAGTCTTCCCGCAGCCAAATACCTCGCACCTTTTGGGATATGCTTTAAAACTCGGATCCCCCTTCTCATTAACGGAAGGTCCTCAAACAACGACTGCGAACTACTGGCAACACCATCCTGAACATTCGTCGATGACTGCTGCAAAACGACACCCCTATGCACCCGACTAATGTGAACACTCAGACCCCGAGGTACCACGAACTGCCTTGAGGAGCCGGGGCAATGCGGGCAAACCGCCCTAGAAACATTCATAACAAAAAAGGCGCTCCTAAAAATGGGAACCAGCTATTGAGTATACACAAGTCATTAACCAATCAAAAATCTACTCCTAGAAAAATCCCATGCATTAGGGAGTCACTTAAAAATTATATTGTCGATACAAAATGTCAATTTTTCAAAATACCAGCAATTCCAGAAATAATATTTGTAAACAGTAGGTAATAAAACTATATAATGTCAATCATTAAAATCAACTAGGTACGTGCGTCGGATATTAAAAATGACAAAAATTATAATAAACGTCATACACCCAATAATAGTAGGTACAGATGTCATAATTAACTACATATAATGAAGGCAAAAAAAACGCAGCTTCGCGGCACGTATGACAAAATATAAATAAATTTTATGTCAATCATTAAAACCAACTAGGTAGGTATCTACGAGTGCGTGCGTCAGATATTAAAAATGTCAAAAAGTATAATCAACGTCATACAATACAACGTCATATAATACAATAATAGTAACTAAATAGAATGTATTAATCACATATGTCAAAAGTAATTACATAAAATGAAGGCAAACAAATGGCAGCTTCGCAGCACGTGTAACAAAATATAAATAAATCGGTATAATCACTAAAAAGGCACAAAGTCAAACTCACAAGCAATAAAAGCACGAAGTAAGCATTGGTTTATAGAAGAAGCTGCAGCAACAACTACCGCAGCAACAGCAACATCAAGCAAGTCCGATTTAAAAACAGCCCATACTAGATACCACCGGTGAGCCCTCGCTAGTATTAGTCTAAGCAGCAGCGACGGACCACCAAACGGGCCGACATAATCCGGACCATCCATACAACGCGAGCCTGCACCTCACTCGCATCGGCGAAGAGTCACCGACGACAGCAATAGGCGTGGAATGGAACAACATCCGTCACTAGCGTCAAAGTTGGGTGACAGTGACAGCGCATGGGGGTCTCCCATTGGTTGCTTCGAAAGACATCGTGACGCAATTATCTTTGTCTCTTTTCGGCTCTCAGCCGTTACATATCCAGACCACCAATATTGATGGCACGAATTGAGCTTTGTACTCACAAATCCGGCATCCAAAATCACAAATTACGACGATTACACTGTGCACTTTATGTAAATATGCATCACAAGATGATCCACTCCTAATTACATTTTATTTTAAATAAATAGACGCCGACAATAACAACAAGATGTTTGCAACAACACGGCACGTTCCGTTCCGTCAAATTTTTTTGATGTTAAATTGAGATACTGCCTTACTAATGTTGTATTGAGCGGAGGCAGTAAAGAATTACTATTCACATCCTTGTAGGTTTCAGTTGCTGGTGTTTCCATTACTGCGTCTTCACTGTTTGGTTCAGGTTGGGCTAAGTTGAAATGTTTATCGAGCATTTCTAGTCTCTCTAAAAGGACCGCTTTTTTGCCACGCAAAGAGGCGCCACGCTTCCTCAGCTCTTCTTTTAGTTCTGCTATTCGCCAAGCAGCATACATTGTGCTTTATTTGGAAACAAAGCGAAGTAGAAAGTGTTTAGAGGTTATTCCAGTTCCGAAGCCGAAGTCGTCGTTCCAATGTATAACAGTATTCAAATCACGTTTATTAGTTCAGAGTCCAGTAAGATATAAGCCAAAGTTACGTTTGATTCACAAAAACCACACGAAAATCCGAGATATCTTCAAAAAAACGCAACAAGAAAATCAAAACAACCATGACAAGAAAATGACAAGGGTCGCATCTACGACAGCGCCACCTACATTTAGCTTTGCTCGGCCAACCCCATTAATGGAATCCCTACAGTACAAATTTTGGAACGCAGCCTTTCTTTTTTGTGTTGGCCACCCTGTCCTGCTGTCAGATGTCATTTTCGTAACGGCTCTACAATGCTCCCACGCCAAAAGGTAAGTTATTAGATAAAACTATGTTTTTTTTGTGTTAAATACTAACCACGACTCGCTGTTTCACAGTATTCCCAAATTATTTCTTCACGTCAAATTATTTGTAACCCTGAAAACTTAAAAAATTAACGCCTTTTGTCCCATTGAAAAATATGTATCTAAAACGCAAAGAGAATATACCTTCTATAATCTATATACCATCTCCTGTCTCGATGTTCTCTACATCGTAAGAAGACATTATATAGTTCCATCTTCTCTTCAATCTGAAAATGTATTCCAACACCCCTCTTACAGTCGTCTTCCCTTGGCTGACCGCATCTCTGATTTCTGAATTGTTGAATCCTGGAGTATTGATAGATACGATTAACTCTTTACCTGGTTCATCTAAATCCTTAAGATGGATACCTTGTTTGAAAAGAGACTGTATAACAGTAACTATACTATCATCAATTTCTGTGATAGGGACTTTGGGCTTCCTTACATCGCGACTGATTGTTAAAGAATCTCCACGTGTTATAAATAACGTATCGGGTCCTCCAACATTTAGAACATACGATGATCCTGAGTCTCTATTTACCGAGTCTAAAATTGATTTTATAAGGCTTCTATCCCTATTAAACACATGTCTGTCCGCATAAAGTCCGCTGGAGGCCCAGACCACAGGAGATGTGCCTCCCCATCCAACATCGTTCCACCCTTTGCTGGTGATCCTTGTGAGGTCTCCTATAATGGAAGATTTGTCATCATCAAGGGGATCTTCGTAAGAAGTTACGGTTTGGTCGTCCTGGCTCTCTGAATCATTAAGATCTATATCTGGTATATAGGGATTCTCTGGTATATTGATTGGTCTGTACTTCCCCACAGATGGGTCCTTGTTTGAAGTCTCCCCCAGATGAAAGTCTACATCTTCTTTGAATTCGGAAGAGAGTAGATTCTTCCGTGCTCCTTCGTCAAGAAATTCGGAGAACTTTTCGCGTAGAGATTCCATTTCTGTTCGTATACATTGCCAACTAGACAGTAATTTCGAGATTTTAGTTTATGTATCTGCTGGTGCACATTGCTTGATTTACTAACAAATTAAATTAAATTTTCCTGTATCTGGTGGTGCACAATGCTTGATTTAGGTACTAACAATAAAATTTATTTACAGATAGGTAAAATTTAGTATTCCTGTATCTATCCATGCTTTGCTTTTGTGTGTTATAGACTGGAATGCGACCACTGCTTACAAGAACAAAAAAAATATTAGCCTTGGTTCCTAGAGCCGGCAAATCGTCCGATGAAGGAGAAACTTCTGATTCTGACAATGAATTTATAAACATTGGTAAAGCTGATTCCGATGATTCTTCTATAGCACCTTCTCTTCCTTCTTCACTTGAGAACCTTAACATTTTATCTGATGACGACCCTGACATTGATGGCTTAGTAACTGCTTCCGTACTAAATGGGACCTCAATTGCTTCACCAATAACTCCGCAAAGTTTTGCACCAAGAAATAAAATATGGCATGATACACAACCTATTTCTCAAGCAGCCCTGTTGCCGTGCTCGCCCTCAATTATTCCACCGTCTCCTGCAGCTTCTCTCACACCAACACAAACTAAAAGACCTAATGATACAAACATCGAAGTAGCACAAGCCAACACAGCGAATAATAAAAGACCTAGGTCAATAACGAACAGTACACAGCAAGACCAACAAGCTTCACCATCTCCATGTGCATCTACATCATCAATGACAAAGAAAAACACGACCCGATCTAAAAGAAAGACATTTCCTACTAAACAAAGTGCACCCATAAGACGAAAACCTGTGGTTTATACGTGGACTAATAACAAATTCACATACACAGCCGAAATTAATGAAAAATATTTACCTAACGAAGATGTCAAAACACCTCTAGAATATTTTCAATCTTTTGTTGATGAACATGTAATCGAAATGATTACAGATCAGACCAATTTGTATTCGACACAAACCACTGGAAAGTCTATAAACGTTACGAAACAAGACATCAAAGACTTCATTGCGATTAACCTTTTTATGGGAATCATTAACATGCCGGCATATACCGACTACTGGTCGCAAGAGTTTCGATACAAAGATATTGCTGACGTAATGCCTTTGAAAAAATTTCAACAGATACGACGATACATACATTTCAACAATAATTTGCTTGACGACGGTGACAGATATTTCAAAATTAGGCCCTTGGTTGAGAAAATACGCGCGAATTTTCAGAAAGTTGCTCATGAAACTAAGTTCAGCATCGACGAGATGATGGTGCCATATAAGGGTAAAAAAGCTGGTAATCGCAAGCAATACATAAAAACTAAGCCACGAAAATGGGGCTTCAAAATATTTGTCCGTGCAGGAGTGTCAGGGTTTATTTATGATTTCGTTATATATGGCGGAGAAGACACTTTCAGACATCACTATTTCTCACCATATGAGATAAGTTTGGGCTTAGGTGCCAAGGTAGTTATTGCTTTGTGCAAAACAATACCTGATCCAGCTTGCTGTGCTGTCTATTTCGACAACTTTTTTACAAGTATGGAACTTATTCATTTCTTGCGAAACGAAATGGGTATATTCTCATTAGGAACAATAAGAGCAAATAGATTAAGAGGTGCTGAGAAGAAACTATTGCCAGATAAAGTTTTGAAGAAAAAGGGTAGAGGCGCATATTCCCGGGTCGTGTGCAAGTCTAATAAAATATGTGTGGTCAAATGGCATGACAATAAAGTGGTCACTGTTGCCAGCAGCTTTGTATCTGAAAGTCCTGTTGGAGTGATACAACGTTACGACAAAGAAAAGAAACGTAAGGCTGCCTTTCCTTGCCCGGAAATAATTAAACAATACAACGCCCATATGGGAGGAGTAGATCTAGCAGACATGATGATCGCGCTCTACAGAACTGAATTAAAAGGACATCGGTGGTATTTACCCATTGTGTCCCAAATTCTAGACATGTGTGTCAATAACAGTTGGATTTTGTATCGAAGACACATCAAGGGTAAACCTATAAAACAACTGCCTCTGAAGAAGTTTCGATACAGAATTGTACAAGGTCTCCTAAAATCTGGCAGACAGCAAAAGGATTCCGTTCCACCACCATCATCAAGAACCAAACCTATAAAAACACCTGTAACACCCAGACCTACACCTGATGTAAGGTTTGATGGCGTAGACCATTTGCCGACCTTTGGGATCAAAGGGCGGTGCAAATTTTGTACTAAGGGACAGACCACTGTCAACTGCATAAAATGCAATATGCGATTATGTCTATTACCTGAGAGAAATTGTTTCGTAAATTTTCATATCAAACAATAATTGAAATTGTTTTTTACTTCCTATTACACGTATTTTTTTATAATTTGACTGCTTTTTATTTGACTAATTATCATGCTATGTGTTTAGATCCAACTTGGCAATGTATGTCTGGGGATACACGTTACGGACGCAGTCGTTTTCTGTATTCTTGACAATGTATCTTACAGGATACATTTAAAATCTCAACTGTACATCTTCTTCTGTGATATTTTCAAGTTTTAACTGCTTTAATATATTTCTTTTTGAATCGATATTTGTGTAATTATGGTCTGCCTCAAGAGCATATGGATTTGCTGGTTCGTACAGCTGTTTAATGGGCATTGTTGAGTTGGGAAAGGACAGTACCAAATTTCTTATTTTATTGTTATAGGCTTCTTTGTCCAGCGTTTCTACAGGGTATGGAGAAAACAAAACTCGCTTCACTGCCCTCCTTCTCGGTAATTTTTCAGCTTTAACTGGTGTGCCAGTATATTTTTTATTTGGACAATTCCATTTTTGGAGTCTCTGTGTGCAGACTTCACTCAAAATTATGACTTTTTGTTGCACCATATTTTCAATCGCCAACAAGAGCACTGCCACATGTTTGCAGGTGGCATTGACACCGCTTCCAGCTGGGCATTGACAGTGCGACTCTTCTGGAGGACCATCTTTACTTAATTTCACATTAACTTCATACTGGAGGCTTTTCATTGTTTTTTTACAAAAACCTTTAATGAAACAATTTTCTTCAGTCCAAGATGATCTCAGCACCATCAAATATCTGGATTCATAGAGCTGAAGAGCATTGTCAAATTTTTTTGATGTTAAATTGAGATACTGCCTTACTAATGTTGTATTGAGCGGAGGCAGTAAAGAATTACTATTCACATCCTTGTAGGTTTCAGTTGCTGGTGTTTCCATTACTGCGTCTTCACTGTTTGGTTCAGGTTGGGCTAAGTTGAAATGTTTATCGAGCATTTCTAGTCTCTCTAAAAGGACCGCTTTTTTGCCACGCAAAGAGGCGCCACGCTTCCTCAGCTCTTCTTTTAGTTCTGCTATTCGCCAAGCAGCATACATTGTGCTTTATTTGGAAACAAAGCGAAGTAGAAAGTGTTTAGAGGTTATTCCAGTTCCGAAGCCGAAGTCGTCGTTCCAATGTATAACAGTATTCAAATCACGTTTATTAGTTCAGAGTCCAGTAAGATATAAGCCAAAGTTACGTTTGATTCACAAAAACCACACGAAAATCCGAGATATCTTCAAAAAAACGCAACAAGAAAATCAAAACAACCATGACAAGAAAATGACAAGGGTCGCATCTACGACAGCGCCACCTACATTTAGCTTTGCTCGGCCAACCCCATTAATGGAATCCCTACAGTACAAATTTTGGAACGCAGCCTTTCTTTTTTGTGTTGGCCACCCTGTCCTGCTGTCAGATGTCATTTTCGTAACGGCTCTACAATGCTCCCACGCCAAAAGGTAAGTTATTAGATAAAACTATGTTTTTTTTGTGTTAAATACTAACCACGACTCGCTGTTTCACAGTATTCCCAAATTATTTCTTCACGTCAAATTATTTGTAACCCTGAAAACTTAAAAAATTAACGCCTTTTGTCCCATTGAAAAATATGTATCTAAAACGCAAAGAGAATATACCTTCTATAATCTATATACCATCTCCTGTCTCGATGTTCTCTACATCGTAAGAAGACATTATATAGTTCCATCTTCTCTTCAATCTGAAAATGTATTCCAACACCCCTCTTACAGTCGTCTTCCCTTGGCTGACCGCATCTCTGATTTCTGAATTGTTGAATCCTGGAGTATTGATAGATACGATTAACTCTTTACCTGGTTCATCTAAATCCTTAAGATGGATACCTTGTTTGAAAAGAGACTGTATAACAGTAACTATACTATCATCAATTTCTGTGATAGGGACTTTGGGCTTCCTTACATCGCGACTGATTGTTAAAGAATCTCCACGTGTTATAAATAACGTATCGGGTCCTCCAACATTTAGAACATACGATGATCCTGAGTCTCTATTTACCGAGTCTAAAATTGATTTTATAAGGCTTCTATCCCTATTAAACACATGTCTGTCCGCATAAAGTCCGCTGGAGGCCCAGACCACAGGAGATGTGCCTCCCCATCCAACATCGTTCCACCCTTTGCTGGTGATCCTTGTGAGGTCTCATATAATGGAAGATTTGTCATCATCAAGGGGATCTTCGTAAGAAGTTACGGTTTGGTCGTCCTGGCTCTCTGAATCATTAAGATCTATATCTGGTATATAGGGATTCTCTGGTATATTGATTGGTCTGTACTTCCCCACAGATGGGTCCTTGTTTGAAGTCTCCCCCAGATGAAAGTCTACATCTTCTTTGAATTCGGAAGAGAGTAGATTCTTCCGTGCTCCTTCGTCAAGAAATTCGGAGAACTTTTCGCGTAGAGATTCCATTTCTGTTCGTATACATTGCCAACTAGACAGTAATTTCGAGATTTTAGTTTATGTATCTGCTGGTGCACATTGCTTGATTTACTAACAAATTAAATTAAATTTTCCTGTATCTGGTGGTGCACAATGCTTGATTTAGGTACTAACAATAAAATTTATTTACAGATAGGTAAAATTTAGTATTCCTGTATCTATCCATGCTTTGCTTTTGTGTGTTATAGACTGGAATGCGACCACTGCTTACAAGAACAAAAAAAATATTAGCCTTGGTTCCTAGAGCCGGCAAATCGTCCGATGAAGGAGAAACTTCTGATTCTGACAATGAATTTATAAACATTGGTAAAGCTGATTCCGATGATTCTTCTATAGCACCTTCTCTTCCTTCTTCACTTGAGAACCTTAACATTTTATCTGATGACGACCCTGACATTGATGGCTTAGTAACTGCTTCCGTACTAAATGGGACCTCAATTGCTTCACCAATAACTCCGCAAAGTTTTGCACCAAGAAATAAAATATGGCATGATACACAACCTATTTCTCAAGCAGCCCTGTTGCCGTGCTCGCCCTCAATTATTCCACCGTCTCCTGCAGCTTCTCTCACACCAACACAAACTAAAAGACCTAATGATACAAACATCGAAGTAGCACAAGCCAACACAGCGAATAATAAAAGACCTAGGTCAATAACGAACAGTACACAGCAAGACCAACAAGCTTCACCATCTCCATGTGCATCTACATCATCAATGACAAAGAAAAACACGACCCGATCTAAAAGAAAGACATTTCCTACTAAACAAAGTGCACCCATAAGACGAAAACCTGTGGTTTATACGTGGACTAATAACAAATTCACATACACAGCCGAAATTAATGAAAAATATTTACCTAACGAAGATGTCAAAACACCTCTAGAATATTTTCAATCTTTTGTTGATGAACATGTAATCGAAATGATTACAGATCAGACCAATTTGTATTCGACACAAACCACTGGAAAGTCTATAAACGTTACGAAACAAGACATCAAAGACTTCATTGCGATTAACCTTTTTATGGGAATCATTAACATGCCGGCATATACCGACTACTGGTCGCAAGAGTTTCGATACAAAGATATTGCTGACGTAATGCCTTTGAAAAAATTTCAACAGATACGACGATACATACATTTCAACAATAATTTGCTTGACGACGGTGACAGATATTTCAAAATTAGGCCCTTGGTTGAGAAAATACGCGCGAATTTTCAGAAAGTTGCTCATGAAACTAAGTTCAGCATCGACGAGATGATGGTGCCATATAAGGGTAAAAAAGCTGGTAATCGCAAGCAATACATAAAAACTAAGCCACGAAAATGGGGCTTCAAAATATTTGTCCGTGCAGGAGTGTCAGGGTTTATTTATGATTTCGTTATATATGGCGGAGAAGACACTTTCAGACATCACTATTTCTCACCATATGAGATAAGTTTGGGCTTAGGTGCCAAGGTAGTTATTGCTTTGTGCAAAACAATACCTGATCCAGCTTGCTGTGCTGTCTATTTCGACAACTTTTTTACAAGTATGGAACTTATTCATTTCTTGCGAAACGAAATGGGTATATTCTCATTAGGAACAATAAGAGCAAATAGATTAAGAGGTGCTGAGAAGAAACTATTGCCAGATAAAGTTTTGAAGAAAAAGGGTAGAGGCGCATATTCCCGGGTCGTGTGCAAGTCTAATAAAATATGTGTGGTCAAATGGCATGACAATAAAGTGGTCACTGTTGCCAGCAGCTTTGTATCTGAAAGTCCTGTTGGAGTGATACAACGTTACGACAAAGAAAAGAAACGTAAGGCTGCCTTTCCTTGCCCGGAAATAATTAAACAATACAACGCCCATATGGGAGGAGTAGATCTAGCAGACATGATGATCGCGCTCTACAGAACTGAATTAAAAGGACATCGGTGGTATTTACCCATTGTGTCCCAAATTCTAGACATGTGTGTCAATAACAGTTGGATTTTGTATCGAAGACACATCAAGGGTAAACCTATAAAACAACTGCCTCTGAAGAAGTTTCGATACAGAATTGTACAAGGTCTCCTAAAATCTGGCAGACAGCAAAAGGATTCCGTTCCACCACCATCATCAAGAACCAAACCTATAAAAACACCTGTAACACCCAGACCTACACCTGATGTAAGGTTTGATGGCGTAGACCATTTGCCGACCTTTGGGATCAAAGGGCGGTGCAAATTTTGTACTAAGGGACAGACCACTGTCAACTGCATAAAATGCAATATGCGATTATGTCTATTACCTGAGAGAAATTGTTTCGTAAATTTTCATATCAAACAATACCGTAAAATCAGGCAACTATGGTCCAGATTCATGACTCCGCGACATTTAACTTCCGTAAAAATTTAAGTTTTTTTATTTCAGTTAAACAAAGGCACATTCCTGAAACCTTAAAACTTACAAAACACAATGTTAAAGATATTTTTGATTTTTAAGCAACATTTAGAATTTCTTTTTTTTTTTCAACTTTGGACTATTGTTGTATAGCGGGTTTGCAATTATGGTCCCTCCAAGTTTTTTCGACGAAATCGTGTGTTATTTTCATCTGGGACTATAGTTCAGAGCATAAAATGGATGGAAAATAAAGTCGGTTGTATATAGAATCAGTTTAATCAAAAAAACCATTAAAACAAAATACTCCAGTGGTAAAACAAAAGAAAAAAACTTTCCTTTTTTCTAAATTCTATTAACTTTATGAGATCAACATTTCTAACGAAAGAAATAAACATAATACAAACTTAAAACTTCTTTGTTATTAAATATAAATGAATGAGATCAACTTTTTAAATCAAAGTTATTTATATTTTTTATTTAACCCCATCTTTCCTCGAGCTCGGCGACATGAAAAACAGCCCTTTTTGAGCTTACTCTTTTAGGCTCGTTGATAGCCTTTTTTATTTTATCATGGGGGTAGAATATGACATCTTCTTTGTCGGGCCACTTCCACGACAGGCCACAACGAGTCATGCATTTTACGTAGGCCCCCTCTTCTTCCATAGACTCCACTTGTCCAGGCCACAATTCTCCTTCGTATTCAACAATCACGTAATCCATCGTTGTGGTTGTACTTTTTGCTTGTCCTTCGTCCTTATCTTCGTTAACATCGTCCTCTTCGAACCATGGACCCGAGTCGGAATCGTTGACTAACTCCATGTTATCAGACACATCTGTGTCACTGTCAAATGATTGCTGCGATACTTTTCGCTTTAGCTTTCTTCCACATCTAGTTGTCTTTTTCTGGTTCTTTTTAGTGGCTGATTGGGGCTCCTGAGATGTTGATGGCATATTGAGAAGTTCCTCCGAACTAATACTTTTTCCAGCGGCCACATTAAGTTTTTTCTTTCGGCCTCCTGATCCTTGGCCAACAACTTCCTGCCTCTTCGTCTCGAGAAATTGTACAAAAGACTCGGAAACCAAGTCTTTGCTTAGTGATTGTTCCTCAGGTTTATAGGTCGGCAGTCTCTGTAAGACTGCTTTTTCATTAAGAGGATAGATTCCCGTCTTAAGAAATCCAGCTTTTAGGTTTTCTCCAGACTTTGGTGTCACTGCCTTCCAGAGAACATTAAGTAGAGACGGGAATTTGTTTTTTGGAATTGTTGGAAGCGATTGTCCCTCGCGCGTGGATTTCCAGTCATCCAAAATTTTTCTCCAGTGCAATTTTAGTGGTCTAAAATAAGCCACATCTAGAGGCTGAGTGAGATGAGTGCTATTAGGAGGTAAGGCCACAAAAGCGATGTTTTCATTTTCGCATGCTTTAATAACATCAGCACTAATGTGCGAACTCAAGTTGTCGCCAATGAGAATCTTTTTACCTTCTTGTTTGCGTAGTGTAGGCAACACTGTGCTAAAAAACCAATCTTGAAAGCTAATGGAATCGAACCACCCCGACTTGGTTCGATTGTACCTGGTGTTGGGGGGTCCACCGTAAGTCCAAGTGTCCCAAAGATGTTCAGCTTTGTAGTTCACGTATGGTGGCAGCATTTCTCCGGCTGCGTTTCCGCACATCATTATACTTACGGCTGCTTTTGTGGAATTTTTTATCGCCTCTGGATATTTTGTTCCCCTTTTAGTAAGAACTCTTTTTTTTTCCGGAATCATCGACTAAATTAGTTTCATCGTAGTTGTAGATCAGGTGTGGAGGGATACCTTCTATTTCCTCTTTCAGGTGGCTGAAGTACTTCGATATAATTTCTTCGTTCACCGCAGCTCGGACGCGTTTTATATTTGAACAAAATCTTTCGGACAAATCACGTCTATTTCTGGTAAGAAACAGTTTTGCCCAAGTTCTACCAGGCAAGTTGCGTAAAAACTGGGGAACATTTCGTCCCTGTTTGTCAATATACATTTTTACGATGCATCGCAGGTCAAACAGAGTAATCGGAAAACCGTAGGTGCACATTTTGATGGCGTGATCAACTAATGCGTGTTCCTCTTCGTCTGAAAAGATGCGTTGACGTCCCGGCCCCCTGACTCGGTCATTTCTGATTGCTTTAAGTTTCAAAATGATGGAACTTCTCGGTATTTTATACTTTACTGATGCCTCCCTTTGGGTTAACTGTTTACTTCTGATTTCATCCAGACAAAGTTCCAATTGCCTTTCACTGTAGAACTTATAAGATCTCGCCCCAGGTTTTCTTCTCGACGTCATCTGCGGAAAAGGATTTTTCTATAACCAAAATAATGTAGTTTTCAAATATGGTCCAAAAAAAACAGTTGGAACAAAGTTGAAATCAAACTACGAAATTTCAGGTTTTTGCTAACAATTCTAAAATTAAAGCGTAAAACTTAACAGTTGATTGAGCAAAAAGTTCGCCTCTAACTTACCTTTCACTAAGAAAACACCAGCTGCTATTATCAACTTGGAACCAATTATTCCAAATAAAAGTTTGCGGACCTCGACGAACATGTGAAAACCGGATTAACTTCGAAGCCGTCATGACTCCGAACCACTAGCGTCACCTAATACTTCAAAGAGGTAACTTGGTCGCCATCTAATAAATCATTGAAAAAGTACGGTATCGAAGCGTTAGATGGCGTTACTTGTTTTTTAGAGACGATTTAATGTGATGTAGGTTCTGGACCATAGTTGAACCCTAGGACCATAGTTGCCTGATTTTACGGTAATTGAAATTGTTTTTTACTTCCTATTACACGTATTTTTTTATAATTTGACTGCTTTTTATTTGACTAATTATCATGCTATGTGTTTAGATCCAACTTGGCAATGTATGTCTGGGGATACACGTTACGGACGCAGTCGTTTTCTGTATTCTTGACAATGTATCTTACAGGATACATTTAAAATCTCAACTGTACATCTTCTTCTGTGATATTTTCAAGTTTTAACTGCTTTAATATATTTCTTTTTGAATCGATATTTGTGTAATTATGGTCTGCCTCAAGAGCATATGGATTTGCTGGTTCGTACAGCTGTTTAATGGGCATTGTTGAGTTGGGAAAGGACAGTACCAAATTTCTTATTTTATTGTTATAGGCTTCTTTGTCCAGCGTTTCTACAGGGTATGGAGAAAACAAAACTCGCTTCACTGCCCTCCTTCTCGGTAATTTTTCAGCTTTAACTGGTGTGCCAGTATATTTTTTATTTGGACAATTCCATTTTTGGAGTCTCTGTGTGCAGACTTCACTCAAAATTATGACTTTTTGTTGCACCATATTTTCAATCGCCAACAAGAGCACTGCCACATGTTTGCAGGTGGCATTGACACCGCTTCCAGCTGGGCATTGACAGTGCGACTCTTCTGGAGGACCATCTTTACTTAATTTCACATTAACTTCATACTGGAGGCTTTTCATTGTTTTTTTACAAAAACCTTTAATGAAACAATTTTCTTCAGTCCAAGATGATCTCAGCACCATCAAATATCTGGATTCATAGAGCTGAAGAGCATTGTCAAATTTTTTTGATGTTAAATTGAGATACTGCCTTACTAATGTTGTATTGAGCGGAGGCAGTAAAGAATTACTATTCACATCCTTGTAGGTTTCAGTTGCTGGTGTTTCCATTACTGCGTCTTCACTGTTTGGTTCAGGTTGGGCTAAGTTGAAATGTTTATCGAGCATTTCTAGTCTCTCTAAAAGGACCGCTTTTTTGCCACGCAAAGAGGCGTCACGCTTCCTCAGCTCTTCTTTTAGTTCTGCTATTCGCCAAGCAGCATACATTGTGCTTTATTTGGAAACAAAGCGAAGTAGAAAGTGTTTAGAGGTTATTCCAGTTCCGAAGCCGAAGTCGTCGTTCCAATGTATAACAGTATTCAAATCACGTTTATTAGTTCAGAGTCCAGTAAGATATAAGCCAAAGTTACGTTTGATTCACAAAAACCACACGAAAATCCGAGATATCTTCAAAAAAACGCAACAAGAAAATCAAAACAACCATGACAAGAAAATGACAAGGGTCGCATCTACGACAGCGCCACCTACATTTAGCTTTGCTCGGCCAACCCCATTAATGGAATCCCTACAGTACAAATTTTGGAACGCAGCCTTTCTTTTTTGTGTTGGCCACCCTGTCCTGCTGTCAGATGTCATTTTCGTAACGGCTCTACAATGCTCCCACGCCAAAAGGTAAGTTATTAGATAAAACTATGTTTTTTTTGTGTTAAATACTAACCACGACTCGCTGTTTCACAGTATTCCCAAATTATTTCTTCACGTCAAATTATTTGTAACCCTGAAAACTTAAAAAATTAACGCCTTTTGTCCCATTGAAAAATATGTATCTAAAACGCAAAGAGAATATACCTTCTATAATCTATATACCATCTCCTGTCTCGATGTTCTCTACATCGTAAGAAGACATTATATAGTTCCATCTTCTCTTCAATCTGAAAATGTATTCCAACACCCCTCTTACAGTCGTCTTCCCTTGGCTGACCGCATCTCTGATTTCTGAATTGTTGAATCCTGGAGTATTGATAGATACGATTAACTCTTTACCTGGTTCATCTAAATCCTTAAGATGGATACCTTGTTTGAAAAGAGACTGTATAACAGTAACTATACTATCATCAATTTCTGTGATAGGGACTTTGGGCTTCCTTACATCGCGACTGATTGTTAAAGAATCTCCACGTGTTATAAATAACGTATCGGGTCCTCCAACATTTAGAACATACGATGATCCTGAGTCTCTATTTACCGAGTCTAAAATTGATTTTATAAGGCTTCTATCCCTATTAAACACATGTCTGTCCGCATAAAGTCCGCTGGAGGCCCAGACCACAGGAGATGTGCCTCCCCATCCAACATCGTTCCACCCTTTGCTGGTGATCCTTGTGAGGTCTCCTATAATGGAAGATTTGTCATCATCAAGGGGATCTTCGTAAGAAGTTACGGTTTGGTCGTCCTGGCTCTCTGAATCATTAAGATCTATATCTGGTATATAGGGATTCTCTGGTATATTGATTGGTCTGTACTTCCCCACAGATGGGTCCTTGTTTGAAGTCTCCCCCAGATGAAAGTCTACATCTTCTTTGAATTCGGAAGAGAGTAGATTCTTCCGTGCTCCTTCGTCAAGAAATTCGGAGAACTTTTCGCGTAGAGATTCCATTTCTGTTCGTATACATTGCCAACTAGACAGTAATTTCGAGATTTTAGTTTATGTATCTGCTGGTGCACATTGCTTGATTTACTAACAAATTAAATTAAATTTTCCTGTATCTGGTGGTGCACAATGCTTGATTTAGGTACTAACAATAAAATTTATTTACAGATAGGTAAAATTTAGTATTCCTGTATCTATCCATGCTTTGCTTTTGTGTGTTATAGACTGGAATGCGACCACTGCTTACAAGAACAAAAAAAATATTAGCCTTGGTTCCTAGAGCCGGCAAATCGTCCGATGAAGGAGAAACTTCTGATTCTGACAATGAATTTATAAACATTGGTAAAGCTGATTCCGATGATTCTTCTATAGCACCTTCTCTTCCTTCTTCACTTGAGAACCTTAACATTTTATCTGATGACGACCCTGACATTGATGGCTTAGTAACTGCTTCCGTACTAAATGGGACCTCAATTGCTTCACCAATAACTCCGCAAAGTTTTGCACCAAGAAATAAAATATGGCATGATACACAACCTATTTCTCAAGCAGCCCTGTTGCCGTGCTCGCCCTCAATTATTCCACCGTCTCCTGCAGCTTCTCTCACACCAACACAAACTAAAAGACCTAATGATACAAACATCGAAGTAGCACAAGCCAACACAGCGAATAATAAAAGACCTAGGTCAATAACGAACAGTACACAGCAAGACCAACAAGCTTCACCATCTCCATGTGCATCTACATCATCAATGACAAAGAAAAACACGACCCGATCTAAAAGAAAGACATTTCCTACTAAACAAAGTGCACCCATAAGACGAAAACCTGTGGTTTATACGTGGACTAATAACAAATTCACATACACAGCCGAAATTAATGAAAAATATTTACCTAACGAAGATGTCAAAACACCTCTAGAATATTTTCAATCTTTTGTTGATGAACATGTAATCGAAATGATTACAGATCAGACCAATTTGTATTCGACACAAACCACTGGAAAGTCTATAAACGTTACGAAACAAGACATCAAAGACTTCATTGCGATTAACCTTTTTATGGGAATCATTAACATGCCGGCATATACCGACTACTGGTCGCAAGAGTTTCGATACAAAGATATTGCTGACGTAATGCCTTTGAAAAAATTTCAACAGATACGACGATACATACATTTCAACAATAATTTGCTTGACGACGGTGACAGATATTTCAAAATTAGGCCCTTGGTTGAGAAAATACGCGCGAATTTTCAGAAAGTTGCTCATGAAACTAAGTTCAGCATCGACGAGATGATGGTGCCATATAAGGGTAAAAAAGCTGGTAATCGCAAGCAATACATAAAAACTAAGCCACGAAAATGGGGCTTCAAAATATTTGTCCGTGCAGGAGTGTCAGGGTTTATTTATGATTTCGTTATATATGGCGGAGAAGACACTTTCAGACATCACTATTTCTCACCATATGAGATAAGTTTGGGCTTAGGTGCCAAGGTAGTTATTGCTTTGTGCAAAACAATACCTGATCCAGCTTGCTGTGCTGTCTATTTCGACAACTTTTTTACAAGTATGGAACTTATTCATTTCTTGCGAAACGAAATGGGTATATTCTCATTAGGAACAATAAGAGCAAATAGATTAAGAGGTGCTGAGAAGAAACTATTGCCAGATAAAGTTTTGAAGAAAAAGGGTAGAGGCGCATATTCCCGGGTCGTGTGCAAGTCTAATAAAATATGTGTGGTCAAATGGCATGACAATAAAGTGGTCACTGTTGCCAGCAGCTTTGTATCTGAAAGTCCTGTTGGAGTGATACAACGTTACGACAAAGAAAAGAAACGTAAGGCTGCCTTTCCTTGCCCGGAAATAATTAAACAATACAACGCCCATATGGGAGGAGTAGATCTAGCAGACATGATGATCGCGCTCTACAGAACTGAATTAAAAGGACATCGGTGGTATTTACCCATTGTGTCCCAAATTCTAGACATGTGTGTCAATAACAGTTGGATTTTGTATCGAAGACACATCAAGGGTAAACCTATAAAACAACTGCCTCTGAAGAAGTTTCGATACAGAATTGTACAAGGTCTCCTAAAATCTGGCAGACAGCAAAAGGATTCCGTTCCACCACCATCATCAAGAACCAAACCTATAAAAACACCTGTAACACCCAGACCTACACCTGATGTAAGGTTTGATGGCGTAGACCATTTGCCGACCTTTGGGATCAAAGGGCGGTGCAAATTTTGTACTAAGGGACAGACCACTGTCAACTGCATAAAATGCAATATGCGATTATGTCTATTACCTGAGAGAAATTGTTTCGTAAATTTTCATATCAAACAATACCTAATTGAAATTGTTTTTTACTTCCTATTACACGTATTTTTTTATAATTTGACTGCTTTTTATTTGACTAATTATCATGCTATGTGTTTAGATCCAACTTGGCAATGTATGTCTGGGGATACACGTTACGGACGCAGTCGTTTTCTGTATTCTTGACAATGTATCTTACAGGATACATTTAAAATCTCAACTGTACATCTTCTTCTGTGATATTTTCAAGTTTTAACTGCTTTAATATATTTCTTTTTGAATCGATATTTGTGTAATTATGGTCTGCCTCAAGAGCATATGGATTTGCTGGTTCGTACAGCTGTTTAATGGGCATTGTTGAGTTGGGAAAGGACAGTACCAAATTTCTTATTTTATTGTTATAGGCTTCTTTGTCCAGCGTTTCTACAGGGTATGGAGAAAACAAAACTCGCTTCACTGCCCTCCTTCTCGGTAATTTTTCAGCTTTAACTGGTGTGCCAGTATATTTTTTATTTGGACAATTCCATTTTTGGAGTCTCTGTGTGCAGACTTCACTCAAAATTATGACTTTTTGTTGCACCATATTTTCAATCGCCAACAAGAGCACTGCCACATGTTTGCAGGTGGCATTGACACCGCTTCCAGCTGGGCATTGACAGTGCGACTCTTCTGGAGGACCATCTTTACTTAATTTCACATTAACTTCATACTGGAGGCTTTTCATTGTTTTTTTACAAAAACCTTTAATGAAACAATTTTCTTCAGTCCAAGATGATCTCAGCACCATCAAATATCTGGATTCATAGAGCTGAAGAGCATTGTCAAATTTTTTTGATGTTAAATTGAGATACTGCCTTACTAATGTTGTATTGAGCGGAGGCAGTAAAGAATTACTATTCACATCCTTGTAGGTTTCAGTTGCTGGTGTTTCCATTACTGCGTCTTCACTGTTTGGTTCAGGTTGGGCTAAGTTGAAATGTTTATCGAGCATTTCTAGTCTCACTAAAAGGACCGCTTTTTTGCCACGCAAAGAGGCGTCACGCTTCCTCAGCTCTTCTTTTAGTTCTGCTATTCGCCAAGCAGCATACATTGTGCTTTATTTGGAAACAAAGCGAAGTAGAAAGTGTTTAGAGGTTATTCCAGTTCCGAAGCCGAAGTCGTCGTTCCAATGTATAACAGTATTCAAATCACGTTTATTAGTTCAGAGTCCAGTAAGATATAAGCCAAAGTTACGTTTGATTCACAAAAACCACACGAAAATCCGAGATATCTTCAAAAAAACGCAACAAGAAAATCAAAACAACCATGACAAGAAAATGACAAGGGTCGCATCTACGACAGCGCCACCTACATTTAGCTTTGCTCGGCCAACCCCATTAATGGAATCCCTACAGTACAAATTTTGGAACGCAGCCTTTCTTTTTTGTGTTGGCCACCCTGTCCTGCTGTCAGATGTCATTTTCGTAACGGCTCTACAATGCTCCCACGCCAAAAGGTAAGTTATTAGATAAAACTATGTTTTTTTTGTGTTAAATACTAACCACGACTCGCTGTTTCACAGTATTCCCAAATTATTTCTTCACGTCAAATTATTTGTAACCCTGAAAACTTAAAAAATTAACGCCTTTTGTCCCATTGAAAAATATGTATCTAAAACGCAAAGAGAATATACCTTCTATAATCTATATACCATCTCCTGTCTCGATGTTCTCTACATCGTAAGAAGACATTATATAGTTCCATCTTCTCTTCAATCTGAAAATGTATTCCAACACCCCTCTTACAGTCGTCTTCCCTTGGCTGACCGCATCTCTGATTTCTGAATTGTTGAATCCTGGAGTATTGATAGATACGATTAACTCTTTACCTGGTTCATCTAAATCCTTAAGATGGATACCTTGTTTGAAAAGAGACTGTATAACAGTAACTATACTATCATCAATTTCTGTGATAGGGACTTTGGGCTTCCTTACATCGCGACTGATTGTTAAAGAATCTCCACGTGTTATAAATAACGTATCGGGTCCTCCAACATTTAGAACATACGATGATCCTGAGTCTCTATTTACCGAGTCTAAAATTGATTTTATAAGGCTTCTATCCCTATTAAACACATGTCTGTCCGCATAAAGTCCGCTGGAGGCCCAGACCACAGGAGATGTGCCTCCCCATCCAACATCGTTCCACCCTTTGCTGGTGATCCTTGTGAGGTCTCCTATAATGGAAGATTTGTCATCATCAAGGGGATCTTCGTAAGAAGTTACGGTTTGGTCGTCCTGGCTCTCTGAATCATTAAGATCTATATCTGGTATATAGGGATTCTCTGGTATATTGATTGGTCTGTACTTCCCCACAGATGGGTCCTTGTTTGAAGTCTCCCCCAGATGAAAGTCTACATCTTCTTTGAATTCGGAAGAGAGTAGATTCTTCCGTGCTCCTTCGTCAAGAAATTCGGAGAACTTTTCGCGTAGAGATTCCATTTCTGTTCGTATACATTGCCAACTAGACAGTAATTTCGAGATTTTAGTTTATGTATCTGCTGGTGCACATTGCTTGATTTACTAACAAATTAAATTAAATTTTCCTGTATCTGGTGGTGCACAATGCTTGATTTAGGTACTAACAATAAAATTTATTTACAGATAGGTAAAATTTAGTATTCCTGTATCTATCCATGCTTTGCTTTTGTGTGTTATAGACTGGAATGCGACCACTGCTTACAAGAACAAAAAAAATATTAGCCTTGGTTCCTAGAGCCGGCAAATCGTCCGATGAAGGAGAAACTTCTGATTCTGACAATGAATTTATAAACATTGGTAAAGCTGATTCCGATGATTCTTCTATAGCACCTTCTCTTCCTTCTTCACTTGAGAACCTTAACATTTTATCTGATGACGACCCTGACATTGATGGCTTAGTAACTGCTTCCGTACTAAATGGGACCTCAATTGCTTCACCAATAACTCCGCAAAGTTTTGCACCAAGAAATAAAATATGGCATGATACACAACCTATTTCTCAAGCAGCCCTGTTGCCGTGCTCGCCCTCAATTATTCCACCGTCTCCTGCAGCTTCTCTCACACCAACACAAACTAAAAGACCTAATGATACAAACATCGAAGTAGCACAAGCCAACACAGCGAATAATAAAAGACCTAGGTCAATAACGAACAGTACACAGCAAGACCAACAAGCTTCACCATCTCCATGTGCATCTACATCATCAATGACAAAGAAAAACACGACCCGATCTAAAAGAAAGACATTTCCTACTAAACAAAGTGCACCCATAAGACGAAAACCTGTGGTTTATACGTGGACTAATAACAAATTCACATACACAGCCGAAATTAATGAAAAATATTTACCTAACGAAGATGTCAAAACACCTCTAGAATATTTTCAATCTTTTGTTGATGAACATGTAATCGAAATGATTACAGATCAGACCAATTTGTATTCGACACAAACCACTGGAAAGTCTATAAACGTTACGAAACAAGACATCAAAGACTTCATTGCGATTAACCTTTTTATGGGAATCATTAACATGCCGGCATATACCGACTACTGGTCGCAAGAGTTTCGATACAAAGATATTGCTGACGTAATGCCTTTGAAAAAATTTCAACAGATACGACGATACATACATTTCAACAATAATTTGCTTGACGACGGTGACAGATATTTCAAAATTAGGCCCTTGGTTGAGAAAATACGCGCGAATTTTCAGAAAGTTGCTCATGAAACTAAGTTCAGCATCGACGAGATGATGGTGCCATATAAGGGTAAAAAAGCTGGTAATCGCAAGCAATACATAAAAACTAAGCCACGAAAATGGGGCTTCAAAATATTTGTCCGTGCAGGAGTGTCAGGGTTTATTTATGATTTCGTTATATATGGCGGAGAAGACACTTTCAGACATCACTATTTCTCACCATATGAGATAAGTTTGGGCTTAGGTGCCAAGGTAGTTATTGCTTTGTGCAAAACAATACCTGATCCAGCTTGCTGTGCTGTCTATTTCGACAACTTTTTTACAAGTATGGAACTTATTCATTTCTTGCGAAACGAAATGGGTATATTCTCATTAGGAACAATAAGAGCAAATAGATTAAGAGGTGCTGAGAAGAAACTATTGCCAGATAAAGTTTTGAAGAAAAAGGGTAGAGGCGCATATTCCCGGGTCGTGTGCAAGTCTAATAAAATATGTGTGGTCAAATGGCATGACAATAAAGTGGTCACTGTTGCCAGCAGCTTTGTATCTGAAAGTCCTGTTGGAGTGATACAACGTTACGACAAAGAAAAGAAACGTAAGGCTGCCTTTCCTTGCCCGGAAATAATTAAACAATACAACGCCCATATGGGAGGAGTAGATCTAGCAGACATGATGATCGCGCTCTACAGAACTGAATTAAAAGGACATCGGTGGTATTTACCCATTGTGTCCCAAATTCTAGACATGTGTGTCAATAACAGTTGGATTTTGTATCGAAGACACATCAAGGGTAAACCTATAAAACAACTGCCTCTGAAGAAGTTTCGATACAGAATTGTACAAGGTCTCCTAAAATCTGGCAGACAGCAAAAGGATTCCGTTCCACCACCATCATCAAGAACCAAACCTATAAAAACACCTGTAACACCCAGACCTACACCTGATATGCATCATGCACGCAATATGCGATTATGTCTATTACCTGAGAGAAATTGTTTCGTAAATTTTCATATCAAACAATACCTAATTGAAATTGTTTTTTACTTCCTATTACACGTATTTTTTTATAATTTGACTGCTTTTTATTTGACTAATTATCATGCTATGTGTTTAGATCCAACTTGGCAATGTATGTCTGGGGATACACGTTACGGACGCAGTCGTTTTCTGTATTCTTGACAATGTATCTTACAGGATACATTTAAAATCTCAACTGTACATCTTCTTCTGTGATATTTTCAAGTTTTAACTGCTTTAATATATTTCTTTTTGAATCGATATTTGTGTAATTATGGTCTGCCTCAAGAGCATATGGATTTGCTGGTTCGTACAGCTGTTTAATGGGCATTGTTGAGTTGGGAAAGGACAGTACCAAATTTCTTATTTTATTGTTATAGGCTTCTTTGTCCAGCGTTTCTACAGGGTATGGAGAAAACAAAACTCGCTTCACTGCCCTCCTTCTCGGTAATTTTTCAGCTTTAACTGGTGTGCCAGTATATTTTTTATTTGGACAATTCCATTTTTGGAGTCTCTGTGTGCAGACTTCACTCAAAATTATGACTTTTTGTTGCACCATATTTTCAATCGCCAACAAGAGCACTGCCACATGTTTGCAGGTGGCATTGACACCGCTTCCAGCTGGGCATTGACAGTGCGACTCTTCTGGAGGACCATCTTTACTTAATTTCACATTAACTTCATACTGGAGGCTTTTCATTGTTTTTTTACAAAAACCTTTAATGAAACAATTTTCTTCAGTCCAAGATGATCTCAGCACCATCAAATATCTGGATTCATAGAGCTGAAGAGCATTGTCAAATTTTTTTGATGTTAAATTGAGATACTGCCTTACTAATGTTGTATTGAGCGGAGGCAGTAAAGAATTACTATTCACATCCTTGTAGGTTTCAGTTGCTGGTGTTTCCATTACTGCGTCTTCACTGTTTGGTTCAGGTTGGGCTAAGTTGAAATGTTTATCGAGCATTTCTAGTCTCTCTAAAAGGACCGCTTTTTTGCCACGCAAAGAGGCGTCACGCTTCCTCAGCTCTTCTTTTAGTTCTGCTATTCGCCAAGCAGCATACATTGTGCTTTATTTGGAAACAAAGCGAAGTAGAAAGTGTTTAGAGGTTATTCCAGTTCCGAAGCCGAAGTCGTCGTTCCAATGTATAACAGTATTCAAATCACGTTTATTAGTTCAGAGTCCAGTAAGATATAAGCCAAAGTTACGTTTGATTCACAAAAACCACACGAAAATCCGAGATATCTTCAAAAAAACGCAACAAGAAAATCAAAACAACCATGACAAGAAAATGACAAGGGTCGCATCTACGACAGCGCCACCTACATTTAGCTTTGCTCGGCCAACCCCATTAATGGAATCCCTACAGTACAAATTTTGGAACGCAGCCTTTCTTTTTTGTGTTAGCCACCCTGTCCTGCTGTCAGATGTCATTTTCGTAACGGCTCTACAATGCTCCCACGCCAAAAGGTAAGTTATTAGATAAAACTATGTTTTTTTTGTGTTAAATACTAACCACGACTCGCTGTTTCACAGTATTCCCAAATTATTTCTTCACGTCAAATTATTTGTAACCCTGAAAACTTAAAAAATTAACGCCTTTTGTCCCATTGAAAAATATGTATCTAAAACGCAAAGAGAATATACCTTCTATAATCTATATACCATCTCCTGTCTCGATGTTCTCTACATCGTAAGAAGACATTATATAGTTCCATCTTCTCTTCAATCTGAAAATGTATTCCAACACCCCTCTTACAGTCGTCTTCCCTTGGCTGACCGCATCTCTGATTTCTGAATTGTTGAATCCTGGAGTATTGATAGATACGATTAACTCTTTACCTGGTTCATCTAAATCCTTAAGATGGATACCTTGTTTGAAAAGAGACTGTATAACAGTAACTATACTATCATCAATTTCTGTGATAGGGACTTTGGGCTTCCTTACATCGCGACTGATTGTTAAAGAATCTCCACGTGTTATAAATAACGTATCGGGTCCTCCAACATTTAGAACATACGATGATCCTGAGTCTCTATTTACCGAGTCTAAAATTGATTTTATAAGGCTTCTATCCCTATTAAACACATGTCTGTCCGCATAAAGTCCGCTGGAGGCCCAGACCACAGGAGATGTGCCTCCCCATCCAACATCGTTCCACCCTTTGCTGGTGATCCTTGTGAGGTCTCCTATAATGGAAGATTTGTCATCATCAAGGGGATCTTCGTAAGAAGTTACGGTTTGGTCGTCCTGGCTCTCTGAATCATTAAGATCTATATCTGGTATATAGGGATTCTCTGGTATATTGATTGGTCTGTACTTCCCCACAGATGGGTCCTTGTTTGAAGTCTCCCCCAGATGAAAGTCTACATCTTCTTTGAATTCGGAAGAGAGTAGATTCTTCCGTGCTCCTTCGTCAAGAAATTCGGAGAACTTTTCGCGTAGAGATTCCATTTCTGTTCGTATACATTGCCAACTAGACAGTAATTTCGAGATTTTAGTTTATGTATCTGCTGGTGCACATTGCTTGATTTACTAACAAATTAAATTAAATTTTCCTGTATCTGGTGGTGCACAATGCTTGATTTAGGTACTAACAATAAAATTTATTTACAGATAGGTAAAATTTAGTATTCCTGTATCTATCCATGCTTTGCTTTTGTGTGTTATAGACTGGAATGCGACCACTGCTTACAAGAACAAAAAAAATATTAGCCTTGGTTCCTAGAGCCGGCAAATCGTCCGATGAAGGAGAAACTTCTGATTCTGACAATGAATTTATAAACATTGGTAAAGCTGATTCCGATGATTCTTCTATAGCACCTTCTCTTCCTTCTTCACTTGAGAACCTTAACATTTTATCTGATGACGACCCTGACATTGATGGCTTAGTAACTGCTTCCGTACTAAATGGGACCTCAATTGCTTCACCAATAACTCCGCAAAGTTTTGCACCAAGAAATAAAATATGGCATGATACACAACCTATTTCTCAAGCAGCCCTGTTGCCGTGCTCGCCCTCAATTATTCCACCGTCTCCTGCAGCTTCTCTCACACCAACACAAACTAAAAGACCTAATGATACAAACATCGAAGTAGCACAAGCCAACACAGCGAATAATAAAAGACCTAGGTCAATAACGAACAGTACACAGCAAGACCAACAAGCTTCACCATCTCCATGTGCATCTACATCATCAATGACAAAGAAAAACACGACCCGATCTAAAAGAAAGACATTTCCTACTAAACAAAGTGCACCCATAAGACGAAAACCTGTGGTTTATACGTGGACTAATAACAAATTCACATACACAGCCGAAATTAATGAAAAATATTTACCTAACGAAGATGTCAAAACACCTCTAGAATATTTTCAATCTTTTGTTGATGAACATGTAATCGAAATGATTACAGATCAGACCAATTTGTATTCGACACAAACCACTGGAAAGTCTATAAACGTTACGAAACAAGACATCAAAGACTTCATTGCGATTAACCTTTTTATGGGAATCATTAACATGCCGGCATATACCGACTACTGGTCGCAAGAGTTTCGATACAAAGATATTGCTGACGTAATGCCTTTGAAAAAATTTCAACAGATACGACGATACATACATTTCAACAATAATTTGCTTGACGACGGTGACAGATATTTCAAAATTAGGCCCTTGGTTGAGAAAATACGCGCGAATTTTCAGAAAGTTGCTCATGAAACTAAGTTCAGCATCGACGAGATGATGGTGCCATATAAGGGTAAAAAAGCTGGTAATCGCAAGCAATACATAAAAACTAAGCCACGAAAATGGGGCTTCAAAATATTTGTCCGTGCAGGAGTGTCAGGGTTTATTTATGATTTCGTTATATATGGCGGAGAAGACACTTTCAGACATCACTATTTCTCACCATATGAGATAAGTTTGGGCTTAGGTGCCAAGGTAGTTATTGCTTTGTGCAAAACAATACCTGATCCAGCTTGCTGTGCTGTCTATTTCGACAACTTTTTTACAAGTATGGAACTTATTCATTTCTTGCGAAACGAAATGGGTATATTCTCATTAGGAACAATAAGAGCAAATAGATTAAGAGGTGCTGAGAAGAAACTATTGCCAGATAAAGTTTTGAAGAAAAAGGGTAGAGGCGCATATTCCCGGGTCGTGTGCAAGTCTAATAAAATATGTGTGGTCAAATGGCATGACAATAAAGTGGTCACTGTTGCCAGCAGCTTTGTATCTGAAAGTCCTGTTGGAGTGATACAACGTTACGACAAAGAAAAGAAACGTAAGGCTGCCTTTCCTTGCCCGGAAATAATTAAACAATACAACGCCCATATGGGAGGAGTAGATCTAGCAGACATGATGATCGCGCTCTACAGAACTGAATTAAAAGGACATCGGTGGTATTTACCCATTGTGTCCCAAATTCTAGACATGTGTGTCAATAACAGTTGGATTTTGTATCGAAGACACATCAAGGGTAAACCTATAAAACAACTGCCTCTGAAGAAGTTTCGATACAGAATTGTACAAGGTCTCCTAAAATCTGGCAGACAGCAAAAGGATTCCGTTCCACCACCATCATCAAGAACCAAACCTATAAAAACACCTGTAACACCCAGACCTACACCTGATGTAAGGTTTGATGGCGTAGACCATTTGCCGACCTTTGGGATCAAAGGGCGGTGCAAATTTTGTACTAAGGGACAGACCACTGTCAACTGCATAAAATGCAATATGCGATTATGTCTATTACCTGAGAGAAATTGTTTCGTAAATTTTCATATCAAACAATAATTGAAATTGTTTTTTACTTCCTATTACACGTATTTTTTTATAATTTGACTGCTTTTTATTTGACTAATTATCATGCTATGTGTTTAGATCCAACTTGGCAATGTATGTCTGGGGATACACGTTACGGACGCAGTCGTTTTCTGTATTCTTGACAATGTATCTTACAGGATACATTTAAAATCTCAAAAAAAAAACAATATTTTTTTTTTATATTTCTCCATCTACCCGTAAATCACCAAGATGCAATAAAATTAAATTCACAAAGAAATTCCACAATGAGCATCTCTGCCAAGAAAAGGGTTAAAATTACAGCACATAAAACAAACAAAAAATATTTTGGATGCTAATGGTATGTAGCTATGATGTAAATCATTCTTTAAAATTTTATAAGTTTTTATAAGCCCTATAATACGTTCTATGTGAACCCTCTTACTAGCTAATTTCCGGTCTTGCAATACCGTCAAACCAGGAAGTTGAGCTTTTCCTTTTAGAAATGTTGGTATATTTACTGTAACATCCTTATCAGTGAATAAATCCTGTATGTTAAAGCCACGATCAGCGAGTATACTGTCACCAGGTTCACACTTTTCTATTAGGGTGCTGCGTTCGACTGTTTGTCGGTCACTCACTGACCCCCCATAAGCGTCTGAACAATAAGACAATAAACCACCTGGTGTGGCCCCAACTAAAACCTTCAATGTGTTTGCATGCTTATAACTGCTCCAAGAAGCTTGCTGTGATACAGGATTTTCGGGCTTCTGTACCTTTATTTCTGTGCCATCTAAGACTACCCGTGTATTCATGCTGTATTTTTTTAATATCTCTGGTGTGTAGTATTGTACTAAATCTTGTTCAGGCCAAATGTCGATCTTACTCCACAGTTGATGCAGAAAATTGATAAAGGTAATGAATATGTTCGAAACGGTGGTTGGACTTACATTGAAAAATCGGCTGAGTTCGAAGTTACATTTATCTTGTCTTAATTTCATCATTGTTAGAAAGAATTGGTCTTCTAAAGACACATTTATTACATTACTACCATAATACTTTATTTTGTTTATCATTGGACACAAAGTTAAATAGACAAAATGAAATTTTCTGTACGATTCAAACCCCGTGTAAAATAATATTGCCTCGTCATCATACAAAAATTGTTGTATGCATCCATAGGTTGATTCGTAATTTATTTGTGTACCTATTTCAGTACTATGGTTCTCCAATAAAAGATTAGATGAGGTGTTGTTTGAAGTGGCAATTTCAATATCTACGTGGGCTTGTACACCTGATGTGCTTGGTGTTTCTGCGGCAGAGAAGAGTATTCTTCGGCTTCTTTCTTCATACCGTGCTCGCCGCTCTTTAGCCAATGTACTTTCCTCTTTCTGTTTGGGAAAAGAAAGTATAGTTGGCACAGCAGTGCTTCTTAGAAACTTCTTGTGAGGCTGTGATCCTACAACAAAATCGTTTAGGCTAAAATATTATTCTACTGTGATCAGCGTTACTGATGTTGTAGATGATATGATATTATAGCATATACTAACCAGTGTAAGCACTTTCACCGAAGTAGTCTGCAGATGTGAAATGATCGGAACATAACTTCGACCATTTAGACGCCGTCCAATTTTTCCGTCCGAGGGCCCTTTCCCACAACTTTCTTCGTTTGTTATCTTTCGGGAATGCATGATTTTCTTTATTTTTACATCCAAAGGCAGCACACATAGTTATTTTAGAGAGATTTTAGAGAAAAACGCAAGTGTAATCAAATAAATGTATGGGCTTTGACAGCTTTGACAGATCAGTTAGGCTTTCTCGATCATACGCCCTCTGTCGGGATAAAAAGTCAGTATTCTTCCCCATTGAAAAACTGAGAAAAAAGCTGCAGGAAGACATACATTTTGAAGGATCCGAAACTAGTCTCAGGAGAATAGTTAAGAACTTAGGTTTTCGCTGGAAAAACACTGAAAATAATCGAAAAATTCTCATTGAAACCTCTAATATTAGACTAAAACGTATTGATTATCTGGAAAAAATAAAAAAAATTCGCCGAGATGGCCGTTCCATAATTTATACAGATGAATCACCCGGCGTACACCTTATTCACCTGAGCTAATTCACCTACGTGAATTAGGTATTATAAGTAAATCAAAATCACCTTAACATCAGTAAAATAAATCATTTATGCACATGTTGATTCGTCACACACGAACCCCAAACCCTGGTCGGATGGTTCTACCAAAGGAGCTAAAAAGCCGATATCTAAAGGGCAACGCGTCCTCATCGTTCACGCAGGATCAGAAGCAGGCTTTGTCCCGAATGGATTGCTGACATTTAAAGCTGGCTCCAAATCAGGCGACTACCACGATAATATGAATTACGAAAATTATGAAAAATGGCTGCGAACTCAATTGATTCCTAATATACCAAATAGGTAATTCAGTTGTCGTAGTCGACAACGCTTCTTACCATAATAAGCAATTTGACCTCGCGCCTACATCAAACTCAAAAAAGGCGGATATGCAAGCCTGGCTCTCCGAAAAAGGGATTGAATTTGAACCAAATTTTTTTAAACCGCAGTTATACAAATTGATAAAAGCTAATAAAGACACGTTGAAAACATTTTCAATTGACAAAATTATGGCCGAACATGTCACGACATCCTGAGACTCCCTCCGTACCACCCAGACCTCAATCCGATCGAGATGGCATGGTCCAGCATTAAGCAGTACCTATACGTTGGTAGTAAAAATGTCAAGTGGAATATAAATAAAGCCATTGAACTAGTGAGAGAGAAAGTTAATTTAATGGGAGCACAAGAGTAGGAGGCTTTGTGTAATAAAGTGAAAGCCGTAGAAGAGGAGTACTCAAAAAGCGATCACGTTATTGACATTTTTACGGAACAGTTTATTATTCGTGTTAGTGACGATGATAGCTCGGACAGTGACGATAGTCAAGATGACGTCGAATATTGTGAAATCTCAGACTATGACGAAATGCCGTCTACGAGTGCCTCCGTAATCGGAAACAAAGTGTACAAAAATGATTTAATGGAGGGAATAGTGCCTCTGCCACACGACTAGAATTTGAAATAAATTACTTACTTAAAATTAAGTGGTTTTTTATTGTACTGTAAAGCTACCTACATATTATTATCTTACAATGGCAAAATTAGATTAATTTACACTATACCTATTTGATTATTCTCTATTGCTTATAGTTCAACGCCAATCCTAGGGCCGCGCGGCCATTAGAAATTTTGTGCGCGACTGTACACATGCGCAGACATCCCCACCACTTTCGGCGAGCGCTCATAACTCATGGCGCTACCTGTACCTAACCATGTTAACAGGTATTTCTTCCGTTTAACTCGTTTCTACAAATTTCACTTAGGTATGCAACTGAAGACTTTTCTAAAATTTAGTTTAATTGAGTAGAAAATTACTGTGTACGGATATGTCATCAATTTGATTTGTCCAAAGTAACATTTGTATCGTGATTCTATAAGAAATAAATGACTTTATGACTGTGTATTCCTTTTTTATTTGTTTAACACAATAAATAACACATCACCATATTAGTAAGACATTTTTTTCATACCCAAGCTTTGGGAGCCATTCTGTTTCTTTTCTTGTCGTGGGGTAAGACCGAATTAAAAAAAAAAAATACAAAAAAAAACAGTTGTTCATTATTCAACAGGGGTCACTATATTGTACGACCCGATAACGTACAGCCAATAATGCACACCCCGATAATTCGTGCCCAAGGGACACCAATTATTGGGGTGTGCATTATTGCCTGTACGTTATCGGGTCGCGCAATATCGGTACGGACCAATAATGCACGCACGATTTCGTACGACCAATAATTGGCGTCCATATCGGTGCCCCGTTCACATATGATTAGCCCATTTTACTTGACATGAAATCAGCAGTTAAGCTTAGGATTCTTTTAGAAATTTATTCCATAATCTAGGTGGTTTTTGACATTCATTCATTAAATTAAAAAAACCGAATGTAATTTCTGAACTTCCAAAAGGGTGACGCACAAACTAATAAATAATAAATCCCTATTAATAAGTACCTATTTTTCTTCAATGTGATTGACGGCTTTGGCTCAGCTGAGACTTGAAACGAAAGACGCATTTTTCTGATTGTAATGCCTAAATTAAAATGCCCGAAACCAAGTTTCGTTGCCTACGCCTTCATTCTGGCACCGCCATCCTTCCTGAAGCCGGTTCCCGTACCAAATCTATCAATGGAGAGATGAGCCAGGTTCATAAACCTACATGTAGCAGCTGCTGAGTTGTCTGCGAAGTTTCAAACCTTAATTACCTACTATTCTTTGTAAAGAAACCATAGTAATAGTATTTTATACTCTAAGAAGGAAACTAGACTATTCAATAAACTATAGTGTAATTTAACTAGTACCCTAGAATAGGTGCCAATGGACACCTTACTTATAATTTCACAGAATTTTTCTTTCAACCATTTAGGTAAGTACTGTTCCATAATCCATAAGGGAAAGTGTATCTTTTTTTTATGAACAATAAATATTTTTTATCTTTAAGGCCGACTTGCACCACTTTCCTAAATGTGGCTTAAATAGCATTTAACTAGAATTCTTCTTACAGAAGTCGATTTGAGCGGTGACTTAGGTGACATTTATATACTTTTATTTATTATTATTATTGTTTCTTTGCTAAGAGATTTGACTACACCATTAATATAATTCCTCAGCTGCTTGCGTGATAGATATACATAAAGTAACAATAGAACTGAATTAATACTATCACTTTGCAATCTAAGGAGTGTTTTCCTCGATGAGCAATGTTACTTTAATGTCTTTAAAAATATATTGCAAAATAGGAGGTAGTGCAAACTAGGAGAAAATAGGAGATAACGCTATTTTAGGTCGTAGATAGTTTTTTTTTCATTCTAAGCTACTTTGGTAATAAAATTAAACGTAAGTAGGTATTAAATATTTTATTTAACTTCATTACATACTCCTTATCGTCTTCAATGGCACAATACTGACATGTTATCACCACAGTGGCAAATAATTTTAAATGACAGCTAAGTCAATGAATAAAGGAGTACTAGAAAAAAATCAATCTTAGGGTTATCTTCAATTTAATAAATTTGTATCGACAAACAGCTTATGTGCTACTGTGCCAACGACAAGCTTTACTGCTTGCTTTTCTTCTTCTTCGTCCTTGAATTCCGGGAAGCTTGCCTAGCATAGCCAATAAACGTGGCCTCCTTTCTAAGTGATCTTTGACTACCAACTCATTTCGTGTTCCATGGAAGACTAGGTGAGAGCTTACTGGTCAGGCATGAAGCCGAGTATAGACTAGCTTAAATTTCATCTGAAAATTTTTAAGTTTATAAGATAGTTTAACCCAAACATAAAAGTAGTGTACGGTCAGAACAACTTCATCCTCGTCGCCTGTTAACTTGTAAAGCCTCCTTAGCCGTGATAGTATTACTTTTAATTTAATTATTATGTGCCACTATTTAACATTTTTTCACGTTTCTATCCCTGTATCCGGGAGATGGGGCGCCCAACTCAAACCAAAATATGAGCTTCAAAGCTAAATATTTAATTTTCGAAAACGGATCCCTAAATCGAAAAGATGTTTTCCCACATTTTCATTGCATGTGAGTGCGTAGGCGAGAAATTGGATACCTAATTTAGGTGCAGAGGAAGCACGCAAAAAAATTAAGATTAATAACATCGGGAATTTTTTACGGTAGCTTTTATGCATTTTTTTAGTCTGTACTGTTGCGCCAGCAAGTCACCGGCACTGCATTGTAACCACAGATTGTAATATGGATAATCCTTTACGGAACGCTCTTGCTCAAGATGGAGCACCACGAGCCTTAGCAGTCATACGAAGGTTGGTCTGAGAACTTATCTACAACCATAATCCGGCTGATATTGTTTGTCTTACGCTTGCTTATCTATCAGCTTACGTATAAAAATATTAAACTTTAAAACACCTACTTAATCTGATGCGTAAACAGAAACATGTCTGACAATTATTTTATATTTATTTTGAACGCAGCTTTGAAAATAAGTAAATCAAATTAGCTTATGTAAACGAGGCACCACTCTATCAAGTGATTTTCTTGTCTGTGGTTGGACACGGATTATTGCCCCGTACCGATTTTGTACAGCCCGATAATGCGCACCCCGATAGTGTACAGCCAATAATCCATGTACATGTGCACGGATTATTGGCTGTACATTATCGGGGTGTGCGTTATCGGGGTGTGCGTTATTGGGACGTGCGTTATTGCCTCCCTTCAACAGGCTTTGACTTTTTCAAGAGTTTCTATCTTTAAAACATTCAAGGGGTAAGATAGGAATGCCATTAATGTTGAACTTTAAAGCTAAAGGGAACAAGGACTATTTTAGAAACTATTCCGGACTTACCCCGGTACCTTCCGCACTTACTCCTTCTTTAAAAAACTACATTTTTTATATTCGTTTGACAGCAACTATGTAGGGATTTAGACAGACTTAAGACTATGCAATACCTAAAGTATTTATTTATGTATATGTTACGGCTAATACCCGAAGTGCGGCTACACCTAGTTTTAGCCGGTTAGAACTAGGTGTAGCCACTTACTCTTGGTTAAACCTAGTACGAACCGATTGTTTTCGGGTAAAACTAGGTCTAGCCTTCATCATGCCGGCTACAACTAGGTCCAGCCATTCCCTGTTGGATAAAACTAGGTCTATCCGATATCATTCCGGCTATAACTAGGTCCAGCCATTCCCTGTTGGATAAAACTAGATGCAAACAAGTTGAAACAAGTAACAGGCGCCTGGCTCACGCGAGACGCATCGCGCTCGCGCGCCCCTGCCGCCCCGCCTCCCGTACATCCGCGTTTGCCCTTGCGCTTTGAGTTTAGTACGCGTTGTCAGTGCTGCCAATTTAGCATTTTTATGGCTAAATTTAGCATATTTTCGAGTGATTTAGCATGAAAATTTTCAATCTAGCATATAGCATATTTTTTAGCATTTTTTACCTGGTCTAAAACTTGTTCAAAAAAAAGCGTATGGGACCACGGAGCAGGTGTATGGGACTACGGTTTTTTCGCCATGTAACATGTACCATCGATACTGCCATCTAGCGTCAAGTTTAGCGGTGCGACGACTCTACTTGACGATAGATGGATACATGTAGACCGTAGGTGACATGTAGAAATTTGTCTATGGATAGCATAACTATAAGCGTGAAACGGAACGCAGCCCTACCTATCTTTGGGAAGGGGGTTCCCCGGTTCATTCAAAACATGAAAAAAAGAATCTCGGTTCAGAGATTGTTTATATTTCATTTAGTTAGATTTACTCTGGTCTGTGAATGTGATGTGACTCGACTCGCTGTTGTTGTGTTGAGGATTGTGTTTGAAACAAAACTAATTGTTAGCAGTTTGAGTTAAAATCAGGCAATTACTACGTGCGTGGTACAGTGGATGGACTGATGTAAGACGAAAGCTTTGATAATGCCTCCAAGATATAGTCAAAATTATCGTTCAGAGTGGGAGTTGATGTCCGAATTTAAAGAGTGGCTTCAACCAGTTCAAAATGACTCTACCAAAGCTTACTGTAAGTATTGTAAGTGTCATATCATGGCTAAATTGTACTGCTTGAAACAGCATCTGTCATCTTCTAAACACCTCAAAGCTATGGAAACAATACGAGGCCAAAAACAAATTGAATTCCCGAAAGTCAAAAAGAATCTTAACACTCAAAAGGCTGAAAGCACACTAGCTATGTTTATTTGTGAACATGCTTCTATTTTGACCACTGACCATTTGTCACAAGTATGTAAGAAATCATTCAGCGATAGTCATAGTGCTGATATTCGATTACATCGAACAAAATGCACGAATATAATCAAGAATATATTGGCACCACATTTTTATCGAGAATTAATAGACGACATCGGTGATCAAGAATACAGTGTGTTAATTGACGAATCTACAGATGTTTCCGTGAGCAAACTGTTAGGCGTGACAGTTAGATATTTCAGCAAATCGTTGAAGAAAATTATTTCTACCTTTTTGGGCTTAGTCGAACTTGCAGACGGAACAGCCAATAGTATAGTAAATGGCTTAAAGTTATTGCTTTCCGGATTAAATTTGAACATCAAAAAATTAATCGGCATCGGAACGGACAACGCCTCCGTAATGACAGGAACGACAAACGGTGTTCATCAACTACTTAAAATTGAAACCGGCAATGAAAATTTAATATTAGTAAGATGTGTCTGCCATTCCTTACAACTTGCAATGTCACATGCCTCTGAAGAGACACTCCCTAGAAATATAGATTTTCTTATTCGTGAAACATATAACTGGTTCAGTCATTCATCGAAGCGGCAAATTTACTACAAAGATTTGTTTAAAACAATGAACTCTGGATCAGAGCCCCTAAAAATCCCTCAGTTGAGCAATACCAGATGGATCTCCATAGAGCCAGCTGTTTGTCGCATTTTAGAACAATGGAACGAGTTAAAACTTTTGTTTCAAGTTGCCAGACGTGATGAACATTGTTACATGGCAGAAATGTTGTACAACATGTATAATGATCCTGTAAACCATCTCTATTTAATTTATTTAAAACCAATCGTGCAGGAGGTTCAACGGGTTAATAAACTGTTTGAAAGCAACGATGTTGACGTCTGCAAACTTTATAATGACCTGATTGGATTAACGGAATCGATAAGTCGTCGCATTCTTAACCCTACAGCCAGAGTTAACGTGCTGACACAAAATATTGCCAGCTATGTAGACCCATCCTTGTATATGGGCTACATTTTCGAGACAAAGTTAAGGGAATATAATCTAGCGCAAGAAGAAGAGCAAAACGTTAGACGGCGATGTGCTAATTTTACCCTTAAACTTGTAAACGAATTACAAGCAAGATTGCCTACAAACCTTGCAGTACTACAAAAAATGAATATGTTTTCTGTACAAGAAACGCTGAAGGTTTTAAAACCAGCTATTGTAGAAATAGCGCAGGAGTTTACTACGGATGCAACAAAAATCGATAAACTTGTATCACAATGGCGAAACATTGATCGTATGCAGTGGCAGTGTACTTCATCTACAATTGAATTTTGGTGTGAAGTTCTGGACTTCAAGGACGCTGCAGGAAACAATCCCTTCTTGGAACTGGCTGGATTTGCAACAATGTTGCTGACGTTGCCACATTCAAACGCCGATATTGAACGTGTATTCAGCCAAGTTAACTTGGTCAAAACGAAATTGAGAAACAGTTTGTCGTTAGCAACATTAAACGCAATTCTATACGTAAGATTTGGACTGAAAAGGGTAAACAAATGCTGTCACTCCTACGACATACCTGATCCAATCTTACGAAAGATAGGGACAAATGAAGTATATGCGTCCTCGTCTTCTGCTCCAGACCCACCGATGGCATTGTGCCGTTGTACAAAACAGACGTAGGTACTTTCTTGTTTTTGCGCACTCATACGTTCGAATTCTGAATGGCTATGAATGAAGACCTACAGACTATGAAGTCAAGTTTTTTGGAACAGTTTCAGTGTTTATTAGCTACAAAACATGGTGAAAATCAAAGCTATATGAATGATGTGCAGTATTCCAAGTTTATAGAAGACGTTAAAGCTGCCAAAATATCCACGAAACGTTCTACGTTACAATATCGCCGTTTGAAGCGCTTCGATGTTTGTTGTATTGGCGACATCGAAAAGTTAATTTCTCCTGTGTCGAGCACCGAAAATTCCGAAAATATCAAATATTTTGTCAAGAATGAAGACTTGTTTGATGTTCTTCATGAAATACATCTGTGTGTTGGGTACGGCGGAAGAAACAGAATGGTTGCAGAAGCTAAAAAGAAGTATGCAAATATTACTCAGGAGGCGATTCTTTTGTATCTTCGTTTATGTAAGCCATGTCAAATGAAACAAAAATCTACCAAAAAAGGCCTTGTTGTAAAGCCTATTTTATCCAGCGAGCTAAACAGCCGTTGCCAAGTAGATTTGATAGACATGCAGACAAACCCAGATGGTGACTACAAGTTTATACTAGTTTATCAGGACCACCTCACGAAATTCGTACAACTTCATCCGTTACAAAGTAAGACTGCGGAAGAAGTATCAAAGAAATTACTTGATATATTTTGTATCTTTGGATCACCCTCAATACTTCAATCCGACAATGGCAGAGAGTTCGCGAATCGAGTTGTGGAAAGTTTGACGCAGATGTGGCCAGGTTTGAAGATTGTGCATGGGAAACCACGACACAGCCAGTCACAAGGTAGTGTTGAACGTGCCAATCAAGACATCGAAAAAATGCTTATGATTTGGATGGCTGACGAGAACTGCCAAAAATGGTCAGAAGGCTTACGATTTATTCAGCTAATGAAAAATAGAGCTTACCATCACGGAATTAAAAGATCGCCGTACCAGGCAATGTTCGGTTCTGATGTAAAGGTCGGGCTGAAAGCATCTGATCTACCACCTGAAGTCCTTGCAAATATAGAAAGTGAGGAAGATCTTGAGAAAATTCTTAGAGAGTTAGTTGATGATGAGAGTGACGAAGCTACTAAAGAAAATGAGCCATCAAAAGAGAATGAGCCATCAACATCAGGAAGTTGCCAGAAAGAAATCGAAATGACATATTGCGGGCTCTGTGACCAGAATGAGGAGAAAAAATGTAAGCTGTGTGAAAAGAAACTAAAAATTGACACTAACAGGAAAGGCGCAAAGGAAGGTTTGGTAAAACAAGCTATAAAAATTACGGCTTCATCAAATGAAAAGTTTCCCCCATGTAAAGTCGGTGATACAGTCCGAGTAAAAATTCCTGACGTGGACAGAGGTAGAGGCGACTTTCCTAATGTGTTAATGGTTGTACTTGAATGTAACGACAAGGGGTTATACAAATTAGGAAACAAATACGGCACTATAACAGAACTATTTTCAAGAAATCAGTTCACTGTGTGTGACTCAAAATTTTTAAATATTGACATGGTTTCACCCGAAAAGAAATCACTACGCCAAATAGCCAATGCACAATCGACCTCTGGTGGGCAAGGCTATAAAAGATGCCACTGCAAAACCAAATGTGGCAACAAAAAAGTGCCTCTGCAAAGCTGCTGGTATTTTGTGCAACTCAAAATGTCACTCAAGTTTAAGTTGTTCTAATAAATAGTTTATGTTACTTTATAAAAGTGTGATTTATAATTATAATACCATTCTTTAAATTTATAATATGCAACTACTTATTGTCTGTTGTTAAAAAAATGTTCCTGATTGTTCCTATTATATTAAAAATTGTACTCCTAATAATTTGTTTTAATTATTACAATGTGATTTATAAGAATAAAAAAACTCTCTACGTTTCTTTTTATTTGATGTTTTTTTAATATCTAAAAAAGCTCTGCCGATAGCATGCCAGCTACAACTATGTACAGCCAATCCCTGTTAGATAAAACTAAGACACGCGCTGCTGCTGCAGACGCTGTGAGTCACACTCGCTAGTAGACCTGCAGTAGATCAGCAGCACCTGGCGCTCACAACCTGCAGAGGCGCGTGCCTCGCTATGCCCTCCACCCCGCGCCGCTGCTGCAGATGCTGTGAGTCATGAGTGTGACGCGGGGCGGAAGGCTTGGCGGGACACGCATCTAAGTTTTATCCAACAGGGAATGGCTGGACCTAGTTCTAGCCGGAATGATATCGGATAGACCTAGTTTTATCCAACAGGGAATGGCTGGACCTAGTTGTAGCCGGTATGATGAAGGCTAGACCTAGTTTTAGCCGAAAACAATCGGCTCGTACTAGGTTTAACCAAGAGTAAGTGGCTACACCTAGTTCTAACCGGCTAAAACTAGGTGTAGCCGCACTTCGGGTATTAGCCGTAACATATAAACTAAAATACTAAGATACATTTTGAGATTATTAAGTATAAACCATATTAAAAAATCATATGAAAAAGTTCTTCCAACTATTCAAAAATGCTTCCGGTCTTACCCAAGTCACGAGAAATGTACGATAAAGCTGACCTACGGCTCATAAATTCGTTTAGAAGTCAGGTCCACTCTGAGGTCACCGGTGCTCTACATGGCGGCCTGATACAGGTTAGGCTCCAGTCGCCGGTGACCTACACGGCAGAGAATGTGTTAAAAATACAAGATGCTTTTTCTGCCGAGCCTCGTTTAGCAACAGTTTCATTCCATAAGAACATAGTAACACCATTTTTACCCATATTGTGAACAGCAAAGTTGTAATTAGATAACTGCCTCTGATAAAAAATATTTGAGTAATGTAGTGTTGACAAAACAGCACCTGTTGTAAATCAACTGCTATAACAATTTGCTCATTGTTTTGTATGCTTATTCAGCTCGCCGATGATGAAGTTCACTTTAAATTTTCAGCTTTCTTGATTTTTCTTCTGTATCTGCTGCTATAATCTTGTTATAAAGTTTGTCACATTCTTTGCATGTGTCAGAACGAGGAAACCCAAATCTCAAGTTACATTCCTTAAAAATATGTCGGTAAAGATATGTTTTGACACGCAGGTCGGGAAATTCTCTCTTAAACATTCTGGACAGAGATAAATCCGACGACAGACACATCTTGCTACTATTTCTTGAATAATGGCTTTCTTGAGACGGAAACAACTTTATGTGGTTTCTAATTTTTTCCTTGGTTTCGTCATGACTGCGAGATGGTTTGTTAGAATGTCTCCCACGACCATCAATAGGTTAAAAGTTTTCTTGCTTTATTTTACCTTGTAAAACCTGGATCCGTTTGTGAGACAGTGCAAAAATTTTTTTTTGCATACTTTTTTCTTGATGGTGTAGATGTAATAATCAAATGTGGTTTGCTTTCGCGATCCAGCGCCTTTGCTTTCCAGCGCGTGTAGGTCTCTTTGGTTTCCGTGCATCCATACACTTTATAAGAAAAGCCGTTTGCCCGTTGAAATCCATTTTTATTAAACAAACTCATTCAAGCTCTTGGATTATAAACGCGTGTCTGTAAAAAACAATAAAAATGCGTTTACGTTTGCACATAAATAATTCAAAATAGATACTTATAAGTTGAAAGGAAAAATAGAGTGAAGAATGAATAAGAGGTTATGCATACAAATCCTTTTACAACATACCTCTTCTGGTGTCATTTTTTCAGGTATAATAAGTCCTTTTCGGGTCGTATATGCTTGACCACTATTCCTTGCCCTTTTTCTGACATTATCTTTCCATTTGTATCTTCCTTTTTCTATGTTTATTAAGCGTTTTAAGATTCCCAAACACAACAATAGAGTCAACAGGAGGCGCCATATTTTTCCATAAATAGGTAGGTACCCTTTTACCGCTAAACTGACAAATGCGTTAAAATAAAGATATTAAAAAAAGGTACAGTCAACAGGGGTAACATTGACTCACTTTTTTAATTTAACCAAAGAGAATATACACATAGAGAGACAATCTCCATACTTTCGAACGTAATTCGCAATTTAGTTCATAAATAATGCGATAGGTTACACTACTAGTTTTACGACTAGGAAAATAACACTATTGATAGCAAATTAGCAAACCGATCTTACCCTCTTAGTTAGCTTCTTCTTCAAAATCCTAAGTAGTTAAATAAAAATGTGGTAGATGGCGCCTTCATTTATAACACGGCCTTGCGTTCCTATTCATTCAAATTGCTAGAGTATGTTTGAATTCTGCTTATTTAAATAAATCTACAATGTATGCATAAAAATACAATTCTCATTGCTGTCAATATATATATTTTTTTCTTGATCAGACACCATAAAATTTCGGTTAAATTTGGTGAAAGTCGCGATTAACTATTATTTTTGATTTATGTGAAATGGAACAGCGTTCCATACTTGACTTGACGTGGACTTGACAGTTGAGTGTGATGGAAAAACCCCAACAACAAACCCTGAAAGTTTTTGTTGCGCGTGCGTTTTTGCGATACCTTACTTGTTATTTTGAAATTCCCTGACGACCCTTTGCTATTCTTACAGACTCTATTCCTTCCTACGATTTTGTGACCTGTGCATTCTTACGGACTCGATTTCTTCCTACGACTTTGTGACCTGTGCAAGAACATATTGATTCCAAGTTTGGCTTACGTTTGGTGTATATCGTCCAAGATAGGTTACACGAAGTGTGGATATCGCGATTGTAATAAAATAAGTCACGAAACATCAATGTTCCGCTTTCCTGTTAACGAACAAGGCCGCCTTCTACTCTAGATTCGGAACTCAGGTATGATATTAGTTATTTTATACAGTTCATCGACACGGGGTGCTCTGTAGGACTTGCAACAAAACATTGAATAGTTTGGATGCAACACTGTTTACTAACATTTAAATTATTTATTTGTCCGATTATAGCTTTTCCACTTCACTTTTTATTTTTCAACAGACAACTTTGTCCTTTGACTTTAGTACAGTGTATACAGCAAATTTAACAACAGCTATGTACCTACTCTACCTACACATGGCATATTTTATAACAGTTGGTATAGATAGATAACACTTTATTGCACACCAGTAATTTACAGAGATATAAGGTACTTAATTTCTAGTTGGTCTTTTGTGAGCATTATAAATCGGGTTTGTATTAGATGTTAATTAGTTACCAGCGGTACAAAAATACTTAAGGAATTATATTTTCTTTCATAGCTTAATTAAACCTTAATTCTACTAATGTTAACTGTAAAATGATAAGTCAGTTCTTGTCCATTTGTTCATGTCAGAATGGTCTTCTTTTTACTCAATTGCCGCTCATAACCCAAAAAGTTCATGTATACATACAGGCTAAGAAACAATATGTCGGCATACATTTTATTTAAAGTACCTACCTATATGTCTTTTTTTTCTTTTTAGGAAATTCTTACTTGGAGTCTTTGACAAATAAAGAACTCGGGCACAGGTTCATATGTGCAGCCCACTTTACTCCAGATAGTATCCAGCATGGAACTTGCAGACCAAGATTAATTGGACTGGCAATACCAGTTCATTTTGAAGTTGGACAGGGCCCTTCATCTTCAGCTATGTCAAATGTGGATGTTAACTTTGGTTAGTATATAGTTTTTCTTTATGGTACATGTTTGTTGTGACTGTCACACTTGCACTTGCATACAGACAATGGAAAAAATGGGATATTTTTTTGTAACTTTCACACTCCACAAGGATATTAAATTAACATAATTCTTGAAAACCGTTTCTAAAGACTCCTGAACACTTTTTGACAATAAAAAGTTAAAAGTTCTGAAAAAGAAACGCTGTATTGATTATTTATTATAACTTCATAAGTTTTCCATTTTGTGTAGTAACAGCTAGGGTCGTGCAGAGCTTGTACATTGAACAAGAGGGGCTTTCAACGACACTGTTAACATTTGGAGCTATTTTTAAAAAGACGATTGCTAAACATAATAGCGGCTTAAAAAACTTCTTAAAAAACTATCTTCACTACGGGGCGTTTAAAAAAATTCTTTCCCCTCCCTCTCTCTCTCCCCCCCTCCCCCTCTCTCTATCTCCCCCTCTCTCTCTCTGAGTTCTAAAACTAGAAAAGACAAGCAAATTTATTAATAATTATGCTTCTTTAAAATCCTAAGTTGTTAAAGATAGTTTTTCAGAGGGTAAGAGACCCTATTACTAAGACTTTGTTGGCCGTGTCACCAGGCTGTATCTCAAGAACAGTGATAGCTAGATAGTTGAAATTTTCACAGATGATGTATTTCTGTTGTAGCTATGACAGCAAATATTAAAAACAGAATAAAATAAATATTTAAGGGGGGCCCCCATACAACAAACGTGATTTTTTTTGCCGTTTCTTGCTCGATATTAATAACGGCAACAGGTAGACGCTTCAAATTTTCACAGAATATTTAGTTTTATATTGGCCTCAAAAATATTAAGTTTAAATAAAATAAATATATAAGTGGGGCTCCCATACAAAAAATATGACTTTTTCCGTTTTTTTCTCGATCTTTTTGTCTAATGTTGTATATAGATAATGGTACGGAACCCTTCATGCGCGAGTCCGACTCGCACTTGGCCTGTTTTTTTATACAATTTAATGCATAATCCTTCATGGTTTACTTATTGGCATCAGCACCTTCCAATCTTGTGATAAAACATTTCTTTTTTGTTCTAGATCCATCTTCACCAGAAGTTCTAAAAGTCAAGACGCCGACGAAGTTTTATCTTAAAAGACCAAGGTCTGCATCCTCTGATCGACAATCAACCTCGACATCTCTGGCTTCTTCTGCATTTCCCCTAAACTCACCCACGCAGCGATTATCTCGAAAATGCCTTTTTGAAGGACCCAAAAGAAGAAAGTCCAGAAAATGTATCTTCGAAGAAAATATAGTTGATACTCCTGAGAAAAAGCGCATCAAGGAAACAGCGTCGAGTTTATTGCGCAAAAACAATGCGTTGAAAGCTCAATTGCGACGACTTCGCCAAAAGACTGAAAAAAAATTAATGAGGAAGAACAGTTCAGGAATTCAGTTTCAAAAACGCTAGCTCTAATGCAACTCAGGAAAGCAAATGATAAAAAGAAGTGGACAAAAGATGAAAAAAATTTCTGCCTGTCTCTATATTATAAGTCGCCCTCCACTTATAAATTTTTGCGACGGTCCGGAGTGGTCCTTGCAGCGGAATCAACCATCAGATTATGGCTTTCAAAATCAAGCTGTATGCCAGGTCTATGCTCCGACGTGTTCAAAATGTTGAAAAAGAAATTTGAAAATCAGTCCATCATTGATAGAGCTTGCGTGCTGTGCTTCGACGAAATGTCGATTATGACTGATTTAGAATACACAAAAAAATTCGACCTTATAGAAGGGTTTGAAGACCTAGGGGCGAATCGAAGAACGAATAAAATGGCCAAAAGCGCCTTAGTTTTTTTAGTACGAGGGCTCTATAGCGGCTGGAAATTTCCTGTAGCCTACTTTTTAGCCAATACAAACGTCAACGGCGATACACTCGAAGTCGCTGTAAAAAGTTTACTGAATAAACTTTTCGAACATGGATTGCTACCAAAAGCCGTGGTGTGCGACCAGGCTTCAACAAACCAAAAACTCTATAAAAGTTTGGGGGCATCAAAAGACAATCCTTTCTTTTTCTATCGAGGAAAAAAAATTTTTGCTCTTTTTGATGTCCCACATCTAATAAAAAATGTACGTAATAATTTATTACACAATAACTATTTGCTAGATGAAAAAGAGATATCATTTCAAGACATCAGAAAGACGTATGATCTTGACAAGAAGTCAAAGAAAAGCAGGGCTTTAAGTAAAATTACAGAGCGTCATATTAACCCGAACTCTTTCCAAAAAATGACAGTGAGCCTCAGCCTCGCAACACAAATTTTCAGTAATTCGGTCGCGAAAACAATTAAAACGGCGAAAAATACCGGTGAATTACAAAGCGAAACCGCTGAAAACACCTACAAATTCATCCAAGTGGTCAACAACATGTTCGATGCGTTAAACAGCAGAAATAAGTTTAGTAAAAATCCACATAGGCATGCTCTTTCTAAAACGTCCACTTTAGTACGAAATTCAATAGAAAAAGGAAAAGACACATTTGAAAAACTCCAAAAAATTAGCTTAAAGTCGTATAAATCAGGTGACCAAAAGAGAATTTTGACCCGTCCCCCGTGCTTTGACGGAGTTGTGCAGTCGTGCCAGGCTGTCTTACAGTTATTTCAAGAAGAGTCGACGCAGCCAAATATATCTTATTTGATAACAACCAAATTAAATCAGGATGTGATCGAAAATTTATTTGCACGTTTTCGACAGAAGGGCGGCTACAACCGCAACCCAAGTGCAAAACTTTTGCGACATATTTTTCGGAGCTATTTGGTAAATAATCTAATTAAATTGCCTAGTTCCAAAAACTGCGAAGACGAAGATGATGTGTTCATTGACTTAAATTCAGGGCAGTATACACCACCAGAGCAGCAGAGTTCCTCGAAAATTTTGGCGCCAGGTGTGTTCATTGATGAAAATAAAAGACAGGACACTTTAAAAATATACCAAACGCCAGTCGCTGGTCCTTCGAGTTCTAGCATAGGCAAAGACACTACGTCAATGAATGCATCGTCTTCGTCATCAAAAGTAACCTTGGAAGATTGCTCTGTGTCATATTTCGCAGGTTATCTTGCAAAGTCATGTATCCAAAAATACAAGTGTAGTCTATGCGAACAAAATTTAATAAAAGACGTAGATTTAGACGATGATAGGCAGTTGCTGATTTTAAACAAATCGTACAGCGTTACTCAGAATATAAAGTTAAAAATGCCCAGTGACACTTTGGTGAAATTCGTAGAAAATGCCTTGGCTTGCTACAACGAGCTTTTCGAAACTTTGGCTCACTGCGTTAATGTAAAGACTAACATGACTAAAGCCATTTTAGATTTTTTGAGTTGCGAGGCCCCAGAGTTATTAAATATAACATGCGATGAGCATATGCTGTATATCATAGATCAAATGATATTTGTAAAAATTTGCTTTTACTGCAAAAGTCATAAAAATAACATTGATGTTAGGAAAATGCACCCAAAATTAAGAATATTAAAACATAAGTGAGTGAAAAATATGGCTGCATCTACTAATTACAGTACGCGCCACCGATCTTTATGTTCCTAAAGTTAGCAATAAGTTACTGTAGGTAGTTCAAAACATTGTAACTATACCTACTAATACCAAGTTGTTAAATAAACTGCTACTACCTAGCTCGTTTTGCTACACTTCTTTTTGGCATTATAAAGAGTCGCAAACTCCTTTATCTTTATGAAAAACTTACTTGGTGTTCTCGCACACGACTTGCTCGCCTTGCTATTCCCTCACACAGGACCACCGCATATAAAGGATGTTTTAAATATACTGCCGCTAAAATTTGGAATACCATCCCACCTCCTTTACGTAATCTCACTTCCATTGGAACTTTCAGACAAAAAATTAAAGAATATGTTGTCAGCGCGCAAATTAGCGGCGATTTCCCTTTTTAATGAAGTTTTGGTATTATCAAGCATTAACATTAATACACCCTCACCTGCTTGCTTAAGGTCATTACGTATCAAGTGGGTAATTAAGAACTTAACTGAAATTAAAATGTACTTAGCTATAATAGAAACTTCAGAATTATATAGTTTAAACTCTATTGCACACCAGTAATTGCAAAATAAATATATTTGTAAAACAAGTCATCTTTTTCACTCATGGTTCGGTCTGAAAACCAGCGCCAAAGCCCTGCTTTGGCATCATGCTGAGACTGGCCCATTTTTGGCAACTTTGTGTGTCTAAGTTTCATGTAGGTACTTAGGTACAGGTATTTCGCCAAATGTGTCCTATGGTTTGCTAACTTAATTATGCACATATTGTTTGTAATTCTTTGTAAGGATATTAGCTTGTGTGCCTACTGTATGTAATTCTTTGCAATGTTGTCAAATAAAGTTTATTCTTATTCTTATTTTGTTTTGACTATCCTTTAATATAAGGTCTAACATTTTAACCTAACTTTTTTTAACAGCATGTTCTATTCATAGAGTACAATACATATTATTATATTTTTTAGTTTTATCATTGCTTTATTTTAGAAGTTACAGGGGGGACACACACATTTTACCACTTTGGAAGTGTCTCTCGCGCAAACTATTCAGTTTAGGAAAAAAAAATATTAGAAACCTCAACATTATTTTTGAAGACCTATCCATAGATACCCCACACGTATGGGTTTGATGGAAAAAAAAATTGAGTTTCAGTTGTAAGTATGGGGAACGCCCAAAAATTATTTTTTTTGCTATTTTTGTGTGAAAATCTTAATGCAGTTCACAGAATACATCTACTTAAAATCGTAACGATTATTTGCGATTATGTAGGTATACTTAATAAAAAGTTTCTGATTTAAACCATATTAATAGTATGAAAAACAGCAACAGACATTATTATTGTTTTGGCGAAGTTCTAAAATCTTTGCCAAATGTCGGTCAGGCAAATGCAAACCGACCGACCGTAGGACTTGTCAAAGCGACACAGGGTGATCGCGAGCGGAGAGGCTCCGCTCCGCATTCGAGCGAGGTGATAATTTGGTGATAATATAATTTATATAATAAGTAAAGTTGACTCAAGTATTGCAAGTACATAACACGCCTACCGCATGCAATCTTACCGCCACTCGAGTCAGCGTGGCTCACTTGCCGTTTACATAGTTGGTCAAAGTACCGATAGATAGCGTTACATATTTTTAGCTAAATCGAACCTCGCTGACGAGATCGTGGCGACATCTATCCGTCAACGGGCATTTCAGCTTTCTAGCGGAGTACGATTTTTTGTATGGGATTGTCACTCTTTGTGTATATTCTCTTTGATTTAACTGAGAATAACATTGAAATTAAAACATGCTCTATTGCTTAGGCAGTAGTTATTGTGGGTTTGATAGTAGAGTATTGCATTAATATACACAATAGGGGTGTTCTAGGGGTGGACCTATGATAAAATCGAAAAAAAGTTGGTGAGCCAAAGTTATATTGAATAATGGGTAACATTGGCTTACTACTTTTCAAGTGAAGCTTTTTGATGTTAAAATTATATTTTCTTGGGCTGGGTAACTTTGCACCCTCTTTTTAACTCAATTATTAGTTGAGGGGTGTAAAAGCAAAACCGACTCTGTCCATGAAGTGTCAAATTGAGTTATAAGCGAAATTCAGTTTTTTAGTCAATAGCGGTAATAGACAAATTTTTTTATTTAATGAATTAAAATGAAGTCTATGATATTCAAAAGTTGATTTAAAATGGTTAAAGCATTCGAATATACGCTTTAATTAGCATAAATAAAATGGACAAAGGCAAGTCTGCTTTTAACCTTCGGACACAGGCTCTTTTGCTTCTAACCTGATAGGACTGAGGTGGTTTTGCTTGTAACTTGACAGGATAGAGGTGCTTTTGCATACTATATGAAAATGAGTACTAACTGCAAAAAAAGCTGCCAAATTATATTATTGTATCTACTTTTGTTACTTAATTAAGTGTGCGTGCATATTAAAAAATAAATAAGTATTAGAAAAGGTGAAAGTATTTATTATTAAAATTAAGTACTATTGTACATATTGTGACGTCCCTCGAGAACTTCTTTAATAATGTTTCAATAGACACCAAGGCTCCTCTGGACTCGTCTTCTAGTCTTGCAGCATCTCTCCTGTTATGTTCACCCCAGTGACCACGAATTCTCTTTAGGTTCCTTATTTTTATTCGGTTACTTCTATATACATAAATCAGAATCCGGGAGTGCTACTTCACACATTTCTACGGGATCATCCGCTTCTTCTGAGCTCCTGGAAGGATTTTCGACCAATTTTTTATAGTAAATTAAATTTGGTAGTGACTTCCAGTCTTCTCCAAAATGCTTTCTTAATAGATTGCCAACGTCTTTTAATTTCGCATCTTTTAAAATTACTTTGTCCTTCTCGATTTCGGCAGGTTCAAAGTTGAGAAAGGATCTCTGTTTTTTTAATATGGATTTGTATACACCACGGTCACTGTTATAATTTTCTTCCCCTCTCACCAAAATTTTGTAATTGTCTGTCCTCAACAAATACTAACGTTTGCAAGTGGCAAACTGAAAGTGCCAGCTTCCAGGTGGTTTGATAATGTCATTGAGGCCTGTTTTCCAATCCAAATTTGGATTTAACTTTATTACATTTCCGCGGTTCTCAAACGTTTCTACGTACTGGTTTGGGGTACCTCTTCCTTTTGTTTAAGTTCTTTCTCTATAACACCAAACACTCTGTCCGCAGGCAGGAACGAATGTCCAGGGATGGGGAAAATAAATTCAATACATTTCACATGCCTTGGAGCATTGGTGAGCCAGGTAGCACACATACCCATCATGATGCTGTTCTTATTTTGCGCACCACATCCATCTGCAACCAATCTTATTGTACTGATGTGACTTGGTATTTCAGTAGCATTCAGTCTATGAAAAACCGCTGATGCAATCTCGTTTGCTCCTTTTTTGTATTCGTCTTCTGTCTAAGGCCCGTATTACAGAACGATCCTCAAGCGCAGATTGATCTCGGATCGCCCAATCATAACTTGAGCGCTGAATCGATGCTCAAGCACACCCTTTATTTTTAAATAGTACTTAAGGGTTCCTCAGCCAATCGCTGCTTAAGTAGAGAGAGATTCTGAACTGCAATCAGATTGTCTATGACCAATGTTTGTTTTCTATGACAAGAAAAATCAAGTATAAACTTTTATTTCGTTCTACGCATGATGTAATAAAATATTGATAAGAATTAGTTTAATTATGTGAAATATACAGAAGAAAATAAAATATTTTTTTATTTATTTGTCAATTAGATGTTTAAATTTTCATTATTTAGTTATTTGAATAAAATAAAATAAATAAATAAGCAAAACTTGCACGCCTCTTATGTGTTTGTTTTGTTTAAGAACGGAACGTAACAAATGTCAGCAATAAAATTTCTTCTGACGTCTATCTAATTAATTTGTTTAGTTTGTTTATAAGACGCGCTGTCTTGAAACAATATGAGTGAAAAAATGAGGAAAATGAACTTTACTACAGTGAAGAGGAATGCTTATGCTGTTCATCCTCTGCTGGTGTCGCATCACTTGTGAAAGCACAGCGCATGCAACAATTACGTTCGACACTGATCAATTGTACCTAGACCTCTGCGTAGACAAGGCAATCTCCGGTTCCATCTGCCATAAGTTCTTTCGACCACATTCCGTGTCTCGATGTAATAATGCAGTCTATAAACGTCCCACAGTATAAGCACAAACCTTCTCTCAGAGAGAGAGAGAGAGTACAGGCTGAATGGCTGGACCCACCGCATACTGGTGATTTTAAGTCGAGGAGTGTGAACACCTCAGGCACAGGTTTTCTCACGATGTTTTCCTGTACAGCTCCTATGTCTTGATGTGAACCACGACTTATTGGGTAGGTAAATCTGAATCGCTACTTAAACTGATATCCTTAAAATAGGGATATTGAAGTGTCTCTCAAACGCGTAGGGGGAACACTGATATGTTAAAGCTTACCTATGTTATTTTCATTAAATACATGATCCTATATGACTTGTTGGTTAGATTTTGTCATTTACAACAACTTTAATTATAAAATTATATAAAGTCTGATATCAAAAATAAACACCTGAGAAAAACTCATAGAACAAAAGTTGTCGATCGTCGGACGATGTGACCAAGTCGTCAAAGGGCCTATGGATGCGAATGGAAATAGACCGTGAAAGAAGGCCTATACCAGCAGTGGGCAGAGGTGGGCTAATGATGATGAAAAGTTGTTGCCACACAGCAACTCTAATTAGGGGAATTACGCATTTTAAGCGCTTGAAATCGCCAATCCGCGGTGGGCACGCGTGGTGATTAAGCCCATACTCTCTCTGAGAGAAGGCCTGTGCCCTGCAGTGGGACGTATATAGGCTGCTTATGATGATTACGACGCATTTTATCATGATCATCATCATCAGCCATTTGACGCCCACTGCAGGACATAGACCCCTCCTCATGGTTTTCCAAGCTTCCCGGTCTTGTGCCGCCTGCATCCAGTGACTTTAAAAATAACCCTCTATATTGTCATAAGGATCAATATCTTCAAATATATTCATTTTACAATAATTACGAAACAATTCACAAGGAAAATCGACTCTCAAGCGTGGTTCCGACCACACTTGAGTAAATACAGATTTGAACATGACTTAAGTAGAGATTGCAACCCAAGTATCGTTCTCGAATAAGCTATTACTCAGTCGAGTTGTGATTGGTAAGTGTCAACTCAAGTAACGTTCTAAAATGAAAACCATACTCAAATCTAGTCTTAAACTGAGATCGGCGCTTGAGTACGCTGTACTGTTCGCTGAATACGGGCCTAAGTCGTAAATTATGATTGGCAAAACTGAAAGGATAATTTCCGGCTTCCATTATGGTAATCCACATTACCAAAGGCAGATAGGATTATTTGATATTATACCTAATAGTCTACGGCACGTCAACATTTACAATCAAGCAAGAGTAAAATAACGTTACGAACGACATTCAACAAAAATGTTAAGGTTTATCTGCTGTTGACCAGACTTTCACTTAATAAGTTAATTCATGTCGTCTAGTTGTTTAAGGTTACACGATGTAGCGCTTATTTAACTGTTTCTAGAGTCAATCAAACTCGCAACTTTACAAATTAATAGTACATTACTTCAGAGGGAAGAAAGTGACAGTTCCATACCGAGATTATGGCATTTGCGCCACGAGCTTGCGAGGGGCGCAATCCATTTGAGGTATGGAACTGTACTTTATCCTGAGGTATGTATAGTGCTTTTTATTACACCTACGAGGAAAATTATAGACATAAATGCATATAAATGTTTATATTTAGTTAAAAGTACAATTATTAAAAGTGCAGCTATTATAAGATGTTACATTTTGTCCGGGTATCTTGATATTTTGAGACATGTTTACATCTTGAGTTGTTAGTTGAAGGCTTGAAGAAGGCTGCGGTGATGAGCTACGAGGAACCACTGGTAAGGGCATTAGTGTCGCGCTTGTACTCGGCTGAGGCTGAAGCGATGATGAAACTGGATTATTAGTGAAAGCTGATTCTGTTATTTGTTCGTTGATCCGTTTTTTATTTCCTATTGAGTTCTCTATATAGCCTTCTAATTTCGTTTTAAATTTTCTGTATGCACCAAGGAGGTTGGTAACTGGTAAAAAAAAAACAGTATGTGGCCAGTAACAATTTAGTTGAAATTTAATTAGTAGACAGTTAAAGTCTCTTTGCAGTATGACTGCTGACAAATAAAAAAAAAACCGGGTATGTAATGGAATTTCATACATACTTCCCAGTGCCGTAACTAGCCTTTTATGCGCCCGGTGCGAGCTTTCAAAACTGCGCCCTTGAAAAATGCTCTAACCAGGCTCTGACAATAAAGTGGACAAATGTGCATAAAAATAAATCTATCTATTTTTTGTTTACGAAGGTATAGGTACTTAGTGGAAAACGGAACGTAGCCGTGAGAGCGTAAACAGCTTCATAGAAACAACAGCTTATTTTTATCTTTTTACAACTAATTACCTGGGAAAAAGTCATCCTGGCTGTTTGAAAACGTCTAGTAAACAGTGAACTTCAAGTGCCATCTAAAATTCACCTAAAATAAGGCCAAATCGTGAGTAGATTTAAGCAAAAACATTGCTAACCGTTGATATTATCCGACCTATTTGCGGAGTCTCGAAACGTCAAAGACTTTCGTTGCGTTCCATCCTACTCAATACTCCAAAAGTGTCAATTTTTTGGTGGCGCCACTATAATCCGGCCGATTTGCGAAGGTGCCAAACGTCATCGAAGGAGAAACGTTCCGTTCTACGCAATATCCTTAGGTCGGAAATAGTCTACACATTGCGTCGTGCAAGAAAACATCAATAAAAACAATGGAGTCGTATTGCAACATCTGTAAAAAGAATATCACTGGTCTTGATTACATGGAGTGTTCGAAATGTCATCACAGCTACGACTTGGACTGTGTGGGCGTCAAGGCGGACGATTACATAAAAATATCCGTGAAAGATAAAAGGAACTGGAAGTGCCCAGGCTGTAGCATCCCCAGGAACGATGATACTCCAGTTCGCCAGACACTTAACGACACATATACATCAAGCTATGTCAACATGTTGCGGGGAAGTAGACGCACGACCACCTCGACACCTCAAAGTGAAACCACTGTTCACGAAGAACTGCTTAGGATTCGTCGTGATCTACAAGACCTTAAATCCACTAACGAGGACATCAAACTGCTTCGAAACGACATACTGGATCTTAAACTTCAGATGACGTCCTCACTGGAGGAGCAACGGATCAGATACGAGCAGCAACTGAAAGAGAAAGACGTAGAGATCATGAGTCTCCACCAGCAATTACAGGATGTGAAGGGGTCCTTTGCGACACAGGAACAAGAGCTACTGAAAAACGACATAGAGATCATCGGTGTTCCAGAAGAACCAAACGAAAACTTGCATCACATTTTGATGGTGACTGCTCAGAAACTGGGTGTAGACCTTGGTGAATGTGAGATCAACGACGTTGCCCGCGTAGGCCCCAAACGGCGGGCTGCGGGACTGGACCACCCAGGGAAGAAAATAAGCACGTCCAACCTTTCCCGCACGACCAATAGTCGCAAGACTAGTAAGAAAAGCAAAGCGTGACGAATTCATAAAGGCGGCTAAGTCTCGGAAAAATCTAGACACTGAAAACTTAGCTACAGATGCAATCAGACCCATTTACGTAAACGAGCGTCTATCCAGCCTTAACAGAAACTTGTTTTTTCTCGCAAGACAGCGCGCCAGGCTGTTCAATATCAAATTTGTCTGGCACCGCCAAGGAACAACCCACATTAGACAAATGGAAGGAAAACCGGCAATCGCTATCAGAACGTTGGCGGATCTCGATACAAAGATCGGACCTGCTCCTAACACAGAAAATCCTCTCATCAGCATCGCTTAGCTTGGTTTACCTTGAGTTATTTTGCGACACACGCTATTACACACAATTTTACACACTCAAATACAAATACACAACACAAAACTCACACACAACTACAAATAATATACTAGTTATCATTTGTACTTTCACATATTTCCAGAGTTACTTCCAGATGTTCGATAGAATTTATAAAGTAAATTTTTGTCCTTATTCCGCTCATACAACCGCAGTACGAGTACTGCGGTTATGCACCTTTTATTACTTATAAAGTATTACGGCGGCCTTAAATCATGAAGTTGAAACTCTTTTATCTATCGAATGTCATGTGTTAGAATTGGTTGATTCATGTAAAAGTATTGGTAGCTTCCAAAATAACAGCAACTTTAAAGTTCTAACCTTTAACATCAGAAGTTTAAATCATAACATCGATGAATTTATGGTGACCTTACAACGTATTGATGTTCCTTTTGACGTCCTAGTCCTAACTGAATGTTGGTTAACACCAAACATGGATATTAAACGTATCTCAGGCTATGACTCGTTTCACACTACTAAATACATAAATAAATCAGGCGGAGTTGTAGCTTATGTAAAACAAAGCTGGAACGTTACAGTTGAAGAACCGCGCCTAGATGATGCACAGGGCTTAATCTTGAACTTCCCAAATAAAACTTCCCTTATTGCTATTTACAGATCTCCTTCGTTCAACAACCCACAAAACTTTTTTGCATCAGTAGATTCCATTCTAAATTCAGTGAAGAGCATAAATAACGTATTTTTACTCGGCGACATAAATATAGATATCCTCGTTGATACTGCTCATAGCTCCAGTTACTTATGTCTTCTAGCCGAGCACGGTTATCTCCCTGCCATTACAAAGCCAACAAGATTAGAAACTTGTATTGATCACATCTTCGTGCGGTCGAAACATAAGTGTGAATCAATAGTTTGTAATTCGTCTATTACCGACCACGACTTAGTGATGTGCTCGTTACAATTATGTCACTCCCATAGTAGTAATAATAATAGATTTCGTAAGAGTTCAGACTTTACCGCCATTGCCGAAGACCTGAAACAAACTGACTGGAATCATATACTGAGCTCTGCGAATGTTGAGGACGCAGCCTCATTGTTCTCAGGAATAGTAACCAACGTCTCTGACCGGCATACAAAGCTTGTCAAGATTCCCTGCTCTAAGCGTACTGTCAAACCTTGGGTTACCCCAGGTCTCCTAAGGTGCATAAAACACAGGGACCGTCTTCACTTAAAGTCAAGAAAAAACCCTAATAACTGCATACTTCTACTAACTTACACACGTTACCGCAACTTTTGTAACTCGTTACTCAGGAAACTTAAAAAATCGTACTACAACCAACAAATTTGCATTAGTAAAGGTAGCTCAAAAGGTATATGGAAGACAATCAAATCAATGTGTGACCGACCAGCTAAGAATAACAAAGCTCCGACTGAGTTACTCGAAGCTGGACCGTCTTACCAAGCCGCTCTTGATCATTGCAACAATTTCTTTGTATCTGTAGGCCTTAATCTAGCCCAACGCACTTTGAATGAACTAGGTAAAACACAAGAATGTTTGGTAACAGAAGTAAATATGCCACACGCTGCACATACTTTCTACATGCTTCCAACTGACTCACTGGAGGTTGGAACATTGATAAGACTTTTGAAAAATGACAGTGCGCCCGGTCTTGATGGAATAGGAAATTATCTAGTTAAACTATGTATTAACTCAATACTAACGCCTCTAGTTCATATTTTTAATCTTAGTTTGTCCTCGGGCATTTTTCCAAACTGTTGGAAGACCGCATTAGTATCACCCATATATAAATCCGGTGATAAATCCTCCCCCACCAACTACCGTCCAATATCACTCCTTAATGTGTTCTCAAAGCTGTTAGAAAAAATCGTTAACCATAGACTTATGGATTTTCTGGAGACGAAAAACATTCTTGCACCTTTTCAATTTGGTTTCCGTAGCCAACGATCAACCGACGATGCCGTGTCGAGCCTGCTTCATTCAGTCACTTCTCATCTAGATAGAGGTGAATGCTGCATAGGTGTCTTCCTAGACCTAGCTAAGGCATTCGACACGGTGTCAATTCCACTTCTGCTAGAAAAGCTCAGCAGACTTGGGATCAGAGGTGTCGCTCATGACTGGTTCACAAGTTACTTATCAAACCGACAGCAAATAACCAGAATAGGAGAATACTATAGCACAACCGAAAGCACCTCTTTTGGTGTGCCCCAAGGCAGTATCCTTGGTCCATCACTCTTCATCACCTATATGAATGACATTAACAACTCGCTTGATGTTTCGTACAGGATTAACCTTTTTTGTTATGCAGACGACACCGCGGTTATTTTCAATGACTCTAACTGGAAAGACGTCCTTGCGAAAGCAGAAATCGGCATGGGAAAAATCAACAACTGGCTAAAGAATAATTTACTCACCCTTAACTCTGACAAAACTAAGTTTATTTGCTTCCATAAAACAAAAGCATCTGGACCCTTAAACTTAGATACTCTGAAATTTCACAACTGCTCAGGGCCAAAGAGTCATCCTTGCTCCTGCTCCAGTATTGAACGTGTTGATGCATTGCGATACCTAGGTGTTACACTAGACGAAAACTTGAACTTTAATAAACACATTGCAGCTGTGACTGGTAGAGCTAGAAAACTAATTTATTTGATGAAACAAATCCGAGATCTGACTGACAAAAATGTTCAAAAGCTCGTGTATACGGCTTTATGTGAGTCTATACTTTCGTACTGCATCTCAGCCTGGGGCGGAGCTGCTAAAACTCATCTACTACAACTAGAGAGAGGCCAACGGTCCATCTTAAAGGTCTTGCACAAAAAACCATTTCGCTATCCGACCTTCACACTTTATTCAGAATGTGAAGTTTTCACAATCCGACAACTCTTTATTATAAGATCAGTTCTTTTGGCATATAAATCTTTACTATCTGATAAAAATTTCAATAAAATCCTCAACAAACGTGTAATTCGATTAAATGTGCCAACCATGAACACAAGGTTTGGTCAGCGTTTTCCAAATTTTTTACAACCCTTTCTCTTTAACAAATTGGTCAAAAAATGCTCTATTATTAACTGCACAGTAAAAGAAGCTAAACACAATCTGAAAAGCTATCTTTCCAAACTAAATTACGATGACACTGAATCTCTTTTGAATGTTTTATAAAATATAAATCCATTCAACCATTTAAGAAACAATACACACACACACGCTCACACCCTCACACTCACACACACAAAACACAAACACACAAACACCACAGCATGTTTACTGTATATTAAAATAGTATTTCAGTGTAACATTTCAAATAAACATAATTTCTCACTTTTATCTTTAAATTCGTATTCACAAGCAGTCAAGAAATGCTATTGAAAACTTACAATTAGTTGTTAAAGTCGTGCCAGTCTTAGTATTGCTTAAATATAGATTTTAAATAAGTTTTATTGTTAAACCCTATTAATCGTCCTCATGCGCCAAGTAAAACACTCTGTGTTAATTATCCTTAGGCCGCCACTATACAGGCTATTTTGCTTAGTGTGGAGACCAATGTAAATTTTTGTATGTGTACCTTCTTTTTGCAAATAAAAATTTTTCTATTTTTCTATTTTTTCTATAGTAGATTTCTTTAAGATAAAAATTGTTTATTCAAAAATATTTGCTCAAATACAGAAATGACACAAAGTACTCGATAGTAAAGACCCAAGGCTAAGGTAAACCGTAATCACAAGAAAAGGACAGCTACCTACTCAAAGATTTACTTTCCGCGCTTTTCTCATTGCGAAGTCCTTGATTACATTGTCATACGACAGGAGCCGTGCTATGTCGCGTTCAATCGACAAAATCGCTAGGCCAGACAATCTTTCTTGGCCCATCGTCGAGCGCAGGTACGTCTTTATTAATTTGAGCTTACTGAATGATCTCTCGCAGGAAGCTACAGTCACTGGCATCGTTAAAAATATCTTTATAGCGACTACTACATTGGGAAACATTTCCTTTAAATCCAGTTCCACTATAGCTTTGAGAAGACCCATACTTGACTGACATTCACATTTATCAAATAATGTAGTCGCTTCAACTTGACTCTTCAAAGTTTCTATTTCGGCCCAAAATTCTGTGGCATTTATATCTGCAGAATATTTGATACTCAAATCAGCTGCATGTTTTTTTAGTTCTTCAACCGAATATGTAGTTATGTGTTTTACGGTCAAAAAACCGAAAGAGTGGTGTATGTCGCGTAGTTTTTCGAATCGCCATTTTAATTCAGAAATTATTGTATCTATTGCTTCATTTATCTGAATTTTGAAACTTTGTTGCTGAGTAATGTAGTAGCCGGCGTCTGAACTTTCACTTAAATCGTGTCTTTTTACTCGCTTTCGTCGCTTTTCAGGAAAATTGTCTTCAATGTCACATTTTTCACAAATTCTTTTTGCCTTTTCGAAAACAATGTCCACAGTGTCGCGAATATTCTGAATCTGGCTTGTTAATCCCTTGATTAATTCAGAGGCTTTGTCGATAGTAATGGTTTTAGACTGTAGAGCTACATTCACTCTGTCAACAGATTCCAAAATTTGATCCCAAATTTGCAGAGTACATATGAATTTATAATTAATTAGGTCCATTATACTTTTAGCTGTAGCGATTGTTTCCGCATTATAATCATTGGTAGTTAGAATCTTTAGCACACACCAGATTTGGGGTATTTGCGTGTTCAAAGCTTTGACGGCCCTAGCTTTAGAGGCCCATCTAGTGTCGGCGTGTTTTTTCAATGAAATATTTAAGTGTTTCATTAAAGTTTCCCATCTGAGCGTTGAACTCGAAAAAAACACAAATATTTTCTGGATTAATCCAAAAAATGTGATCATGTCAGGTGTCACACTAGCAGCGTGTACGCCAGATAAATTCAAAGAATGCGCTGCGCACGGCACGTAATCAGCATTTTCATTAATTTGTTTTATTTTGGTTTGGACTCCGTTATATTTACCGGCCATATTACTACCATTGTCGTAGCCTTGGCCACGAAGATCTTGAATAATTCAATCCATCAACTTCTAATTTCTCTAAAATCTCTTTCGACAATCCCTCGCCCGATTTTTCATGAGACTGGATGAAATCTATGAATCGTTCTTCGATTGTAACTTTCTGCTCGGATACTTTTACGAATCTCAATATTTGTGACATCTGTTCTTGATGCGATACGTCTGGCGTACAATCAAAAAGTATGGAAAAGTATTTTGCCGCACGAACGTCGTCTAAAATTTGTTTTTTGACCTCAGAGGCAAGAATATCTACAAGCTCATTTTGAATATAAGGCGTAAAATATGAAATATTTCCTTTATTAAGCGATTCGATGTGCGCTCTAAGTTCAGGATCGAATTTTGAAATCATATCTACGGCACTTAAGAAAACTCCAGATCCTGATTCTCCAATATGCTCATGAGAGCCTCTGAGGGGTAAATTATTTTCCGCGCAAAACAAAATTATGCTAGTACACACTTTTAAAATATGTCTCCACTTATTTGTTTCTTGATCAATAGCCTTTTGTAAGGATGCATCTATTGTGGTCTTACTTTTTATTTGCTGTTCAAGCATTTTCTACTTAATACAATTTTCTCTATGAAATGTAGAGTTTTCGTGCTCAGGAATACGTGGACTTAAATGACGCCAATCATTAAATCCTTTTTGTGCATCAGCCAGTGCCGGCATTATTTGCTTAGTCGAGGAAGAACCGAAAAGTATACATGGGAAACAAAATATTGCATCTCTTTTTTTACTGTAAATCAACCAAGGCCTTGGTACCATCTCGCCATTGCTCATCTTTTTTGTAAACCAATGCATATGAAATTTTCGTCCTGCGTCTTCAGTTGAAGAAATATTTTGACTACCTTTTCCTTGATCAGGACCTTTCTCAACAAGGAAACAACGAATGTGGTCAGTTAATGGTAACCATGAAACAGGATCGTTTATGTCTAACTGGATCTTATCAGTTGCAGTTGCTTCTTTAATTTGAATTTCAGAACTTGGACTAGTGGTGATGGGCAAGGTCAAGTCTTGCTGGAATGGGCTGACTGGGCTGTCTTCTTTATATTCTATCTTTAAATTGTTTCCAGATCTAGTTCCAGACATACCAGGGTGGGCCAAAACGTCATTATTGGACACATCTTCCTGACTGTTTTCTGGTTGTGTGACTGTCCACTTTCGTAACGTATTTCCCATTTTTTTTTGCTTCCATCTCTCTCACGCGTTTTCTCTTACGAAATTCAGAACCGGATGGACGTTTTTGAGACATGTTGTTTGTTATAGCATGCGTGCTTAGCTTACGGTAGCCGGCAGGTAATATTTCTGAAAGAAGAATCGCTAATCAGGCCTAGTCTAGTATACATATACGAGTAGTTCGGAACTCAACACAAGTACCTGTCTATATGTATACTTGTGTGTCGAACCGAACTCGAGCATAAAAATGGTCAACATAAAAATGCCACCTAAAAATACCTACTTAGGAAAGTAATAACACTTAGGGCTTATACGCACTAGCGATTGACCGCCTAGGCGGTTCGTTTGAGCGGTCCAACCGCTTAACGCGGTTTCATCGCGGCTGACCGCTATGGCGGCCAATCGCGAAAAAACCGCGATGATAACGCGTTAAGCGGTTGGACCAGAGCGGCCCGCGTACCTCATAAACAAAATGGACGCCGTCGAGATAGCTTGTGTTATTTGTTATTACTCCCGAAAACAACGAAAGAAAAATAAAAAAAGATACTGGATTCATCCTTTACTAGAAACACGTAATGAATTTGGCCAGTTCGCAAGTTGTTTTCAAGAACTGAAGAAGCACCAAGATAAATTCTTTGGCTATGTTAGAATGAGTGTTTCGTCATTTGAAGAATTACTAACAGTTTTATATGTCACCATCAAAGGACAAGATACTAAATTTCGTGACTGTATCCAACCCGAAGAGAAATTAGTTATAACGTTAAGGTATGTATTTTAAATAAAAAATGTTTTTGCTAGCTATTATGTTTTAATTTGAATCGCAATGTGTATTCATAACCACAAAGAACAATAAAAGTAGGAAACTATAACTATTACTGAGAATTATTATCATTAAAAAGATCTAAATAATCAGATTCTTGAGACATATGTGTATTCTGTGAATATGTTGATTCAGGAGAAGTTACAGATTCTCCTTCATTCCATGTTCCACGATGTGTAGGTGGAACTGAGGGCGGTGGTGGTGGTGGTGGGTTATTATTTCTAGCAAATGATGGTGTCTGATATCCTTGATGTGGCCCTTGGTTGTAGTTAAATGGTCGCACGTAATCCCAAGTAGAGTTGTATCCAGACGTTTGGGCTTCAGTAATGACTTGCATTATTTTAGCTTATGTACGTAGGCGTATATGTTCAGGCACTTTTTTTATTTCACTAACCAACGACAAAAAGAACAGTCTATCTTCATCTTCTTCGGCCTTTCTGAACTCGACATTCTTATTTAAGACGTTAATCAATTCAACTCCTATATCATCTTCTTTTTTTTTCTTTTTATTTCGTTTTAGCGGTGGTGGTATGACTGGGTCAGTGACATTTTCTGTTTCATTTCCATCATTTTCTTGCCTTGGCATATTTGAATCAGTTTCATTGATGGATACTGTGTCTTTCAAAAACATTAAATTATTGTAAAATATGTATTGAGTCTTTTTCTTAGCTGCTGACCCACTCCTGCTAACATTGTCCTTTAGAGCTTTCACAAAATTATCCCTGATGTTTTTCCATTTTTTTTGTAATTCTTTTCCTAGAACAATACAACAAACAAGTTAATGATATAGTCATAAAGTAATAGAAGTATAATAGAGTCATTCGGGGTAAAACTGCGCTGCGGGTAGAACTGCGCATCATCGATATCTCGGAAAGGGGTGCGGGGAGGGGACGCCGATTTGTCGGGGTCACGTGCGCGCGATTCGCCATTTTGGATCCCGAAGCCTGGCGCAGTGCAGTCGCGTGCCGAAGAATTATAACAAAAAATTGCAAGTAGTGGTTAAAATCGGTTGTTTTTCAGTGCACGGAAAAGTTTGTATAATGTTTGTATAATGGTTATTAACAGGTGAGTTCGTTTTTGTGTTTTTGTATGGTTATTGTAGTTTTCTGTCTGCAACATCGTTTCAACCTAACCTCAAAAGTAGCCGAGTTTGACTCGATTGTTTTGAAGACCCAGCCAGTGGGGTAAAACTGCGGGGGTAAAAATGCGCGTGCGCATTATTGCCCAATTGCGCACTTTTGCCTCACAATATAGTCCAGTCAATGTGCATCAAAAAAGGGGGTTAATACGAAAAATAGTGGTCCAAGTCGAGACAGGGCTCATTTTATAGAGAAAAATGCGCTGAATTCAACGGACTCATTATCTGGCAAAAAAACCGTACGCATCATACTTTTTTTTAGATTTAAAAATTAATTTTTCGAGTGAATCCACATATTTCATGTTATATCTCGGATATGAAGCAAAAAACGAGCATACTTGACTGGAAAAAAATTTTTCATCATACTTTAAGGAATATTTTGGTTACTTTACTTTTGTAATTTTCAATTTTATTCGTGAGATATTTAATTTCAAATAGTAAAAAAAATGATTTTGCGTGGCAGCCATTTTTGTTAATTACCACGCAAGATTACTGGTATTACAGATTTCTAATCGATCGGTCAGATCGATATTTTAGTTTCCCAACTGTTCTACCCTTCATTACTGCAAAACGCGGGTATGAAATATGTGGATTCACTCGAAAAATTAATTTCTTAATTGAAAAAAAAGTATGATGCGTACGGTTTTTTTGCCAGATAATGAGTCCGTTGAATTCAGCGCATTTTTCTCTATAAAATGAGTCCTGTCTCGACTTGGACCACTAATTTTCGTATTAAAAATGCATATTGACTGGACTAATAGGTAAGCTGCCTTCACACACAGCGTTAGTAAGAATGAAAAGTTGTAGGGAGCGTTATACATGAACCACATCACTACTTCAGTACCGGCTGCGTGTTTAAAGCAACTTGATATTAATTGTGAACTAGTACAAAACATATTTAATAATCTTTAGTTATTGTTTCAGAAAACAAAATGCCTCGTAACTACATCAAGAAAACACCTAGTAGGGCACTAATAAGCGAAGAACAAATTTTGACAGCAAAAAAACTAATCGCAGAAGGAAAAAGTCAAAGATATGCGGCTGATTTCGTGGGAATATTAGAGTCCACACTAAGGAACAGGTTAAAAATGAAACATGTTCCTACGGGGCTAGGACGATTCAAACCCACATTCACACGTGACCAGGAGGCTGAATTTGCAGTTCACTGTCAAGAAATGGATGAGCGGTATTTTGGCGTAACTATTAACGATTTACGCCGGTTGGCTTACGAATTTGCTGAAGTCAACAAAATAGATCACCGTTTCGATACATCTGCTCGAATGGCTGGACGTGACTGGGTTGAAGGTTTTTTAAAGCGTAACAACCATCTTGGTCTGCGACAATCAGCACCGATTAGTTTGGCCCGAGCTATCGGTTTTAATAAAACACAAGTCGAAAGATTCTACAAAAATCTAAAAGAAGTATATGATAAATATAAATTGAGACCGCACCGCATCTACAATATGGATGAAACTGGTATGAGTACAGTCCCCAAAAAAACACCAAAAGTTGTTTCACGCAAGGGTAAAAAAGTAGTTGGAAAAATTGTGTCAGCTGAAAGAGGAATGACTATAACTGCGGTAATGTGCATGAGCGCCACTGGACACTTTGTACCCCCAGCACTGATCTTTCCACGCAAAAAAGAGAAAGCTGAATTATTGGACGGTGCTCCACCTGCAAGTATTTTAATGGTATCAGAGAGCGGCTTTATAAACACAACATTATTTCTCAACTGGTTACACCATTTCAAAGACTTTGTGCATCCAACTCCAGAAGATCCGGTGCTCCTTATACTTGACAACCATTCGTCACACATAAGCCTTGAAGCATTAACTTACGCAAAAAAACATAACATAATTATGTTAACTATCCCACCCCATGGCAGTCACAAAATTCAACCTCTGGACGTGGCGGTGCACAGTCCATTGAAAACAAAATATTCGATTGAGTGTGAGAAATGGATGAATCGACACCCTGGCCGAGGAATAACCCAGTTTCAAGTAGCTGGTCTTTTCAGTACTGCCTATAAGCACGTTGCAACCATTTCCAATGCTGAATCAGGCTTCAGAGCTACTGGTATTTTTCCTTATGCAGACGACTTATTTGACGAAACAGACTTTGCACCGTCATCAGTAACCGATCTCGTACCAACAAACGAGAACTCGAGAGAAATCGATACAGAGCCTACACAATCCCATGACATGGCTAACGTATCAACTACAGAGACAGAACAAGAGTCAACAAGGCCAGATATATCTAAAGTCAACGATTCAACGTCAAAAGAGACTAATGCACCAAATCAAAACGATAATCTTTCACAGATTATTTTCCCACCAGTAGAGTCCTCCCGAGATTATAGAACACCAAGTCCACCAATTCAATCTTTTGGTAGACTTTCTCCACTCAATCATGACGAAGAAATTTCACAGATGCTTGCTCCACCTGTACAGTCTTCCCGGGATTACAGAACACCAACTCCAACAATTCAACCTTCTGGTAGACTTTCTCAACCCGATCACATTGATGTGATGCTTGCTCCGTCGCCAGTAGATTTTCGCCCAAATCTTAAAATACCAACTACACCCATTGAATTCTCTGGTAGACTTTCTCCGCCCGATCGTCAAGATTTAAGCAAGATGCCTTCTTCATCCAAAATAACGGCAGAATTCCCACATAAATCGATGCACACGCCTAACCTGGATAAAACGAATGAGCAAATAAATGATACAAGTGGACGTAGTTTAAGCGGACAACATGTGATTGATAATGACGTAATGCAAGAATTGTCTAATAAGGTTGTAACTGAATATCCTGAACTAACAGTTAGTTCAGAACGTCCCAATGAGTCTGACTCAGATGACAAAACAATTTGTGAAAGTCCTTCTGTACTTGATGATTTGGAACCTGAACCAGCAGGTCAAAAAGGCAATATAGATTCTGATAATGTCAAGTTACCTTTTAAACCTCAAATAGTAACGGTTTCACAACTGAGTCCTCTGCCTCGTATAACAGAAAAGAAGAAAAGAACAAAAGCAAGCTTAAAGTCAGAGATTATAACATCTACTCCGTATAAGAAACAGCTAGAAGAAAAGAAAAAAATTGAAGAACAAAAGAAAAACAGATCTCATCTAAAAAAAATCGTACTTGATAAGCCTCCAAAGAGACAGATTAAGAAGCTACCAGTGAAAAGGAAAGATACTGAACCACAAGCGGGACCATCACATTGTCATGGTGATGATAAATCGCGCCCTAAGCGAGGAGCTACTAAACCTCAAGCTAGTAAACCAAATAAGAAACCACGCATTCAACCTAAACATGGCGTAACGAAAACGCACAATAAGTTGCGAAATATGCAGAAAAGGTTGAAATCTGAACATTTTTGTCCAATATGTAACGAAAAATATGAAGATCCACCAAGTGAAGATTGGATCGAATGCTCGTCATGTAACAGATGGTTCCATGAAGATTGCACAGGGTACGAAGGGGGATTGTTTGTATGCGATCTATGTGAATAAGATATTCTTTTAATGCCGTCCCTCGTTTTCACAATTTCTCCTAATAATATGCCTACTCAGTTACCCATTTAGTTTTTGGTTTGTAATCTAAAATGATTATGATTATCTACACAAGTCCATTTAGTTTAACTTTTTATAATGTTATTGTTTTTTATTTCTATCATTATTACTTAAGTTTTAACACTCATTTGTAATGTCAAGACTGATTCACTTTCAAAGACTTATTCACATTGATATTTAAGAGGTAAGGATACAAGAAGTCTGATTACTGTTTAAGTTAGTTTAAACTGAAAAACACTATATTTTGTTTGTCGTTTGTTAGACAAAATAATAAAAAGATATGCCAAAATGATTAATTTATATATTATTAGTAAAGTTTTCTTTTTCAGATATTTAAAATATTTGCCTTTTTTTGGTTATCATTGTATAAGAACAGATAGTCTGATTACTATTAAGTTTGTATTTCGTTTTGTTTGAAATTTTTGTCTATAACAATTATGGCAAATAATAATAATTTAAGTTTGCTTTCGCAAATGTTTAAAATCTTTGCCTTTTGTTGGATGATTGACTATGAAAACAGAAAGTCTGATTATTATTTTGATTTTAGTTTTAAATCATGATGATAATTTTTTTTCAATTATATAATAATAAATAACTCACAATTTATCTTTTATTTTACAAGTTTATCTTCGTCAATAGAAAGTTGTTAGGTTTTGATTCAATATAAACTGATTTCTATGTGTAGTTTTTATGTTCCTTGTTTATTAAGTCAAAATGTACTATGCGCATTTTTACCCGATGTGCGCATTTTTACCCAAAACACAGCGCACTTTTACCCACATTACGGGGCAAAACTGCGCAGTCTGACTAACTCACATTTTTTTAAATTTCCAAAGAAGCATAGATTATATGGTAAACTTTAAGTCTGTGTTTGCAAGTCAAATGACTAAGCTAGGAGGCAGCATATTCCATCTTTCTTAAATCGAAGTAGTTTGGGAGTAATGAAGTGAAATAGACAAAAGTGCGCAAATTTACCCCGAATGACTCTATAGGTACATATCTAAATTGAATTAAATAATGCATGTAGTAATTATAAAATTTTTGTTTCAGATATTTTGCAACAGGTTGTAAATTTGCGGAACTACATTATACATTCAAAATTGGAGTAAGCACTGTAGCAGAAATCGTACGAGAAGTTTGTTTTGCAATTTGATTTTGTCTGAAAGATATTTGTTTGCCTCAACCAAAAAAAGACGCTTGGAAAAAAATTGCGAATGATTTTTTTCAAAGAGCTAATTTTCCTAACTGCTTAGGTGTTGTCGATGGCAAGCACATACGATGTATAGCACCTAATAACAGTGGCTCAATGTGCTTTAATTATAAAAGTTTTTTCTCTTTGGTTTTATTAGCAGTATGCGACAGTAATTTCAAATTTGTTATGGTTGATATTGGAGCTTTTGGTAAATTCAGTGACTCGTCAATATTTCAAAATTCTGTTTTCTACGAAAGAATGCAAAAAAACCAATTGGATATTCCAGAGCCACAGCCTATTTCACAAAACAGCGAGACATGTATGCCATACGTTTTTGTAGGCGACGAGGCATTTGCATTATCTACGAATATGATCCGCCCATACGCAAAAAAAGATTTGGATGAAACTAAAAGAACGTTCAATTACAGGCTTTCTAGAGCAAGAAGATATGTAGAATGCAGTTTTGGAATTTATGCAAACAAGTGGCGTATATTTCATAGACCTCTAAATGTTCACTTTGATCTAGCAATAGTAGATTATGTACTAAGGGAATAAAACCATGTATTATGTCATGGGCGGCATATTGAACCCTGAGCGGAGCGAAGGACTCCGAGTTAACTCGCGAACGCAGCGAGGGAGTTAAATTTTAACTCCTGAGCGAAGCGAGGGAGTTATGTAGAGTCCTGAGTGAAGCGAGGGGTTCATACCGCCCGAGACTAAGACATGTTTTATTCCAGAGGTGAATACTCTACTTTTCACACCATCTGGGAGACAATAAAAAGACAGGGCTGCATAAGTTGAAAAATATTTATTAAGCTGAGAAATATTACATAAATTAACTACAAATTTATATTGACATTAGATACGTTAGTCCAGTTATGTAGTGATATACTGATATTTCTATTTGGTATATTTATGGTGGAGGTGGAGGTACATTGAGTATTTTCTGTATCTGTGAAGGTTGGTGACAGTGGTTGTGGAGGCGAGCTTTCTATTGTGGCTGATGTGGATGGTTGTGGAGGCAAAGGAGTCCACGGATCAACATTACTTTTTTTATTTATGTTTTCATTGATCCGGCAACTTATAGTTTTCTTATTTTGAATCGAATTTTCTATGTAGCCCTCGGCTACGGAAGTGTACTTCCAGCCACCATGCCTTTTTATTTGCGTGATATCTGCTCCCGAATCGGCCAAAATTGTAGCTGAGGTTCTTCTAAAGCAATGCCCTGTATAGCGATCGAAGTCTTCCAATTTTAGGTATTTTGCTATTTCCTTTGGCATGACACCCATTTTATTCTTACCAATCACTTGCTTTGTGCATTTTCCATTACAGTAATACAGGAAAAACCTATCAGTACTAACGCCAGAAGGGCGTAGTGCTAAATATGTATCTACAATTTTAGCTTGTTCTCCACGGACAACGAATGAGCGTTCTCGCTTTGTTTTGGTATCAGGCAAATTTACCAACATTAAATCCGGATACTTTTTGATATCATTGACCCGTATGTTAACGAGTTCACCTCCACGACAAGCGCCATTTACTCCAAAAATCATGGCCACCTATAACAAAACAAACAGTCTATCAATTATATAAACTCAAGAGGATATTTATTATGCCTAATATTTAAATAGCTACATAATATAACAAACTTTTTATAATGTTATAAGTAGGTAAGTTTATGGTATTTATAGCTGCGATTTCTATAAAATCTACCTATCTCTAAACTAAAACCATACAATTTAATGAAAATCGTAGATAGGTAGGGTAGGCATACTTACTTTCATGGCGAGGAAGTTGCGATCTGGTGCTTCATTTAGGAAAGTTTCCACATTTTGTGTGGTAAATACAAATGATTTTTTTGCCCTATGGCCTTCAGCTTTCCTCTTTAAAAAAGCTATCAATCTGCTGTATGTATTTATTTCTATGTTATGTTTGATACTTATTGTTGACCTTAGCATTGAATAAATACACCATAGGCTGCTTGGTTTTCGACTTGACGCTATGTGTTGAAAATAAACTAAAAGAACGGATTCGTTCACCACTTTCACTTTTTTTGTTGTTCTCCATTTAGTAAAATCGTCATACGCTTTAATATATTTCTCTTTGGATTTTTCCGGGAGCAGATTATTTATAATTCCTATTGCGTCCGATTTGATAAATTCCGGAGTCAAATCATTTGACGCTTCGCTATCACTTGACGACATTATCGTGTTGAAAATATGTATTAAAACCTGAAATTAAATATAAAGTCCACACTCTTTTACGGCTTAGCAACTTAAATTGAATATAACTTTTAAATTCGTATTTGCAATTCGCGCCTTTTTTTCTTTTTTTTGTTGGTGTTTCGCGCGGTCACAGGACACAGTATTTCAGAAAAAAAAGAAAAAAAAAGAGGTGAGTTTCGAACAACAATTCGAATTTCGAATTGCAATGCGGGGCTTCTCCATAGTTTTCATGCGAATTTTGACATTTTAAATTCAAATCACTTTATTCCCTAGGGAAATTCTTCATTATTATTGCCCTCGAGAGACAAGGCCATGCTTTACGATGATATTTGACGGTACGTAATAAGGCATTGTCGAGCAGGAGGTGTGAAATAGTAGATTGTACAACAAGTGCATAAAACGCACCATTTTACTCGAGACGTTTATCCATCCGAGCGAGCTTGCGAGCGAGGATAGATATAAAGTCGAGTGTAAAATGGGTTTTATGGACGAGTTGTACACTCTACTTTTCACTTCGATTGACGACATTATTTATCGTTAATCAAAAAACAATTTTAAGTTGTAACACAAATATTACAATGAAAAAATAATTATGGTTCCCGCCAATTAACTTTTTTTTCTTTTTTTTTTCTGTAGGGACGTGACACCTGACTTAAGGTCGTTACATACTGCTCAGTTATAAAAACATTTTCTTTTTATAACTATGATAAGTTGTTGTTATGGCTTAAATACTATACTGATCTACTAAATTGAAAAATAAACAAATATAAAAAATAATAAATGAGACGAAATACAAATTATAAGTTTATTTCATGAAGTTTTATTGTGTACTTTGGCTGTTGGTATCTTTGCCTTGGTCTTAGAATACGAACGAAACGAAATAAAATAAAGAGGTTGTTGTATGAAGTTAAAGATGTTCGTGTGGCTGTTGCAGCGATTGCCTTGGTCTTCGACGAAGATTTTACTTTATGCTCTAGAGCATAAAAAGCGACTTTATGTCGCCTACGCACGACATAAAGACGAACTTTTAGAGCATGAGAAGTGAAAAAGATATTATAAAAGCTACTTGTGTACTACATAATTTTGTAAGAGACCGAGATGGTTATTGTTACGACGACTCACTCAGTTGCCCTTTGACAGAAAACTTAACACAGGAAGGGTTAAGAAGGAACGCTAAAACTGCGTTGAGATACAGAGAATTGTTTGCCCAATATTTTATGACTGATGGGAAATTAGAATGGCAAAGAAATATGATTTAATTGAAAATAGACGTATTTATTATGTTTTAAGATGTTGAATGTATGTGTAGTTTCGTTTATATAAATATAATAATAATAATTATAATAAATACTTACCAAGACTTCTTTTTTCCTCTGTTGTCATCTCATCTTTTCCAAAAATGTCTACTAATTCTTCCCATTGTTTCCGTTTTAAATCTCTATTCCTATATATTGCTCCTTGACAATTCCAAATTGATTCTCGTTGTTGAATTTCAACAATGAATTTCTCTGTGTCGAAGTTCATGACTGCGACTCACGTACTAACTCATCGGCGGCTCGCCGCAAACTGAAATCGCAAGTGCGTACAAGCAAGATGGCGGCCAGCCGCGGAGCGGGCCGCAGCTCTCCATTCAACCGCCGCGGTTGAAACTTTGCGGCGGTCAAGTGCGTACAATCACAGGCGGTTGCATATTAAACTGGGAAAGCGGCAGACCGCGCGGTTAGCCGCCCCCGCGGTTGACCGCTAGTGCGCAAGGGGCCTCAATAATAATATAAAGTAATAACATTTACAAGTCATAAATATTTATTGATATTATCAGCGTATTAAATGTCCTACTGCTGGGCACAGGCCGCTCCTACTTACTCCCACCGACCTTAAAATATTTTCAGTTAATTTCACTATTAACGTCATTTCTAGGCAAAGGTTAGCAAAGGCAAAGTTGACGTGACCGACACCGAGTCTACAGACTTTGCGGTTCTCCGCTTCTGATCTCTCGCCGCAAGTACCGTACCGATCACCCAGAAGTAAAAAAATTTAACCGAAAAAATATACTTATATACAACTTTCTTTGTAAAACTTTTAAATACAATTTTCTAACTTACCCAAACGAGTTTATCAACGAACAACAAATCAACAATAAACTTATTCACTCTCACACACAATTTTACTTTAAACTAATGAAATTTTATACAAATAATGACCATGGTTGAGAAGCAAGACAATCAATCCGAGTGCCCCCGGCCGGCTATCTGAATGCGTGATTCTCGATGTATCGGGGAATCCCCGAACATTGGGTGGAACGGCGCGGCAGAATGGAACGTTTGTGAATCGTTTAGTTTTGTAAGTCATCCTTTTCACTCTTGTCGAACGATGAATCTTCTATCTATCTCTCGCACGCTAGTGCGTCAGTAACGCCGCACGTAGTTAATGAATAAAATCAAAGATAAAGGGAGGACCAATGAATGTGGCTGACAGCAATGACAGCGTAACGTGAACTATATGTACATCTCCTCAGCTAGATTGACAGATTTGCTTAGAACTTCTAAGTTAGAAGTGGCGCCCTCCAAATGAATATAGACAGAAATTGTCTCATAGTTACGGTATAGGTACTTTTGTTTGTGTATGTAATATTGCGAGCAAGACAAGGTGGATTTATATTTGTCTGATGTGTCGTGACGTGACGTGTCAGAACTGTATGGGTTCCATACATAAGCCATCACAACACAACACGTTACGCACTAGTGTGAACGTTACCATCCTACTAATATTATAAACGCGAAAGTTTGTATGGATGGATGGATGGATGTTTGTTACTCTTTCACGCAAAAACTACTGAATGGATTTTAATGAAACTTTACAATAATATAGCTTATACATCAGAATAACACATAGGCTACAATTTATAAACATATTGTTCGAAATACTAATCCTGCGCAGACGAAGTCGCGGGCACCAGCTAGTACTAAATGTGAAAAAGAGAGAGAGAGAGAGCCCGTCCCGTCTTCAGTTCAGTTCAATGCTCAACCCCTCTCTGTTACGTGCGTAGAAACAAGAATTAGAAACGTGGACTGTATTATAGGTATAGGGCCAGTCGAGCGCCCGTTCAGTTCGATGTCACGTCGATCCGCCGTAGTAGTCTCGTCGCTCGTCGCCTCGTCGCTCACGCTGCCTCTCCTCCGGTGAATTCTTATCGCCGCTCGTTCTGCGGCTAGCTGCACAGCCTAGGTTCAGCTTCGGTTCGGGGGTAGACTGCCGCAAAGAAAACACCTTGTTCTCGAGAGTATCTTCAGCTTCCAGCTCGCTCGTCCGTTCGCGGGAATCCTCCTGGATTGAATGAGTCTGAATGAGTGCCGATCGTCGGAGATCGGCCGCCTTTTATAGCAAATTGCCCTAGTTCCGGGGCGGGGGCTGCGCGAGGGGGGTGCGTGAGCGAGCGAGATAGATAGCCTACTTATCTTTATTTACTTTCCTAGCGAATTTACATGGAATTACGCATTAATTTACATTAAAATTATGTTTTCTCATTGGAATAAGTAACATTCTAATAAGTTTCTAGCATTCTAATAAGTATCTTATAGGATTTTGTACAGATTTACTGAGGAAAATAGACTGAACTTTTCTATCGAAATAACTCTGAAGAATATTAATAAATCTTATTAGTGAGAATAAAAATGGTTAGATATTAGTAAAAACTACCTGCTGTGCAAATTTCATCAAGATCGGTTGAGCCAATCGAAAGTTATCGCTTTCGGAAACATAAGATTTTGTTAGCTAATTTTGGCTCAATGTCACCATTCTATAGAGTGCTATGTGTTGTATTTCGACAGATTTTAGGCTGATCTATGTGGTTTTACCAGTTTTATCCTAATCCGTGACGTGCTTCTAATGTGGTTTACGAGATAAAATTCTACATAGAAAATCTGTTCTGCAGATTTAATACACTAGTAATTGTGGTGCAAGAGGTATTCTATCTAGTTTACAATCGCTTACAAAGTAAATAACATAATATGCATCGTACGGGTTATGAAAACAAATGAAAGGTAAGTGAAATCATCCTAAAACTAAACAATGTAAAATTATTATTGAAAACTGACTCTTAAGCCTAAGGAAATAAGACACAAGGTGATAAAATTATTTAATAGAAATGTGACTTAAATCTAAACAAACGTATTCTTACAACTAAGGTACCTATCTACCAACTACCTATCTAATGTCTATCTAATCACTAAGGAACTTAAATCTAAAAAGTCGTCGATCGCCGACAAAATGTATGAAACCGATACCGTTCTGACGCGTCACGTCACGACACATCAGACAAATATAAAACCACCTTTACAAGTGTTGTTGTTTCAAGATCGCTTGAAAAATGCCATATAGATATAGATAGTACAGAGGGCGCGTCTACACCATATTCGCAATAAAACAAAATGTACCTACTAACTACCATGCATGAAACAAAACTAGATACTGGTCTGGTCATTTCTGCGCCCCTCCAGGGTCTGCGCCCTGTGCCTGGGCACCGCTGGCACCGCCCTAGTTACGGCACTGCTTCCCACCCTTGGGTCGGAAGGATTTTCATACAAACTTCCATACCTTGGGATGAAAGGATTTGAAGGGCGGGATAAAGGCGTTTCTTCCCTCTAATTGGTATAATTAAGGTAGGTCAGGTATATAAGGCCCAGCGGGAAATAAAGCCCAGTATTAAAATATATTAAACAAAATGATCGTTTTCATTGACGCGTTCACGCACACATAGATATTGTCTATATAACGAACTGGCAACAGCGCGCGATTTCACGCTGGCCGCCATTTCGTCAGTGGCGCTCGAACAGTCGAGAGAAGCGGTCGCGGCAACACAGTGTTCAATTTTCATTCAGAACATATCGTCTATCGGAGACAGTACTGGAACATTTCAAAATTTACCATACTCGAGTAATTGGCAATCAAAGTTTTGACAAAGTTAAAAATAGATTTCTCAAAAAATAATAATTCTGTAAACTTTTATGTTATACTCTCAGCTTAAAGGTAAGACATGAAACATTGATGCTAAATTATAATCAAATGGCAGTAGCGAGTATTTTTTGAGTTATAGCCAAAACTTCGATTTGTTCCAATACAGAAATAAGTCACTTTACTATAACTTACTTACGTAAAGAAATATTTCGAAATGAACCAATAATGCTCTTTCGTTTTATAATGAAAAACAAGTAATAAAATTAAACATTTCAAAATATTGTAGAACCAGTACACTGAAGAATTTTGTGGTGTCGTGTGTTACGTTTAGAACAAAGCAATACCTAATTGGTTTTCAAATATAACTTAGCATGACACTAAAAAAGCACGTTGCATCTTTTACGGAGATTAATACTTATGCTAATTGAAAGAAAAAAATCGTTAAAATATTTTTTTATTCGTAAAACAATAATAAAACTTAAATCGAATTCATCTAGAATAAAGTTACCTACTCGTCACTATCTTCGCAGCTAGAATGCTCATCATGTACAGCTTCGTTCGCAGGCAACTGTCTAAAGTATTCGTGATACAAACTTGGAATCGTATTAGATGAACACAATGAAATTAAATCTTTTTTCTTAAGGCCCGATACTCTAGGCTGTTCTGTGTATTTTTTGTTGGGTTTAACGTTTGGGGCACCTGTTTTCTAACTTTAAACCTAACGTCAAAGCATTTTAGGGTACTATTAGAAGCATAGGTGTCTTTGTAATAGACCAGGTATGGATTGCTGGCCTGCATGAAAAATTTTCTTATTGTACTCCATACAACCTTCTCTCCATCTGTATTAATTGTAAAATTTTTGCCGAATTGTTTTATTAGATCTTTTGTATTTATGATATCCGTATAGTTTAATTCGTGAACAACGTAGGGGTTTCCATTTTTTTTTGCACATTGTATTAATGAAGACCACTGGGATGGGACGAAAATTGAACCATTTTTTAAGACGCGTTTTTTTTTCTGTTTCGATGGTGGAATGTACACTGTCGCCTTCGTTCTGTGTATGCCCTACAACTAAATACTTATGCGCTATCGATTTGACATTAAGTGTGCAAAGCGTAATGATAGATGGAGAGGAGGTATTTATTTTTGTTTTGAGCAGAACAGTTATCAGTATAAAAAACTATATGTTTTCCTGAACCAAACTCTTTGAGGAATTCTAGGATGCAAGTACCAACTTCATCGCATCCCTTACCCCCCAAGGACTCATTCCACAGATAGCAATGACCCATTTTTAACGATGTTGTACACTGTGCAATTATAGACATTGAGCCTGCGTTTATAGTAGAAGAAGGAATCATTCCCGGCTGGAGTTTGAAGAACAGCTTGCATATCGTAACATACAACTAACATCTCTTCATCTTCTCTACATTTTTCGATGTCTTCCTTCTTTTCATTTCTGCATAGCTCTTTTTCTTCTAGATGTTTATTGTATGCTTCTCTGAGTGCTTCCTTCTCAGACGATGCTGCATTGTTGTATGAATTGCATGTAGAGCACTGATCTTTTTTTGGAGTGTGAAATGAAAGGTTAAATTCGTTTCTAAAAATATATTCATACATTCCTTGTGTTGCTGAAGTTATGTCTTGTTGTTCGCACCATTCTTTGTATTGTCTATACATCATACTTAGGTTAAGGTCTCCGGGAAGGTATAGCTTACTTGATAAAGCACGACAATAATGTGATTCTTTTGTGGGGTACAACTTTATGTGATCACGAACTGAATCTTTGACTGCACCTGTTACTTGTTTACCCTTCTTGTTGTGCTTACCTCTCAGGTCCTCTGTAATAGTACCAGTTTCTGTAGTTTTCTTATTTACAGTTGTCAAGAATGAATGTGCGACATCCAAAGTAGCCATGAAATACTTTTTGATCACTCTGATACTTTCCGAACGCATTTCAAAATAGTAGGCCGTATTGTAAGTTCTCTTACTTGCTTCTTTAATCGTGGAGTATTTTGGTCTCACTTCTTTAGTCAATTTACTGACAAAATCGCGTTGTCTTTGCAGGTCGCCCATTTTCCAAAAATTCTCAAATATTATCGTCCTATCCTCCAAACTGATCTTTTTGGAACACTTTTGTTTGCAATTCTCACCACAAGCCGGTTTTAACTTCCTTGCCTCTACCACTTTTCCCTTTTCTGTCGAGTACTCCCTTCCTAGATTCTTCAAACACCTTTTCTTATTCTTCTTCCAACATTCTGGTTTACGCTGTCGCTTCTTACACTTCGATGATTCTGAGGAGATAAAAGAATTAGTTAGTAGATACAAAAGTGCATTTCAATAATAATGTGGCAGGTTCGTGAAATTATGCATAACTGCCTACTAACATACAGCTAGAAGAAAGTATTATGAATGTACCTACTTAAGTACTTAACTTTTCATAAAATACCTATAACTTACCTACCCTAACATTTGATAATTAGTTATTGGTTAATAAACTAAGTACCTACCTACGTATGATGGCTGTAGCAATATGGAGTGATATTTCCCATACCTTGTGATTGAGCTTCTTCCACGTTCAATGAAATCTCATCACCGCCGCTGGTATTGGGATTATTGATTGGCAATTCCGAACCCGATGCTATTTCACAATTAGGTTGTATAGCATCTGAAATATAATTTAAAATGTTAATTTCTAACAATAATATAATAATTGATAAGGCACTTAATAAGCGTCAAATGCTTTCAAGATTATGAAGGTTTCCTTTATCGTAAGAGCAATGTTTGCTTAGTCACTTAAAAATAAGCAATTCCTACTACACTACTAAACGAGGACCAAGATCCGAACCAAGGCACCTCAAGAACCGAACCAAGGTTTTCTATCAGTGTTTAGTTGAACGAATAAAAGCGACAAACCTGATGAAGAAGCCACTGCGTCAAAATTGGGGCCAGAGGAATTGGTGGTCGAGACTTGTACTGGCTCCTGAATATTTGGTAGTAATGCCCCATCTGAAATAAGTATTTTAAGTAGGTGTACGTTCAATAAGTAACGCACCTAATAACGCATACCTACATAAAATTAAACAATCTCATGTAGGGGAACATTAGAGATAATTAGCTTCTCCATGTGAGACCTTACTTCTAATAAAAGCCTCAAACCTGGTGTAAAAGTCTGCGACATTACCTCTATCCTCTTCTACGCATAGTTGTTCAAGATCTCGGGTAGGGAAATCAGGGGTCGAGATCTGAACTGCCTCCTTAACATTTTCTTCGGCCACACCTAAAATATTGTATTTATTTATATGTATACGGCTTTACACACAGAGGAATTATTTAACAAAGGTTAACTATTTTATAGTCTTTCACTTAGCCACTCACGTTGTACACTACATACGCCTTACAAAGCCTATGTAGAGTAGGAACTTTAAACCAAGCTGATGAAATCCCTCAGTCAGTACTTACCTATCTTTTTATGATTGCAATAATAGTTGGTAGTAAGTAGGTACGTACTTGCTCGTAGATCCGTTTCATTATTGCAGTTGCTGGAAGACTCGTCGGTTAGTGCGCCCACTTGATAATAAATTAGAAACAGATTAAAACAACACAAAAAGTTACGCCAAATTGTGAAATGTAATAAAAAGAATACTCATTTTAGTAGGGCTGTAATCTTACTGTGGTTTAATTCCAGGGACGCTGCATTGACACTTTGCATAATTTTTTGTATTCTCGGGTTCCTCGGAGCCATACTTATTTATTAAAATTGTTTTCACTTTTAGAAACACGGGTACTCAACACTTATAACTTGTAATGTCAAAATTTCGCGGCAAATCCACCGAAACAGAGTAACACCGGAACAAATTAAAACGAAATGTCTCGATACAGAATTAGGCAAAGGTTTATGCTCTTTTAGGACTGTAATGGTTTTTAGTAATAAAAAAATAAATAAAAGGAGTGTTCGAGATATTCGTATACTGCACTAGATAGAGCAGTCTATTCTGAAACCTTTGGTGTAAAAAAGTGGATTTTCAAAATTTTGGGTTTGTTCCAGTACTGTCTCCGATAGACGATATAGCTGAGTTTGGTAAGTTTTACGTTGTATTTTGATTATTATTTAATGTTATCGTAACCACAAGATATTGAGCTACTCCAGGAAGGGCATGTCTTTAAATATTTCACCAGCTTTATTTAAATCAAGAGCATTGTTTTCTCGAAACTGTCTCACAGCTAATAAGGCCCTTTGTTGAGAGGGTAACAAGGCCCGGGCCTTTTTTAACGTATGGGATTTAAGATCATTGCTTAAAATGAATGCATTTTTTTGTTATTTTTAATAGTGACGTGGCTGATTCACGTTGTTTAAGTTAAATGTTTATTAAGAGAGTGGCCCCTTATTACTAGTTCTCTCATTTACCTGTTATTTTATATTTTTCTTAAAAAATAGAGTTATTTTTACATATTGTGCATTATTAAAGCGTTTTATTAACTATATATATATATATATATATATATATATATATATATATATATATATATATATATATATATATATCTAATAATTAAAATAACACATTAAAACAAATAGATATAAATGTATTTTTTGCTTTATTTTAACTTTTATTTCGTAAGTAAAAAAATATTAATGCTAATATTATTTTGTTTATTTTTAGTTTAAAATGACACCACCTGTCAAGAAAAAACGGGGCCTTTGGACAGAGGATAAATTGAAAGCAGCAATAGCTGCTGTGAAAAATGGTGAACTTTCACAACGCCAAGCTAGTGATCGATACCATGTTCCACGTAGAACTTTACGAAACCACCTTAAATCAGGAAAAACGACAAAAAAAATGGGAAGAGATCCTATATTGTCTAAGTCTCAAGAAAATGATTTAGTAGAGAGGATCATAAAATTCGCCAAGATAGGTATGCCGCTTACACCTCAAGTTATACGAACACAAGCTTTCATATTTTGCGAGAAGCAGGGAATACCAAATAGTTTCAACAAAGATACAGGAAGAGCAGGCAGAGAGTGGTTAAGTATGTTCCTCAAACGCAATCCTAAAGTATCACAACGCAAAGCTCAGTTTATGAACCCTGCAAGGGCACAAAAACTTAATAAGCCTATAGTTCAACAACACTTTCAAGAACTAAAGAAGCTATATAATGAGCTCGATATTCCAATCCATCCAAAAAGGCTGTATAATATTGATGAAAAAGGGTGCAGACTTACTATCCATCATCAGCAAAAAGTTTTGGCAGAAAAAGGCAATCGCAGGGTACATTTGGTAGCCCAAGAACATGCTGAGAATGTGAGTATTGCAATATGCGTAAATGCCGCAGGAAACGCTATTCCTCCTATGATACTTTTCAAGGGTAAACGCCTTAAAGAGGAATTTACAGACAATCTACCTCCTGGATCATTAGTCAAAATGGCTCCAAAGGGTAGTATGACTACCGCGCTGTTCATTGACTTCATTGAACATCTGGGAAAATATAAAGCTCCGGGAAAATGTTTGCTTGTATTCGATGGTGCTTCCTGTCACCTAGACTACGATATAGTAGATGCTGCTGAAAAACACAATATTATCCTTTATTGTTTGCCATCAAACACGACACACGAACTACAACCATTGGACAAATCGGTGAATAAATCTTATGAACATTACTGGGATCTCGAAGTTATGAAATTTCTATAACCATAACCCAACAAAAAAAATCAGTAAGTCGCGGTTCAATCAGATATTTTCCAAGGTTTGGGTGAAGTGCATGACTACTGAAAATATACTGAGTGGTTTCAGAGCAACAGGACTGTTTCCATTCGACCAAAATGCCATTCCAGAGGATGCCTATGCACCATCACTTTTGACAGATAATCAAAACCCCGAATCATCTACTACAGTTGGTGGTGCTAGAACCTCCTCCGGTTCAGATCCTAATGTTCATAATGAGTCAGATACCGATATGACTGATATTGAAGACTCAGTTGCTATAAAAGATGCCAGAGACCATGCGAGCTCGTCGTCTTTACTCATTAGTTTACATCAAATCTATAGCAGAGAGAGTACTCCAATGATCTGCCCATTACCAGTGGAACCTGCATTTTGTGTTCAAGGACGTCTGGTTGACTATAGTTCTTCTTTAGATAGTGATCATGAACACGAAGAAAATTTTGCGCAAAAATCTGATGAAGTAATAAAACCAGTTTCACCAGTCGCAGGATATTCTGGTACCAGCACAAGGCATTCAGTTTCACCAGTTGCCGGGCCTTCTGGTATCAGGACGAGGCATTTGCTTTCACAATTTCCAGGGACTGCTGCTATCAGGACAAGGCATTCATCGACAACGGACTCTTCATCACTTTTGGACATTGAAGATCTCATTACTCAACGAAATGAACAAACAATTAAATTTTACGATCCTTACAGTGATTCCAATGATGAAAACTATGATTTTATGCAAAAAGGAGATAAAACTTCAACAAAACTAAAAAGTTTAAGAGAGATTCTGGCAACAGGCCTAGCAGATGATCCCGATGATGATGTTCCTCTGATTGAAATGCAAAATAAAACATCGTCAACAACCACATTTAAGGAACTTATCCCTACACCTAATTTTGCTGTCGTTAAGTCTACTCCACGACGCAAGGCTCTTAATTATAAAGGGCAGAGGGTTGTAAAAGACTTGTTTGAGAAACGGAAACAGAATGTTAGTAGTAAGACGGAACCCGTAAACAATTCAAAAAAATACAATAATCAAGAAAAAGGAAAGAAGAAAATACAACAACCAAAGACTAAAAAAATGACAAAACAGATAAAGAAAAAAGTCAAACCCCAAAAGAAACAAAACAAAAATAACACTGAAAGGGAAAAAAACAATACAGATCCCAATGATAAATGGTTTTGTCATGGCTGCAAAATAGAAAGCAAAGAAGATATGAGAAGATGCCAGTTTCAATTGGTATCACGAAGAATGCGTGGGATTAACCAAAGACGATGACGACGTTTTCATATGCCCAGATTGTATTTAGTTATTAAATGTTTAAAATTAATTAAGAACGTGTAAAAGATCTCATTTATAAGGCTGATTTGCAGTTAAAGTTCCTAATATATGTTAAGAAAGGTTTATTTTGTTGTTGGTACAAAGTATCGGTTTAATTATAGCCCTTAGTGCAATAAGGCCCATAGACAATTTGGTAAGAAAATAAAATATTGTTGTTTTTTTGTAATAGGGTGTTAAACTTATAAGTTGATGGAGTATTACCTGAAACAATGTGTATTTGATTTTTATCTCATTTAGTTAAAGTAAGATAGCCAATTTTTATTACCCTATGTTTAATGAGGCCCACGGGCATTTTTTTTTATAAAAATTTTATTGCTCTTTATTGTGTAACAGAAAATGTCATTTTATACACGGCATTAAGGTAAAAACTTTTGAATATTGTTATTTTTCTCACAATGTCCATTTAAGAAGTGGGCTTTAATACCCTGATGTTGTTTAATACGGCCCATATGAGTGTTTTTTAAAAACCATGCTTAATGTCAGTTTTTTATTTTTATCTGATTTTTAGCGTTCATAAGAATAATTTAATAAATAATTAAAACAAGTTTCATGCCTTTTTCTTTACAACCTTACTTTCCTTAAGTTTATTTATTTTTAAATAAAGGTGGGCCTTAATTACCTCATATACCTTAGTATGTATTTTCAGAGCAGGTGTGATAAAAAATTATTTTCGTTAATAATTTGCTGCGATGCAATTGCGAAACGTCGTCCGGTAAACCTACATAGATTTGCTTAGCCATGGAAACGTACACACAGTATGATGCACAAGTCGGCGGTCAATAAACACAGTAAGGGCCTTCTTTTTAAACCAAGATATTTCCACTATTGGTTACAGGAACCAATAGTAATAATATTGGTTACAGGAACCAATAGTGGAACCAGTAGGAACCCACTAGTAACCAATTGAGGTGTTTCTCAGTTTTGAAAAAATATGTCCTTTACTGTGTTTATTTTTGGGACAGCCGAATTGAATGGCGATGGGCTGACCCGTAACACGCTTGTCTCATGTGACGACGACTGGGTCCATACTGGTACAGAATTATTTTTTAAATTCAAACTTAATGGATCCTCCATTAATGGACCATCGCTGAATGCAAAATTCATCGAATTTTTGACAACTTGACAAACATGCACTTATGCACTTCTAGCACAGACTTCTAACTAAGATAAGATACGAATATTATTTATTGTACCCCGGAAAAAAACAAACTAACTTCTATCTCAAACTCAAATAATTTACTTCACAGCCGCCATAGAGTTGGAATCGAGAGATATACCTCAGATACAAGTGATCTTACAGTCAACAGCAGATCAATGTTGTAAAACGCCCGCTGTGCAAACGAATAGAATATATTAGTGCATAGGTTGACGTTTGTTAATAAGTATAGTGCTTCTGTTTTACTAAAGAACAAAATTAAATAATTTATCGCTCCAGAGAAATTTCAAAACGCATCCTGTATAAGAGTAGCTTGGTAAATTTTTGTCAAGATGCATTATTTTAATGCAATATTTCCTTTATGAAAATTACCTAAACGTGTTGCTACCAAGTAGCTGAATCCATCCGCTAGGTTTCATGTCACCGTGTGATTTAGGCCACACGTGTCATAACTTTTCTGCAGCATTGATGTTCATACGCACAGTTGCTAGGTCATCCACGAAATTTTGATATTATCCTCAAAATACAGCCACGATGCAAACTCTATAGCGGCTGACAAGTTAGCTGCGAGCGCAAGTGTGTGCAGATCTGTCAAGTTGACTTCGATCGATCTCTAGCAATTGCGCGGTTGGTTGAGGTTCGATGCCTGCAGGGCCTTTTATCGAGGTGTTTGTGGAAGTTTGTGATGTCCTTGCACAATACGTCACATAACAGCTTCCGAACAGGATAAGTAATCAGGTTGTGTGCTTTATTACAATTAGGTGTTCGTGGTTACAAATTAAGTTCTTAGGCAGTCGAACGAGTTAAATAAAGTCTTGATTGGGCAGAATCGTTTGAACTTTGTAACATATTTTGTTCGCAACAGGAATGATCGACTTGACCAACGTAGTTATTGGGCATGTTGGATCACCTTTTTTTTGGGATCGAGTGAACGGCGGAGCCGTGATCGCGATGTCGAAAAATGGTGATCCAGAATGCCCAATAACTATCTACTTACATGCTTTGGCTTTTTTCAAATTAAAAATCACTATAAAATATAGAAAAATTGCTTTATTTACTTAATCTTAGGATACATCCGTATATTTAGCCCTTTACTGCATGGACACATGAATTTGATTGAGAAAGAGTAGATTGTTAACCGAGGGCTGAAAGGCACCCATTCTTGACGAGATGTTTTGGCGCTCGAACGAAGTGAGAGCGCCAATAGTTCGAGGCAGAAATGGGTGCTATCACCCGAGTAAAACACTCTACTTTTCATTACGAATACGAGAAAAGTAAACACAAGCCAGTTAAAATCAAACTTTTTTAATACCAACGCACACCCTGCACGGCTAGCACAAGTCGGCGCGTGAGCTAACTCGCCGAGAGATAAACTATCCGCCCTTTTAAACGACTGCTCAAAAATTTAATTTAAAAAATTAAATAATATAAATTAATTATTAATGTTAATCACTAAAAGATAAAAACAAGTTTAAAATATAAAACTTAAGGAAATCACGCCGAAACAGACGGATGGTCTAGCTCGCGGCGAGATAGCTCGCGCGCCAACTTGTGCTAGCCGTACATCACAATTCGCAAGATGGCGCGCGACCGCGAAAGACGGTCATTTTGAATTTGCGTATTTGGTGGTTTTATCTGTGTCTTAAACAATATTTTTTTTAATACTTTTCTACTTTGCGGCATGGTTTAACGTTACCTTACCGACAATATTGACTCACTTGCGTCAAATCAATAAAATAAAAAAATACGAAAAATGGGTGCCTCATAATCACTCGAATTTTCGCAGTATCCATCTTTCTTGTCTAAATTGAATAACAAAAACAATTGAAAGTCGATATTCAAATGTTTCACATTTTTTAAAAAAAGAACATCATAGAAACCATTTGAAAAAAGTTTCATTCGAAAACCTCAAACCATGAAGGTTCTATTTAAAGTCAATTTAAAGAACCTATTGCAATAAAACGGCAATTTCATACTTTAACCCCTATTATTATCAGCTTTCAAGGTGACATGCAGAGAGAAGATCGAAGTTCTTATTACCTATTAATATCGGTATTAATCAGTATTTAGAGATTTTTTTAACAATTAATATAGAAATGGAAGTAGAGGACCTAAATTTCATAAAAATACACGGTGGAACAGTCCTCTTGCATAATAAACACAGATTTCATAAAAAGAAAGATTACAAGAACGGTACGTCTGCGTGGCGTTGTTCAACATATAAAAAATCAAAATGTAATGGATCTTTAACTATTGATAAGGTAAGGTTACTTCAATATTAAAAAATGTGTACTCACCTGGGGCTCACACTGAAAGACGTAGTTTCTGCGAGTAATATAAAATAATAATGATATATGTATTTTTTTAGGAAAGAAAAGTCGTATTAAAGAGTACTGATCATGAAGTCACATGCAAAGATTCTGAAATATTAATGGAAATATGCGATTTACGAGAAGACGTAGTAACATCTGATGAACCAGTATAGAGATTATATGAGAAGAAAATTGTTGAAACTACAATAAATCTGACAACAGAGCCCAGAAATTTCCAGCATACGAGGGGGTGAAGCATTTCCTTTATTCTGCCAGAAACAAGTATGCAGGAGTGTCAAAGACTGTATTCAACGAGGCAAATGAAGTTGAAGTCCCATTAAAATTTCAGGAATTTGTGCTGGCAGATTATCAAAATCCAGCTGATAATACACGAATAATAGTTTTTTGTTCCAAACAAGCCCGAAAAATGGTTCCAAACATAAAAGAATATTTTGCAGATGGTACATTTCACAGCTGTCCGAGTCCATTTGTCCAGATGTATAGTTTCCAAGGAGATATGAACAGTACCATTACAAGTACTAATGCAAAGCCCTTAATTTTTGCTTTAATGACAGATCGCAAGGAGCACAGTTATAACATCTTGTTAAGCCTCATTAAGTCGCAAATTCCACAATGGGAACCCATAAAAGTACATTGTGACTACAAAAAAGGAGTAATTAACGCTTTTTTAAAAGTGTTTCCTAACATCACCGTAAAAGGATGTTACTATCATTGGACGCGAAATATATGGCGAAAAGCAAAGTCTCTGGGTCACACTAAAACTAAAGCTGAAAGAAGAATTGTGGGCCTAACAGCAGTTTTACCACTTCTTCCATCTGAAAGTATTCGAGAGGCGTTTGAATATATTAAATCCGAATGTACTGTGGATATGGAAAAAATTTATCAATTACATTGAAAGATTTTGGCTCAGCGTACATTCACCCGAGATTTTTAGCGTCTTTGGAGAGCGTCACAGGACGAATAACATTTTAGAAGGGTACCACTCCAAATTAAATAAATTGATCAATAAAAATACTGTTACCGTAATGCGTTTACTAAACGTATTGCAAAACATTCACAATCTGAATGCAGTGCCTAAAAAGCGGAAAAAAGCAATCTATTGCAACTTCTTAACGGAGAAATAACATTAGGCCACGCATTGGAGAAATTGCGTTAAATAAATATTAAAACTGTACTAATGAGTTTTTTTGCCACTGTTTACCTCTTGTCCATCACTATTCGATTGGTGGGATCATGGGAACTAGTAAATAGACTCATGATACCCCTGGTACACCGTTCTATGGTGGGGGTGCCACGGGTCCGAATCAAAGTTCCCGTGGCACCCCCAGGGGTATCTTCTAGGTTGCCACGAGTCCGGAATGGCTTTCCTGCGTACAAATTGAAGTCGTTGGAAAATCCCGATACGCCGCTTAGCACAAGATTTTTGTAACCCCATTTGTAGGGTTTCTTGGGATTATATTGCTTTAGGCTACTTTGCCAGGTTTTTGTTGCAATAATTTGTTCATCTACTGCAAGATACTCTTCTTTGGGTACCTGCAGTAGTCGGTCTCTGACTTGAGAGAGAAAAGGTCGTATTTTCTGAAGTTTGTCGTATTGAGGATTGTCTGGCATAAGATTTGACGAATTGTCGACAAAATGAGTATACATTTTTATTTGTTCAAATCTGTTGCAAGTCATCATGAAGGATATTAGTGCAAAATCCATCTCAGTTTTCCAGTAATGTCGAGTCGTAGGATATTGTACCACAGACATGTAAATAAGAATACCAACAAATTGACGAATTTCCAACTCTGTAATGGTGGCTTCTTTTCCGTTTTGATTAGCATAACGATTTGATTCAGTGGTTATGTATGTGACCATTTCTGGCGTAAAAAAGTACTCAAAAAGTTGTGCTGGCGTTTTTAAAGCTTGTATTTTATCAGTGAGACTACTATCTCCTAGAAAGGCGTAGTTTTCTTCCTTATATTGACTCTCACCTGTTACCCATTGATATTTGTTGCTCTTAGCCTTTTTTGGAGCAGATTGGCTTGTTGACGGCTGGACGATTTCTCTGACCGACGAATCTGACTCTTCGTCACTACTTTCATCCGGTAACAAAAGAGGGTTTCTTTTGGGCTCGGGTTTCCATTCATTATCAGCACCTCATCTTCGCTCCAGTCTGGAATAACCGCATGCGCTTCTTTTCTTCTTGGCATAGTTAGTTCGTTACAAACTGTTAGTAAAAAAAGCAAGCGTTAGAAGGAAATTGCGTTACGTTATTGAAGAAATAATAAGGTAAGTAAGCTGTTTCCAAACATCAGTCAAATTCCTACTGGGTAAGTAATCTAAAGCGCCTCAACTGCATGCTATGCCATTCAAGGAAATCGATCATTATACATGAAATCCCATATCTGTCTTTCGATTTTTCTCACGGCTGCATACTATGCCTTATTAGGCAACTACTTTCAAACACATAAATCAATGGTTTACTACAAATCTAATTTTTTCTTGTTATTTGGCTTGTCAATAGACCACCACACCACACAAATGCAATGTTGAACCCTTTCATTGAGAAAATCCAGTCAAAAATACCTTGAGAACATAAGCAATTTACCTCTTGGCGACCGCTAAGAAAGTAATGTTTTTTTTTTAAGTTCTAGTAGTGCTGTACCCCATTTGTTGGCATAGATGTCAAAAAAATATATCGGTTTTTCATTTTTTAATGTTGCAAGAGTAAAAATATGTGTCAAATTTAAATAATGCACCGAACGCCGTCAATGCCCGATATGTCATGAAATGAAGTAAGGGGTTAATCAATCAGTAACTTCTTCATCTTCTGCAGTTTTTGTGGGCTATTGGATGATCTCATCCCAAAAGAACTGTAAAGTTTATGTTCTTCTGGTATATAGTTCTGCACTTTTTTTATGTCAGTAATTTTTTTCTCATTAATAGGAACTTTACCCTCAGCGTAGGCATTGTGTGTTGGTAATGCAGGAGCACAGGCACCCTTTCTTAAATAAAAGTCATGTATGACCAAACCATCAATGAAGTCACGAACCTGCACATAGCCAGGCTTAGCTGATTTATAAGCAAACTGAGAATAAGTTGAAACCTGAAATGTAACTTTCTGCTCTTTAGGTACATTTTTCCCCTGTGAATTAACGATTGGCATGTTTTTTTATAAAATTTCTGCTACCAGCCTACAAAATTTCGTATGTCTGATGACTGTATAGTAACAATTTTATATTTGCCCTCCAAGCTTGCTTTGAATATAACACTTTCATATTCTGATGGGACATAAATTCGGTCATATTTTTTTAGTTTTCGTTTGACACACCCAAAATCTCTGTCACAGGGCAAAAATGAGTGCCCTCTTCGTGGGAAAAATTATATATTTCATCAAACCTTCCCATGGCTGTCAAAGACATCAAGAACCTTACCATAGTGTGGTTTTTGTTTTGGCCCACACACCCGTCACAGAATAAATAAAGAGTCTTTACTTCAGACGGTATTTGGTTTTGAATATACATCCACAGAAAAGTACATACTTCATTTGGCCCTTTGTATCCTAAACCTTCATGGTATGAGTAAAAGTTTGCAGTATCATCCTTCAAGTTATGAATACAGAACTCATTAAGCCAGAGTTGCCCATAATATCTCCTGAACCGGTATATGTTGTAAGGGGAGATTTTGCATATAATCAAATGACAAAGCTGCTACATCATTTTTCTCTCTGCACAATTTTCTAACAGAATCCATTTTTTGTAAAATGTTTTTGCTCTTCTAACATACTCAAATAAATAAATAAAAATTAATTTTTCAGCAGCTGCATGCCGTTTAGCATTTTCATTTAGGGTAGGGTTCTTAATTTTTTGGCTTAATTCTTCGCATTTACAGCATACATCTACTTGGGGTCTTCCAAAGGAAAAATTATAGTTTTCTTTAAAATTTTTCCAATAAAATGGATATTTCACTTTACCTGTCAATTCTGGGTATTTAGTCAAAAACATGTTAAAGATTGTTTTTATATATAATTCAGCACCGAGATACTTTTTAGAACAATCTCCATAGTGAGTAACTTTGACAGGATAGGATTCAATGTGCTCTTTAATAAGTTGCACAACACTTCCTTCCATGCAACGTCTGGATCCAAGCTTTCTGCCGCATGTCTTTGGGTACCGCATTATTTTTCCAGTGTTACAAGCCTCTTGACCCTAGATGTTGTGATGGCATGAAGGCTTTCAAAAGCTTTTCTGCAGACCCTTAACTTTGTGGCATCTGCTGTTTTAATGAAATAGATGATCTCTTTTCCTCTGTAAATTTTAACCACATTACGCCTTTTTTTAATAGGTCTAAGGTCCATCAATCCTTGCAAGTAAATGTCTTGTTAATTTTTTGTAGGAATGGCATACAATAGATCTCTGATAATAGATCAAAACATCCTCGTTTGCATCTGAAAATACAAAACAATACTGAAGAAGAAGCAAAAAAGTTGGTGTTGAATATTCACAACAGAAAGGAATAAAATAAAACATAGAAGAGCTGCAGTAGGTTCTAATCATGTGTTACCTATAGAAGTATAAGTAGGTAGGTAAGGTACTTACTTGCAATCGGGTCCCCGAGTTTTAGAAGGGATATTCCGTTTGGCGTGGTTAATGTATGACACACCAGATACTCTTGCCCTCTTTATAATGTTCCCTTTATATTGATCGGCATTCACACATCCTTTCTTTTTCTTACGCGGTGTTTCTTCATGATCCGAATCCATTATTCACGTTATTCACTGTACGTATTAATAATAACCACAGCCAAGGCCAAAGACCAGTCGAATTTTGGAGATTTGACAGCTTTGACGGTTTTCTTGCCCCGAGTGGCGCGAAACGTTCCGTTTCGTTTGAAAATGACCAAACGCTAAGACTTTGGTCTTTTTCAAAGTAAACTGATTTTTGAGCGGCTCATAACTCTAAGGTGAAATTTCACACTTTGGTGATTTTCACATGAATCGATGCGTTTAGGTGTACAAAGCGATGTGTGATACACAAGTCAGTTTCGTAAACAAGACGACTTTGGCCGTTTTCAAATTAATCGATTAATTTTTAGGTTAGATTGACATTATATTTGTCGCTGTACGCGAGGATGATTCCTGCCAAGAGGTGAGTGTACAACCACCTAGATGATATTGCTCTGTGGCAATATTGAATGACTTAACTATTATGACATTGAGTTGACATTACTTTGTCTATGACACCTTTTAGTGGCGAAAAAGGAGGTGCAACGCGGGTTTTGTGAACACGTGTTGGAGGAAAGGGAGTTTGTGGTCGAGACCACGTTTGTACGTGAAGTCAACGCCACTAATACCGCCCCTCGTTGGAATCTGGTGAGTTCCAGACACTAATCAACCTTTTTAACCATGGGACATGTAACTGTGAGGAGACTATTGATAGTTTCATGTTGCTTATGCTGTGTATGTTCATAGTGTCCGGGCCGCTTGCATCGGGTCTCATTTCTGTTGATCATGAGGCGCACTGGGTTGCCGCCGTCTAAACGTCTTGAGTGCAAGACGCTATGAGACCCAAGTTGTGTGATATGCTCGCGGTAAAAGGTCGATTAATTCGTCATGGAGACAGGGGCGTGACTATGGTGACGGAGGAGGTCACCGGGGGGGCATATGCCCTCACGTCCGCCGGTGTCAATAGTTATATTGTTTGCAGTGGCAATCAATCGGGACACCACAGGAGCAGTTAGTCGACCGTTTGGTACCCTCTCCTAGGAGGGGGATAATTCCTGTTATAACTAGGTCCACTGTGGGCCTAGTTGATTCCGGACACTATCTAGTGCCGAGCTAGATGTAATGGGCATACTCGTTTAAACCTAGATGTACAATAAACAGAAAAGTTATCTATAATAAAGAGACGGTTGACTTACAGTTGCATGATCTATGGCGTCCGTACCTAATCTCATATATTTCGTATGTATTCAAAGAGTTATTTATAACCAAGGCATTCGGTACGGAACCCAGTAGCCTACAAGCCTGGGGGAAGTCGGTGTCCTTGGTCAGCTTTATCACGATGTTCTTGTAGCATACTTATACCGTACCTAACCTAGGCCTACAGCTCAGATAAAGTACGGAAGTTGCTACAATATTAGGTCCTAATATAGTACGACCAAAGTTTTTGATACTTTAGGATGGTACAGTCGACAGCACATCATGGTATACACCCATGGGCGGGCGACTTTGCAACTAAAATCGGAAGATTGAAGTAGACTGTACAACTCAATTTATTAAAATTTTCTGCAAATTTTGAATTTGATTTATTTTCTTTGTCTACAACATATAGTTTCCATTCAAAACCATCTTATGGTTTTTAATTTTTTTCAGGAAAATCTGAGAGTACAGTTAGGCGGATAGTCAACGAAGGATTTCAGAATGATGGAAAGTTTGAAACTCCTGGGAAACACAGGAAGGGCCGACCAAAAAAAGAAATGGACGACTTCGATATTTGTGCACTGCGACAAAAAATCCTATTTCAAGTGCTTTTCGATGTTCAAACATTTATTGTAAGTAAATTTAAGTCGTAAGTGTGCAATGCAACATAATAAGTGCCAACGCGATTTAAATATAAATATATCTAAAAAATATATCTGATTTCCACTGGCAACATTTCGTCGGCGCGCCGACCAAATGTGATATGTGCATTTATTCAACTTTACAGGAGACACAAAAAACTTATTTTCTAAAATCCTGTAATGGTTATAAAATATCCTTGAATAAGGAAAGCTAACAAAAAAATCTAACTTTTATCGGCTTAAAAAATTAAACTGATTGTTATTGTCAATTTAGGCTAATAATTTTTTTTTAAATATTTGTGCACATATCAGTTTTGGTTTTGGACTTCCAAAATAGGTATGTGTGGACTATGCACTTATCAGTTATTATTGTTCCTTAATTGAAACAAATATGGGCCTTTATTTTGTGCATAATTAGAGGAACCTAAGTTATTTGGTATTTGATTAAGAATTAAAACAACATAATCATAATGAATAAATTTATTATATGAAATAACCAAAATATGTTTGTTAATTACAACAAAATTTCACAGTCTGTGATAATAGTTAACAAAATTTCACTTATTTCTAATCAGTTACTGCGACAATAGTTAGCAAAATTTCACTTAGTAATTCTAATCATTAATTGCGTCAATAGTTAACGATATTTCATTTAATTCTAATCATTTATTGCGACAATAGTTAATAAAATTGTACTCTATTCTAATCAGTCATTATGAAGTTTAAGTAATTTAACGAGATCACAAACTTGTGTGCTTGGTGTTTATTAACAAACTTGTTATTATTGTTAGACATAACCAAATAAAATAAAATATTTTTTCTATTATCATATCAGTTTCCGTACACGAGAATTTTTACAGTTTAAACAAAAAAAAATTCCTCTCTTCATTAACATACACGCCGTCAACATCAACATTTACTTTGATTTTAGATTGTCGTAAAAAAAATTATTGTCTCTGTGCATGTACTTTTTTAAAGACTGCAAACTGTCGTATTTGGATTTCTCAATAGTTCTTGGCTCACCATACAGATCTAAAAGACCTTTGTCGTTGTTTTGTAGACGTTGCGGCAGCAGCTGCCAGCCATCTGGATGACGAAGTTTATAGAAAAACTCTCCACCTTTGTATAAAGTTCCTCTGATATCGGTAACAACAGGGTCTCCACTTTTCTTACCGGGCCTTATGGAATCAAACTGACAAACTACTTCATAATTCTTGAAGAACGTGTAATCGTCGTTATGTATGATGTAAGGCTTACTGGGGCGAGCTTGAGCCATTAAGGACACATAGTGGCTAGGGCTGTAAATTGGAGGTTTAAACATACCTTCTAGCGTGGAATGTACGCTATCAACTTGCATCATTGTATGCCCCTTTTCCAGGATCAGTTGTTCTATCTCAATGTATTTTTCTCTTGAAAAGTTTAGAAGAGCTGAAGACAATGTTTTATTGCGATTTTGATAACAACAACCGTCAGATATTACTATTATTTTTTTGTAGCCTTCAGTAGCTTTTTGTCCAAAAAAGTCAATAAGGCATGTAGTGAATTCATTTGCCGTAACACCTCCGTCACCCTCGTGCCAAACGTACAAATGAACTTCACCGTCATTGTTGCAGTATATGGTGTAATTGAGCATTTGAAGTTTCTGTTTGTAGTACTGGACAGATACTTGTAGTTTGGGACAAAGAAGTACGCTTTGAACATCGACTGTAATAACTAGCACTTCAAGGGAACATAAATCTGTTGCTCTCTCTTTCGCGATGTAAGCTTCTTGTTTCATGTTAATATGCTTGTCGTATTCATCTTGAGCTAGGTTACCTTCTTTAAATGCAGTGCAAGTGTCGCATTGGTCCTTTCTAGGTTTGAATATGGAAATTTTCTCTTCCTTTAGGATCTTGCAGAATAGTTTACGTTGGGCAAATGGTATATTTTTTGTTATGCACCATTTTTTATACACTTTAAACATGTGACTTTTGTTTCGAAAGGCATCTTCGACATAGGTTCTTTTGGAACTAGATCTGCAATAATGACTCGGAACCTTTGGTAGTAAATTCAGCCATTCTTTGATTGCTGATGCCTTTCGATGTTCAATTCGGATATTTGAAGTCGTGTCATTTTTTTTCTTATTATCCCTTTTATTTTGGGAAGCAGATGGACCAGCTTCGTCAGGATAATCATTTTGATACAAAGTGTTTGTCCATTCCGTCAGGGTTTCATTATTCATGTCGATGGTGCACAGCATAAAGTTCTTACAGACTTATACCATCACATTGTTCTCATTTGGCAAATACCAGTCACATCCTTTTTGTTTTTTAGAAGAATCAGCTCGAGATTCCTTACGTCTTCTTATAATTGGACGCAATCGCACGAGATTTTTTATGTAAGCTTTTTTAGCTTCCCACGACTGGAGACTCCAAAAATATGCGAAAACTGACTCTCTCTGTTCTTCACTTATAATGCCACACTGGAAGCTTCTTTCAGTCTTTATGGTATCCAAGTCATGTTTGCAAGATTTTCTCTTCATACATCTCTTATTTTTCACTACGAAGTTTTCTTTTCCTTTGTTGTTATCTTCTCTTTTCTTGTTTTCCTCTCCTTTATTGACTTCTTCTTGTATTTTTTTTCTACCCACATATTTCTCACCTTTAAGTCTCTTAGACATGTTATACTTCCTATCTCTTCGTTTATCATATATTTCTGTTATGTCTTCTGATTCTGTTTCCATTGCTTCCTGGTCATATTTGTCAAATTCACCTGTTTGATCATTCAATATCAATGTTTGTCTGTCACTTAACTTTTTGGGCTCCAATACTCCCGTGATATAGTTCAGAATAAAGTCAGTTTCATTTGATTGTTTTAATATGTTAGGATTGTTTTGGCCACTTTCGTCTGGCAAACAATTTAAGGGCTGTATTATAGTCGTCTGTGCAGTTTCGAAGTTGTTTGAAGTTGAGACTGATGGAATTGATAAGCCCATGGTATCTGCATAGTTTTGTTCAATTAAGAAGTCAACATGACCAAAAGCTTCAGAACTATTGGTAGTGCCGCGATCGTTATCAAAAAACATGGGTCCTAGTGGTTTGTATATGTTATTGTTCAGCCGCATGCTTTCATGTTGTATTAGGGAGCTTGAAAATGGTTCATTGTATTCATGTTGGCCTGAAGTTAAATTATAGTCTGTAATCAAGGCATGCTGCGTGTTTCTATGGTCTACTGTAGGATCATAAGCATTTGAGACAAACACATCTGTGTTGTTTTCAATAGAAACATTTCCTATACTAAGATCCACAAGTAATTTACCCCGGCAATACATCTTCGAGCCATTTTCAACGCATTTCTTTTATAAAACGTTCCGAACCTGAAGCAAAATGAAAGAAAACCGCTGGTAAGAAAGCGAGCACCAGTCCTTAAACCAAATAAATGTAATAAAAAAACTAATATGAAAGGTTAAACTCAAAAAAGGTTAAAATGCAAGGTGCAATAAAGAAACGAAATGTTATGACAAAACCAAACATAACGTGTTATTTCAATTTGGGCAGATCAGCGATACTTAAAAACTTAGGTTTCAAGAAAAGCATACATATTTAATTGAATTTTTTAACTTCCCACAAATTATTCGTTTGTTTTCACTAACACCTATGGTCAGTTAACCTCAAAATGTTACTCCACGTGTTTAAGAAAAAACTGATATGTACATTAGCTCGACTAGAAGCCAGATACCGTATGAGCATTTGTACACATAACAACTTTTTCAGCTTTCGAAATGTACATATTTGAATTGGCTTTTCGGGAACTAAGCCTCGTCTACACATAAGGGTTTTTTTGAGGCAAAGACCATTGAAAAATGATCACATCTAGCTAATAAAAAATAGTTTTAAGAAATGCACATATCAGTTTTGGTCGGCGCACCGACGATTTTATTTTCATTCAAAAATATTTTTAGCAACGTCATAGACATGTTAACTTATCTATGGCCACAAAGGAACTGAGAGGTATAAAAGCAAACTCAACTCTGTCCACTTTTTGAATATTTTAACCTGTGAATGTAGTTTTGCTCTATGATTGATTGTCTTTGGTCTAAGAACATACATCACCTGCAAACGCGATTCAATCCCGTGTTAATTTAGCCTATAAAAACGCGGTTAAATGCAAAATCAACTCTGTCCGGAGTTTGTTACAAGCAAAATTGATTCTGTCCTATTCGACCAATCAGAAGTTGTCATTTGATTGAAAACTGCCATGCATGGCGATCTTAGCTGATTCTGGAACTTTTCTAGGTGGATGGTGTTTTATTTGATTAAGGATTTTAAGGAAAAGTCTCAGTATTCTAGTGTTTTTGTGTATAAAAATGGAAGTTAACGTAGAAGAGGTTACACCGAACAAAGCGAGGAAGAGGACTCGCAATCCTAAAAACTGGAAAAGAGCGGTGGTTTTCCACCGTAAGTACCGATAGCCAAAAAAATATAAATACTTTAGTTGTATGTCTTCGCCAACCCATTTTATTTTTCTTTGCTATTAGGTATTTCATAGACTGTTTCGGTTGACATTTTTAGGTGATGCACTTTTAATACGGAAAAATAAAAAGTTTCAATGTTATCCCCCCTCGGGGATAACGGGCGTGAGTTTATATTGCTATTATTATTGTTATGTCATAAAAAAATGTAAGACGAGACAGTCTATGAAATACCTAAACTAGTCAAAAGTTTTTCAGTTTGCGGTTTTCTACTGCTTTTGAAGGTTACTATATTTTAACTTTAATTTTCTTTGTTATAGATACGAACCAAAACTTTTACCAGCAAGGCCTCGATGCTGTCATAACTCCGAAAGTTATAAATGTGCCACTTTAGAAATGGCAGACATTATGGCATTTTTTAGAGCTTTTTATGATTTAAAAAGTAAACCAGAACCGGACGCATTTTTGTTGAAATATTGCGAAGTGAAACAAATTCAACGACGACGAGCTAGAGGAGATCGTTCAAGACAACCTGCTCAATATTCAACAAAGTTATTTGTCAAGAAAATTAACAGAAACCGGTTGATTCCTGTTTGCCAAAAGACGTTTATAAACATTTTGCATATCACAGTCCACAGGATTCGTCGTGTCGCCAAAGTTTATCATTCGACTGGAAGTACTGTGAAAGAAAACAGGGGTGGAGACCACACTTCACAGAATAATAAAATGAAACTATTGGCCGTAAAAAGATTCATCAAATCGTTTAAATATTTAGAATCGCACTATTGCCGATCGTCTGTAGAGCGGAAATATTTACCATCCACTTTGAATATTCGAAAGATGTGGAGAATGTTCAGTAACCAGACAGCATTGAGGGTAAAAGAATGCTACTTTCGTCGAGTATTTAATAGTTGTTCTAACATTGGGTTTGGCTCACCAAGGACTGACACATGCTCAAAATGCACTGAACTAGGAGAAAAAATTAAGACTGAATCCGATGCAATTAAGAAAAATACACTGATAATAGAAAAAAGAGTACACAATTTGAAAGCGAAGGCTTTCTATCGACTTTTGAAAGAACAAAAACATTGCATGATGACTTTCAGTTTTGACTGTCAAAAGAACCAGCCACTACCCAAGGTACCCGATCAGGCTGCCTACTATAGTAGGCAGTTATATATTTATAATTTTGCGATAGTGTTATCACTTCCATCTGGTAAGCTAGACAAAGAAACAGTATTTTTGTATTCTTGGACAGAAGACGAATACAAAAAAGGAGCAAACGAGATTGCATCAGCGGTTTTTCATAGACTGAATGCTACTGAAATACCAAGTCACATCAGTACAATAAGATTGGTTGCAGATGGATGTGGTGCGCAAAATAAGAACAGCATCATGATGGGTATGTGTGCTACCTGGCTCACCAATGCTCCAAGGCATGTGAAATGTATTGAATTTATTTTCCCCATCCCTGGACATTCGTTCCTGCCTGCGGACAGAGTGTTTGGTGTTATAGAGAAAGAACTTAAACAAAAGGAAGAGGTACCCCAAACCAGTACATAGAAACGTTTGAGAACCGCGGAAATGTAATAAAGTTAAATCCAAATTTGGATTGGAAAACAGGCCTCAATGACATTATCAAACCACCTGGAAGCTGGCACTTTCAGTTTGCCACTTGCAAACGTTACTATTTGTTGAGGACAGACAATAACAAAATTTTGGTGAGAGGGGAAGAAAATTATAACAGTGACCGTGGTGTATACAAATCCATATTAAAAAAACAGAGATCCTTTCTCAACTTTGAACCTGCCGAAATCGAGAAGGACAAAGTAATTTTAAAAGATGCGAAATTAAAAGACGTTGGCAATCTATTAAGAAAGCATTTTGGAGAAGACTGGAAGTCACTACCAAATTTAATTTACTATAAAATTTTCTTCCAGGAGCTCAGAAGAAGCGGATGATCCCGTAGAAATGTGTGAAGTAGCACTCCCGGATTCTGATTTATGTATATAGAAGTAACCGAATAAAAATAAGGAACCTAAAGAGAATTCGTGGTCACTGGGGTGAACATAACTATTCAGGAGAGATGCTGCAAGACTAGAAGACGAGTCCAGAGGAGCCTTGGTGTCTATTGAAACATTATTAAAGAAGTTCTCGAGGGACGTCACAATATGTACAATAGTACTTAATTTTAATAATAAATACTTTCACCTTTTCTAATTTTTTTTTTTTTTACGTAGCCTCGTTTGTGTCCCACTGCTGGGCAAAGGCCTCCCCCAACTCAGACCAGATGTTTCTGTCTTGTGCCACCTCAGGCCACTCCGGCATGTGTCGGTCGAGGTCGTCTCGCCAACGTCTTCTTGGCCTGCCTCTCCTGCGACGACCGCCTTGTGGCACCCACTCAGTGGCAAGTCTCGCCCACCTATCCGGGTGCATTCTACTGACATGCCCTGCCCAGCTCCACTTCAACCTTGCAGTCTGGACACCCACATCAGCTATGCGTGTTTTTGAGCGTAACGTAGTGTTGCGGATATGGTCAATCCTTCTGATGCTCAACATGCTACGCTCCATAGCTCGCTGGCAAACCTTGAGCCTGGACTTCTGTTCTTCGGTCAATGACCAAGTCTGGGAGCCGTAAGTGAGGACGGGCAGGATGCACATGTCGACGAGTCTCCGTTTCAAGGAAAGCGGAAGGCTTCCTTTCAACAAATCCTTCATGGACCAGTAGCACTTCCAGGCGTTTTCGATACGGCGGTTGATTTCCTTGCCTTGCCTGTTTTCGAAGCTTACTATCTGGCCCAAGTAGATGTACTCGTCGACATAGTGTATCTCCTGCCCATCGACCTCAACTTTGCTTTTTCGACCGTTGGTCATGACTTTGGTTTTAGACCTGTTCATAGAAAGTCCCACCTCAAGGCTTGCAGCACTAAGGTCTTGCAGCATGATTTCGAGCTCGGATGCATTCGAAGCGAACAGGACAATGTCGTCGGCGAAGCGAAGGTTTGTTAGTTTTCTGCCGCCAACTTCAATGCCTCTATTTGCCCACGTGTCTGGTAACGTTCTAAAAACCTCTTCTAGGGTTGAAGTGAATAGTTTTGGCGAGAGAGGGTCGCCTTGTTTGACGCCTTTTTCTATTGTAAATGATGGCCCTGTTGAATTTAATTTTATATTTGCTGTGCTGTTGCTGTATATTATCTATACCTTTATATACCTTTTCTAATACTTATTTATTTTTTAATATGCACGCACACTTAATTAAGTAACAAAAGTAGATACAATAATATAATTTGGCAGCTTTTTTTGCAGTTAGTACTCATTTTCATATAGTATGCAAAAGCACCTCTATCCTGTCAAGTTACAAGCAAAACCACCTCAGTCCTATCAGGTTAGAAGCAAAAGAGCCTGTGTCCGAAGGTTAAAAGCAGACTTGCCATTGTCCATTTTATTTATGCTAATTAAAGCGTATATTCGAATGCTTTAACCATTTTAAATCAACTTTTGAATATCATAGACTTCATTTTAATTCATTAAATAAAAAAACTTTGTCTTTTACCGGTATTGACTAAAAAACTGAATTTCGCTTATAACTCAATTTGACACTTCATGGACAGAGTCGGTTTTGCTTTTACACCCATCATTACTAATAATTGAGTTAAAAAGAGGGTGCAAAGTTACCCAGCCCAAGAAAATATAATTTTAACATCAAAAAGCTTCACTTGAAAAGTAGTACGCCAATGTTACCCATTATTCAATATAACTTTGGCTCACCAACTTTTTTTCGATTTTATCATAGGTCCACCCCTAGAACACCCCTATTGTGTATATTAATGCAATACTCTACTATCAAACCCACAATAACTACTACCTAAGCAATAGAGCATGTTTTAATTTCAATGTTATTCTCAGTTAAATCAAAGAGAATATAAGAGTGACAATAGTCAAAGAGTGAAAATCCCATACAAAAAATCGTACTCCGCTAGAAAGCTGAAATGCCCGTTGACGGATAGATGTCGCCACGATCTCGTCAGCGAGGTTCGATTTAGCTAAAAATATGTAACGCTATCTATAGGTACTTTGACCAACCATGTAAACGGCAAGTGAGCCACGCTGACTCGAGTGGCCCCCACAGGTGGCGGTAAGATTGCATGCGGTAGGCGTGTTATGTACTTGCAATACTTGAGTCAACTTTACTTATTATATAAATTATATTATCACCAAATTATCACCTCGCTCGAATGCGGAGCGGAGCCTCTCCGCTCGCGATCACCCTGTGTCGCTTTGACAAGTCCTACGGTCGGTCGGTTTGCATTTGCCTGACCGACATTTGGCAAAGATTTTAGAACTTCGCCAAAACAATAATAATGTCTGTTGCTGTTTTTCATACTATTAATATGGTTTAAATCAGAAACTTTTTATTAAGTATACCTACATAATCGCAAATAATCGTTACGATTTTAAGTAGATGTATTCTGTGAACCGCATTAAGATTTTCACACAAAAATAGCAAAAAAAATAATTTTTGGGCGTTCCCCATACTTACAACTGAAACTCAATTTTTTTTTTCCATCAAACCCATACGTGTGGGGTATCTATGGATAGGTCTTCAAAAATAATGTTGAGGTTTCTAATATTTTTTTTTTCCTAAACTGAATAGTTTGCGCGAGAGACACTTCCAAAGTGGTAAAATGTGTGTGTCCCCCCTGTAACTTCTAAAATAAAGCAATGATAAAACTAAAAAATATAATAATATGTATTGTACTCTATGAATAGAACATGCTGTTAACAAAAAGTTAGGTTAAAATGTTAGACCATATATTAAAGGATAGTCAAAACAAAATACTAGGTAGTAGCAGTTTAGACATAGACATAGACATAGACATAGACATAGACATAATTTATTGGTAATATTCATTACATGTCAAATTGAGAGATAATAATTACATTAAAGCTATAAAAATAATATTAATTCAATTGAATACAGAAAAATGTCAATGATATAAAATGTCAAGAATAATGTCAAATTTTACATAATTGTAACAATATCAATTTTAAAAATGAAAGAGAGTAATATCGATGGTCTACATTATGTAGACTGTTTAAAGGCCAGGAACTCACCGTAGCTGTAGAAGCACCTCTCGACAAGCCATTTTTTTAATTTTATTTTAAAAGTGGACTCACTGCATGCGCTTACAATATCTTCCGGAAGTTTGTTATATACTTCCGGACCCATGACGTGGACAGACTTACTTGTCTTGGTCAAGTTGCGGGCGACTGCGGCCAGTCTCTGCGCTCCCCGCGTGGCGTAGGCGTGCCTGTCCCCGCGGCGCGGGTACTGCTGCAGGTGCTCGCGCGCGTACAGCGCCACCTGCAGCACCAGCAGCCCGGGCAGCGTGATAATGCGCTGCTCCACAAAGTGCGGCCGCGCCGACGTGTCCTGTGATACTTGCGCTATGATGCGCACGGCTCGCTTCTGCATCCGGAACACGCGCTCCCAGTCGGCGGCGCAAGCCCACAGGTCCACGCCGTACTGCAGTAGCGAGTGCACGGTAGCGAAATAGCACGTGCGCACTGAATCTGCTGGCACAGTCGATGTGAGTCGGCGCAGCGCGAAGCATGCCCTGCCCAGGCGAGCGCACAAGCTCTCAATATGTGCCCCCCATGTCAACGCCCTATCCAGCTGAAACCCGAGAAACGGTGCTGTGTCAACCTGCCTGATCTGGACTCCTTCAACATCGACTGCTAATAAAGGCTTGATGCGCGCTGAAAGGTCGAACTCAATATATTGAGTTTTAGACAGGTTGAGCATCAGTCCGTTCCAGCGGAACCATGTCCACAGGCGACCTACGACTGCATTTAACCGCTTCTCTAATGCTGCTGCATTAGGGGCAGTTACAACGGCTGCGACGTCATCTGCGAACATAAATATTTCGCCCTCCGGCACCGCGTTTGGCAGATCGTTCAAAAGCAACGAGAAAGCTATATTTGATAGAGAAGAGCCTTGCGGTACGCCCATGTGCGTCGTCAAGCCGTCCGATCGAAGGCCGCCTCCGTCGCCCACCACGAATTGGGTCCTTCCGCGCATAAACTCGGTCAACAGGTTCAAAGGAGGACCATCAATACCATAGTGCCGCAATTTGGTGTGTAAAACACTATGGTCTGCGACATCGAAGGCCTTTGATAGGTCACAAAAAAGCACGGCGACAGCCTGTCGGCAATCGCGGGCGTCTAGCACACGCCGCACGACCTCTCTCGCCAGCTGCGTGGTGGAGCGCCCCGCTCGGTACGCGAACTGGCGGTCGGACAGCGCTGAAGTGTCACTGAGGTACTGCGTGAGCCGGACGCTAAGACCGTTTTCGAAGACCTTTGCGATCGCGGGTATAATTGATATTGGACGATAGTTGTTTAAGTCCTCCTTTTTTCCTTTACCTTTGTACAACGGGCTCACTTTCACCTGTTTTAATGCCGGCGGATAGGATCCCGCTTTCAGGCAAAGATTGTAAAGAACACTAAGAGGGGTTGCAATATTTATAGCGATCCAACTCAGATGTTGTATAGAAACATCGTAAATATCAAGCGTCGGTTTGTTTGCTATCCTTTTCCGAATTATGTGTACAATCTCAGCCGGTGTGAAGGGTACAAACCTGAGCGACACAATGGACGGTTCGCGAGCTGTCATAAGCATAGAAGATACCTTATTTGTGTCAGCGTTTGGAGCTCCACACAATTGGGCTGCGTTTGCAAATTGCTTGTTCATGCAGTCCACTAGATCCTTTTTGGAGTCGAAGCTGCTACCATCTGTTTGCTTTACAATGTGCGTATAGTCCGAACGATTTGCGGTTTTTTTATTAGTTTCTGAGTTAACTATGCGCCACATGGCCTTCATGGTGTTATCGCTATTGTCTATAATGTTTTTAAAATACTTTATCCTGTGGGAAAGTAGGAGAGCGTTGTATTCATGAGATAGATTACAGAAAATTGAATGTGTCGTTTCGTCAACACTGGGAGTTTTCTGAATATATTGATATAAATCAAATAATAGCGATTTTTTTCCGAGAATCTCATTAGTCACCCATGTGTTTTCCCTGTTACATACAGGTTTCTTTTTGAGTGGGAAACATATAATGGATTTATTAGCTATAATAGTAGTAATTGATTGCGCCAAGTCGTTCACGCACATTGTTTTAGCGAACGTATAATTCCAATCGACACTATCAATGGCTGCAGCGAATTCTTGCCGCGGCAGAATAGGAACGTGCAAGGCGAGTGGCGGGCCGGGGAGCGCGCCCCTCGCACCGCACCGCCCCGCGGACGCACAAGTGGTCACTCAGGTTTGTGTCGACAGCTCGCACCGCCACCGTCCCGTCTTCAGTGTTCGTATATAGGTGATCGAGCGATGTTGACGATGTATGAGTTATGCGCGTGGGGAAATCTATCCAATTCCGGAAATTGTGCGCAGCAAGTGTATCACACAGTTTGTTGGATTCTGGACAACGTACCAGTGTATTAATATTTGTGTCACCTACGATTACACAGTTTAGGCCAGTGTCGTTACACTTATCGAGAAGCGCATCCAAAACCACCATGAATTCGTGTGAGCTTACAAGATTTGTGCGGTAGATACACACTACGAGTAATTTGTAGTCTACTAGTTCGATTGCGGATATTTCACAGATCTCTTCCTTGGACAGATTACAAATATCTGTGCGCTCTATAGCGTTAATGTTAGATCTCAAAAACAAACATGACCCACCGTGTCTAATATTTGATCTACAGTAACTAGAAACTAGCGTGTAGTTAATTAAATTTATACATTTTAAATCGTCATTTTTTAACCAATGTTCCGTTAGGGCTAACACGTCGCACGTTAAGTCATTTGGTAGAAGAACTTCAATTTTTTTTGTTTTTGAGTTAATAGACTGTATGTTTTGCAATGCTATTACTATGTCCCTATTACTGACTTGTGACGTCGTCTTTGGCTGTGGGATCAGTGCGTCTGCCGGGGCTGGAGCTGACAGCGGACGGGCGCGCCGCCCGTCTGCCGCTGTTTCGAAACCACTCGCTAACCTCTGTTCCTGGCGGCCAGTTGTTGGGGTCCATGAAAAACTTGAACTTGCTAACAGGGATAGAAATAGCAAATGAAGCGTAATAGGAGGAGTTTATTTAACAACTTGGTATTAGTAGGTATAGTTACAATGTTTTGAACTACCTAAAGTAACTTATTGCTAACTTTAGGAACATAAAGATCGGTGGCGCGTACTGTAATTAGTAGATGCAGCCATATTTTTCACTCACTTATGTTTTAATATTCTTAATTTTGGGTGCATTTTCCTAACATCAATGTTATTTTTATGACTTTTGCAGTAAAAGCAAATTTTTACAAATATCATTTGATCTATGATATACAGCATATGCTCATCGCATGTTATATTTAATAACTCTGGGGCCTCGCAACTCAAAAAATCTAAAATGGCTTTAGTCATGTTAGTCTTTACATTAACGCAGTGAGCCAAAGTTTCGAAAAGCTCGTTGTAGCAAGCCAAGGCATTTTCTACGAATTTCACCAAAGTGTCACTGGGCATTTTTAACTTTATATTCTGAGTAACGCTGTACGATTTGCTTAAAATCAGCAACTGCCTATCATCGTCTAAATCTACGTCTTTTATTAAATTTTGTTCGCATAGACTACACTTGTATTTTTGGATACATGACTTTGCAAGATAACCTGCGAAATATGACACAGAGCAATCTTCCAAGGTTACTTTTGATGACGAAGACGATGCATTCATTGACGTAGTGTCTTTGCCTATGCTAGAACTCGAAGGACCAGCGACTGGCGTTTGGTATATTTTTAAAGTGTCCTGTCTTTTATTTTCATCAATGAACACACCTGGCGCCAAAATTTTCGAGGAACTCTGCTGCTCTGGTGGTGTATACTGCCCTGAATTTAAGTCAATGAACACATCATCTTCGTCTTCGCAGTTTTTGGAACTGGGCAATTCAATTAGATTATTTACCAAATAGCTCCGAAAAATATGTCGCAAAAGTTTTGCACTTGGGTTGCGGTTGTAGCCGCCCTTCTGTCGAAAATAAATACTGCTGATACTGCAAATAAATTTTCAATCACATCCTGATTTAATTTGGTTGTTATCAAATAAGATATATTTGGCTGCGTCGACTCTTCTTGAAATAACTGTAAGACAGCCTGGCACGACTGCACAACTCCGTCAAAGCACGGGGGACGGGTCAAAATTCTCTTTTGGTCACCTGATTTATACGACTTTAAGCTAATTTTTTGGAGTTTTTCAAATGTGTCTTTTCCTTTTTCTATTGAATTTCGTACTAAAGTGGACGTTTTGGAAAGAGCATGCCTATGTGGATTTTTACTAAACTTATTTCTGCTGTTTAACGCATCGAACATGTTGTTGACCACTTGGATGAATTTGTAGGTGTTTTCAGCGGTTTCGCTTTGTAATTCACCGGTATTTTTCGCCGTTTTAATTGTTTTCGCGACCGAATTACTGAAAATTTGTGTTGCGAGGCTGAGGCTCACTGTCATTTTTTGGAAAGAGTTCGTGTTAATATGACGCTCTGTAATTTTACTTAAAGCCCTGCTTTTCTTTGACTTCTTGTCAAGATCATACGTCTTTCTGATGTCTTGAAATGATATCTCTTTTTCATCTAGCAAATAGTTATTGTGTAATAAATTATTACGTACATTTTTTATTAGATGTGGGACATCAAAGAGAGCAAAAATTTTTTTTCCTCGATAGAAAAAGAAAGGATTGTCTTTTGATGCCCCCAAACTTTTATAGAGTTTTTGGTTTGTTGAAGCCTGGTCGCACACCACGGCTTTTGGTAGCAATCCATGTTCGAAAAGTTTATTCAGTAAACTTTTTACAGCGACTTCGAGTGTATCGCCGTTGACGTTTGTATTGGCTAAAAAGTAGGCTACAGGAAATTTCCAGCCGCTATAGAGCCCTCGTACTAAAAAAAACTAAGGCGCTTTTGGCCATTTTATTCGTTCTTCGATTCGCCCCTAGGTCTTCAAACCCTCCTATAAGGTCGAATTTTTTTGTGTATTCTAAATCAGTCATAATCGACATTTCGTCGAAGCACAGCACGCAAGCTCTATCAATGATGGACTGATTTTCAAATTTCTTTTTCAACATTTTGAACACGTCGGAGCATAGACCTGGCATACAGCTTGATTTTGAAAGCCATAATCTGATGGTTGATTCCGCTGCAAGGACCACTCCGGACCGTCGCAAAAATTTATAAGTGGAGGGCGACTTATAATATAGAGACAGGCAGAAATTTTTTTCATCTTTTGTCCACTTCTTTTTATCATTTGCTTTCCTGAGTTGCATTAGAGCTAGCGTTTTTGAAACTGAATTCCTGAACTGTTCTTCCTCATTAATTTTTTTTTCAGTCTTTTGGCGAAGTCGTCGCAATTGAGCTTTCAACGCATTGTTTTTGCGCAATAAACTCGACGCTGTTTCCTTGATGCGCTTTTTCTCAGGAGTATCAACTATATTTTCTTCGAAGATACATTTTCTGGACTTTCTTCTTTTGGGTCCTTCAAAAAGGATTTTCGAGATAATCGCTGCGTGGGTGAGTTTAGGGGAAATGCAGAAGAAGCCAGAGATGTCGAGGTTGATTGTCGATCAGAGGATGCAGACCTTGGTCTTTTAAGATAAAACTTCGTCGGTGTCTTGACTTTTAGAACTTCTGGTGAAGATGGATCTAGAACAAAAAAGAAATGTTTTATCACAAGATTGGAAGGTGCTGATGCCAATAAGTAAACCATGAAGGATTATGCATTAAATTGTATAAAAAAAACAGGCCAAGTGCGAGTCGGACTCGCGCATGAAGGGTTCCGTACCATTATCTATATACAACATTAGACAAAAAGATCGAGAAAAAAACGGAAAAAGTCATATTTTTTGTATGGGAGCCCCACTTATATATTTATTTTATTTTAATTTAATATTTTTGAGGCCAATATAAAACTAAATATTCTGTGAAAATTTGAAGCGTCTACCTGTTGCCGTTATTAATATCGAGCAAGAAACGGCAAAAAAAATCACGTTTGTTGTATGGGGGCCCCCCTTAAATATTTATTTTATTCTGTTTTTAGTATTTGCTGTCATAGCTACAACAGAAATACATCATCTGTGAAAATTTCAACTATCTAGCTGTCACTGTTCTTGAGATACAGCCTGGTGACACGGCCAACAAAGTCTTAGTAATAGGGTCTCTTACCCTCTGAAAAACTATCTTTAACAACTTAGGATTTTAAAGAAGCATAATTATTAATAAATTTGCTTGTCTTTTCTAGTTTTAGAACTCAGAGAGAGAGAGGGGGAGATAGAGAGAGGGGAGGGGGGGGAGAGAGAGAGGGAGGGGAAAGAATTTTTTTAAACGCCCCGTAGTGAAGATAGTTTTTTAAGAAGTTTTTTAAGCCGCTATTATGTTTAGCAATCGTCTTTTTAAAAATAGCTCCAAATGTTAACAGTGTCGTTGAAAGCCCCTCTTGTTCAATGTACAAGCTCTGCACGACCCTAGCTGTTACTACACAAAATGGAAAACTTATGAAGTTATAATAAATAATCAATACAGCGTTTCTTTTTCAGAACTTTTAACTTTTTATTGTCAAAAAGTGTTCAGGAGTCTTTAGAAACGGTTTTCAAGAATTATGTTAATTTAATATCCTTGTGGAGTGTGAAAGTTACAAAAAAATATCCCATTTTTTCCATTGTCTGTATGCAAGTGCAAGTGTGACAGTCACAACAAACATGTACCATAAAGAAAAACTGTATACTAACCAAAGTTAACATCCACATTTGACATAGCTGAAGATGAAGGGCCCTGTCCAACTTCAAAATGAACTGGTATTGCCGGTCCAATTAATCTTGGTCTGCAAGTTCCATGCTGGATACTATCTGGAGTAAAGTGGGCTGCACATATGAACCTGTGCCCGAGTTCTTTATTTGTCAAAGACTCCAAGTAAGAATTTCCTAAAAAGAAAAAAAAGACATATAGGTAGGTACTTTAAATAAAATGTATGCCGACATATTGTTTCTTAGCCTGTATGTATACATGAACTTTTTGGGTTATGAGCGGCAATTGAGTAAAAAGAAGACCATTCTGACATGAACAAATGGACAAGAACTGACTTATCATTTTACAGTTAACATTAGTAGAATTAAGGTTTAATTAAGCTATGAAAGAAAATATAATTCCTTAAGTATTTTTGTACCGCTGGTAACTAATTAACATCTAATACAAACCCGATTTATAATGCTCACAAAAGACCAACTAGAAATTAAGTACCTTATATCTCTGTAAATTACTGGTGTGCAATAAAGTGTTATCTATCTATACCAACTGTTATAAAATATGCCATGTGTAGGTAGAGTAGGTACATAGCTGTTGTTAAATTTGCTGTATACACTGTACTAAAGTCAAAGGACAAAGTTGTCTGTTGAAAAATAAAAAGTGAAGTGGAAAAGCTATAATCGGACAAATAAATAATTTAAATGTTAGTAAACAGTGTTGCATCCAAACTATTCAATGTTTTGTTGCAAGTCCTACAGAGCACCCCGTGTCGATGAACTGTATAAAATAACTAATATCATACCTGAGTTCCGAATCTAGAGTAGAAGGCGGCCTTGTTCGTTAACAGGAAAGCGGAACATTGATGTTTCGTGACTTATTTTATTACAATCGCGATATCCACACTTCGTGTAACCTATCTTGGACGATATACACCAAACGTAAGCCAAACTTGGAATCAATATGTTCTTGCACAGGTCACAAAGTCGTAGGAAGAAATCGAGTCCGTAAGAATGCACAGGTCACAAAATCGTAGGAAGGAATAGAGTCTGTAAGAATAGCAAAGGGTCGTCAGGGAATTTCAAAATAACAAGTAAGGTATCGCAAAAACGCACGCGCAACAAAAACTTTCAGGGTTTGTTGTTGGGGTTTTTCCATCACACTCAACTGTCAAGTCCACGTCAAGTCAAGTATGGAACGCTGTTCCATTTCACATAAATCAAAAATAATAGTTAATCGCGACTTTCACCAAATTTAACCGAAATTTTATGGTGTCTGATCAAGAAAAAAATATATATATTGACAGCAATGAGAATTGTATTTTTATGCATACATTGTAGATTTATTTAAATAAGCAGAATTCAAACATACTCTAGCAATTTGAATGAATAGGAACGCAAGGCCGTGTTATAAATGAAGGCGCCATCTACCACATTTTTATTTAACTACTTAGGATTTTGAAGAAGAAGCTAACTAAGAGGGTAAGATCGGTTTGCTAATTTGCTATCAATAGTGTTATTTTCCTAGTCGTAAAACTAGTAGTGTAACCTATCGCATTATTTATGAACTAAATTGCGAATTACGTTCGAAAGTATGGAGATTGTCTCTCTATGTGTATATTCTCTTTGGTTAAATTAAAAAAGTGAGTCAATGTTACCCCTGTTGACTGTACCTTTTTTTAATATCTTTATTTTAACCCATTTGTCAGTTTAGCGGTAAAAGGGTACCTACCTATTTATGGAAAAATATGGCGCCTCCTGTTGACTCTATTGTTGTGTTTGGGAATCTTAAAACGCTTAATAAACATAGAAAAAGGAAGATACAAATGGAAAGATAATGTCAGAAAAAGGGCAAGGAATAGTGGTCAAGCATATACGACCCGAAAAGGACTTATTATACCTGAAAAAATGACACCAGAAGAGGTATGTTGTAAAAGGATTTGTATGCATAACCTCTTATTCATTCTTCACTCTATTTTTCCTTTCAACTTATAAGTATCTATTTTGAATTATTTATGTGCAAACGTAAACGCATTTTTATTGTTTTTTACAGACACGCGTTTATAATCCAAGAGCTTGAATGAGTTTGTTTAATAAAAATGGATTTCAACGGGCAAACGGCTTTTCTTATAAAGTGTATGGATGCACGGAAACCAAAGAGACCTACACGCGCTGGAAAGCAAAGGCGCTGGATCGCGAAAGCAAACCACATTTGATTATTACATCTACACCATCAAGAAAAAAGTATGCAAAAAAAAATTTTTGCACTGTCTCACAAACGGATCCAGGTTTTACAAGGTAAAATAAAGCAAGAAAACTTTTAACCTATTGATGGTCGTGGGAGACATTCTAACAAACCATCTCGCAGTCATGACGAAACCAAGGAAAAAATTAGAAACCACATAAAGTTGTTTCCGTCTCAAGAAAGCCATTATTCAAGAAATAGTAGCAAGATGTGTCTGTCGTCGGATTTATCTCTGTCCAGAATGTTTAAGAGAGAATTTCCCGACCTGCGTGTCAAAACATATCTTTACCGACATATTTTTAAGGAATGTAACTTGAGATTTGGGTTTCCTCGTTCTGACACATGCAAAGAATGTGACAAACTTTATAACAAGATTATAGCAGCAGATACAGAAGAAAAATCAAGAAAGCTGAAAATTTAAAGTGAACTTCATCATCGGCGAGCTGAATAAGCATACAAAACAATGAGCAAATTGTTATAGCAGTTGATTTACAACAGGTGCTGTTTTGTCAACACTACATTACTCAAATATTTTTTATCAGAGGCAGTTATCTAATTACAACTTTGCTGTTCACAATATGGGTAAAAATGGTGTTACTATGTTCTTATGGAATGAAACTGTTGCTAAACGAGGCTCGGCAGAAAAAGCATCTTGTATTTTTAACACATTCTCTGCCGTGTAGGTCACCGGCGACTGGAGCCTAACCTGTATCAGGCCGCCATGTAGAGCACCGGTGACCTCAGAGTGGACCTGACTTCTAAACGAATTTATGAGCCGTAGGTCAGCTTTATCGTACATTTCTCGTGACTTGGGGTAAGACCGGAAGCATTTTTGAATAGTTGGAAGAACTTTTTCATATGATTTTTTAATATGGTTTATACTTAATAATCTCAAAATGTATCTTAGTATTTTAGTTTATATGTTACGGCTAATACCCGAAGTGCGGCTACACCTAGTTTTAGCCGGTTAGAACTAGGTGTAGCCACTTACTCTTGGTTAAACCTAGTACGAGCCGATTGTTTTCGGCTAAAACTAGGTCTAGCCTTCATCATACCGGCTACAACTAGGTCCAGCCATTCCCTGTTGGATAAAACTAGGTCTATCCGATATCATTCCGGCTAGAACTAGGTCCAGCCATTCCCTGTTGGATAAAACTTAGATGCGTGTCCCGCCAAGCCTTCCGCCCCGCGTCACACTCATGACTCACAGCATCTGCAGCAGCGGCGCGGGGTGGAGGGCATAGCGAGGCACGCGCCTCTGCAGGTTGTGAGCGCCAGGTGCTGCTGATCTACTGCAGGTCTACTAGCGAGTGTGACTCACAGCGTCTGCAGCAGCAGCGCGTGTCTTAGTTTTATCTAACAGGGATTGGCTGTACATAGTTGTAGCTGGCATGCTATCGGCAGAGCTTTTTTAGATATTAAAAAAACATCAAATAAAAAGAAACGTAGAGAGTTTTTTTATTCTTATAAATCACATTGTAATAATTAAAACAAATTATTAGGAGTACAATTTTTAATATAATAGGAACAATCAGGAACATTTTTTTAACAACAGACAATAAGTAGTTGCATATTATAAATTTAAAGAATGGTATTATAATTATAAATCACACTTTTATAAAGTAACATAAACTATTTATTAGAACAACTTAAACTTGAGTGACATTTTGAGTTGCACAAAATACCAGCAGCTTTGCAGAGGCACTTTTTTGTTGCCACATTTGGTTTTGCAGTGGCATCTTTTATAGCCTTGCCCACCAGAGGTCGATTGTGCATTGGCTATTTGGCGTAGTGATTTCTTTTCGGGTGAAACCATGTCAATATTTAAAAATTTTGAGTCACACACAGTGAACTGATTTCTTGAAAATAGTTCTGTTATAGTGCCGTATTTGTTTCCTAATTTGTATAACCCCTTGTCGTTACATTCAAGTACAACCATTAACACATTAGGAAAGTCGCCTCTACCTCTGTCCACGTCAGGAATTTTTACTCGGACTGTATCACCGACTTTACATGGGGGAAACTTTTCATTTGATGAAGCCGTAATTTTTATAGCTTGTTTTACCAAACCTTCCTTTGCGCCTTTCCTGTTAGTGTCAATTTTTAGTTTCTTTTCACACAGCTTACATTTTTTCTCCTCATTCTGGTCACAGAGCCCGCAATATGTCATTTCGATTTCTTTCTGGCAACTTCCTGATGTTGATGGCTCATTCTCTTTTGATGGCTCATTTTCTTTAGTAGCTTCGTCACTCTCATCATCAACTAACTCTCTAAGAATTTTCTCAAGATCTTCCTCACTTTCTATATTTGCAAGGACTTCAGGTGGTAGATCAGATGCTTTCAGCCCGACCTTTACATCAGAACCGAACATTGCCTGGTACGGCGATCTTTTAATTCCGTGATGGTAAGCTCTATTTTTCATTAGCTGAATAAATCGTAAGCCTTCTGACCATTTTTGGCAGTTCTCGTCAGCCATCCAAATCATAAGCATTTTTTCGATGTCTTGATTGGCACGTTCAACACTACCTTGTGACTGGCTGTGTCGTGGTTTCCCATGCACAATCTTCAAACCTGGCCACATCTGCGTCAAACTTTCCACAACTCGATTCGCGAACTCTCTGCCATTGTCGGATTGAAGTATTGAGGGTGATCCAAAGATACAAAATATATCAAGTAATTTCTTTGATACTTCTTCCGCAGTCTTACTTTGTAACGGATGAAGTTGTACGAATTTCGTGAGGTGGTCCTGATAAACTAGTATAAACTTGTAGTCACCATCTGGGTTTGTCTGCATGTCTATCAAATCTACTTGGCAACGGCTGTTTAGCTCGCTGGATAAAATAGGCTTTACAACAAGGCCTTTTTTGGTAGATTTTTGTTTCATTTGACATGGCTTACATAAACGAAGATACAAAAGAATCGCCTCCTGAGTAATATTTGCATACTTCTTTTTAGCTTCTGCAACCATTCTGTTTCTTCCGCCGTACCCAACACACAGATGTATTTCATGAAGAACATCAAACAAGTCTTCATTCTTGACAAAATATTTGATATTTTCGGAATTTTCGGTGCTCGACACAGGAGAAATTAACTTTTCGATGTCGCCAATACAACAAACATCGAAGCGCTTCAAACGGCGATATTGTAACGTAGAACGTTTCGTGGATATTTTGGCAGCTTTAACGTCTTCTATAAACTTGGAATACTGCACATCATTCATATAGCTTTGATTTTCACCATGTTTTGTAGCTAATAAACACTGAAACTGTTCCAAAAAACTTGACTTCATAGTCTGTAGGTCTTCATTCATAGCCATTCTGAATTCGAACGTATGAGTGCGCAAAAACAAGAAAGTACCTACGTCTGTTTTGTACAACGGCACAATGCCATCGGTGGGTCTGGAGCAGAAGACGAGGACGCATATACTTCATTTGTCCCTATCTTTCGTAAGATTGGATCAGGTATGTCGTAGGAGTGACAGCATTTGTTTACCCTTTTCAGTCCAAATCTTACGTATAGAATTGCGTTTAATGTTGCTAACGACAAACTGTTTCTCAATTTCGTTTTGACCAAGTTAACTTGGCTGAATACACGTTCAATATCGGCGTTTGAATGTGGCAACGTCAGCAACATTGTTGCAAATCCAGCCAGTTCCAAGAAGGGATTGTTTCCTGCAGCGTCCTTGAAGTCCAGAACTTCACACCAAAATTCAATTGTAGATGAAGTACACTGCCACTGCATACGATCAATGTTTCGCCATTGTGATACAAGTTTATCGATTTTTGTTGCATCCGTAGTAAACTCCTGCGCTATTTCTACAATAGCTGGTTTTAAAACCTTCAGCGTTTCTTGTACAGAAAACATATTCATTTTTTGTAGTACTGCAAGGTTTGTAGGCAATCTTGCTTGTAATTCGTTTACAAGTTTAAGGGTAAAATTAGCACATCGCCGTCTAACGTTTTGCTCTTCTTCTTGCGCTAGATTATATTCCCTTAACTTTGTCTCGAAAATGTAGCCCATATACAAGGATGGGTCTACATAGCTGGCAATATTTTGTGTCAGCACGTTAACTCTGGCTGTAGGGTTAAGAATGCGACGACTTATCGATTCCGTTAATCCAATCAGGTCATTATAAAGTTTGCAGACGTCAACATCGTTGCTTTCAAACAGTTTATTAACCCGTTGAACCTCCTGCACGATTGGTTTTAAATAAATTAAATAGAGATGGTTTACAGGATCATTATACATGTTGTACAACATTTCTGCCATGTAACAATGTTCATCACGTCTGGCAACTTGAAACAAAAGTTTTAACTCGTTCCATTGTTCTAAAATGCGACAAACAGCTGGCTCTATGGAGATCCATCTGGTATTGCTCAACTGAGGGATTTTTAGGGGCTCTGATCCAGAGTTCATTGTTTTAAACAAATCTTTGTAGTAAATTTGCCGCTTCGATGAATGACTGAACCAGTTATATGTTTCACGAATAAGAAAATCTATATTTCTAGGGAGTGTCTCTTCAGAGGCATGTGACATTGCAAGTTGTAAGGAATGGCAGACACATCTTACTAATATTAAATTTTCATTGCCGGTTTCAATTTTAAGTAGTTGATGAACACCGTTTGTCGTTCCTGTCATTACGGAGGCGTTGTCCGTTCCGATGCCGATTAATTTTTTGATGTTCAAATTTAATCCGGAAAGCAATAACTTTAAGCCATTTACTATACTATTGGCTGTTCCGTCTGCAAGTTCGACTAAGCCCAAAAAGGTAGAAATAATTTTCTTCAACGATTTGCTGAAATATCTAACTGTCACGCCTAACAGTTTGCTCACGGAAACATCTGTAGATTCGTCAATTAACACACTGTATTCTTGATCACCGATGTCGTCTATTAATTCTCGATAAAAATGTGGTGCCAATATATTCTTGATTATATTCGTGCATTTTGTTCGATGTAATCGAATATCAGCACTATGACTATCGCTGAATGATTTCTTACATACTTGTGACAAATGGTCAGTGGTCAAAATAGAAGCATGTTCACAAATAAACATAGCTAGTGTGCTTTCAGCCTTTTGAGTGTTAAGATTCTTTTTGACTTTCGGGAATTCAATTTGTTTTTGGCCTCGTATTGTTTCCATAGCTTTGAGGTGTTTAGAAGATGACAGATTGTGACGGAGGTCAGAATGAGAAACAGTGTTGTGGTATCAGCAATTTATTCGACCCGTAGTCGGACAGAGTTTCCACCTTGCAAGTGTACTTCACGAAATTTACATTCAGACTCGCTCAATAGCCTATTGTATTGCTTTTATATAAACTGAAATCTATTGACTGACCGTTTAGGACAAAACATTTCAATTAGGAAACGGAAGTTGTACGACTGTTATTATTTTATATTAGCTCCAATACTTTTACGTAATAGTTTTATATTATTAATTATACATTATTAAATATATTATGATGTATTTATATTTTTATCTTTAGTCTTATCTGATTCAAATAACTGAATAAGTAATGTCATGATACCACTACCACGAATACGATATTAAATTAATTGAGTTATTTTAATACTCCCGAAATTAATATGAACAATTGATCGTTAATTAAATTGTTAATAATACTTTTGTAATTTATAATAATTAATTATAGGTATACTGTAACCGCAAATGGATAAAGTTATTTATCTATACGTGTTGCGACACTGGATCCTGAAGTCTCTAACACTCGGCCATCCTGCAAGGGCCGTGTCCCACGGCGCTCCGCATTCTTGTTACCGAAGTCCCAGACCTGAAAGCAAACCAGAAGCGAAGTATCTATATTGCAATAATAATGTTGTTTCGGGTTTGGTATTTCGTCACATCATTATAGCTCAGCACACAGTCACTTAGTTTTGAATCATCAATTCATCACACAGTCACACAGTTTCGTTTAAGAGGTCTGCACACAATCACACAGTTTCAGTAAAGAGGATCAATCAGCACACAGTCACACAGCTTTATTGAAGAAGATCAGCATATAGTCACACAGTTTTATAACGGAAGATCAGCACACAGACACACAGTTTTATTTTTGTACTGGCTAACTACATAGTCACACAGTCAGTTTTATTGTATCAATTCAGCAGACAGTCACACAGTCACTTGTGATTATTTATGTTATTAATTCGCGTTATATATGCTTCTGGTTTTATATTATTATCATGTCTACACTGCACAAAGTTAAGTTCACACAGCAATTTTGTAGGATTAAGTATTTGTTTAAGTTTTATGAGCGTGATGTATTAGTTATTGGATTTATCAGCGATTGAAATAGATACTTTGTTGAGTTTTATTTACATTCTATATTTAATTCGCTTTTATCTACAGTAATACAAACTTCATCAAATTCAAATCAGATACAGTTACTGATTTACATGCTCTGTATGTTTAATGATAATCATTGCAAGAACTAAACTATTGACATTATTTACATCCTAACTCTCTAACAGATCAATTAAATCATCTCTATCTACTTCGTGATCACTGCCTGAACTTTCGTCTCCAGAGACTACAGATTTGTAATGACGCAACATCTCCCCGCGCACAACAGCATTGAATCTTTTGTAACCTTTCATGCCTTTTATACTTGCAATTGTATATCTATCTATGTGTTGTTCAGCCTTTATTACTTTGTAGGGCCCAGTGTATAATCCGTTTAGTTTCCTCGTTAATCTAGCTGTGGGGTCTCTACTTATGCCACCTTTCCATAAAACTAGTTGCCCTACCGAATACTTTGTAGACCTTTTGTGGGCTGCGTCAAATCTCCTTTTCATGACAGTCATGTTTTTATCTATCCTTAATTTTGCTGTATCCCTTCTATCGTGTAAGGCTTGAACCTGAGATTCAAAACTTTGTGGTTCACCTGATGGGTACGCTGGCAAACGCGAATTAGTGTGACTAAACATGAGTTTAAAAGGAGGGATTCCAGTTGTGGCACTGGGTGTGTTATTGATGCCCCAAACTATGTCAGAAAGTTTAGAATCCCAAGTGCATTCACTGTTAGACATTGTGTTTAGCCCGTTTAGAAGAGTGCGGTTAACTCTTTCTACCTGACCATTCGACCGTGGACTAGCGATAGCATTTAAGACGTGTCGAAACTGCGCTTCCTCTGAAAATTGTTTGAAATAGCGACTTGTGAAAGCTACACCCCTGTCGGTAATTATTCTGTGTGGGTTGCCAAATACTGAGATTATGTCCTTCAGCTGCTTTATGGTTTCTAATGAGCTACAGTTCTTTACTGCTCGTGCAAAGACAAATTTTGTAAAAGCGTCGATAACGACAAGTATGTACATGTTCCCTTGTCGTGTTTTTACAAAAGGACCCAAGTGGTCAGCATGAAGCGTATGCATAGGAGTTGGAGTCTTTGCAATAGGGTGAAGTTCTCCTTCCAATCTACCGTGGTTTCCTTTGCCATACGCACATTGTAAGCAGGAATTTATGTATTTGCGTATGAAGCGCGTCATGCCTGAAAACCAAAACTGGGTTTTGATTGTTTTCTCACATTTTTCGAACCCGGGGTGTCCAATTTGGTCACGATATTTTTGCATGAGACCCCACTTACCTAATTTAGGAATGACAAAAAGTTCCCCGGCCAAAGCTTTGCGATATAGCAAATTATTCTTTACGACGTAATTTGAACGTAAATCGGAATTATTTGTCCCTTCGTTAAGTTGGGTTATAATATTCTGAATATTGTCATCTTGCAATTGTAAGGTGAGTAGCCAATCTGCATTATCGATCAAAAGGACGTTATTATCAGAGGGATTTCTACTCAGGGCATCAACATGCTTCATACGGTCACCTGGACGGTATTCTATCTGGAGGTCAAAATCTTGAATTGCAAGCCACCAGCGCGCTATGCGTGGAATAAGATCCTTTTTTACAAGGGTTGTACGCAACGCAGCACAGTCGGTTATAACCTTGACTGGGATCCCGGTTATGTAAATACGAAAGCGCTTAAGAGATTCTACCACAGCAAGGGTTTCAAGCTCATAGCTATGATAAAATTGTTCTTCCTTACTTGTAACCCTGCTAAAGTACGCGATTGGTTTCAGCAAACCATCAGCCTGATATTGCGTCAGGATCCCACCCAGACCCAGCTTGCTGGCATCTGTGTGCAACTCTGTCTTCGCAGCTCTATCATAGATTGCCAACACAGGTCGCTCCACCAACCGCTGCTTCAACATTTGAAACGCCTGTTCCTGTTCTTGACCCCAAACCCAGTCTACGTCTTTCTTGGTTAATTTGGTCAGTGGACGCGCAATTTCAGCAAAAGCTCTAATAAATTTTCTGAAATATGATGTTAAACCGATGAACTGGCGAATTTCGTGAACATTACGAGGTCTTTTGTGTTCCGCAACGCAATTGATTTTACTCCGACCTGGCTGAATTGTCCCTGCAGTAATTTCATGACCCAAGTAATTAACGCTCTTTTGGAGAAATGCGCACTTGATAAATTAAGTTTCAAATTGGCATCTCTCAACAATCCAAGCACCTGTTCCAGCAAATTTATGCCTTCATCTACTGTAACGGTAGGCAACAACACATCATCTAGATAAATGGCTAGCTTATCTCCTACTTTATTCAACGCCATCCGAATCAATCTAGAAAACACTGCTGGGGCATTGGCTAAGCCGAAAGGCATTTTCAGGAATTCAAATTGCCCTGTTGGTGTTACAAAAGCAGTTTTGCGTATGGATTCTTCCGTCATGGGTACTTGGTAATAACCTTGTGCAAGATCTAGTGTGGTAAAGTACGTTTTGCCTGCGAGACGAGCTACCTGATCATCTATGTGTGGCAACGGAAAACGATCTTTGACTGTACGCGCATTTAAAGCCCGATAATCAATGCACAAACGATAATCCCCTCCTCTCTTCTTAATCAACACAACAGGACTAGCATATTCAGACGTCGATTCCCTCACTATACCGGCTTCGATAAGGTCTTTTACCTTTCCGTTCACTATTTCACTCTCTTTATGTGCTAATCGATATGGCTTGCAAAATACTGGTTGGTCATTAGTGGTTTCAATATGCATTTTAATAAGTTCGGTACACCCCAAGTCTTTAGTGTCTTTAGCGAACATGTAGCTAAATCGGTTCAGTAAGTTGATTAATCTCTTGTGCTCAAATTGTTGCAGCTCCCCAGCATTTATATTGGCCAAATTTAGATCGCTGTCCGTTTCCTTACTTTGACTAATACTCATTACATTTCTTGTCTTGTTTTTTACTATAGCCACGGGTTCGGCTCGAGCTACTAATCTGCCATTTTTCCATTTGATATCGACCTCGCCAATATTAATTACTTTTAAGTAAGGCTCATTTGACTGTATGACTACCGCTGGTATGATATAGGCGGCACAACCCAATTCGAAATATACTGGATGTGTCATAAATGTACAATTTTTTATTTCGCCGCATGGAATATAAACATCTATGTACTGTGCACTTTTCACTGGAATAGTTACTGCGCTTTTTAGATAAACTGAATAGCTTTCCACGAAATCGGAAGCCGCCAACTGAATATCTGACAATGGAGCATCAATTTTGTTTGTGGGTACAAATGTGACGGAACCCTTGGTTGTAATTAAGCTTATCTCATCTTGGTTTATCATTGTCTGTCCTATTATTAGGTCGATCTCAGACAAATCATAGTTCGTAATTTCTACAGATCCACGTAAAATTACACTATCAATTAATACTTCAATATAGGAGGTTCCCAAAGAGCATGTATGGGCCCCACCAAAACCTTTCATTTTAACGTCCGAAGGACTCACAATTAATTCTAGTGATGTAGCTTGCGATATTGTCAAAATATTCAGTTTGCTTCCAGTATCAATATAGGCAATAAGCTCACGCCCGTTAACTTGTACTTTCTTTTTGTATAAATCTAAGTAGACGTTGTAAGTAGTAAAATAAACGTTACATACTTTTGTTGCTGGCTGAGAGGAGTTCGCAGTATGCCAGCACGTGGAAGCCGTGTGACCTGCCCGTTGGCAGACCTCGCAGCGGAGACTTGCACGGCACTCCCGCGCCTCGTGACCCGGACGACGACAGTTGTAGCAGACTTTCGGAAGCAGGTGATGCTGATGCTGGTTGGCTGGCGGCGTGTTAGTGGCACCACCTCTTCTCCAAGTCGATCTTCTTGCCGGGCTTGCTGTGTCAACTTTCTTGTAGTTTTCCAACGACGAGAGGAATCCAGAATATAGTTGTTGTGGAGTTTCGCACTTATATGCCTTAGCGTTGGCGCGTATTTCCGACGGAAGTCCTCTTATGACGCAAGATATCGCTGCCTCTCCAGATATTTTGCATTTTTTGAGTAGAGAAATTTTATCGTGGAAGTATTTCGTCATGCTTTCGGTCTCCATCTTGTTTCTGGAAAGCATAGTTTCTAGGCAGTCTACAAAATCCAATGATCGCGGAAAAGCAGTCTCGAGTGCCTTTTTCCATTCGCTCCAATTCATATTATAGTCTTCTAAATCGTCGTACCAGTCCCTGGCCGAGCCGCGAAGCCGAATCTGCATTATAAATTGGCGATCCCTGTCGTCCCAGCCGTAGATCTCTCCAAGCTGGTCAATCTTGTGCACCCATCCACTCACGTTACAAGATTTTTGTTCCGGTCGAAATTTGGGTATTACCTCTGCATCTGCTTGTGTAACACGCCGTTTTGCCCTTGGTGGTTGCGAAGAAAAATTTTCGCTGGCATTTTCATCTTCAGATTCTTCAATATCGATGTAATTTCTCTTCCTGATGCCGAGACCTCGTAGAAATGGCCCAGACATCCCACTTCTGACGTGTGACGGAGGTCAGAATGAGAAACAGTGTTGTGGTATCAGCAATTTATTCGACCCGTAGTCGGACAGAGTTTCCACCTTGCAAGTGTACTTCACGAAATTTACATTCAGACTCGCTCAATAGCCTATTGTATTGCTTTTATATAAACTGAAATCTATTGACTGACCGTTTAGGACAAAACATTTCAATTAGGAAACGGAAGTTGTACGACTGTTATTATTTTATATTAGCTCCAATACTTTTACGTAATAGTTTTATATTATTAATTATACATTATTAAATATATTATGATGTATTTATATTTTTATCTTTAGTCTTATCTGATTCAAATAACTGAATAAGTAATGTCATGATACCACTACCACGAATACGATATTAAATTAATTGAGTTATTTTAATACTCCCGAAATTAATATGAACAATTGATCGTTAATTAAATTGTTAATAATACTTTTGTAATTTATAATAATTAATTATAGGTATACTGTAACCGCAAATGGATAAAGTTATTTATCTATACGTGTTGCGACACTGGATCCTGAAGTCTCTAACAAGATGCTGTTTCAAGCAGTACAATTTAGCCATGATATGACACTTACAATACTTACAGTAAGCTTTGGTAGAGTCATTTTGAACTGGTTGAAGCCACTCTTTAAATTCGGACATCAACTCCCACTCTGAACGATAATTTTGACTATATCTTGGAGGCATTATCAAAGCTTTCGTCTTACATCAGTCCATCCACTGTACCACGCACGTAGTAATTGCCTGATTTTAACTCAAACTGCTAACAATTAGTTTTGTTTCAAACACAATCCTCAACACAACAACAGCGAGTCGAGTCACATCACATTCACAGACCAGAGTAAATCTAACTAAATGAAATATAAACAATCTCTGAACCGAGATTCTTTTTTTCATGTTTTGAATGAACCGGGGAACCCCCTTCCCAAAGATAGGTAGGGCTGCGTTCCGTTTCACGCTTATAGTTATGCTATCCATAGACAAATTTCTACATGTCACCTACGGTCTACATGTATCCATCTATCGTCAAGTAGAGTCGTCGCACCGCTAAACTTGACGCTAGATGGCAGTATCGATGGTACATGTTACATGGCGAAAAAACCGTAGTCCCATACACCTGCTCCGTGGTCCCATACGCTTTTTTTTGAACAAGTTTTAGACCAGGTAAAAAATGCTAAAAAATATGCTATATGCTAGATTGAAAATTTTCATGCTAAATCACTCGAAAATATGCTAAATTTAGCCATAAAAATGCTAAATTGGCAGCACTGACAACGCGTACTAAACTCAAAGCGCAAGGGCAAACGCGGATGTACGGGAGGCGGGGCGGCAGGGGCGCGCGAGCGCGATGCGTCTCGCGTGAGCCAGGCGCCTGTTACTTGTTTCAACTTGTTTGCATCTAGTTTTATCCAACAGGGAATGGCTGGACCTAGTTATAGCCGGAATGATATCGGATAGACCTAGTTTTATCCAACAGGGAATGGCTGGACCTAGTTGTAGCCGGCATGATGAAGGCTAGACCTAGTTTTACCCGAAAACAATCGGTTCGTACTAGGTTTAACCAAGAGTAAGTGGCTACACCTAGTTCTAACCGGCTAAAACTAGGTGTAGCCGCACTTCGGGTATTAGCCGTAACATATACATAAATAAATACTTTAGGTATTGCATAGTCTTAAGTCTGTCTAAATCCCTACATAGTTGCTGTCAAACGAATATAAAAAATGTAGTTTTTTAAAGAAGGAGTAAGTGCGGAAGGTACCGGGGTAAGTCCGGAATAGTTTCTAAAATAGTCCTTGTTCCCTTTAGCTTTAAAGTTCAACATTAATGGCATTCCTATCTTACCCCTTGAATGTTTTAAAGATAGAAACTCTTGAAAAAGTCAAAGCCTGTTGAAGGGAGGCAATAACGCACGTCCCAATAACGCACACCCCGATAACGCACACCCCGATAATGTACAGCCAATAATCCGTGCACATGTACATGGATTATTGGCTGTACACTATCGGGGTGCGCATTATCGGGCTGTACAAAATCGGTACGGGGCAATAATCCGTGTCCAACCACAGACAAGAAAATCACTTGATAGAGTGGTGCCTCGTTTACATAAGCTAATTTGATTTACTTATTTTCAAAGCTGCGTTCAAAATAAATATAAAATAATTGTCAGACATGTTTCTGTTTACGCATCAGATTAAGTAGGTGTTTTAAAGTTTAATATTTTTATACGTAAGCTGATAGATAAGCAAGCGTAAGACAAACAATATCAGCCGGATTATGGTTGTAGATAAGTTCTCAGACCAACCTTCGTATGACTGCTAAGGCTCGTGGTGCTCCATCTTGAGCAAGAGCGTTCCGTAAAGGATTATCCATATTACAATCTGTGGTTACAATGCAGTGCCGGTGACTTGCTGGCGCAACAGTACAGACTAAAAAAATGCATAAAAGCTACCGTAAAAAATTCCCGATGTTATTAATCTTAATTTTTTTGCGTGCTTCCTCTGCACCTAAATTAGGTATCCAATTTCTCGCCTACGCACTCACATGCAATGAAAATGTGGGAAAACATCTTTTCGATTTAGGGATCCGTTTTCGAAAATTAAATATTTAGCTTTGAAGCTCATATTTTGGTTTGAGTTGGGCGCCCCATCTCCCGGATACAGGGATAGAAACGTGAAAAAATGTTAAATAGTGGCACATAATAATTAAATTAAAAGTAATACTATCACGGCTAAGGAGGCTTTACAAGTTAACAGGCGACGAGGATGAAGTTGTTCTGACCGTACACTACTTTTATGTTTGGGTTAAACTATCTTATAAACTTAAAAATTTTCAGATGAAATTTAAGCTAGTCTATACTCGGCTTCATGCCTGACCAGTAAGCTCTCACCTAGTCTTCCATGGAACACGAAATGAGTTGGTAGTCAAAGATCACTTAGAAAGGAGGCCACGTTTATTGGCTATGCTAGGCAAGCTTCCCGGAATTCAAGGACGAAGAAGAAGAAAAGCAAGCAGTAAAGCTTGTCGTTGGCACAGTAGCACATAAGCTGTTTGTCGATACAAATTTATTAAATTGAAGATAACCCTAAGATTGATTTTTTTCTAGTACTCCTTTATTCATTGACTTAGCTGTCATTTAAAATTATTTGCCACTGTGGTGATAACATGTCAGTATTGTGCCATTGAAGACGATAAGGAGTATGTAATGAAGTTAAATAAAATATTTAATACCTACTTACGTTTAATTTTATTACCAAAGTAGCTTAGAATGAAAAAAAAACTATCTACGACCTAAAATAGCGTTATCTCCTATTTTCTCCTAGTTTGCACTATCTCCTATTTTGCAATATATTTTTAAAGACATTAAAGTAACATTGCTCATCGAGGAAAACACTCCTTAGATTGCAAAGTGATAGTATTAATTCAGTTCTATTGTTACTTTATGTATATCTATCACGCAAGCAGCTGAGGAATTATATTAATGTGTGTAGTCAAATCTCTTAGCAAAGAAACAATAATAATAATAAATAAAAGTATATAAATGTCACCTAAGTCACCGCTCAAATCGACTTCTGTAAGAAGAATTCTAGTTAAATGCTATTTAAGCCACATTTAGGAAAGTGGTGCAAGTCGGCCTTAAAGATAAAAAATATTTATTGTTCATAAAAAAAAGATACACTTTCCCTTATGGATTATGGAACAGTACTTACCTAAATGGTTGAAAGAAAAATTCTGTGAAATTATAAGTAAGGTGTCCATTGGCACCTATTCTAGGGTACTAGTTAAATTACACTATAGTTTATTGAATAGTCTAGTTTCCTTCTTAGAGTATAAAATACTATTACTATGGTTTCTTTACAAAGAATAGTAGGTAATTAAGGTTTGAAACTTCGCAGACAACTCAGCAGCTGCTACATGTAGGTTTATGAACCTGGCTCATCTCTCCATTGATAGATTTGGTACGGGAACCGGCTTCAGGAAGGATGGCGGTGCCAGAATGAAGGCGTAGGCAACGAAATTTGGTTTCGGGCATTTTAATTTAGGCATTACAATCAGAAAAATGCGTCTTTCGTTTCAAGTCTCAGCTGAGCCAAAGCCGTCAATCACATTGAAGAAAAATAGGTACTTATTAATAGGGATTTATTATTTATTAGTTTGTGCGTCACCCTTTTGGAAGTTCAGAAATTACATTCGGTTTTTTTAATTTAATGAATGAATGTCAAAAACCACCTAGATTATGGAATAAATTTCTAAAAGAATCCTAAGCTTAACTGCTGATTTCATGTCAAGTAAAATGGGCTAATCATATGTGAACGGGGCACCGATATGGACGCCAATTATTGGTCGTACGAAATCGTGCGTGCATTATTGGTCCGTACCGATATTGCGCGACCCGATAACGTACAGGCAATAATGCACACCCCAATAATTGGTGTCCCTTGGGCACGAATTATCGGGGTGTGCATTATTGGCTGTACGTTATCGGGTCGTACAATATAGTGACCCCTGTTGAATAATGAACAACTGTTTTTTTTTGTATTTTTTTTTTTAATTCGGTCTTACCCCACGACAAGAAAAGAAACAGAATGGCTCCCAAAGCTTGGGTATGAAAAAAATGTCTTACTAATATGGTGATGTGTTATTTATTGTGTTAAACAAATAAAAAAGGAATACACAGTCATAAAGTCATTTATTTCTTATAGAATCACGATACAAATGTTACTTTGGACAAATCAAATTGATGACATATCCGTACACAGTAATTTTCTACTCAATTAAACTAAATTTTAGAAAAGTCTTCAGTTGCATACCTAAGTGAAATTTGTAGAAACGAGTTAAACGGAAGAAATACCTGTTAACATGGTTAGGTACAGGTAGCGCCATGAGTTATGAGCGCTCGCCGAAAGTGGTGGGGATGTCTGCGCATGTGTACAGTCGCGCACAAAATTTCTAATGGCCGCGCGGCCCTAGGATTGGCGTTGAACTATAAGCAATAGAGAATAATCAAATAGGTATAGTGTAAATTAATCTAATTTTGCCATTGTAAGATAATAATATGTAGGTAGCTTTACAGTACAATAAAAAACCACTTAATTTTAAGTAAGTAATTTATTTCAAATTCTAGTCGTGTGGCAGAGGCACTATTCCCTCCATTAAATCATTTTTGTACACTTTGTTTCCGATTACGGAGGCACTCGTAGACGGCATTTCGTCATAGTCTGAGATTTCACAATATTCGACGTCATCTTGACTATCGTCACTGTCCGAGCTATCATCGTCACTAACACGAATAATAAACTGTTCCGTAAAAATGTCAATAACGTGATCGCTTTTTGAGTACTCCTCTTCTACGGCTTTCACTTTATTACACAAAGCCTCCTACTCTTGTGCTCCCATTAAATTAACTTTCTCTCTCACTAGTTCAATGGCTTTATTTATATTCCACTTGACATTTTTACTACCAACGTATAGGTACTGCTTAATGCTGGACCATGCCATCTCGATCGGATTGAGGTCTGGGTGGTACGGAGGGAGTCTCAGGATGTCGTGACATGTTCGGCCATAATTTTGTCAATTGAAAATGTTTTCAACGTGTCTTTATTAGCTTTTATCAATTTGTATAACTGCGGTTTAAAAAAATTTGGTTCAAATTCAATCCCTTTTTCGGAGAGCCAGGCTTGCATATCCGCCTTTTTTGAGTTTGATGTAGGCGCGAGGTCAAATTGCTTATTATGGTAAGAAGCGTTGTCGACTACGACAACTGAATTACCTATTTGGTATATTAGGAATCAATTGAGTTCGCAGCCATTTTTCATAATTTTCGTAATTCATATTATCGTGGTAGTCGCCTGATTTGGAGCCAGCTTTAAATGTCAGCAATCCATTCGGGACAAAGCCTGCTTCTGATCCTGCGTGAACGATGAGGACGCGTTGCCCTTTAGATATCGGCTTTTTAGCTCCTTTGGTAGAACCATCCGACCAGGGTTTGGGGTTCGTGTGTGACGAATCAACATGTGCATAAATGATTTATTTTACTGATGTTAAGGTGATTTTGATTTACTTATAATACCTAATTCACGTAGGTGAATTAGCTCAGGTGAATAAGGTGTACGCCGGGTGATTCATCTGTATAAATTATGGAACGGCCATCTCGGCGAATTTTTTTTATTTTTTCCAGATAATCAATACGTTTTAGTCTAATATTAGAGGTTTCAATGAGAATTTTTCGATTATTTTCAGTGTTTTTCCAGCGAAAACCTAAGTTCTTAACTATTCTCCTGAGACTAGTTTCGGATCCTTCAAAATGTATGTCTTCCTGCAGCTTTTTTCTCAGTTTTTCAATGGGGAAGAATACTGACTTTTTATCCCGACAGAGGGCGTATGATCGAGAAAGCCTAACTGATCTGTCAAAGCTGTCAAAGCCCATACATTTATTTGATTACACTTGCGTTTTTCTCTAAAATCTCTCTAAAATAACTATGTGTGCTGCCTTTGGATGTAAAAATAAAGAAAATCATGCATTCCCGAAAGATAACAAACGAAGAAAGTTGTGGGAAAGGGCCCTCGGACGGAAAAATTGGACGGCGTCTAAATGGTCGAAGTTATGTTCCGATCATTTCACATCTGCAGACTACTTCGGTGAAAGTGCTTACACTGGTTAGTATATGCTATAATATCATATCATCTACAACATCAGTAACGCTGATCACAGTAGAATAATATTTTAGCCTAAACGATTTTGTTGTAGGATCACAGCCTCACAAGAAGTTTCTAAGAAGCACTGCTGTGCCAACTATACTTTCTTTTCCCAAACAGAAAGAGGAAAGTACATTGGCTAAAGAGCGGCGAGCACGGTATGAAGAAAGAAGCCGAAGAATACTCTTCTCTGCCGCAGAAACACCAAGCACATCAGGTGTACAAGCCCACGTAGATATTGAAATTGCCACTTCAAACAACACCTCATCTAATCTTTTATTGGAGAACCATAGTACTGAAATAGGTACACAAATAAATTACGAATCAACCTATGGATGCATACAACAATTTTTGTATGATGACGAGGCAATATTATTTTACACGGGGTTTGAATCGTACAGAAAATTTCATTTTGTCTATTTAACTTTGTGTCCAATGATAAACAAAATAAAGTATTATGGTAGTAATGTAATAAATGTGTCTTTAGAAGACCAATTCTTTCTAACAATGATGAAATTAAGACAAGATAAATGTAACTTCGAACTCAGCCGATTTTTCAATGTAAGTCCAACCACCGTTTCGAACATATTCATTACCTTTATCAATTTTCTGCATCAACTGTGGAGTAAGATCGACATTTGGCCTGAACAAGATTTAGTACAATACTACACACCAGAGATATTAAAAAAATACAGCATGAATACACGGGTAGTCTTAGATGGCACAGAAATAAAGGTACAGAAGCCCGAAAATCCTGTATCACAGCAAGCTTCTTGGAGCAGTTATAAGCATGCAAACACATTGAAGGTTTTAGTTGGGGCCACACCAGGTGGTTTATTGTCTTATTGTTCAGACGCTTATGGGGGGTCAGTGAGTGACCGACAAACAGTCGAACGCAGCACCCTAATAGAAAAGTGTGAACCTGGTGACAGTATACTCGCTGATCGTGGCTTTAACATACAGGATTTATTCACTGATAAGGATGTTACAGTAAATATACCAACATTTCTAAAAGGAAAAGCTCAACTTCCTGGTTTGACGGTATTGCAAGACCGGAAATTAGCTAGTAAGAGGGTTCACATAGAACGTATTATAGGGCTTATAAAAACTTATAAAATTTTAAAGAATGATTTACATCATAGCTACATACCATTAGCATCCAAAATATTTTTTGTTTGTTTTATGTGCTGTAATTTTAACCCTTTTCTAGGCAGAGATGCTCATTGTGGAATTTCTTTGTGAATTTAATTTTATTGCATCTTGGTGATTTACGGGTAGATGGAGAAATATAAAAAAAAAATATTGTTTTTTTTTTGAGATTTTAAATGTATCCTGTAAGATACATTGTCAAGAATACAGAAAACGACTGCGTCCGTAACGTGTATCCCCAGACATACATTGCCAAGTTGGATCTAAACACATAGCATGATAATTAGTCAAATAAAAAGCAGTCAAATTATAAAAAAATACGTGTAATAGGAAGTAAAAAACAATTTCAATTATTGTTTGATATGAAAATTTACGAAACAATTTCTCTCAGGTAATAGACATAATCGCATATTGCATTTTATGCAGTTGACAGTGGTCTGTCCCTTAGTACAAAATTTGCACCGCCCTTTGATCCCAAAGGTCGGCAAATGGTCTACGCCATCAAACCTTACATCAGGTGTAGGTCTGGGTGTTACAGGTGTTTTTATAGGTTTGGTTCTTGATGATGGTGGTGGAACGGAATCCTTTTGCTGTCTGCCAGATTTTAGGAGACCTTGTACAATTCTGTATCGAAACTTCTTCAGAGGCAGTTGTTTTATAGGTTTACCCTTGATGTGTCTTCGATACAAAATCCAACTGTTATTGACACACATGTCTAGAATTTGGGACACAATGGGTAAATACCACCGATGTCCTTTTAATTCAGTTCTGTAGAGCGCGATCATCATGTCTGCTAGATCTACTCCTCCCATATGGGCGTTGTATTGTTTAATTATTTCCGGGCAAGGAAAGGCAGCCTTACGTTTCTTTTCTTTGTCGTAACGTTGTATCACTCCAACAGGACTTTCAGATACAAAGCTGCTGGCAACAGTGACCACTTTATTGTCATGCCATTTGACCACACATATTTTATTAGACTTGCACACGACCCGGGAATATGCGCCTCTACCCTTTTTCTTCAAAACTTTATCTGGCAATAGTTTCTTCTCAGCACCTCTTAATCTATTTGCTCTTATTGTTCCTAATGAGAATATACCCATTTCGTTTCGCAAGAAATGAATAAGTTCCATACTTGTAAAAAAGTTGTCGAAATAGACAGCACAGCAAGCTGGATCAGGTATTGTTTTGCACAAAGCAATAACTACCTTGGCACCTAAGCCCAAACTTATCTCATATGGTGAGAAATAGTGATGTCTGAAAGTGTCTTCTCCGCCATATATAACGAAATCATAAATAAACCCTGACACTCCTGCACGGACAAATATTTTGAAGCCCCATTTTCGTGGCTTAGTTTTTATGTATTGCTTGCGATTACCAGCTTTTTTACCCTTATATGGCACCATCATCTCGTCGATGCTGAACTTAGTTTCATGAGCAACTTTCTGAAAATTCGCGCGTATTTTCTCAACCAAGGGCCTAATTTTGAAATATCTGTCACCGTCGTCAAGCAAATTATTGTTGAAATGTATGTATCGTCGTATCTGTTGAAATTTTTTCAAAGGCATTACGTCAGCAATATCTTTGTATCGAAACTCTTGCGACCAGTAGTCGGTATATGCCGGCATGTTAATGATTCCCATAAAAAGGTTAATCGCAATGAAGTCTTTGATGTCTTGTTTCGTAACGTTTATAGACTTTCCAGTGGTTTGTGTCGAATACAAATTGGTCTGATCTGTAATCATTTCGATTACATGTTCATCAACAAAAGATTGAAAATATTCTAGAGGTGTTTTGACATCTTCGTTAGGTAAATATTTTTCATTAATTTCGGCTGTGTATGTGAATTTGTTATTAGTCCACGTATAAACCACAGGTTTTCGTCTTATGGGTGCACTTTGTTTAGTAGGAAATGTCTTTCTTTTAGATCGGGTCGTGTTTTTCTTTGTCATTGATGATGTAGATGCACATGGAGATGGTGAAGCTTGTTGGTCTTGCTGTGTACTGTTCGTTATTGACCTAGGTCTTTTATTATTCGCTGTGTTGGCTTGTGCTACTTCGATGTTTGTATCATTAGGTCTTTTAGTTTGTGTTGGTGTGAGAGAAGCTGCAGGAGACGGTGGAATAATTGAGGGCGAGCACGGCAACAGGGCTGCTTGAGAAATAGGTTGTGTATCATGCCATATTTTATTTCTTGGTGCAAAACTTTGCGGAGTTATTGGTGAAGCAATTGAGGTCCCATTTAGTACGGAAGCAGTTACTAAGCCATCAATGTCAGGGTCGTCATCAGATAAAATGTTAAGGTTCTCAAGTGAAGAAGGAAGAGAAGGTGCTATAGAAGAATCATCGGAATCAGCTTTACCAATGTTTATAAATTCATTGTCAGAATCAGAAGTTTCTCCTTCATCGGACGATTTGCCGGCTCTAGGAACCAAGGCTAATATTTTTTTTGTTCTTGTAAGCAGTGGTCGCATTCCAGTCTATAACACACAAAAGCAAAGCATGGATAGATACAGGAATACTAAATTTTACCTATCTGTAAATAAATTTTATTGTTAGTACCTAAATCAAGCATTGTGCACCACCAGATACAGGAAAATTTAATTTAATTTGTTAGTAAATCAAGCAATGTGCACCAGCAGATACATAAACTAAAATCTCGAAATTACTGTCTAGTTGGCAATGTATACGAACAGAAATGGAATCTCTACGCGAAAAGTTCTCCGAATTTCTTGACGAAGGAGCACGGAAGAATCTACTCTCTTCCGAATTCAAAGAAGATGTAGACTTTCATCTGGGGGAGACTTCAAACAAGGACCCATCTGTGGGGAAGTACAGACCAATCAATATACCAGAGAATCCCTATATACCAGATATAGATCTTAATGATTCAGAGAGCCAGGACGACCAAACCGTAACTTCTTACGAAGATCCCCTTGATGATGACAAATCTTCCATTATAGGAGACCTCACAAGGATCACCAGCAAAGGGTGGAACGATGTTGGATGGGGAGGCACATCTCCTGTGGTCTGGGCCTCCAGCGGACTTTATGCGGACAGACATGTGTTTAATAGGGATAGAAGCCTTATAAAATCAATTTTAGACTCGGTAAATAGAGACTCAGGATCATCGTATGTTCTAAATGTTGGAGGACCCGATACGTTATTTATAACACGTGGAGATTCTTTAACAATCAGTCGCGATGTAAGGAAGCCCAAAGTCCCTATCACAGAAATTGATGATAGTATAGTTACTGTTATACAGTCTCTTTTCAAACAAGGTATCCATCTTAAGGATTTAGATGAACCAGGTAAAGAGTTAATCGTATCTATCAATACTCCAGGATTCAACAATTCAGAAATCAGAGATGCGGTCAGCCAAGGGAAGACGACTGTAAGAGGGGTGTTGGAATACATTTTCAGATTGAAGAGAAGATGGAACTATATAATGTCTTCTTACGATGTAGAGAACATCGAGACAGGAGATGGTATATAGATTATAGAAGGTATATTCTCTTTGCGTTTTAGATACATATTTTTCAATGGGACAAAAGGCGTTAATTTTTTAAGTTTTCAGGGTTACAAATAATTTGACGTGAAGAAATAATTTGGGAATACTGTGAAACAGCGAGTCGTGGTTAGTATTTAACACAAAAAAAACATAGTTTTATCTAATAACTTACCTTTTGGCGTGGGAGCATTGTAGAGCCGTTACGAAAATGACATCTGACAGCAGGACAGGGTGGCCAACACAAAAAAGAAAGGCTGCGTTCCAAAATTTGTACTGTAGGGATTCCATTAATGGGGTTGGCCGAGCAAAGCTAAATGTAGGTGGCGCTGTCGTAGATGCGACCCTTGTCATTTTCTTGTCATGGTTGTTTTGATTTTCTTGTTGCGTTTTTTTGAAGATATCTCGGATTTTCGTGTGGTTTTTGTGAATCAAACGTAACTTTGGCTTATATCTTACTGGACTCTGAACTAATAAACGTGATTTGAATACTGTTATACATTGGAACGACGACTTCGGCTTCGGAACTGGAATAACCTCTAAACACTTTCTACTTCGCTTTGTTTCCAAATAAAGCACAATGTATGCTGCTTGGCGAATAGCAGAACTAAAAGAAGAGCTGAGGAAGCGTGGCGCCTCTTTGCGTGGCAAAAAAGCGGTCCTTTTAGAGAGACTAGAAATGCTCGATAAACATTTCAACTTAGCCCAACCTGAACCAAACAGTGAAGACGCAGTAATGGAAACACCAGCAACTGAAACCTACAAGGATGTGAATAGTAATTCTTTACTGCCTCCGCTCAATACAACATTAGTAAGGCAGTATCTCAATTTAACATCAAAAAAATTTGACAATGCTCTTCAGCTCTATGAATCCAGATATTTGATGGTGCTGAGATCATCTTGGACTGAAGAAAATTGTTTCATTAAAGGTTTTTGTAAAAAAACAATGAAAAGCCTCCAGTATGAAGTTAATGTGAAATTAAGTAAAGATGGTCCTCCAGAAGAGTCGCACTGTCAATGCCCAGCTGGAAGCGGTGTCAATGCCACCTGCAAACATGTGGCAGTGCTCTTGTTGGCGATTGAAAATATGGTGCAACAAAAAGTCATAATTTTGAGTGAAGTCTGCACACAGAGACTCCAAAAATGGAATTGTCCAAATAAAAAATATACTGGCACACCAGTTAAAGCTGAAAAATTACCGAGAAGGAGGGCAGTGAAGCGAGTTTTGTTTTCTCCATACCCTGTAGAAACGCTGGACAAAGAAGCCTATAACAATAAAATAAGAAATTTGGTACTGTCCTTTCCCAACTCAACAATGCCCATTAAACAGCTGTACGAACCAGCAAATCCATATGCTCTTGAGGCAGACCATAATTACACAAATATCGATTCAAAAAGAAATATATTAAAGCAGTTAAAACTTGAAAATATCACAGAAGAAGATGTACAGAACATTCAAGAAACCACAATCGACCAGGAAAATTCACTTGAGTGGCATCTCCAGCGAAAAAATAGGTTGACGTCAAGTGTCTTCCACACTGTTTGTAAACTTAAAGAAACCACCAAAGCGAAATATGCCAAGCAGATTTTTAATAAAAAAGAATTTACGTCAAGAGCCACAACACATGGCATTCTTAATGAAAAAGTGGCACTTGCAAAATACTGTGCCGAATATGAATTGCAAGTTGAGCATTGTGGTCTTTTTGTAAGCAAAGACCGACCATATCTTGCTGCTTCACCGGATGGGCTACTGGGCACCCAAACCGTAATTGAAATCAAATGCATTGACTGTTCCGTATTTGATCGAGGAGAACAATAGTTTATCACTAAAAACAAATACTCCCTATTACTTTCAAATCCAAGGCCAATTGTATTGCACCGGTAGAGACTTTTGCAATTTAATAATTTATACTTACACTTACGAAGCCCGCAACAAAATATATTTACAATTTCCGTTCAGCTAACTTTAAGGAGATCAGTCGGGAACTATTTAATACTGACTGGAACTCCACCTTCAAAGAACTTACATTAGAAGAATGTGTTAGCTCGTTTTATTCTATCCTAGATAAATGTATATCAAAGTTCGTTCCACGTCGCGAAGTAAGAAACTCAAGCTCGCACCCAGTTTGGTACAGTAAGCCCTTAATTAAAATGTTGAAAGAGAAAAATAAATTTCACAAGGCCTGGAAGACTTACAATAACCCTTTGGACTATGAGAGTTTCTCAATTCTTAGGCGGAGAGTGAAAATTGTCGAAAAGGAATGTTATCGGAAATATATTGACTTTTCAGAGCAAAAAATTAAAGAGAATCCTAAATTCTTTTGGAGCTATATTAAATCTATTTTCTCTAGTACTGATATTCCACAAACAATGCATTATAAAGGAATATCAGCTTCTGAAGGAGACAAAATTTGCAACCTCTTCAATGAACACTTTCATTCTGTATTTGAAACCTCCAGTTTAGAACCTGTTACTATTCAGGAATTAGATTCGCCTATTGGTGCTGTTTTGGACGTATGTTCTATAGATATCAATGAGCACTTGGTTTTTAAATACTTAAAAACGATTAACATAAATAAGGGTGCTGGCCCAGACGGGATTCATCCTATTTTAATCTCTAGGTGTTCTAAGGCATTGGCACAACCTGTTACATTTATTTTTTATAAATCCTTGAAACAAGGGGAGTTCCCGAAACTATGGAAAGTTGCCTTGGTTACCCCAATTCCGAAAGGTGGCCCGTCAAGCCAAGACATTGAAAAATACCGGCCTATTTCTAAACTATGCCAATTCGGTAAGGTTTTAGAAAAGATTGTCTCCGATGAATTAGCTAGGGTGGTCTGTCGTATAATTTCCCCAAACCAACACGGTTTCCTTAAGGGTCGTAGTGTCGAGAGTAACCTTATAACGTTTACAGAAGCTGTTCTCAATGCAATGGATGATACAAACCAAGTGGACGCCGTGTATACCGATTTTGCCATAGCCTTTGATAAAATTTGCCATAATACTCTTCTTAATAAACTTTGGAAACTCGGTATACACGGTGATCTATTTCGTTGGATAAAATCCTATATTGAAAATAGAAGCCAAGCAGTTGTGGTTAAGGGTTATCAATCTGTGCCAAAATTAATCACCTCTGGTGTGCCACAAGGTTCTCATTTAGGACCCTTATTATTTACACTATATTTAAACGAACTGTCCAATTTTATAGATAGTTCAAGCATATTATTGTATGCTGATGATGCAAAAATATTTAGAGTGGTTCGCAGTATCGAAGACTGTAGTCTGCTCCAAAAGGATCTTGGTAATTTTGAAAGATACTGCGGTAATAATAATTTATTTTTAAACCCTGATAAATGCTACGTTATAACTTTTAGTCGCAAAGCTAATCCTATTACCTTTGATTACCAATTGTGCAATAAGAACCTGACAAGAGTTGAAGAGATAAGAGATATAGGTGTCACGCTTGATTCTCGGCTCACCTTTATACCGCATATTAATAAGATACTGGGCAAATCTTATAAACAGTTAGGCTTTATTCTGAGAGTAGGGAAACCTTTTCGAAACGCATTTACATATAAGCTGCTTTACAATAGTTACGTCCGTAGTCGACTTGAGTTTGCATGCACTGTTTGGAATCCATTCTATAAGTATCATATTGATAGGTTAGAGAAATTACAAAATAAATTTATGAAATCACTAGATTATAGAACTGGGCATATGTTTACAGATTACCATACGGCAGCAAAACGACATAACATTATACCCTTAGAACTGCGGCGTAACGTCATTGACTCTGTTTTTTTATTTAAAATTTTGAACAACTTCGTTGACTCCCCCACATTACTCCATGCAATTAATTTTCGTATACCCCGCAAGCAACAGAGAAGCTGTTGCCGAAAAGATTTGTTCTCGATTCCTCAATGTAGAACTCGTTACGCAAATAATAGTTTTATGAGACGTTCCTGTGACTTATATAATTCTAAGCTAAGTGATGTTGATATATTTAATCCATCTTTAAGTAAATTTAAGAAAAATGTCAAAGCTAAAATTCATAATATTTCACCTGATGGGTAAATTACCTTCAGCTGGATATTGTTAATAATGTTAAAAAAAGGGCAGTGGTGTTGTGTGTTGTGTTAGAATATTCTGAGCAATTTTGGAGTGTTTTTTGCATGTTTGGTTTTTAAATTTTGTTTCTTAAAGTTCTTCTCCGAACGATGTCTTACAATAAGTTTATCTACCTTAAAAAATGTTGTATTTGAAATTATGAGAAACTAGAGGTCTATTTATTTAACATAAGATACGATTTATAAATAGCATTTGAATGACTGTTTGTTTCTAAAATAAAGATAAAATAAAAAAAAAAAAAAAAAAAGACCTGAAAGTAATTTTTGTAAATAGAGATGATTTGTTTATTGCCAATATGTTAATTAAACTAGATTCATTTTATGAAAAATATTTTAAAGAAGTTCTTTTCAATAATTACTTATTTTATAACTACGAAAGGTTGAAATAAAAGCAACTTTAGTAAGTTAAATAATCACTTTTTATTAACAATTCCTTCCCTAAAGTTACAGAGCATGAAACATATAAAAAATATTTTAGAAGCTAATGGTATATAAGATTGGTTGAGTTCTGTTTTTAATATAGCATAGGTTTTAGTCAGGCCAATTAATCGTTCGATATGAACACGTTGACTAGCTAGTCTTTGGTCATTTTTTGTCAAACACCCAGGAATTTGTGACTTTCCTTTAAGGAATGTAGGAATATTAATTCCTACCTCCTTGCTTACGAATAAATCCTGCACATTAAATCCTCGATCAGCCATAATGCTGTCACCTTCTTCACAAATGTTAATTAAGTCACTTCGTTCCACTATTTGGCGGTCACTTGTGGACCCTGCAAATGCCTCTGAGCAATAACTTAATAAACCTCCAGGAGTAGAGCCTACTAAAATTTTCATTGTGTTTTTATGTTTGTGTTGGGTATAGGACCCGCTCTGCTACCAGAGACCAAGGAGACAGGGCCGCCTGCCTCCTGGTCCCAAATTAAACACTAATAATCACGGAACACAAGTAAAACACTTACAGAATGTCCAATGATTCGTCGACGGTCCTCGTCGAATAGACAGCCGGCGCCTCCCGGGATGCCTGCACCGGATCGCTAATGGGAGCCCTAGTCTTCCCCAGACTACCCCAAGAGCGCTCTTCCCCAGAAAACTGCGTCTCAGTGCAGGTTCTTGATACCACGACCTCGCGGTCTCAAGGGAGAACTGTTCGTCTCACTTTGACGAGGGGAATCCTTTCCCCTCACCACAAATCGTCAGGAATGACTCGGGAACCTTCCCTCCTTCTTTATAACTCACTCCACGCGAAGATATAAAGCCGGCAATCCAATTGCTTTACAATTTAGATAAGTATAATTTGCTCAACCACGAGCCAACCAAGCAAGAAAATTTTCAAGTTCAATAACCTCAAAAGTAAGTGTCATCTGTCACAGACAATGTTGCTACTTTATTCCGAACATCCCCCCGCTCCGGGCTGAGAGGCTCAGGCCGCTAGCCTAATCAACCGGGAGACGAGAGAGCGTTGCTACGGCTCGTCGCAGAATCGAACCATCGACCAACACATCCGCGACGCGTGGAGTTCCGTCCTCCCCAAATAGCAACTTTAAAATGCGCCCCCGGCGCCAAAACAAGGATGGCCAATTGGCCTCCTTCAAAAGTACCAAATCCCCTTCCCTAGGAGGCTCGGTCCTGTCTGTCCACTTCACCCTTTGCTGCAACAGATGCAGGTATTCAACCGACCAACGATTCCAAAAGTCCTGGCCCATTTGTTGCAACATTTGAAAACGTGACAACCGTGACGTACGTTCATCCCTCCATGGGTATTCTGGCAGCGCAGTAAGTGGCTGCCCAATCAAAAAATGGCCAGGAGTCAGGACCTCTAGATCGTTTGGATCAGGGGACAGGGGACAGAGAGGACGAGAATTGAGGACCGCCTCTACTTTACAAAACACAGTAACAAGCTCCTCAAACGTCAGGACAGTCTCTCCGATCACGCGGCGGAGGTGAGTCTTAGCTGACTTGACGGCAGCTTCAAAGATACCTCCCCAGTGAGGGCAATTTGGGGGACTAAACCGCCAAGTTACCCCTTTCCGGGCGAGGATTTGACTTAAACTATCACCATTATTTTCTAAAAATACATTAACATCCTTTAGATAGTTTATGGTACCCTTGTAATTTGAGCCATTGTCGGAGCGAATAAGTGAGGGCAGGCCTCTGCGCGACACAAAACGATCCAAAGCGGCGACGAAGGCCTCAGTAGACAATGCTGAAACTACTTCCAAGTGGACAGCCTTGGTGGCCAAGCATACAAACACGCATAGGTAAGCCTTCACAACCCGAGCGTTGCGAAGGGTGGTCGTTTTTACTGAAAACGGCCCCGCAAAGTCCGTTGCGACTCCCTCAAATGGCCGAGACTGATTAACTCGGTCCGGCGGCAGATCTCCCATCTGCGGCTGCATGAGTGAAGCCTTCACTCTGTAACAAGGTACACACTGAAAGAGGACGCTTCGAATGACTCTTCGAGCAGACAATATCCAAAACTCCCGTTGCAGGATAGCTAATAATGCGCCACATCCGGCGTGGGCATTACGAATGTGTCGATCCGACACCAAGAGCTTTACCAGAGGTCCATCCTTTGGTAACAGCAAGGGGTGGCGACTTCCGTAAGGCAGGTCAGCTTTCCGAAGTCGACCCCCAACACGCAAAAGTCCCTCCGAATCCGTAAAGGGATTTAACCTGGCGACCGCTCCCTTGAGTTTGGTGCGACCCTCGCGCAGGATCCGAAGTTCAGCCTCAAAGCGGTCCACCTGCACGATGCGAATCCAGTGCAGCAGCGCGTTCCGACGTTCCTCTGCACTTACAACTGGGGACAAATGTTTATCACTCGGATTTCGACAGTTGCGAACAAATCTTTTAATCCAGCTGGTAACCGCCAGCAGTTTATCCAGACTGCTATACCGCCCAGGCAGCCAGTCGGGATCCAAGGCCGTCTCCACAGCCAGGGCGTGCACCCGCACGCCAGGCAAAACTTGAATCGACCTGTCCACCTGCTGGACAGGCCACGAAGTCTCTGGTTCCTCCAACCAGGCTGGTCCCCACCAAAGTGAATGAGACACCAATTCGGGAGCTGTGCAGCCCCGGGAAGCACAGTCAGCGGGGTTCCAATCACCTGGGACGTGTCTCCAGATGATGGGGATACCAATGTTCTGTATCTGGGAAACCCGGTTTCCCACGAAGATCTCCAAAGTATGTGGCGCCGCGCGCAACCATGCCAGCGCGACTTGACTGTCTGACCATGCAAAGACATCCCGGATGTCAATGGTGGCAGCCAGCTCACGAGAGACGTGGCTTAACAATCTGGACAACAGATGAGCTCCGCTCAACTCTAGCTTGGGTATGGTCAGACGAGTCCTAATAGGAGCCACCTTGCTCTTTGCCAAGAGTAAAACGACGTTGACCCGACCCTCGGAATCAACCGTACGTAGATACACTACCGCAGCGTACCCCCGCTCGGATGCATCACAAAACCCATGCAGACTTGCCTGATATTTGCCCGGCGGCAAAATCCGACGAGGCAGGGCAACCCGGTTGACCTCCTTCATCGAAGATATCAGCGCAAGCCAGGTGTCCAGTGGAGGCCCGATGAGCGGCTCGTCCCACGAGACGCCCATAATCCAGAGCTGCTGCAGCAGACACTTGGCCAGGAAGATCACTGGGCTAATCCACCCGTTTGGATCAAACATACGAGCTATGGTGGACAGCACTGTCCGTTTACTCCAGACCCTCTGGTGCTCCAGGTCCACCTGGAACGTGAAAATATCGTTAACGGGTTGGTATTGCATTCCTAACACCGCTATCATGTTGGGATCTTCCACGTCCTCAAACAAATTAGGGTTCTGTTGGTGATCCTCCGGGATACCCTCCAACAGACCCGGCTCGTTAGACAACCATTTCCGCAGCTCGTAGCCTCCGGCTGCTAGAAGGGCAATCAATTCATCCCGCAGTATGAGAGCCTCCTCGATACTTTGGGCCCCGGTGCACACATCGTCAACATAAAGGTCGCGTGCCAACACGGCGGCTGCGCGGGGAAAGCGGGCCCGTTCCCGCTCTGCCAACTCTAACAAGCAGCGAATGGCAATATAAGGGCTGGACTTCAACCCATATGTGTTGGTGTTGAGCTCGTAGACAGTCACCGGGTCCTCCGGGTGTTCACGCCAGAGAATCAGCTGGAAACGCCTGTCATCTGGGTGGATAACCGTCTGCCGAAACATCATCCGGATGTCCGCTCCAAACACCACCTGATGTCTTCTAAAGTTCAGTATAATGTCCACGACATCCCTGTGCAACTTGGGACCGGAATGCAAGCACTGATTTAATGACACCCCTGTCGACGTGGGGGCTGAGCCGTCAAATACGGTCCTCAGCTTACCTGACGACGCCTTCACCACCGCATGGTGAGGCAAGAAATAATGCTCAGTTGAGCTCCAATCAACTCGAGCCGGAGACATGTGGCCCAATGCCTCATACTCGCGCATAAACTCAATGTACTTATCGCGAAGGACGGGGTCACGCCGCATGCGCCGTTCCATGGCCAGCAGTCGTTTCTCCGCCAGTGCCCTGGACTGCCCTAGAACAGGAGAAGAAGCAATGAACGGTAACCTAGTAACGAATTGACCAGACGTCAGCCGCGCCGTATTGGCTCGATAAAAAGCCTCACACTCCTCGTGGTCCGGATCCACCCTTGGAACCATGGGAGGCTCCTCAACTTCCCAAAATCTTTGCATCGCCTTGGCAAGAGATGCAGACGCAATGACCTTCGACTCGTCCGGAGTCGAGTCCTCAAAGACTGGCCCCATTACAGAAAATCCAAAAATTGTCGACACTGCCACCAGTGAAGAGGGCCCCAGAACCTTCTGGGTGCCTAGTAGGACCCATCCTAATACATCCGAGCCCAGGAGTAGATCCACTGGAGCGGGATGGTAGAAAAGTGGATCGGCCAGATCCAGATCCGACGTACACAACTTTATACCTGAGGGGAGATCTGTAGATGGCTGCCATCCTACAATGGTATCCATTACCATGGCCATAGCCGAAATCCTCAGCGTAGAAGAGTGTACCGACGAAAAGGTGAAGTACGTCTGCCCAGCCAGACGCGGAACCTTCACACCGCCAATTCCCAAGAGGGGCACCGAGGGGGCACCCAGCCCTAAACCTAATTGCTCGGCCACTCGTGTTGATAATAGACATCCCTGGGCCCCCGAATCTAGCAGGGCCCTAACCCTAACCGAATCTCCCTGGGGGCCCCATACGCGGACCACCGCGGTGGGCAGCAGAACCGTCCTCGGTTCTGCGCTTGCAGAGGGGCAGGCTAGCTACAGACTCCCCCTCCCGTAGGGGGGCCCCTGCTCGTACTGTGGCTGGCGAGTGCACATCGCCATCCTAGGCAGGGTATACCCTGCAGCCCTACCGTACCTGTAATACGGCGGGTGGTACTCCAGCCGTGGGTACTCGTGGCACGGCGGAGAGTACCGCTGCGGCACCCCTGGGCCGCGCTGCTCCACGCCAGCGCGCGCAGGAACCGGTGCGCAGAAAGGAGGCCCTCTCCCCGTGTCAACCATCGGGCCCCCGCCCGTAGGGGCCCAACTCACACTCGGGCCGGCTGCATGGTAACCCGCAGGTGCGGGGCCCCCCATGGGTCCACGCGCAGGTACCTGGCTCAGCTCCCGGTGTGGGGGTGCGCCTCGTGGAGGACTCCTCCTCCCATCGGACGGGGGGCCTCGCCCTGAGGGGCCCCCGCCCGTAGGGCGCCGCTGTTGTGCCGTCGGAGAGTCCGCTCCCGACCTGTTGGCACACAACATTAAGTGGTGCGGCCCGCCGCATGCACGACAACGCTGGGGCCTGGGGCAGTTCCGTTCAAAGTGGTCCCCCAGGCAGCCAAAGCACAGGCTATTGCGCTTCACCATGCGCCGCCTATCAGCAACTGGCAACCCTTGCCAGTCGTGGCACTTCAGCAGAGTATGGCCCGCGTGCCCACACTGCAAACAAGCCGAGTCCTTCCCGGCCGCCGCCAGTGCCGCCAAGCGCGCCGTAGTGCGTCCTCGCAGCGGCTGCGCTGGCTGAGACGCCCTGCGCCCCTGTGAGGCGCCACATCCACACGTCGGCGCCGCTGACTGCCTCAAGTCCGGTTGTGAGGTCTCCACGACCCTGGCCTCATATTCGAGGAACTGAATGAGGTCCACGAATTTAGGCAACGCGTTGACATCGCGCTCCGCAGACTCCCGTTCGAACCTAGAACGCATGTCTGTCGGCAACCTACTTAAAGTAATGTGCACGAGGAGAAAGGACCACTCGTCCACGGGCAGTCCCAACGTCCTCAGTGCATTACAGGCCACTGTAATTGGGGTCAACAACTGCAGCCTCAATTGTGACCGGTTGGTCAGCTTGGGCAAAGCCAATAGCTGACTGACATGCGCATCAGCCAATAGGCGCACGTTCTGGTATCGCGTGTTCAGTAACTCCCACGCAATGCTGTAGTGGTCGTCCTCGACCTTGAGATGTTGGACGAGCGACCTCGCTTCGCCCTCCAGAGTGGACAACAAATATGCCATTTTTTGTCCACGAGACAAGTCTCCTCTAGAGTCCACTAGAGATGTAAACATATTTTTAAATGGAACCCATTCTTCCACAGCGCCTCCAAAATGTGACAGCTGTAGGGTGGGCAGCCTACCTGTGATGCTTACTAAATCCTCCCTGGGTGTATGAGTAGGTACAACATGACCCTCACGTTGTCTCCTGATGTCCGATGCCCTTTGGACTATGGAGTCACCAATCTCCATGATCTGGGTGAAGTCCTGCTCATAACCTGCCCAGACCTCGTGGGTGGGTGCTGGAGTACTGCCTGACAACGACTTCATGGCCCCTTCCGCCTCAATGAGACGTTGAGACACCTGTTCTGCACGTTCCAATATGGCATCGTCACGATCCCTACGTGACAATAGCCCCTGGGCATTGGTAAACCAACGCAATTCATTGGCCAATGACGCCCTCGCCATCGCGTTAGAGTAATTAATATTGACAACAAATATTAATTTATTGATAGCTCCCCGCTAACAAAATACCAAAACTCAACAATGGCCCAATGTAGATGAAATTATATTAAATAGTACAGTATATATATATAGCAACGGGTACCCTATCACAGATTACTAACATACATCTTTCCAAGATACAAAAGACTAACAATTTTATTAAAGATAAAAGATTAACAAGAGCCGTCTTGTACAAGAACAATATAATTATGAACAAATATCTGTCCTAGATATTACAACAAGACAAGTGTTTTAACAAGAGCCGTCTTGTACAAACCGAACAAATTATAAAGTAATATCTGTCCTAGATATAATAGCAAAAACAATACATATCAACTTTTACAAAACCATTTGTCACCGATAGTACTTGCATACAACGTGAGTGTTTCCCACAGGGTTAAGGGATTAACCACGCTCTGCTACCAGAAAATGTTGGGTATAGGACCCGCTCTGCTACCAGAGACCAAGGAGACAGGGCCGCCTGCCTCCTGGTCCCAAATTAAACACTAATAATCACGGAACACAAGTAAAACACTTACAGAATGTCCAATGATTCGTCGACGGTCCTCGTCGAATAGACAGCCGGCGCCTCCCGGGATGCCTGCACCGGATCGCTAATGGGAGCCCTAGTCTTCCCCAGACTACCCCAAGAGCGCTCTTCCCCAGAAAACTGCGTCTCAGTGCAGGTTCTTGATACCACGACCTCGCGGTCTCAAGGGAGAACTGTTCGTCTCACTTTGACGAGGGGAATCCTTTCCCCTCACCACAAATCGTCAGGAATGACTCGGGAACCTTCCCTCCTTCTTTATAACTCACTCCACGCGAAGATATAAAGCCGGCAATCCAATTGCTTTACAATTTAGATAAGTATAATTTGCTCAACCACGAGCCAACCAAGCAAGAAAATTTTCAAGTTCAATAACCTCAAAAGTAAGTGTCATCTGTCACAGACAATGTTGCTACTTTATTCCGAACAGTTTGTATGTACTAAAGGTAGCTTTTTGGGCATTAGGCTGACTGGGTTTTTGTATTGGAATTTCGGTTTCATCAACAATTATTCTTGTGGCAGGAAAATTTTTGTAGAAGTCATCCGGCATGTAAAAGTTCACCAATTTGCGACTTGGCCAAATGTTAATCAGCCTCCATACATCACTTACAAAGTTTATCCATGTTACAACTATGTTGGAAACAGTAGTTTTACTGACACCAAACATTCGCCCGAGTTCAAAATCAGTTTTGTTTCGCTTTAACTTTATTAAAAACATTAAAAACTGATCTTCTACAGTTAGAGTGAAGTCTTTGCTCCACCTGTATGTTAATTCATTAGCCATGGGTAATAATGTACATAAAACAATCTTAAACTTTTCATAGCTTTCCAGCCCAGTATAAAAATGAACAGATTCATGGTCCGTCAGTAAATTATCTGTTGAAAAGAGGGCCAATATAGTTGATGTTTGAGTCAATTTATTAAGTACATTATTTTCTGAGACTGTGGAACAGCTTGGAATTGATTCACACACAACTTCTACCTCATGCGATACAATTTCTTCCTCTTGCACTAGTGGTAAAATATTTTGACCACTTCCTTGAGATGTAGAAGGGTTGACTTCTTGAAATAAGCTTTTCTTGCTGTTTCTCACGACCAGACGTTCTTCTCTTTCCTTACCTTTCTCTGATAATGGTTTTGGATGATTCCATGGAAACAGAGATGGTACAGCATCCTTTTTTAGATGGAGATTTTGATGTTGAAGTCCTGTTAAGCACAAAACATAAATACGGTAAATAAGAATTATTGTAATGAATTCTTCTAATATTGGGGTTAAAGTATGAAATTGCCGATTTGTACTGAAAATCTAAATTGTTTATTTTTTAAATTTTTAACAAATTTATTTAATCAAAATAGTTGCCATTATTATCTATACATTGCTGCCATCTAATGGGAAGGTCATTAATGCCTTTGCGATAGAACTCCGACGATCTAGACTGCACAAAGTGTGAAAGCATTTTGTACTGCCTCCTGGGAAGAAAACTTCTTGTCACGTAGATAATTGTCCAAATCACGAAAAAAATGGTAGTCCGTTGGAGCAAGGTCTGGTAAATACGGAGGATGACGAATGGTTTCTAACTGCAGTTCCTGAAGGGTCAAAATGGTTTCTCGTGCTGTGTGAGGTCTCGCGTTGTCGTGGAGCAATAATGGTGAAGATCGTTTTCGTATTTTTTTATTTTATTGATTTGACGCAAGTGAGTCAATATTGTGGGTAAGGTAACGTTAAACCATGCCGCTAATTCTAGGGTAGTTTGACTAGGGTCGGCTTCCACTATCTCTCTTAATTCATCGTTATTCACCTGTGTAGGCGGTCTTCCTCGTGGCTCGTTCTTTAAGTCGAAATTTCCATCACGAAAGCGTTTAAACCAAAATCGCACGGTGCGTTCATTAGTAGACCCCTCTCCAAACGCAGCATTGATATTGCGGGCTGTTTCTGCCGCGTTAGTTCCGCGTTGGAACTCGTATTCAAAAATCACTCGAATTTTCGCAGTATCCATCTTTCTTGTCTAAATTGAATAACAAAAACAATTGAAAGTCGATATTCAAATGTTTCACATTTTTAAAAAAAGAACATCATAGAAACCATTTGAAAAAAGTTTCATTCGAAAACCTCAAACCATGAAGATTCTATGTAAATTCAAAGAACCTATTGCAATAAAACGGCAATTTCATACTTTAACCCCTATTATTATGCACGTATTCTATTTATTAATATACAAATAACAGTTTGAAACAGTACCTGTATCTCGACTACAGCCCAGATAGTCACTTTCCAAAAAATGTTTTCGACATAACCTCGAAGTATTCGATGGAGTAAATTTTTGGCGTCGGATCGCTTTTAGCCACAGTTTGCGTATCTTTTCATCTCTAGGAAATTTATGAGTTCCCATTTCCGAACATTTGGGCACACTGCAACGCGGCATTGTTGAGAAAAACAACTTTTTTCCTTGGTTTTCATACACTTCAAGCTCTGTTATGGGTACAAACTACGACAGCGCCACTTTGACAGTTGCCGTCCCCATTAAGTCGCGTTTGGTTTTTGCACTAACTAAAGCAAGTAATTTTTTTTCAAAGTTGGCTGTATCTTGTCAGATACATTGTCAAGAAAAGGATTAAGGAAACTATTATGAAAAAATAAAACTATTTCATTGTACAAGATACTGCTTTTTATTTTCATACAGGCTGCAGAGTTAGAAAGGATTCTGTATAACAATAATGAATAATTAAGGCCTATTTGGCCTTAATTTTCATAATTTTTATATAGGATCTTTTCTAACAGTGCATTCTCAAAGTGTGTTTTATAAAATATTTCTAATAAAGATACTATGTTGGCAATAAATGCTTCATCTTTGTATACATAAACAACTTTCATACTTTTAAACGTATAAATTATTAAATTGCAATATTTTCTGCCACTGCAGAATAACTGGCCCTGTATTTGGGTATAGTATGGATGGTTTTTTTTAGGGCATATTCACCATTTATTTCTTCTAAGTAAGGCACTGAGACAGTAGTAATTTCCATATTCCTGGTTGTATATGGACACTTTACTGCAATTATTGTTTCATCTCCGAGAAGGCCGTCGGGTGAAGCTCCCAAAAATGGATTAGTCGCTGAGATGAATAAACCACATGGCTCTACTGTCAAGTCATGTTCTTGGCAATATTTCTGTATTGCCACAGATTCATTGACTACTCCATGCGTTGTAGCCCTACTCACAAATGGTTTTGGGTACAACATTTTTTGGGCCAAATGTTTTTGTGTGCTTTGTTTGCTATGTGTTACAGAATGGAAATTGCTAGCAGTAATCCTGCAAGATCGATGTATAAACCATTCCTTGGAATTACGTTGTTCTCTGGTACTTCTTTCAACAAGTCTTATTTCCTCTGTTGATGGTTTCTTTAGAAGGTTGTCTCTTAGGAATTTTTCCTTTAAACTCATTTGTGCATATTGATGGTCATTTTCAAGTGCGTATGGGTTAGCTGGCCTGACCATCTGGAGAATCGGCATGGTTGTGTTGCCAAAGTTAACTGCCATATTTTTTATGTGATAATTGTAGTTGTCCATAATTTCCTCTTTTTTAAGCGGCAAGTAATTTACAGTCCGTTTTCTTCTACATGGCAGCTTTTGTGCTTGCTTGGGGGAGTCAAAATAGATCTTCCGGGGTCTTTTAAAGTTCATCAGTTTTTGGGTACAAACTTGATGTAATATAATGGTTTTGGTACGGACCATATCCTCAACTCCTTGTAGTAGTACCAATACGTGTTTGCAATAGGCCTCTACTCCACTCCCAGCAGCACATTCACAATGGGTTTGTTCAATCGAACCATCAGAATTTAGTTTTGCGTTTACAACATAAAACATTTTCTTCATCTGTACTTTGCACTGGCCCTGGATGTAGGTGAAACCACCCTGGGCTGCTGTGCGAGCGGTTATTAGAAAACGTTCTTCGTACATTTGCCTTCCTTTCAACTGTGCTTGAAATCTGAAACAATAGCATGTCATTTAGGTCTGTTTGGAAAGTTCAGTGCCACTTTAAATGCTATCCGAAAAGATTCGTAAGTATTGTGCAACAACGAATAACTCTTTTAGTTTCATGCTCACCTTTCAACAAATGCTTGAATATGTTGTTTTGTGATCGGAGGTAGAGGTGTGTTTCCGTTTATGTCACGGAAACATTCTGCTCCTGGAGCATTGTACGCTTCGTCTTCCTCGACTTCCTCTGCTCCAAAATTAGCATTCCGATCATAGCCTTCCAACCTAATACAAAAAAAACGTCGTTAGCATGCAGGAATGAAAAAATTAAGATGAAAAAACACAAATAACAACATAACCTAAAAATAATCAAAGTTTGATTTCATACTAACCTTTGAATCAAAACAGCTTTTTTACCAGCTACAGAAGCTTTCCGTTTTTTTAACTCGTCCTTTAACTGGGTCACCGTCATCAAGGAGTACATTTTCGTCGCCAAATTGATAAAAAGAAAACTCAATTCGAAAGGTAAACAGAACAGTATGGCCGTGACACGTCCCTCTCGCTAGTGGCGACATCTGTAATTAGCTTTGCGTTTTGTTCCCTATTGTAGGTAGCTCTTTATTTAGAAGCAAATATGTAACACTGACACTACGAACAATAAACTTTGGTATCCATTTTTACAAGACATGGCATATCTTTCAATCATCATCAACCCATTATGTCCCCACCGAGGGGCACGGGTCTCTTCCCTGAGGAAGGTATAGGCCATACTCCACCACGGGGGCCAAGTCCGGATTGGTGGAGGCTTGTAGACTAGTGGCTCGTCTACTGTCAGAAGTTGTCAAGCCGCCCTAAAGCCTCTGACTTGGCTTAACGACTGCCATCTATCGACGGCAGCCGGCACCAACAGCTTAACGTGCCTTGCGAAGCACGGAACCGCTCGGAAAAATGCCACTAGCGTTAGGCATAGACGGCGACCCATCCATGCACTGAACGCGCCCTGTGTTGCTTAACCTTCGTGATCGTTTAAGATCACTCAGGCAGCCGGGGCTACGAGCGAATCTTTCAATAAATAGTCCAAATGTGTTAAACAGGAAGATTGTTTTTCTGCATGAGAGCGTGATTTAAGATGCCTTTGCAAATTGTATTTTTTAAATGCAATGTTGTTATTACAAATAGTACTATGGACCACATCACCAACCAACTTGAGTTCTAAATGTTGATCCAGAAGTGATGCCATAGTCCTGAAATGATTTAATTAATCCTTAGTCACGAAAGAAATCGGACCTAAATACAACAAAACTTCATCCTGATGTTAATTTACTTACCTTCGGCAATCCGGAAAGTGAAAACGTAAGCCAATTTTGTCAATAATAAATTATAAAGCATGGGTGCAATGTCAATAAGACACTTGTTGAATCTATGACAGAATTGTCAGATAGAACTAATTTATTAAATCTGACTGAGGTCATCTCATGTCACCAGCTATACAGTCTTCGTAGCAATAAGAAGTATTTAAGTGAAAAGTATATGAACTATTTTATGATATTTTATTAATTATTATTATTGTTGGATCAAATAGTCACAAATTACATAAATTTTTCAATTACATTTACAATTTGAAAGCAAATTTAATATTTTTTAACATTTTACGTAATTCCGACTGTTGGATTGAACTGCAACAATCTTTCATTATCATCACCGCTCTGTAAAAATCAGAAGTAAAATAGGGGCTTAAATAAATTTCGACGCATAGGTACCTACCTAAATTGTTTTCGATATCGTTCTTCGGATACTTGTTATCCTTCTTTTGATATTTACGAATCCGAGCTACGGCTTCGTCCCACCAGTCATCAAGTTTTGAAAAATGCACTTGTTTAAACAAAAATTTTAGGCATCTCTCTTTAAAGTTTATGTAACATTGACAGAAACTTAAATCTTTGTTGCCTGAAAGAGATAAAAAAAATTAGATGAATATAGACAATGCGATTCTTAAGATAAAAGATAAGATAAAAGCATACCATCTTCACGACGAATTTTCATTATTTCTATTTTTGCGTTCATCTCCCTGCAATATTGACGATATTCATCAATATCAAATACATGATTCGCCATGCTTTCTCACCGTAGCTACATATGAATGATTGTCAAAAGAATCTGTTGAAATGTCAAAGGAACAGAGAAGTATATTTGAAAAATATTAGAAGACACGAAAAAGGTTTTATAACTTTAAAGAAAAATACTTCTTATTTCTTTACAAAATTGAAGAAACTTATTGCTCTTTGTTACTAGGAAACGGGACTTAATTTTGTACCTGTAAATTATTTTTAACTAATATTCCCCTGAAAAAAAGAAGTGATCGCTGTGAAGTGGTGAAAGAGATCCCTTATAGGGATAAGCTCGCCTTTGTACATTGTATCTGTATCAACTATGTTGTAACTTGTTTTATGTACAATAAAGTACTACACCTGCTACTAATATTTACTCCCGAACTTAAACGGTTTATACAACACTATAGGCACCTAGTAGGGGAGAGCAGGTAGGATTCGTACATTTTTTACTTGACGCCATATTAAAACTAAACTATATAATATATTCGAATAAGTTTAATGTCCCTATATAGCCTATATATCTGCCTATAATTATGGTATGGTACAGCTCCGTCACAAATCACACAGACAGAATTATGATCAGTTTTCAAAAAAATGGAAATCGTACGAAAGTACCCCACACACGGGGTACCTTCGTGCATAGTGTGGGGTACTTTCATACATGATGGGGTACCTTCATACAGTCAAAGAAAATAAACAATTATTGATTAAATTTTATCATTTATTGAGATCAATTTAACACAGAATCAGCATTTTTGTATTAAGAACCAAGATATATTGTTTAGGTATTCATAGGTATCATATAATATGCATTTGCTATTCATAATTTTTAATTATATAATATCAAGTAGTCTTATTAAATTAATACTGTAGTTAAAGTTACTCTTACAATGAGTAGACACTAAAAAAACGTAAGAAATAGAACTCAGACTTCTACTGGTATTATTACTTAAAGCAGTTAGAGTCACAGTCTTTAAAAATCTTATTAATTACGATTCTTACAAAAACAAAAATAAAATAAAAATGTATTAACAACAAACAAAAACTTCTTATAAAATTTTACCATAATCAATAATGATTAGAAAATTTACCATGAGATCAACTAATAACAATCTTAAATTATAATTGAGGTATTCACTTGTTACCCTACATTAAATATAGATAGATCTTTTGGAAAGCTAAATATGTCAGCTGTTCTTGCTGTCAGAGCAGACTTTGGCGGAGGCAATATACATACCACATCTGATATGTAAACTGTTCCTTCGTCCTTCGTTGTGGGAAAAACAAATCTCCAAGCATTAGGCTTCTTTCTCAAAAAAGAAACTTTGTATTCAGAGGAACTATATTTCAGGAGAACCTGTCCAACAAAATACATCACAGACTTTTTTTTCTCGAACTTAACAAGCACAAAGCTTTTTTCTTCTATGTTTTCTGCTAAAACTGGGGTTTCATTTTCGGCATCAACTTCTTCCGCAGGAGAAGCAGAACTTTCCCTTAAACTCACTTCATCTTCACAATCAGTCTCATCTTCAGAGTCAGTTTCATCTTCACTATCAGTCTTTGTAGTTTTCTTTTGCTTCTTTAAATTAAATGACTCTTTCGATTGAGATTTCCTCTTTATTGAAGATGCGTTATCTGCATCTAGGACAAGATGTAGAGCTTTTTTGATGGCCTTAGCCTTTTGTTTTTTCTCTTGCACTTGCTTCTTCAATAGTCTTCCTTTTTCTTTTTCAGGTTTCCGTTTCGCCTGCGGAAACTATCCAACCATTCTTTACCAGCCATTTTATTATGATGCCAACTCGGATGAAAATTAAGCTGAGTGGCTTTTGCAAACTCATATGCCAATTTTCTGACCAAGATGATCGTCAGACCGTAGTGCATTTTGGAGCATTCAATAACGTAATTGTTTAAAAGGGCTTCCTCCTCAGTTGAAAACACTTGATTTGACGTAAACTTGGAAGTGAACGCACGGGTAGGCATATTTTCGGCAGCTTCTTGTTGATGAAACTTTTTCAGACGACTTTCGAGTGTTGTTGGTTTGACGCCATATTTTTGTGCAGATTTTCTAATAGATAATGTCTTATCCGAAACTTCTTTTATCGCCGATTCCATTGCACCTTCATCTACCTCTCCCGTCCTCGTCCCCTTTTTAATATATATTCGCGGCATGGTTCTGTAACAATATTAGATTTTGCTGAAAAATAGATACATTTAAATGTCCAGTCAGGCACGGGGAGCATTCGTACACGTACGAATCTACCCCACCTCTACCTGTACGAAGGTTCCCTAACACCAAAAAAAACAATTAATATCGAAAATAAAAAGTAACCGCTGAAACTGGGCCAAAATCTATATTTACATGCTAAACTAGGTTATTCCTTCACAAACTGTGTACATTCACTTTTACAATTGGAATAAAGCGTGAATAAACAAAGATGTTTAAAAACATAACCAAAAAATACTTACTTGGCGCGAAATCACGTTACGACTCGTTGCGTCGAAGCCGGCGGCTGCACTGACGTCTCACCCCGCGAGTAACCTATGCGTGCGAGTGGGTCTCACGCACACAAACACAGACCTGTCAAAGTATTCTACAGTGGTAGGAATAACGACTGTACGAATGCTCCTACTGTACGAATCCTACCTGCTCTCCCCTACCTATTAAGTCGTCTCTGTACGATTCTATTATTTGTCGCCGTCCTATCTGATGAAAAAGCTGGAATGAATGTCTAGAGCATTCACAAAATAAGAATTTTATTTTGACAAATAACCTTTTAGGGGAGACTGGGGACACTTGATCCCCCTTTTGTTTTTTATCTTCAAAATCTACACTATAATATCTGTAAAGTTTTTACACATCATTCAGAATTGATATGGCTACAACCCACCAGACACCTGACAATATTAAAATATATTTGATGTCACTATTGTAGAAAGTACGCAAAATCATGTAGCCTCTTAGTCTTTTGGTACCGTGGCAGGAAATAAAACCGTAGACTTAAAGCGTTACACAATTGTTTTTTTATTTATAATTTTACAAGTCGTGGATTATAGTAAGCCCTACACACTGGTCAGTCACTTTCACCTTGGGTTCGATGGGTAGGCACTCCCCTGAGCTGATTTGGCCGGCACGACTACCCGACGATCCTGCGACTAGCGTGGCGGTCCAAAGTCCAATCTCAGGAACATCCGAGGAATGTAGTAGGCAGAAGGGCCTTGATGTCACCACAACACGGAGGTAGAGGGTTGTCGTCAGCGGGATCTTGACCCGGAAGGTGGAGCCCAATATCGGGGAAGGAAGGATTCACTATTTAAGACTTCGTTACATGAAGCAGTTTTAATACAATATAATATTTATTGAGGAGCGCATCGACCGCGCGCCGCGGAGCTTGTAAAGTAGTGAGCCCGCTCAAATTGGCGTGCGTCTTGCGTAGATAGAGGTCCGTGGCCGAGTGTTGGCAGGTTCGCGGTGTCGGGCAGCGGCCTCACCACGACCAGTTTAACCCCTCGACTGTCGAAACGTAGACCTACGCGCCAAAATGTGTATCAGTTGGCTGTCGGAACGTAGATCTGCGGAAGATTTTCTTCAATCGTAAATGTATCTGATTCCTACGAAATATGGTTCAAATTACCTTGAGAAAATACGTGACGTTAGTGAATGAATGATTGAACGTTATTATGTCCTTTGAAAGAGTGAGTTTCTTTGAAATCGGGCATTCTTGCTCAAACTTGTTCGACGGTTTTTTTCTCACTGTTTTTTTTCTTCAAAAAGTTTGTTTAGTGAAATAAATACTGAAAAGGGTAAGTTTTGTTTATTCCTTTGTTGTTAACTAAGTAAAGTAATGTTTGCGTGTCGAAAAATGCACAATCTGAGTTGTCCACCATCGGACATTTGGTTGTTCGTTATTTTATTTCCAATTACCTACCGATTTAAAATGATTCTTCTTACACATGCCCTTCGTAAAATACATCATTTTGCAGGCAATTTTATAAGGTTTTCATATGTATAACTAATATTTTATAAAAATATAGCATTAGTCTGAATTTTATTCTTACAATCGCAATCGTACTAAATCACACCTAGGGTGTTCACAAAGTGTTAAAAAAAAATATCATGAGATTTTTTATTTATGTACTTATACCTACTTGAAATGAATTAAAGATATAGGTATGTAAGGTATTTTGATAATTTTTGGTTAACATATGGAATAATTTTTTTTTCTCAGGTTCAAAAAATATTAAAATGGTACACTATATGGACGTAGATGGTTACCTGAATAAAGACGATTATCTTTCATGTATTGACAGTTGTAAATGGCCATGGGAGATTACACATTTCATTAAACGAAACAAATGCATCGTGTGCCATACGTTTGTGAACGCAGAATTGCCTGTTCATTTCTTTCTAAAAATGGACATCAACACAATACCATTATTGTTGAATTCAAGCCGTTTTTGGTGCTCGAACTGCAATTTTGCGGTTTATGAACATTACCCAGAAGACGAATGCGAATTTTGTATCTGAAATTATAATAATTAAACATAATACATTCTTGACATAAATTCTTGTTTCTTGTAATGTCGATTACCTACATACCTAATATTTTTTTAGAGTCATAATAATAATAACGTTTTTGAACAACTGAAGTAGTATCACTATTTGTAAATGATGTCGATCGGTAGGTATATAAAGTATTTAACTCAAGAAAAATTTTATTGTAGATGGACTCAAAGGACGATTCTGGATCTGGATTAAGAGAATGTCAAGAATCTCAAAATATACCAGCATTTAGAGTGGACAGTTCCAGCGGAGTTATTCGTATATTGTCAGACGAACGGGTTTTACTTCATCGAACTGAATCTGGGCGATTACTTCCCATACGCGTGACTGATGAAGTTCCAGCACCATCTTCTGTACCACCAGACAGTGTAACAAATATATTAAAATACCTACATTTTTAAGTAGCTCTTTTGCCATCTTTGAGACTTAACTTTCTTTTTGCCTTTTAGCAAAATAACCAAGAAGAGGAGCCATTATTGACTTCTTCATTAGCTGAGGCATTAGCTTTAGATTCAGGCAGTGAAATTGACGACGACGAGGATTTATCTGAAGAATTAATTCGACAGATTTTAGAGGCGAATAGCGATGACGAAGAAAACAGCCCGATAGTTGATGTATCGACTCCATTAACATGGTCTGCAGACTTTTCAACTTTTACTGGAATTGAAGAGACGTATGAGGAGCAATCGGGTCCCAACATAAATTCAACCGTTCCTTTTGAGCTATTCGCAGCCGTGTGGGATCGTGGCTTCATGGAACAAATTGTGGTACAAACCAATGAGTACGCCTGGCAGAGTATTGTTAAACTCACTGAAGAAAATCGTCTTCGACCGCAATCACGACTGAACCAATGGGAAGAGGTTACGGTCGAAGAAATGTACAAGTTGTTTGGTATTATTTTGTACATGGGTCTATGTCACAGAGGACGTGTTGAAGAGTACTGGTCCATTGGTATTCTAGGAATGCCAGAATTTTGCAAAATAATGAGTATAAACCGTTTTATGCTTATTATGAGATTCTTACATTTTGTCAATAATTATAGTTTACACGCGACAATTCAAGGAAACTCTCACAAATTGGCAAAAATACAACCAGTCGTACAACATTGCAACGAAAAATTCCAACAGCTTTACACACCACAGAGGCATCTCAGCTTAGACGACTCGCTGTTGCTGTGGAAAGGACGGCTGAGCTGGGTGCAATGTATAAGGTCTAAAGCTGCTCGTTTTGGAATCAAAACCTATGACTTATGTGAGGCTGCAACGGGTTATTTATTAAAATTCTACATATATTGTGGGAAGGACACGGAGTTGTCAGAACCTATACATGGTTTTACAGGTGCCACAGCCAAAGTTGTGTTGAAACTGTCAGAGGGATATTTGAATAAAGGCCACTGTTTAGTGATGGACAATTTTTATTACAGTGTGGCTCTCGCACAATTTCTCAAACGCAATGGGACTGATGTAATCGGTACTTTGAATCGACGAAGATTCGATACACCACATGACATAAAAACTTTAGCTCAGAGGCGTATCCAAAGAGGGAACATAGTTGCTCGACACTGCGAAAATGTCAGCGTGGTAGCTTGGAAAGATGTGAAGCTGGTGACAATGATCTCGACACATCATAAAGACGATACAGCACCTGGCCAGAGAGCAGGAGTACCGTGCCCAAAGCCGCTTGTGGTCCATTCCTACAATAAGTACATGGGAGGCGTCGACATGAAAGATCAGAAGCTTTCCATGTACTTATTGGAAAGAAAGCGCGGTTTGAAGTGGTACATTAAAGTATTTCGAAGATTGCTGAACTGTAGTGTTCTAAATACTTTCATAATGTACCGCGCTAACTGCGCTGGCGTCGATCGCGCCGCAGATCACCGCTTATACCGCTACATTTTAGCTGACCAATTGTCAAAACAACATTTAACAATTCAGAGACAAACCTATTTAACTTAATGCATACTTTTTCTACGTGTGGTAACCAAGTGCAGTGTTCTTCTAAAACTATACCTAGGAATGTGGTTGATGAGCACTGCTCTATATTAGTTTTATTGCATACTACCTTCATTTCTTGTGGTGCCATTCTAATGTTCTTAAATTGTATGTATTTTGTTTTATTGGCATTAACTCGGAGGTTATTTGATTTTAGCCATTCCGTTACCTTCAGAATAGTTTCATTCACGTCATTTTCAAAACTTTTAGCGTCATTACGTACAATTGTCATCGAAATATCGTCAGCAAAGAGAACACATTTATTTTTAGTAATGTCAGGTAGGTCATTTATATACAATAGAAAGAGCATTGACGCTAATATGCTGCGCTGAGGTACCCTGTAGGAGTTTACTTTTGAGGTAGACTGGTAGACTTCTACTTCGTTTTTTAACAGCGTGGTTATTTCTACTCTTTGTTGACGGTTTTTTAAATAGCTACTAAGCCATTCCAAAGCGATACCTCTTATACCGTATTTCTCACATTTGTCCAATAGGATTTCGTGAGATACAAAGTCAAATGCTTTAGACATGTCAAAGAATATTACAGCTACTGGTTTACCTTTATCCACGTTTTCTACAATTTCTGATGTCAATTGAAAGCCTGCAAGGCTTGTAGATTTGTTTTCTTGAAAAGCGTTTTGCTGAATTTTTATGATTTTATGTTTGACCAAAAAATTTTTAATCCTTTTTTGCATCACCTTTTCATAAATCTTGGAGAAAATGCTAATTAGTGCTATCGGCCTGTAATTATCAATATTCATCTTGCTCTCTTTTTTATGGGTTCCCTACGTGAAATCGAAACACAAATGATCGATTTTCATTTCACCGAAAACCATTCATCGATTGTTCCATTGTTCGATGCCTTATTAGTACCAAGCTTTAATTCCCCGATGTAACAATTCACCGAAAACCAACTTACCGATGTTTTTTTCAACTACACTACACTTAACCGACTAATCATTTTGTCGAATGTAACATTTCATCGATAAATCGAGTAGATCTGTACAGTTCTTTTAAATATTTTAATATTATAACTTTACCTTAGTATTTATCAATATTGAAAGGGTGGAAATTGAAAAGGTAACAGACAGATAGAAAGAGTTACTTTCGCATTTATAATATTAGTCTAGCCAGGAAGTATGGATATGAATGGAGTAACTACCAGGTTGTAATTAATTTATTTATTTATACACAAATATAACAAAATGTTTACATATTCTCAATAATTATTAATAATTCAATAACTTTGTGGATCAACAACAAAAAACTAATAAATACACAATTTACAACTCCAAATGATTTGCGATAGCTCGTAAAAATGGTATAAGCTCCATATTTGCACGCTCTGCGCAAATCCTCTGTATAGCATCAGCCCTGTGTTTCCTTTTTTTCTTAGGAGGTGTTTTATCTACACCGGCTAGCGCTTTTTCTATTGCGTGATTTGTAGTCACCTGTTCTTTCATGAAACTGCGTATGGTCGCATATACACCGTGGCTATTATTATTTTGCAAATAATTCCATCGTCTGTGCCAGGCCTCAACATTGTTCTGGGTCCTGGGCAGTCCTAGGCTGTTTACTGCATTAACTGACCACAACTGTGGTGGGAATAGTGGTGGTGATCTTGATATTTTCATCGTAGTACCTTTGGTATGGCGTTTTATCTTACCTAGCACATAATATGTTTCAAACCATTCAGTTATTGAACTTGCTTCTTCCGGTAGAACATTATCTTTTATTTCTGAAAAGGCTTCGGGTATTTCTTGGGGAGTGAGGTAAGCCAAGGCTACAATGTGGCGTAATCTGAGAGCAAAATCACTGTTATTACCGTATTGTGACACAAGACCACACTTCTGAATTTGACGCCACAAATTTTGCGCTAAGTGAAAGAGGCATCCGCTGTGACTGGCTTCTGGATAATAAATTTTAACCACATGTATTACGGCAATTTCGAAATCAGTAAGGATGTGTTGAGGGCTCAGAACGTATCCTAATTCTTCAGCGTAAGCTATTAGTTCTCTAAAGAATACCATATATGTTTCCTCGGTCTTATCTACCAGTAAACCATATACCAAAGGAATGGTCTTTTTACTATTTGAATCACTTCCAACTATTCCATGTATGCTATAAATCTGCGTGAACAATTCAGGACATGTACTAAAAGTTCCATCCATGAACCATATAACAGAATCACGCAACAGTCTTATATTTTGTTTGGTACAAAATAATAATAAGCGTTTGTTGTCTCCGTACTTTACATCTTTGGCTAAAAAAGTTTCACCTTCAACAGTGTATTCTGATGGTACCTCAATGTCATTTAATGAGGTTGGTTCCTTTGGATGTGATTTGCTTCTCACGCGATAAACAATTTGTCTCAAAGCATTTTTGTTGGGCAAACTGCAAGCACTTGTACTCGGAATACTCTCTAAATTATTCCTGATAAGTTTTGCAGGACCATCCGAACTATTAGCAGCACATTGCTTTAATTTATTTTTTAAAACAATTGAATCCTGTCTTGCAGCGCTGGGTGCATGGGTATGTTCAGTCATACCTTTAATAGGAGAATGAGAAGAACCACTTCCACCGCACTCTGTAATTAGTACACTCTTGCACTGTTTGTTTTTTTTATCGATACAGGTCCAATAATATTTTGTCTTGTAATTTTTATTTAGAACAAATTTATAACCGTCTATTAGTATGATATCACCGCCGCGCTGAGATTTTTCTAATTTGATAACACAATCACTCAATGCATTTGTCATTGTCAATAAATAACCGTAATTAATGTTTCAGAAACCAAGGCTTGTTATTTTAAGAATAATCACTTAAATGCACACGAATAACAACTTCACTCAAGATTTTCATGACAAGCAACATAGCAACATATTTCACAGTACCCCCACAACTTTTTGTTCATACCGTAATCGGACGCCTAGTCAAAATATGATAGCAATCATTCCAACAAGAATTTTTGCTAATATTTACTGTAAGGCTTTACTTGATTTATGTTACATTCGACAAAATGATTAGTCGGTTAAGTGTAGTGTAGTTGAAAAAAACATCGGTAAGTTGGTTTTCGGTGAATTGTTACATCGGGGAATTAAAGCTTGGTACTAATAAGGCATCGAACAATGGAACAATCGATGAATGGTTTTCGGTGAAATGAAAATCGATCATTTGTGTTTCGATTTCACGTAGGGAACCCCTTTTTTATACAATGGTTTAATAAGTGAGGTGGGGTAAGAGGAACATACTTTATTTTCAGTAAAATATTTTGTGGGTTAGGAAGAACAGTTAAAGACTTACAAGATCTTTGAAACACACAAAACTTACCTTTATGTGTTAGCTTCCCGTGGACTAAGTTTCATTGCGCTGCTAATAGTTCTTACGATGATATTTGCATAAATGTCCAGATTGTATAAACGTTCCTCTTCCCCCTCAAATGGGGTAAGAGGGACAGTCATTGTATTTCATAAAAATGAAGTTTGAATTTAAATGTTCGATGCTAAATTGTCGTGAAGTTCTGGGTAGAACTATTTCAGTCAATATTGAATCTCACTGTCATTGAAATAAGGTATAATTTGGAATGAAAATAAAGAGTAAACCAATTCGGGGTAAGAGGAACATACAGGTTCGATCAGGGGTAACAAACTAAAAAGAAATGGACCAGTTATTTTTTTTTAAGTTATTTACTCTCCATACAAATAGTAATAATAAAATTAAACAGAATTATAGTAGTTACAAAAAAAAAAAAACAATGGCACTATGTACCGAGATCAATATTGCGAATCAGTCTCTAAATTCTTCTAAAAATTAAAACCTTAAAAAAATCAATTAAATTGCCGTACGGCGCTCCTCATATTTAAGTATTTAAGAAAAATATAAATGATCTTCTTCATTCAAAAGAAACTTTGGAATTACTAGGGTTTTGAGATAGGTGAACTTTCTTGAGTATACAGTACTCTAAAACAGTATCACGATGTACTTGTTTAGGGAGTTTAAATTTCAATGGCTTTTTGTAAGTTTTGTAAAAGTTTATGTCATAACTAGTATCGCGTCCAGAAAGTATATTTTCTATGTAACCGACATAATAAACCCACCTTTTCCTATTATAGTAACGAATCAAGACGTTGTCATTTATTTTATAATTCTCTTTTTCTTCATTTTTTTTCACATCACATTTATCATTACCTTCTTTTGCCATTGTGTCGTTGTTCCTGTCATCCGATTTCTCAGCAACTTCCTCTGTTGCCTGATTTCTCTCATCCAATCTATCATAAACTTTCTCCACCACATCGTTTCTCTCATCCGTTTTTCCATTGACTTCCTCAGTAAGTCCTTGTTCATTGGCATGGTACTCTTCCTTTTCAACTGTTGTAAGCCCATCCCATTCGCCGTTAAATTCTCCTGCTACCATATTAGTTTCATCTGATTCCTCAGTAATTTTCTCTGTCTTCTTGCTTTGCTTGTCCAATTTCTCATCATTTCTATTCATCGCAATGCTTTTCTTATCTATGCTAAAGAGGTTATTCTCTTGTTCATAATTTTGGAAATCTTTTGTTATATCATATTCTTCATCGGTCGCGTCTACAATATCAGAATCATCATGCACACTTATGCAATCAGATACGCTGGTAGATGACGATGATGATATTCTTCTGGGTTTTTTATTTTGTGGAACCATTTTTTTTGCCTCATTTCAATTTTCCTCTTTTTGTTACAACCCGATGGACCTGGTAAAGAAATATCCACTCCAGAAACATGTATATCAGTCTGCTTAATATTTCTTCCGTTCTTGCACCTTTCCTCTCCATTCTTTTTTTTTGCTGCCGTCTTATTATTCTTGCTTGTTCTTTTCCCAATTTGTTTCTTTTTTTCTTTATTTGCTTTCTTTTCTTCTTGCTTTTCCAACTTTTCTTTTTTTTCTGCTTCTATTTTTTTATATCTTTCATACACATGATCCTGAGTGATGACTTCACTGCCTGTTGCTATTTTCGTTCTTTTGGTTGGCAAAGATGGTTTTCCGGGTTTAATTATTTTCAAAAGTAACTCTTCAAATGTTACATTGGTATATACTCGTCGATTGTCAAGAATTTGGACTTTAGGACGCTGTTGAACATTCGCAGTATTTTGCGATGGCGTGACTTTTTCTTCGCTATGTAAAACTTCCGTTAGTGACGCAGAAGCTTGTACTGAATTACATGGAGGAACACCTTGCTGCATTATATATGTTTTATTTATAACAGTCAGTGCTATTTCACTCAATTTTTTGGGGGCTATTTGTTTGAAAAGCTGATTTTGTGATTTTTCTAGCTGTTTTGCATTCTTCCATTCTGTTAACTGAACTGGATCAAATTTCTCTTCAGCAATTGCATTTTTATTTATTGGGTATATCCCTGCTTTACGGAAGCCTGCCTTACATACTTGGGATTCTATTTGAGTCCACACTTGGCCAATAATCTTAGAAAACTCTTTTTTGGGTAAGACCTTGCCGACATTCAGTCTTTGCCACTTCACCAACGATACGTCCCATCTGTCTTTGAACGATTTATTCACCGATAGATCCAGAGGCTGCAAAAGGTGACTCGTATGTGGTGGGATTTTTAAAATCGCTATGTTGTTTTCTCGTGCCTTTTGTATAATATTAATTCCCACATGAGTAGAATGGCCATCGTAAAGCAAGAGAATAGGACGTTTATTTCCCACGGTGGGCAAAAAAACCTTTTCGAAAAAAATTTCGAATACTTTCGCCTCCATCCAACCTTTTTCAGTTGCAGCATAAACAGTGCCAGGAAACCCATCTTCAGAAACCCATTCCTTCCAAATATTTTTCCCTGTATATACAATTAGTGGCGGAGCTTTATCACCAGCGGCACTGCATGCCAAAAGCACAGTTGTATTTGTCTTCCCTGGAGAGGCGATGGTTCGTGTAGACGCATAGCCTCGACGACCTACAACATTTGCTTTACTGGGGTCGTTAGTGAAGCTGGTTTCGTCGCAGTTCCATATTTGCGATGGTTTATCACTTAAACCCAGTTCATTAATGGTTTCCTCCAATAAATCAAAATAAGAGTAGATCACGTCAGGTCTGCATGCTAATTTACGCGCTTGTTCAACGGCTTGAGGTTTTTTAACAGAAAGGCCATGTCTATTCTTGAAAGCAATGAACCAGTCCTCCCCAGGGACCCCATCTTTAAACGGAGTTTTGATATTATTCTCAACCACGTATCGACCAACCAATTCAATCACTTCTTTGCGAGTTAACCCAAACCCTGATTTTTCCATTATGTGGAGATTTTCCGCAAGCGTTTTTCTACATCCGGGGGCAATGCAGTACACCTGCCTAAAGTTTTGGATTTCAAACCTTTGCGGTCGTATACGCGGTTAACAATTGTTGTTCTTGGTATATTATAAAGTTTTGATGCAGCGTAAGCAGATATTGTTCCACTTTTTACTGCCCTGACAGCGTCCCTTAATTTTTCATACTCATATCTGCTCCTATCCGATGTTCTGACATATTTTCGGGGCATTTTTCATATTATTCCAGTAACAATCATAATTACTATTTTACTCAATTCTAATTCAAAATTCTAAAATTTGAAAGTAGCTCTCGACTACAAAGGGACGTATTACAAAACACAACACTTTTACTTTTACAAAATGTTAATAGAATGTTTTATGTTTCATTTTATTTCTTACACCTTTTCATTTTTACTAGTTATAAATTACCTATTAAAAATGTTTATATCCCCTGACATGGGGGAAGAGGAACATATGTTCCTCTTTCCCCGTCAATAGTGTCCCTCTTATACCAGCTAATATTTTTGGAGGTTAGGATTTACAAGCAAAAGAAACTCGTATTATTAGTTGTTTTTAATCTAAAATGTCGAATAAAACGAAATACTTACAGTTTTCTCCGTGTATTTATACAGTCAAATTATTTCCAGCAGTCTTTTTTCAAGCAATTATTGATTTGCAAAATAACGCGCCAACTTTGTGCTAGTCGAATTCACAACTGATAGGCGTTTCTTAATTTTTTGCGGCCTTTGAGTGACGTAGCGACATCTAATGAAAACCGTTGAAACTAATTTGCCTTGTCTGTTTTATCGACGGAAAACTCATAGTGATAAACGCTTTGGTTTATGAGTTATGGTCCCTAGACCCTCTTACCCCACCTCACCTAATCGAAGGTTTTAGAAAAATGGGAAATTTACCTGTCGTCAAACACACGCTTTTAAAATTTTTGTAGCAACTCCATCGTATCTGTAGTCTGTGGCATTTAGAGATTTAATAATGTTAGATACTTCTAATATGTCACATGGTTGAATGTAGATGGAATCCGGGTTTCTGTCTTTTAGTGTAATTTTTTTTGTAGGTGACGTGTTTTTTTCTTCCACTTCAATATCTATGAACTTTTTATTAAATTCATTCGCTATGTCTACTGGATCCGTAATTTCCTTGTGTTTTCCACTATAATTTTGTCAATATCTCTATTTCGTCTATTATTTTTATTCTCTTGTATAACTTTCCAAGCAGCCCTGCATTTATTTTTTGCGTTGGATATATATAGCTTATTTACATTCGATTGTGCGTTTTTAATACCCATTTGACCCATTTTAGCCCCTTTAGGGTTCTTTTGATTTTAATTTTTACTATCGGAAAACAGAGCTTGTAGAATAGATCAAAAGTTTCTTTAAACTTGTTAAAAGCTACGTCCGCATCTTCCGTTTCAAACACTTCCGACCAAGATAAGGAACTTAAACATTTCTTAAATATTTCTATATTTTCGTTGTTATAGTCCCTTTTTTTATGTAGTAATCTTTTTCTGTTTCTAATTGTTTTTCTATAGGAAATGTCATTATTTGGCACGTGTTGTGGTCGGAAAGCCCACTTTGTACAGTGTTTGCTGATATGATGGGGGATATGTTGCTAGAGCTATATTATCGATGCACGTTTTTTGTCTAGTAGCTTCTTCTATATGTAGGTTGATGTTGTGGTTGGTTAACATAGATTTTAATTCATTTGTTTCTTTGTTATTTTGTAACGTATCAGTGTTAAAATCTCCACTTAAGACGATTTTTTTCTTGTTTTTGATACTTAATTTGTATAGTAGGCATTCTAGCTGTGAGAAAAAGACTTGCATGTTTGATGCAGACGTGCGATAAATACACACAAATATACAATTAGCCTGTAAGATTTCTATAGCACAACATTCAAAACTTTTTTCTATCGCAAAATCTTTCACGAAAGTTAATTCCCGTGCGGTTAGATCTGATCTCACGAAAATGCAAACGCCGCCCCTTTTTTGTAATTTGCGGGAGAAAGTCGAAATTAATTTGTAACCCGACAATTGCGCATTGCTTGTTATATCGTGTCTTAAAAATGTTTCACTCAAGCTTATAATATCAATCAGTGATTTTTTTTCTTCTTCTATGTCGCTAATCAGTATTTCTAGTAATTCTCGTTTCCCTAACAGACCCGCTATATTTTGGTGAAGACAGGTTATTGTATGGCTTTTTTTATATGGTCTGGGAACGAAAAAAGTTTTCATTGTTAGAGTCAGGAGTGATAATGTTTCTGGTCCTATGTAACTGTTTATTTATCTCTGTGTTTGTATTCAAGTCTCTGAGTTTGAGTTCGAGTTTTATATTTTTTATAAATTTAAGTTCGTAATCTCGACAATTTATTGAGAAATTTATTTTATGTGATGTCCGCTCGAGATACTGTTTTTTAGTCAAATGATGTGGGTCAATATCTAAAAAAGTGCAGTTTTTGAAGTTATTGCTGATAGTTTTTAGTGTATTGTTGAGCATTTCTTCATTTAGATGCATAGTTTTATAAATGCCCAATATAATTATGTAACACCCTTCACAAATTTTGAGGGCGTGACTCAATTCAGTTATAACTCTAACGGGGTTTGTGTCATTCTCGCCTAGGCATATTACCACGGTATCACCATCCTGGATGCTGTCGCTTTTTATCGTCTTAACTATATCGTCTGATTTTGCATAAGGTTTAATGAACGAGGCGACTTGATATTCTCCGTATGGGGTGTTTTCTCTGTTTGTCGACGTTGCTTTTGCTAGACCTTTGCATTGTTGGGTGCCGAAGATGAATATGTTTCTTTTCTTGTCCTTAGATTTATACTGCGTCTGGTCTTTTCCCGAAGTAATTTGTTTCGGAACATCCGCCGATTCGTCTGTAGAAATTTGGATATCTGACTCAATGTCTTCCGTGTCAATTGTGGCCATATGGCTGGTTTCTATGGCGTTGTCGTCGCGATTAAAGTCAAGCTTTGTTTTCCGTATTCTCTTTCTTTTAGTATTTTTTCTTTGCTTTTTAATTGTGGTGACATCCTCGTTGCACATCTTTTTTAAGGTTTTTATTTTTAATTAATTTCCTTTTGTTGTTTTACTCAATGCGTTGTTTTCTAGGACCAGGCGTTCGATTTCGTTTTTCTGCACTTAATAATTTAATCTTTAAGTCTTCTATTTCCCTTTGTAGTTCTTCTATTTCGTTTGAACGGTTGTATGTAGTTATATCCGGTAGACTTGAAACTTCATAGTCCGAAACGCAAGATTCTTCGGAGCTTGTATTATTTGTAGTCTTCTCCAGAGACGATGGATTTTTTTTTGTGTTGCGTACTGTTACATCCTCACATAGTATGAGAACATGCTGACCAAGGATGCCTTGTCAGCACCCTAGGCTCGAGGTCCTGCGAGACGCTCGAGTCAAGCTTAGTTCCATTTCAACACCCGTCGCGGTGACACGACTCTGTTTCCTTACAAATTCCATGTCTTATTTCCATTTCCATTTGTGTGTTAAATAAAAACCTTTTTTTAAAAAGGCTTTTTCATAGTCTCCCATAACAAATGGTGGCAGCGGTGGAATACGAAAATCCCTAAGAACTAAACCCGAATACGCTCCGAAGATCACAGTGCAGTGCAAATTCTAAAAAGTGCTAAATCTGTTCGTCCTGCGGGGGGAGCACGAGTTTCTTATCCTATCTAGATAGATAGGTTAAAATTTTAAAACATTACGATATTATATCCCACCCGCGAGCATGACTTCTCTTCGATATACATATCTTCCTTAGATAGGAGATAAGATAGACATTTTATTTTATCTACTTATTGGTATGACAACACTGAATCGGCAAATAGCGATGTCACGAAAATCACTATTTCATTCGTTCAATTTGCGTTTTTGACAGATTGAAATCTGATCTGTCTGTGATCTTTCCTTTACTTAGTCTGTGCTAGGTATCAAATAAAATGTAAATAAACAAACAAATAACGGATAATAGATGCTTAGATGCCGAAAATGAAGTAAGTACAAACTTTATAGCCATTGCAGTTAATTTATACAATACTACAATAGTTGGAGATCCTTCCTATAAGCTCATACGGACATCACATCATATACAAGTCACTCATCGGCAAGAACTATAATATTTTTCTGTTTTAGAGGGCGAAGTAAACAAAATCAACTGGGGTTCGTTCGAGTATATGACGCTCCACAATAATTTAGCCAACAATGAGTTTTCTGGCCCCATGGGTAGCGAAAGGTTGTTGAAAGAGTGGAGCGCGTTGAGCCTTGTCGAAGGAGCATGGTCCCGACACGACTGGAGCAGTGGCGGAATGTAAGTGTTGATAGTACTTATTATCTAGTGATATATTAAATTAAGATTTTTCCCTGTGCCGATGACCTTGAGCGTTTGACACAGGTGTGCAGCACTTCAACATTTCACCGCTAGATGACACGACTGAATTAATTCCTAGTAGTAATCTCCATAGAAAGACGCGCGCGCGGCCGCACACACACAGTCTCATTCCCTTCGCGTAAGCACACGCCGCCAAACGCACACATATATAGCCGAATTTCGAACGCGTCGAGCGAGCCGAGCGGTTTCTACTTTTCTAGCCGGCTCGCCAGCCCGCCCGCGTACGCGTAGATTGAATAGACTTCAATCTAATGCTTTCTTGTATAGCATGCGCCATTACAAACAAAAAAGATAAAGGTAGGTACATCTCTTCAAAACTTATCTATGCTTTGTAGAAAGAATAGCTTTCAAACAAAAATCACATGTTTAGTACGTATTTGTTTACCTACCTACTTACGAAATAGTACATGTTTTTTCACAACCGGTTTTTATGTCAAAAAGTGAAAAAAAATCATGTTATCTTTTTTCAATAAAGTGAATTTGACTTTGATTTCACATGGATGTATTTCGGGACTCAGTGGCAAAATTGGAACGTAGGAAGCGACTTCCCCATATGAAATAAAAAATATATTTCAAATGCCAATTCCATGGAAAGTAGAAATTACGACCATTTTAATTGTTATCCGGATTTTACGTCGTTAGGGTTGTCACGCTCTCAGATAGTAATTTATAATCCGGATCTGATTTGATTTTGAAAAAAATATGTAAATACCTGGTGCCATTATTATTGATATATTAATTAAAATAGTAACATGATATACATCGCATATAACAACTTTATGTACACGGTGTGACGTGAAGAATGTATATACCTACATAAAGTTGATCAGCGAAAAACAGCTAGATAAAATTGTTGTCCCATTTTGATGTTACTAACTTGAAATTTTCTATACGATTAGTTTTTTTTGCTAAAACTGACGGAGAAAATCGAAAACTTGGAGAAGCTTCTTTTTTTTTTTCAACGGCTTGGGATAATGGTAACACTTAGGGGTGGTCTTTTAAAACAACATAAACTCGTTGCATAAACCCTAGATAGGACGGTGACGTCAACAAATTTTTATGGCAAATTTAATAGTGCCGATTGAAAAGTAAACTTGCTTAAATTTTCAACCAACACCTAATGCAGGTTTTGCCACCGGGCCCCGCTGGTCTAGCGGCTGGACTAATATTGTATCAACTTTATAGTCACACAGCATTTGAATGCTAAAATAACTAGACGTGCGAAAATTCTTGAATTTTTGGTTGTTCTAATTTCGGTCTTATCAGGTGCTAAAAGATTTTCAAGTTCCACATATGGTATAAACTTGGAATTTTCCATCCTTACAGGGTGATCCCTCAATCCGATAAGAAAAATCTGACTTGGAAAATCCGGTCTTTACAGCTTTTTTGTCAAAGCCTGAGAAAACGGTAACATTACGGGGTAGTCTTGTCGAACAAATGTTGAATAAGACCTTGGGTTGGATGACAACGTTAACTTACTTTTTACAAAATGGCGTAAATCGAATTTCAAGCTGGCTCCTAAAAATTTAAAAATTCTGATTTTTATCTCTGGCTCCGTTTTTGTATGAAAATTAGTATTGGAGGTTTTTGTGGTTACTGATGACTACTCTGCGCCATGTTTATAAGCTGTTTTCGAGGGTCCTCACGAATCGTCTTGAACGTAGGTTTGATGACTTCCAGCCTCCCGAACAAGCCGGTTTCCGAAAGGGCTTTAGTACCATAGACCACATCCACACGTTGCGGCAAATTATACAGAAGACTGAGGAGTATAATTTGCCATTACGCTTTGCGTTTGTGGACTATGAGAAAGCCTTCGATTCGATCGAGTTATGGACAGTGCTCGAGTCTCTCCAGCGTTGCCGTATTGACTATCGGTATATCGAGGTGCTGGCTGAAATGCTTGTACAACAGTCCACTATGACCACAGAACCACTATGTCGGTCCGAGTACAGGAACAGAGTTCGGAGGCAATTCCATTGAAAAAGGGCGTAAGACAGGGAGACGTTATCTCTACAAAAATGTTCACAAACGGACTGGAAGATACCTTCAAGCTTCTGGAATGTCAGGGACGCGGCATCAATATCAATGGCGAGTACATCACTCACCTTCGATTTGCCGACGATATAGTAGTCATGGCAGAAACGATGGAAGACCTCGGCATAATGCTCGAAGACCTCAGTCGAGTTTCCCAACGAGTGGGCCTTGAAATGAACATGGACAAAACGAAGGTCACATCGAATACTCGTTTCGTGCCCACCCCAATAACATTGGGGAACTCGACTCTCGAAGTTGTAGACGAATACGTCTACTCAGGACAAACAGTCCAACTAGGCCGGTCCAACTTTGTGAAAGAGGTCAATCGTCGAACTCGGCTGGGCAGCATTCGGGAAACTTAGAAAAGTCCTTTCGTCTAATATACCTCAATCGCTCAAGACAAAATTATACAACCAGTGATAACTTATGGCACTGAAACGTGGTCTCTCACTATGGGCCTTATAAGAAAGCTCAAGGTCACGCAACTAGCTATGGAAAGGCCTATGCTTTCTCTACGATATCGAATCAGAAATGATGAGATTCGTAGAGGATCGAAAGTCGTCTACATGGCCGAAAAGTTCTCGAATGAAGACCACATATCGGCAAGCGCAGCGTAGGACGACCAGCCGACAGATGACCTCATCCAAGTGCCAGGAAGACGCTGGATGAAATCCGCTTCCAACCGGTCTTTTTGGAAATGCATGGAGGAGGCCTATATTCAGCAGTGGACTTCTTGTGTTTCCATGACTCAAGAGGTTTATTTACAAAAGCTGTTGAAAATCTTTAAATATAGTGTAAAAATACAGAGGATTATAAATATTTTAAAAGAGTGGAAATTTTGATAAATTTGAAACTTGGATTAAGATTTTGGCTCAAAATCTTTGAATTTAAATCATCGACTTTACGCAATTTTTTATTTTATTTTACACTACGCGCATTTACTGAAGCGGTTTTAAAAGGGTGAATATGTGTCATCGCTTCCGTGCCTGTGTGGCCACATAGTCCATTAAGCGAATCTGACAGGAGTATTTTTTTCTATGGTATAACACAAACAAAATAATAAAAATTTTAAGAACAAAAGCAAAATAATTTATTTTTTACAGAAGAAAAAAAAACATTTCAAAATGGATATTGACCAAAGAAATAAAACAAAAATTATGAAAATGGATAAAGACTTCGTTGCTAAGGATGTTGGCAAAAGAGCTACAAATGGATTTGAGTGCTTATTTGGCCTGCATCCTTGTTTCAGCACAAAGACTGATAAATATAATTATTAATAAACAGTGCCGCCTCGTCTTAACTTATATTGGTATATTATAACAGATTAATCTATTGATAATCGTATTAATAGTGTAATTCATACCATTTCTATTATTTCATTCCAATAGCACAGGAAACATACAGCATTTAAGTGATTTTTGTCATTAAAGCTGATAGTTAAAAACTATCCATACCATAGTACAGGGAATTCTAGTTTGATTGCGTTGTGTGGACGTTATTATTATTATTATAATTTTGGAACTCCCCACCGACAAATGTTTTCAAGATACATTAAACTATTCATTGTGACACTTAAATAAAAATATGTAATATCGGTAAACCAGGAACGCAGATTTTTATTTAATCTATTGTGTGATATAGTACTTCTATTTCTATTTGGTTACTTTTTGTTACACTTTTCCTTTTTGTTAAGGTTTCAGTTGTTTTTTTTTTGTCACGTGTACAAAAAACCGACCTACTTTCTTTTGTTGTCATTATGATTACGGAACCCAAAAAATATTATGAGCGTTAAATTATATATTTAAATTACATTGTACCTAAAAATGAGCATCGAATAAATCATGAATAAAAAAACCCGGATTTTGTGACAACCCTAGCGAAAAACAATTGAATAGGATCAACTTATACATGTCATGGAAGTGTGATTTATATTACATGTAGGGAAGGTAAAGAGCATAATTATTGCAGTGTAGATAACTTATCCCAATACGGCGGAATTTCGAGAAAAAAAAAAAACTAAAAACAAGTACACACGTATATAAATTATAATTGCTTTAAAATTTTTAGCATTACGCCATTGATTCTTCTAACAATACTTCCGCATGTACAATAAAATGCGTGATAAAAATATACAGCGTTTTATTTTATTTAAAACAGAAAAACATGTCAGGCAGATAGAAAAAAAAATTCACAGACGAAATCTACACAGATTCGTTTATGAATCAAGTATTATTCGTAACGCCAATCGAAGTTATTATTTACCAACACATTATTTACCGCCTATGTACCCTACAATCTAACGAGGAGGCGAAGTGCGAGCGCGAGGACTGAAACAAAACTCCATCAAACTAAAATGAACCTTAAATGCTAGGTATTAGAGACTACAATACTCGAGCAGAAAGTCTAGCCGCGTGCGGCCGACCTATTCGCGACAATAAATGGATTATAATACATAGGTAGTTAGGTTTCATTTTTAGTGAACCTCGCTTTTACTGTGATTTAGGCACAAATAATAGAACGATGTTTCGCTTAGGTTCGTAATGTTACAATAGCTCGGATGGGAAGAGGCGTCCCTTGAGCGGCAGAGAGCTTTTGGTTCGAACTTCGAATAATGATTATAATTAATGATCGGTTTCCTTTTTTTCTTCTTCTTTGTTCTTCTTTTTATTTTCTTTTTTAGTTATTTACTTAAATAAAAAAATACAGGAAATGGGAATTTACATTTTATGTTTTTCTAACGATTGAAGCTCGATCACTACTACAAAAATCAGTCGCCGTGCGTTGGTCTTGCAAAAACTCGAAAATGTCTCCACCGATTGGACTAATAGGTATATAATATTTTTTGTTTTGTTCGGACATGGGACGTGGGGCGAGGGCGCGGAAAAGACCCATCCCTTCAGGAGCCTGTTTCATAGAACTACAATTCATTGTGACTATGACCGAAAGCCGATTAACCCACAGATTAACAAATAGACTCTGCTGCGCAGTGTACCTCGAATTGTCATAATAAACTTTGAAATTATAGTTTTGTGAAACTTGACCCAGTACATTTTGTACGAAAGTGAATTGGAAAGATGCGGCGTCTTTTTCGGTCCTTCACCCCACGTCCTTGGCCTACAATCGGTAATTTTGTATGAGAATTGCTACTTTGAATTAATTTCACTACCTATATGGCGCTCGAGGTGAACTTTGGAAGGTTGATTTATGATTGATGAATCGCTTATGAAAAGTTACAATCAAATCAATGGTGATGCGAAGAGCGCCTGGTCACAGACAACATGCAACGAGTAGCTGGGCTTTTCCTCGTAAGGCGTAATGTGATAAATTGATGAAAACGTTTTTTCTGAATGAGTAACTATTGTTCCTGTTAGTTTTAAACATGAACATACAATATTTTGATATTGCCCGTAAGACTGTATAAGCTTAAACGTAATCCACTGCGCATTTAAAATGGCACATAAATTCTTAAAGCATTCTTACGGAATATATTTACTCATAGAAGGCGTAAGGTTATGACAGTTGTCATACATGCCATAGGGAATCGAGGAGTTAAATTATATCATATATTAATTTCAAAGATCTGCCATTTTCCTAGAGGATGTCACAAGCGATTCAAAAGCGTCTTCCAGCCAGTTCCAGCACACTGTAGCCCCTTAAGTTCAATACTTGACTCACCATCACCAACCGAGTACAATAGGTAAATAATATGCTTGTCAAACTAATGCAAATGTGTACCTAGGCAATGCTCAGTGAATACCTACAGTATTTGGATAGATAGACCATAGAGGTCTATCCAGTATAGCGTCAATTTTTGCTCTTTTCCTTTTTAATTATGCTCTTTATTTGTTACAGGATATTTTGAACGCGCTGACTACAATCATATTTGGTCTATGCTACAATCAATCAAATCTTACAAATAAATCAAATATTAAAACGAAGGAATATGTATGTACGAATTGAATATATTTTAAATTTAGCAGTAAAAAAGTCACAGCCCACCCTATTTTTTCAAAATAGTAACTCAAAATTGGATGCTTAATTACCCAAGTTCCACTATAGTTTTTTTATATTACATGCACAGGGGCATTCATTCAAGGGTTAAATATAATTTTGAACTATAGCAGCTCGTTGGGCTGTTGCCTAGCATAGGGAATGTTCCATTGAGCTGGCCATTTCTCCTCTACTGGGTTTCGGGCTCCACAATGGCAATGTGTGTACCGAGCCTCGGGAGTCTACTCGGCCTCTCCTCTGATGGGCGTCATCAGCCAAGGCAGGCTCAAGGGCATATCCAGAGTCTCCTAGGAAATGCATTACATTTTTTTTTACTTCTTATTTTTTTGTTACAGATTACATCAAAGGTGAACATATTAATTTGTTATTTGTTTGGAAACAATTTCCCGTTTTCAGAAGAAAACATATCATGCTTCTTTTCTCTATTGGGTACCCAGTTATGTAGTAAACCACCTATTTCATTGTTTAAAGTTACAAGATTTACTTATACTTAACCAAAAGCATTTTATTATTAACGGACTTCAAAAATTAAGGAGTCTGTGTCAAGCTTTTTCCAGAAAACTTCCTAGAAACCATATATTTGTAGTAAATACACCATACATACTTAGTAGAAGTTAGGTATGATTTGTGGGGTTGGTCAGTGAGCAGAAACAGAGGAAGGGCACGAATGGGATGCGTAGGTGGCGCGAAGAGGCACCAGTGGACAAATCATGACAAATGTGATGATTTTATTCGTAGAATGACTGACAGAAACGCTAGATATAAGTTTATATGCCCCTCTCAAAAGTGGGATAAGTTTCAATGAAAAATCTGTCAAAAGTCGATAACATATCTTTTTATGTTGTCCTCATGCTCGCATTTGCGATAGGGTTTATCTTATAGTGACAGATGTTTTTTTATCTCACGGCACTGGGATAAAAACGACGCATTGTGCTCGCGACGATAAGTTAACCTACTATAGACGTCAAAACTCGTTAAAACGGCCATTTTTTGTAGATAAACCGCCTCGATAAAATCTCATGCTCCCCCCGCTGGTACGGATATACTCTCCAACCCTTCAACTACGACGTCATCCTGAGGGCGCAAAGGTTGCGCCTGCCTGACTGTTATAGCAGCTTATACAGTTGCGAGCTGCCATGCCGGTTTCCATGTTCCCGCTAGTGCTATCAACCATAGCAGTACTGTGAGTGTTTCAAACATCTCTAACATTCATGCTAACTATAAACAATGGCGACCGATAAGGCCGACACTAAAAGTGATATGAAATCCAGGGCCGGCCCCAGTGCCCAAATAGACAATATGACGTATATGTTAGAAGTAAGAGAAGTAGATTTAAGTGTGCTTCTAAAATTTGTAAAGCCTTTTGATGGCTCCAGGGACTCACTACAACCCTTTATAAATAATTGCACAAATGCATTCGCCCTGGCATCCGATTATCAAAAAAGGATATTGTTTCAATTTATTATCAGCCAACTGCAAGGCAAAGCAGAGACTGCCTGCAGTATCAAGGAGTTCGCGGACTGGGCCCAACTTAAAGAATTCTTAATTTCGCAATTTGGTGAAAGGAAAACATATACTCATCTATTAACCGACTTGAATGAATGCAAACAATTAATTGGTGAGTGTGTCTCCCAGTTTGCGCTTAAAGTCGAGACGTGCCTCGCCCAATTATTAACTGAGGTACAACTTTCATGCACCAAAAAGGGTGATTTGAGCGGAAGGCTCGCCGCAATGCAGGACGTAGCATTAAACACATTTATCTTAGGGCTTCACCCGAAATTGTCCAATAACGTCCGGGTTCGGTCCCCGAAGACGTTAAACGAAGCAATAAACTTCGTCGTGTCCAAAGAGAAAATAAACTCTTATATGATGAAGTAGAATTATCCTTCACAAAGCGGTAATACTAACCAAAATCGCCCCGCACGTCCAGCTGTTCAATTCCAAAGCAACTCACCCAGACCTCAATTTCAAAATCGCCCCGTAAGTTCCAGAACACACCTAGACTAACGTAATTAATAACGACAGACCCAACAACACCCCGCAGCCTATCTGCCGTTATTGTAAATATGAGGGTCATACCATAGAGAACTGCCGAAAGCGTGAATATAACAATAAACGTTTCGGCAACTCCTCAAACCAAGGCCGTCACAATCAACCCATCCACAATGTGGTGTCGTTTTTAGAACCACAGGATGAAGGTGTTGATGAAGTTGTCACCACTTTAAACGAGTAGAATTTTCCGTCCGGTATCGCACGGGAAATTTACCCCCTAAAGTCGGTACTAATATACCTCTGTATCAAACGAAACGTTTCCATAAGTCTACGCCGCAGGGTAACCAGCCCCACAGGACAGACTATCCTCTGCATCCTCTGAATCCGACTAAAGGTCAACAGCAATCTATGAAAGATTGTTCTCTGTATCCTCTGTATCCAACGAAACGTTTCATCAAGTCTACGCCGCAGGGTAACCAGCCCCAAAAGACAGACAATTCTACGAATCCTCTGAATCTTCCAAATCAAAACCGCTCAGCAGCGGCTTCAGAAGTACACTCGTATTTTCTAAATCTTCAATATCCAAAAACAATAATAATCAAATCTCTGAACCCTCTGTATCCTCAGCATTCCCAGAGTCTTACGCATCTATCGCATATAAACACTGCAGCAGCGTTGAAAGAAAAAGTCTCTGTATCCTCTGTATCTGCTGAAAGACCAGCAACCTCCGTATCCGCTGACATAACAGCCTCTAAATCCTCTGAATCTAAGTGCCCGAGAGTAGCGCCTTCCAAAACTTCTATATCTAAAGAAAATAATATAACTTCTATATCTTCTGTATCCCAAAGCCCAGCAGTGGCTAACAAAAGTGCTATATCCTCTGTATCCATGAGCTCAACAGCAGCTCCTATTAATACCATGCCCTCTACATCCAAAGACCCAACAGCGGTTGATAAACATGCTAAATCCTCTGAATCCACAAGCCCAAAAGAAGCTCCTGAAAAGGGAAAAACAAATCATAAAATGTACAAAATCAACACAAATCCATCAAAGAAATACTTACCGTATATCGAAATACTCACCTCTGTTTCCAAGAAACCTCTGCTATTTTAAGTCGACAGTGGAGCATCGATCAGTCTAATCAAAGAAAATTCCATCGAAAACAAAAAATGATACTATTACATTTTTAGGCATCGGACAGACAGATACACCACTAGTCTCACAAGACAGATACACCATAGCATCCGGTATGGCAATACCATACGACGGCATCATCGGCAATGATTTCTTCACAGATACCGAGAGTAAAATCGACTATGCCCAAAGTACACTCACAATTGGTAAAATCCAATTTTCTTTAAGGTTTTATGAGCCAACCTATACTATTCCCGCAAGAACACGAACAATAATCGAATGTTCTGTGCTAAACCCAGAAATAAAAGAAGGCCTTATATTGGACCAACACCCTACTGATAAACTACTCATCGCAAATTGCGTTGTTCGAGTAAAAAACAATTCTCGTATAAACATTTCCGTAGTCAATACCTCAGAATCCCCAATAATTGTATCTTCCAATCTGAAGCTCGAATTAACTCCGATAGAAGAGTGCTTCAATGAAAACTATGAAGTTAACCATATTTCCTATCATGACAAGCCGAAAGGTGCTGTCGAGCGTACTCATGAGGTACTCAATCAGTTAAGAGTCTCCCATTTAAACCACGAAGAAAAACAATGCCTTAATGACCTTTGTTCCAAATACGCAGACATATTCTATCTCCCAACTGACTACCAGCGATGCCCAAATGGCATACATAACATGAGATAAAGACGTCCACCTCTGTCACTATCAATACTAAATCATATAGATTCCCGGAAATACACAAGCAAGAGGTGCAAGTTCAGGTAGATAAAATGCTTCATCAAGGTATTATTAAACCTTCTTCGTCCCCATGGTCTTCTCCTATATGGATTGTCCCTAAAAAGCTAGATGCCTCTGGTCGACGCAAATGGCGTGTTGTCATTGATTACAGAAAACTGAATGACATCACCATTGGTGATTCATATCCCATTCCTAACATTTCCGAAATCCTCGACCAGTTAGGCAAGAGCAAATATTTCAGCACCTTAGATCTTGCTTCCGGCTTCCATCAAATAGAAATGGCAGAATCTGATGCCCCTAAAACCGCATTTTCAGTCCCCCAGGGACATTTTGAATTTACAAGAATGCCTTTCGGGCTAAAAAACGCCCCATCAACCTTCCAGAAGCTGATGAATATAGCCCTTTCCGGCCTCCAGGGCATCGAATGTTTTGTTTACCTCGACGATATCGTCATCTATTCCTATGACTTAGAGTCGCACATCAAAACCTTGTCCAACATCTTTCAAAGACTCCGCAAATTTAATTTAAAACCGGACAAATGCGAATTTCTACCCCTTAGTAGGCTATTTGGGTCAAATCATCACCGAACAAGGCATCAGACCAAATGCAGAAAAAATCAAAGCCGTCGACGATTTTCCCATTCCAAAGTCTCCAAAGGATATCAAGTCCTTTCTCGGTCTTATTTCATACTACAGACGGTTCATCTCTGATTTCTCCAAACTCGCAAAGCCTCTTACGTCTCTCCTTAAAAAGGACGTCTTGTTCAATTGGAAAAACGAACAACAACTTGCCTTTGAAACCTTAAAAAAGAAACTAGTCACAGCACCAATCCTCAGTTACCCCGATTTCTCGAAATCCTTCGTGTTAAATTGTGACGCATCTAACTTCGCGGTTGCTGCTATCCTCTCCCAAGATCCAATTGGCAAAGACCTCCCAATAGCCTACGCGTCACGCACCCTTAATAAAGCAGAATCCAATTACAGCGTGACGGAAAAAGAATGTTTGGCTATCATCTTCGGCACAAAAGCCTTTCGCCCTTATCTCTACGGGCATCGATTTACCATCGTGACTGACCACAAACCCCTCCAATGGTTATTTAACTGTAAAGACCCAGGGTCCCGCCTTGTACGCTGTTGGCTAAAACTGGAGGAATTCGATTATGACATCCAGTACAAAAAGGGCAAGACTAATTGTAATGCAGATGCCCTGTCACGATTTCCGGTCAATCCAATCAGTGAGAAACTCATAGGCAACAATCCTATCTCTGTACCAATTCAAAATCCCAGCACTATAGAGTCCCCTATATTCGACGAAGACCTTCTCCAATTGGCTGATCTAGACTTGAGCCCTGCCGAAGCAGATCTAAATCTTGATTTCGAAATCCCCGAGTCCCCAAATGTCACTGACCCTGCTCCAAACCTTCAGCCTGCTGTAATTCAAGATTTCTCTGATCCTATTCCTGGTACCAGCTCAAGATCGATTCAAGACTTTATTCCATCTCCCGGAGCAGAGCTCCTAGAACTGGGTCCATTAGATTCAAATTCCCCAAATGAAGAACGTAACGCTTCCTCGCCTATACTCGCTGAGGCCGAACTCAATGGCGACGATTATTCCGAATTCCTCAGATTCACTTCAAATCCTAATACTAGCTCTAACGCTGTTCAAAGGGAACATAACGAAAATCTCCTAAAATCACCCCACAAAATTATTCTTATTCCGACCTCCCTTGATCTTGACGAATCAAACCCCTACATTACCGAAGTCATCCTAAATGCTGAAAATAAAAATGAAATTCTAAATTCCGAAAGAGAATTAAACACATTCAAAAAAATTAATTTCGGTAATAAAATTATATATCTAATATTCACAAAGGTCAACCACTTCGACGAGTCCCCCTACCCAGTATAGTAATATTCAGACTCAAGAACGTGAAATAATACGAAGAGTACATAGTACATATTTAGTTACCTTTTATTCGATAAGTATTCCACTCAGGTACAAAAATCACAACCGAACGAAGTCACTCCGCTGAATTCCAGGAAAAGAATGCCCAGCTGGTCAAAAAACACCCGCCATGCGCACGATCGCTTGGCGGGAAAAACCTCGTGCTCTCATTGGTTACTTCCAACCCACCCCACTATCTTCAATCTGTCAACCTAACAGGCCTACCAACTCACATTCGTATTTCAAACAGGACTACCAACGGGCAAATGTCAAACCATCATGCCATTGGTTGATTTGAAATAAAAGTAGCTTTAACATTTTGCCCCTTCCGGCTGAGCATAAAGAGTTACTCAAATGTTACACACCCAGCATGGAATTATAGTTTGACAGTTTGTACGGATAAAAAAACAACAAGTTATTATTATTGAAACCACAAAACATGTGAAATTAATGAAACCCTAACAATCGACCATCCTGATAGCGTGCGCGTCCTCGCACACGTCACCAGGTGGTAACCCTAACAATGAGAGCCTTTGACCAGATGCGCAAACCTTACCAAAAATAAAATTTTATTTTACATAAGTACATCATTTATCAAAGTGATTTTACATTTTAGCTATTTGTATACAAAATTGGTAGACTGAACAAATTGATGTTAAATCAATTGCCTAACTGAAAATAAACATTTGTCTGCTTGATTAAGTGCTAATTCCTAGATTAACTATAAGATTAATCAACAATTTATTACAATTTAACTAAATTCTTACTCAGAATAAAATATTTCATTAACAATAATTACTTAGTTAAACTTGGCAATAGAGTAGGTATAATTATTGATTGCATACTACATATCTATTCTTAATAATACATTTATTAAAATGCGATAAAAAGGAAAACCAATCTTTAACTAGGGCCCCAAACGATCGATTATTAGAACCTCTAGCTACTATTATTCGAAACGTAAAAGCCCGAGCGATCGATATATCGGGATTTAAACTTCGAGGTGACAACCAAACGATCGATTATTGGGAGTCACCATAGCCACCTGCCGCCTACAAGACGATCGATTACTTGTGACGGCAGCGTAGCACCAGTCGATCTGGCGTCATCTCATCAAGACACGAACCAATCGATTCTCGCGCTTGATCTGAAACAACAGCAGATAATGTTCTGTAGAAACATGACTGCACATAGAGAAGTCATACACGAAAATATTCTGAACATTCAAGAATATTAAAGATTCAGTTATCATCGATTTCATTAGTGATGTTTGCATCAGAGCCACCTTCAGTGATTCCATCCATACTGGCATCAGAATCATCTTCATTGACTTCTAATGCTGCTACATGGATCCACGGCATCATTCGGTCTGAGGCTACAACTGTTGGGCGCTTAGCTTTTGTACTATCCAGACCAGGAATGGGTGCCACCATGTATCGGTCTCTGCCTAAGATTCTAGTCACGCGATAAGGTCCTATATAAATCGGCATAAGTTTTTTGCTCTGGCCATCGTTATTAAAGCAAGTTTTTGTGATCTTAACAAGCTCACCCTCTTTATACACGCGTGCCGGTTTTCTACCCTTATCGTATCTTTGTTTTTGTTTTACCTGTTCATGGTCGATCCTATCTTTTACCTCATTGCGTATAGTAGAGAGATTACTCGAAATGTCTCTGGTTTCAACAGCAACTTCGTTAAAGATGGGATTAATTTCACTGTTCATGCAGGTACCAAACAATACCTCAGAAGGTGATCTGCCTGTCGTTTTCTGAACGGTGTTGTTGAGTCCCCATTGAACTTTTCCTAAATGGCTGTCCCAGTCTTTTTCGCCGTGCTTTATATTCAGCGCTCTCAAGGAATCAAGTATTGTACGGTTGTACCTTTCTACTTGGCCATTAGACCTTGGGCTAGCTACTGCGTTAAGAATGTGTCTGACACCCTTATCAAGACAGAAACGTTTGAACGCATGAGACGTGAAACAGCTGCCACGATCACTCACGAGGCGGTCGGGTGTCCTAAAGGTACTGAAAATGTCTTCTAAGGCAGTGATTACATTTTGGGTCTTGGTGTTTCGAACAGGTTTTAGAAAACAAAACTTTGTGAAACCATCCACTACCACCAACAGGTAAGTGAACCCTCTTTTCGACTTAACGAAAGGGCCGAGGTGGTCGACGTGCAATGTGTGAAAAGGCATTTCTTCTTTTTCAATTGGGTAAAGTAGGCCCTTGCGAGAATTTGTATTATTTTTCGCATAAGCGCATTCGATGCAAGCGCCGACATATTTCTTCACAAACCTCGACATCTTAGGGAACCAGTAACTTTTTTTTAATCTTTCTAGAGTCTTCTCAACTCCGAAATGCCCGATTTCGTCATGATTGAGGCGACACAATTGCCACCTTGCCCCCTTCGGTACTACCCATCGAATTTTACTCTTATCACCACCTAGACAACGAAATAATTTATTGTCTTTCAAAACAAAATTCTCCCTAATATAACGAAGACCCTTTTCATCAAGACCGCTGCTTAAGATTCCTCGAATCCTACACAACTCCGAATCGCCCAGCTGGAGAGTATGTGACCATTCTTCCTCAGTTATTGTCATAACTGTCGGGAATTGATCCACGGCAGTATCTTCAGTTTCTGGTTGAGGATTTCTTGACAAAGCGTCAACATGTCCCATCTTTGCACCTGCCCTGTACTCGATGGAACAGTCAAACTCTTGCAGCAGCAACCACCAACGCGCAATTCTTGGAATGAGATCTCGCTTCGAAAACGTAGAACGGAGTGCGCTACAGTCCGTTACAATCTTAAACTCCTTCCCTAGCAAATAGACCCTAAATTTTCGAAGAGAGCAGACTACGGCTAAAGTTTCCAATTCATAAGAATGGAAATTCTTTTCCTCAGGTGAAGTTTGCCTGCTGTAGTATGCAACAGGAAGAAAATGATCACTTTTTGTTGTACGCTGAAGAAGAATACCTCCAACCCCTACTTTGCTCGCATCAGTGTGCATCTCAGTTTCAGCTGCTGGGTTGTATATTGCAAGAATAGGCCTCTTGGTCAGTTTTTCCTTTAAACACTCGAACGCGTTTTCCTGAATTTCAGTCCATTCCCATAGGGCATCCTTCTTCAGAAGTTTACTTATTGGGAAAGCAATTTGAGCAAAGTTCTTTACGAACTTACGAAAATAGCCCGCTAGTCCCAGAAACTGACGAACATTGTGGACATTCTGAGGACGTGGAAATTTTAAAACACTGGAGATTTTTTTCTCAGCAGGTCGGACGCCTGCAGCACTGATCTCATACCCAAGATACTCTATTTTGTCCTGCAAGAAGTTGCATTTGGACAAGTTTAGTGTGAGATTTGCCTTTTCTATCAACTGCAATATCTCCTCGAGACGTTCTAAACATTCGGTAGGATCTTTCCCGTAGATGAGAACATCATCAATGTATGCAGTTGCTTTGCTGTAACGAGCAGACCCAAGAACAGAGTTCATCATCCGCTGGAATACCGCGGGTGCATTCGCCAACCCGAACGGCATACGATTGAATTCGTACTGGCCGTCCGGTGTGACGAATGACGTGAGATTCTTGCACTGCTCAGCAATTGGCACCTGGTAGTAGCCTGATGCGAGGTCGAGTGTAATAAAACAAGCTTGACCTGCGAGACGTGCTATCTCGTCTTCAATTAGTGGCATAGGGTATCTTTCTTTTACGGTTACGGAGTTTAACATGCGATAATCTATGCACATTCTTAGAGAGTCGTCCTTTTTACGAACTAATAAAATTGGACTCGAATATTCAGAAACCGAATGTCTTACTATTCCTGCGTCCAACATGTCATCCACCATTTCACGCACCTTGGCACGCTCGTGGTGTGAGAGTCTGTATGGACGATATACTACAGGACGTTGGGAATTCAACTCAATATTCATTTCAGTTACGTTTGTACACCCCAACTCCTTGAGAGTTGACGCAAAACAATGTTTATATTGCTTGAGCAATTTTATAAGTTTTTGCTTGTCATTGCTCGAGACTGTGGTACCTAAACGTACTTGGCTTTCATCGAGTTCACTACCCAATGCAACAGTAGACTCAGGCGGATTCATCATAACTCTCTTTACACAATCGACACTTTCCGCGCGACTTATAATAGAATCCCGTGAAATCTGGCAAAAGTCTGAGCAAGGGATCACTAAAACGTCAATTCGACCAGCTTTCATGGGATAGAGACCGCCACATACAAAAAATTGTCTGGTTAATTTGCCCGCAATACTACTTTTCAGCAGCGCACTCCCACCGACCACAGAGTCGATGTTAGCTCTTACGGAAGCAGCGCCATAGAGCTCAACGGTACCTGCTGCCCGAATTTTTAAAGAACGTAAAGTACCAAGATCTAGACCAGAACAGGGGATTCGGTTGCCATTATCCATAAACTGCAATTTTGCTACATTTTTGTAGACCACTACATGCGGCTGTTCTGTATAAGACTGTCCTATTAACAGTGGGTTATCTAATAACTCGTCACTAACAACCTTAGATGGAACCCGAGCCTGTACTCCATCGATACATATATCGAGCAGAACTTCTCCTAGAGATTCAACAACGCCATTCCCAAAACCCTTCATAAACGACGGGACCCTATCATGCGACAAACCTAAGTCGAGAGCAGCAGATTCTTTAATCAAAGTCACTTCACTCCCGAAATCTATGAATGCTAGTAGAGGGACACCATTTATAAAAGCCTCTTTCGAGAATTTTGAAGCAGTATTGATCTCTTCCTTATCAACGCCAATCCGCATTGTTTTTGACACACTTTGAACAGTATTTTTATTAATAGACTTTGTTTCCCGCTTACTAGGACAATTATCTGAAATATGACCTACTCTGTTGCACTGTGTACACTTCAAAAGTGGCTTAGTGCAATACAAAAAGCTGTGTCCCTTCTCTTTGCAGTTGTAACACCCTAGCGTGGTCTGACCTAATTTATTATTGGACCTCTGGTTTCCCTGTGTTGCATTTGAGTTGTCGTAATTTTGTTTTTTGAAGGGAATTCTATCACCAACAGTTTGGTAAGAATCTTTATTGCTGACTAAAAACTGCAATAGGCTCTCTGGTTGTGTACAGCGCAACGCCAAGGCACCAGATCTCAAAGTCTTATCGACTATACCATGAATCACACAGTCTACAGCGCGTTTCCCCGCAATGTCACATTGATTGAGAAGTGCCAATTTTTCATAGTAATAAACTTCTATGGGTTCATTTAGTTTGGTTTTTCTCTTTAGCATTTCCTCCAAGGCCTGGCCATAGTTTTGTTCATAAGGGAAAGCGGCCACCAGTTTCTCTTGCCACTCTTGCCAAGAGAAAAGTATTGAATTTAAACTCTCAAACCAAGTTTTGGCCAGGCCTTGAAGTTTTTGCATGGCAAAATGTGTAGTGGTTCTTTCGTCCCAGCCGTAAACAGAAGCGCACTCATTAACTTTTCTTAGCCAGACATCAATACGTTGACCTTTAGCAGCGGGGTCAAAATTTGGCAAAATATTTTTGTTATCAATTTTTTGATGATTTTGCACGCTCTGAATATTCGCCTGCGATGAAAGACCACCTTTGAGACAATGTATAATTTCCATAAAATCTTTCTTAGAAAAAGAAGGACTACGTGACCTTTTTGACTGTCCCGCGTTGTCACGATGCTCTGCATAGCTGGAGCTGCGCAGTCGGCTCCGGCTTCGCGAAACTGCCCGGCTGCTGGGTGTCACGAGGCGCCGTCGCGCAGGCTCCGGGCTGCAGTTCTCAGGCCGCTGGCTCCGTCGGTCGGACCCGACGCTACGATGGCCCACATCCTGGCCACAGTGGGTTGACCCTCCGCTGTGGCGACAAGGATCGCGGCTACAGCGGTTAGGTCCCCCACCAGGGCAATCAGAATCACGGCCGTCCTGGTCAGGTTCCTCGCTCCTGCGGTTGACCCCTCCATCTTGGCGACGATTACGGTCCCGGCTAAGGCGGCTCCTTTCGCTATCTCGACGATCCGGTTCTCGGCTCCTGGCACGGCGATTGGATCTCGCACTGGAGCGGTTGGGGTCCCCGTTGCGACGATCCAAATCGCGGCTTCCGCGGTCCGGCTCCCGGCTCCGACTGCGACGGTCGGGGCCTCCGCTGCGGCGGTATAGACTCCGGCGGCGATCAAGGCCGCGACTGCGGTGGTCATCCCGGCCTGGATGGCCGGGGTCCCCGCAGAAACGGTCCCGATCCCGACTACGGTAATCTAGCCCGCGGCTGCGGCGGTCAGATTCTCGGCTACGACGGCCGGACCCTTCAAGGTGTGTTTCATCTTGGTTTTCCATATAGTGAAACTCGTGAACAAAGAAGAAAAAGAAAATGAACGTTACAAACGAAGCAATAAAGCAAGAAAAGCACTCGTTCGAAATAGCCCAAACTTTATAAAATAAACGTTAGGAAAAATATGCCTTTTTTTTTTTTAAATAAAAACCGTTACAGGGATAAAGATAGTAAAATAATTAACCAATGGTACCTTAATGTCCATTTCACTTTTAGTGAGGATAATAGTCGATATACTTAGAATATTTAAAATTGATAAGAAGACAGTAAAACACATGGTAACGAAATTACTGGGCGTTAACTTACAACGTGAATTGAGTTACGATCCCACTTCTGAAATATAGTAATATTCAGACTCAAGAACGTGAAATAATACGAAGAGTACATAGTACATATTTAGTTACCTTTTATTCGATAAGTATTCCACTCAGGTACAAAAATCACAACCGAACGAAGTCACTCCGCTGAATTCCAGGAAAAGAATGCCCAGCTGGTCAAAAAACACCCGCCATGCGCACGATCGCTTGGCGGGAAAAACCTCGTGCTCTCATTGGTTACTTCCAACCCACCCCACTATCTTCAATCTGTCAACCTAACAGGCCTACCAACTCACATTCGTATTTCAAACAGGACTACCAACGGGCAAATGTCAAACCATCATGCCATTGGTTGATTTGAAATAAAAGTAGCTTTAACATTTTGCCCCTTCCGGCTGAGCATAAAGAGTTACTCAAATGTTACACACCCAGCATGGAATTATAGTTTGACAGTTTGTACGGATAAAAAAACAACAAGTTATTATTATTGAAACCACAAAACATGTGAAATTAATGAAACCCTAACACCAGATATCTACAAAACCCTGAAACAAACAAGAAATGCTATTCTACAAGGACCCGAAAAACCAACAGACATATCCATATCTGATTTCAGAAACCCGTTCGAAAAACATTCATATACAAAAATGTATAATATGCTCACTTACCTTTTCCATAACACGGGAATCGCAGTCCACGTATACCTAAACAAAATTATTTATCCGTCACTTAGCGAAAGAACCAAAATCCTTAAAGAAAATCACGATATCCCCATTGCCGGTCATCTCGGTTCAACTCGCATGTATAGCAGAATCCAAGAACAATTTTATTGGAAAGGGATGCGAAGTGACATCGAAACCTATGTCAAGAAGTACAAAGCATGCCAAGAAAATAAAGCCCTTAGAAGAATAAATAAAGCCCCTATGGAAATTACTTCTACTTCTACCGAAGCCTTCCAACGTGTCGCCCTTGACATAGTAGGGCCCCTTCCTGAATCCGGCCCTGCCAAACTCAAGTACATCCTCCTCTACAGGATGACTTGACAAAATACTCCGTGGCTTATCCAATTCGCAGTACTACTGCCGAAGAGACTAGCGACTGTCTCATCCATTTTATTTCACTATTCGGAATTCCCAAATCCATCCTTACCGACCAAGGTACTAATTTCACCGCAGACCTTTTTAAGGTCACGTGTAATTTTTTCAAAATTCGACAATTATGGTCATCTACTTACCATCCCCAAACTCAAGGCGCACTAGAGCGCAGCCACTCTACTCTAAAAGAGTACTTAAAATCTTTCATTAACAACAATCAAGATAACTGGCTCACCTATGTATACATAGCTATGTTGACCTATAATACAACGGTCCATTCAACTACCAAGTTCACACCGTATGAACTTGTATTCGGCCGTAAACCTTTCCTTCCGAACTGTTTATATGACAGCGCCCCTGGCACTACTTACCCCGATTACATTAAAATGCTGCAGCATAAATTCCGTTATTCTAGACAAAAGGCTCTAGAAAACATTCTTCAATCCAAAGAATCCTCTAAAGCCTATTATGACTCCCATGCTAGAGCACCCCCACAATACAGAGCCGGGGACTATGTCTACCTCAAAAATCACCTTAGGCTCAGAAAAGCTCTATCACCCGTGTGGAAAGGGCCTTATCGCATTATAAAGGTGAACAACAACCACACAGTCACGCTTCTTATTAATAGACGACATGTGACGCACCACTTCGACCAAATCAAACCTGCAGACGTCACGCCGACTTAGACTAGGTTATTATTATTATTAGGTTAGGTTTTAAATAAATAAGTTATAATAAAGTTCGTTCTATTTCCAGTGGCGCATTAAACGCGCATCCGGATCTTGTCCAGCCGCTCTCCTCCGGTTCCGGAATATTCTTTGATATACTCGGAAAACTTAGAGTAAAATCGGTAAAATTGGATGTAATTAGCTATGTCGACATATCCTATATAAGCCCTCATTTAAGCAACCTCAGCGAGATCCTTGGGACAGTAAGATTTATGTGCGAACATTCTGAAAAGGATCAATGTGAATATATTCTATCTCCTCTAACAGTCCGCTATAACGAACTCAAAGAAGAGTACAATTCCATTTCCCATTTAGTTTCCTATAGAAACAAACGCACGGCCTGGTTTGGTGCAGTGGGCACCGCATTCAAGCACGTTTTCGGCACTCTCGACGAGGATGACGCCCTCAGATATGAATCCGCCATTGACAGTATACAAAACGATAGTAGAAAACTCGCTCAGCTCATGAAAGAAAATGTGTTAATTACCACATCCACTCTGGACTCCCATAGGAGGAGTATTGAAAAACTTAGTACTAACCAGGATACAATCAATAATGCTCTCAATTATTTGATCAGTTATACCAACAATGTAACTCAGATATCCAATGTTCTACTATCGAATTCAAAGTTAAATTCAATATTTAGCAACCTCGAAAGCTCAATGCTAACTTTGTCGTTTCAATTAGAAGACTTAACAAACGCCATTGATCTCAGTAGCCAAAATATTCTACATCCATTTATACTCACACCGGCCCAGTTATACCGAGAACTCGTTGACAACGCAAGGTACCAAATGATGTCCAAATTCCTATGCCATTAAATCTAGAAAATATCCATTTGATTCTTAACATTTGCAATGTAGCATGTTATTATTTCCAAAATAAGCTTGTATTTGCATTACAAATTCCATTGGTGACTAAGGAAGAATTTAACCTGTACCACAATTTAGCTTTGCCTATTCCACATGAAAAGGAGAATTCCAATGTGTTTAGTCTAATATTACCGTCTAGTTCCTATACCGCTATTTCTAAAGATAAGATTAGTTATTGTGCATTAGATAGTCTAGATAAGTGTAAGACGGCCGGCCCTGAGCTCTACATATGCGAAGTACCTATGGTCTCGTTAACAAACAACAAACCTACGTGTGAAAGTGAACTATTATTAAAAACGATTAGTGTTCTTCCCGTTCAGTGTGAAACCAAAACGATTTTCGGTGACTTAGATATTTGGGAACCACTCGTGAACAATCAATGGATCTACGTGCAATCACGTTCCAGCAAAATATCTATTGAGTGTGGTACTTCAAACATTCGCGAACAGGTGTTATTCGGTGCAGGTGTACTCAAAGTGCCTAAACAATGTACAGTGTATACAAAGAGTACAAGGCTGATCGCAACAGACAATTTCATAGATATAAAGTGTTCCTAGACCTAGCTTAGATTTTAGTATTGTTAACGATTCTTGTTGTAAATTAGATCCTAAGGCAATCAGCTTAAAAAGCATTTCCCCTCCTGTTTTGAAGAACATTGATCTTAATGATTTAACCTCAAATAACCCAAATGCGAAACTGATTCCAAATCTCGATAACATTATAGAGAGTAAACCTCTCTTTGTGAGATATGAAGCTCACTTTTTAACATTTTCTACTTTTGTGATTGTTATTATTCTGTGTTTTGTTAGTTTTAAGGTGTTTAAGATAATTTCCAAATCAAAATCCAAATTTAATGTAACTTTTGGAAAAACAACCCCTCTCGAGAATATTAATGATAATAGTATACCTCTAGAAATCAAAGATTCCCCTATTCCTACCCCAAGACTTAGGGCAGAAGTAGTTTAACCTGGAAATTCGCTCTTCCACCCCGAATTTCCATCTTACGCGGGGGGTTGTTACACCTTTACATAGTATGAGAAGATGCTGACCAAGGATGCCTAGTCAGCACCCTAGGCACTATCCTGCGAGACGCTCGAGTCAAGCTTAGTTCCATTTCAACACCCGTCGCGGTGACACGACTATGTTTCCTTACAAATTCTTTTTTTTAAAAAGGCTTTTTCATAGTACCCATAACAATACCGTAATATTTCCCTCACTTCGTGGAGATAGGTATCGGCTGGTAAGGCAGGGAGTGCAAGTCCATTTTTTTTTATGCTCTTTTGTCATAAGATTATACCTTTTTTCGCTGACGTTCCCACATATCAGACAGATAGTGGATCTGCATCTTGAGCACGTAAGCACATCGTTTGATTTTAGATCTATCTTTTCGCACTTAATGCAACAGTAGTATGTAGTATGTTTGGATTTTGGTGTCATCTTTAGATACTTTCTCTTTACCTATGTTGTACCTGTCGATCCGCAGTAGAGGCACTTATCCTATGTGAATAGCTACGTGTCGCGTCGTCGATCCGCAGTAGGAACCATGTGCGCCCCCGTTCGTTGATCTGAAGTAAGGGCCCAAGCGATGCAAGCCGGTGAGAGATGAGTCACCGCTTTGTCGTCAATATTTCCATTATTTCCGTTGTTAAAGATTTTTAAACTGTTTTCACTTCGAGTTTTTTAATTAAATTTTGTCACTTTGTTGGAAATTTAAGCACGTTTCGAATGGATATACTTTGCTTGTGGGTTATTAACTTTAAACACTTTTTTACTTTGTAAATACACGGAGCAACCGATACACGTTTCTCGCTGTTCTCGCGCCTTCGCGTCACCTGTCGCTATATTATCTTGTCTTTTCTTTTTATAAAAATATAAATGCTTGTGCTAGTTTTGATATAGGAAACTTGATTGGGGATCAAGTCTACCCACTTCGAATGTACCAAGTCTCCTCAACGACATTTCGGTTTGAAAAGTGTTTATTGAAAATTAACCATAAATAACAGCCTCTTTGTGACCATTAGGAAAGAAAGTTAATACTATACACAAGAACACCACATAAGCATTAGTTCTAAAAATGCTGTTTGAAATCTAAATTATTGCAAAGGAAGAACTCACCAAAATAAAATCACGGAGCTTCGAAATAAAAACGCGTCGCCATTTGGACATGTGTCCGAATTTGACAGTAGTATCTATGGTTAATGGGAAGGAACTAGTGTTGCTAGTTGAAAACAATCTATTATACAAGAAAGCTTTGAAAATTCACTGTACCATGTCTAGAAGGATCAAGTGTAATAATGTGAAGCAACATCACTATTTGCCCCCAAACTGAGCATTAGATAACGGGGTGTAGGTACTCATAACAGAGGCTGGGAACGTTTGTCCAAACACCCTGTCTTTACTCCAATAGAGATTGATTTATTTGAGGTAGTTTCACCAGGCCCAAGTAAAGTAGTAGCCCGAAGAATTGTTTTACTTTAGTTTTTGAAATTGGCTTCCAATCTTTTGTGTGCGCTTGAGGTTTGGAGGTTGTAGCAAGGTGCTGTTGCTGTGCAAAGAGATTTGTTTCTTCTGCGATCATTTCAAAAATCTCGTCTGGAACCATCAGTTTGTAATAATCTCCACTTGCAGCATGTTTAAGGTCTCTTGCGTAAGGTTGCTTCTGTAACGATTCCTCTTTATAATAGCTGGCTGGCAGCGCCTTCTAGTCTTATTTTGTATATTTTGAAGGGAATCGTGACGTTTTCTTTTAGAAGTCAGTCGATACCCAGCTATGCTAGGCGATTGATGAAAAAGATTAATAAAAAGTAATATTTGCCCTTTAATCCGGGTTTTAATAAGTAGAGTTACTACATTTTGGTGGAGGCGCCTAACGTCCCCATCGAAAAATTTAGTTCGCGCCCGAAGTGTGCACGAGTTGGTGCCTCGCGTTCATATAGGTAAGCAGATACCCGAGTTTTCTTGCATCCAGCCGAGTAGCCCGAAGAGGAGCTACCAACAGGAAAATTGAATTGCATGGAGCACTGGCAGTATAGCGCTCACCCAGTGCGTGGAGCACTAAGGCGTATTTTGTACGCGCATAAGGCGCAAGTTTGCGTGGACCACGCCACCCCGGGCTACCAGCCCACCAGCAAAAAAGCTGAGTGGTCTACTGTTTGTTATATATTGTGAAATGAAGTTAGCGACACGATAAGAAGAAGATTTGATTAGATGTGTATGTGTAATGGCCACCACGTTCGATGGCTTAACAACTGATGTCTTTGAGTTTGTCCGTCAGTTTGAGGCCATCGCAGCCCACGAAAGAGATTATTGTTTCCGTATACCTGTCGGGACCAGGGCTATGTTTTTACAGCGAAATTTCTGAAGATGGGTTGATCTATGATGAGATCATCGATAGACTAAAGGCTGAGTTCGGTTATACATTTCATTCTCATAATATCAAAGGATCTTGCTTCGTATGAACCTCTGGTGGAGCACGGCTACAAACGTGGCAACTAGTTTCAGGGTCAGCAGCCAAGTCCGAAGGAAGTCAATGTCCAGCCCGAGAAGGAAACCACTACTCAGAGCCATGCAGTATCGGCATTGAGTCATGCAGCGCCCGCATCGAATTAGACAGCGCAGGCGACAATGGATGAACCCGGTGTGTTAATTCCGGTTATTTTGTGTGAAAGTTCCAGTGGACAAAATTGGTTAGCCTTAGTGGACACGGGAGCTTCGATTTCATGTATTTCAAAATGTGTTGCCGATGCAGAGGGCAAAGAAATCGAACCCGCACCCGAAATCAGAGTGAAGACAGCCTGCAGAACACTTCTAAAGGTGGTAGGAAAAGTAATGATGAATTTGATAACAGGAGGAAGAGTCTTTACAGGAATTTATCATGTTGTTGAGGAGTTGGAATGCCATGTGATTTTAGGACAATGAATGACAGATGGCGACACTATCGTTCTACAAATGTCATCGGCTATAATGTCCTGTCCCATCTTCACTTCTGTCGTCGGTCCTGTCATAGTCTTTATGATCCGTGCTCATTCCGTAATTTTTTCGTATGCACGTGTTGTATGGTATTTAAATAATAAATGACAATGCCGCCATTGTGAGATTCGGGATCGTGAACATGGAAACGTAAGTATTATTTTATTTTGCTAAGTCGCTTTGTTCGTCAGACAGAAATGAGTATCTATGTAACGTGCGTTTCACCGAATGGGAAAAGTCACATAATCACAGATATATGTCAGGAAGTTGATAAATACTACATTTGTAAGTTTGAGTCGAATTGGAGAGTTCAATCTATTAGGTAAGGCGTTTAATCTGGCTACTTACTTAGCCCGTTGCTTCGTCAGCGTCACTACCCTACCACGGTAAAATTTTATATTATGTACTTTTCTTAACAAAGTTTGTGTTGTGCTTTCAGGGATAAAGAGAACAAGTTGAGTATACCGCTCATCTTAAAGCACTGCTATAAAGATATTAAGCAAGTGGATGGAAGTGATGTGAATGTATCTGCGGCATGCAATTTATGTTCGGAAACGATGAAGGGCAGTGTTATTTCTACTACAAACTTCCTGAAGCATTTAAAGGTAGGTTTTGTAAACAGATGCATTTGTAAGCAATAATCTATTTACTTACTTTGTGCTACATTTTTATTTTACTAGGTTTTTGTCCTAAAAGAAATTAAATTTCTTAAAATTTTCCATTTTTAAATGTACTAATATACAAATTTTCCATTTTTAAATGTACTAATATACTTTTTTATGTTATTACAGATTAAAGGTCACTCAGATCCAGTGTTGCCAGACGAGAAAATTGAAATTACCGTGTTTCATGATCAAAATAACAGTGTTACCAACAAAAATACAGTAAATGTAAGAAAAAAATACTGTGTATTTTACAGCAGTTGTCAACACACTTTTACTATGAAATTTAACTAAAACACAATAGGGCACTAAATACCTAGTTACTGTCACTATCAAGAATATCGTTAATAACAGCTGTTTCTTTTTTGTAAATTGTGGAATTAAAAATGATTTAATCATTTTTTCACTTGGTTTGAAATCGACGCAACTGGCGCTGCTACGGCGAATGGCTTGTTGTGCCAACATGTGTCCTTTTATTGTCCTGGTTATTAATTTATTTCGTTTTTTTGTTTTGGTGTCGTGTATTTGGCTAAACATTCTCTCGCATTCCGCGTTGGAGTTTGGAAGAGCCAAGATTTTGAGCGTGTATTTCCCAATCAAGTGGAACTCGTCCAACTTTTGCACCTGAAAAACAACATATATATAAAAAGTCAGTAAGCAAACAAAATAATTAGGTGATAATTTTTGTAATATTAATTAATTATTATAAATCTTGTGTCAGAATTCATCAGGCCGTATTGTTACGTCAATACTTCCTTTTAACTTTGGCAATTTCCGCCATTGGTCATCCAAAGCCTGCTGTTCTTCCACAGAAATTGGTGCCAATCTTGGCAACAAGCTTAGCACACATTGAATTGATTCATCTCGATTTGAGATATCGAGACAGTTTTCAGGTTCTAATTTGGATATTCCAACCAATACTGGATCATTAAGCGCGAATCTTTTGCGGATACCTACGCACGCTTTAATTAGAAAATTTCGGCATTTCCTTATGAACTCATTAATTTTTTCTGGTGATATTTCATTAGCTGATACTCCCAAACCAAGGTAAATTTCATCCAAACTTTTGAAATGGTTTTCGTCAGTTGGGTCAATCTTTTCCAGATTAGTATTTGCGATATGTGCCATTGTCATGTATGTCGACAAAAGTTCATGAAAGAGATCGTTCATTTTCGTGTTAAGTTTTGTGATCATTGGAGTTTCACTTTGAAAGAGCGTATTAGCTTCAGTAAATTTAGGTAGCATCCAATTCAAAAAGAAAAAATATGACTGTTAGGGAATCATTCAACTGCCTATGGATTTCAGCACATTCATTGTCTTCAAGCCATCTTCCATCAAAAAACAGTGTTAGTGCATTCCATTGTTCCAAAATTCTTTGCACTACAGCACTGAGTGATAACCATCGCGTCTGAGCCGGTTTCAAAATTTTGTGTGTCTCCGTGAATACTTGAAACTCTTTCAAAAGAGATTGCCTCTTGCTACTGGTCGCGAAATAGTTGTAAATATCACGCGTCAGCTTTTCGCATTCAGCAGGTAATTGTTTGCATGCATCACTCGCACAAAGATGCAGAGAGTGGCAAACACATTTTAAAACTATAATTCCGAGACATTTTGCTCTAAACCGGCTAGAAACAGAGTTGTGACACCCCATCATCGTGTTGCACCCAGCTGATCCAAATCCTATAATATTTTCGATAGGAATAGAATTTTCTACGAAGGATTTTATCACTGCTTCGAAAAGATGCTGTGCTGTGGCGGAGGCCACAGTAGCAGCGTTGTCCTCGCCATGTATTTGAATCAGGTCCCAAAATCTGCTCACAATTTCACTTTTCGTAGCACAGTAATATCGAACTACAACACACATAGTTTTCACTGATCCGATATCAGTGTTTTCATTGATCATAACAAAGAATTTTTGCTAATTTGCGAATTTTAACAAGTCTTGTTTTTCCGATTCTCCTAGAATGTTATTTATTATTTTGTTCTCTTCATTTTCATTTTTTTTGCTATCTGAGAGTCAGGACATATAAGGGGCAATAAATCAATTAGGTGGTCCATAACCCTAACAGAAATTTTGTGTTCTGCTACAAAAGCGGCAACTTAATCTCTGATGCTTTGCATTTGTCATCATCGGACGGCCTATGGCTATACTTTTCAAATGCAGTGGCAATTGATGTTTGAGCTGGCGCAGTTGCTGTAGTTTTCTTTACATGCTTAGCGCCTTCACCATGCCTCTTTATCGCCACTCTATCAGCTATAATTTTTGCATCACATAATTAATTATTTTATTATCTATTTATTGTTAACTATGGTTTTTCTGTTTTAGGCTGCAATGAAGTCCGCAAACTACTGTTCTTCGAGACCGAGTTCGCCAAATTCATTACAAAACGAAAACATTTCGGATCTGGAATCAATATTTGATACGCCTTCGTAAATCATATTTAAAACTTAACATAAAAATTTGGATTCTGAATAACAAGAAAGAAATTTTGAAAGAGAACAAAAATTTTAAAAGAAAAAATAAAAGACTCACTGAAAAATGTAAATCTCTCAAAGAGTGTATTGCAAGATTGAAGAAGACCTTTAGTTTAGGTGAGGACCAATTCCAGGAGTTGTGTGTTAAAGCGGAAGCAGCAGATTTGTTTTCAAGAATGACTAAACAAAGAAAGAAAAATAAGAATTTGAGGACATCATACGATCCGGCTTTGAGAAAATTTGCCCTTACGCAAAATTTTTATTCCCCGGCTGGTTACAAATACGTGCGTAAGATCTTTGAAGACGCCTTGCCTCACCCTCGAACTCTAGGAAAGTGGTATGAGAAACTAAATGCTGCACCAGGATTTACAGCTGAAGCCTTTGACCTTCTCAAAAAAAAAATGTTCCACATCCAGCATGAAAATTTTGTGTTCCCTCGTCATGGATGAAATGGCTATCAGGCAACAAACCACTTAGAATACCAAAAAGACGCTAGGTCTCGTAAATTATGGAAATGGAAGTTTAGACGTCGACAAAGTTGCTTCCCAGGCTTTTGTGATGATGTTAGTTAGTTTGGATGAAAACTGGAAATTGCCCATGGGGTATTTCTTTGTCGACGGAGTAACAGCGGAATGCAAAGCTAATTTAGTTAATATTTGTTTGACTAAATGCTGGGATGCAGGAGTAAAAGTCGTTGCCTTGATTTTCGATGGCTGCCCGTCAAACATAAATGCCGCAAATCTATTAGGATGCACACTTAATGATGTCAAAAATTTAAAAACTGTTAATAATATGCAGTCTAAGATATTTAATGTAGGTTTATTATCAACAACGTTACAGAAACATACCGACACAGTCAATCAAATCAAAAGTCTTCTTAAAAAGCATAGACAAACCGGTACATTAGATAGACCATTTATCTTCAGTAAGGAGGTACTAAATCATTATTTCAACACACCTCCTTGATTTAGTATCCCTTACAATAATAACTAACTACCTATAAAACCTATTACACACATTGTTTAAAATACTCAGCATAAAATTAATAATCTATAGACCCCTATGTCCATATTCCCATAACACACATTGCTTAAAAGAAAACACTTTAACAATCTCTAATACCTAACAAACCTCTAAATTTTTGAAACTTAACCTTACCCAGAGCTTTTGTTAATATATCCGCAATCTGATCTTCGGTTGAAATTTTATTGACACTAATTAAACCCTTTTTCTCATAATCATAAACAAAATGATAACTTATATCGATGTGCTTAGAATTCTTAGAGAACTTTCCATTTTTAGCCAAACCAATAGCACCTGTATTGTCTTCATAAATGTTAACACTATTCTCAATTTCAACACCTAGATCACTTAAAACTCCTCTTATAGGTAACACCTCTTCAACACAATCGGCTAATGCATAGTACTCTGCATGTGTAGACGCTCTAGAAACTATTTTCTGCTTTTGTGATCTCCACATCACAACATTTCCAAATACTTTAATCACAATTCCGCTTGTAGATTTTCTATCTTGCGTGTCCGCTGCCCAATCAGCATCTACGTATGCATTCATCGTTTCATTATATGCTGTTCCATAGCTCAACTTCAGGTTTCTTGTATGATATAAATATTTCAGCACTCGTAAAGCATATTTGTAATGTGTTTCATCATGGTTCTTTTGAAATCTGCTCATATAGTTTACTGAATACGCTACATCTGGTCGTGTTCCATTTGCTACAAACAACAAAGCTCCTATTAAATTTCTATATTTTAGTTTCTCATTCGTTTTATTTGCAAGCTCCAATCGCAGATTTATTTCCATAGGCGTATCATATCCCTTAGAATCTTTAATTTTGTATTTCTCAGCCAAACTTTCAATGTATTGTTCTTGACTTAAATACATCTTCTTTTCTTTCAGATTATAATCAATGTTGATACCTAAATACAGTTTTACGCATCCTAGGTCTTTCATACGGAACCGATCACTTAACATGTGTTTCACTTTTTCAATACTTGTCTTATCTTCGCCTGTAATCAACAAATCGTCAACATATAAAATAATGTAAATCTTCTTTAAATTTACACACCCTGTATATAAACAATAGTCGTATGCAGATCTTTTCAAATTTATACTACAGAAAAAATTGTGAATACAATCATACCAATCTCGTGGACTTTCTCGTAGTCCGTACAGTGCCTTTTTCAATAAGCAAACTTTGCCTGGTTGTATATCATAACCATCTGGTGGATATATAAAAACTTCTGACTTTATGGTTCCATTCAGGAACGCAGTTTCTACGTCCATCTGTTCAATATCCCATCCTCGTACACAAGCAGTTGATAATAAAACTTTTAAGGTAGTCATTCTGGCAACTGGCGAATATATTTCTTCATTCTCTTCATACATCTGTTGAAAGCCTCTGGCGACAACTCTTGCTTTATATTTTCCACTTGACTTAATTGTGTAAATCCACTTCACTTCTATAATTTTCTTGTTCATTGGCTCATTTACGATTTCCCAGGTTTCATTCGTTTCTAAACTATTTATCTCTGATTGCATAGCATTTTTCCATTTCATAGATTCAGAGCTATTCATCGCCTCTTCATAATTTTCTGGTACATTCGCATTACACATATTAACGTAAATAACATAGTCTTTAAATTTTTCTGGTACTTTTCTTGTTCTCACCGGTCTTCCATATTCAATTACTTCTCTTGGTTCTTCAGTTTCATTTCGATCTTCTATATCTTCAACAGTATCATTAAATACTTGATCATTTTCCTTTTCATCTTCTTTATCACTATTATCTTCAATCAATCTTGCTGTCTCATCTACAAATGTTACATGTCTGCTTACAGTCACTTTATTCTCCACTAACACTTTGTATCCCGTTTCTGTGTAACCTATTAAAATACCTTTAACTGCTTTTGAATTCAATTTTGAAGTCCTTCTCTCTTCAGGGATTCTCACATATACTTTGGTTCCTATTATTCTCATTTTAGTCACATCTGGTTTTCTTCCAAAAAATATCTCGTATGGTGTCCTTTTAACTTCTGTATTCGTCAACAATCTGTTTCCAATATAAACTGCTGTCTCCACTAATATTGGCCAGTACTCTTTATCTATTTTTGCTTCAGATATTAAACACCTCGTTCTGTCCATAATCGTTCTATTAAATCTCTCTGCGACGCCATTCAATTCATGTGTATATGCTGGACATGGATTTATGTACATCCCTTTCTCCTTGGCCAATTTGAAAAAATCTTTATTTATGTATTCTCTTCCATTATCGCATCGTAATTCCTTAATTCTTTTCCCCGTCGTATTCTCAACGAAATTCATGTAAGCTACAAAACACTCAAACACTTCACTTTTATATTTAATGCAATACACTTTGGCTATTCTACTATAATCATCGATGAAAGATACGAAGTAACGTTCACCTTCAATACCTGTAGGATTTAATGGACCATTCACATCAGTATGTACTATTTCTAAAATATCACGTGCTCGGTGTCGATTATTTTCGAAAGGTATGTTAAACATTTTATTTTTTAAACAAATCTCGCACTGTATATGATCATTTTCAAGTTTATCAGGTAAACCGTTCAGTAACTTTTGTTGACATATCTTATTTAAATTTATAAAATTTGTGTGTCCAAGAATTCTATGCCACTTTTCTTTTTCAGTCATATTGCATGTTGTGTATGATTTTACAAAATTCGTTTCTACTTTCCCATTCAATAAAAACAATTTGTTTTTCCTTTCAGCAACAGCTAATAAATTATTGCTAGACCCATCGTAAATTTTAGCTCCATATTTGTCGAATATTATATACTTATTATGCTTTGTGATAGACGATACACTCAATAAATTCTGTTTCATATTTGGTACATAATAAACATTCGTAATAGTAGTTTTGACCCATTCACCAGTTACATAAAAGTACGTTAATACATTTCCTATTTTATTTGCTTTCAGAGGAAAACCATCTCCTACTTTAATATCAACCGGACTTTCCAAATTTTTAACATCTACAAAATATTCATCATTATTTATAATGTGGTCAGAACATCCACTATCTAACAACCATGTTAAATTGTCTTTACTAGTACATTTTTCACTCACCGGATCCGTCGCTGAAGTCATTACCTCGACATTGTATAATTCTCCTCGCCTCTGGTCTCTTGGTACTCTCGTACCGTCTTCGCTTGGGTTAAAATAACATTCTCGCACCATACCTTGTGCTGTACCTCTTCCTCGAACAAAATTTCTTCCTCGAAAATTACCTCTTCCTCTTGTCATCGTACTCGAATTTCCTCTCATTCCTCTAGAATTCTGTCCTCTCCAATTTTGATTTCCTCGCATGTTACTCATTCCTCTAAAATTGTAGTTTCCGCGCCAATTCGTAAAATTCTGGTTTTCTCTTTCCTTTCTTGGACAATCTCTTAGATAATGGCCGGGCTGATTACATCCATAACAGTTTCCTATCTGGCTTTGCGTCGTTCTCTTCTGAATGTTAAAGGATTCCATCGGTTTAGGATTATTTTCTTCCTTCTTCTTGTAGTCTAACAGTAGCTTTGACTTTACATATTCAACAGACTTGTCCTTTTCTGGCAATGCATCAATTATGTCAACTATATGTGCGTAACACTCCGGCAGACATAATAATAAATGGTTCAACTTATCATCATTAGTCATCTCTTCTCCCGCACTCTTCAATTCATTGACAGTTTTTTCAAAAATATTCAAAAAATCTGTCGGGTTGTCAACCTCTGACATTTTCAACTTTAACAATTTTCTCTTGCACAATAGCTTATTCGCACTAGACTTTGCTTGATAAATCGTATCTAATTTTTCAATCATTTTTGCCGCATCCGTTTCTGACATAATTATTTCTAGCTGACTGTCACTCACGCTATTAACGATATAATTTTTCGCCTTCAACTCCTTCTTTAACCAATCACTTTCTGTGATATTGGCTGGTTTAGTTTCATTTGAGATCACTTCATAACATCCCTTCATTTCCAAAAACAATTTCAATCTGTATTTCCATTTGTCGTAATTCGTGCCATCGAAAATTTGTAAAGAACAATCTTCTTTTCCGTTCGACATTTTTGAAAAATTTATTTACCTTATTTTCTTGAAATATTTTTTCCGTCAACATTCAATCATTACGTAAATATTTTTTCGAAACTCTCCGCTCTGCTACCATGTTAATAATATGCAGTCTAAGATATTTAATGTAGGTTTATTATCAACAACGTTACAGAAACATACCGACACAGTCAATCAAATCAAAAGTCTTCTTAAAAAGCATAGACAAACCGGTACATTAGATAGACCATTTATCTTCAGTAAGGAGGTACTAAATCATTATTTCAACAAAAACAACCTTCAAGCATCCATCATGTGACATCGATGTAGCAGTCTTTCTAGATCTATGTCATATGGTGAAACTTGTAAGAAATACCTTTGAATCTAAAAGATTGATAAAAGACAACGAGGGTGGTGAAGTAAAATGGCAGTTTTTAAAAAAAATGTTAAATCTACAAAGCAGCCAAACGCTCACATTCGCCAATAAGTTGACACCGCGACATATCTTTCGTAATCAAATCGTGAAAGTTAAACACGCCACTCAGCTACTAAGTAAGAATGTAGCCACATCATTAAAATTGTGTGGAGAGCTACTGTCATCCAGACACTTTTTAAATACAGAAGCCACTGTAAAATTTATTGAAAACTTCAATAACTTGTTTGACGTTATGAACTCGCGAAAACGTGGTAGATTTGGTTTCAAGAAACCCATCTGTCCAGATAATAAAGACGAAATTTTTGAATTCTTGAACTATATGAAAGAGTACATATTATTATCTTCCTTGAAAATCTTTGTTAAGAGAAGACGCATCTTCAGACGTTCAGTGACTGAAAATTTCACAACGAAAACTTGTGCTGTCTGCCCGTAAAACAGGTTTTGTAGGATTTATCATTTGTATCATCATCATCAGCCCTTTGACGCCCACTGCAGGACATAGACCTCCCTCGTGGTTTTCATAACCATGAGGGGTTTTGCTATAATCGCCACGCTTGGCAGGCGGGTTGGCGATCGCAGTATGCGGTTGGAATCTCAGGAAGATGCTGCTGCCCGTCTCCTGGTAATTTATTTCCTTAGTCGCCATCTACGACATCAACGGGAGGAAATGGAGTGACACTATTCTTAATTCGGTGCCACACGGAACCGATCATTTGTATAGAAAGCTTAAAATATTTGTACTCGACTTTAGTTGAAACTAATAGCTTGAAATACATCTTTATGTACCGATTAAGTCAAGGTCACCTAGAATTATTGTTTGGAGTTATTCGGAGACAAGGTGGTTACAACAATAATCCCAACACACGTCAATTTCAGGGGATCTATAAAAGGGTATTGGGACATTTGGAACTTCGTTCTTCTCTGTCAGGGAACTGTATACCTCTGGACAATTTTCCGATACTCACTTGCCCATCAGCTGTAGACAGTATAAGTCGTACAGTTAATAGAAATTTAATTGATTTGGACCAAGAAGATGAAGAAAAATTATTAACAGAATTGTACGACGGCGAAACATTTCAAAAGCATGCAAAACCACGTGGAGAATCGTATAGGCGAGTCAGAGATACAAAAAAAAAAAATGTCAGTCCAGTGACACGACTGCTGAAAGTAATATAGAAATATTGAATGATATTTTGAATAACGAACGTCGTCATTATGATACACCAGAAGAACAAATCATAGGATACATAGCTGGGAGGGTAGCAAGAGCTTTAATCAAAACAATAAATTAAGTGTGAAACATGCGTTTCAGAACTAATAACCAATGAAAAACTGGGTGTTCACAAATTAATAACACTCAAAGATATGGGTGGTTTGTGTTACCCATCTCTTGAGCTGTTCGAAATATGTACGAAATCCGAAAAAAACAATTAAAATGTTTATTAGAGAAAATAAAACTCTAATAAAATCTTTTCTCCACACAGACTGTGTCTATGGACGAGTGACAGATGTCACTCACTTACTTTTCCTGCGTCAGATAGAGAATACATACGTTTGCTGATTATTTGATATAATAGTATTATTTGCTTCAGTCCACTATTATTCAGTACCTAAATAGGTACCCAACCACTGGTCCTTCGAGGAAAGGCAAAATACTACCTACCTACTTCAAATTTCTTCAAACGTTCAACTGTCGTACATACCTACTCGCGTAAGAAGACATCTTGGAATTGCAACCGGACGTCTTTCGACAATCCCATCTTTGAAGAGGACTCTTTCATCGTGTGAAGCGAGGATACTTTAACGAGGGAGAAGTCTCTTATCGTCTAGATTGTAACCAAGAACTTGGATTCAGCGCGTACCGACTCTTAAAAGACATCGACGTAGGACATCAAGTCAAGTCAACCATGAAAGGCGAAAACAGTACATCAAGTGAGTTCGTTCCGATTTATTTCCCTTTCATCCTTCCCATACCATCATACCTACAGCCAATTCTTAACTAGTGGCTTGTGGTCTTTTTCCATCATAATTTAATTCTAATCATTTGATTCGCAACTTTTTTACGTCCGCCCGAGCCATATTATTTGCCTGTTGTGCATCGGCTAGTCGCCTCTTATCGCACAGGTGTCTTCTGTTCTCGGCGAGTCGAATCAAGTTGAATACCTATTCACAATTTATTGCGAATCAATTAGTAAACTTCTTAACATACATTCCTCTTAAATAGGAACCTTTTTAGTCCCACTATCCTATTATCATGGCTACAGCTAGCAAAACAGATACCTTCCAAACGGACAACCGTATAAAAGAACTGAGAAGATCTCGTGGTAGCATAAAAGCAAAATTGACCATCTTCGACAACTTTATCAAACAAGCAAAAAGCCATGAAAAATTAAGCGAAATCCTTGCCGCTGAGCTGGACTTCCGACTTTCAAAAATTGAAGCCCTTTACGCTGATTATGATCAATTTCAGAACGAGCTCGAGATGCTTTCGGACAAGCCTGAAGAGTTGTACCTCGAGCGCAGTCAGTTCGAGCAGCAGTATTTCAGCCTTGTCTCGATCGCGCGCACTATGATGGCCTCTTACAACGATCGGGTCCGCAATGAGATGCCTCCTGCTAATACCAATGCGTCTACTGCTTCAGGCGCAAACACAGGAGCGACTTGTCAGCATAAAAGTTATGTACCCGTTCAGCTACCTAAAATTGATCTACCTCAATTTAGCGGCAGCTATCAGCACTGGCTTGAATATAGGGACACTTTTCAATCTTTGATTCATCAAAATGAAAGCTTAGATCCTATTAGCAAATTTCATTATCTTCGTGCCTCATTAAATGGCAGCGCAGCTCTCATCATAAAAAATATCGATTTCACAAATGAAAATTACAAAAATGCATGGGACTTTTTGTGCGAGCGGTACAATAATAACCGTCTTCTCGTCAACAACCATGTGCAGACATTATTTAATGTTGAATCTTTACAGAAAGAGTCAAGCAAAGCAATCCGTTACCTTGTTGACGTTACGAATAAAAATATCAGGGCACTGACATTGCTAAAACAACCCACTCAACATTGGGATACTTTAATTATTTACGTAATGTCAACAAAGTTGGATGCCGTAACCAGCAGGTATTGGGAGGAGCATCGTAACACTTTAAGCGATGCACCGACCTTGTCACAATTCTGCTCTTTTCTTAGCAATAGGGCAGACTTACTAGAAACGATCGAAGATAGAACAAAATTGTACGTACAGAACATAAGCAAAAAAGCTTCGTCGTTGCACATCGCGTCGATCACAATGATAAAAGTCCTAAGTCACAGTTAAAATGCCCCATGTGCAGCATGGAACATTTCTTATTTAACTGCGATGCTTTTAGGGAATTGTCAATTGAATCGCGCATCGAGAAGGTTAAAGGCTACAAAGTTTGCCTTAACTGTCTGCGTCCATGGCATCCTTTAAATAAATGCCGCCTTTCGCATTGCAAATATTGCAAAGAGAAACATTCAACGCTTTTACATTTAGAGCCTACTGTAGAACCTGAAGTAACAAAAGTCGCCTTGTCCGCCGACTTCACTGAAAATGCAACTGCGCCGACTGTCTTGCTTTCCACAGCCCTTGTGAAGGTGGTAGACAGCAAGGGTCGCAGGCAGACCGCACGCGTGCTGCTGGATAACGGCAGTACGGTCAACCTCGTCACTGACAGTCTTTCTGGTAAGCTGGGTCTGTCTCGCCGCGGTACAAGCTACAAAGTCGCAGGTATATGCAATCAGACTAGTTCAAGTTCACAGTCTTGCACCTTACAAATAGAGTCGACATACAATGACTATAAAATAAACCTAGAATGCTTAATTTTACCAGAAATTACGAAAGCCTTACCATCTACATATATAAACATAAAACAATTACCTCTTCCATCGGGGCTACACCTTGCTGATCCATCCTTTAACGTACCCTCCGCCATCGACATATTGGTAGGGGCAGAAGCGTTTTGGGATATAATATCTAGCAGCTCAATCGACTTAGGTAAAAACGCACCTAAACTCTATGAAACCAAGCTTGGCTGGGTGGTTTCCGGTCCAGTAGCACATCCTACTTCATATCAACACTGCACACATCTCTCAAAAACTAGTGACAATAGACGCGAGCCCGAGCTTTCCCGTTTTTGGGAGCTTGACTCTATATCTGCAAAGCATAAATTTTCAGCAGAAGAGCGCGCCTGTGAGCAGAGTTTTTATCAAAACGCCTCACGTAATGAAGAGGGTCGTTTTGTTGTAATGATGCCGCTTAAAGAAGATCCTAGCGTCTTGGGTGATTCATTTCAGATGGCCAAACAACGTCTCTTGTCACTGGAACGGAAATTTTGTAGAGAGCCGAAATTCAAAGAAGCTTATTTGAATTTTATGCACGAGTATGAAGACTTAGGCCACATGACCGAAAATGAAGAGTCTTCACATGCTCACGAAGTAAACTATTATTTACCACATCACGGAGTCATTCGTGAGTCGAGTACTACGACAAAATTGCGAACAGTCTTTGATGCATCAGCTGTTACGTCTTCAGGGTACTCGCTCAACGACATACAAATGGTAGGTCCAACCGTACAGGATGACTTGCTTTCTATCCTGTTGCGCTACCGCACTCATAAATACGTTGTTTCCGGTGACATTGAGAAAATGTACCGAGCAATTGATGTTCACGTCTCACAAAGGAATTTACAACAAATTCTCTTTCGTTACAATCAGAGTGATCCCATAAAGCGCTACACTTTAAACACCGTCACATACGGCACGGCTTCAGCGCCATATTTGGCTATAAAGTGCTTAGTATCTTTAGCGTCTGAATCTTCCAACGATGAAGTCAAGCGCTCGATTCAACATGACTTCTATGTTGACGACTTTCTGAGCGGCGGTAATTCTGAAGAAGACGTCATAAATAAATGTCAAGAAGTTATTTCCATCCTACAATCTGCAAAATTTAATTTGAGAAAATGGAAATCAAATAATTCTAAAATCTTAGAGGCTATCACGAACAAAAATGAATCTATTACAAATAGTAACGTCTTACATATTTCAGATGAACAAAAATGCGTGCCTTCGAAGACTTTAGGCTTAAACTGGAGTTGCAACACAGATACTCTATCGTTCTCCATAGATATCGAGCACCAACCTAAAGTCACAAAACGCCACATATTGTCTGTAATCAGTCAAATTTTCGACCCGCTAGGACTTGTAGGGCCTTGCATAGTGGAGGCTAAGCTTATCATGCAAAAACTTTGGATTGATAAGTTGGGCTGGGACGACGCAGTCTCAGAGGAAACAACAACTAGCTGGCTCTCCTTCATAGAGACATTGCCCTCTTTAAATTCAGTAAAAATACCACGATGGGTCTTATTCGATGAGGTCAATACTGTCGAAATACATGTCTTTACAGACGCTTCCGAAAGCGCCTACGGAGCATGCATTTACATGCGATCTATAAGCAAATCAGGCGCTATTCATGTACAGCTGCTTGCATCAAAAAACAAAGTAGCACCCATAAAACCCACCACCATTCCGAGACTTGAACTGTGTGGGGCTCTATTGGGTGCAAGACTGTATACTAAAGTTATCGCGTCTCTTAACCTCAAAGTCACGGGCAAATGCTTCTGGTGTGACTCTACTATCGTTCTTGGTTGGTTGGCTATGTCATCTAGCCAACTGAAGTCTTTTGTACGTGCACGTGTTCACGAAATTCAAGAGAGCACCAGAGGTAATACCTGGCGTTATGTGCCGTCGCGAGACAACCCAGCGGATCTTGTTTCCCGCGGGCTGAAGGCTGATCTAATCAGCAGATCACGTTTGTGGTGGTCGGGGCCTGAATTCTTACTTTTGCCGTCTTCTAATTGGCCCCGGAAGCCTAATGACCACGGAAAACTAGACCTTAGTGAAGTAATTTGTCTTGCAACTGTCACTGTTAATACCGTGGATCCTTTTATCACGGCTCTATTAACAAAATATTCAAGCTTTACGCGCTTACAACGGGTCGTTGCTTACATAAAACGATTTATTCATAACGTTAAGAATAAGTCGCAAAAAATCACCGGTTATCTAAGTACCAACGAATTAAAAAATGCAAATACGTTTATATTGGTTAGCGCACAAATGGAAATGTTTCCCGAGGAACGTAAGCTCTTATTTTCCAATAAACCATTGCCACCCAAACATAGACTCAGTTCATACTCTATCTTCTTAGATGAAAATTCTATAATTAGAGTTGGCGGTCGCTTAGATAACTCACCGTACAGCTACGACACGAAACATCCTATTTTGCTCTGTAGCAAACATCATGTTACGAGAATCATATTTCATATGTACCACATAAAATTGCTTCATGCTGGCCCTCAGTTGCTTTTGGCCAATATACGTCTTACTTATTGGCCGTTAAGAGGCAGTGACTTAGCGATACGAACTGTAAGAACTTGTCTCAAATGCTTTAGACATAAGGCAACCAACATTCAGCCTGTCATGGGTAATTTACCTAGACCACGAACCGAGCTAGAGTTCCCTTTTTTAAACATAGGAATTGACTATGGTGGGCCAGTGCTGATTGCTGACCGTAAGGGTAGGGGTTGTAAGCTTCTCAAGACGTACCTGTGTATTTTCGTCTGCTTTGCTGTCAAAGCAGTTCATTTGGAGCTCGTTACGGATCTCACAAAAGAGGCCTTTATGGCTGCTTTAAATCGCTTCATGAGTCGACGAGGCAAGCCCGAGAGCATTTGGTGCGACAACGGCACGAATTTTGTCGGATTTTCCAATGAATTGGCAAGGTTTTTAGCATCGTCAAATATTTCCTCAGATATTGCCCAAGAAGGCATACGTTTCAACTTCTCTCCTGCATATTCACCTCATTTTAATGGTATATCTGAGGCCACGGTGCGATCCACTAAGTACCATCTTAAAAGAATTTTATCTTGTCCTCCACATTGTCCCCACTTTACATATGAGGAAATGGCCACATGCCTGGTTCAAGTTGAGGCGATCCTCAATTCACGGCCACTCACTCCTCTATCCTCTGAACCTAATGACTTTTCCGCCCTTACTCCTTCCCACTTTCTAATCGGACGACCACTGACAACTGTGCCTTATCAGCAAGTTTCAGAAAGAAACATTAATAGCCTAGAACGATATAAGAGAATCGAACATATGAAACAGCACTTATGGATGCGATTCTCCAATGAGTATGTGTCACTCTTACAACAGCGAACCAAGTGGCATACATCAACAGGAACCCTGAAGCCGAACACGCTTGTTCTCATCAGGGACAAAACTCTACCGCCTCTACTTTGGTTGCTCGGACGAGTAACAAAGACTCATCCAGGCAGCGATGGCATCTCACGCGTTGCTGAAATAAAGACTAAGAGAGGCACCATACGAAGAGCCTTCAACAACATCTGCCCGCTCCCGATAGAAGAAGATTCTTGAACGAAGTTCAACCCCGGGAGTATGTCTATGGACGAGTGACAGATGTCACAAATACATTCAAAAGAACAACAGGTACGTTCAACCACATATTACACCTATTGAGAGCGATAATTGATAAGTATTGTGATGTTTGGCTTCATTATTTGCATAAAATAGACCAGGCCATATCAAAATCCACTAAAAGTCAGAAAAGAAATAAATTATCTTTATTCGAAGGTGTATAAAATCATTATTAGAATGAGTAACAAGGGACGAACGGAACCCATTAGTGAGAGCGCATTAACACATTCCTTTTTATTCCAAATATGAGTAAACAGAAAAATTAAAACACTATTTACACGGATCACTACTCGTTCAATAAAATTTAAACAATGTTTCGGATCCCAATCGACTCGATGGGGACTTCTTTTTTGATATTTTTCAGCTTCTTTCTTGCAGATTCTTGATAAGGTCTCTTCTTTCTTGAATAGCGGAGATTATTACGTCGGTTTAGGTGTTCTTCGAACTTCGTTTTAGGTTTTTTCTTCACCTAGTTGATCTTCTTTCTCCACACGTACCTACTTTTTTCAATCTTCGGCTTCGATCTTCCTCTTCAGCTTCAATATTCGTCTTCGGACTTCGCCTTCAGTCTTCGTATTCTTTTCTTCTTATTAGTTCTTATTAGTTTTATCTTCTTTCTTGCAATTTTCGTCGTGTTCGTCTTACAGCGTCGAAAAAGGCGTCTTCTTGAAGGAGTTTTTTCTCGGCGTCTTCGTCTTCTTGTGACCGTCTTCTCGTTTTCCAATACCGGGTGAGCCCCCAAAAGTTGTAGAGGTGAAAATGAGAACACCCACAATCTTCGTAATCGTCTTTTATTTTAGAAATCCACTATTCATTGAAACATAACGTCTTGCCCAAATGCCGGGTCGTAAGCAAAAAAAAAAAGAAACACAGTGTTGCTACACTTCGGTTAAACAAAAATACTCTACTCATTAAAAAAACAAAATGTTGCCAGTAGGCTATCCCACACGGCCCTCCTGCTCTTCGTCCGCCCCGGATGAGCCAGAATCCGCTTCTCCAATCCATGTTTTCATAAGGTGAGCTAATAGCGCTAATAGGGCCAATGTCAATAATCCTGAGCCTGATGCCGGTCCCTCACAAAGTCACAAACTTGTGCGGAAGTTTACGCCTACTCTTGTGCGTACCAAAGCCACCAAAATCCGCCACTCACATGTGCGAATGTGTATGCACATTCATTTGAAAAGGCCGGTCCTACACTTGTTCACAAATTGTCAATAATAGTCCCTGTGCATTTCAAGCAACGCATGTGTTGATTGCGATTTCGTTGACCATGGACGGTGATGAGGATTTGGTTACTGCGGTCGGGCTATTTTGCTTATGTTCATTTAATTACATATATAATATGTTGGAAGAAGCTGACCGCCGTCGGCAGCCGCGGAGAAGACATATTTGGATGAGTAAATTGTACAGTCAAAGGACTAGGTAAGTAATACTTACTACTTTATCTTATAGTACATATTCTAAGTATTTAAATAATTTGTTACCTACTATAGAACCAATAATTATTAACCAAGTACATAAGAATGAAGATTGCTGATAAAGCAAATCTAGAAGCTTATTTATGAACAAAATTATTTGTTTTTTTTTTTCAGGCACACCCTGGATCAATCATTGATACAGTTATTACCCGAACCAGTCAGTCATTTTGGAAATTTTTGTGGAATGTCATTTGTAGATTTTGAATCATTGCTTCAGAAGATAAGCCCATTGATATCAAAGACAAATACAAACTGGAGAGAAGCTATTCCGTCTAAGCACCGATTAGCTATCACACTGAGGTTTTTGGCTAGTGGTGATAGCTTTAAGAGTTTGCAATATCTCTTCAAAATCTAATCAAGTAATTTCTAAAATTGTTCCTGAAGTTTGTGAAGCTATTATTCAAGTCCTAAAAGGAGAGGTTCAGGTAAATAAATCAAAAAAAAATTATACTTGTAATTTTTTTATTTAAAATTTCTAAACAGCCTGTTTAGCATTGATCAATCGGACTCCAAATATTCTAAATCTTCGAAATCATCATTTGGATCTGTTGAATATGCTTGTGAAATTATATCTTTTTGTTTTTTAATTTGGCATGGTCGATGAATTATCTGAAATTATTTTTATATTCTTTTTGTTAGTACTGGGGCCAGGTTTTGAGTTCAAATTAGTAATATCGGTAAGTGAAGAAGTTAAGACAGGTTGTGAACATGATTCATACTGTGCAGTCTGCACAGTTGATTGTGATGATGACCCCGGTCTATACATTCCTGCAATTTCGTTATCTGAGGATTGAGATGGCGAAGACTGTACCATTGATGTGGACCTTGCTTTCATTTCATATTTAAAAACTAGGTTGTTTATGTCATGCGTTAACATCAGTCTGTCTTCTTCATTAAATTTTTTCAATTTTTTCGCCAGTAGTTGTGCAAAGATGTCATTTTCGTCAGTCTCTTTTTGTAGACTTCTCACATCTTTGACAAGGGAGAATGCCTCATCTACCTGTTTCTTTAATTGTATTAGGTCCTTTGTAGTTTTTTTGCGCTTGTTTGGTGTCGCATGTTCATAGTGTGATGTATCAATACCACTACTGCCCAGGTTCGAATCTCTGGACAAAGGTCTTTCTGAATTTGATGTTGTTTGTTCCTGAAACATTTATAAAAAATTACATTTTGTAAACTTTCTTTGTTTCAGCTACCAAGGACTGAAAATGAGTGGCTACAGATGTCAGAAGGCTTTCAAAGTACTTTTCCACATTGCTGTGGAGCATTGGATGGCAAACATGTGGTTATAGAATCACCAATTCATAGCGGCTCTGACTACTTTAATTACAAAAAAGATTTTAGTATTGTGCTTCTGACTCTAGTTGATAAAAACGTTTTATTCTTGTTCGCCGACATCGGATGCCAAGGTAGAATGAGTGATGGTGGAGTATTGCAAAATAGCATTTTGTGGAGAAAAATTGTTAATAATACAATTAACATGCCAAAGCCTAATCCTCTTCCAGGTAGAACTATGAATGTACCTTATGTATTTGTGGCAGATAATGCATTTGCATTAAGCCAACACATCATGAAACCATTTCCAGGCAACCACAACGAGCACAGCATGGGAAGAAATTTTAATCGTAATCTATCCAAAGCCAGAGTAATAGTTGAAAATGTGTTTGGCATTATGACATCAGTATTTCGAGTTCTTAAAAAGCCCATGTTAGTTCAACCTGAAAATGCATCTTGTTTTACAATGACATGCGTGCTTTTACATAATTTTTTTGAGGAAAAGTAGGACTTCATCTACAATATACACACCCCACGGATGTTTTGATTGTATTGACAATGGTCAGTTGTGTTCTGGAGGTTGGAGAAATGACAAGGCAAGTCATGGACTCCTACCGCTCACTTCAGTTCCCAGGCGAAGCTCAACTAATGCTCAAATGATTAGGGCTGAGTTTGCAGAATACTTTATGCAAATAGAAAATTAAAGTGCCTAAACATACAGCGTATTTTATTTACATAATAAGTGCCTATTGCTCACCTCAGTATTTCTGATGTCTTGGTATTCGTACACTGGACCCAAAAAACTCTGCATAGCCTCGAATGCAAACCATATCGGCTGATAAAGATCTTCCGTACCGGAGCCTGTGATACAAGATTCTTTAACCTTTTTCAGGTGCTCCCTGTAGGACGTCATTAGGGAACTTCTTTTCTTTTTTAGGTCTTCCACCGAACATTCAACAGAGAATGCGCTTTTGATTCTCTCCCATGCGTCATTCACTGCCAATCTATTTTTATGTAATTTCTTCCGGGGATCCCATATGGTGGGCTCACTTTGCAGTAGCTCGATGAATTCGAGTACTTTGCTGTTACTCCAATCCATGTTTATATAGTTTTGTTCAACAGTAAATTAAACTCAAAAGAGGGGTAATCGGCAGCGCAGCTTTTTTCTCATTCAAAGAGAATTTATGCCACAGAACAGTACTGTTAATCTTTGGTGCGCTCCCTTTGATGTGCGTCAAAAAACCGACACGGCTCGGAATATAGCATATACCTGCGCACAACTCTACGCGAATGTCGTCCTACATATGTGCATAGTACACATTCGCGTATGTCCATGCCTAAGTGAGGGACCGGCATGAGAAGAATGGATGTACTTTAATATTGGTTGTTTATGTGTCTTACTGTTTTAAGATAACAGCACTTTTATATCATTGGATAGATGTTTTTATGTAGATTTATAAATTTTAATGCAATTTTAGAACAAATGGGTGTTTTCGGAAATAATTATTACTTAAGCCTTTTTAGCACTGATATAGTCCTATGCTATCTCCTAAATAATGTATGAAATTATAAGGCCAAAGGTTTTTTTTCAAAGTTTTAATAGTATAAAATTGCGTTACAACATTTCTTAAAATAACCTAATATGTTAACAAGTAACAAGAAATAACAAGTTCAGATGAGGAAACATTGTAAAATATTAATATTATTAATGTTCCTCATCTGAACTAGTTAATACATCCTCGGTTTACGGACCAGTCTGAAGAGAAGCATAAAAAGGACGACTGGATGGTTGTAGGTAGTCAAAAAATGACTGAAGGTCCTTTACTTTCTGTGCAGGGAGGGCAATTGGTTGGTTGTTGAGAGGTGTAAGCGTTGCCATTGGTGCACTATTATCTTCTGTTTGTTGGGAACGTGTTGTATTCCTCTTCCGTTTTAAATTTAAAACATTGAAGTCCTCATTTTCATCAAATGAGTATTTGTAGTATAGGACACCTGGGTCTGCTTTTCTACACTGCACCCATTTGATTTGATTCCAGTTTACTTTTTCTTTGTCTGTGTTCATCTTCCGGTGAATATATTGTGTTGAGAGCCGTTTTTGAAAGTTGTAAAACTGTGACTGCTGCATTTCTATGACATTTATTGGTCGTGTCCGGTGTACAGTTCGGATCAAATTTGCCCAGTCTTTTGGTAGTTCTATTTTCATTGTAGTTTTCTTTTTCGTGTTTTCTATTGCAGCATGTATGGTGTCGGCTTCCATGTGGATGTGACCTGGTTCCAAATACTTTTGGTTTATAATTTTTGGAGAGTTCTCAGCATTGTTTTCCATGAAATGTAAGAACATGACGGCAACATAAATGTTTCTGTTTTGTCCTGGGCAACTGTCACTATACATGTTGATTTCATCCAAGTTATTTGGCAGTGTATGAAGGTGGTGATATAAACAAGAAGCTATCTCTTGCCCTCTTCTCCCAGCTATGGTTTCATCCCATAGTAGACAAAATGCATTAGATTGCAGTGCCACCATATAAATGGTTAAATTGAGTGTCCATAACTGTCTTTTAAAAAGCTGAAGCCTGACCTTATAAATGGTGTTGGTAGACACTTCTGCAGGTCAAAAGATAAAGTGATGATTTTGAGAGAGAGAGAGAGAGAGAAACAAAACGTGCGTGCTTTTTCGACATCTCTTCGTTTTTCGGCATATGACGACTCATATAAACTGAGAGTTTATACTCTCGTGCTTACGTTTTTCCATTTCAATTTCTAGTATTTTATCTATGTCAGTCTCAACTTCCATCTGTTACTTAAATTTGTCACATTTTCCACATGTGTCATTTTTTGGCTTTTTAAATGACAAATTAAATTCTTCGACAAAATTTTTCCTGTAGAAGCTTTGTTTAACAGGGGTTTGTCCATTTCCATTACAGTGTTCGACATAAAATCGATACATCAATGCAATTGAAAGATCACCATACTTTTTATCAGTATGAGATCTCGAATAGTGGCTTTTATAGGCTGGAAAAATTTGGATATGCCGCCTTACAAACATTTTGCTTGCTTCAGGAATTTTTATTTGTTTTCCATGCTTTCCTCTCTTGTCGTTACAAAGTATTCCAACTGCCGAATTCCTTTTGTTTTCCACAATCGGTCTTACTCTTTTCAATTATAATGCCCACGTATTAAAGAACATTGTTTGACATACTTCAGTTCTAACATCACTTTGGTTCGTAAAAAAGTATTTTCGAGTCCACTGACGTCTACTTGAACATACGAGAACCTTAGTTGACTTCTTTGGAATTTATTCAATTAAGTTTGTCAAACATTGTGACTGACTTTCTGCAGTTAATTCATAAAACTCTTTAACCCTTAGAGGCGCAGAGTGTGGTATAGTATACGCTGACTTTAATTGTCTAACGGAAAAATAACATTTATTCCCAATTTTTTTTATCATAAATTAATTTTGGAACGCAGCCCTACAAGAAAAAAAATAGTGGAATCTAGTCTGTGGCAAAATTTTTAAGTTTCGCTCATTTGAATGTAACGATGTCGAGGTATCGCCAGCACATCAAGGTAAGATACGATTTATTTATTATTCAAGCATTAATCTTTACCAAAAGTCATGTGTTTTGTAATCGTAGATATATTCATCTTGTGTTCATGCTAGAACAGATAACAAATATCTTAATTTTCATGTCCATCACGGCCTTGAACTTTGGTGTATAACATATTATACACTGCGCCAGCTAAAAACAACTAACCCCTTTTGGCTGTGTATATCATTTTATACACTGCGCTACTCACTAACAAATAACCTTATCATGGACATGTGTATTATTCTATGCACTGCTACCGTTGTCGTAAAAGAAGAATTTTGTTTCCTGGTGTGGTGTTTTGTGCAGAGTTCCTTACTTTAATCGTTTTTGGTTATTTGCCTTCTGATTTTTCTCTTTACTTTATTTTCTGATTGCGCACGGGTGTTGGGCTTGTTTTTTTTTGCATGCTTTTTATTATTATTTCACAGCCAGAACAACGTGATCGATGCCGGCGCATACTGGCACTTGTGGCCGACAGACACGCTACATCTGATGCCGGTGACAGCACAAGTGATGAAGAGAATATTCACAGCTGCTCTTCTTCCCCTGCGCCATCTATTGACTCATCATTGGAAAGGCTCGATATTTTCATTAGTCCCATACCATCCAGTGCTTTAGAAGAGGAGATTGATGTCAGTTCTCCATCTATCCTTCAATCTGTTGAACGTGAAACGTCATGTGTATCGATCCCTGCCAGTATTCCACTCGATGTCAATGTGAATTCATCATCCGTTCTCCATAGTTTGGAAGACGAGACACCATTGACGCCGATCCTAGCAAATGTTTTTCCGACCAGCACCCAATATGATTATAATAGCATACCATCCATTTCATCGCTACCTTCTCTACCTTCTGTCCAACCATCTACAACAAGAGTCTCAAGAAAACGTAGAGTGCCAAATGTCACAGCAACCATACCAAAACGGCGAAACATTGAAAAACTGAAACTCAAGTTTGAATGGAAAAAAGCAAAATTTCAACATGCTGCAGATGTATCTGAACACGTCTTTACAGAAAACTGTCCTTCGGACTGGTCAGCGTTAGACTATTTCTACAATTTTTTCCCTGAAAATTTGACTGCCGGTATAGCAACTCAAACCAATATTTACAGTGTTCAAGAGACAGGCAGGTCAGCGAACGTCACGGAAGATGAGATGAAAGACTTTTTGGCCATAAATATATTAATGGGAGTAGTGGTCATGCCATCGTTCAAAGACTATTGGAAAGAGGGATATCGGTACGAGAAGATTGCTGATATCATGACAGTTAAAAGGTTCCAGCAAATAAGACGCTATATTCATTTTGTTGACAACACACAAGCTGATGAGACTGACCGGTACTACAAACTGACACCACTAATTGACCAAGTCAGAGCACGGTGTCTCAGTGTTGAAGAAGAGAAGTTTTTTAGCATCGATGAAATGATCATCCCTTACAAGGCGAAAAAAGCAGGTTTTCGTCGACAATACAACCCGAATAAACCCTGTAAATGGGGGTTTAAAAATCTGGTAAGAGCTGGAGTATCTGGAATGATTTACGACTTCATGTTGTACGGAGGCGAAGATACCTTCAGAGGAATAGACTTTTCACCTGAAGAAGAAAATCTCGGTATTGGCGCGAACAGTACCGGCGTTAGGGTAGGGCGCGGTTGGGCGACCGCCCAGGGGCGCCGGACTTTAAGGGGCGCCGTTAAGCAGCGCCCCTTTATATTCCCATCTCTGTAAGCGAAAAAAAAAAAACGATGTGTTGGCAACACTAGAATGGAACGCAGTGCTCAATCCGTTCGGTCGGAGCACTACATACATACAGTTCATTTTACTGGGAATCCCCGACCACAGAGAAACACATTATCTATCTCTTTTTAACATTTTAGTTCAAAAGAGTTGGCGTTATTTTTGATGGAGCGGAACACAGCTCATTCTTATTCATTCAATCGGTGCACGCACTTAAAAACAGTTATCGCAATTACATATTTTAAAACAAACAGACGCAGTAATCAGGCGGTCCACGCTAAGTTACGAAGTGCATGTTTTTTACTTTTTGTCGCCGACTACAGAGTGACATAAGTTTTATCCAAAATTGCGTTGCAACATTTCTTAAAATAACCTAATATGTTAACAAGTAACAAGAAATAACAAGTTCAGATGAGGAAACATTGTAAAATATTAATATTATTAATGTTCCTCATCTGAACTAGTTAATACATCCTCGGTTTACGGACCAGTCTGAAGAGAAGCATAAAAAGGACGACTGGATGGTTGTAGGTAGTCAAAAAATGACTGAAGGTCCTTTACTTTCTGTGCAGGGAGGGCAATTGGTTGGTTGTTGAGAGGTGTAAGCGTTGCCATTGGTGCACTATTATCTTCTGTTTGTTGGGAACGTGTTGTATTCCTCTTCCGTTTTAAATTTAAAACATTGAAGTCCTCATTTTCATCAAATGAGTATTTGTAGTATAGGACACCTGGGTCTGCTTTTCTACACTGCACCCATTTGATTTGATTCCAGTTTACTTTTTCTTTGTCTGTGTTCATCTTCCGGTGAATATATTGTGTTGAGAGCCGTTTTTGAAAGTTGTAAAACTGTGACTGCTGCATTTCTATGACATTTATTGGTCGTGTCCGGTGTACAGTTCGGATCAAATTTGCCCAGTCTTTTGGTAGTTCTATTTTCATTGTAGTTTTCTTTTTCGTGTTTTCTATTGCAGCATGTATGGTGTCGGCTTCCATGTGGATGTGACCTGGTTCCAAATACTTTTGGTTTATAATTTTTGGAGAGTTCTCAGCATTGTTTTCCATGAAATGTAAGAACATGACGGCAACATAAATGTTTCTGTTTTGTCCTGGGCAACTGTCACTATACATGTTGATTTCATCCAAGTTATTTGGCAGTGTATGAAGGTGGTGATATAAACAAGAAGCTATCTCTTGCCCTCTTCTCCCAGCTATGGTTTCATCCCATAGTAGACAAAATGCATTAGATTGCAGTGCCACCATATAAATGGTTAAATTGAGTGTCCATAACTGTCTTTTAAAAAGCTGAAGCCTGACCTTATAAATGGTGTTGGTAGACACTTCTGCAGGTCAAAAGATAAAGTGATGATTTTGAGAGAGAGAGAGAGAGAGAAACAAAACGTGCGTGCTTTTTCGACATCTCTTCGTTTTTCGGCATATGACGACTCATATAAACTGAGAGTTTATACTCTCGTGCTTACGTTTTTCCATTTCAATTTCTAGTATTTTATCTATGTCAGTCTCAACTTCCATCTGTTACTTAAATTTGTCACATTTTCCACATGTGTCATTTTTTGGCTTTTTAAATGACAAATTAAATTCTTCGACAAAATTTTTCCTGTAGAAGCTTTGTTTAACAGGGGTTTGTCCATTTCCATTACAGTGTTCGACATAAAATCGATACATCAATGCAATTGAAAGATCACCATACTTTTTATCAGTATGAGATCTCGAATAGTGGCTTTTATAGGCTGGAAAAATTTGGATATGCCGCCTTACAAACATTTTGCTTGCTTCAGGAATTTTTATTTGTTTTCCATGCTTTCCTCTCTTGTCGTTACAAAGTATTCCAACTGCCGAATTCCTTTTGTTTTCCACAATCGGTCTTACTCTTTTCAATTATAATGCCCACGTATTAAAGAACATTGTTTGACATACTTCAGTTCTAACATCACTTTGGTTCGTAAAAAAGTATTTTCGAGTCCACTGACGTCTACTTGAACATACGAGAACCTTAGTTGACTTCTTTGGAATTTATTCAATTAAGTTTGTCAAACATTGTGACTGACTTTCTGCAGTTAATTCATAAAACTCTTTAACCCTTAGAGGCGCAGAGTGTGGTATAGTATACGCTGACTTTAATTGTCTAACGGAAAAATAACATTTATTCCCAATTTTTTTTATCATAAATTAATTTTGGAACGCAGCCCTACAAGAAAAAAAATAGTGGAATCTAGTCTGTGGCAAAATTTTTAAGTTTCGCTCATTTGAATGTAACGATGTCGAGGTATCGCCAGCACATCAAGGTAAGATACGATTTATTTATTATTCAAGCATTAATCTTTACCAAAAGTCATGTGTTTTGTAATCGTAGATATATTCATCTTGTGTTCATGCTAGAACAGATAACAAATATCTTAATTTTCATGTCCATCACGGCCTTGAACTTTGGTGTATAACATATTATACACTGCGCCAGCTAAAAACAACTAACCCCTTTTGGCTGTGTATATCATTTTATACACTGCGCTACTCACTAACAAATAACCTTATCATGGACATGTGTATTATTCTATGCACTGCTACCGTTGTCGTAAAAGAAGAATTTTGTTTCCTGGTGTGGTGTTTTGTGCAGAGTTCCTTACTTTAATCGTTTTTGGTTATTTGCCTTCTGATTTTTCTCTTTACTTTATTTTCTGATTGCGCACGGGTGTTGGGCTTGTTTTTTTTTGCATGCTTTTTATTATTATTTCACAGCCAGAACAACGTGATCGATGCCGGCGCATACTGGCACTTGTGGCCGACAGACACGCTACATCTGATGCCGGTGACAGCACAAGTGATGAAGAGAATATTCACAGCTGCTCTTCTTCCCCTGCGCCATCTATTGACTCATCATTGGAAAGGCTCGATATTTTCATTAGTCCCATACCATCCAGTGCTTTAGAAGAGGAGATTGATGTCAGTTCTCCATCTATCCTTCAATCTGTTGAACGTGAAACGTCATGTGTATCGATCCCTGCCAGTATTCCACTCGATGTCAATGTGAATTCATCATCCGTTCTCCATAGTTTGGAAGACGAGACACCATTGACGCCGATCCTAGCAAATGTTTTTCCGACCAGCACCCAATATGATTATAATAGCATACCATCCATTTCATCGCTACCTTCTCTACCTTCTGTCCAACCATCTACAACAAGAGTCTCAAGAAAACGTAGAGTGCCAAATGTCACAGCAACCATACCAAAACGGCGAAACATTGAAAAACTGAAACTCAAGTTTGAATGGAAAAAAGCAAAATTTCAACATGCTGCAGATGTATCTGAACACGTCTTTACAGAAAACTGTCCTTCGGACTGGTCAGCGTTAGACTATTTCTACAATTTTTTCCCTGAAAATTTGACTGCCGGTATAGCAACTCAAACCAATATTTACAGTGTTCAAGAGACAGGCAGGTCAGCGAACGTCACGGAAGATGAGATGAAAGACTTTTTGGCCATAAATATATTAATGGGAGTAGTGGTCATGCCATCGTTCAAAGACTATTGGAAAGAGGGATATCGGTACGAGAAGATTGCTGATATCATGACAGTTAAAAGGTTCCAGCAAATAAGACGCTATATTCATTTTGTTGACAACACACAAGCTGATGAGACTGACCGGTACTACAAACTGACACCACTAATTGACCAAGTCAGAGCACGGTGTCTCAGTGTTGAAGAAGAGAAGTTTTTTAGCATCGATGAAATGATCATCCCTTACAAGGCGAAAAAAGCAGGTTTTCGTCGACAATACAACCCGAATAAACCCTGTAAATGGGGGTTTAAAAATCTGGTAAGAGCTGGAGTATCTGGAATGATTTACGACTTCATGTTGTACGGAGGCGAAGATACCTTCAGAGGAATAGACTTTTCACCTGAAGAAGAAAATCTCGGTATTGGCGCGAACAGTACCGGCGTTAGGGTAGGGCGCGGTTGGGCGACCGCCCAGGGGCGCCGGACTTTAAGGGGCGCCGTTAAGCAGCGCCCCTTTATATTCCCATCTCTGTAAGCGAAAAAAAAAAAACGATGTGTTGGCAACACTAGAATGGAACGCAGTGCTCAATCCGTTCGGTCGGAGCACTACATACATACAGTTCATTTTACTGGGAATCCCCGACCACAGAGAAACACATTATCTATCTCTTTTTAACATTTTAGTTCAAAAGAGTTGGCGTTATTTTTGATGGAGCGGAACACAGCTCATTCTTATTCATTCAATCGGTGCACGCACTTAAAAACAGTTATCGCAATTACATATTTTAAAACAAACAGACGCAGTAATCAGGCGGTCCACGCTAAGTTACGAAGTGCATGTTTTTTACTTTTTGTCGCCGACTACAGAGTGACATAAGTTTTATCCAAAAAGTTGAAATACAAATAGTGTTTAAGTAGGTATTTGCTTTATGACGGATTATTTCACTAATTAGGTAAGTACAATTTTATTTTAACTATCTTTACTTATTATACTAAAGAGGTAACATTTGTTTGTTTATGTTATGTTTGGAGTGGGCTAATCTATTTAAAGTAAATTATATATTATAAAATATCTCTGGAACTGACTATATAATGTTGATGAAATTTCAACACGGAGATAATAAATGAATGTCGAGGAGGTACGGTCAAGTGTAAAAGTGGATGAACACTGTTCATTCGTAAGCCTTTGTGTTAAAGGTGAAAAGTATCCACCGACTTTTGCATCTGACTGTACATAGAAGTAATTTTTTCGGGAACGAGTGGATGATCGTGATTTTTTCATACAAATCTAAGCACTATCACGTAACACAAGCTTTTAAATATAACATTTCACAATTATTCCGCTGCCATGACAATATTACCTTACCTAGATTTTTCGATCGTAGTTCACGTGTATGCTAACGCTTTCCTGAATATAAAGCGTTTTTGGTCGTCCTCACTCAATAGCGTTATATTTAATTAATTTATAGAAATGATCGGACTTACGCAGATTTGATTTGTTGCAGATTTGATTAGTACAAAATGTCTGAACACGTTGATCCTTTCAAAAGAAAACCATCTGGGTCAAAATATAGAAAACGAAAAGCAGAAAAAGAGAAGGAATTTGAAAAAACAAAAAAGTTTATGAATATAGGCAAATATATCACAACAAAAAATCAAGACCTTAATGTGGCATCTACATCTGAAATACAAGCGAATGCATCGGTAGTGGAGTCTCTGTCTGACAAGTCAGATCAGTTAGCTGTTGAAGAGATTGTGGACGAAGTTTCCCGAAGTGAGGAGACAAGTTGTGTTACAATTACAGATGCTACTCAGGATGACACTATTGGTGCTGTACAACAAATACAAATTCTAGATGACGTTAGTTCTCTTGTTCCAAATATATCGGATCCAGCCACTTGGCCACTCACTCGAAATAGCAAAATTATTGATCATATAATAACTAATGGCCCAGTGCAAACTCACATTGATAATTATCCAAAGAATGATACAGGGCGACATTTCTCAAATTCTCATTTTACCAAAAAACTTGCAAACAATGAAATAATTCAGCGTCATTGGTTAATATACTCAGTTTCTAAAAATCGAGTTTACTGTTTTTGTTGCCGGCTATTTGATAGCAGCTCAACGTCGAATTTAGCATCTGAAGGATATAACGACTGGAAACACTTATCAGAAATGTTAAAAGTTCATGAAAGTAGCACTTTTCATAAGAAGTTTTACCTCTCATGGATTGAGGCTGAACTAAGATTAAAAACGGGAAAAACAATAGATTGTCAAGAGCAACATTTGATTAGAAAGGAAACTACAAGGTGGAATAATATTTTGTCTAGATTAATGCATATTACACTGTATTTAGCTGAAAACAATATGGCGTTTAGAGGTACTTCCGACAAACTATATACGCCAAATAATGGAAAGTTCTTGGGTTTAGTACAACTACTAGCCAAATTTGATCCAGTTATGGAGGAGCACTTGCGATTAGCTGTAAAGGGTGATGTTTCTGACCACTACTGCGGAAAAGACATTCAAAATGAATTAATAGAGCTGATGGGTGAAAAAGTGAAGTCAGAAATTATATCACGTGCAAAGAAATCGAAATATTATTCTATTATAGCTGACTGTACTCCGGACATTAGTCATATAGAACAGCTTTCACTGACAATACGATTTTCTTGATTTATCATCAGATGTCGATAAAATATCAGTAAAAGAGCATTTCATAGAATTTATACCTGTTAATGAGTCGACTGGTGAAAGGCTGACTGAAGTTATTATTGATATTTTAAATAAATACGGACTGGAATTGAACGATTGTAGAGGTCAGGGCTATGACAACGGAGCAAACATGAAAGGAAAAAATATTGGAGTTCAAAGGAGAATTCTGGACATAAATCCTTTAGCTGTATATGTACCGTGTGGCTGTCATAGCTACAATCTCGTACTATGCGATGCCGCTAAGTCATCTGTAAAATCTGTCACTTTGTTTGGAGTACTACAGAGGTTGTTTACGTTGTTTTCAGCTTCAGCCCCTATATTACGCGCACCAAATCCTGAGTGATTCCAATCGTCTAACTGTCAAATCAGTATGGGATTTGACATTTAGACGATTGAAATCGCTCAGGATTTGGTGAGCGTAATTAGGCTACTGTTCATCGATGGAAAATTCTGACCGATCACTTGGGATTGTACACTATAAAAAAACTCAGTGACACGCGTTGGGAAGCAAGAATAGGCAGTGTTAAAGCAGTCCGTTATCAAATTAGCGCCGTCCATGACGCTTTAATCACTTTGGCTATTGAAACTCAGCAAACTGATGTTCAAGTCTCTCATAAGGCTACTACTCTAGCCGAACAGCTAAAAGATTTCGGCTTCATAGTTTCATTGGTTGTCTGGTATGACATACTTTTTCAAATTAATGTCGTTAGTAAATCTCTACAATCAACAGACATGGATCTCGGTAAATGCACAGACATGTTGAAAAAATGCTGCAATTTCTTGGAAGAATATAGAAATACAGGCTTTAAAAGCGCCATTTTAACTGCGAAGGAATAGGCTTTAGAGTTAGAAATAGAACCTGTGTTTAGAGCGACAACAAGAATTCGACGTGTTAAGCGCCAAGCTGGTGAAACTGCCCAAGATGAGCCTATAACTTCTCCAGAAAAAAAAATTGAGGTTGAATTTTTCAACTGTCTTTTGGACACGACGTTAACTTCACTCAACGAAAGATTTGAACAGTTATGTGAGTACTCGGAATCTTGGTCTTTTTTGTACAATTTAAAACAGATTCCAGAAAAACACGACCTTATCAAACTCTGTAGTGATCTTCAATTGAAATTAAATGTAAATTCCAAATCAGATATAGATGGATGTATGTTGTGCGATGAACTCCTAAGTCTGAAATCGTTTTTGCCTGATCAGAAAGTGGTTACTCCTGTTTTTGTTTTAAATTTTATCAAAGACCGCAACTTACAAGAACTATATCCAAATGTTTGGATAGCATTACGAATATTATTAACTATTCCCGTAACGGTTGCTAGTGGAGAGAGGAGTTTTTCTAAGCTTAAGCTGATAAAAACCTATCTGCGATCGACAATATCTCAATCTAGATTGACAAACTTGGCAACTTTGTCAATCGAAAATGAAATTGCTGAAAACATCGACTTTGATAACTTAATAAAAGAGTTCGCCGATAGAAAGGCTAGAAAAGTAAAATTTTATTAGGTTTTTTAATAAATGTTTATTTCTTTTCATAAATGGTTATTTCATTATTATCCTTCGCCTTTTTTCGTATGGGTTTGAATTGCAGTTAGGGGGCGCCGTAGAAATCTCGCCCAGGGCGCTGGTAGTACTAAAACCGGCACTGGGCGCGAAATCAGTATTGGCCTTGTGCAAGACCATCAAGGCACGAGCTAGTGTTGTGTACTTCGACAACTGGTTTTCGTCACTCGAACTGGTCTATTTGCTCAGGCATAATTATGGCTTGTTCAGCTTGGGGACGATACGAAAGAATAGGCTTCGAGAGGCAAATGCCCATTTGCTGTCTGACAAGGCTTTGAAAAAAAAGGTCGTGGCTCGTACAGTGCAACAACATGCAACAAAAATAAAATTGCCGTTGTAAAATGGTTTGACAACAAGCCGGTGACCTTAGTAAGCTCTTATGTCGACGCTAATCCAGTCGACAAAGTCAAGAGATTTCACAAAGAATCCAAAGGGCGCATCGACGTACCATGCCCCCAAATTGTAAAACATTATAATGGACACTTGGGCGGAGTCGATTTGGCTGATATGCTCATTGCGTTATACAGGACCAACATGAAAACCCACCGGTGGTATCTGAACATATTCTCTCAAATTCTTGATATATGTATCAACAACGCGTGGCTACTCCGGTGCCGTCACCGTATATGTGAACATTCTGAAAAGAAGGAAGACCTTCTCAAAACATTCCGATATGAGGTATACACCGGACTTACGAAACAGAATAGGAGAAGCTCAGTCACTGTTCTCTCTATTCCAGAAGAAAAAAAGAAGAAGAAATGCAAAACTGAGATGCCTTTGGATGCAGTAAGGTTTGATAGCTTAGAGCAGCGTTGCCAGATCTACGGAAAAATCCGGAGATCTACGGATTTAGGCTTTGTGACACAGACCTACGGAAATCATAAGTGAATCTACGGAATTTCTGACTAATTGGATAGAATGCACTTTTTCTGTAAGTAACGAAACGCAATCGTCGTAGAAATAACTTGAGGTCTATTCATACGACCTGCGTTTCGTTACACACACAGCTGAGCAGCTGACTCAGCTCACCCACTTCACGCAACACTAAAACGGAACGTTATCGCTTCGAAATGAGGTGAGCGAAGTGCTGAACTGATCTGAAGTGTCAGTGTCACTGTCAAGAGTGTCAACTGTGGTTTTGTGTACCAACCGACTAAATTATGTTAGCTGAGACCGGGTATGCTGTCGGCCATATAGAAACGCATTTTCAGATTGGTCGCGTTGCGTATGTTCTATCTCTATCCTTCTTTTCTTGGGCGCACCGCACGCGTGTGTACTTACTTGCAGGTTCAAAATTGCGAATATTTCTGGATTAAAATATATAAGTCATCGTTGAGAATTTCGTCCGTGGGTATAATTTTCAGTAATTCGTGCTGTGTTGTGGAGTATTCAACGACAAGTTCAAGCAGCGGTGATGATAGTCCTCCTGGAACTCCCGCGAAAAAACGGAGAGTTCGCTACCAACAAAAATATTCCGTTGCGTGGGAAAATACGTATGGTTGGTTAAGAAAAAGCTTAAAAGGAGAGGCTTTCTATTATTGTACTGCATGTAATACAGATCTGAAATGCGGTGGTGGAAAAAAAGACATCGACAAGCATGCAGCTAGCTCAAAACATCTATCTAACACGAAAGGTTTGTTTGTGTAACTTACTAACAGTACTAACTAAAACTAAATATACTTCCGGTTAAATGATTTTCGGTGAGTTGGTTAGATACTGGGTTGTTTTTTGCTTTTGTTTTATGTGATCTTAACTACTAAGTATATGATAATTTTAACATTTGAGGAAGTATAGGTATGCTTTCAAGTTCCAAAATACATTTATTTTATTCAAGTAACTTTTTTTAGGTATTTGCAATCAGCCAAGGATAGACGCTGTGCTACCATCAACATCAGCATCCAAATTAAAGGAAAAAGTTAAGGCTGGTGAAATAAAGCTCACCAGCTTCATAGCTGAGCATAATTTACCTTTTAACATAGCTGGTCATCTGAAGTCTGTGGTGCAAGCTGCATGCCCCGACTCCAAAATAGCTGAAGAATTTACTCTTGAAAGGACAAAAACTCGGGCTATAGTGATCAATGTGACGGGACAAGCATCTGAGAATGAGTTAATTGCGAGCTTAAAGGAAAATAAGTTTTCACTCATAGTGGATGAAAGTACTGACAAGTCTAAAACTAAGCATTTGGCGGTGCTTGTCAGAACTTCTCTTAACTTTAATATTGAAGACAGGTTCCTGACTTTGATACCCATTGTAGATGGTACTGCAATAAGCCTTTATAATGAAATAGTCAATTATTTCACATCTAAAAATATACCATACAAAGAAAATTTAATAGGATTTGCAGCTGATGGGGCGAATACTATGTTCGGGGAACATCATTCGTTGGCTGTATTGTTGACAAATGATATACCTGAACTGTTTAAGATTAAATGTGTCTGCCACAGTTTCCATCTATGCTGCTCGTATGCTTGCCAAAAGTTGCCAAGAGGTGTTGAAGACTTTGCTCGAGACGTGTACAACTATATACAAAACAGCCCTAAACGGACTGGTGACTACAAACAGTTTCAGGAGTTTCTTAATTTACAGCCTCATAAATTACTGCACCCTAGCCAAACTAGATGGCTTTCTTTGTCACCTGTGGTGAAAAGACTGCTGGAACAACTACCGGCTCTTAAACTGTACTTTGAGAGTGTAGTATTTACTGACCGCTTGCTGGCAGCACAATCAATATTAGATAAATGCATGGAACCCACTACCGAATTATATTTGGAATTCCTGAGCTTTGTGCTACCTTTCTTTCAAGATCTAAATAAGGAGATGCAGTCAGAGAAACCAAAACTGTACTTACTGTATGATAAAATTTTTACAACTTATAAAACACTGTTAGAGTGTTTTATTAAACCGGAATTATTAGAGTTGTCAGAAACAGAACAAAGAAGATCTGAAAATGAAGAAGAAGCATTGGAAACAAAGATTTTGCACATAGATGTTGAAAATCAAATGAACCATATAGACATAAAAGATATATATTTAGGAGGAAATATAACAGCAACAATTGCCTTGAGACAGGCCAATTTGTCTGAAGAAAGCATATTTTTGTTCAGACAAAAATGTATAGACTTTTATATTGAGGCAGTAAAGCAAGTTAAAGCCAGATTTCCATTTCAAGAAAGGAAACAATTGAAGTGTCTAAATTTTTTAAGTCCAGATCATTTGCTGGATCCCAACTTAAAAAGAAAACTTACATCAATTGCTGGTGTAGCTGTATTATTTCCAGGTAATAACAATAAATTAAAATATACATTATCTCATTTGATTGCAAATATATGAAATATGACATAATACATATTTTTGTATCTATATTTTTAATGATTATTCTTTTTTTGATCCAGGGTTATTTCCACATCAAAACCTTATAACGGAGCTTGATCGAGAATGGAGAGTCCTGTGAAACACAAAACTGCCTTTTACTTTGGAAGATGCACACAATCTGAAGGTGGATGACTTTTGGAGGCATATCTCCAATATAAAAAAAGGAGATGGCACAAAAATGTTCCCTTTATTGGCAGCTTTTGCAAACCAGCTTCTCTGTCTGCCTCATAGTAGTGCCAATGTGGAACGTTTGTTCTCAGCTATTAACTTAATGAAGACCAAAACGCGAAACAGGCTAAACACAACATCAATAAAAGGCCTGTTGCATACAAACAGTGCAATAAAAACCTGCTGCTATGAGGTAGAAGCAACTCCAGAGATACTTAAGTTATTTAATTCAAAAATGTACACATACCAGGAGGACGAACAGACTGACAATAACAGTGACTGATTAAGATTACTGAATTAAATATATTAAACAAGTAAATAAGACTTATTTCTTCTCCACATTCGACACTTGTGAGAACTTTAAATAATAACTATTTAAGGTGACACACTCTTAGCGGAATTTAGCCCAGTTATCAGTGAATTGATTCGACCATAGACAGAACTCAGCAGAGTATAAATCCACTTTCTGGCTAATTTTTGTCTATGGTCGAGTGAATTCAGTTAAGTGTATGTTTCCTTTCACTATTTACTAACTTTCAATAACATTTTAAGCTTCAGGTACAGTAGAAAAAAGCTTTGGAAAAAGTCTGTAGAACTACGGATTTTGTAAGCGCAAATTTACGGAATTCTACAGATTTTTTGGTCTCGCCCTACAGAATTCCATAGAATATATCTGGCAACACTGGCTTAGAGCACTGGCCGGAACACACAGGGATCCAAAGATGCAAATTTTGTAAGCAAGAGCAAGCAAGTTCGCGTTGCACGAAATGTAAAATACATTTATGTTATGTTTCTAAAAGAAACTGTTTTGTTCAATTTCATAAAAAATTATGTTTTGCCATAAGTCCTTACTTTTCTTATATTGCCTGTGAATAATAGCGACACTATTGATAGAAAAGTAACGTTTATTTATAAGTTATAATAACGAGGCTTGTCAGTGATATTTAGTGTATGTGTCTTTTATAAATAAAAAATAATTATTGTTCAATATTAGTTTTTTTTCTATATCCCATTAAAATATGTATCTGTAATATTTTTATGGTTCTTATACAATTAAACAATAATTTTCGACATTATCATCTCCCCCTAAGTATAGCTACAAATACTACTCTTTTGGCAAAGTTGTATAAAATACGATACACATCCATCACACGACATTTTTCAGCAAAGGGGGCAATGTATAATATACTCAGGTATTGTTTATTTTATTTTTTTAGCTTCATAATGGGCTAAATAATCCGAAAAAAAAGCACGACTTTCAAACACTTAATTATCCTGCGCCTTTAAGGGTTAAACATCTTTTGCCTCACCGGTTCAGTAAAGGTTTCAGCACATTTTTTTTTGCAATTGCAAGGAGGCCCAAGTTGTTTAGCTGGTATGATGATACCTTTGCATGATGTGTAGCTTTTGCCATGATCCTTGTTTCTTTTCCTTATATTTCTTATCCACATTGTGGGATTCCTTTTTCTCTTTCTTGTCTTGTCTTCTTGATTGGTACTTTCAAGGGCATCAGAACTAATAGTTTAGTCATTATTGTTTAAATGTGTAGACGTACTTTCAGTTATGGCCGCAGGACGTTCTCCTTCTGATGAAGAAGTTGAAGAGCTGCTATACTCGCATGAATCAGGTATGTATTCATCTGAACTGTCAGATGACAGCTCTGAGTCTCTCATTACTATATTCCGGCTCTGTAATTCTTCTTCCTGAAGATTCTCCTCTTCATTACTTGGAACCCACAACCCTATGACTCAAAAATGTTTAGAATCGTTCTGGCCAGAGAACTTATCAATAACACGACATATCAGAAACGATCTTTTTCTACTGGCCCCAAATTCTCCGCGAAAAGGAAAAAGAATGAAGCTAACTCTCGCCAGAAGAAAGTTTATGGTGTACCTGAGGAAATTCGGTTCAATAACTTGGGTGGGCACTTCCCAGAGGCCATAACAACATACAGGCGATGCAGATTTTGCAGTAGTGCCCAAAAAAATAAAAGATCAAACGTGCAATGCGACACTTGTCAAGTTCCCCTATGCGTCACGCTATGTTTCAAGAAGTTTCATATACATCGTGATGGGTAGTGGCTAGCATATTGCCACCATGTTTTTTTTTTAATTTCCGAAAAAAACTTTATTTTTGGATTCTCAACCTCAGTTTTGAAAAATCAAATAGAATACAGGTGAAAATAACCACAAGGACATGCAATACGAAGAAGGCAGAGTGGGGTCTTTTACGCGAAACAGCATCCACAACAAAGGCCTTCTTTCCTGACACCGTAGAGGTATACCGGGTAATTAAGAAATTAACACTGGACCATATAATGGTACAGGTGCTGACGGGGCACGGCGGTTTCTCCGAATACCTACACAGATTTAGGTGCAAAGACAATCCAACATGCGTGTGTGATCCAGACATAGCTGAAAGTGCCCTGCACATTATAACCGACTGTCCCGTCTTTGGAAGAGATAGAACAAACATAGAAATAGGTGTAAAAATTTGTCAAGTAAACTTACATTTCTTTTCTCTACCAGTTAAAGGGTAAGCTGCTGAAATCACCATTAGTGAAATTCACACATTATAGCCTTAAGTCTAACAAGTTATAAAAACAAATTTTGAACTGTTAAAATAAAAATCACTAGAATCACCTATATGCGTAAATCACTTACTTCCCCTAATACCTCCTGGCAGTAATGTTCACCCTCAGGAGGAGGAGTAAAATGTAGACTCCTGGGTTGCTACTAAATTTTTATATATTTCTAGAGAGGGTAAAATTTTCCCAATCCTTCCCGAAATGTTTAGTTAAAAGACTTTTGATGTCTTTCACTTTGTTTTTATTCAATGCAATAGTTTTTTATAGTTGTCTTGCATTAAGCATTGAAATAGTTTTCTGGCGTTCGCAGATGTTAAATGCAGTTCCAGTGTCACATCTGTAGAAAAGTTCGCAAGTACGTTTCCCAGCTTTTTAAAACGGACCAAAATAAATCTTTTGCATTCCTTAAATGCAACATTCCATGAAGTCGTGGGAGTCAGAAGTTGTCTAGCCGTTTCTCTCCAATCGCTGACCGGGCAGTCATCCCCAAATCGTATTATTGTTGAAGTTTCAGCTATAACCTTCTTTAACTCATCAGGATGCAGAATAGTTTCTTGCTCTTTCAGTTTTTTTTTTTCTATTATGCCAAACGCGCGATCTGGGGGCATATACGAGTGACCTGTGACTGGGAATACCACTTTTATAGATTTGATGGTCAAGTATGATAGCAACCACTTACAACATGTTGCAATGACTACGGAATTCTTGTTCTGACCTCCACAGCCATCAGCTACCAAGTGTCTGTTAAATCCTGTCTTGTCAGTTTTACTAAGTCTGTGATAGATAGCCGATGAAATTAAATCGGAATCTTTGTGAAATTCATCTTCGGTGCAACAATACGCAAACACGTCGACATTCTTACTTAACTCACTTAAATTAACCAGCATGTGGCAAAAAAACAAGTTATACATACATCTAAGTTAACATTATTATTATTATTATTAAATTCTTTATTGCACATAAGGCGTACTTAATGATAAATAACAAAATCTTTCTGTTGTTGTGCATATTATGTTGCTTGTGTGCTTGTTTTGTTTCTGTGATGTATCTTGTTGGTATAATAAATGTCTTTCTTCTTCTTCTTCTTCGTCTTTTCTTCCAGTCAACCTTTGGTTCTGTAGATTTGGCTTGGGTAGTGCGAGATAATATAAAAGTTACTACAAATGGGGGGGATTTGTTTTGGTTCAACTGGGTTCGGAGAATTTGGAATCGTGGGGGTTGATTCTGCTATGTTTTCTGAATTTGTGGATGTCGATTCTGCAGACACTGTTTTTTTGCTAGATTTCGATGCTCTTTGTCTCCTTTTTTCTTCTCTCCGTATTTTACGATAGTTATCTTTTTCTTCGGTGGTCATTTCAGACACTTTTTTTTTTGCTTTTATTTTTTCAAAAATTTTTTTCCCTGACTTCTTATGCCTTCACCGGATAATTTTTAAATTTTTCGCGATATGTCCGGGATCTTTCGGTAGAAGTTTTTGCCATCGTTGACCTAAAAAAACATAAAGTTACGTGTACTTTAATAAGACAGGGGTGTTCTTTAATAAGACTAATAAACGACAACACGAAAACTCCTACATATTAAAATCATTAAACGATGATTTTAATTTTAAACGATGATTTTAATATGTAGGAAATAAATCAAGAACTAAAGTCCATTGGTTGAAGCACTTAACTGAAGGAAAACAATCTTGATAAGTCTTCACTGAAATATACACTTTTTAAATTAAAATCTTTACACTTCACCAATTCTGTGAATTAAATTGAATTTCATGATATTCAAGTAAAATGTAAATATTTTGATTTAAAAAGTGTATATATTAATAAAAGACGAATCAAGATTGTTTACCTTTATAGTTTTTTTTTTAGATAGAGTCGGTCGATTGACGTTTACTGTGTCGTCAGACAACAAAAAAAAAATTGAGTGCGATGTACTAAACATTTCTTTCAGTTCATTCACTTGGTGAACGAATGACTTGTTTATTTTTGTTTTTTTAAATTAATTTAGTTTACGAATGAACGGTTATTGACCTATTATTAGCTTTCTTACTTATTTCTTATATTTTTAAATAAACAAAACAATTAACAATTTAAAAATACGTATGCAAAAGATTGTAGAAAATCATGTTAGCGATGTTTAAATATAAAGGCAAATGATAGGTACCAAGAAAATAACCTGGCTTGAATTTAATTAATTTAATGATCGGAAATGTCACTGGCACTTGATTCACTGTTACTTGATTCATTTATGACAAATTCATCAATAACGCCGTCAATAAGGTGGTCCAGATTGCACATTTTGTCTTCTTCTTTGATCGCGTGAGACACACAGTCAATCCATTTTTGGGCGGTTACTTTTCTTAACCCTTCTTCTAAGAGGGATTTTACCTCCGCCATTTTGAATGTTTTGTTATTCATGGCCACATGACCTTTTACCTGCGCCCATACCAGTTCAATGGGATTAAGTTCGCAATGGTATGGGGGCAGGCGTAAGACAGTGACGCCGTGCTCCGCTGCCATCTCATTCACAACATATTTGTTGAGGCAAAGTTTTTTGTTCTGCCTAACGATATCCATTAGAGTGGCTTTTACATAAGTTGCATCGAATGATAGGTTTTTGTTTGTTAGCCACTCCTGTATTCTTGCTTTAGTCCAAGATATCGTAGCAGTAATTCCACTTTTCTGGAGTGGTAGCTCTAATATTGATTGTACGTCAAGTATCTGCGAACCTAAGACATGGAGGCAGACCTGCTAACCAAAGCTTTAGCTGGTCCGCGTTTGATGAAGTTGCGGAGCAGCCTTGGACTGTCCTGATCACCACGATAGTGCCGTGAAGAGGAGTGTGAGTACTGGCCACAGCACTGTCGACGGTTCTCCGTATGAAATTCATGTGACAAGATACTTCAGATTGTCAATGCAATTCTGTTATTGAAAAAGACTAACAATAAATGTGTATTTTATGTCCGCCATATCTTTCCACGTTAAATAACCCCAACATCTTTTCGGTCCAGGATTCTTGGGAGATTTTAATTGGTGAGTTGACTTATATTCTTTCATAACTCTTTCTACTGGTTTCACCGATATTCCCAAAATGTCAGCAGTTTTGATGAAACAGTCTTTTTGGGTAGGATATTCTAACCCCGGTATTAAAGTTGATAGCAACAAATCAAATACATATTTGTAGACGTTGCGAATCATTTCTTTTTCAGTCACGGTGAAAGCAGATGGTCGTCTTTTTTTCTTGGGAGATGGATAATTGTGTTCCGTGGAGGAACCGGGTTGAGGTTCCATCCTGATGGTAACAGTAAGCAACAAACTTAACAATAACCACAAACACAACTTAATAGAACTCAACAAAACAACGTAACAAAACTTAACCGACAAATTGCAACAAAACAAAAACTCTACAATAATAATAACAAGAAATCGCGTCCGCAATGAAAACATTCGTGCACTCAGACCGGTGGTAAGGAGCCGAATGAAATACTTTCCTCAAAAACATGATGGCGGCTATTGTTCCGGTTGAAGACAGTGGAATAATACTAAGAATCTCGGACCATGGAGGGCGTGAATCAGCATGTCCTTTATAAATGGCATTGTTCCATAGGGGAAGGTGCAATTCGAAAATGGAACACGTCCTAATCGTAATTTGCTAAAACGTAGAAAGTTTTGAACGAAACTAACGAATGATTTTACGTAACCGGTCACTTGTTGTAAACACTAGTGAAATTAATCTGGCAACATTATTTAAGAAAATGACATTTGTCACTGTCAATCGACCGACTCGATCTAAAAATATTACTATAGTTACCTATGAAGTATAGGTATTGCCACCGCCAAGATTTAAACATGACACCTCATCCATGCAAGTTCAAAAACAAGTTTGAACTTATTAGCAATATTAAAATTAGCTAACTGTGAAGGAAAACATCGTGAAGCAACTCGCGGCAATGTCGAAAAACTTTTGCGGCAAAAATTGTTCAATTTAATGAGTAGATACTCGTAACTAAAACAATACCCATTGTAATTTATGAACTAGGAATAGTTAAAAACAATAGTAAAAGGGCACATTAGTAAATTTTCTTGATGTGGATTGGTCTTTACTTGTCTGTTTTGGGACGTTTCTGTCCGGCCTATAGCAACGTCCCAAAACAGACGATGCAAAATATCGCCCATTTTAGAAATAAATTGTATTTACTCGGTTAATAAACATATATTCTCTTGGTTATTGTCATTTTCTTAGAGTATATAATCTAAAACAATAATAGTAAGATAACAACGATCACAATAAAAAAAGTAATAGAAAAGCGGGCTACTTACCGGAAGAACACTCGTGACTAATTTACAACACCGTGCACGTGAACACTTGGTAGCTCCGCAGAATCACAACTGATCCTAAAATGGCCGCTGATTTGACAAGAGTAGGAGATTGGGGTTGCCAGAAATATAAACTTCTAATGAATATCAGCGTTGCAAATAGGACGTCCGGCAAGCCGAAAAATGAAGGACTGGCTTTAAAAAAATATTTCAGGCATTTCAATATGAAACGGTGTATTCTTAATTAAAAATATAAATAGAATATAATATAAGCTATCAAGTAATAATCAATACAATAGGCATGTCTATACAAAAATATTTCTGGAAATTTTTGTGAATCAACCAACCTAGAAAAGGGACAGTATGGAGCGGTAAATTTGCCTATTTTCAATATTTTATTATAAATCAGCTAAGTATTTAAGCAAATTGACAATAATATGATCGAAACGGGAATTTAATGTATTTTTGATAAAATAAATACGGTTTTCTTGTAATGTATACCAAAAAATTGTAAAAAAAAATATGTGTAGTACAGCGTTAAATAGCTTATACGTCATTTAGAGTGAAACTGCCCCTGTGCGCGGTGAACTGAAACCAAGGTTGTAAAAGTTAATTAAAATTAATCTGAAGTAAGACAGCTTCACTTCGTGTTTAGCCCATTCACATTTTTTGTACACGTCGTACAATTTCTTAACATTCAGCTCAGCAGGTAAATATTTTCTTTCAGCAAATTTCGATTTTCAGCAATAATGTGACTACGCACTTTAAACTTTGTATAAATCGGTGGACAGACTCCTTTTGCTCATCATATTTCTGCAATTTACGAAACCCACCACGAGTTTCATGTGCTATTTCACCAGCATAGAAAAACCTTTTCATTACATAATTCACTCTATGCTTTGTCACTAGGAAAATGCTGAGAAAAAGCTTTTGACATATGGGTATCCTCTCTCTGTTGAGACATACGCCGTATTTAGTAGAAGTTTGCTTGACGACTCCCTTAGTTGTAACTCTTTTTGCAATGCTCTTGATCGAACATAGTTTTAGAATTATGGCATCTTGGCTTTTTTTGTCTTTGTTTGCATAAAACTTTTTATGCAGATGTTGAATATCAGTCATTTTTAGCCTGGAACACCTAAACGCCGCTTCATGCTCGCATCGCTCACTCGGGTGGGCAAACTTTTCGGTAGTTGTGTTAATTATACCTATGTAGGTAGATGACTTTGGTTTCAATAGACTAGTTCAATACCTAACACGTTGTTTTATTGACGCGTGTCCTTAACATGGCGCAGCCGGCTTAGAAAGAACTTAAATGTAAATACTGTCAATTAACTTTAAGTAATCATAAGCCACATTTCGAAAGACATGCAAGTACAAAAAAACATAAAAAATTTATGTCAAATGTACGTTCTTCCATCCCAATAAAACAAATAATGCAACCCACAGGAGAAGACGAAATGGTGAAAAGGGCAGAACTAAAATAAGCAGGATTTCTTGCAGCTAATAACTTACCATTACTATTGAGTGACACACTTGTACCCTTAATTACAGACATAATGTCCGGATTCCAAAATTGCTCAAAAAATGGCAATGGGCCGTACAAAATCAACTGCTGTTGTTAATCAAATCTTGGGATCGCATTTTGCACAAGACCTGTTAGATCATTTGATAGTACCTAGGAACTTCTTTTCCCTCATAATGGACGAAACGACAGACCAAGGATCTGTCAAACAGTGCGCAATGACTATGATTTACTACAAGTTACATACAGTTAATACACAATTTCTTGATATGATTGAAATGCCATCGGAGCACTAAGTGAAGTTTAAAAAAAGGCGTTCCGTTGTCAAATGTGGTTGGATTTTCGTCCGATATGACTAACACAATGGTAGGAGAACACAATTCGGTGTTTTCAAAATTGAAAGAAAATGTACCACATGTTGCCTGTATCAAGTGCAGCTTCCATATGGTACATTTAGCTGCCTCAAAGGCATGTTTTAAATTACCCCGATCGATTGAAGATCTTTTGCGCTATATTGGCCCACATTTTAGTAGAAGCTGGCACAGGCAACAAAAACTGTTAGAAATTCAACAGTTTTACAAAGTTGAAATCCATAAAATATTGTCACCTGCCACAACAAGATGGCTTTCGCTCAAATCATGCGTTGATAGAATCCTAGAGCAGTACGATGCTCTTATAGCATATTTTTGGCTGGAAGTATATGAAGATCCATCCAGAACAAATGAAACTATCCATGCAAATCTAAGAAATAACTTTACTAGAGTATATCTTGAGTTTATGTCATACCCCAGGTAGCAAAATGACGTCTGCGACATAAAAATGACGTCATCCTAAGTGTCATTTTAGGGTCAGTACTTTATTCATAATATGTACGTCACACTGACGTCATTTCAGCGTCTTGTTGTGTATGGTACTCAACAGTACGTCCTGGAGACGTCGATTTAGTGTCAATTATGTGACGTCCTGTATTGGTCATTAATAAGACGCCGTAGCAACATCTATTTAGGGTCAATTCTGTGACGTCCTGTATTCGACATGAATAAGACGCCGTAGCAACGTCCATTTAGGGTCAATTCTGTCACGTCCTGTGTTGGACAATAATAAGACGCCGTAGCAACGTCCATTTAGGGTCAATTCTGTGACGTCCTGTGTTGGTCATTTATAAGACGCCGTAGCAATGTGCATTTAGGGTCAATTGTGTGACGTCCTGTGTTGGTGTTTAATGAGACGCCGTAATAACATCCATTAAGGGTCAATTCTGTGACGTCCTGTATTGGACATGAATAAGACGCCATAGCAACGTCCATTTAGGGTCAATTCTGTGACGTCCTGTGTTGGTCTTTAATGAGACGCCGAAGGGTCGTCCATTTTGGGTCAATTGTGTGACGTCCTGTGTTGGTCTTTAATGAGACGCCGAAGGGTCGTCCATTTTGGGTCAATTCCGTGACGTCCTGTGTTGGTCATTAATAAGACGTCGTAGCAACGTTCATTCAGGATCAATTCTGTGACGTCCTGTGTTGGTCATTAATAAGACGCCGTAGCAACGTCCATTTAGGGTCAATTCTGTGACGTCCTGTGTTGGTCATTTATAAGACGCCGTAGCAACGTCCATTTAGGGTCAATTCTGTGATGTCCTGTGTTGGACAATAATAAGACGCCGTAGCAACGTCTATCTAGGGTCAATTGTGTCACGTCCTTTATTGGTCATTAATAAGACGCCGTAGCAACGTGTATTTAGGGTCAATTGTGTGACGTCCTGTGTTGGTCTTTAATGAGACGCCGAAGCGTCGTCCATTTAGGGTCACTTCCGTGACCTCCTGTGTTGGTATTAATGACGTCGTAGCAACGTTCATTCAGGATCAATTCTGTGACGTCCTGTGTTGGTCATTAATAAGACGCCGTAGCAACGTCCATTTAGGGTCAATTCTGTGACGTCCTGTGTTGGTCATTTATAAGACGCCGTAGTAACATCCATTATGGGTCAATTGTGTCACGTCCTTTATTGGTCATTAATAAGACGCCGTAGCAACGTGTATTTAGGGTCAATTGTGTGACGTCCTGTGTTGGTCTTTAATGAGACGCCGAAGCGTCGTCCATTTAGGGTCACTTCCGTGACCTCCTGTGTTGGTATTAATGACGTCGTAGCAACGTTCATTCAGGATCAATTCTGTGACGTCCTGTGTTGGTCATTAATAAGACGCCGTAGCAACGTCCATTTAGGGTCAATTCTGTGACGTCCTGTGTTGGTCATTTATAAGACGCCGTAGTAACATCCATTATGGGTCAATTCTGTGACGTCCTGTATTGGACATGAATAAGACGCCGTAGCAACGTCTATTTAGGGTCAATTGTGTGACGTCCTGTATTGGTCATTAATAAGACTCCGTAGCAACGTCCATTTAGGGTCAATCTAGTGACGTCCTGTGTTGGACATTAATAAGACGCCGTAGCAACGTCCATTTTGGGTCAATTCAGTAACGTCCTGTGTTGGGCATTAATAAGACGCCTTAGCAACGTCCATTTAGGGTCAATTCAGTGACGTCCTATGTTGGACATCAATAAGACGCCGTAGCAACGTCCATTTAGGGTCAATTCAGTGACGTCCTGTGTTGGGCATTAATAAGACGCCGTAGCGACGTTCAGTTATGGTCAATTCTGTGACGTCCTGTGTTGTTATTAATAAGACGCCGTAGCAACGTCTATTTATGGTCAATTGTGTGACGTCCTGTGTTGGTCTTTAATAAGACGCCGAAGCGTCGTCCATTTAGGGTCAATTCTGTGATGTCCTGTGTTGGTCATTAATAAGACGTCGTAGCAACGTTCATTCAGGATCAATTCTGTGACGTCTTGTGTTGGTCATTAATAAGGCGCCTTAGCAACGCCCGTTTAGGGTCAATTCCTTGACTTCCTATGTTGGTCACGAATGATGCGCCGTAGCAACGTAAATTTAGGGTAAATTTTGTGACGTCCCTTATTAGTTATCAAAAAGATACCTTAGTAACGGCCATTTAGAGTCAATTCTGTGAAGTCTTGTATTGTGCAATAAAGTTCAGGTAGAGCTAAATTTGACACATCCACGGGTCAGATAACTTTGTGGTACTATAAGTAAGTTAGAAAGTGACAGAATAGCGCTAGTGAAAGAAAAACCCTGATAAGTGCGACTCGGTCTCGCCCACCGGAGGGTTTCATTCAAATTTGTAGGTACTTACAGATTATAAATACCTACTTCAGGAATCGAGTCTCGCAGTTTTTTCAGGGCTTTTCCCGAACTTCAAAGACTATTTTTTTAACATTTAATTAATATAAATTAATATATATAGTTTTCAGATTTTTCCCTGTACTTGTAGTAAGACGATACTATACTTGCCAAATTTCATAGTTCTAGGTCAACGCAAAGTATTTGATTCACTTTGACGGCATTTTTGCGGCATAAACATTAGATTTTTTTACAGCTTCAATTACTGTAGACCTGAGTAATGGTTTTAATTTCTACTCAATACCACCACATGTTCTCGAGATAATAGGTCTTGACAGACAGACGGACGGACGGACAGTCAACAAAGTGATCCTGTAAGGGAACCGTTTTTTCTTTTTGAGGTATGGAACCCTAAAAAAGTGCGGAAATCACGAGAGCAGTTTGTAATTTAATTTTTCTTTTATGTTTGAAATTTTATTGTTAATGATTAGAAAAACTTTTTAAGTTGAATCAGGATATATCAACAAGAACCCTCCGATCGAAATACTCACAAAAGCTACATAAACCACCAGCAAATTTATCTCTAGTATCTAGAAACTCATTCATAATGTGTGTAAATATTTATAACAAATTACCAAATTCTTTTAAAAAAGAAACATTGAGTATTAACAAAGAAGTGGCTTCTAGATTATTGTTTTTATAGTTTGAAAGAGTTTATGGAATATGATATTGAATAGTTTTATTATGTAAGTACCTATGTCAGATGTCGATATGTAGATATTTAGTTTTTAAGATGATCTCATACAGTTAAGGATTTTTATTTTAAAATGTTGTTATAATTCTGACATGTTACTCTTTCCACCATATAAAAAATAATACCTACGTGAAGGATGGATGAATGTGAGTTCACCTGTTAAGGTAAGACTTGGTGATTCTAGTTGAAATAGCAACTGTTACTGCTAAATGTGTAACCCACGTCTAAGCTCACAATAAATATTCTTGATTCTTGAATAAAGCACTCAGATCAGTCTGTGTGGGCATCACGCAACACTGCTTCCAATTTGTGAGAAACAGAACGTATTGAATGTAACCGAACATAATATCATTATATTTATTGTATGTGGTTTGTATGTTTATAAAAGAAAATAAATTCAATTTCTTAAATATTTCATCGGTAATCATCACATATTTTTTTTATATTTAATTGATCTTTGTGTATTTTATTACAAACGGAACGCTAAATAACGGTCGTTTCGAGTTTCATTCGAATTATTTCAACGGCTCTAGCCGCGTGCGTACCCTAGGCTCTCGTCTAGGGATTCGAAAAAATACAAAAGTATCGATACCTAGTCGATACTGGTATCGCGTCAGAAAGTATCGTTGCCGATAAATGTATCCAACCAAAAGTATCGAACTACTCAGTATCGAGTACTTTTTCACTGCATTAGAATTGCGAAGAAAACGGTAATAAAAAGGTACTTATTCGTTTACTATTAATTTTAAAATATGTACAAATTGTTGTTTTACCTAAGTACTTGATAAGGAAATTCAAAATAATTTTAATACAGGGTCTTAAAAGACTGCCGATGCCGCTATTCTCGAAAGGCATGCATACTAGACATCGAATTATTGGGCTTTGTGCAGAAGTTTTCTCTGGGAAATTAATTGAATTTTTGAGGTTACAATTTTATAACAAAAGTTTATCGTCACTACCTAAATCTCCAGCATTTGTCTTAATTTATTATAAGTATATTACAATATCTTTCCTAAATCTGTAGATTTATGTATTTATTTATTGTATCAAGTATTTATTTATTATTATGTTGTATTTGTATAATATCTCCCCCCCTATTATATTTTATATATCTAGGTCTGAATAAGTAATTAGTAAGTATATTTAATATTTTACGATTAAGTTGCAATACCTGTTAATGTTTTCTTCATAACTTAGGTTAGCTGGTAGATAATGCTAAGTAGCATTAAGCTCGCATATGTGCAAAACTCTCTGTTTAAATGCAATAAAGGATTTAATAATAATAATGTAAAGTATCCGTGCGTGCTTGCATGAAACGAGTAATGAATGTTGAGGAAGCGAAAGTGATCTCTCAGGATCGTGGCAGTGGCAGTCCCTGGTCTTTGCCTACCCCTCTGGGATACAGGCGTGAGTTTACGTACGTATGTATGTAATTTTATATAAAAATATCGGGTTTTTCAAAAATAAACGTTGGAACCTAAATATCGGGAACAAAAGATAAGATAATGTTTTATTTACACACCAAAACACACATTTATACATTTGGGTGAAATGAACACATAAAACCCCTAAAAAATACTGCCCAGTCTAAATACCTTTGCACCTGGCGTCGACGACGTCATATCGGCGCCATGGTATGGTATGAAAAACAAGCTTTACTAGAAATTGTTACAGACTTAGTTTAATCATCATCATCAACCCATTATGTCCCCACCGAGGGGCACGGGTCTCTTCCCTGAGGAAATTATAGGCCATACTCCACCACGGGGGCCAAGTCCGGATTGGTGGAGGCTTGTAGACTAGTGGTTCGTCTACTGTCAGAAGTTGTCAAGCCACCCTAAGGCCTCTGACTTGGCTTAACGACTGCCATCTATCGACGGCAGCCGGCACCAACAGCTTAACGTGCCTTGCGAAGCACGGAACCGCTCGGAAAAATGCCACTAGCGTTAGGCATAGACGGCGACCCATCCATGCACTGAACGCGCCCTGTGTTGTTTAACCTTCGTGATCGTTTAAGATCACTCAGGCAGCCGGGGCTACGAGCGATTCTACGAGGGCTTAGTTTAATACTTAGTGGATAAAAATGATTTTATTTTTTCTCACCTTAATTAATAATGATGAAATATAACTCTAATTATTTCAGAAATAGTTTGAAAATAATTAAAATGGTTACAAAAACATATTATTAATGTTCAAATCAACACAAGTTCTCTGTTGCTCTTACTAAAATGAGCTTTAACTCGTTGTCACTGTAAATAGTTCATTCTCATTTTTCGTATGCTTTCTTTTCAAAAAAACTTTAGCACTTTTAGTATTATACTAGCTTCACTGTGAATAGTCTTTACCATGTTATCAGAGTTTAACTTAGAAACTAAAATAATACCAAAAATAATCCAAACTTAACAATGTCCAAAAACATAACAATGCTAGGCTTCGCGAAAGTAACCAAATTATCGAGACGCGTCGAAGATACAAATTCCAAACCGCACCTGTCACGACGTGGGAAGCGGGAGGGGCATCGCCTTCCAGGGAGCTGCAATGCAGAGATTTTGACCGGGTAGTACCGAAGTCAAAGTATCGATACTACTCAGGTATCGATATTTTGTGCGGATCTCTACCCTAGTCTCGCTCGTCTCGATGTTTTCTCTGGTTGCTTGCTTGCCCCGCCTTTTTCTTTTCTTTGTCAATTTTTGCTCGCTTATGCAAAATTACAACGAAATATCAAATATGTATGGCGTCATTCAGTTCGTGGCGAGTGAAGGCGGCTCTGTGGCTGTTGTTGTGAACAAATGGATGACACCAAAGAAAAGTCAAGTCTATTGGCCTCCAGTAAAAGAGCCGAAAGCGTTTGATAAACTGTTACAGAGGTGTTCATCTCCAAACGAACAATGGAAACTATACGAGATCGATAGAGTTTTCTATCAGACTGGTAAGTTTTTTCTATGAGAAAAGTTCTAACCTAACAGTCGATATCTTGGCCGAGCTGAAGTTGACCGTTTTGATTATTAGGTTATACCTACCTAGTTTTCAACTACCTGTTGGGTGTTTACAGGTGTTTGGTTTTTGTTTGTTTTTACAACTCTATTTGGTGGTATTGGTTTTATACTATCATACGTACCCATCAGGCTGTGTGCCTTACATAATATAATATAGCATTGTGTTGTGTTGTGTCCATTGTAAAACTTAACCCACTTACCGTAAAATCTCATCTCACTATCATAGGTATCATACTCGAAGCACAAGCTTGTACACCTTGACTAACTATAACTTGCATGTTGCTTTGATATTAACTGTGTATTTAATTTATGCTTGTTCTTAGATGAATTGGATAAGGCCAAGAAAAAATTAAAGTTGGTGGAATTCACATCAGATATACAGACGACTGAAGAGGAAAGTGACATAAATAAATCATCTTCTAAACGCAAAACAACCAAAACTAGCAGATACATTTCGTCGTCTGATGATGATGATGACAATGGGTGTAAATTCCCTCGTCCTCCACCATTAAAGAAACATGTCACCAATTGTAATTACACATGTGAACTAAATTATTTAGAAAATATTTTCTTTTAATAATTTTATTTAAAAATTTAATTTTTGACTTTTAGATACAAACCTTGAGTCTTCAAGTAATAGTGATTTGATAATAAATCCAAACTCACAGATAACCAAACCTGCTACACAAGAAAAAGCAGACACTTCTTACAGTGATCATGATCAACCATCTTGTTCACACAGTATGGTCCTTGAAGAATTTGTTGCCCGCAGTGCTTCCAATAAATGTAGTAAGTACTAAAAAGAAGATAAGAATAATTCTTTGTTTTTATTGTAAAAACCACATTCTTTGAAAAATTCTATAGATGCTGGGTGGGATAGACACTGGGTAGAAGATATCAAAATTATAGTCACGTTTTTGGTTTTTTACAATAATTTAGCCTTGCTATAATTCTTATATGCAGTTATTTTCATCCAGATTCTCAAGACCAAGTTATTTCACTACTTGCTAATATAAAAGCCCAAAATGATGTCATCCTGGCAATTTTGAAAGACAAAGCAGGAAATGCCTGTTCATTGAAGCCTGAATTCAAGTTTCCCTTGGAAACTTTTCAAGATTTAGAAACAGTGGAACAGTTACTGACTAACAGAGAAAACAGTGCTAACCTGGTAACTATTTACACACATTACCAGTGGTTTGGATCGAACTGAGACTTCACGAATGCACAGGATGTATAAAGATTAATAAACAAAGAAATGCCTATATTGATCAATTATATTTTAATTTTTTACTACTTTGGATATTATAAAGAATAAGTATTCCTTAGGTAAGCTTTAATTTTAAGTTACCTTCCTATATAGGTAAGTTTGGGAGTTTAGTTGTAGGAGTAAATTTCTGGAACTTTTGACTTGATCCCAGGAATTCTTTCCCTGATAAGTTATGTTTTGTTAGCTTCTGCCTGCAGCTCTGCTTGCATTATGTGTGTAGTTCCACTCAACTCCTCAATGAACAGTTGAGGGGGCAAAATGATAGCAATGAATACATTTGTACACGCACTCAACGTAGCGTTGTATTGATTTTGTTCTTAGTTTGCAATGTTGCCGATAGATGGCGCTGGGCGTAAGTTAAATCGCGCTATTGTTTTGATTTCATTAATTCTATAAGGCAAGTCGGATTTGGTTGTTATTTAATTATCCATACAGGAATATACTGTTTATAACTAAATTCAGTGTATTATTTTCTGTAGCCCTTGGGGGTACCATCGTACGGTGCTGTACATGGTCCTTCAGAGTCGGAAGTAAACGACAGGGCAGTTGTGTTAAGTGGGGTGAACCCACCCCCCGCACTAGTAGGAGCAGTGGATTGCTGTTCGGTGCGTCAGCAGACAGTGCCTGGAGGTACTGTCAGGAGTGCGGCGGGAGGAGGACGTCCTGGTGAAAACCCAGGAGTTGTGAAGAGGAAGAGCATTCCGGGAGAGGGCAGAGCAGAGCTGCCTGGAGGAGTGCAGCGCGGTGCAGTGAAGCGTGAAGTAGCTGCCCACGGGATTGACTGGCTGTCAGCTGATAGCAGTCATCAGGTGACCTTGAAGTGTGACGTGGAAAAACTGTGAGTACTTTTGTGATTTCAACTTTGGATATTTGAACTTTATTGAGAAGATAGAAGAAGTGGAAATTTAAGTGTTTTTTTTATTGCGATTTTGAACTTTTTTGAAAAGAACATTTTAACTTTAAAAAATTTTTGGTGTAAATTTAGACTTAGAATAATTTGCATGTGTGTATTTGTAGACTTAGAATAATTTTATAAAAAACGAAGGTACGGGGAATCCATGCCCAATTTTCGAAAATTTGTCTAAACACTTAGAATAATTTGGTTAAAAAATAACTTTTGTGAAAGTTTTTAGGATAGGATATTTTTGTGAAAAATTTTAATTATGTTTTTTCTAACTTTAGTGCATTTACTTTGTGTTTTCGTGTATGTTCTTAGAAGGACAAACATAACTGTTTTGTTCGTCGGAATTATTTCGTAAATTTATTTCTGTGATTGAATTAAATTAATCAGTGTCGTGTAGAAAATAAGTACCTAACTTAGAATTTTGTAAAAATGGAGGACGATAAAGCTTTGTTTAATTTTCAATTAGATTTGTGTACGCGTATTGAGAAGGCTAGAATTAACTTTAAAAAGTGTCCTAAAGAACGTATAACTGATTTATATTTGAAAAGTCGTTTGGAAAATCTTGAAACTTTGTGGAACGAATTTATGAGTGGTCATAAGAATTTAGTAACGAATATTAGTCCAAAAGATTTATCTGCGTCTATGTATGTCAAAGATGATTTATATGACAAGGCTGAGGAAACGTACATAGAGTTGAAATGTGAATTAAAATTAAATTTATCTAAAGTGGGCAAAAAAAATGTGCAGAACTCAGTAGAGGAAGGCGATTGTAGTGTCTTTGAGAAAAAATCGTTTCAGGTTAAATTACCAAAAATTAATATACCTACTTTTTCGGGCAAGTATTCCGAATGGAATACTTTCAGGGATCTGTACTTTTCGTTGATACACAATAATGATTCGTTGGAGGAAGTGCAAAAACTTCACTATTTAAAGGGTTATCTAACTGGTGAAGCTGAACAACTTTTGAGGCATATTCCGATTGAGAGTTCAAACTATGAGCGTTGCTGGCGTTTGTTAGAAGAACGCTATAACAATAAAAAATATATTTGTCATCATATACTCAAAAGGTTGTTCAGCCAACGGAATTTAGTGAACGAATCTGCTAATTCTTTAAAAGAATTAATGGACACAACAAATGACTGTTTGTCAGGATTAGCTAACTTGGGGATAAATATTGAGAGTTGGGATGTAATTGTCATCCATATTCTCACTTTAAAATTGGATCCAGAGACCAGACGCCAGTGGGAATTTAATGTGACTAATAGCAATTCTACGGATGAGTTGCCTACTTTTCAACAATTTAAAGAATTTTTGACAAACCGGTATAGAGCCATGGAGTTTCTGGACTCTAGATCCAATAACAATTATAGTAGACTTCAAGTTGCTAATATCAATTTTAACGCACCTGTTAATAAATTTAAATCATTGCATGTTGTAAAAATGCAATGCCCATTTTGTATGGAGGAACACAAACTTAGCTTTTGTAAAAAATTTGCTAAAGATTCGGTAGAGACGCGACGCGAGTTTGTGCAATCAAACAACATTTGTTACTGTTGTCTGGGTTCGAATCACTCTGCCAAAATGTGCCAAAGAAATGTGAGGTGTCGGGTTTGCAACAGAAAGCATCACTCGATGTTACATCCCAAGGGAAAGGATAGTTCGGATGGAGTAGAGTTTGAAAAAAGAGAGATTGCAGAAACAGCGGGTCCTTCAACATCGGACAGGAAACCAGATTCAGTAGCATTGTGTGCCTCCACAGGCAAGATTTATAAGCATGTATTACTTGCTACTGCTCTTGTTAAAATCTTATCCAGTCACGGAGAATGGGTAATGATTCGCGCTCTATTGGATCAGGGATCACAATCGTCATTTGTCACAGAAGAGACTGTGCAAAAGATGGGATTACAGAAGATTCCTATTAAAGGTGAAATATTGGGAGTTGGTGGAGAAAAGAGCATAATCTCCAAGGGAATGGTCGATGTACAATTGTCTTCTCGGATAAATCCGAAGGTGAAAATAAATGTGAAGGCGTATGTACTGAAGTCGATCACCACACTCATGCCTGTGAGTAAAATAGAAGCGATGGAATGGCCGGAACTTTCAGAAATGACATTGGCTGATCCTGAATATCATAACCCGCAACATATTGATATGTTGTTGGGAGCAGAAGTCTACGGACAAGTACTGCAGGAAGGGGTCAAGCGGGGTGCTAATGGTTCACCAGTTGCACAGTCTACCAGTTTAGGATGGATTTTGTCTGGTGCGGTTAATAATTCAAACCATTTGCACGGTAAAATCAATGTCATGCATAGTACTGTTGATGAAAATGAATTGCTCAAGAAATTTTGGGAACTTGAGTCAGACACCGAAATGTCGAAAGAAATGACATTTACGGAGGAAGAAAAAAGATGTGAAGAACATTTTATGAAAACTACAAAACGGGATGCGGAAGGTAGATACATCGTCAAACTGCCTTTTCGTGAAGAAAATCCGGGATGCCTGGAAGGAAACTCTAAAAAGATAGCAACGGGAAGATTTATGTCTTTGGAGAAGAGATTAGGGAAAAATGAAAAGCTGAAAGAAGAATATAAGAAAACGTTTAATGGATATTTGAATTTGCAGTACATGGTACCTGTAAAGAAAGAAGAAGTAAATAACAAGGGTGTGTACTTACCTTACCACGAAGTCATCAGGGAGGACAAAGACACGACGAAAATTCGTATTGTAATGAATGCTTCGAACAAAGGAGAAAATTGAGTATCATTAAACGATGATCTGATGACAGGTCCAACTTTACAAAAAGACTTACGGCACATAATTATGTGTTGGCGGACTCACCCAATAGTGTTGATTGCAGATATAATAAAAATGTATCATCAGATCAAGGTTGACGAAAATGACGCAAATTTTCAACGCATTGTGTGGAGAGATGAACCTGAAACGAAGTTAATGGATTATAAATTATCGAGAGTTACCTTTGACACTGCTTGTGCACCGTATTTGGCTGTTCGTTGTCTGATGCAAGTAGCACTGGATGAAGGGCAAGATTATCCTTTGGCGGCTGAAAAAGTGATGAAAGATTTTTACATGGATGATTTGCTAACGGGATGTCAAGATAAAAGAGAAGGTATGAAGCTGTATAAAGAAATGAACGCGTTATTGTCCAAAGGAGGATTTCAGCTACAGAAGTGGTCAAGCAATAGTGAGGAATTAATAGAAGAAATGAAGGAAGAGGAAGGAAACCTGGAAATGGCAAAGGAAAAGGAAGTCAAGGAGAACCTGAACATAAAAATGGATGAAGTAATAAAAATTGTTGGACTTACCTGGAACCGCAGCGATGACTCCTTTCACTACACTGTTGATTTACCTAAGCTGAATGAACCTGTAACGAAAAGAAGAATTATTTCGGATATATCACGTTTTTATGACCCTTTAGGATGGGTAGGACCGAGCATAATCATCTCCAAGGTTATTATACAGAAACTATGGCTCGCTGGTATCGGCTGGGATGAAGAAGTACCCAACGACATATTAAAAGAATGGCTTACCTATAGAGAAGAGTTACAACTGCTGGCTAAACTTAGTATTCCAAGGTGGATTGGAACTGGAAAAGACGAAGCACAAGTTGAACTGCATGGCTTCAGCGACGCATCTAAAGTAGCATACGCTGCTGCAGTATACGTTCGCAGGATTGACATCAACAAAAAGGTCAATGTGGAATTAATAGCGGTGAAAACAAAAGTTGCTCCAGTGAAGCAAGTGTCGATACCAAGGCTGGAGCTATGTGGAGCAGTGCTGTTAACAAAGCTGTTGGTGGAAGTAGCTAGAGTATTGAATATAGAGAAACACAACCTGCATGCTTGGACGGACTCATCTGTAGTCTTAGCTTGGATAAATAGCCACTCCAGCCGTTGGAAGGTATTTGTCGCGAATCGGGTATCTGAAATACAAGAAAATTTGGACTCACATCATTGGTCACATGTTCCCACAAAAGAAAATCCTGCAGACGTTGCGTCGCGAGGGGCAACTCCTTCGGAATTGTTGGAGAACAAGATGTGGTTTGGAGGACCAGAATTTCTTTATAAGGAAACAATTGAATATAAAAAACCTAAAGACATCGGAACAGAACTGGAACAAGTGAAAGCGCACTGTACAAGTCATGTGTCGCAGAGACGGGAAATATGGGAAAGGTTCTCATCTTTGAACAGAATGGTCCGAGTTCTTACTTATTGCAGGAGATTTATAAATAACGCAAGGAATAAAGTAGAGAAAAAATACAAACATCTAACTACAAAGGAAATTACTGAAACTTTAAACATTTATATCAGGAAAACACAGGAAGAACACTTTGGTGCTGAAATAAAAAATATAAAAAATAAAGAACACTTACCTAAAAGCAGTAATCTTCGTTCATTGAACCCATACCTGGATGACGATGACATTTTGAGAGTAGGTGGAAGACTTGATCACTCTTCTCTACAGGAACGGAAGAAACACCCAATTGTGATGCCTAAAAAAGCTCACTTGACAAGTTTGATTATACGTGATGCTCATAATCAGACACTGCACGGAGGCCCACAATTGATGATGTCCTACATACAAGCCAAGTATTTCATTCCTGCTCTAAAGCAGTTAGTGAAGTTTTGTTTTAGGAAATGCGTGACTTGTATTAAGAATTCTAATGAAACTCAGACACAGTTGATGGGGCAGTTACCCTCTGCAAGAGTAACACCAACGAGACCATTCAAATGTAGTGGAGTAGACTACGCGGGACCCATTCAAATTCGCACCAGTAAGGGACGTGGTCACAAGTCTGTAAAAGGATACATATGTCTGTTTGTGTGTATGGTGACACGAGCAGTTCATCTTGATGTCGTTTCTGATCTTACGACAGAAGGATTTTTGCAGACATTCAAAAGGTTTGTCGCAAGACGAGGATACTGTTCTGACCTTTATAGCGATAACGCTACGAATTTTACTGGAGCTGCAAAGGAACTGAAGAAACTTTTTGTATCGGAAAAGAAAACATTATTTCCAGAGATTGCCGAAGCGCTAGCAACAAACGGTTGCGAATGGCACTTCATACCATCAAGATCTCCAAATTTTGGCGGATTATGGGAGGCGGGCGTAAAGTCCGTGAAATTTCATTTGAAACGGGTAATAGGACAATCGACGCTGACTTTTGAAGAAATGTCAACAGTTTTGGCGCAAATAGAAGCTTGCCTTAATTCGCGGCCTTTGTCGGTTATTACCGGCAATGATATTGACAGCACAACTGTGCTAACCCCTGGACATTTCTTGGTAGGGGAACCATTAGTAACTCCGCCTGACAGGAATTATGAAGACTCCAATATGAGCTCATTAAGAAGGTGGCAATACACCCAAAAAATGGTACAAGACTTCTGGCGGCGTTGGTCTTCGGAGTACTTAACCAAATTCTATCACCGGTACAGGTGGTCTTCACAACATCCCCAACCTAAAATAGGAGATGTGGTAATTGTGCGAGAAGATGGGCTATCTCCTTGTCGTTGGCTTTATGGCAGAGTGATGGCTACTCACCCGGGAACAGACGATATAGTCAGAGTCGTTACCCTTAAAGTAAAAAATGGAACATTTAAGAGACCAATTTCTAAGTTGTGTCTCCTTCCAATCAGTGATTAAAATGGTTTTTTATTTTGTTTGTGTTCAATTTGAGTTTAGTTTTTTAATTAATGACAATAATAAATATTGTCCTTGGGAGGCGGTATGTACACGCACTCAACGTAGCGTTGTATTGATTTTGTTCTTAGTTTGCAATGTTGCCGATAGATGGCGCTGGGCGTAAGTTAAATCGCGCTATTGTTTTGATTTCATTAATTCTATAAGGCAAGTCGGATTTGGTTGTTATTTAATTATCCATACAGGAATATACTGTTTATAACTAAATTCAGTGTATTATTTTCTGTAGCCCTTGGGGGTACCATCGTACGGTGCTGTACAACATTCATTCAAAAATTTCTGACATCTGTATTAGCTGAGATGTGAAGTGTGGGTTCAATTCCTGCAGCAACACAAATATTTGCCCTAGGTCTGTCGTGATACCTTGGTACTCATACGGCCGGTTTCTGAATTGAGAATTCCACTAAGTAAATACTTAAGTAATGTTATGTCACTCTCGTTTCTGAGAAATTAGAAGAGACAGCACTACAGTTAACTATTTACTTAGCGAAATTCTCAATTCAGAAACTGGCCCATAGTATACCCAACGACACAGTTAATCCTATAGTCACATAGTCACAGGGAATCCTATAGTCATATAGGCCTATAGTCACCTATAGTACCTATGTGACTATTGGGTGTTATGTTATTTCTACTGTAGTTTTTGTAAGTGGATATTTATTGGTATCAATTAACATTTACAGACAGGCTACCTAAAGAGCCTTGGAGGGCATGATTTAAAAAGTAAGGTATCGAGAGTGATGAAACATATATTGTCAGACTCTTTGGCAAGCAAGTTCAACTTTTATGGTAAAAGGTCTGAGAAAAAGCCTTTTAAACAGCTACGTCTCCAGGAATTTATTGTTGGTATGTATCTACCTGAGTGTCTGATGTGTTCATACCTGAGCGTTTGACATGCGCACGCATGGTGATTAAGCCCATACTCTCTCTCTCTGGGAGAAGGCCTGTGCCCTGCAGTGGAACGTATATAGGCTTATAAAAAAAAGTATCTGCCTTAGTTGATACAATACTTCTTATGAATTAATTTAGCCAAATATTTTTATTCACATTTAGTGAAAGTCAATTTATACCTACAATTTTTTAGCCAGCTTCACTAGCTAAGAATCATTTCTAGCATGGCAAAAAAACTCCAAGCATCTCTTTTCTATATGTGGGGTTAAAATTTAATACATTTTCTTATCATGTATCATGCAAGATCTCATACTATGTACTATGCTTTATCGATGCTGATGATAAGTGTGCTTTATGATGCATCGTTCAAGATCTCATATTATACTAAGTACCTAAATGATTTCAAAAGCCCATATTTATACCACTGTAATAGTACATTACTGCAGCAGCCAGCAAAAGAGGCATTGATGGACGAACATATAAATGTGGGCCGAGGTGAAGCCGAGCCATTATAGCAATTTCGATTTATCTCGAAGAAGGTTGTTCAAATAATGCTCAAATTTTCAAGCGTGTTTGAGAAAAAGTATATAGGTTTTATATAGGTAGAGTCGAGCTCGCCATGTTTTTAATTATCTGTTTAATGTTTTTGTTTGACCCAGCTGTGTCGCGAGTCGCTGTACGCTGACTTCACAGAGCGTTGCAGGCAGACGGTCAGGCAGTGGCTGGGCTATTATATTCACAAACTTTTTTTTTTCAGAGAGCTTAAGAAGTTCAAGGACTACAGAAAAAGAAATTGAAGATTATATAAAGGTGTGGCTCAAGCACGCACCAGAACGACAAAAAAAGCGTTTATCAAAAGAAAGTTCCCAGTGAAATGTCTTCTACTAGGAGGAAGAAAACTTTGGTAGGCGATCGTCAAATGTATAGAAGGGCATTGGAAGAAAAGCGAAAAATTATTTTAGAAATACATCAGTTAAGAACTAAAAGAAATACACTACAACAACAGCCATCATCAAGTAATTTACTATCTTCACCACAGCGTCCATCCACATCTGAAGCTACAGGTAGTATTGACAACAATACATTAAACGAGACCTGTTATAGAACATCTTTAGAGAATAATCTTTTAGGTGAAAACTGTCATTCGACATTGTTTGAAGATAATGATGTTACAAAATCTGACAGTGTTAAGGATTTGCCATCTCAATTAAGACATTGGGCTACCGTAGAACATAAAATTCCCCACAATGCTCTTGATAGTCTTCTAAAAATTCTTAATCCATTGTGCCCTAATCTGCCTAGAGATAGCAGAACTTTTTTAAATACGCCAATGAATATATAAAGTTATTCTTTACAATCTGGAGAATTGGTTCACATTGGTCTCGTTCATCAAATACAAGCACAATTAAAACTGTATAGTGGGTCCAACATTGAAAATCGTGAAATATTTTTGTCTTTTAATGTTGATGGCTTGCCCCTCTTTAAAAGCACGAATACTCAACTATGGCCTATATTAGGATTAATAAAAAATTTTAATTGTGCACGGCCATTTACAATATCTCTGTTCTGTGGAAACTCTAAACCTTCACCATTGAATCTGTTTTTGGGTCCCTTTGTTGAAGAACTGTCTAAATTACTTAATGATGGCATTGATTTTGAAGGAGCCCATTATAGTGTAAAAGTACATAGTTTTATATGTGACGCTCCAGCTAGAGTTTTTATGAAATGTACAAAATCCCATGGTGGATACTCATCATGTGATAAATGTGTGGAACCTGGTGACTATATTTAAGGTAGAGTGATATATACTAGCGTATCTGCGAGTAGGAGAACGGATTCAAAGTTTCGTTTACAGTCTGATGACGACCATCATTTTGGTGAATCTCCACTTGTGGCGCTTCCTATGGATTTTGTTCCATTGTTTTCCATTGATTATATGCATGCTGTCTGTCTGGGAGTCATGAGGAAACTTTTAAACACTTGGGTTGGTGGTGATTTAAATGTTCGCTTAAATAGTCGTTTAGTAAATGCAGTTTCTGAAAAATTACTTAGTTGTGCAAGTCATATACCAGTTGAATTTAACAGGCGACCGCGAAGTATCAGTGAGTTAGCTCGCTGGAAAGCCACAGAATTTAGGATGTTTTTGTTATACACTGAACCAGTTGTTCTAAAAAATATTCTTCCGATCTCCCTCTATGAAAATTTTTTGTTATTTCATTGTGCTATAACAATTCTGTGTAGCCCTAAACACATAAATAAAATAGGCACTTACTTAGCACATGAGCTGTTACTAATGTTCATAAGACATTCCGAAACTGTTTATGGCCGGAAGTTTTTAATTTACAATGTTCATTATGTTATGTCATTTGTGTGATGATGTTCGTTTATTTGGTGCTTTAGACAGTTATTCTGCTTTTCCTTTCGAAAATTATTTGGGAATGTTAAAAAAATTAGTAAGGTCGCCTAACAAGCCTTTGCAGCAAATTTATAAGCGATTAAAAGAAATGGAATCGTCTTTGCCACCAAAACCGATTGACGAGGTACCACTTGTTTTTTATTGCAATAGTTTAGGACCAACGCCCGTTGATGACAATACCTACGAATGCTTTAATAAACTTGTGTATAAGGGTTTTGCAATGTATACAAAATCAGGTAAAGCTAATAATTGTTACTGTTATACATTAAACGGCAAAGTAGTCGAGATACATAATATTTTGCGATGTAAGATTAATGAAGAGGTTTCTTTGTTCATCTACGGAAAACAGTTCGTACATTATGATTCATATTATACATATCCATATGATTCTGCTTACATTGATATTTTTAAAGTTTCGGAACTCGATACAGATTACAGAACTATACCTGTGTATGAGATTATTTCAAAATGTGTTGTTATTCCTCAAGAGGCAAAAAGTAATTATTTTATATGTTTTCCTATGCTCCATGCATATAATGATTAAAATACTTAATTCAATAATTGAGTTAAGATACCTATCTCGTCATAATAAATAATAGTACAGAACCAACACCTGTTGATAACCTTACCTAGAATTGCTTTAATAAACGTAATTATGACGGTTTTACAATTAAACAAAATCAGGTATAGCTAATAATTGTTACTGTTAAGTAACAATGAAACTGCAAAGTAGTCGGGGAGGGGGGGGAGGGGTACATAATATTTTGCGATGTAAAGGGGTTTGGAGATTTTTGTTGAAGACTGGCATGCTGCCTTTTGGTTTTTTTTTTTCAAAATGGCGACGCACCATAATACCTTGAATGCCTAATTGCAAAAAGGGCACATGTGACACCCTAATTTTGTTTTTTGTTTTTACAGGAGAGGGAAAAAACTAAATATCTATTATGCTGCTTATATCCTGTATGTCATTTAAATATATGTTATTGAACTTTAAATGAGTAATACTTTCCAGCTTACTATTCAGCATTGCTATTTGTGGATTTTCATTAAACAAAAAAATAAAATTAGTGACATGTGCCGTTTTTGCAACAATCCTTGCACAAGGGCCCTTTATGCACTTAATTTTCAAAGTGAAGCGAAGCAAAGTTGGACTTGTGCCTTTTTGTACTTAATTTTTTTGAAGTTTGTGGTGCAATAGTATGTGAAATAAAACAAGAAATGAATTATCAATGAAGCATAAAAATTATATTTGTCTCTTAAACATTATTATTTTATCTTACTATATTACTGGCCAGTCGTAAATCTCTCTCCAGAATCCTGCATATGCTTCTGGAATGTAACTTTCCATCTTCTTTAGGTCATTCATTTTGTTCTTTGCTATGGGTATAACATCAGTGTACATTTTCTGAGATGGTAGACTTAGATGGGGCTGATTCGTTTTTCGAAGATCAAAATCAAATTGGACCAAGCCGTCAATGTATTGCTTTGCAATAACAGTTTGAGGCTGCTCAGCATCAAAGTTAAACTCATGGTATTTTGAGATCATAAACTTCTCTTTCAGTGAACCACTGTGTGCAGTTTTGGATAACTTGGATTTATAATAAAATTTTGAATACCATTCTTGAAAGTTAACAATATTTTCTTGTGCAAATATGAACACAGTAAACTTGTTGTGAATTTGTGAACATTTCAGAATAATTTCTTGCACATATTCTTCTACTGTATAAACCCTTTCAATTTTCTTCATTTTCCTCTTGATCAGTCCAAAACTGCGGTCGCATGGAAGAAAAGAGTGCCCACGGAATGGAAAATAGAGATTAATTTTTTTAAACATCTTTTTCTCAACAAGAGCCATCATAAATCTCATCATTGCATGATTCTTATTTTGACCTGCACAATTATCACAAAATAGATTTAGCTCGTCATACTCATGATCCAAAAAATTTTCGAAATAATGCAGAAGAAGTGAGCATACTTCATCAGGGGTTTTTCGGGCAATGCCCTCATGGTATACATAAGTATGAACTCTGTCATTGGCAAAGTTGTAAATTCCAAATGTATTTGTAGATAGCTGTCTGAAATAGTAAATATCCTGCACTGGTATGCGAGGTAAGTCCACAACTGCCATGAAATCAAAACTCAGGGAAAGAATTTTTTCATTTGTTTTGCTCAGCTCTGTACATTCCTGAATTTTCTTATAAAATTTTTTGCTTCTTCTTTGATACACCATGAGTTCAGCTGCATGAGTCCTTTTTGCATTATCATTCAATTATTTGTCCCGTAGTTTGGCTTTTAGGCTTTCGCATTGCGTGCATGCATCCACAACAGGGCGGCCAAAAGACAAGCTAAAATTAGTCTTAAAATACTGCCAGTAGAAATGGTATTTCACACCTAAACCAGGATGTTTCTCTTCAAATAGCTGATGCATCTTTCTCACAGATAGGTCTGACTGCAAATAGTAATGTGTGTCTGAGGAGTAATGTGACTCTTTTGTGGGAAATGATGCAATATGCTCATGAATCTTTTTACATACATCAGCAGGCACTGCATTGATACTAGGCTGCTTGCCACGGTTATCTTGTGGAATACTGTTTGCCTCTAGCAAGTCTGCAATGCGACGGACTCGTTTAGCTGTTATATTGTGAGCATTCATAAATCCTTTTTTGCACACTCTCACTCGCTCGCGGTTGACTAATAGATAGTATTCAACATTTTTTGTTTTAGGTTTTCTGTTGTTATCCAATGTAGGGCTTCGACCTCTTCTTCTTTGCACAGACTTTATCTCCAGGAGTCCCTGAAGATAAATATCTTGCTCGTTTTTTGATCCCATTGAGTAGAATGAAGTTAAAATACCATCAAGGTAATCTTTTGGATCAATATTGGTGAGACAATTTTTGTGGCAGCTGAAACAAACATTGAAGATATTAAGTATGTACCGATTCATGTACAGACTACTGACTCTGAAACAGAAAAAAATACGTAGAGAGGCTCACCAATTTTGATTAATGTAATCTGGATCATTTTTTTCTGGAACATATCGCCCTTTATGATTAGTGTGACTTTTTCCGGAAACCCGTGCTCTTTTCACCTCGTTTCTTTTGTATTTGTCTTCATTGCGAATGCCTCTTTTTCTTTTTTCTTCGATATTATTCATTTTAACAAGAAAACATAAATTGTTATTTGATAGAACCACCAAGACACTTCAAGACAGAGCGCGAAATGAAAGGCTGTCACCACGCTGTCACCAACTCAATACGTCAATAACAGGTTTTTTTTATAGGTTACTTCACAGATTAGTTGCAGAAAGGGCACATCAACAGTGACAAGAGCCGTTTTTGCACTAAACGGTTAGTTGGATGGGTTCCAACTGTATGAAAATAACGAACACATGAGCCCATCTTACACAAAATTGTAGGAATAGGTGTTGCCAAGGGATTACAAGCAAAAAACAACTTTCGGGTAAAAATGTGACAAGTGCCCTTTTTGCAATTAGGCATTCCTATGTACATCGACTGGGGACACTTATACAAACAAAAAAATACTTAGGTCACTATGTCCGAAAACGTCACGTTGCAGCGTTATTTGCAGAAAAGAATTTTTTTTAACCCTTATTTATTTGCAATAAAACCAATAATTACTTTCAGAATCATCGTTTATCGGTCAATATACTCGTAACATACATTTATGAAAATAATAAGATCAAAAAAATAAATATATTGCATATAATATATACAGGTGTTAGGAAAAGTACTGTGTTCCTTAGAATAAAGTACATTAAGCGTACAATAAAATAAAAAAAATTAAGTAAATAATTGTTGAACCCCTTTAAACTATTATTAACAAGTTTACATGAGGCTTAGGAAAAAAAAAACAGTTTGCACATAATAATCTAATGAAAGAGTTTAAAATAAACAAAATGATGACATATTTACATAATTAACAAGAAGACTGACTCAGTCTTAGGAACAAAAATCAAAATATCAAATGAACCTTTACAATAAAACCAATAATTACTTTCAGAATCATTGTTTATTGGTCAATATAACATGCATTTATGAAAATAAGATCAAACAAATAATATATATATGTACATATATATTATATCATATGTATATATATTTATTTATTTGTTTGACCAATAAACAATGATTTTTTACTTATTACGAGAACTTGATTTATTTACGATAAGACCAATAATTACTATTATTGGTTTTATTGTAAATAAATCAAGTTGAAAAAGATTTTCTTTTTCTGCAATTAACTCTGCAGCGTGACGTTTTCGGACATATTGACCTTAGTATTTTTATGTTTGTAGAAGTGTCCCCAGTAGATATTATTGTACGCCGCCATTTTGAAAAAAAAAAACTAAATGGAGGCTGACCAGTATGCCAAAATCTTCAAACCCCTTTAACCTGTGGTATGCCGGAACGTGGATCAGCGCAAAGCAGTTATCTGCCGGAACGTGGATCCGCGCTTTCCTACCTGCAGACAATTTTTTATAATTTTCTCTCATAAAAACGACGCAGAAGTGTCAAAATCGCTTGTGTATGGCTGTCCTTGAATGAATGAAGGTACCAAATTCACTTATACCGGTCTTTAGTTCAGAAACTTGTTCATTCGTGTCAGTTGAATACTCGACTTTGTTTAGAACTAAGTGTTTGTGAGAAAGTTTGATTTTTTGGTGTAATTACTGGACACGGTGAGTATCTTTTTGTGTTATGTCAATTTTTCTTTCATTTAGAATAGTTTTCAATAAAATCCTATGAGAAATTAATGCGATTACTAAAATTATTAGAAGTAAACATTTATGTTAGCTTTGTCGGTAAGTGTTTTTTTTTTCAAATTTATTGATAACTATTGTATTTCTTTCATTCTGAGTGCGTGTTATATATAGTTTTGAAGACTTTTTTGTCAAGATCTTCAATTTGCAAAGTGTTTTCGTTCATAATTCATAGTTTATTCAGAATCTTTGTTTTTCGACAGTCTTACCGCGTATTGAGCGCGGATCCGCGTTCCGGCTAGTAAATAAAAGATGTACAGTGTGTTCAAATTTATACCACGCACTTTACTTGCTTATTTTCTTTAGTGAGTTGTCCAGAAAAGATTTTGAGATACCTTGCATTAAACCTGAAGGTTCTATTTAAGTTTGTACCTACAAACATAATTTTATTTTTCAAGGTTATAAAATAATGGTTGTGGACCTAGATGTTGATAAGTATCTCAACAAAGAAGATTATCGCTTATGTCTTCGTGAAGCTAAATGGCCTTGGAAAGAAACTCATTTTATAAAATTAAGTGCTTGTTTCATATGTAACAAACGCACGAATTCTAAAATGCCTCGACATTTATGTCTTCGTACTGACAAGAAAAGTACTTTTAAAATGATATTGCACGCTAAACATTTTTGGTGTCAAAACTGTATGTTTGCTATATACGAACATTTCATAACCGACGAATGTAACATTTGTGCTGATTTCTAAATAATGAAAATTTAATTATTACCATGAGAAGGTTACTGTTATTTGTTTAAAACTAATAAAAAGTTGTCACATACTATTAGTTTTATTCTCCGACAAAGCAAGACTATGCAAAATGTTGTAAAGGTAATTTATTTACATTTCGACTTCATGTTTTACATTACAATTTTTACCTCCAAAGGATCTTGACCATTAGCAGTATCGCTAAAATCTAAATAGTGTCACCAGTTTTCAGTGTCCATAATTCATGTTTTCAATTATAAAAAATTGGGGTTTTCTTATAAAACCATGACTTCTCCGTAATTCTAAATTAATAAAGTTATACAATAATTAATGCTTCCGGTTTAACGACCGCTGTCATCTTGATACAAATCTATTGATCCATTCACAGACCTCTTTAAATCTCAATCTGTGCATTCAATAATGTAGTGTTGCCATCAGACCGACCGCTACTTTTCAAATCGAATGAATCGATACAGAGAAAAAATAGGTATATTTAGCAGAAAAAAAAAATAGCATAACATAACTTTTGTTATTTCGTTTGATAATACCTACTTCATTTGCATATTTTTTTATCCACCTGTTCATTTAGATTATTTGCGGTTTACTTTATATATTAGGTACTAACACTAGATAACAGATTCAACAGTGTGGACCTTCATCGTCATCATCATCAGCCATTTAACGTTCCACTGCAGGACATAGGCCTCCTTCGTGGTTTTCATAACCATGAGGGGTTTTGCCATAATCGCCACGCTTGGCAGGCGGGTTGGCGATCGCAGTATGCGGTTGAAATCTCAAGAAAACGCTGCTGCCCATCTCCTGGTAATTTATTTCCTTAGTCGCCTTCTACGACATCTACGGAAGGAAATGGAGTGACGCTATTCTTAATCCAGTGTCACACGGATCTGTGGATCTTGTGGACCTTAATTTGACCGAATCGCTCGGATGCTGATCTTTAAATAAACCTTTAAATTAACTAGGAAAGCGGTGGTTATGTATTAACAGAACGCTTGCATCACATTCCAAGGTGTTGGGTGCAAATCGGACATTGTATGTGATTTTTTTATAGCAGTACGACTGTCTAACGTTTACGGAAAACATCGAGAGGAAACATGTGTATGAGGTACACCCCATGCCCCCATACCTCACCTCACTCCATAAAAGCTAAGCATAGTGGCAGATTACACTCCTCAGTCTTTTGTACATTCTGCCGCAGCGTATGTGTGTGGTCCAACGTATGTAAAGCCTTATCGGAAACCGGCTTGTTTGGGGGGCTGAAAGTCATCGAGCTTGCGTGCGAGACGATTCGTGCCCTAATGTGGGAACATAACGTAATCAGTACCTACGCATGTAAAGATTTACATGCCTGACTGATTATGTTATGGATGACTTTGCAACTAAAATGTTATGGTTTATCTACATAGACTGCATATTATATATTATTATGTAAAGGTGATATGAGGCATAATCACCGGGCTTTCTACTCGCATCACGTAAATCAATTAGTCATATTTTTTCAATCAGTTATATTTTTTGAAATGGTGACTGATAGAATCGAAGTGATGATCGATATAAATTACATTTTGCAGCACTGAATGTCATCGTTCCTAATCTGTGCTACGTCCTGTCACCTATCATTATAACCACAGAGAATATAATCATATGTGTTCTGTGATATAATCACCACGTTTTCAACGGTTTTGCGATGGTTTTCTTCATGATCAGAATGTATATTTCTTTATTAACTATTTCGCATGAAGTCAGAATGTATATTTCTTTATTAACTATTTCGCATGAATTTTAGTATTTCTGTGAGACAGTCTCAGTAAAATAAATGCCTGTAAATGAGTTAAGCTAGAGACTTCTTGTGTTTTGGTAAGTCTCCATGCAATACTATCACATCCTCGTCCGGAGAATTACTTTAATGCTAACAATAGTATTTTAAAATTTTAAGCCAGTACTACAAATTAAGGTATTATTTCATTGTGGCATAACTTTGTTGCTAGCGATTCTAAGTGTCTTAATCACTTGATCTTTTTCCTTTGCTATGTTATTTTATTTATTTCTAGATGGAATCAAATGAGAGGAATTCTACACCACCTGAGTGGGAAGCAACTCAACCCATTGTGGGTATGGAAGTACAAATTTCGCCCCACGGTTCTTTGTATGCACTACCTCGTAAAAGAGTATATTTGGAAAAAACCCCATCCGGAACATTATGTGTATGTATTGCACATATGCCATTACTTTTTAATTAGGGGGGATAGAATATGCTGTTTCATACATTTTGTGTCTATTGAGATGAAACAGCTGAATATTATTTTTTTCGAATCCAGATGTCATCATCATCATCATCAACCCATTATGTCCCCACCGAGGGGCACGGGTCTCTTCCCTGAGGAAGGTATAGGCCATACTCCACCACGGGGGCCAAGTCCGGATTGGTGGAGGCTTGTGGACTAGTGGCTCGTCTACTGTCAGAAGTTGTCAAGCCGCCCTAAGGCCTCTGACTTGGCTTAACGACTGCCATCTATCGACGGCAGCCGGCACCAACAGCTTAACGTGCCTTGCGAAGCACGGAACCGCTCGGAAAAAATGCCACTAGCGTTAGGCATAGACGGCGACCCATCCATGCACTGAACGCGCCCTGTGTTGCTTAACCTTCGTGATCGTTTAAGATCACTCAGGCAGCCGGGGCTACGAACGAATCCAGATGTAAATTTCTACATTACATTAATATTCGTTCGTTGTAGGTACTGAGAACGATAGCCAATGACGAAGAATCCTCTGAACCACCTCAAATTCGGAGGAGGTTAGATTTAAATTCTTCACCTGATCTTGACGCTCCTGGGCCCTCAAATGAGATTGGCAGCCAACTACTGAGAACGACAGCCAATGACGAAGAATCCTCTGAACCACCTCAAATTCGGAGGAGGTTAGATTTAAATTCTTCACCTGATCTTGACGCTCCTGGGCCCTCAAATGAGGTTGGTACTGATTTGTACAATCACTTGTCTTAGCTTATTTGGTCGTTCCGTCCTGTTCTTTTACCTAAAGAAAGAACAGGACGAAAATATTAAATATAGTCAAACTAGTTTAATCGTGTTTGCTAGAATTGAGTTTTTGAAAGAATTGAAATGTTCGTATATAGCAAACATACAGTTTTGACACCAAAAATGTTTAGCGTGCAATATCATTTTAAAAGTACTTTTCTTGTCAGTACGAAGACATAAATGTCGAGGCATTTTAGAATTCGTGCGTTTGTTACATATGAAACAAGCACTTAATTTTATAAAATGAGTTTCTTTCCAAGGCCATTTAGCTTCACGAAGACATAAGCGATAATCTTCTTTGTTGAGATACTTATCAACATCTAGGTCCACAACCATTATTTTATAACCTTGAAAAATAAAATTATGTTTGTAGGTACAAACTTAAATAGAACCTTCAGGTTTAATGCAAGGTATCTCAAAATCTTTTCTGGACAACTCACTAAAGAAAATAAGCAAGTAAAGTGCGTGGTATAAATTTGAACACACTGTACATCTTTTATTTACTAGCCGGAACGCGGATCCGCGCTCAATACGCGGTAAGACTGTCGAAAAACAAAGATTCTGAATAAACTATGAATTATGAACGAAAACACTTTGCAAATTGAAGATCTTGACAAAAAAGTCTTCAAAACTATATATAACACGCACTCAGAATGAAAGAAATACAATAGTTATCAATAAATTTGAAAAAAAAAACACTTACCGACAAAGCTAACATAAATGTTTACTTCTAATAATTTTAGTAATCGCATTAATTTCTCATAGGATTTTATTGAAAACTATTCTAAATGAAAGAAAAATTGACATAACACAAAAAGATACTCACCGTGTCCAGTAATTACACCAAAAAATCAAACTTTCTCACAAACACTTAGTTCTAAACAAAGTCGAGTATTCAACTGACACGAATGAACAAGTTTCTGAACTAAAGACCGGTATAAGTGAATTTGGTACCTTCATTCATTCAAGGACAGCCATACACAAGCGATTTTGACACTTCTGCGTCGTTTTTATGAGAGAAAATTATAAAAAATTGTCTGCAGGTAGGAAAGCGCGGATCCACGTTCCGGCAGATAACTGCTTTGCGCTGATCCACGTTCCGGCATACCACAGGTTAAAGGGGTTTGAAGATTTTGGCATACTGGTCAGCCTCCATTTAGTTTTTTTTTTTCAAAATGGCGGCGTACAATAATATCTACTGGGGACACTTCTACAAACATAAAAATACTAAGGTCAATATGTCCGAAAACGTCACGCTGCAGAGTTAATTGCAGAAAAAGAAAATCTTTTTCAACTTGATTTATTTACAATAAAACCAATAATAGTAATTATTGGTCTTATCGTAAATAAATCAAGTTCTCGTAATAAGTAAAAAATCATTGTTTATTGGTCAAACAAATAAATAAATATATATACATATGATATAATATATATGTACATATATATATTATTTGTTTGATCTTATTTTCATAAATGCATGTTATATTGACCAATAAACAATGATTCTGAAAGTAATTATTGGTTTTATTGTAAAGGTTCATTTGATATTTTGATTTTTGTTCCTAAGACTGAGTCAGTCTTCTTTTTAATTATGTAAATATGTCATCATTTTGTTTATTTTAAACTCTTTCATTAGATTATTATGTGCAAACTGTTTTTTTTTTCCTAAGCCTCATGTAAACTTGTTAATAATAGTTTAAAGGGGTTCAACAATTATTTACTTAATTTTTTTTATTTTATTGTACGCTTAATGTACTTTATTCTAAGGAACACAGTACTTTTCCTAACACCTGTATATATTATATGCAATATATTTATTTTTTTGATCTTATTATTTTCATAAATGTATGTTACGAGTATATTGACCGATAAACGATGATTCTGAAAGTAATTATTGGTTTTATTGCAAATAAATAAGGGTTAAAAAAATTCTTTTCTGCAAATAACGCTGCAACGTGACGTTTTCGGACATAGTGAAAGAGGTTGTACAGACAAACAAAAAAGAGGTTGTACAGACTAAATAAACCTAATAAAAAATACCAAGCCGGAGAAGAAATTAGGTATTAGAAATTTATCTTAGGCAGTCGTATAAGCAGTGCAAGACTGAAAATCAACAAAGGGCTTTAAAAAGTATAGCCGAAAACGAAAATGTTGTATGTACAAGAAAGAAAACTTAGGTGACAAAATTACTCGGACTGAAGGGAAACCTAAGGAAACGTAAAATTATTTCGAGAAATGATAAAATCAGCGTAGAACTACAAAGTTTCTTTTTACGCGATGATTTAAGCAGGTGCACTGCTGGAAAAAGATAATGTCGTACGGAAAAAGGATCGAAGAAGAAAGAACAGATTTGATATCTTACCGACACAGTGCTTTTACATCATCTTCTGGGTACTGGTTAAATAAAGCTGCTACTTTGCTCCCATATATATATTTTCAAGATCCAGAAAATTACTTGGATTTCTATAATTCACTGACTCAATCTCTGTTGTAGATAAATAACTGGGCTTCATATAAAACTCCAATATTGTTCCTAAAAGTACAATCAACTTTTTTCTCAGGTTGTGAATTTGTAAACTTTCTGACTGCATCAACTTGTTCAGGTTATTAAAATGGGGCAATATAAAATCTAGAAACAGCAAGTACAGCTTGATGTATGGATTGTTCAGTTTCTTGCACTTGCTGAAGATCCCTCATGTGACACTGCATCTATAAAAAAAAGCTTAAGGGCTTCATACTGTTACAGCATCCTGCTGATAGCTGCGTTTAGTAATAGTCGTCTTGTCTGGCTTGGGTGGAGAATTTTATGAGGCTTTATTAGATTAGATTAGAACACTTTATTGTACACACCAGAAAACAAAATACATTAAAAGGCTTAAATGTCTAAGTTGCAATAAGGTTTGGAAATTTTTCGATTCCCCAATCCTCTTAGGGCTACAATGGACATAATTATACACATCTTTCACTAAATCTTCCGCCATCTGTGGCAATTGGGCACATGCGTAGGAGGCACAGAGGGTGAAGAAGTGCCAAATACACTTCATTATAAATATGTTGGGTATCTCACCTTTAAGTAGAGTGCTCACTGAATGTGTTGTGCCCATTAAATTGTTTGCACCATCCGATGTAAACCCAACCAAATTTGTCTTCCACGGTATGGTTTCTTTGTCAAAAGACTGTGACGGCATAATAAATCTCAATGAGCCGCTTTCAACTGACAGTTAAAAGCCGATTTTAAAATTCTACATAGATGGCGCTAAAAATACGGCTGTCAAATAATGCTTTTCCCACAGATTACAAAGTTTTAAAACTTTGGTGGGAAGAGAAGGAAGTTGAAAAACTTCAAGTTGATTGGTGAGATCAAGTCGTAAAAATACTTTGAAAATGGCCAAGACGTGTGTTATAGCATTTTGTGAAAATATAGGCACGTTGACTTTTCCACCAGATGAAACGAAAAGAGCAGAATGGATTGAAGCGATCAAACACCATAAAAAAATTGGAATATCATTGGGAAAGTACTCTCGAATATGCCTAGCCCATTTTAAGCCAAACAAAGAAAAGCCAAAAAAAGCCAAAGTTTGCATAAACTGCTGGTGTACTTTGGTCCCATTATACTTAGTTCAAAAATAGACGTCCAACTGCAGCTAGGTATACTTCCTGGTCTATGAATGTGTGGAGAAGGCTATGGTTATCTTTTATCAAAACAAAATGCTGGCTCTTACCTTTGGACAAGTATAGCTTTTTTTCCTGTAACTTTGGATTTCCGCTTTTTAAGTTCAGTTTTCAGGTTTGCGAGAGACCAAGATCCATAATCCTTACTCATGTTGCTAGTGAAAAAGTCCAGAATTTGAGCCAAGTAGTCATTTGTGCAATAGCCGGTGGGTCCGTGTAGCGCAGTGGTAGTCGTAGAAACAATCGTTTTCGATATCAGGGGGAATAGCCAAGTCGTCGTTAGTGAAATTCTTATCTTCAATACCAGGGGATACAGCCAAGTCGTCGTTGAAAACACAAAAGTCTGAACAAGAGTGAAAAACATCAACAAGCAAAGGTTGCCAAAGAAGCAGTGAGAGAGAACACAGATCAGTCATAATCGGTGGAGAAAGGTACAAACACGACAGACAATTAGTCCTTGCCATGTTTAATCTTCTAATAATGTCGTGTCTAATTGTGCTTTTTATCACATTTTGAGATATTAAGCTCAATTCTTGAAAGCTTATACATAAATGGTTTTGGATAAGTACAGAACAATAGTAATACGCCAACAACAACTACGTGATTGTTTTTAATTAATTTTTCGTAATATTAGGGGTTAATCTTCAAACGCAGCATTGATATTGCGGGCTGTTACTGCCGCGTTAGTTCCGCGTCGGAACTAGTATTCAAAAATCACTCGAATTTTCGCAATATCCATCTTTCTTGTCTAAATTGAATAACAAAAACAATTGAAAGTCGATACCGTGGAAGGGGTTACTTTGAATCACGGGGTTACTTTGATAAAAACTTCGAATTATTTTTAAAATGCAATTTTGCAATATCGGAACGCATCCCATAGTTTTTTTTTATTAGGCTGGCAAGAATGATTGTCACTTTCCAGGATTTCTCAGTTGCAACGAGAACGAACGTGTTTTTGGTGGTGCGCAACAATAAAAAATGTAAGTTATGCAGTTTTAATTGTCTGTATCATTAAATAACTTTTGAAGTAACCAGTTTGGTGTTAGAGTGACATGTTTTTTATGAGGCGTATATTATTAGAAGCTTAATTAACTACTCAATTAAACTTTTTCGTTTGGCTTAACCTAAAAATCATAAATTTTAACGGCATTTAATTTTCATGGGGTGTCTTTGATCACCTATACGGGGTTAAATTGATCATTGATCAATGTCACCCCATGAAGTACTGTTTCGACTAGCTTGCGGATGAGTACCTATGTTTTTTTGCAATTTTACAGCAAAATTTTACTTTATTGTCAACAGTCCCATGCCTAGAACTTACCAGAAGAAATTAGGCTCCCGAGCCTATAGAAACTACTCGGAAGACGTCCTAGATCGAGCCTTAACTGCTGTCGTTGACGGCCGTCTAAGTCTCCGCGCCGCTTCAGAGAAGTTTAAAATACCGTATGGGACCATATTTAACAAGTATCATGGGAAAAATGTAAAAATACCAGGAGCTCAGCCGGTTTTTTCGGAAAACGAAGAAAAGTCGGTAGCGAAATGTGGTGAATGGGGATTTCCGTTAACCATCATGGATTTTCGAATGTTCGCTAAACTCTTGTTGGATCGTAAAGGCAGAAAAGTTGAGAAATTCACGAATAACCTACCTGGTGTAGATTGGGCTTATTCTGTACTGAAGCGACATAAGGATGATTACTCGCGTCGAGTTGCAGCCAATATTAAGCGTGCAAGGGCTTCAGTATCCCCTGAAAGTATCAAAGAGTACTTCAAAAATTTAGAAGTTGTCCTGAAAGACATTCCAGCTTCTAATATTTTTAATTACGATGAGTCGAATATGAGTGATGACCCTGGTAAAAACATAGGAATCTACCGCAGAGGCGTCAAGTATCCAGAAAAGGCCATAAACTTTTCGAAAAGCTCTACCACTGTGATGGTTTGTGGATCGGCGGATGGCGTGCTTTTGCCGCCTTACATAATTTATAAAAGCGTCCACCTCTATGACACGTGGAAAGAGCAAGCACCTTGCGGACTACCATGTTGTGACAAGCCGTGTTGCTCTCAAGGTTCAAGATTTAACAGGACGATGAGCGGCTGGATTGACGCACCATCGTTTAGAGACTGGTTTACGACTAGTTTTCTTCCTCATGCAAAAAGACTTCCTGGCCGCAAGGTTTTGATTGGAGACAATTTAGCGTCTCATTTAGACGCTGACGTTTTGGAACTGTGCGCCCAGAATGAGATGGACTTCGTGTGCTTGGTGCCAAACTCTACACATTTACTGCAACCTCTTGACGTCGCATTTTTTCGCCCCATGAAAACGGCTTGGAGAAAAATCCTGACAAATTGGAAACTGCAGCATTCCAAAGCGACCACAGTTCCTAAGGACACGTTCCCTTCTCTTTTGAGAAAGGCTTTAATGAAAATGGACGCAGCTGAACCGAAACCAAATTCTCTCTACAAAGACATTAGTTCAGGAGTCAGACGCAACATGATGAGTGGGTTTTGTGCAACGGGAATATATCCTTTTAATATACAAAAGGTGTTGGATCGTCTTCCAAAAGAGGAAATGACTCAGCAAGAAGTCAATAATACATTGACAGAATTTTTTAAGGAATCCAGATATGGACACACCAGCAATCAGCCTGCTAGAAAAAAAAACGGCTGGATGTGCAACCAGGAAAGAGCATTGCTGCACGTGAAGAAGACCAAGAGAACGGTAATTTGCAAGAAACCAACAGCCCAATCATTTTAGAAGAACCATTACCTTCAACTAGTGAAGTGACGCCTCAAACTAGGATGCCTGAAGTGATAAACACAAGTGATGATGATGTAGAAACAGCGACAAATGGAACCCCTAATAATAAAAATAAAACTACAAATGGTAATGAAGTAAGCTCAGATGAAGATTTAGTAGAAAGAGAAGACGAGGAACTTGAATGCACTATCGGACGATATGTGTTGGCAAATTTTTTCACCAGACGTGGGAAAAAAACGTACAGATATGTTTGCCACATAATAAAAACTGACCCTCTGCTAGTGGAAGGTTTTAAATCAGCTGGAAACAAAACAAAATTCACGCGAATTAAGGATGATATTTCTGAAATAGATCTTACTGATATAGTGTCTTTTTTGCAATCAATGTTTCAGAACAATAATATTATTGATGTTGTTTCAATTTAAGAAATTTTTTCTTTTTTTTAATTGATTTATACTTAATGTCAATCATAAGTGAATTTGATCTCATTGTGAATTAAGAAGTAAATAGTTTTTTGTTACCAAAAATGTTAATTTTTTATGTTGATTTTTTTGTATGTGGTTTACTCATTAACAGTGATTTTGAATATCTAAGAACTTTTTTTTTTGATCAAAGTAACCCCAAATCCATAAAAATCCTTGTAAGATTTGATGTTGTTGGCAGTTTTTTTTCGTTCTTTGGGAAAGATGCTTCTATTAGGGGTCACTTTCGATCCCCGTTGAGAAAAATGGGGGTATCAAAGTAACCCCACTTTCAGTTTAACTTTGATCACAGTTAATTTTTTTTTTGTTATTGGTTTTTTAATATTTTTTATTGGTTTTTGGTCTAACGAGACCCGAACAAAAGTTGATTATCCTGTTTTTTTTATTTTTTGTTTACGTCATTATTTAAAAAAATAATAGGATAATAATTTTAAAATTGATCAATCTAACCCCCATCCACGGTATTCAAATGTTTCACATTTTTTAAAAAAAGAACTTCATAGAAACCATTTGAAAAAAGTTTCATTCGAAAACCTCAAACCATGAAGATTCTATGTCAATTCAAAGAACCTATTGCAATAAAACGGCAATTTCATACTTTAACCCCTATTATTTCGCTTCTTTTTTCAAAAAGTGTAGATAAAAAAAAAGGTTTATAGTTCCTGATTATCGAAACTATCGCAAAGAGTTCCGCATAGGAGCGGTTAGGTGAAGAAAGAGGTCGAGAAAGGCAAACTTAGCAATTCACAAAATCGCTAACTGTACTTTTTATTGAAAAAAAAAACAACATTCGTCCTAACCATAAATAGGAATATGAAAAATTCGGAAAATTAAGAATTAGTAAATAAGAATTTTCATAAAGAAGAGTTCGTCCAGATAATCATTTCAAAAAACACACACATCGAAAAATAAGAATTCGGTAATAATCGCCGGCATCTATATTTCGTTCTTTTTTTCAGCACCGGCCATGTTGTTTATTTACGTACTAAAAACCGCCCAAATGCAAAAGCACCATACCATCCGAAAAGAGAAAAGGCCAAACCAAAACTTAGATTGTTTCGACACACACACAACACCTAGCACTTCCTTTATGTTATATTACTTACAATGTTCCAAATTAGATGTGAACATATCGCTACTATTTATTAAATTCAATTCGCACTCGCTTACTCGCAACTCAACTCCAAACTCCAATCTGCCACAGACGCAATCTGCTCCAATCCAACTCGACAGATTAGTTAGACACAGCAGACACTATATCGCATACCACCACAGATACGAAAAACGTATTATGAATAATCGTACTCACCTCACTTGACAAGAAAACGTTCCGTTCGATGCGATGTGATTAAAATAAAAGTTGCCAACATAACACAACCACAAATTCCTAAAAATCAGTAGATTTTCTCTATTTACGAAAAAAAACAGTAGACCAGGAGACAAGGCCTAAAATCATGTAATCTCCTGATAAATCAGGAGAGTTTGCCACACTGATCCAGTAACCAGTTCACATGGGCACGACTATACATAGTGTTGCAGTAAAAACAGGGTTTTTATATTACTGGTTTGGCTTTGCATACATACATAATCTCACGCCTGTATCCCAGAGGGGTAAGCAGAGACGATGGTTTGCCACTTGCCACGATCCTGACATACATCTTTTGCTTCATCCACATCCATTAATCGCTGCATACACGCTCGCCGGTTACGGGTACCTTTTATTTCACCCTTCGCCAAAACTTCCCCAATTAGGTGCACATAGTGGAAGGGCCTTCCACTTACTTTCGCTCGGTAAATTTGTTACTTAAATTTATTTGCAATTATTCCACAATTTAGTCTAAAAGTTAAGTTCCATACAAGTCTCTAGTCTAGTCATACAGTTTTGAAAATATCATGTAAGGACACAGGGGACAGCAGGTTCCCCTTTTTTTTGGGGGTTTCATTTTTCAATCAACTTACGCTCTCTCGGCACTTGTAAACATGACTGATTTTGAAATCTTTGCTGAAATTAATGGGACTAAAACAATAATCAACTGACCAAAAATATAAAGTTCACAGCGTTTTTCTCAGAGGGCGCTATATGTCGACCTTTGTCGACAGAGGGCCCGAGGAGTATGAAAGAGGGTACCTAGTTGAAAGTTTGTGATGAACGTTATTCAATTGTACTAATTGTCATAAAAATTACCACGTAAATAAAGTATCAAAATCACAAAAAGGAAAAGACATTTTGATTCTAAACGGTTACGTGATGGCAATCAATAAACAAGTTAAGGAAAAATATTACTGGTATTGTGTGAATAAAAAATAAAACTAGTGTAATAGTACGATAATTAGTGAGTCACCCGAAGGGAACGGCATGCATCGCTTGATAAAAGAAATAAGTGACACTCATTGTCACGCGCCTGATCCTGGTATTTTAATCTTTAGATTTAGTGCAATCGAAAACTAATTTAAAAGAACTGAAGATGCCACACACATTAGTACACTCAGGGATCAGAGGTCAGATACATGCGGAAATTGCGATGAATTTAAGGCTCAAATTAAGGGCTTAGAAGTAGACTTGAAGAATGTGTCTAACAGCGAAGAAAAGGCAGTTATTGAGAAGAAGATAAAAGATTTAAAAACTGAAAATAAAGTACACAAGATAAAAGTAGAGACATTTTATCGCAAAAAAGAGAAAGCATGATTCACTGTCAATCTTCTTTGAAAAGAGAGGCTATTGCCATCAAAAGAATTTGAGCATGCCTAACGTAACCAGAAACGAGACCTACTATAAGGGACAGTTCACCTTCAATACATTTAACATTCACGTTCTGGCTTCTTCAAATCAAATCGAATCATTTATTTTGTTTAACATAGGTAATGGTAGTACAGGTGTTATATTTATTATAAGTGCCTCTATGTTATACCCATTGGGTGTACAAAAATATTTTTAAAACTACCATGCAGAAGCGTTACATACAGCCAGTTTAATACACTTTTTTAAGATGTCAAAGCTCAAATAGTATTTCAAATAATGTCAAAAATCTAATAATTAGGAATAGTCAGAAATAAAATAATAAAATTAATACAATGTCTGAAATCACAAGAAATAACATAAAGGTAGTCTAGAGATTTTCATTGAAGAAATCGTCCATTTTATAAAAACATTTGTCAATAAGGAGCTTTCCTAGTTCCCTTTTTAAAGGGTATAAGCGAAAGGCATTTACTGCTGGGAATTTTATTATAAATTTTTGGCGGCATGCATCAATTACTGGGCAGCAGCGTCTTCCTGAGATTCCAACTGCATACTGCGATCGCCAACCCGCCTGCCAACCGTGACGTTTATGGCAAAACCCCTCATGGTTATGAAAACCACGAAGGTGGCCTGTGTCCTGCAGTGGGCGTCAAATGGCTGATGATGATAATGAAAAAGAAGAAGGCTATACTCATCTTCCTGTAAAGACATCACTAATTCAGGAGAATTTACTCTTCCTGACCAAGCTTGCAAAGGACATTTTGCCGGCCAGTAAAGCAAAATTCCTGGATATACAGTCTTTATCAAAATATTGTGGACCGATTGCGGAACGCTCGTGCGTGTAGACGGAACACAGTGCGCGGTTTAAGACATCTGTTGTAGGAACAGTGTAGTGTTTGCTTCTATGTGTGCGTGCGACATTCGCCCGACAACCAGTTGTCAATATACCGTTGAACTGTGTCTACGTGTTTCATTTAAAATAAGTACTACATTGGCGAACGAGAAATAAAACCGTTGCATATTCGCGTGCTAACTCAAGTGTTTAGCCCAAAATGTCGATGGGGAAGTTATCGGAGTTCAATATAAGGACTGGGAACTGGATTCTGTACGTGGAACGTGCCGAAATGTACTATAAGGCAAACAAGGTGGCGGATGAATTACGACTACCGTCATTAATCGCGGCGATGGGTGATGAAGCTTACGAACTACTGAGTAATTTAACGAGCCCGTGCAAACCGAGTGATAAAACTTATGACGATGTGGTGTTGTTGATGAAGAATCACTTGCAGCCGAAGCCCTCATTTATGGCGGAACGTTATCGTTTTAGACAGAGGAGACAACACGTAGGTGAAAGCATAAACCTGTACATAAGCGAGTTAAAAAAAACTGCGAGGTATTGTGAGTTCGGAACGGCTTTAGAGGATCATCTAAGGGATCAGCTGGTTTGTGGCCTGCGCAGCGATGTTATCAGGCAGCGCCTGTTCGCTGAGGAGCAGCTGCAATACGCCAAGGCCGTCAAAATATCGTGTGCGATGGAGGCGGCGGAGCGGGATGCGGCGGCCGTCGAAAGGACCGGTGAGGGTGGGCCAGCGGCGAGCGGCAGCGGCGGCGGCGGCGGCGCGGAAGGCGCCGTGCATGCCGTGGGAACGGCGCGAACACAAGCACGGGGGCGCCCTCGACCACTACCTATGGCGCAGAGACTAACTAGCGATGGATACAACTCAAAATCGGATTGCACAGTGTGCGGAGCGTCGGAGCACCGGAGCAATGAATGTCGATATAGCAAGTTCATTTGCGGCAAATGTCGACAGCGAGGCCACCTACGTCGCGTGTGCCCCACGCGGGGACGCAACCCGCGACCACGGATAGGAAGCCTGCAGGCCCACCACGTGCTGGCGGAGCAAGGGCAGGCGCTGCAGCAGGACGAGTTATCGGGGGAGGACGAGCCCCCGTCCTCAGGCGATTCAAGCTTGGAGGAGCATGACTTCCACCAGTTGTGCTTAAATGGCTATAAGCCGGTAAGATTGCAAATATTAATTAACAATATAGAAATACCCATGGAGGTGGATACCGGATCGGTGGTTTCGTGTATAAGCAGAGATACTTATTTACTATCTTACTAATAAAAATAAGTTACACAGTTGTTTAACATCGTAATACTTATTCATTGAACAGGGGTTGAATAGCTGTATAATCACGACTTGACCAATAAACGATGAGTAGACCTTGTGTAACTATTTAATTGTTATAACACTGAGTACTGGCAACATTGTTGTAAACGTTCTGAAACCTAAAAATGTTAATACAAAACTCGTTAATTATTTAATATTTTTACACAATACTATTAATTTCTTAAATTAAAATACACAGAAAAACAATCAGTGATACATAAAAATCGATATTTGGATTTAAAAACAGTAAAAAAATAATAAATGAACCTATTTATTTGTGAACTTATGAACGCATCTTGAAATGTCAGTCATGTGCTAGTTTCGTCACATAACCTACAATACTAGTCCTACAATCATTCTTGTTCTTTTTGCTCCCGGTTTATTCATCTTTGATTTTGCATATTATTTAAAATGGAAAAAGAAAATAGCATCGGCGCTCCTGTAGAAAAGAAGAGAAAGCGTTCTGCGAATTGGGATTCATTAGAAAAGGTATATTTGTTTATATTTTGTTGTTGTAAACTCGTAAATAAAACAAGTGGTATGTGTGATGTGTAAATTAATCATTTTTGTATTATATGTTTTGAGATTTTCGTGGTTGTTCACTACACTAAAATTGTTACATAAACCGGGAAATCCACCACAATAAAATTTATTATTACCTCGATATTTTGGAGCTGTTGCACAGGCAAATAGGCAATGGGTTCCTCTTGGTGAAAATCCCGGTTAAGCTAACAATTATACTTAGTCTCATTATTATGTTTTTTTCCCAGAACTTATTACGAAGTTGCATCAATGAGTTTGTGGCCATTATTGAAAATAAAAACACCGACACGAATACAAACAAAGCCAAAAATGCCGCTTGGCAGAAAATAACAGAACGGTATGTATTATAACAATTTCTTGTGATCTACCTAAATCAGGGATTCCCAAAGTGGTCGATATCGACCCCTTGGACTCTGATTTTGTGGGTCGAAGAGGTCTAAAAATCGACCCCTATTAATTAACACAAAATAAGTACCCACTTATGTAATATTACATAATTTGTATTAATAATTATTAATCATCAGATTTAATGAACTAAACCATGGATCAAGAACAATAGTGGAAATTAAACAACAGTGGCGGACTACTAAATTAGATGCCAAAAAAAAATGGTCCAACTACAAGAAGGCACGGAATGCGACTGGTGGTGGACCGCAGCTGCCTAGCCCAGATCCTGAAGCAACCGTAATCATAGAAATGATACCGAAAGAATTTGAAGTTGATTTCAACCAGTTTGATAGTGATGGCATGACTTTAGAGGTATCTATATTATATTATTAATTATTATTTAGTTTCACTTGTACTGTTATCCCAATCAGATAATCTTGGATTCCTGTCTCTGTATTATATAAATTAATAATAAAAATAAATTAATTAATAAAACGAGCTGTGACTAAAGGAAAAAACTTATTTTGTTGTGTGATGTTATTTATTATTATTAATGTTATATTTTATTAAATGCTTGACTTGGCTGCAGGACATAAAACCAAATTCTGAAACATCCACGGATACTGGAATCAGTACTGCGGACTGTAGTAATGATGTGGTTCAAGAAATAATTAAAAGTCCTGTTCATAATAAAGAAAACACAGAAAAGGTTTGTTGATTTTTCTTAAAGAACGTTATTACAATCACACAAGGGTCATATTTTTACTCAAGTTTTCAATTTGCAGATATTTGTTACATCATCACCATCTAGAGACCAGAGAAACAAATCCTCACAAGGCAAATATTCAAAGAGAAAGTTGCCGCTTGATGTAAGTTTGATCTGCACAAAAATATACCAACCCCACACCATTTCCCAACTGCCTATGCCATTTAGTTATGCACTACCTATGATTAATTCCGAGTTTCGGCTGAATTGATGGTTTTTTCATTTTGTATCAGTTATGTGTTCATCTGTTTTAGGTAAACAAGTTTGCTGAACAACGAAACCAACTACTCACAAATTGTGTTGAAGAAGAACACAAATTAAAAATAATACAGATGAGGGAGTCGCATGAATGGGCTAAAGAAGAGCATTTACAGCGAATGAAAGAAGCTGAAATGCGACTGAAAGCAGCACAAATACGAATAAAAAATTTAGAGATGGAAAGTGAATTGCTAAAAGTGAAATTAAATAACAAAAGTGAAGAATAAATCCGTATTTTATTTCAATTCTTACATTAATTAAAAATATGAATTTATAAATAATTGCCTTGCGGCCTGGCCGCTTACATTATCTTGCACCCCCACATCTCGACGTTGACGATTCACATTTTCATTTGTCCTCGTCTCAATAATATCCAGATTTTCTCCCATTTTTATTGCAATATTATGAAGTACGGCTAGTGCAACTATGTATAGTTTCACATTTTCTAATGATACGCTAAATCCGTGAAGTAGACACCGAAATCTTTGCTTCCACACACCGAAACATCTTTCCACAGTGTTTCTTGTATGTATGTGAGCTTTGTTGTAGGCCTCTTGCTTTTGGTTGGCAGGATTTTGTATAGGAGTGAATAAATAATTTGTTAAGCCATACCCGGCATCACCCAATAAGCGGCCATGGAATTCTCCATTTTCAAACCTTTCCTGTAGACGGCTTTCTCTGAAAATTCGGGAATCATGTGTACTGCCTCTCCAATGTGCAACAATATCCCGTATTGACAGTTTTGAGTCACACACTACTTGAACGTTTATTGAATAAAAATAACCCTTCCTGTTAATATAATATTGTGCAGTGTCGCCACCAACTTTTTTAATTTTTATATGTGTGCAATCGATTGCACCTACCACATTTCTGAAGCCACATATTCTTCGGAATCCTGCTATGACTTCTTCCTCCTCTTCCAGAGTTCGTGGCATATAAATGAATTGCGCTGCTCTCCTTGCTAGAGCAACGGCAACTCTACGACATATATTTGTAACTGACTGCTGACTCATGCCGTGAATGTCTGCAGCATCATCCTGAACTTCTTGTCGCGCCCATGTCCTTAATGCTGTGCAGACTTGAAGCTCTGCTGAGAAGCCACCCTTGGTATTATGTTCGATGTCTTCTCGAATTAAGTCTACCACTTCCTTCGCATAAGCTTTAGAAAATCGGTATTTATACTTAAACTCCTCTTCATCCAAGGAAAAGGGATCATACCGAGGTTTATAGGTTTTTCTTTTTCTTGGTGGCTCTTCATTATCCAACTGATCAAAAATATCAAAATAATGTAAGTAATCCATAACTAAAACGCAACCCTTTTGTAGGTTATACACGAGATAAACAAGGTCTACCGACTGAATAAGAGATGCACAAAATGGCGTACGAATTATACAGCCGTTATAACGGATGTATAGCATGAAAGTGACAAAAAGCGTTTATTAGTAAAGTTTTTGTTATAACCTTGTTATACTGAGTGTGTAAATATTTATTAGTAAGACAGTTGAAGTTTTTCGGCCATATTGCATTAGAAAAGGCGAACCTAGTTTTAAAATTCTATGATGGCACGGAAATTAAACCGTGCGGAGTTTTCAGACCTACCGTCATGTTTAATAGTAACTCAAAGACACTAGAACTATTTGTTATTCAGGGCGGAACCACTTCCTTATTGGGGAGACAGTGGCTATCAGAATTAGGGATTAGTATACCAATTCTTCACAATAACAGCTCTGTTCCAATAGAAGCCGACTGTAATAAACTGTCAACATTACTGCACAGACATAAAGAGCTATTCTCGGAGGGACTGGGCCGGTTCACGGGAGGCAAAGCTCGGCTACGGGTACGCGAGGGCGCGGGGCCCGTGTTCCACCGCGCGCGGCCGCTGCCGTACGCGCTGCGCGAGCGCGTCGAGGCTGAGCTGGAGGCGATGCTGGCCGCCGGGGTCATCGAGCCTGTCGAGAGCGCGGACTGGGCTACGCCACTGGTTCCGGTGCGTAAGGCCGATGGCGGACTCCGGATATGCGCAGACTATAAGGTGACACTCAATCCAGTTTTGCACATTGATAAATATCCCTTGCCCCGTATCGGCGATCTTTTAGTCCGTATGAATGGTGCAAAAGTGTTCTCTAAAATCGACCTCTCTCAAGCGTACAATCAGATAGAGTTAGAGGACCCGGAGAATTTGACAGTAATAAATACCTTTTTATTACACTATCGCAACACGGAACACTGTACTACTGGAGAAACACCGTCAACCTTGATGTTAGGTCGTCGGTTACGTACCAAATTAGATGCACTCAGACCGGATAGGAGCGCAAAAGTCCATGAAAACCAAAAGAAGCAGGAGCAGAGCAGTCCCAGTGGGACCCGCGAGTTACAACCCGGGGACGATGTGTGGTTGCGGGATTATAGCGGTAGAAATAAATGGGTGCCGGGGAGTGTAGTAGAGAAGTTAGGCGTCACTGATTATAGGGTCGTCGATACGTCAGGCAAGGCGTCACATAGACATATCGATCAACTCAAACAAACTAAACGGAGTTCGTTAATCTGTCCGGAGGAGCCGATTGCCACGAAAAGTAGCCGGAGTAGTGGCGGGCCCAGCCCAGAGCGCTACGAGACAGAGCCGGTACAGGTCGAGAAAGTGACCCAGGACATAGAACTGGATGACTTTCAAGACTGCCCGGAGCCACCACCACCACCCCCGGCAAGCGGTTCTCTTTTGCAAACGCCGCCCAGACCAACCGATGAAGCGCCCCAGTCCCCCCGGCCTGTACGCCGTTGTAGAGTAATTAACCCGCCACGATATAAATTGTAACTCTTGTTTGCTATTCCCATTTGTATGTCGTTACTTACGCTGCATAAAGCGCGAATGGGTAATTGTGTAAGATTTAGTTAAGTGAATTGTTTTTTTTTTTGTGTACATTAAGATCTAAGTTTAGTAACTTGCTAATTTTATAAATATTAGTGATTAAGGGTAGAGGTATGTAGTGTTTGCTTCTATGTGTGCGTGCGACATTCGCCCGACAACCAGTTGTCAATATACCGTTGAACTGTGTCTACGTGTTTCATTTACAATACTACAAACAGAATAGTAAAATTCATATCCGCGTTAATCTGTGAGGACCGTTTGGGCTATCAACCGGCGGATCGCAGTACATCTGCTTTATTTTTGTTATTTTTGATAGTAAAGCTGTGTTTGATCGAAAAATGTCTGATGAAGACCCTTTGCAGCCTTTAAATACAATAATTAGATTTGATTAGTCCCTATACCCACCCCTAACCTGCCCTCCCCCCTATACCATTATACTATTACAGTTAAAGTGCCTTGATGTTTTTGACAGCTGTTAACAGTAGATTAACTGCGTATTAGTGTACGAGAAACCGGGGGTAAGTCAGAATAATCAGGTGAAAATCATACTGTAATAGTATAATGGTATAGGGGGGAGAGCAGGTTAGGGCCACGGACTGATGTTTGTGGACATGATTATTCTGACTTACCCCCGGTTTCTCGTACACTAATACGCTGTTAATCTACTGTTAACAGCTGTCAATTGACGAGTGCATACAAAAAAAATCACTGACAGTTGTTAACAGTAGATTAACGGCTCGTTAGTGTGCGAGAAACCGGGGGTAAGTCATAATTTTTAAATTACAACTTAAAAATAGGTTAACAATAAACAGCCTTCCAATAAAAAAAAATCTTTTCTTATTTATTTGGATATAAATGACACTATTTTAAAAGAGCTTATCTTTTAATTAGTAATATTATTTTGTTCCTTAGATGACAAAAGCTGTTTTTTCCCTGACCCCTTCATATTTAATTGAGCACCTTTTAATTTCTCAAATATACGCATTTTCCAAAATGCTTTGTTAATAATATTGACAGTAAATATTTCGTCAAAATCCATCCAATGCAAACGCACTTTTTTGGTCTGCTATTTGACACATAAGGTTATTAAAGGCAATCTTAGAATCTTCTCGAATTGGCAACAAATTGTGTATTTAGGTTTAAGTGTCTCTAAGAAAAGATGGTCAGAGTGGAGTTTTTTTTCCTGCTGCCTTTTTCTCCACTGCAGATCGACCTGAAGGCAGCGGCTAACATTGTAACATTGTATATTGACATTCAACAAACAGAATGTAAATTCTTTGCATTGAAATAAATAATTTGAATTTAATTGAATTGAAGAACTATATTTTATTGTATTATCAAACACAGTATTTAACTTTAGTTTTGCTTTCAGATCTGAAAAATATCCAGCCAAAGGAATGTTTCACCCAACAAAGCGTCAGGTCATAAGTTTTTCAATATGTTTGGATCCTTTTGTAGGTCCACCAAAAATGTCTTCACACTCGACGGGTTGGATTGCACGGCCGATAAAGAGGCTTTTTCCAGTAACATGTCATAGATGTTGAAAATGGCTCGATGCTTCGCTTTACCAGCCAGTATAGGAACACAAGGGATTGTTTGCACCCTCCAGCTGAAGCAGCGCAGCGTTCACAAGCTTTCTTTTTTGTTACTTCTTTTTCTTTCACTACATATTGTTTGTTAGTCACTCTGTGTTCCAGCACTACTTTGCATCGGAGAACGCACTCGGACTGTGTTCGTTTCAGCTCATCAAAGCCCACTGCAGAGTCAACATAGGCATCTCTTGAAGACCTGAGAATAGAAACAAGGGGCTGGTTTTAGAATAAACGCTTCCGATTTTCGTAGTGTAAATTTTTGTGAGTTAAATTTAACGCTTTATATTGTATCATTGAAATCGGCAAATTGCAGTTTGCAGTGCAAATTGGGTTTTAAGATCAGTACCTATCTAGTTTGATGTGGTATTGTGTACAGAATTCAAGTATGTTGACATCTTGTGCGTAGGCCTGATATTTTTGAGAAAATGTGTGTTTAAAATTTTGGGGATTTAGAGGAGAGGGGGCAGCTTTGAACATTTAAGTTTACGAAGTTAGGGCTAGGGCAATTTCAATGGAATCATACTTTTGAAGCTGGCAACACTGCCAGCCACATGGGTCTCGTGGCATGTGCCGTAATGGGGGTGGCAACTGTCAAAAAATTCAAAATGGAGGATGTCCCGTTTCCTTGACTATGTGTGGGAAAAGCACAATATTTGTAATTATATAAACCCCAAAGATATGTGTAGTGTCTTTTTTCAAAAAACTCAGTGCGTACGCATTTACTGCTCAGTTTGCATTAGAAAAACTGTGGCTCCTAAACCATTTGGAGGAAATAAATAACCGTTAGCCACTAGTACTGCTAGTTCTAGTTGGACTGGAGATTTCAGCACTTAACCTTATAGTTATAAAATGTTTTATCTTTTTTATCTTATCTTAGTTGGGCCATTTTACGTAGCAAGTGTTGAGGTATGTAAATACCTCAGATACTAGGGTTTCCTCACGATGTTTTCCTTCACCGTTAGCGAGTGGTATTGCTACTATAATGTCACAAATGTACCTACGTAACTTAAAAAACAAAGTCATTGGTACATCATTTGCTCAACTCTACACCATTCATGGAGACATGGGAAGCTCTAGTTCTTATACTAACATAAGCCCTTTAGTTTATGCTCAAAAAAACATCAAAAGCTTATTAAATTCTTATACAAATGCTCAAATCACAGGTACCGGAATGGTGTCCACAGAAATTTACGACTGACTTTGAATTTGCCGCGATACATGTGGTCAAACCTGAGTTCCCTGATATTATATTAAAGGGGTGTTACTACCACTACAGAAATAGTTTAATGAGAAAAGGAAAAGTACTTGGTCAGTTAAAAAACAAATTTACAAAGAGGATTATAAAACTATCTGCTGCATTGCCTTTACTACCAGAAAGCCTAATAGTAGAAGGTTGGACATATGTACAAAGTAATTGCCCCCCAGATCATCCAGAATTAAAGGCTTTTATAAAATACATGTCATTTTGGTTTCATGATGAAACATTCATGAAAATGCGTTCTGTTTATGGTTGCTCACTAAACCGCACCAATAATAATGTCGAAGGGTGGAATTTCAATTTAAACAACAGTGTTGCCAAGAAAAAGCCAAATTTAATTAAGCTTATCGACGAGTTAAAAAAAGATGCTGCATATTATACCGTTAAAAATAAACAAACATGTGAGTCATCTACCTCTGAAGAACCGTCATTGTTAAAACCTAAGTCAAAGAGTCAGATTCTTATTGATAATTGGATTCAAGAAGCACAATTAGCACTTACCAGTGGTAATACTACAGTTGGCAATTTTCTTGAAGAAGTTAAATAGTAGGTTAATATAGTGTAATAAATTTTTAGTAATAATCACATTTCCTGGTTTTATTAGATGGGCTATGAAATGCAGTGGAATTAGACTAGATAGATATCATGGATTAGATTGGAAATAAAGTTTATGTGGAATCTAATCCATTTTGGGTGATGGATTAGAGTGGAACAAAAAGTGGAAACAAATCCTGTAATGCAGTGGATTAGAGTGGAAGAGAGCTATTATTATGATAAGTTCATGTAAGTACCTAGATACATTTTGTGTCTTTGTTTTAGATGATAAAATGAAAAACGCGACTCTGCCGGCAATCGACAGAGATCAGACGCCATAGTGGGATCCCTTGTAGAGATACAGGCACAGGCGGGTGTAGCACGGCAGGCCCAATCTGGGCCTACTCCTACACAGGAAGTGACCATACCGCCCGAGCTCGCCGCCGCCGTCACGAGCAGTGCGCCTGCCGAGGCCACTAGCGCGCCCGCTGTGGCCACCAGCATGCCCGCACCGACTACCAGCGCGCCACCTTCATCCACCGAGCCACCTCGATCCACCGAGCCGGCTCTGGACCCTACTCTCCTCGCAGCATTAGGAGAATCCACCTCCGATACGCCTGAATTTGGACCGAGCGTCCACGATAGTCTAGCCAACATGTGGTGCCGCTTCTTAAGAAAGGACTGAGCAAGGAATATAAGGAGAAACTCCTTAAAGAGTACTTAATCCCAAGCAATTGAAAGTTACTGCAAGCACCAAAATTAAATGCTGAGATTTCAGCCGCCGTGTCGGAGGTAGTCCGCGGCCGTGACAAGAAATATGTAGCTGTACAACAACACCTAGGCCAAGGAATGTCAGCTGTCAATCGAGCAATGGATGGCATGCTCAAGACTGACAACAAAGTCGAAGCGCTCAAATACCTTAGCGAGATTTCGGACACATTCGTCAGATTCCTTTTTCGTCAGAATAAATGATAGGCTGTTTTTTTTCTGACTAAAACGGACTTTTGGTAAGACTGCTTTCGTCAGAATAATTTTTGGGCTGTTTTATTTCTGACTAAAACGGACCTTTGGAAAGACTCCGCTTTCATCCGAATAAATTATAGGCCGTTTTTTAACAGACTTCAAAAAAGAAGGAGATTAGATTTAGGCAGGCCTTTTTTATTCGTAGGGCAGTAGGGCCGCTAAGTATATTAGATATATTAACTTTATGGTAGGACCACAGGTACAACACTAATGAGATGGGATTAAGTTCATATGAGAGTATGAGCAAAAAGGTTTAGTACGTAAGGTCACCCGGGGCGAAAGCAACTATGGGGCTAAAGTGACTAATTGATTTTACTCACAATCTAATGATTTTTGTAAAACGTGCCATCTGTTGAAGAGTAGAGCAATTATTACTTTTTTTTATAAAGTCTAGATGGAGCTTTTAAGTCGCTAACTGTTGTACTGACAGAGCATTTTTTGACAACCGCCATTTTGGAGCAACGTTTTGCGGCGCCGTCTGTTTAGTTTTGTGCCATAAAAAATATTTCACGTTATCTCCAGCCAAATTGAAGGTTCATCCTAATATAAAGATAAAACGTAAGTGCTTTTGGTATATTTGGTTAAAGGCTAAGTCTTTTAATTACCATTTTATTGACATAGACTTTACATTAACCTCAAATTTTTGTGCAGATCGGTAATTGCAACTATTTTTGCAGTTGCGATAGCCCCATTGTATTTGTATGAAAAAATCAAATCACTAGTGAAGTTCCGTGTCGATATTTCAACAAGTGAAGTTCACTATCTATTTGCATAAAATGTTTACCTTGGTATCTGTGATCAAGCTTGTATCTCAACAATTGATGTCTCGGTGACCAATAATGTCAAATAAGCCAAGGTTTAACAAAAAAATATGAAAAAAAATCATATCTCGAAAACTACAAAAAGTCGCGGAACATACATGGGGGTAATTCGGGTACCCCTAGGGGTATTCTGTCCTTGGACTTCCGCTTGACACTATTTCTTGGGACACCCTGTATATTGTTTTTGTTAATATTTTAATTGTATTTATTTACATAGAAAGCTTAATAATATGTGTCATTGAAAGGCAGATTAGGCGTGCATAAAATACATTCAAACTATTTCGGAGTTTACACGTTCAGTCTGGCGTCAGCCAATTCCATCAGTCTGGTTAGACTGACGCCAAACTGATCGTCTATTCAATGGACTGATGGACTGATGGATCAGACTGACGGATATTCGAATATTTTGATAATTTTCGTCAGTCATGGTTAGACTGACGACAGACTGATCGTCAAAGAGTAAAATAAGTATCAGGGAAAAGAGAGCCCTCTCACGGAATAAAAGTGCAACCAATTTTGAATGCTAGCGACACCTGTATTTTTGCCCCAGTACTAAGCTCTGTATATATACGTATACGTAGTATCTAGATAGGAATGTATAGAATTTGGCTTTCAGCTAGGGGAGCACAACGTCGCGATAAAAGTTTTATCACGTTATCGGCTAGAGCCATCTTACTTTATTTCACCGCGTAAAGCGAGATGCCGCTACCCGATAGTGAGATAAAACTTTTATTGTGACGTTGTGCTCCCCTAGCTGCTAGGTTCATGAATGTAACAAACTTAAACATTTACTACATTCACAACTCAAACAGTTACATTCATGAACCTGAAACGCAGGTTGGTGATGTGGTGTTAATTAAACAAGATTCAAATTCCAACTTTAACGTTTATAAATTACAGTCAGTCAGATACACATTAGAAAAAATAGATTTCGTCTAATTAAATGTATGGTAATGGTAACTTATCATCAGTCATATCAAAAATCATAGCAAGAGTATTTGGATACTGTCAGAAGCAGAAGCAGAACATCAGGATGTTAGTTCTTAGCCGTAGCTCGGCTATGTAATTTCACCTTTAAATTTATTGTTTGAAATGCTTATGTTTATTATAATATATTTGCGCATAGGTTTTTAAGTTATCGTCACCGTCATAAGTAAGTTTACCATTTAAAATTCTATTTAATGATCTGCACCAACTGTAAATCAATATTTTTATTGTTGCATTTTGAAAATATTCTTTCAATTCTTTTTTGTGGGTGCTGCAACGAAATGGGAAATCCACCAAAACGTCCGTGAACATTTTTATTTGTTTTTTAAACCATTTGTTGGTACATTTTTTTTTTTAAATCATGTTACTATATTTTGGATTTCATGAAAGCACTTTTGTAGGTCTTTTGATGGGTATACTAACCATTGTTTCCCCTTTGCATACTCCCTTGCGCGAGTGAATGAATGTTCGTTATTGTTAACTTCTATTATATTCGACCGACAGTTACGGCATGTTTTCACTATATTCTTCAAACATTTTTTTAAGACCCAACCACACACATAATTTCTCTGACCTGAGTCTCCGTCGCATTCTTCTACTAAACTGATGGCTTCATTGTTGAGCTCTATTGTTTCACTGGGGATATCAGGTACAGGCTCAGTGGTTTTGATTTCATTTAAAAAAAGATTGTAATGTTTCCAAACACTGGTTATCATCTTTTTCACAATTTGCCTGTAGGGAGTGGGGCGAGTTGAAGTTATTAAGTAACAAAGATTTGTAGGCACCCTCAAACGCAACAGCATTGGGTGCCGTGTTTCTTGCCCCATAACTCCTGATGTTCCCAAAGAAGTTTTCGATTGGGTCCTGGTTGAAATGTCTGGTTAGCATAGCATCAAAACCATATTTTTTATTTAATTTTGTCCGTCCCTTCATGCCTTCAATTGTTTTAGTAAAATTGTTTACTGATGGGACTGTAGTTTCCACTATTTGAATTTTGCCACCAACTTTCTTTTTTTGAATAAATTTAACAGTTTTTAAGGTTTTTATTGCTTTTTGCCACAGTTGATGGTGGGGTGACGTTGGTTTAACACATCCTTTATACATTTTGCCATCTGGCACATGAAACGTATTACTATTCAATGAATCGAACAATTTATCCAGAAGTAACGTAATGGGTATCAATTGCCTATACTCTTCAGGCAAAAGATTTCGTGCTGTCAAATGTTCTGTCGCTACAGTAACACTATGGCTGAACACTTGTGCTGCCGTTTTTACGCGCATCTTCTTTAATTTGTCGTGGTTTATATGCTCCTCAGTGATCTTATGTAGGTAGCGCAATTCTCCGAAAGATTTATCGGCAGCGTAGAGCTGCTGCAAATAATGCCACTTAAAAACTTTCTCCTTTCCTCCATCATCAAAATCTTTATAAGTCATGTCCTTCGTTAGGAGGTTGTTCCTCAAACCTTTTAACAGATGAGGAACATCATAAATTGGAATAATTTCTTGGCCTTGCACCAAGAAGACATCCTTCCTGCATTCCATACCTCGCCTCTGATATCTGGCCTTCTCTTCACTTAGGAGGTCCTTTTTTGCATCCACATTGACTGTGCTCTGGTCACACACTGTGCACAATATTTTAAGGCCAGTGTTTTGAATTAATTTTATGATGTCTTTTATGACAATTTTTAATTTGGTTTTGTTCATATTACTTGTGAAATAATATGCCACTGGCTGTTTATAATTTGCCCTTATCCCTTTTATCATAAATACTAGGGCGTGATTGGCAATTTTGCTTTTTCCAATTCCGGCAATTTGAGGCGTGATGGACATTTCATCAAACATCAATGTGCACAGGCGATCTTCAATATTCATTTCACTGACCGCGTTTTTAATTTTTTCGAGGATCAACTTATTTTCGCCTGGTTGCAGCTTTATCTCGGCTAGCAGTCTTTTCAGCGATTTCGTTGAAGGCAATGTGAAATACTTTGCCAATAAACCATAGCATTTCACACTCTTCTTATATAATGACAGAGACAGGATCTTCTCTTCAACAGTGAAACGCCTTCCCTTCGGTTTCTTTGTTGTTAAAAGGCACTGCATACCTGTGAATAGCTTTGCCGGTTTTGTCATGTTTTTTGTTACTTTTTCAAATGCAACACTTCTGTTGAGTTTTGTGGCATTTGTTAGTCTTGCTTTAAAATTCAAACCTCGCTTGCGCAATCGGAGAACTTCTCTTTTCAATTGCGTTACTTGCCGCTGTGTGGCTTTTATTTTGTTCAGCAGCAATGACGGCATCTTGGATTTTACATCTGTAAGAAAGTAACAAATAATAATTCACCATCTCCAAAAATATTTAATAGATGTTTTATATATTGACTGAACCTAATTGTATGAATAAAGCAATGAAAGTTACTTGTAATGAAAGATGCAGGCATATTAACGGTATTGGAAGTACTTTTATACAAGGGTTCAATTCCTTTTATATGAAAAAATATTATTCATTATGTACATATGACAAATTCATGAAATGAATATGGTATATACGGTTACGACACATACATAGCTCATAAAAGGAAACCAGTGAACCAAATTTTAGGCTTAGGTTTCATTTATTGTATCGGTAGGTTATAAATTAAATGTTTATTTCTAGTAAGGGCGCGTGTTCATTATAAATATGTATGCAATGCTTTAATTGTGTCTGTACACTCTGCATTCAACTTGCACGCTAACTTAACAAATGTATTTATAATTCTAAGATGTTTTTTAAACTGTCTCGTTACTCTAGCCGTTAAGGCGCTTTGCTACCAAAACAGAGGTCGTGGGTTCGATTCCCACTGGGGGCCGCCGTACATTTGTACAAATGGCCTCAGTCTAGGTTTATTTTTATGTTTGTGATGTCGTTGCCTGGTTACCATAGCACAGGGTATCCTAGTATGGGACCAGGTCAAGGGATTGTATTATGTGGAAGTTATTAGTTATTTTAGTGTATCTACTTACTTGATTTTGAGACATTTGTTTCAGACAAACGCCTGCAATAACTATGCTCGATAGCTATTGTTTTTTCCAATTTCTTCTGAACTGTGCAAGAGAGATTGCCTGGAAAATATTAAAAACCTTGAATAAGTAAATAATAAATGTTTCTTGATAGGTGCTCCATACTTGTCAATGACAACCATTGAGAATATGTTGTAGGAATTCTTACTTAATAATAAATTATATTTTAACTCTGCTCAGACTATTTCAATAGTAAGACAATGACAAAGCGGACCATTTCAATAGAAATTAACAAAAGACAATGACAAAGCAGTGCACTAAATGAAAACAAAGTATGTTTCAGCCTTATATCACCTTTGTGAAGTGGATAATGCTCTGCTTCATAGGCAGTTCAGGCAACCATTCAGTATATTTTTACATTTACATAAATAATATAAAAAAATAAAAATAGCCTTTATTTCGCTGACATTAAATGATTGAATTAAATTATAGTGGAATAAATTATAAGTAGATTAATTGAATTTTAGTTAAATATAACATGCATTATTTATTTCCATTTACATACAGGCACATAAAGTACTTCTGGCCGCACTCTAGGATACCCTGTGTCATGGGAACCAGAAAGACATGACCTTTTTTGGTTTGGTTATTACTGTTTCCAATTTTAACTCCCACAGAGCATCTCGGTTTATGCTCAGGAGTAATGCCGAACACTCAAACATGCCGAAAATAACGAAGTCGAATATGCAAACTTAATTTTCGGGCCTGATGTTGAGAACAACGTGGAAACATATGGTGAAACTAAATACGATTGCACCCATCAGGTTGTGGAAAATCAAGTTTATGTTACCGTACCAACACTATTAAGCTTGACCCTTCAAATTTTTAATAAGAGCGAGTTTAGTCTGGAAGATATTGGATCTGACGGGAACTGTACAGAGATGAAGGTAACAGAACATAAGGAAGAACTAGTGATTGAAGGAAATCCCACTAAAGTAGATGTGGTTGGATCAAAGATTGAACAGGAAATTAACGAAGGAACAATGGTTATAACAGAAAAAATGAAGGGATAAATACTATAATAAGGAAAAAAGAAAAACTAGAGCGAAGAGTCTATAAGAAACAAGAGCCGGGATATTTTTTCACCGCACAAAAACAAGATTCCTTTGAACAAGTTCTATCTGTTACATCTGATGATAATACTAAAAGCTTCTTCAAAAATACGAATACTACAAAACATATTAATTGCACCTGCAACGCCATGTAATAAAGAAAACTGAAGTGAAAAAGGAAATAGAAAAGCTTAAGACGTATGAAAAAAAGCAGCAACAATTTGTGTTTGGAAACAACAACGAATCACCAAAAATAGATCTTAATCAAAACCTGCAACACTCACAAAAGGCTGATACAACCTAAATCAAAACAACCTAGAAAAGGCAAAAACATAAAATATCATAAATGTGTCATTTCAGACACTTCTATTAGAAAAAATTGCTCGCAATGATCCACCCAAAACAAAAAAAAGGCGTGTAACTAAAGGGACTGAAATCTTAACATACAAAGAAGTAATTGAAAAAATGGAAAGAGACCAGGTAGCAAAAAAAGGGAAACAGAAATGAAAAAAAAAATAGAAGAAACGTAAAAACGGAGAATTTGGGGAAAAAAGGATAAGTTGTTGATCGAGGAGAACAAGAAGCGAAAAAAGGGGAAAAAAAAGAGAAACATGTCGGACCAAAGAGAAAAATAGTGAAGAAGATAGTGATACCAGTGGTTCGTACCAAAGTGACATGACGTCAGAGAGCGAGGACGCAGAAACTTTTTACAGAAGATTGGTGGAAGATAACTCGATCAATGATTCTATAAATATTGAAGAAGATCTATCTAATTTAACAAAAGAAATTGATAAAACATCTAAAAAAGAAACAAAGAAGACGAAAGGAAACCTTTCTGTTGAGCCATGTTTAGAAAAAAGAAAGAAGATAAGTAACAAAACAGAAAGTTTGATAAAAAAAGAAAATCTGTGCATAATTTATAATAAGTTGGAAGACGTACCATCGACGTCAAAAGATGAGTTTGTACCTATTTATGCCAAAAGAAGGTGACTTTATACTACTGTTAGACTGAATTATTATAGAATTTACTTAGTAATTTAAATTTAAGTTTAATTTCGACTGAGATTGAGGCCCGGTTTCTGAATTGAGAATTTTACTAAGTAGATACTTAAGTATCGTTCTGTCACGCTCTTTTGTCAGAAATCTGCAGAGACAGAACGATACTTACGCATCTGCCCAGTGAATCTCTCGATTCAGAAATCGGCAGTAAGAATTACTGGACTGATCAATATTATCCTAGGTTTAATGATTACTCACATAATGTGCCATTATTAAATGCCATTATTAAATGCAAATATTATTAAGTCAGCTAGACATTAAGCAAAAATGTTGATGTTAATTCCCAAAAAATAACTTTAGCAAGACTGCGTTTTTGTACTTACTTTCATGTTACCTATTATACTTACTGTCTTTAGATGTTTATTTGATTATAAGAAATGTTAAAACCTTTTACTATGAAGATTTATTTTTTAAATAAACACAAGATATTGTAATTAATATTAGGGGTTAAAGTATGAAATTGCCGTTTTATTGCAATAGGTTCTTTGAATTGACATAGAATCTTCATGGTTTGAGGTTTTCGAATGAAACTTTTTTCAAATGGTTTCTATGATGTTCTTTTTTTAAAAAATGTGAAACATTTTAATATTGACTTTCAATTGTTTTTGTTATTCAATTTAGACAAGAAAGATGGATACTGCGAAAATTCGAGTGATTTTTGAATACGAGTTCCGACGCGGAACTAACGCGGCAGAAACAGCCCGCAATATCAATGCTGCGTTTGGAGAGGGGTCTACTAATGAACGCACCGTGCGATTTTGGTTTAAACGCTTTCGTGATGGAAATTTCGACTTAAAGAACGAGCCACGAGGAAGACCGCCCACACAGGTGAATAACGTTGAATTAAGAGAGATAGTAGAAGCCGACCCTAGTCAAACTACCCAGGAATTAGCGGCATGGTTTAACGTTACCTTACCCACAATATTGACTCACTAGCGTCAAATCAATAAAATAAAAAAATACGAAAAATGGGTGCCTCATAATCACTCGAATTTTCGTAGTATCCATCTTTCTTGTCTAAATTGAATAACAAAAACAATTGGAAGTCGATATTCAAATGTTTCACATTTTTTAAAAAAGAACATCATAGAAACCATTTGAAAAAAGTTTCATTCGAAAACCTCAAAGCATGAAGATTCTATGTCAATTCAAAGAACCTATTGCAATAAAACGGCAATTTCATACTTTAACCCCTATTATAATGAATCGCATTTTAATTCTTTACCTTAAATCAGACTAATAATTTTTCGGTACTTTCATCGAATTTTTTTTTCACGAAGATTTATCGATAAATTTAGTAGTACGTATCTATCACAACACTAGCTAGTATGGGAGACAGTCGCATTCGCCCCATAAAAAAATTAAATTAAATTTTCTGGAATTGGAATCTTATTCCCAGCACCTAGATACCAATTTCAGATACCTGTAGTGTGAAACTATATATACCCTTATTCCAAACGTATAGATTACGATTACAACAAGGTCATTTAACTGATAGTTGCATTAACCTCAAGGTGGGGTACTTTATGTCGGAACTATTCAATGAAAGGCGTGGAATAAAGTAAGTTCATTTAAACAACCATCCTAATTAGGTAGCTAATGGTAGAGGAAGACAAAGTACCAATTTATAAATTTTTAGTTGCTTTTGCCCCGGGTGACCTTATTTGTTTATTGACATTGCTGGCCACTTAGTTATATTATCCATTTTGAAGTATAATACTAACTAGACGAATGTAAGTGTCATTTGCAAATTGTTGTCATCACAGTGAATTGGCATTATTATTTAATAAGGTTGGCCGGCAAAAACTTTTTGCAGATGGCACTAGCATAGCTTTTACCTTGTCAAGTTTGTTTTGTTTCGGTGTCCGAGATTTTTTTGTGAAGCGTTTTTTTGATTGGCTAAGCGAACTCAACAAAAGGATGTATTCTACCTGGCGAGTAGATGAACCTTAAGGCTGAACTTAAGAGACGGGGTGCCAGTTTACGTGGGAGAAAGGCAGACCTTGTTCAAAGGTATAACCTATAAACTGTTAAAAATATTTCTCCCGAGAATTAACTTTGTTGCGCCTCTAGATTTTACTAAGATTCCATTAATTTCCCCCGTCCCCAACTCTAATAGCATTATTCTGATACTTCGGTTGTTGCGTAGCCTTGAGGACTCTACCAACCCAACCCTAAAGTTAGTACCAGTACATCAATAAAACATGGCCTTCTTTTTAGACTGGAGCTGTAATATTGACAACGAAGCTGAAGACCCGACAATGGAGCTCCCTGAGATGAGAACATATCGGGACATTAATAGTGGTACTACATTACCACCTTTAACCCTTAACTTGGCAGCGTTTCGTTTTTTAAAAACATGCATATTCCTTGTGTTGCATTAGTTTGTATGACTATAAAATACATCGGAAAAATATAAAAATTTTTTTTTTTGCAGTTTTTGAGAAAACCTACGTACACCACTGTGTACATTGCCAACTGAGCAGTAAAAAACATAATTCTAATTATGTACCTGGTGAATACCATTGTCAAGTTAGCAAAAAAACAAAATTGTAGAATTACACATATTTTTTATAACAAAAAACGCAATAGCTTTTACAATTTCGACACAAAATGAAACAACTTATTTAAAAATTACACTTATATTTTTTATTAGAAAAAACGCAATTTTTTCCGCAATTTTCACATGAAGTTATTTTTATTTTGTGTGGAAATTACTGAAACAATTGCGTTTTTGCTTTCCTACCACAAAACATAGATGAATTTTGCACTTAATACAATAAACGGTGGTTCGACCGTTCTTGCAATACTTGCAACGCGCTGTTTCGTCTCCACTTTCTGGAAAATGTCCTTTATCATCATAGCGAATGCTATCTGTTGGACGAACTGCAACAGGTTTTTGAATTTTTAGCTCTTCATCTATATCTTGATTTGTATCTTTTTTTCCGCATTTAGACAATCCTTCGAAAATTTCATACCTGAAATCCTTCAACAACATCTTTTTGCCATCTCGTCTATATAAAAGCCATGCGTTGATTATGCACATGTCAATCAACTGGGAGAATAAACCCAAATACCACCGATGACTTTTGAGTGGAGTGCGATAAAGAGAAATCAGTATGTCTGATAAATCCACCCCACCCATAAACTTGTTGTACTCCTTAACGACTTTGGGGCACTCGACATCAACCTTCTTCTTTTCTTCTTTGCAGTATCGCTTTATGGTTTCAATTGGGTGTGAATCTACGTACGAACTAATCAAAGTAACAACTTTATTGTCATTCCACTTCACCACTGCTAATTTGTTCTTATTGCAGACAATTTGTGCACTAGCGCCTCGTTTCTTCTTTTTCAATGTTTGGTCACTCGGCAACAAATCTTGACAACCTCTTAGCCGGTTACCTCGTATGGTCCCCAAACTAAAAATGCCATATTCCTCTCTTAGTATGTATACCAGCTCAGGCGATGTGAAGAAGTTGTCTGCATATACAATGGCTGGTCTTTTTTTTATGCGTTTGCATAATGCAAGCACCACCATCCCACCTAAACCAATGATTGTTTCTTTGTCACTGAAGGTCATACCACGGAATGTGTCGTCGCCGCCATAGAGGAGAAAATCGTAGATAAATCCTGAGACCCCAGCGCGAACGAAATTTTTATTTAATTTTTAATTTTAATTTTTTTTTTTTTTTTTTTTTTTTTTTTTTTATGTACTGTTTTCTTTTTCCGGCTTTGCGACCTTTATAGGGTATCATCATTTCATCTATCGAGTACTTTCCTTGTTCCTCGACTTTTAGGAAATTCTGGCGGATTTTCTCCATTATGGGTCGGATTTTGTAATAGCGGTCTTAATTGTCTAGGCTATTGTCAGCAAAGTGTATATGCCGCCGAATTTTTTGTAACCTTTTTAGCTTCATAACATCAGCAATGAGGGGGTACCGAGTTTTTTTGCCCAATAATCGGTATACGCTGGCATCTTTGCCAAGAAGTTCTTTAACTCATCTTCTGACAACTGCATCGATCTGCCTTGCTGCTGAACGGAATACAAATTTGTGTTTTCAACGATATCTGTAATGATGTCTGGTGAAAAGAAACTATAAAAATAATCCAGTACCAAATCAATTTCTGTATGATGAAGTTCGTATAAGTTTTCTTCCATGGTAGCTCTATGACGTAAGACTGTTTTAGATCAATGATACTGAAGGACAAACTTAGTTTTCTTTGCTTTTTTGGTGACGACAGCTGGTAAACATTTTTTGCGCTTAGATCTTGTAATTCGATTGCCCAGTCTGTGCTTATTAGACAGATTATTTTCTACAGCTGCGCCTCGACTGGGCTGATTAGACAAATTCTGTTCTTCAGTTGTCGGTTTTGGCAAAGACTGTATGGAATTCAGGGTAGGTACTGCATTGTAATTGCTTGTAGATGGAGATAGGAATATTTCTTGAAATATTGGTGTAAGTGGTGCATCTTGAACAGTATCATTCTCAATGTCGGCGTCTGTTGAACTATCTAGTAAATTAAGCCGTTCTAGTGAAGAGTTCAACGAAGGTGGATCAGATGTTTCAACAGAAGAAGGCGGTTGAAAAATAGAATTTTCGTCATCAGACTTAGAACTGTCTTCAGAACATGCATTTTGTTCAGGAACCAAAGCCAAAATCTTGTGCGCGCGTGATAATTTTAAGCTCTGCAGGAAAGATAGAAAGAAAACCCAATTGACAAACAAATAAAGGCCAAAATGCAAGAAAAATGGGAAAATATAGCAAAAAAATAAAAACTGTTTTTCCGCAAAACCTAGCAATGTACACTGTGATTATCGTAGCTTTCAAATGGTACTTTACTGGCCACTTGGCAACAGTAATCACACTGTACATACAAACTTTTGCGCGCGTGATAATTTTAAGCTCCGCAGGAAAGATAGAAAGAAAACCCAATTTACAAACAAATAAAGGCCAAAGTGCAAGACAAATGGGGAAAATATAACACAAAAAATAAAAACTTTATTTTCCGTAAACGTGGCAATGTACACTGTGATTACCGTAGCTTCTAAATGGTACTTTACTGGCCACTTGGCAACGGTAATCACACTGTACATACAAACTTTTGAACCAGTTACGTTACTTCTATAGAATTTATTGTTGTGCGAGTGGTTGTGTAGTGTCATGTGCACAGTAAAGATTGATAGAAAAGCAAAAACAACACCACGGTTCATATTAAAAGTTGTCGAAAATAATAAAAAACTTACCTTAGACGCATGGACACCTTGTGGGCGAGAAGACATTTTGATTTTGAAAGCTGTTTTTTAGTGTTGCAAGAGTGAATATTTTTTTCTACCAATCTTGAGTTGCCACAAAATTATTTTTTTGTAGAAGAAAATAATTTACTAGGTTTTTAAACACAGTTTTTTTTTCCTGAAAACTATGTACATTGTAGTGTACGCTACCAAGTTAAGGGTTAACGCAAATGCATATAAGACAATATTTTTGTTTGTGAGTAGGTACTTACTGCATTTTATTTTATTATTATGTATCTTCAATCAAACATATTTCAACATAATAAACATAACTTTGTCTTTGCAGTGCCGATAAAAAACTTAAAGATGCAAGGGCCTTGTACGAGTCGCGATTCCTTTTTGTGGCCAGGGCTTCGACTCATGCCGACTTCACATTTGTGAAAGGGTCATGCAAGAAGACGATGAAGGCTCTTCAATATGAAGTTGACATAAAAATCAATATAAGTGGAACTCCAGAAGAATCCCATTGCGAATGCCCTGCAGGCAGCGGTACGGAGGCAAAATGCAAGCATGTGGCTGTACTTCTTTATGGAGTACAACACATGGTCCAAGCAAGATAAAATAATTCTTCTACACCAAGTAAGCACTCAGAGGTTGCAGACATTTCATGCCCCAAAAGCGCCATTCACAGACTCACCCATAGTTGCAGCTAAATTACCAAGCAAAAGGTCACATAAAAACTTTTCTCCATACCCAATACACACCTTAAATAAAGAAAATTACAACTATCGGATCCGGAACCCGGTATTAAACTTTCCTAATTCCAAAATGCCACTTAAACAATTGTATGAACCTGCGAACCCATATGCAATAGTTACCGACCACCAGTATACCTCACAAAATTCAGAAGATGAGTTTCTCCGTAATCTCCACTTGTTAGATGTGGAACCCATCATTATTACAAATATAGAACAGAAAACGCAAGGGCAGACCGATAATCCTGAGTGGGGTTTACAAAGAAAATACAGAATAACAGCCAGTAAACTGCATACAATTTGCCATTTAAAAGAAACATCAATGCCCAGCTATAGCAAACAATTATTAAATGAACGACCTTTTACCTCACGGTCAACAACTCATGGAGTAATTAATGAATCAGTTGCATGAAATAAATACATAATGTATGACCTGGAAGCGCGACAGTGTGGTTTATTCATTAATAAGGAAAGGCCCTATTTAGGTGCCTCGCCAGATGGCCTACTTGGCCCTGAAACAATCATTGAAATAAAGTGCCCTTATTCAGCACGTAATGAGCTAATATCATATATAACAGTGCCATACTTAGAAAGAGATATGGATGGAAATAAAAAACGTGTCCATATTATTACCAAATTCAGGGTCAGCTTTACTGCACCGGCAAATTATTTTGCAACTTAATAAATTTAATTTGCATGTAATATATATAAAAAGAGATGATGATTTTATTACAAAAATGTTACAAAAAGTAGATCACTTTTATACCAATCATTTCAAAAAAGAAATTTTAAGTAACTTCCTATATAATAATTATGATTTAATAAAACGAAAGTGAATTAATGTCTTATATTTTTATTTACAATATCTTCCTTATAATTACACATGAAAGCACAAATAAAGAATATTTTTGATGCCAGCGGCACATAAAATGAAACCATAGGTGCTTGTAATATTTTGAATGTTTTGGTTAAACCAATTAGCCGTTCAATATGAACCCTTTGAGTGGCAAGCTTCTGATCCCGTTTCAGTATAATGCCGGGTAATTGGGTTTTCCCTTTCAAAAATTAGGGTATATTCAATGTTATATTCTTCACTGCAAGCAAATCTTGCACATTGAACCCCCTGTCAGCAAGCGAGTGTTCAACGCAATCACCGCCGGCACCAAAACCAACATCCGACGACGTCGAAATCGATAAGGTGATCGACTGGGAGCAATGCGGGATTTCCCCTCCTCGTCCCATTGTATCGGACGAAGAAAGCTCGGTCGCCTCATCGATTGAGTCGTCGGCCACAACAGCGGCAGCCAATAAACGCGTTAGCATCCTCTACGCGTCACCGAGGAGAGGAACGGGGGTGCTGATGGACACGGCGACGAGAGTGGCAAACGACCTGCTGCAGAAAGGAAAGGACGCACTGGAAGCTGCGGGCAACATGAAGCGGGAGTGCAAAGCAACCGCTCTCGACTGCCTGCAGGGCCTGTACGAGACAGTGCTGTCCCTCTCAGACTCTAGGGCTAGACACAAATATAATCTAGAGAAAGAAAACGCCAGCCACGCCAAGGAACTCGTATACGTTCAGAGAAGCCACATAAAGGAGTTAGCCGGACTGCGACAGAACCTAACACAAGAAATGTGCCAGGCCCGTAAGGACATCTCCGAGACTCTGGCCGAAGCCAAAGCCATCAGAAACTGGCTTGGGCACGAGATGGACGAACCGTTCAGGCGCATCGCTGAGGTTCAGAAAGATGTCGTATCGCTGGGGAAAAAGCTCCACCAGGAGAGTGAAAAGAAGACGGAGACAAAACCCGCCTCAATGGACCCTAAATGGCACGCCATCGAGGCGAGCGTCACAAAGTTAGGCAAAAACATCGGCTGCGTCTCTAACCAGATTGACACTCTCCGGCGAACCGTGGAAGGCCTCGCAGCGGCACCGGCTACCTCCACAACACCACCCCCTCAACCCGAAAACCCTGAACTGCAGAAACTCGTGTCGGAAATGAAGACGCTGAGGGAAGCCGTGCAACAGCTTCAGAGTGGACCGATAAACTCTCCCCCCCCACCCGAGCCCACCCTGGACTTGGCCGCACACCTAGAGCCACTGACAGAGCGGCTCCAAATTGTCTCCTCGGACCTCCGTGAACTGCGGAACAAAAAACTCGAGGTCCCCACGCCACCAGCCCAGAACCTCGAAGCAGAACTCGCTATGGCGGAGGTCAAGAAAACTCTGGCCACGATACAAAAAGGCGTTTCCGAGCTCCACACAACAGACAAGCCGCCGCTAGGGCCGATGACATTTGCCCAGGCAGCGGCGAAACCACAACCACCCAAACATCCGAACCACACACTGATTGTCTCGTCAAAGGACCCCAAACTGACGGGACAAAATGTGATCGAGAAAATTACTGCAGCCCTGGATTTAAAAAACACCGGGGCTAAAGTAAACAAATTTCGTAAAGCTCGGAACCAAAAGGTGGTCCTAAGTTGCGCGAGCAAGGAGGATTTAAAGCTCGTCAAGGAAAAAGTCCAGGGAAACGAAACACTGCAGATCGCCGAGTCAAAGCCGGCAAACCCCTTAGCCTGCATCAAAGGAGTGCTCTCCAGCAACACCGACGATGAAATCGTAGAACTTCTGAAAGCGCAGAATCGTCACCTCCTGCGCGACGTCGGTGTCGCTGAGCAAACAATAAAGATGCGGTACAGGAACCGCGCCAGGAACCCACACGAGTGCCACCCGGTATTAGAACTCTCTCCGGAAGTCTGGAAGCGCTTTATTGAGGCGGGAAAAGTGCACATTGGAATCCAGCGATGCCGAATCGATGATCAGTCCCCACTTGTGCACCAAATGTCTGGCGTACGGCCACTCGAAGTCCGTGTTCAAGGCCGAGCATGCAGCTTGCTGCTACTGCAGCGAAGCACACAAAAGTGGAGACTGCCCCTAGAAAGCGGCTGGGAAACCACCGGTGTGCAATAACTGCACTAAAGCCCAAAGAGAAGGCAACGACCGGGAACACACCGCTTTCAGCGACGTGTGCCAGGAACGCCAAAAATGGGACAACATAGCGAGGTCTCGCGTTTCTTACTGCTAAGGGCGACCAGGCAGAAAACGGGTCGGTCAAAACCCAGGGCCCCGAAACATCAGGCGGATCAAAAGGGAAGCTGAAGGTAATCCAAGCTAACCTACAGCGCTCCAAGCTCGCAACAGCAGAGCTCTTTCAGGCGGCCCAGGAAAAGGGAGTTTCAATAGCGCTAGTTCAGGAGCCCTACGTAGGAAGAACCGGCACTATGAAACACAACCCCGGCACCCAAGTCATTCAGTGCACCCTGGACCGACAGAAGCCAGTCAAGGCGGCAATCGTCGTGTTCGGGAGCTGCCTGGAGGTCATCCACGACCCCCAGCTGGTAACCGAAAACGTTGCTGCCGTACTCATAAAAGCTGGCCAGCTAAAGCTCGGAGTGCTATCCGTCTACTACGAGGGCGACCAGGACATCGACCCGTACATCTCGGAAACTAAAAGACTCTGCAGGAAGCTGGGCACGGACAACATCATAGTGGCGGGGGACGTAAACGCCTGGAGCCACTGGTGGGGGAGCAACTCGAAGGACCACCGCGGGGCGGCATATAACACCTTCCTAAACGAGATGGACTTCCAAATCCTCAACACGGGACAAGTCCCGACTTTTGATACCCACAGGGGAGACAGACTCTGAACAAGCATAGTAGATGTGACTGCTTGCAGCCTGTCCTTGCTGGGCAAAATCGAGGAGTGGAGTGTGGACAGAAGCCTCACAACATCCGACCATAACGCTATAACCTTCTCTCTGCGACTGGAGAAGAGCCTTGAACCCCTAAGGCCAATCTCTACACGCAGGTACAACACCAAGAAGGCAAAATGGTCCGACTTCAGTGCACACTTCACGTCTGGATTAGCCGAAAACAGCCTAACCGCGAATAGGGTGTCAGAGGTGGAAAACCCAGAGGGCTTGGAAGAAATACTAACAGCCTACACAGAGACCATCCATAAAGCATGCGAAAAGGCGATTCCCAAGCTGGGCGCATGGAAAGGTGACGCGAGAAGACGACAAGATCCTAAACATGGCCGACATAGTCTCGGAAACGCTCGGTCCCAGAGCAGCATTGGATACCTGGGCGGAACCAAAGATACACTGGATCAACGGAGTCCCGGGATGTGGAAAAACGACATGGGTGGTGAGCAATTTCGATGGGGAGAACGACGTAGCGGTCACCAGCACAACTGAAGCCGCCAAAGACCTGAAAGAAAGGTTAGGTCGTTGCATAGGAAGCGCATCGAAAACCAAAGTGCGCACTATGGCCTCAATTTTAGCCAATGGTTCAAAAGAGCCCGGAGGTTGTAACCGTCTACTGGTTGACGAAGCTCTTATGAACCACTTTGGGGCCATAGTGATGGCGACTCAGTTGCTAGGTGCCAGCGAAATTGTCCTCATCGGAGATGTAAACCAGCTGCCGTTTATTAACCGACAGAACCTCTTCCAGCTGAGGTACAACCGCCCGAATCTGCTTGCGAACATCAGCGAGCAGTGGTCATGCACACACCGGAACCCGATGGATGTAGCGTACGCCCTAAGCGAGGTTTACCCTGGTATGTACTCGTCAGTACGTCGAGTACGTTCGCTCGAGTCAAAAAGGTACTCCGGCGCGCAAATACCCCACAACCTGCCGAACACTCTATTCCTGGTACACACCCAGGAGGAGAAAAAATCCCTTATCAACCAGGGATTTGGGTCAGGCACGGGGTCACGCGCCCTCACCATACACGAGGCACAGGGTCTAACCTGCGAGTCGGTAATCGTCATACGGACAAACTCGAAGGCACTCAAAATACATGACAGCGTCCCACACGCGGTGGTGGCCGTATCGCGACGACTCTGAAGTGGTGGCCCATACCGTGGCATTTACAAAGGGACAGTAAATTGCGGAATCCGTGGCAGAAAAAATAGCATACATAGGGACAATAAGCGGAAAATAGCGATAGAAACATCGTTGTAAATAACAATAGAGTGAAAGTAGAGATAAATATAGCAAAACAGAAGACTAAGACTACGAAAAAAAAAAAAAAAAAAAAAAAACCCTTGTGTATCCATGAGGAGCAGAATAATAAATAAAAAAAAACATATGAGGAAAAAAAAAAAAAAAAATATATATATATATATATTTTAATAAGAACGTAGCTTTAATGTTAAGTTAAGGATTAGATAAGATACGTGTGTCGCACAACAAGATCTGTGCAAAAATGTAAGCAAAACTGCTATACATATGGAGTATAGAGAGAGAGGGAAAATTAAAACAAAACTAAACAACACAAAATGGCACGGACCCCGCGTCTGTGGAAACACGATGTCAGCCATAACAATGTCTTCTTCATCACATAAGTCCAAAATTGGGCTGCGTTCCATCATTTGTCGGTCACTGGTTGCTCCGCCATACCCTTGAGAACAATAATATATGAGGCCCCCAGGGGTTGATCCCACCAAAAACTTCAGTGTATTTGTATTCTTGTAGCTACTGTATGTGGCTCTCTGTAAAATGGGATTACTTGGTTTTGCTATTAGGATCTCGGTAGCATCTAGGATAATCCTAGTTTTACTGCTCTCACTTTTAAAAATGTTTGGCATGAAGTAATCTACTAAATCACGCCGGGGCCAAATATTTATTAATGACCATATGTCACTCACAAAATGTATCCAGGTTGTATATTGGATACCTCTGTCTTACTAATATTAAAAATTTTTGACAAATGACAGTTTTATTCCTTCTTAATTTAATCAACAATATTAAAAATTGTTCCTCCACTGACATGCATATAATTTGTGACCAGCTATTCTTTATATCATAAGCCATGGGCAAAAGAGTACTGAGCACTAATTGAAACTTTTCATAAGTTTCTAATCCTGTATATAATATTACTGTGGCATTATCGGATAATAGTAAATCGGCCGAAAAAAGTCTTACAATGGCACTGGTTTGTGTGCCTTGTGATTGTGATTTTTGCACTGATTCCGGTTCTACTTTTTCTACTGCTGCCTTTTCTTCTATTTCCTGTTCGCTGGCAACCTCAGGAACAATGAATTCTACATCAGATACCTGCACAGGCTGCACTGAAGTTGATGGTTCATATTCTGATACCTGTGCCAAAGGTCCAGGTTCAAAAAGCGACTTTCGGATATTTCGAGCAGTTAACCGCTCTTGTCGGGCTGTGGCTTCTGCCGATACAGCTTTTGTTGTCCAAGGAAACACTGATGGAACCGCCGATTTCTTTAAATAACGGTGTTGATCTTCTGTACCTGAAACCAAGCAACGATGGTTGAGTATAATAGTTACATAAGGCGTTATTGATAAATGAAGACAGTATCTGTTGTTCTTACTTGTGTAAAAACTAATTTTTTGGTAGTCCGTTTCCAAAAAATTATTCCGGCATAACCTCGAAGATTTTTCTGGCTTGAATAGGTTTGAGCCACAATTTTTTTATATCTGCATCTTTCGGAAATTGATGCGCCCCAATTTCCTTGCAAAAAGGAACTTCGCACATTTTCGGCATTGTAAATCGAAAAAATCGCTTTTTTCACATACAAACAATACGACATTCGGGTAAAGCTACGCTAGCGCCATTTTGACAGTTGCCAACCCCATTATAATGAATGTTGGAGAAGTGAATCTTCCTATTTTTTGCTGCCAATGTATATTTAACATAACATAACATGACATGACGTGACGTGACGTGACGTGACGTGACGTGACGTGACGTGACGTGACGTGACGTAACGTAACGTAACATAAACTCACGCCTGTATCTCAGAGGGCTAGGCAGCGACAAGGGACTGCCACTTGCTACGGTCCTGACAGATCACTTTCGCTTCCTCGACATTCATTGGTCGTTGCATGCACGCACGCCGGTTTCGGGTTCTTTTTATCTTGCCCTTTGCTAATACATCCCCTATTTGGTCGAAGTATGCCCGTTTGGGTCGTCCCTTACCAGCCCTACCACCCACATTAGCTCGATATATTTGTTTATCTTTGTTGACTAGATGTGACTGAAGAAAAGATATAGGATATTCAAGCGGGTTTTAGAAAGGGAATGGGATGCGTGGACCAAATCTTCTCCTTGAGACGAATGGTGGAGAAACTTCTAGCCAAAAGTCAGAGGGTTTTCTGTGCGTTCGTCGACTTGGAGAAGGCTTATGATAGAGTGGTGAGGTACCTGTGGTCGGTACTGTCCGTGTATGGAGTGGACAGCGTCTTGCTGCGAGCTCTGAAGTCTGTCTATGAAGACTCCAGTGCTTGCGTTAGAATTAGTGGGGCGTATACTGACTGGTGTAGCATCAGGTAGGGGTGTGAGACAAGGATGTGTCGCCTCCCCGTGGTTGTTCAACTTATTCATGGACAGTTGCCTGACTGTTTTGAACGAGAATGACTTTGAGATAAGGATGGGTGAGCTACTGGTCAAATGCTTGTTATACGCCGATGATATCAGGTTTTGTTCGCATCGTCTGTTGAAGACCTGCAGACACAAGTAACAGTACTGGATGAGGCGTTAAAAGGAAAGGAATGAACATTAATGTGAGTAAGACAAAAGTAATGGTGTTCGAAAAAGACGATGAAAGACCATGGAGAGTGTGAAAGTGATATAGAAAGAAGAGTAAAAGCGGGAAATTGTGTAAACGGTGCATTGCATTCCTTTGTGAGTGGCCAAAACATCTCCAAAAGAGCTAAACCTCAGACCATAGAGTCCCTGCATCGCTTAGATGACGAGTGGCGCAGGCTTCCTCTGGATGATTTACCAAAAGTCGTTATCAAAGAAGCAAAAATTGACGTTTTTTGGCATAAAATCGGACATTCAGGGATAGTGGGGACTGCAATAAATATAAGGAACAATCCGCTTTTGCTTTGGCTGTTCTGAGCATACCGCACTCAAATGCACAATGCGAAAGAGTTTTCAGTAAGTACAATTTGATGAAAACTAAAACGAAAAATAGGTTAATCACAAAACATGTCGAAGGAGTCATGCTAGCGTCGCAAGCCGTGAAAATGAATAACGGTTGTTGTGTTGCATTTGAACCGACTCAAGATATGCGCAACAGAATTACCTCTAAGGACTTATACGGGAACAAAAAGACAAACGATGCAATAGAGAGTCAAAACTTTGACGCCTGCGATCTTCATATTTTATTTGATGATCCGTTTTAAAACATTGTAAATGTTTTGCGTTGCAAAAAATTCAATTAGTAGAGTATTTATTAAGTCCTGAATCTTTTTCGACACGGTGAATTGAAAACGTTCTTCACCATAACTTAATTTTTTTTCGTTGATTATTATTATATAGAGTATTTTTTCTTGATTCCTAATAATATTTTAATTTGTACTTTGTTAAATTAATACATAATTAAGTAAACAATATTTTAAAAATTATATTTTATCATTTCATTTTTATTAGTCTGCTTACCTCCAGTTTCTTGTACACTAACACGCTGTTAATCTACTGTTAACAGCTGTCAATTGACCAAAGTGCATACAAAAATAACCACTGACATATGTTAACAGTAGATTAACAGCTTGTTAGTGTACGAGAAACCGTGACTAACAGACTTATTTATAAAAACATGATTCCTTAAAATACTTCTCAAATGCAGATTAAATAGTCTTTACTACGGTGTATTTAAAGTGCATTTGAGAAAAGTTTTAAAATATCGTGTTTTAATAAATAACACCTTGATTACATGGTGAATTGCGATGTACCGTACGAGGATTGCACGACACTAGTCATTATCTGTATTCTGTGTAGTGAGCAGCACCTCATCTTTTAAATATTTGTTGCAAATTGAGACTTATCGTAAGTGATTAAATTACTTTATATCTGTAAAGGTTGATGTGCTGTCGAAAATATATTTCTGCAATCAACGCAGTGTGAAGAGACCTTTAATATTCCTTAAGTCTGTGTGACCCTCTGCAGAGTCAAGCAGACTGCACTATATAGATATACATACACTACTTTATCTACAATGTACGTTGCGCGTAGATAAAATAATAAAATCTGTTTGTAGAAATTTTTATTATGTTTAATTTTTCTGTCCCTTCAACACTTTATATTATGACATTGTGAACACCGCTTATATTTCTATTTAGTCACAATATCCTTTCCTATTTAGTCACGGTCACATTTTGCTGTCTTAAATAAATGACGATAAAATGATATAATATTTATTGAACTTTACAATCATTCTTGATATAATTAAATACACTAAGCATATTTTCGTCTACAATATTTGGATTGGAATTTAAAGTTGCCAAATAGCTAAAAAAGTTAAAGTTGCGAACGTTTCAACCCAAAACTTGAATAAATTATTTAAATTATTAAAATTTCATATTAAACCAAATGCATGTTGCAAAATCCGTATTAGTTTTAAGTAGAATATATACATATTTACTGGAAATTATCAAAATGATTGTATTAATAATGGTTGTATTACAAACAAACGACTGAACGGACCAAGTTTAGTCATAGGCCATTATTTAGAACCATATATTTCCCAACGTAGCAATAAAATAACTAAAAAGGCAACGTTTTCATGGACTCACATTGATACGTCATCAAATCAAGTAAATTTATTTTTGAAATTGTCCGTTTTGTCCACGTTAGTCACGGGCTTTTCACTTCGTTATTCATGTTTCTAAAGAAACAGATACAATTTAAATTCTATCATATCTCACTAGGTGGCGTAAGATATTTCAAGAATTTATATAATGGTATCACTGAGTTTTTGTGTAATGGCAACACTGAAGGAAAGAAAGTTACGAACCGTTAAACGCATAATTTTATTAAAGAGTAAGCAAATTATTTCTAAAATATATCTTAATAAAATAAATATCTACCACAACTTCAAGTAAGATAACGTTTTAAGAAAAATCTGTAAAATTCTGTACCTATTCAAATTTTAATAACGTCGCCTTTACTAATGAACGAAATCTGAAATGGAACCTATGGCGTGCGAGCAAACGTAAGGCAACTGTTAGAGTCATATTTGCAACATAGGTCTCAATTCACGGAAATAAAAAGAATCAACCCAAAGTTAAAAAAAGAGGAGACCTTTAAGTCACGTGAGCGAGAAGTCTCTACCGGTGTGCCACAAGGCAGCGTCCTTGGCCCATTATTATTTATCCTGTACATAAATGACTTGCCTAAATGTACCGAAAATCCTATGTCACTTTTTGCTGATGACAGTACAGTGACTATACAGTACAGACATGGACACGGTTATGAAAATTACATAAATAAAGCTCTAAATTCAATTGTAGAGTGGCTTAATAACAATAACCTTCAGGTTAACCTATCAAAAACAAATTACATGCAATTTACTCAAAGAAAGCCCACAATATCGGACCTAAATATACATTATAACAATGAGCGTATTGCAGAAGTAGTCTCTACGAAGTTTCTAGGGTTAACAGTAGACAAAAAGCTTAATTGGAAAGAACATATCGCAGTACTTTGCAAAAAGCTTAGTTCGTGTGCCTACTTACTATACAGGTTATCTCCCGTCACTAACATTGAAGCTGGGTAACTGCATATCATGGCCTTGTTGCTTCAGTGCTGCGATACGGCTTAATATTTTGGGAAAACTCTACGGATAGAGAGACGGCATTTAAAGCACAAAAAAGATGCATAAGAGCCATGTTTGGACTAAAATCTAGTGATAGTTGCAAACCATATTTTAAGAAATACAATATCCTGTCCCTGCCGGCCTTATATATCTTAGAAGTAGCTCTATTCGTCAAATCCAACCCAGACATTTTCAAACAGATCTCAGTCGTAAGTAATAGACTACAACGTGACATAAGTAGAGTATGTATCCGTAGGGCAAATACTGCTCTATTGCAAAAAAATATATTCTGTATGGGACCTACAATTTATAATAAGAGAACTTGGCATAAACTTGTTTTAATATAAATTGAAAACTATGTTATTGGACAAATGCTATTACAGTGTAACGGATTTCTTGACCGAAAGATAATGGCATAGACATAAGTCTGGCATAATTACTGACTTTTATTAATTAATTTCTTTATTGTATTTTTCTTGATATTTAAAATTTTCATGTAATTGTGTATAATAAGTACTTATGACATTTACATATTTCGTTCTAATGTAAAAATTATATATTGACAAAATAAATTTGTACGTCTAAAATGAATGGCAAAGCATGCAGGACAAATATCCGACTGTATACCATCGTCTTGAAAACTCATGTTTGACAAAAAAAAAAAAAAACGGTGGGCTCACGTTGTTACCGGCTTTTTGACATTTGACAGTTTATTTTCGCTAACGCTAATTCCGTTCACTTTCTCGTGATGTGAATGTGTTTTTCGATGTATTCGTAGATTTTGAAACAACGACCTCCAGTTTTCGACGATTCTGCATTTATGCTCAAGACCTCAGCTTTGCCCCCGGACTTCGACGATTCCGCATTTATTGTCTAACTGCTGCGCCCGTGCTTGTACCTATCCTGATTTGCCTTTTGCTTGTGATATTGTTGACTTGCAAAATGAGTTCCGAAAGACGATGTTGTGTACCTAAATGCAACATATCTAGAAGTACACACTAAATTATTTCTAAAAACTATAATACCTTTGATTTTAAATACCTTAAATAACCTAGCCTAACCTAAAAAACCTTATAAAATTACATAGGTACTTCACATGTACACAAAACGTCAATGCATGTACAGGCATAATTGTCATGTATGCACATCTTTGCTATTCAAGTTGATCATATTTCAGATATTATTAGTATTATTTATACGTAAAATCATACACACACAATAAGAGCTAAAGTTGTACCTGCTTTAGAGTTAACTGATAATTATTTGTATAGTTCACCTTAATACATTAATTAAGCATTCATGATAAAATTTATTTTAGGAGATGACGAGATACCAATGCATGAATTTCTACATCCTTTCAATGACAAGGACCGTTTTTTGGCTTGGATATACAACATTGGAGGAGATGTATTGGTCCTTGACCACGAATATATATTCAAACGCTCACTCCAAATGCAATCCCGACTCTGGATACACGAGGTAATAACTTTATTTTACTCATTTACACAATGACATGATCTGCCTCTAAAATTGTGCGATTTAAGCCCCTTGTTTCAGTATTTTGGTTGTTTAGTCTGGTGACCGCACTGGTGAGACTTCTCAAGATCTCAGTGATGGAAAAGTCGCACCAGTCCCATCACCGTATCAAACAACCGATCTAACATCTTTATTTTATAAGTTAATAATATATTACATTATTTTCAATAGCTGTGCTGATGACTAAGAAGAGGCGATTGTCAGATATAACAAACCAGAGCGAACCATGCTCTAAAATCAGCAAACCTTCAACATCAACAGGTAATGTAACTTATTAATATGTTTGAACTAAAGCTTTCAATTTTAATTTAAAAGTATTAGTTTTTTTATTACCATTTAAAGTATAATTTAGTATTCTATACTCTACTAAAGAGCATCATGTACTATGATTTTGTAAAAAAAAAACTTTTCAATAACATTAAGGTATACAAATAGAAGCGGTAGTAGCCTAGTGGGTAGAATATTGGACTCGGAAGCGGGAGACCCAGGTTCGATTCCCAGTGCGGGCATGTACCTATGACTTTGTTTTCTAAGTTATGTACATTGGTGAAGTTTAGTAGCAGTACCACTCGCTAACTGTGAACGAAGACATCGTGAGGAAACCTGGGTGTCTGAGCTATTCACATGCCTCAGCGCTTGAAATCGCCAATCCGCGGTGGTCACGCGTGGTGATTAAGCCCATACTCTCTCTCTGAGAGAAGGCCTGTGCCCTACAGTGGGACGTATATAGGCTGCTTATGATGATACAAATAGTATACCTACTTGACTGAAAGGCTTAAAATTGAACGTTTGTTCAATTTATTTGGAGGCATAAATAATTTATAAAATGATACATATGATGTCTACGAAGAAAACAGTTTAAAAAAATGTGTGTCTTGTTTCAGCCCTTTCTGTACTGAAATCACCATAAGTGTTAAAACATATCAGAAAATGGCCAGACCTTCTACCTCAACATCAACAAGTAAGTTTAATTTATACCTAATGTGCCCACAATTCCTTATCTACTTACAAGTATCTAGTTCATACCTACCTACTTACATAGATCTATTCAAGTAGATGCCCTAGCTATTTCACTTCAAATTGTTACCCTGTAACTCGAAAACTACAAAAATCGCAGAACATATAGCTCTGTGGGTCCTCTACCTCTGAATTTTCGCTTAACTAACTTTTTGGGATGGCTTCTATGTGCTAAATGTGGTCATCCAGAGTATTAAGAAAAACTAGCTGCATTCCTTATGACTACTTTAAATTAATTTACATTATTTAACCATACCTTTATAGTTACTAAACTAAACTTTATTATATTTTCAGATAAGGGGATACTTACTCCTCAGTGCAGAGACAAGGCTGATGTGCTGCTATTTTTCGACGAGTTGTTCGACTCCATGAATGGAAGTCATAAAAAGCACAGTGGAAAGAATTGGGAAATAATAATGGTTCCGAAAAACAAATTAATCTCCAGCGATCTGCGGCCGACTATTATTCTAATTAAACAGCGTTATAATGAATTACCGACAAAAAAAAACAAAACATACCGAAAAAAAAATTCAAATTTAACAAACAAATAAGAGCATGTTCAAATTACATTTCTGCTAAAAGAAAAACTAAACCTTAAATAAAAAAACTAAACTTCCGACTAAAATACTGAACTTCCGACAAGATTACTAAGTTACTGACAACAGAGGTTATGTCAAAATAATCATATTTTTACGACTTGCGTGAACTATTTTAATTTCTATTGTTGGTTAAAAAATATATTTTTTTACTCTAAAAAATGACGAAAATACCTCACTCAACTGTTCGAACCGTGCGATCGGGTTCGGGTCGCGTTCAGCTGTTTTCGCGTGCGAGATCGGCAGTTTCGAGTGCGAGCGCAGTGCGCTTGCAACGACCGATCCTTACGTGTTTTGTTTATGTTACGAAATTAAAATAGTTTTTGTTACTGTTGGTTTAATATAATCACGTCAACGAACTAATAAATCTACTAAGGAGACTAATTACTTACTATCTATCAAGGAAACTTAGTATTATTGCGAAATATGGATGAGGTACCTGTGTACCGTTCTGAGTCGGAGGAGGAAGAAGAGGGAGCCGGACCATCAGTACTGGCGAAGAAGAATCGTGGTAACAAAAGTTGGATATTGATTAAACAGTGCCATAATCTACAAGAAGCAGAGGAATTTGTGAGTAATGAAAAGACTTGGTCAAGAAACTATACCCGGCACAGTGATGAAGGCCAAAAACGTTTCTATCGTTGTAACAAGGTAAAAGCCAAGGGGCCACAGTGTGATTGTGCGTTGTTTTTATTGTTTGTGAACGACTGCAATGATATTTTTATTTTTAAGACCACTTCAGAGCACAACCATGACCAGATTGGTACGCGAAGTGAGTACGGAATTCCGGAAAACGTTAAAAGAGAAATAAATAAGCTATTTGATTTACGGTTAAAGCCAAAAGCTATATTAGAGGCTCTGAACAAAATGACAGGGATAAAGGTACCTTCAAAACGGCAACTTAACAACTACTTATATGACAGAAGGCGCGAGAAGTTCGGAAAAGCCTCAATTTACTTAGGTGAACTTGAAAAATGGATTTTCGATCGAACAACTATTCCCGATGATGAAAATGAAGTTTTCGTTTTCAGCTATTACGTGCTAGAAGCGGAAGAACCAAGTTTTTGTCTTGCATTGTCAACAAAAAAATTACTCAACATAATTAGTTCCACCGACGTACTTCACATAGACGCTACATATAAACTTATATGACAAGGGTTCCCCGTTTTAGTTCTTGGTACCACTGATAAGAACCGCAAGTTTTATCCACTTTGTCTTGGTGTGTCCACTAATGAACGGCAAGAAGATTTTCAAATGATTTTTGATGGCCTTAAAGAAAAGGTCTTTATTTGATCACGTGATGCAACCTAAAGTTTTAGATTGTGACGCTGCTCAGAGTATAAAAAATGCTTTCATCGCAGTTTTTGGTACTACGCCAGTTGTTCGTATGTGCTGGGCTCATGCGAAAAAAAATATACAGGAAAAAGTTCAGAAAACCGTCAAAAATCATACAAGACATAGACGCACTACATAATGCTACATCATGTGAAGTATTTAATGCTGCATCACAGACATTTGTTGAAAAATGGCAGACTCAAACCGAGTTCATTCACTACTTCAAAGGAGAATGGTTAAACAAACATCCGAATTGGTTTTTAGGCGCAGCGCCGTGTTCACCTGCCACAAATAATGCATTAGAAGCGTTCAACCGGAATATAAAAGACCATAACACCCTACGTGAACGCCTTCCACTTTCACATTTCTTGGCCGTTGCCACTGAGATGGTTGCTCAGTGGTCTTTACAAAGCTGCAAAGAATCTTTACCTGAAACACCTAGTATGGAGCTAAAGGACTGGACTGATGGGTACTGCTGGGCAAGGAAAGATGTAAGAATAAAGATCTTATCATCCATCACGGCATACACTGAATACTTGATCCCAAGTAGTAGCCAAGTAGGGGAGGTATCTTACGGTGAGCAGTGGTTAAACTTTGACGAATACAAGATGAAACATTTCGCTTTCTGGAAAGTCACAGTGCCTAAAAACGAAACGCAAAATGTAGAATGGCGGAAAGGATCCTGCACTTGCCCGCAGTTTTATAAAAAATATGTTTGTAAACATCTTCTAGGGCTCGCTATTAGATTGAAGCTCGCGATTCCTCCCATGGAAGCGAAAGCACTACCTATAGGACAAAAAAGGAAACGGGGTCGTCCTACTAAATCCAGACCTGCTCTTATAATACAATGAAGATAAGATAATTAAGATTAACTACCTACTTCCCTATTTAGTTCATAAGTACAAATTATGTATGACATTTTCTACTACTGATTAAACGATATTTTTATAATAAACTAAAGTTTGTTTTATTTTATCTTTGTTCCTCCTCGTAAGTAAAATTAATGATAAGGGGATGCAAGTAATAGGTATTTATTACAAGTACATTTTTGTATTTTTCATAAGTTTTTGTATAAACACTAAGAATAGTATTTTCAGTATAACGTTGTAGTTAAAATATAACCACAGTCTATATAATATGAAAGGTAATTTATTAATTAATAGTCGGAAAGTAAAGATAATAATAAGAGGAGCATAGTTTTCAGTAGAACGTTATTTCAGCTGGTAGAAGAGTATTACAGCAATAAACAGTCATGTTTATTTTTCGAAGATTTTAGTTATTTCATTCGGTCATTTCGTCATTTTTATTCGGACAAAAGTAGTCGGAAGTTTAGTATTTTAGGCAGAAAATTTAATATTTTGAGTAAGGACAATTCTTATTTTTTTGTCGGAGCTTTTATTATTACCCGAAAGAATTTATTAGGACCTGTTACACCCAAGTCGGACCATATGAAAACATGGCTAAAATCTAAAAGAGTTCTCAAATCCATGCAATTTGTAATGAAGCAAGGCAAGTAAGTAACTGGCTACGGACAATTGAAAACCTGGAGTTACTGATAAACTAAATTCATAGGTACTCAATTTAATTTTAAATCTGTTTGGATGCAACATTTTAATCAGGATCCCCTCGAAAACTTTTTTGGGTGTATTTGGAGCCATGGCTACAGAAACAATTCCCCTACGCCATCAGGATTTGAAGCAGCATTGCTTATAACAAATATAAGTGGCACCCATTCACCTGGTGCCAATTGTGAAGAAGACATGTGCAAAGTTCAATTAATGCACGGTTTATTTGATGATGTAGATAAGGAAGTTATTAAAACAAAAGATAACTCAAAACGACTGAAGATTTTGATATGGAACTAAATGATGTAAATGTAAAAACGGGGATCCAAGAATATTTGGTTCACTATGTTACGTAGCCGGTTACATAGGAAAGACAGAGTTTACATCAGGACTCTTGTTTTTGGTTCAAGAGAATCATTGTTGTGGCCAACGGATTAGGGTCCTTTGTGCATCTTGAGCCTCTCTCTGTTAGTTTTGTGTGGTACATTTTTCTCTTCTTTATTATGTCTAGACTTCTTTGTGGCAGTTTCATGATCATTTTGGCTGTTCTGAGTAGTATCGCTTTAGCACCTTAATTTTTAGATTGTGTTTCCATGAGTAATATTTTAACCAAGGATCTGTTCATACTTGTTATGTTTTGTCTTTATGTATTATTTTCGGTTGGGGGGAGGTTGCAACACGCAGAGTTGACTGAAAACATGAAACATCCAATACTTATTCCTCGGAAGTCACATTTAACAGATCTCCTTATAGCCGAAGCTCATGAAAGAACGTTTCATGGGGGTCCACAAGTAATGATGAATTATGTGCGTACAAAATATTGGATTACGGATGTAAAGCGACTGACCAAACTGTTCGTTCGTAAATACGTAAGGTGTGTTAGACATGCAGCAAGGATCAGTTCTCAATTAATGGGACAACTGCCCGAAGCTAGAGTCACACCATCTCGACCATTCCTCAGGAGCGGAGTCGACTATGCTGGGCCTATAAGTGTTCGTATATCTAAAGGTAGAGGGATTCGGTGTAGTAAAGGGTACATATGTTGTTTATTTGGCAAAATGAACATTTTTTTAAGGAATCTGTAGCATTTTGGGCTTTGCTTCATTATTGATAAACTTATCAATTTTTCCTCCAGGGTAAAACGTCGCCCTTTGTCTTTCTTTGGCGCCTGTGTAATTTGCATCCATAAAATTTTCCTTGCAATTGGATTAATTTTTTGGGTTAAATGCTCAAACGAACTACTTTCTGTGAACTTTACTGCCCTTTGTGCTCTTCGGATGAAATCTTTAGATTGCTTACGTGATTTCACATATTGTTTGTAAAGTTTGCTACAGTTTGGTGTTAAAAGTTCATGACAAAAAGAACCCAAATAAATCCCAAATACCCAAAAAATTAATCCAATTGCAAGGAAAATTTTATGGATGCAAATTACACAGACGACAAAGAAAGACAAAGGGCGACGTTTTACCCTGGAGGAAAAATTTATAAGTTTATCAATAATGAAGCAAAGCCCAAAATGCTACAGATTCCTTCAAAAAATGTTTATTTTGCCAAGCAAAATAACATTGAATAAAATTATTAGTGAGCTGAAGATTGGAGCAGGCATCATACTCAAATTTTCAAAGCCATTAAAAAAGAGGTAAAGTCTTGGTATTTATTTTATTTCTGCTCCATTTTAACTATATTAACATTCTCGTTCATTCTACACAGCTAGAATGAGGGTACATTAATTGCTATCATTAATTAATTATATTACTTTCAGGTTGACACTTGGGAAGACAATAAGAAATTTTGCTCTATAATATTTGATGAGGTAGCACTAGATGAAGGGCTATCCTATAACGAAAATTCTGATGAAATTGATGGATTCGTCCACTTAAACGAGAAAAGCTCAGACTTTGCCGATCATGCTTTGGTCTTCATGCTACGAGGGGCAATTTTTAAATGGCAGCAACCGATTGCATTTTACTTTTGTAAAGGAGCAACAAAAGGAATGGAACTAAAACTAATTGTCAAAGACATAATAGCTTAAATCTGCTGGCGTCCCGGTATTATGTGCTGTCCCACGTTTGAGTAAAAAGCACTGAACGTAATTTGAATATAGGTATAGCTGCGAGATTTCTCTAGCTAGAGGATATTTACTATGTGACGACCTTAAAACGGGTCACGTGCATATCAGAAATAATGTTATGCTGCATATTTTATTTATAAGAAATTGCATTTAATTCATAATAGAACTGAATAATAACAATAACTTCCACACAACACAGTCGCTGGTCCTGGTCCCAAACTAGGATACCCCATGCTATGGTAACCAGGGAAGGACGTCACGAACATGAAAATGCACCCAGACTTAGGCCATTTGTACAAATGTATAGCGGCCGTCAGTGGGAATCGAACACACGACCTCCAGTATAAAAAAATATATCTAGATCGAGACCACTTTATTGCACAACCAGGAAAAAGAAATAGAAGTATTATTATTATTTTTCGTTAAATATTACTCAAATGTAGCTAACTCAAAAATTGGTAGACTAATTAGATGCAGGACTCTTGTTTTTTTTATGCCAGGACTCTTTTTTATGTAGCCTATTTTCGTGCCACTGCAGGGCACAGGCTTTCTCTCAGAGAGAGTATGGGCTTAATCACCAGCGTGCCTACCGCGGATTGAGATCAGTCAGTAACGGTTCCCTTTTTATATATACAGATATGCGCCTTTGATCCCTAGTCATCTGTTGTACTAAATATATATTAAAATTTTGTTTCAGCTCATTATGTTGATGGCAGGAATGTAAGTCCAACAACAATGAATACAGCGGAAATTGTGTCATTTTTTGACAAATTATTTGACAGCGTCAATGGAGCCACCTTCAGCCATAAGAAGAGCAAGAAACCTTTGAGAAAAGCTGTAACGTCATCTTCGCCCCGCCATTCCTTCTGGAACGAGGCCATTAAAAAATTGGAACGAATTCAATTTCCAAAACATACTATTTACTATAGAATATTATAACAATTTTATAGATATTCTATGTTGTTACTGTCCACCAGCTCCGAATGGTAACTTTAGAGTTAATCTACTCTCAGATGCGTTTTCTAAAGTAACATCTAATAACTATTTGGTCATAGGAGATTTCAATGCTCACAATTTTGCATGGGGCTCCAGGCAAAATGACAAAAGAGGTATCGAAATTCAGTCTTTTATGGAAAATAAATTAATGATCACAATGTTACAACATTAGCTCCCTTTGGCTGCACTGGCAATGTGTTGGACTTAGTTTTTGCATCAACATGGCTGAGTTCCAGTAGCTCCTTTTCTGTTACAGATGATCCTCTCAGCAGTAATCACTTTCCCATTGTTGTTAGTTTATATTTTGACACCCAGACTTTGTTTGATGCTCCTGTCGGTCAGTTTTCTGCAAATGACATTCCCCAATCAATCTCGTCTGATCTTAATCTGAAAAAAATTAATTGGAATCAATTTTCTGAAGTTTGTACTGAACACTTTTGTGATTTTAGATCAGTGTTTCCCAATTAGTGGTACGCGTACCCCCAGGGGTACGCTTTGCTCAATCAAGGGGTACGCATGCTGCGTGCCAATCTCTTGACCAAGACCAACAAAAATTAGGAACGCAAACAACAGTTTTTTGCGCAAAAAATATTTTAAAACATCGCGATCGAGATGAGTTGCACACATCGATCTCCGCAAATGCACCACTTAACATGTGATGCAAAACATCGCGATTGAGATAAGTTGCACACATCGATCTCCGCAAATGCACCACTTGACATGTGATCCTCCCCCTCACTGTGATTTTTTTCTGTGTGCCCTCACTCGCCGCCATTGTTTATTCGCGTGTCACCGCTGTAAAATTATTTTGTTTTGATATGGTTTTGATATTGTGAATTCATAAACGTCGCATCGATATCGATATTAAGGACAATTCGTACAAACGGTAAGATAATTTTTTTCTACCTTGCATGCTTCGGTTGGAACATTGCAGTCCTAGATAAAAAAAATTCGCTAATTCCGGTATGTAAGGACTGGATAAGTCCGAACGTGAGTGTGTGTTTATTGCTTCAGTTGTTCAGTTGCTTCAGTTTTACAAGTGTATGCTAAGCTTTTCAATAAAAAAAAAAACACATTGCAATTGCTAATAAATATTATAAATACCTTATAAATTTATATTTTGGACAATTCATAGAGGTACATATGTATGCCTGCTAGCGGTTACTGTTTTTTTTTTCTTTTACGTTGCTAAGCCGAGTTGAAATATCCTCTTGTCTTTCAGATGGAACAGTGGCTGATAAGGCGCCGAAAGGCTGATGAGGAGGAGTCAGACCATACTGAAAAATCACCTGCTAGTGATGTGTCACCCTCTACCAGTAATTTGACACAAAGAAAAAGAAACCTTGATAATAAAGAATCGTCTCTAAAAAAACGAAAATATGATGATAGCTATATTCAGTTTGGATTTACAAGCTCTGGAGACTCTGATATTCCATTACCACAGTGTGTCATTTGTGCAGAAAAGCTATCAAATAATTCCTTAAAGCCATCCTTACTACGTCGCCATTTGGAAACTAAACATGCCAATTTGAAAGATCAATCTGTTTCCTTCTTTCAACATAAAAGAAAGGACCTCAAAAATCAGCAAAAGTCTATCGAGGCACTCTCTCTGAACACGAATGTCAACGCTTTGCAAGCTTCTTTCAGAGTAAGTTATTTAATGTGACAAATGTGCACGTTTTTCTTTGCACAACTCAGAAAAATCTGGTTGCTCTTTGGTCAGCTTCAATCTCATGTCGTGTTCGAGTTGAAGTCTGTGACGATATTTAGTTTTCAAGTTCGTCATGGCCGAAAATCCACTCTCGCAAAGGTATGTCGTGCAAAATGGCAGTAAATATTTTATTGCTGCTTCGCTGACACGGTGAATGCCTTTCAGATCAGCCCAAAAGTCACCCAATGATTTCTCTGCAAAACAACTCTTGAGTCTGCTGTTGCATGATATTTCTATCAATTCCTCTTGATCAGAGATCGGTAGGTGGTCGGTGGAATGGTTAGCGAAAGGGTTGTTTATCCAGTTCAATTGCGGCGATATTTCTGGGAAATAACTGCGTAGTGACGTCGATAGATTTTGCAGGTGGCATTTTATGGCTAATTTAACATCTTCATTCACAGACGAAGAAGTAGTTTCCAAAAACATTTTTAGATTCGGAAACTGGTCATATTTAGAGTTATCAATCAAAGATATCCAGAGGGTTAACCAGGTCTATGCTGCATTAATCTGTTAAGTCACGTGAGTAAGTACCTAAGTAATAAAATGTTAAAAAGCTGTTTTTATTTTATTTATCTTTCCTGCAGTAAGGGGTACGCTAGTTAAAGATGTTTCTTTAAGTGGTGCACAGCAAATACTAATTGGGAACCACTGTTTTAGATCATCCAGCAACCCAGTATATGACTACAATAAATTTATGGGTATTTTGGATGACATTCTTAAGTCTCTTCCCAAAACTATGAAGAAAACATTTAAAACAAAAAAAGTTAGTTCTGTAGTCTGGTGGAATGACCAATGTAAGAAAGCTGTTGATCAGGCCTATTTAGCTTTCATTTCATACAAATCTTAAGTATGAAATTTTAGCTTTCATTTCATACAAATATATAAGAAACTTGACGCTCGTAAGAAGGCTATTCTTTTGGAACAAAAACAACTGAGTTGGAGGAATCTGTGTTCGGGTTTCAATCGGTGCACTCCAAGTAAATTAATATGGGATCACATTCGCAGGTTTAAGTTATCACGGTTGAATTCTTCTCACTCTGGGTTGCAATTTTTGTCTGAACCAACTAATGCTCTCTCTTTCTTAGACAAAATTGCCCCAGGTTAGAATAGTAACTTTACTATTGATTTCATGCAACAATTTTCTGCTCTCTTTCTTTACAATGGCTAGGAAAATTATTTACCATGGACGAATTGCAAGCTGCAATTGATGGAAGCAGAAATAAGTCTGCTCCTGGTCCTGATCTCTTTCCAAATGAGTTAATCAAAAATTTATCACTTGAAGTTAAACACACTCTACTTAAGATTTATAATCAATTGTGGTCAGATAAAATTATTCCTGAATCTTGGAAAATACAATTTGTAGTTCCCTTAGTTAAACCTAACTGTGACACTGACAACTTTAATAGTTATAGGCCTATATCACTTACTTCCTGTTTTAGTAAAATCTTTGAGAGAATGCTTAAGAATCGCTTGGAGTGGTCAATTGAAAATCAGAACCTTATTCCACAGAGCCAGTATGGGTTTCGCAAAGGTAAAAGCACTATAGATAACTTAGGATGTCTTATAGGGGATATTAAACAAAGTTTTGAATGTAGCAAATTCACATTAGCTGTTTTTCTTGATTTTAAGGGTGCTTTTGATAACATAGACCATGTTCATTTAATAAACAGCTTATTTAACTTGGGATTTCCAGGATCCATATCAGAGTGGTTATTTAACTTTTTAAATAATAGGTTAGTTTTTCTAAAACTGAAAAATAAAATGTTTGGTCCTAAAACTACTCACAGGGGCACTCCACAGGGCTCTGTAGTGTCTCCTCTTATATTTATAATCGGATTAGTTGAATTAATGAAAGAGATTCCGGATTCAGTGAAATACCTACTATATGCAGATGATTTAGTTATTTATACACAGTGTGATTCACTGCCTAATGGAGAATTGGTTATTAATGATTGCCTTTTTGTTCTTTATAATATACTTAATTCAAAAATTAAAATAGAAGTCAACACCACTAAAAGTGCCTGTATGTTATTCTCAAAGAATAAAAAACATCAACTAAGTCCCAAAATTACCTATAATCAAAATGCTATCCCACACGTACAAAATTTTAAATATTTAGGGATATACTTGGACAGTGATCTTTCTTGGAAATGCCATATAGAACATATATGCAGAAAAGCAGAATTAGGACTAAATATCATGAAGTCATTAGCTGGCCTAAAATGGGGCTCAGATCCAAAAATTCTTAAAACTTTATATATTTCTATTGTGAGGAGCCATATGGATTATGGCTGTATGTTTTACAATGAGGCAAATAGCATTTTATTACGTAAATTAGATATTATACAGAACAAAGCTCTCCGTATCATAACTGGTGGTATGATGTCTTCGTCAATAAACTCCCTTGAGGTTGAAGCTGGAATTGTCCCCGTCTTTATTCATAGATCTTTTTTAATTGAAAAGTATGCCCTCAAGTTGGTATCTGTAGACAATAATGTTGTATCCAAATTTATAGAAAATGCTTACATCCCTAATTTTAATGCTGTAGGTACCCCTAAGTGTAAGCACTACGTTGCAGCAATCCATATTGCATTTAAATTTTGAATTTCAAGATGTAGTCTTCTGGTCTCATAAATTACCTTGTTTCAAATATAGTTTTCAAAGTATTATATCAAATTGTTGTGTAAATTTGACAAAGTTTGATTCAAAATTTGAGTTCTTAGAATATTTGAGTCAAAAAACAGATTCTATTCAAATCTATACTGATGGGTCTAAAACCCCCCATAAGTCTCACAACATAGGCAGGGCTTTTTCCTGCAATGATTTTTTTTCAATATTTTCTGCAGAAGTGTTAGCTATATTATACTCACTGTTGTATATTTTAAGCATTCCTGAATTTTATAAGTATAAATTTATTGTGTTGAGTGACTCCTTGAGTGCATTGCAAGCTATATCGTCTAGAGCTGTACTTGCAAAAGGTAATTACCTAGTACTTCATGTTAAACATTTGTTAAATACCTTATTAGACAACAATGTAACTGTTGAGATGTGCTGGGTCCCTGGCCATTCAGGTGTATTTGGCAATGAATTAGTTGACAAATTGGCTCGTTCTAGTAACTCCTTGTATGTCTCAGAATACTTGGTACCTCAGGCAGATTTAGTTTATAACCTAAAACAAAATATGATAAAAAGATGGAAAATTTATTTAAACACGTCTAGAGAATTAAAGGGAAAATGGTTAGCTGAAATAGCTCCAATACCTTCAACTAAATCTTGGTTTGAGAAGTCTCAACAATTCCTAGGAAGGAATTTTATTACTACTTTGTGTCGTCTTAGAATCGGTCACTGTAAATTTCCGGCTCATCTCAACAGACTAAAGTTAATTAATAATGCATTCTGCACGTACTGTAACTCTAACATAGAAGGTACTTTACAACATATATTTTTTGAATGCGATGAATTTCAACCTCAGCGTGAAATATTTGTAAGCAAGTGTTGTAAAATTTTGAACATGTCACGTCAACGATTCTTAGGCTATAACGATCAGAAACTGTTATCTTACGTAGAATTATATGTAACTATCTTTGAATTCATTTCTTCATCCACAAAGGATATTTGACCTATAGTAGCTTTAAGTTTAGGCTAATTCTAGATTATTTTCATAATATGTAATTGGTTGAAATAGTATGTTAGGACTTAAGTTCCGTACATGGTCCTGTAAAAATAAAGATATTAAAAAAAAAAAAATCAACCCTTAAAAATTTCCAAAAGCTCTGGCAGTTCCTCAAAGAGAAAAATATAAAAATTATGCGCCCAAGATATTTCAATTCTGACCCCATCGAAAACTTCTTCGGTCAGGTACGGGCGTATAGCTACAGAAATAACAACCCGAACTGCCACCTTTACTTCAACTTTTCGATCACTTTTGATCACCAGATTCATTCTGAAACTTTTAATTGTGAAAATGAATGTGGTGATCAATTGCTGAAACTGCAATTAATGTTGTTTGCACCAATTCACAATGTCAGCAAAACTGGGGAGCGTCTCACAAGTTCTGTACAGCATCCAACATGCTCTATGCAAGAAATGGAGGAAATACCCGAATTTCGCCCTGAAAATATCCAGGAAGCCATCAGACGTGAGCGTTTGAACATCCACGAACGTGCTTACACAGTGGGGTGGGTCATAAGAAAAATCTTAGCAAAAATTGATTGCGAAGGATGCAAAACAAATTTAACATCCAGTGAGGATGGATCACCATGAGAGAATATAAATGTCTGAAAGAAAAAAAGTTGACCTACCCCTCTGAACAAGCAGTGAGATGTTTTGGTGCTCTCACTGACCTGACAAATGGCATCTTGGAATGTGACCCTCATAGAGGTTCGCTTGTTAAGCACATAAAGAAAAGTGCACCATCCAAGATCTCATTTGACTTCCTTAATTGTGAAGAACATGCAGATGCTGTGACAGAATATTTTGCAAGCTACACAATAACATTGTCGGTGTTCAATTGGTGCAACATCATTAATAAAATACTTAAGGGTATAGATATTGTGAGATTGGAAGGGAGAAATCTGCCTCCAATGCGATTGAAAGCATTAAACAAATTTAAAACTAAATTAAGAAATAAAAAATTTAATAAGTAAACTTGTTGTTTTACCTAAAGTTATATTGGGGGAACCTAAACCTAAAGTTATCTGCTATTGCTAATACTAAAAAGTATGTAATGTTCCCATTACAGTCGAAAAATAAACTATTGGCAATAAAATATTTAAAATATTCAATGGACTTTTACACATACCTACTTTCTTATCGGACACGAATAGTACAAAGGGCTGTTCACATTGCTATCATGGTGCGTTCAATTCATTGGAATTGTAACATTTACCATTCGACAAGGAAAGACGTTCAATTCATATGAATTGCAACCTTTTGTTACAGCAACAGAAAATCTAGCGTCGAACGGCTGCAACGCGGACAAATCTAGATTAGTATCAGTTGATAAGGCACCAAATGAGTCAGGTGAGCAGCGCGCGCTTTCCATTGAAGCAACATCGTCGCGCGCACATTCCCTGGAGCCGCCGTCACAGGCGCTGCTACCATCACAGCCGCCCGCAGTCCCTCTGCCGCCCCAGTCTATCGCAACTAGGAAGAAAATAAAAATATAGGAAATTTACATGGCAAATAATGTCGGGCGGAAGTCGGATACTGCCATCTCACTTCCTCAGTACTTCTCTTTCTTTCACTAATCCGTCGGACATATTTGTTTTGTTTGTAGTTTGGTAGTTGGTCAATGTCATTGCTTTTGTAAGTAAATTTTTCTACAATCCACAATATTTACGCATAATTTGTTGCCTAAATTAGTGATAAGTGATCAAGTAGTGACCAGTTAACGTGTTATAATAAAATGCCACCGAAAAAACGGTTTATAACATGTGAAATCTGTGGAGATCGAGCCAGTCGTAAAAATAGTGAAAAAAGGGTGTTTATGGCGAAGTTTCCTTTAGATGAAGCCCGGTAAGCATTTGATCAGATCATTTTATCTATATGTAAGTATAACAGGCTACGAATACATGAAAATTGATATTTTTATTTCTTTGTTATTGTGTACTAGTGATGTGCCTCAAGTATCGATAGTTACGGAGTCATTTGGGCTAAACTGTGTATGAAAGACCCCTGAATTATTCTTTTGTGATTTTATTTCCAGTATGTTATTAGTTTTTTTGTACAGAGTTAAAATTTGAGAAACCTGTTAGATTTTCAGAAATGAATGATAAAATTGAATAAAATAGATATATACTGTATTCACAAAATTAGAGTAATTTATGTCCTAAACTGACCATTTTTTTTTAATTAGAATTATTTTTCAGATGCCGGCAGTGGGTAAAGATTGTTGGTAAAGAGGATTTAGTGTATGTTCCCATAGAAAAGTTGCATACATTAAAATATGTTTGCGGCAGTCACTTCGGGAACAAGGCTTTTAATAAGAAAAAAAATCGACTTAAAAAGTCTGCCGTGCCGTCAAAAAACTTAAAAGCTGACCCTCTTCCTGATAATATGCTAGATGAATTTCCTTGTCATATTATATGTGACAATGAAGCTTCACTACAAATTCAAGCAATCGCTGGATCTAGTAATGCAGGTACTTATACTATCTCTTTTAAACCTTAATTTAGCAGCAAACTCTTTTAATATCTCAATTTCTTGGAATTTATTGCTATTTCAATTATTTTAGTATTTACAGAATCACATATGACCGGAGAGCAGCAGAAAATATCGCATAAAAGAAAATGGTCACCTGGCTCAGGTACCTAATAAAGTTTATAATATGATATACAATAGTAGGTGACTTTCATCACTGTAGGTATTTTTACTTAATTAAAACAACTTACGCACTTATGTAAGATGTCATCATCATCATCATCAGCGTGTGTCAACCCACTGCTGGGCGTAGGCCTCCTCCTTTGTGCGCCACCACACTCTGTCCTGGGTTGATCTCATCCACGTTCTTCCCGCCGCCTTAACTATGTCATCGCCCCATCTGGCTTATGTAAGATGTAGTAGCGTAATATTATAAAGGCACGTGACCTCTATTTATAATTATAAATTATATTTCTAGAACCATCTACTTCGGGCTTGGGTCAGCCACAGTTACTCGACCGATTATTGATTATTGCTCAAAAAAGGAAAAAGTGCTTCAATCACCTAAAAGAAAGAAAGCATCTGGCTCGGGTAAATATTTTTAATATAATACGTATAGAATTTTAATTCTATTCTGTTATGTTATTGTAATAATTTATCTGTCTCAGGTAAATATTTTTATCTAATATATATCTGGCTGCACCCGTTTTATTTATGATGATGATGTCATGCAAAGCTTTCCCTGACAATTATAAAAATTAATTTTAAATATACTAAATTGGTCCACCCTTCATATATTTATATTTATATCTTTTATCAAGTACATAGTTTTTTTATAGAAGTATTTAATTGCATTACAGATTTGGAAGTAACACCTCGGAAAAGAAAACTGATTAAAAAGATACATTTGTTCAAACGCAAAATAAATGTTTTGCGAGAAGGAAATATAATGCCACGCATTAAATCATTGGCACTAAAAACTCTGATAAAGGCATATATGCGGAACCATAGTAAAAAACCTCAAGGAAAACGGTGGACTCCTTTAGAAAAAGCCTTAGCTATTGCTATATATAAGAAATCTCCTCGCGTTTTTAGACACTTACAACATTTGATGGCATTACCAAGCATAAGAACTCTGCAAACTCTTCTTCAAAGCATTGAATTAGAGCCAGGAATCAGCCAAACTATCATGAATCATCTAAAAAATAAGACTGCAAAAATAAATGAAAAAGACAGAGTGTACGCTTTGCTTTTCGATGAGATAGCTTTAAAAAAGCGTCTAATCTTTAATTCCAGGACAGACAAAGTAGAAGGATTTGTAGACTTAGGTGAAAACCAGTACAGATGTCCAGAAATAACTGATCACGCTTTAGTATTCATGCTTCAAGGTCTCCACAAAAAACTGAAGCAACCAATAGCGTATTACTTCGTAAAAGGAACTATCTCATCGCAAAGCCTCGCGGTTTTCATCAAAGATGTCATTAAGGCAGTAACTAACATTGCGTCGCTGCGCGTGCAAAAGTCGCTATGTGCTTTTTAGTAATTTTCGTTTTTTTTTGCAGTTTTAATCGTTAATTCAATACACACAATCTGTAAAAACAGCTATGTGATAGGTGCAATATTTGAGGAGTTACGAAATGTAGCTATGTGACATTCATACATCGAAAGTTCCATAAAAACACGCTTAGTGTTATAATTCACATAGCTAAAATAAGTTTACTAAGGCGGAAGCAAAAATTGCGCTCGATATGTGCAATCGTGCCCATAGCGAGTTTTTTGGTCCAGTTTGGACTCGCTCGATCACATAGTCGAGCATGGTCTAGCGTCACATAGATAGTTTTGTAGATGTAATTGCTCATTACAAATTACAATTCTAGCAGCGAAGGAGAGTGCATAAAATATTCGTGGAAAAATAGAAAAGTTGTTGTTATTGTTTGTAACTGTGTAAAGTGTTGGTGTATTTATCGCAGTTTTAAATCGAAATAATGTAAGTACCTATCTAAATTAATATAGGTATTTAGGTTTGGTTTCCTAACTACCTAACAGCTAAACTATGAGTAATAGTTTTTCAAGTTTTACATTTTTGGTTCGTTTGTTTTAAGTTAATGATAATTGAATCGTGTGATTTTAAAACGACACATGTCCTTTCATTACAACTTTGCAGGAAATAAAAAAAACTGTTTTATTCAAATACTAATATCTACAACAGCAATATTTTAGCATATTATATTGATTTCTGTATGAATAAACTACAATTTTTTTTTCTAATGTAAATCAATAGGTAGGTGTAAATAATTTAATAAAAAAAAAATGGGCAAGTGTCATTTTAAAAACTTGAATGACTTGTGTTGTTTTAAAATCACACGATTCAATTATACAGTCCACTGCAGGACATGGGTCTCTCCCTTGGTCTCTCCTTGTATGGGAGGTGATTGGAGATCGCAGTGTTTGGTGGTCTGGTATCACAGGTCAACGCTGCTGCCCGTTCCCTGGTTTCAGATTTTAGTCGCCTCTTACGACACCCACAGGAAGAAATGGGGTGGCACTTTTTAGACCGGAACCATACGGCAATTATGCTGTTTGAGAATGTTGATATAATTATGTTACGAGAATTTTTTTTCTTTTGGTTTCTTTTTTTAACAATAAAGAAATACTTGTGTGCTAATCTGCGAAGTATAGGATAGGTAATAGTTAATTATTATGAAGTTGTTGATGGCACTTTGTTTAATACTACTCTGTATGGATACAGCACACATTTCTCAAGAGAAATTTTCTTTAGTTGCTTAATTAACTGGGTATTTATGCAATTTTTACTTTTTTTTTATTTTGCTATCTCTTTCAGATGTCAAGATTTTATAGAAGCAAAAAACTAATAGCTTTATGCACAGAAGATGAACGACAGGAATCAATTAATCAGTTGGCCCGAAATCTCGAAAGAGAATCATCTTTTCTGCTACAACCATCTGACATATTGCCATCCAACAGTGAGGATCAAGATACAATGGACCTTACTAGTATGCATATCCAAAAAAAAGAAGAAGCTCGAGCAGCAAAGACAGAAGCTATTAACCAAATTTCAGACGATGTGATTGTAGTATCAATGGATATGCAAAGTGTTTTACTATGTCCTAACCTACTTGTTTCAGAGCAGTACAGCTATAAAATTCATTCACCGTTGTGCGCGATCCCGTACCGGTTGTGTCCGTCAATATATTCGCCTTCTGCGCGACCACAGCGGCGACTTTGTTTACCTAACCGGTCGGGCTTATCTGTGCCATAGACCACAATGAGTAAAGACACGACAAATAGTTTAAGTGTTACTTTTGATGTGGCTTCCAGTGAAGTAAATCCTGGAGTGTTAAGTGATAATTCACTGGACCTGCAGTCACCACCAAATTTCGTCACTACACGGAGCAAATTCCAACAGGAACTGGCTACCAAGGAGGAGTTTAAGGTTTTCCAAGCTACAATCGAAAACCTCTTTGAGAAATGGTTCAGTAGACAAGATGCTCAAATAGCTAAGCTCATGGACGACATGAGTGAACTGAAGAGTTCTGTCAAGTTCGTGAGCTCAGAATATGACAGTTTAAAGGAACAATTCACCTCAGCACAAGAGCATGTAAAGGTCTTAGATTCAAGATTGACTGTTGTCGAGAAAAAAGACACAACCATTAAGGAATTGGAGGCAAAACTTGAACAAGTTGAACAAAGAGGGCGCCTGTGTAACCTTGAAATTGGTAATTTACCCGAGAAACGTGGTGAACAGCTCATTGAGATCTTCCTAAGCATTGCAAACAGCGTCAAATATCCTATTACGAACAGAGACATTGTGTCCATTCACAGAGTTCCCCATGCAGATAAAACAAGTAAACATCCCAGGAATGTTATAGTCAAGCTGGCTACCCAAATCATGCGTGACAATATTTTGTCTGCTTTCCGTCTTGCCAAGGGGGTAGACTCAGATATGATTGGAATTTCTGGAGAGAGCAAAAAAATTTACCTAAATGAGCACCTAACCCTGATGAGCAAAATGCTGTTTCGTGAGACTCGCCAGAAAGTTAAAATCTGCGGCTACCAGTATGTATGGATTAAAAATGGAGTTATTCTGGCTCGAGAAAAGGATGCAGCTCCAAGTTTTGCTGTGCGCACCATTATGGATCTCGATCAAATTAAGAAAAAGTAACTTGTGCAAATATGTATTTACACTGTTCTGGTTATATGTTACATTTTCTCTTTTATTTAACTTTTCTGCTAAAGTATTACGGTTATCGAAGATTTTAAGGTATGTCTACTACTTTCATAACTCTATGCATTTTCTGCTCAACCTACCTACAACTAATTTACATCGCAACGGCTTACAAACGTGTAAAAATTATAAAATACTACTTTTGCATTATACTTATATCACTGCAGTTATATTCTCATGCATAAATACAACTAATAGGTATATATTGTATTCAGATGTATACGAAGGTGTTTTTGAATATTATAGTGAAATTACTCGCCCTTATTACTACTGTGCAATGAGCTGTTTATCCACTGTTAAACATTTTCGCCGACGTTCTAATATTTTATTGCGCATCGTAAGATGGAACATTGTAGGCGCGAATGTATGTAATTTGGACTTGACTTATCATTACCCTACACAATTTAAAATAACAATAATGTGTTTACCTGTTCATACTAATAGCCTAAAGATCTATATGCATGTACAACGGATAAGCGCAGACGCTGTTGCTACTTTCTCATATAGTATACCCAATTGCCAAAAACCCAATCTCGGTAAAACGTTATATCTGTCATGCAGAAATATTTATCAATGTGCTATTATTATTTTAATGATGAGTATTCGCTTGTTTAGACTCTTAATAGAAACCTGGGATGTGCCTTTGCCCAATCGCATACGTCAATTAATCATTCGTAACCATGTTAAAAGCTTAAAATATATTTACCCACTTACTAAAAGCGTCAGTCACTTGAAACGGTGTCGGTTATTTGTTTATTCTCCGTTATTCCGATCAATAAATACCGACTTTGATTTTTCGTGTCACTCCTGTCTACTATTATCTGAAAAAGCATTTGACTTTATTCACAGCAACCGCGTATCACTATTTATACCACTCAATGCGTTAATGTTAATACTTTTGTATTTTACCAGTGAGAATGGATGATATTATTACAGTTTACTATCAGAATTGCCGCGGCTTAAGAACCAAACTGAATACCTTATACATGAATATATTGTCGGAGAATTACGATACCATAGTTCTCACTGAAACATGGCTAGTTCCTGGTATCTCCGATGATATATTTATAGACAGCAGGTATTGTGTATTCCGGTGCGACAGAGACCGAGCAGCCACGGACAAACGGGACGGGGGCGGCGTGCTGGTGGCGGTTCGCCGCGGCCTGCGCGCCGCCCGCCTCCAGCTGCTGCGGCCGGCGCCCGCCCTGCGCCTTTTGTTCGATTTTTTGTTCGTTGGTTGGGCTTTGGCACATTGATAGGCACATGCACAGAACAAATAAATGTGTGTTTTTTTTCTTTTTGTTGTTCCATTATTACAGCTGGCGGGAGTTAACTTGAGACTCGATCGGAATGCGCGCCCACCTCCTGACGAGTGACTCCTATTTCAATTTCAATCAGTACTACTTGTCTTCCAAGCGAAGTCTTGAGTTGACTCTTGCTAATAGATAGATGGATAACACTTTATTGTACATATCTACATATGTTGAAGTATTATTGTGAAACTTTACACAGTTGTAGAAATTACCTCTTAGAAATCGATATAGCTATGAGCTTTTCTCTTTTATGTCTTTGATTTAGTCTATAGAAAACGCTGCTGGTTGTGCAATTACATAGTGTAAATGTAATTATTCTATGTATTTAACCATATTGTACAATTGTTTGTTTTTTTTCAATAAATAAAAATAAAATAAAAATAAAATAAAATAAATAAAATGAAACTAGCGCAACATAACTATACGTTTCATGTTAAAAACAACAAAAACGTATATTTATATGTGTGGCATGAGGGAGATGGTGGAGTAACCGCAAACAATATCACGAGTTGTATAATTGATTTCATAGAAAAATATTGTTGTCAATACAAGAAAGTAATTTTGATATCCGACGGATGTGCCTACCAAAATAAGAATAAGACACTTTGCAATTCATTATCTAACCTCAGCACTGCAAACGGCATTATCATAGAGCAAATTATACTAGAAAAAGGGCATACGATGATTGAGGCAGCGTACAATCGTACATTCTACTTTAGAAAAAAGTTTAAAGGCCCCATCTACTCTCCATCTGACTATATATCGCGGATGCGAGATGCCAGACCATCACAACCTTACATTGTCCATCACCTAGAGTACAGTGTTTTTTTTAAATGTGAGGATGTTCTTGGTGGTGTTTCAAGTATAAGACCTGGAAGAAAAACCGGCGATGAAACGGTAACAGACATAAAAGGACTTCTTTATTTCCACGGTAATGTGAAGTATAAACTACGCCACACAGATGAGTGGAACAATTTCCCGCAGAGGCAGACAAACACGGCATCCATAATGGGACCTATAAGCCTTTATGATGGCTCACTTAAAATTGATTCTACCAAATTTAGTCACTTACAAAGTCTAAAGCAATACCTGCACCGCGATCACCTATTCTACGATAATTTGAACCATTAATAATTATCTTCCACATTTACCTATTTGTTTGATTCAATAAATTGATTATTTCATTTGAATAATAAAATTTATTGGTTTTTTAATTATACTTTCCTCCTTCCTATATATTTTTTTTCTTTCTAAAAAAATAGCTATGTGTCATCTTACAGCTAGTTCTTATAGATTCCATATAATCATGAAGTAGTTATGTGTTCTAACTGCACATAGCTTGTATTTACGACTCAAATAAATAACTCTATGTGTCAAATTTGCCTATTATGTTTGATATTAATAATAATAATAATATATCATTTATTTCAGACAATTTAGGTCCATATATAAACAAACAAAAACAAAAACAAAAGGGTGTTAGTAACAATTATAAACTTAACTATGTTAGTACTTAGTATTACTATTTACATGGATCAGAGTCCAATTTTCGCAGTATCCATCTTTCTTGTCTAAATTGAATAACAAAAACAATTGAAAGTCGATATTCAAATGTTTCACATTTTTTAAAAAAAGAACATATTTGAAAAAAGTTTCATTCGAAAACCTCAAACCATGAAGATTCTATGTCAATTCAAAGAACCTATTGCAATAAAACGGCAATTTCATACTTTAACCCCTATTATTTCTTGTTAGACGAGAAGAAAATCTTTATAATTTTCGACATTCCTCACCTTTTCAAATCGATCCGAAATAATTTTTACAGCGGGGGAGTAATGGTAATAGACGGAAAAAAAGGAAAGTGGTCTCACTTGCAAGATGTGGCTGAAAAAAATAAAAGTACCCTACATTTCCAAAAATTAACAGCCCTACATATAAATCCGACATTCAAATCTAAAATGAAAGTCAAGCTGGCTGCTCAAGTTCTAAGTAATACTGTGGCTGCCATCTTAAAACTTATGGCCGAGAAATACGGCGATGATGTGAAAGCTCAAGAAATCTTAGAGACTGCTCAAATTGTAGAAGACCTTGATCAGCTTTTTGACTGTACCAATGGCCCCTCGTCCAAAAAAGACATAATCAGGCATAGAAGAGAAAATGTTTCCAAAAAAACAAATCACGTGGAACTGTGGAGACATTATAAAAGAATTATGAGTAAGATGTATTTCCTCAAAGCCGACAGCTTTTTAAGACTGAAAAACATAAGATGCGTCCAGGGGTACGTTACTTCACTGTCATCACTGGAAGACATTTGGAAGTATGTTGAGTCAAAAGGTTTCAAGTACTTAAATCTTCGTCAGCTAAATCAAGATAGCTTAGAAAACCTTTTTGGAATGATACAACATTGCCCAACAAACCGTAACCCAACGTGCCATCACTTCACTGCTGCTTTGAAGTCAAATATTTTGACAAAATTAAGTACACCAGTTGGTAGAGGAGCAAACTGCGAAGAGGATGATAATGAAGCAATTATTGATTTCGAAGATTTCATTCCAAAATCTTCGAAATCTTATCAAAAACATAATCTTCCAGAACAAGTCTTACAACAAAGTTCTCAAAAATTATTTGAAGATGCTGAAGCTCCGGTTCTGTCTCTATCTGAAAATGCTGATGCTGACTTGCACTTGCCTGATGATTATGAATTTCCTGATGATGATGCAGAACTGTTGCAGATAGAAAACAGATTGTTCGAAACTTTTGAAAAGCAGGCTACTGTGTATGTCGCGGGATATTTGGCTTCGGTGGTGATAAAAAAAATGCGATGGAAATGTGAGAGCTGTAAGTTAAGTTTAAAAACAGAAGACTCAGAATTGCTTGAAACACGAATGTACAGCTACATAAAACTTCGTGAGTGGTGGCAAGACAAGAAAAGTCTTACATATCCCACTGTTAATCTATGCAAGTTAGTTGACACATCTACATCATGTTTTGAAGCTCAAGTCAAACCGATTTTTCATGAAAAATATATTTCTCAGCAAGCCATAACGATGATGTTGACAAAATGTGACAATATGCTGTGGATCTGTAATGACCACAAAGATCGCCTGCTCCACGTATTACTAGTTCATCTGAGTCATCTTTTAATACGCAATGAATGCCATCGTATGAATCTTTCCTTCGCAAAAGCTGAGGAATCAACTGCTGATTTAATTAAAAAAGCACAGCAACAGGGCATCTCAAAATCATGATGAAATCGAATAATTCATTTGATTAAAACACGTTGCTCCTGCATTTATAATTATTAGGAAAATATATTTTTTGGTTTTAGTAATAGAAAGTCTTATTTCGAGTCCGCATCAAATCCAAACTTTATACTATGTTTGATATACACTATCCAAAGTTCGGATTTAAATATGGACATGATATTAGCCTCATCCACATAGTTAAATAAAGTAAGTAAATTAGTAAGCCTCTATTTCCACCCTATACATATTATCGATATCGATACTAAACTAAGTGTACCGCTACTGCAGCACTATTTGGTCTTTTAGGTTGGTACTTTTAATTTTGATGTCTCATATAGTATAATGTTGGTATTAGAGTGCCATGTAAATTGATTCTATTGGCTAGTATGGAAGTCCCGTCTCTTAAACGTAGTGCTTACATTCTCTCTGTGCCGCCCCTTCAAGACACTGACGGCCGAATACACAAACGTCTCTCAAATATTTAACGAGTGCTTAAATATTTAAGTAGTTCTCAAACCAAAATTTCGTATACTCAAACGTATTTTTAAGCATGTGTTAAATCTAAGAGGATCTTAGAGTACGAGAAGTAACGCACAAACTCTACTTAATGCACAATTCGTATACTGGAACGCAACTCAATCTTATTTAGCTGTCAAATCAACTGTCAAATCGAGTTGAGTAGGCGTTACAATTGAGAGTGGTTGCGAGGTGTTTTAAATAGTAAAGAAGTTTTCATAGCAGTGAAAATAAGTGAAAAATAATGTCCTTATCATCACTATCCTCTTTGTCGGATGACGAAAGGCCTAATGTGCCTCGATAAGGCAAAGTTAAATGCTTTCGAGTACTACAACGAGACAGAGATCCATGCGCGGTTCCGGCTGTCGAAAGAGACTGTATTGTATTTGGAGTCCGTAATTGAACATACAATCCAACCAGTGACAAGGCGTAATAGAGCCATACAGCCATTGGACCAAATATTGATAACCCTGCGTTATTACGCTACTGGCAGTTACCAAAGAGTAATAGGAGACATATTTCATGTTGAACAACCCACTGTTCACCGAATTGTCTATAGGGTAACTGCTAAAGTAGCAAACATGAGACAGTTACATATAAATATGTCAACACCAGAAGAGGCAATGGATGTGGCGAACGATTTTTATGCCATAGCCGGATTCCCCAGAGTTGTGGGAGCAATTGACTGCACACATATAAAAATTAAATCTCCAGGTATGTAGATCTATGTCTACCCATAATAAATAAATTCATAACTTACTAGTACTATTTTATTCATAATTTATTCTACCTACCAAAGCTATTGCAGGAATGGCTTCAGTCTGTGTGTAGTTCTCTGTTGGTGGTTAGAAAATAATGTTGGTGGCCCATGGTACCTAGCACCTACTACCAGTGGTTTATTATGATTAAATTTTAATTTATTTTCAGGAGGAGCCCAATCTGAACTGTACCGCAACAGAAAAGGGTACCCTTCCTTGAATTTGGAAATGGTGTGTGATGCACAATTACGGATCAGACACATAATTGCCAGATGGCCTGGTTCTGTACACGACAGTACAATATTTAATGATTCACCGTTGTGTGCCCAATTGGAGCGTGGAGATTTTGGGAATATGATTCTACTTGGAGATAGTGGTTATCCATGTCGACCTTATCTGCTAACTCCACTGCTAAACCCAAGCACATCTGCTGAAGAAGCTTACAATCGTGCCCAAATAAGCACTAGGAACCCAGTGGAAAGGCTTTTTGGTGTACTAAAAAGAAGACTTCCCTGTCTGCAAAATGGGATGGGCCTGAAGATTGAAAATATTCCACCTGTTATTGTGGCATGTGCAGTGCTACACAACATTGCAATTTCACGAAATGATGCATTGGACGAGGAACTCATATTAGAAAGTGTTGAAGACGAGCCCATAACACAATCCATAGGGCTTAATGTTAACCAAAATTTTATTGTTAGGACAGCCTTCATAAATACACATTTTTCAGATTAAAGTAGGTGTAGTGGGCTATAAAATAACTTAAACCTTTTCCGTCATTCGGTTGCCTGGAAGAAATTGCTGTTAGCATTAAGGCCGCACATTGTACTTCTTATTTGAATTATCTAAATATTTTTGTAATTGTTTAATGTGCAATAAAGAATATTCTTATCTTAAAGCAGCATGTGGAAAATGTATGTATGCCTAATGCTTCTTACATGCAAATAGTTGACTGCATACTACTATTGTATTATTAATACAAAACAGCACAGGAATATAACATGATACCTTAGTAAAATACTTTGATTCAATTGTAGCCCTTCAAGCTAATAAAATCATAATCTGTGCTTTCCCCAATTACAAAACACAAGTTAATGTCTACCTTGACTTGGTCACCGATACCAAATACTGTACTTTGATACAAATAATTGTATTGAGAATATTGACTAGGGCTACTATGCATGCACCCTATCTTTGATTAAAAAAATGTGCATAAGCAGAATCTGTGCAGGAAAGGCTATTATGCGATAAAGAGATAGATGATAAAGATGCATGGCATTAATTAAAATGTATTAGGTATGTTTTCATGTTATAATTTTAAATCTATTATTACAGCGCTATTAACTCGTTAATAAAGTCTGTTTCCTTTATTTAAAAGCGTAAACATGGAGTTTCTTTGTCAATTTCTTCTCCATATAATTAACATAATAATATCTGAAACTCACACTTGACGATTGAGTCTTATTGTATGTGTTATAATAAATAAAATCTTTGCTTCTTATTCTGATTCTGAAATAAAAATTATACACTATTACAATGCAGTATTTATTATTACATCTAATTATTACAACTATTAATGACCCTACTTTTTAATGTTTTTAGAAGATTGCAACTTAATTAACCTCAGTTTCAAAATTTGTATTTCTATTTTATAATTGTTTATCTCCATCTTATTTTTATTAATCAAATGTTTTTGTTCCAATCTTGCATTTCTTAACTTGGTCTTAAAATATTGTTCCTTGGTATTTAGTTTCTTATACTTAGGTTTCACACGATCTAAAAAAGAGTAATTAGTTTTAAATTTATCTCAATTACTACTAGAGATGGGTAATGGCCCAGGTTATAAACCACTGCTGAGTTATAATCCAGTTTTGACCCAGTTATGCACCCGTTATAACCCATTATGGCGGTTCATAATGATTTCGTTCAATAGTAATACGGAATACGTCGAATAATGTGCACGGCGTTGTAGTTGTAAGCTGCATGTATTGTTATGAAATTATGCACGCAAAAATATACAGGAAATTCTCCATACAATACAATATTAGGTTGGGATTTCACTTCGATGTTTAGTTTTTATCTCTTGCGCTCGCATTGTACTAAGGGCCAGTGTCCTAAATGGAGTTTAAGTCGAGATTTTAACAGTTCGTGCATTATCTGTCAAATGCTTGACTTAAACTTGAATGCATCTCATAAAGTATATCAAGCAAGCCACACTTTTATGATCCTTTGCGCCGGAAATCCCCGGGCGTGAGCGAGTGGGACAACGACATCGTCAATCTCGCTCGCACTTGCGCCGTGCACAATGCGTACGGCACAGCACTCACTCCAGTACTTTGTTGCTTAGAATGCGCACGAGCGATTTTTGGTATAATTTCGTGTTTTTTTTTATTGAACCGGCATTGTTTATTGTTACTGTGATCACTGTTTACGTGAATGACCTTGGCCTGAATGCTGACTGAACTTCCAACGCGATATTTTATGCACTTTTTCATTGTGTAAAGGATTCAGTCACTCACTGCAGTTCCTGATGAAGTGATGATGCCCGCCTGTGTTGAATGCACTTGGCGTTTAACTTAAATATTTCTGGATTATTTAGAAAGTATAGATGCAGAATCATTATTAGGACTACATTATCTCAAAATATTTCACGGGCACTTAGTGCAGCGTGTCACTTAGTCCAAATCTTACAACATGTTACTTAGGTTAAATCTTCCATTTTTAGGGTTCCGCAGTCCGACAAGGAACCCTTATAGTTTCGCCATGTCCGCCTGTCTGTCTGTCCGTCCGTCCGCGGCCTAGCGCAAAGACCGGTGGTACTTGTCTGTCTGTCTGTCCGTCCGTCCGCGGCCTAGCGCAAAGACCGGTGGTACTAGAAAGCTGTAATTTGGTATGTGTATACATATTTATCAATTCAATTCAATTCATTTATTTGCTAGAATGTGGAAGTACATACATAAATATAGGTATAGATCATAAAACATATTATAGAACGCACATTCTGTCAGTCTTGACATGCAACATTTATAGATATACACAAAGTAAAGTCACTTATTCTAATTAATATAAATCAAATGAATCATCATAGCTTCCTTTTCTCGTTAAAAATATCGTTTATGGAGTAAAAGCATTTTTCTAAAAGCCACTCTGTTAATTTGTTCTTAAATTCGCCGACAAAGTTAAATAATAAAATGTCAGAAAGTTTTTTTTAATGTACCTCCCCTAACATGAAAAGGGGGGGGGCCGTTTTTTTCTTCTCTACCCCACCGTGTGGGGAATCGTTGGATAGCTATTTTAAAAACATTGGGAGTTTACTAAGATCATTTTACAATTGAGGCATCCATTTTAGAAATATTTAGCTTGTACCTGTGTCCCCCCTCCCCCTTTACAATCTAAACCTTTGCATTTAAAAATTTTAAAAAAATCACGATAGTAGCAAATATAATAAATTTAAAAGAAAAATTATCACAGCTGACTAGGCTTTACAGGTTAATGGTCGATTACATTAATGGGATTAGTAAAAAAGCCTCCTATTTTGTTTGATAGCTGAATTTTGTGATTATGTTAGGTAATAGGTTGTAATAACTAGATGTCTGTGGAACCCTAAGCTACGCGTGGCTCGACACGCTTTTATTTGTACTTTTATTCATAGAAAACATAGTATTTTGAAAGTGTATACAGTTCATTAAAACTTAAAAATACTTCAGTGGTGCAAAAATAAATCACTATGGCACTATAATGTCAAGCAAAACTCCCGATTACCCAAAGCATATTTGTTTAGTTGTAATTTGTTCTTATTAAATCGTATCGCTCCTGTCTTTCATTTTGACCCACCAAAAAAGTAGTTAATGGGATAAAACTGGATAAAACCCATCTCTAATTACTACCCAAAGTAATTGTTATAAAATAATGTTCTTTTTATTACCAGACAACTTAAAGGCAGTTATTGAAGGCTTTTGATAACTGGTGGTTGTGGTTGTGGTCATTGTAACATCCAGGTTATCTATGAAAGTAATTGCAGAGAAATTAATACTGTTGATTATAATGATAATTTAAAAAGTATTGAATCTTGTAACTATACATAATAATATAATCACCTGCTGGATTGGACGCAATTGTACAAGGCTTGCTACTTTCTGCCGTGCCAATGTCTTCCATTATTACAACTTGATCATCTAAAACGAACATAGAAAAGGATTATATTTATATTTGCTTAATATGTGATTACTGCATATCTCTCATATCATAGAAGCAAAAAGAAACTTACTAATATCAACAGTTTGATTTGATGTTATATCATACGATGCTGTAACTTCACTCTCATATTTATTATTTATGTCTGTCTCACCTGAAAAAGCAAATTATATGGTTATTAGAGGGGTAGGCAGAGACCAAGGTTCGCCACTTGCCACGATCCTAACAAATCTCTTTCGCTTCATCAACATTCATTAGTCGTTGCATACACGGTCGCCGGTTACGGGTACTTTTTATTTTGCCTTTTGGTATGGTTATTCATAATAATATAAAGTTAATTATGATTAAACATTGCACTTACCAAAGTACAGTGCAGCATCATCATAGAGATTTAATAATGGTTGTATTTGTGGGGCCACCATTGCTAGTATTTGAGCATCATGATCAGTAAGGGCACTCCTATAAGACCCTCCACCAGTGCGATTGATTTCTGTCTAAAAAAATAAACAAACATCATTAGACAATTAGATAGGGTGCACTGTACATACTATTATTTTTGAGATAGTCAAATTACAAACCTGGTCCACAGTGACTTTCATTTTTATATCTTTATTTCTTTCGTTTTTTCATAAAATTGAAGTCGCTAAAAGTAAGATAATCTCAGTTAAGAATAATAGACTCATTTCAAATATAAAATATAGCATGTGGCTCAGAGACGGCGAGTGGCCGGTGGTCATCCACAGAGCAAACGCAACACATTAATTATCTCGAACTGTTGGCTGCCTTCTTTGCTTTAAAAGTCTTTGCAAGAGATTTTCACGATTGACAAATACTATTGCGTGTTGACAATTCAACCGCTATCAGCTACATCAATCGTATGGGTGGAATCCAATTTCCACATTTAAGCAAGGTCACTAAAGATATCTGGCAATGGTGCGAGTCTCGCAAAATTTTTATATATTCATACCATATTAAATCATCCGATAATTACATAGTAGATAAAGAATCAAGGCGAAATCATCCAGATATAGAATGATCCTTAACAGATAGTATGTTTTCTTATATCACTAAAAAGTTTAGTGTGCCAGAAGTAGACTTATTCGCAAGTCGTACTAACAAAAATTGCATAAAATACACTGCTTGGCATCGAGATCCAGACGCATTCGCAATAAATGCCTTTACAATTAGCTGGTCAATAATGTTATTTTATGCATTTCCGCCTTTTCCTCTTATCTTAAAAACGTTAAAAAAATTATGTGTGATAACGCAAAGGGCATTGTTATAGTACCATTATGGCCTACGCAGCCTTGGTTTCCCTTGTTTAAAAAAATACTAGTTTCGGAATTAATCACTTTTAAATCAGACCGCTACAATATAGTTTTTGATAATTCCAGCCACGGCAACATTCAAAGCCATCTCACCCTGGCTGCAGGGATTTTATCAGGGCAGCCTTATCACAAAGAAGCGTCCCGGAGTCATCGGAACATGCTAGCTTCCTTAGCTGACAGTTCTCTAAAACAATATGATGTATGTTTTATGAAATGGTTCGATTTTTGTATTCAAAATTCTCTCGATGTTTATACAGCATCACTAACTGATATACTGCGATTTTTAACAATGATTTTTGATGCTGGTAGTAAATATGGTAGTAAATGTGGCGCTGTCCTTGATTTTAGGGCCAGGTGTCTCCAAAGATGAGAGAATAATAAGATTTTTCAAAGGCGTTTTTCGGTTTGCCTCATGCGTTTTATCCTATTTGGCTACTTGGTACCCTAATGAAACATTAACATTAGATCAATTAACAAAAAAATGTATAGCACTGTTAGCTCTTGTAACAGCCCATCGAGTCCAGACCTTTTCGAAAATCAACATAAAAAATATTGAAAAAAAATCTAATGAAATCGTAATAAAAATACCAAATTTAGTTAAAACGTCGAAAATAGGAATCAAACAACCTCTTTTGTTGTTACTGTGATGTATGCGGATGGGTAGGGAGGTATCACTTATTTTTATTAGTTTGCTAAGTGGGTAGTTTTGTCAGTTTGTCAGTCCTTCATTAAAGGTCGTTGGTCTAAGCTAGTGTTTCATTGCTTAATATCTAAAGATTTAACAGTTACCTTACTTTTTACAGAAAAAAGAAATATGTCCAGCGCAGACAATAGTTGATTACATTAATAAAACTGCATCATGACGTAAAACTGAAATCCTGTTCATAAGATGCAAAAAGCCCTATAAAGCAGCGACCACACAGACGCTGTGCCGCTGGCTAAAGAACACGCTTCACGCCAGTGGCATTGACGTGCTTTATTAAATGTAGCAACGATACACAATGTTATAATCGAGCAAAAGTATTTGGCGGTTGGCCACACCCAGATGGAGGCAGACTCGATGCGTGCCACCATAGAGAGGAAGCTGAAAAATAAAGTAATTCATGTACCAGCTAAATATGCAGGAATTTGCCTTGGAGCACACAGGACTCCCAAACCTTACAACGTGGCCTACCTGACACACGAATACTTTAAATCAATCGAAGGTACCTATACAGGTTTACAAATCAATAAGACCCGGAAAAACCACAGGAGACGCCAAGGTATCTTAGATTTTATTTATACAGTTTAGTCTTATTTATATCCCACTTTACTTATATTTTTCCTCCGCGATCAGTAGAAGAAAGGCGTAAATGTTACTCAATACGTATGATGCTTTTCAGGTCACTGATATACGTGTTCTGCAATATAAAAGAGGGAACATCTTTTATAAGCTCAGATTTAGCGATGAATGGGATTTATTGCCACAGCGACGTGACAAAAAAATCCCAACACCAATTGAAAGCCTACCGCACCTTCATGACAATCGAGTAAAAATAAAGAAACGTAAATTTTATGACCTCCAAGAACTCAAAACTGGTATTTTATGGAAGGAGTAGCGCAATATTTAGCGATTAGGTTGCACAATAACAATAATAAACACAAGTAAATTAATACGATTCGTGTAATATAATAGGGGTTAAAGTATGAAATTGCCGTTTTATTGAAATAGGTTCTTTGAATTGACATAGAATCTTCATGGTTTGAGGTTTTCGAATGAAACTTTTTTCAAATGGTTTCTATGATGTTCTTTTTTAAAAAAAATGTGAAACATTTGAATATTGACTTTCAATTGTTTTTGTTATTCAATTTAGACAAGAAAGATGGATACTGCGAAAATTCGAGTGATTTTTTAATACGAGTTCCGACGCGGAACTAACGCGGCAGAAACAGCCCGCAATATCAATGCTGCGTTTGGAGAGGGGTCTACTAATGAACGCACCGTGCGATTTTGGTTTAAACGCTTTCGTGATGGAAATTTCGACTTAAAGAACGAGCCACGAGGAAGACCGCCCACACAGGTGAATAACGATGAATTAAGAGAGATAGTGGAAGCCGACCCTAGTCAAACTACCCAGGAATTAGCGGCATGGTTTAACGTTACCTTACCCACAATATTGACTCACTTGCGTCAAATCAATAAAATAAAAAAAATACGAATTAATAACTTCTATACTATAAAAATGAGAAATGCACATAAATAAACAAAACAAATGATAACTAATCATCTAGAGCAATAGCGGTATAGACTAGCAAGGTCTGAGACCTAGGCCGGCTATACAGCTGTCATGCTTGATACTAGGCAGTGGTTTCGTCAACACATCCGCTAGCATTGATTCCGTGGGTACATGTCCCAACAATATGCCTTTGTTGTCTTTTAAAACCCCCCTTATCAAATGGTACTTGATATCGATATGTTTGCTCCTACCATGAAGGACGGGGTCCTGTGCGAGAAAGATGGCAGATTGACTATCAGCATTAAGAGAAATAGTGGCATACCCTGTTAGATTCATCTCGGTTAGCAGACTTTGAAGATATAAACCTTCCTTCAATGCCTCCGAAAGGCTAACATACTCTGCTTCACAGCTAGAAGTTGCTACTGTCCTCTGTTTTCTAAATGACCAAGAAATACTAGCGCCTCCTAAAATAAAAGAGTAACCTGAATAAGATTTCCGATCTATTGGGCAACTGCCCCAATATGCATCACAGTAGCCTTAAACAGACTTGCCAGTCTTGTTGTACATAAGGCCATAGTTTGCTGTGCCTTTAAGATACCGTAAGACTCTTTTTGCGGCCTTCCAATGGCTCTGATTGGGATTACTTACGAATTGAGCAAGTTTGATCACAGTATTCGTAATATCCGGCCTTGTTGCAACGGATAAGTACATTAGGGAGCCTATTAGCTCACGGTATGGCCATTTTTCATTAGGTTCGCCGTTCACGGTTTCATTTAAAAATGAGTATGATAATTCACTCGGAGTTTTGCAAGGATTACAATTATTTAAGTTAAATTTTTCACTAATTGTTATTCATTCTTATCGGTGGGTGCGGCGGGTTATCAGAGTTGGCATACAGTATAAAAGGTAGAAATGCCAAGTTATAGTACACATTCAGCGGCGAGCTTTGCCGAGCGCAACATCAAGACGGACGAATTAAAAAAGTATACCTTCATCTTTGACGATGGCCAGCACGTCGAATATAAACGCAACAGAGGGTTCTCCACCATGCCACGTAGAGGAGGTGCAGTTGCTGTCCGAAGACGAAACACAATATCAACCTGGGTCACTGTACAGCGGTCGGGCCAAAGGAGCGGAGGAAACGATGGAGAATACTCAGGCGATTCTGGAGATTCCGCGTCAGCAGGCGAGCAAGAAAAAGAAAGCGCCGACTGCGAGCAGTCTGAAGATAAAGGGAAATCGTCAGCGTCAACTGAAAAGTATCGCCGAGAGTCAGCTTATAGGTTGGTTGAAGATCTATTGGCATACAAATCTAACGATACTTCTGATGGACGAGTTCATAAAGGAGCTGAAGCGAGTTTGCATGAAGAGGAAACTGACAAGCCTGTACCGGTCGGTGATAGCGTTGGGCAAGATAATGAAAGAATTCATAACATCGAAGCGGGACACGGATTTAACTCAAGTTTCCTACGAGCAGTTCGACGAGTGGGCTACAAACGAAGGATTATCCACGATATATTCGAGTCTCCAGCAGACGGATGTGGTGGACGATTTAGACGACACCTTCTTCAGCGTCTTCTCGGAGATAGTGAGCAGGCACGAAGAACAGGAAGAGGCCCAACGAGAGCGTTCCTCTTTATCGCCGAGCACGGAACACATCTACACATCGTCCACGACTGCGCCTACACGAACAACACGTGTAGATGCCGACCAATCGAATACCTCAAAGAGTACCCGCACGAAGGAGAGTGGCACGCCGATAGCGAACGTCTCGTCACACAAGAGAGAATTCTCGAGCAAGCAACGACAGAGCTTGAAAAGGAGACTATTGGAATCGGAGCCAGACGAGAGGATTCGTGCACCTCTCACATCGGACAACGAAAGCGAGCCGGAGATGCCCTCCCCACCGCGCAAACAGCGAAAAGGTCAAAAGGTCACATTTCGCAAGAAACTTGCAACGAGCGAAGAATCAGACAACCAGAGCGACAGCGACACGAACCCGGCGGCACTAAAAGGGGACTTCAGCTCCTTGCTCGACGATATTGTGCAAGCGCACTCGTCGACGAGGGGTATATCGAAAATCTCGCAAAGTATCTGTGTGCAGGAAGCCGACGAATGCATTACATTGAAGTCGCCGGGGATGTCTGGCAAGTGGGTTCTGAAGTTCGACATTTATCCCTACAAAGCTTGCGCCAGATCGCAGCGTCAAGATTGGTGGAGAAGTGCCGAGATGCGGTCCGTGATGGTGCTCTCTGGACGGGACTCGCCTGTGGCTCAACTGATGGAGAAAATGAAAGCGGCGATAATAAAACAAATGATGGAAACAAAGGGTGTGGAGGTGGACCGAAAAAATCTCGGCTCGAAGGGTGGCTGGAGACGTTCATAATATGTCCTACATCGAACATAGTGTTCACCGGTCACTGGGTTAATGGACCCTTTCGATACACCAATAGAAGTGATGCGTTTTTCAAAAATTGTTTGCACAACATCAATCAACGCGTATGCGATATGTCGTATAAACAATTGTTTTTGAAAACACGCAACATCTCTATGAATAAATTGATATATGTAGCGCCATGGAATAAAGTCAGTTCATATTATTATAATATTGAGCACAGTGTGCGAGTGTTGAACTCTCTTCTAGAGTATCAATTTGACAAAGACCAAGACGCTATATATGTTTTTTTATCCAGGTTGTACGAGGTCGTGTGTAAACTGCGCCCAAAGAAGAATGCCTTTTTGGTGGTGTCACCACCGAACGCGGGGAAGAACTATTTCTTCGATTGCCTTATCCACTCCTGCATCAACTTTGGACAAATGGCGAATTTCAATAAGTACAACAGTTTTCCCCTTATGGACACCATACAGCGACGAATCATCCTCTGGAACGAGCCCAACTACGAGCCCGCGGCCGAAGAAACCCTGAAGACTATATTCGGTGGCGATTCGACGGCCGTACGAGTCAAGTATCAGGGAGATTGTATTATACAACGAACTCCTGTTATAATTTTAAGTAATCACGATGTATTCCCCAAGAGCAGTGCATTTGACACGAGGATGTGGCGTTACACGTGGCGAACTGCCACTTATTTGAAATATTTAAAAAAAAAGCCACATCCTCTTGCCATGTTCTATTTGTTCTTGCAAAAAGGAATTATGTCTCATAGTAATGTTAATTTTGAAAAATGGGAAAGGGATATATTGAATAAATAAACTTTTTAATTTTGTATATTATTTGTATTATTTAATCCTGAAGTATTCGGTACATTATTAGGCACTATATTATTACTATGATTACCATAAATATTCACATATTCTGTGTGAATACTAACAGAAGGAATACGTGGTCCTGTATTACTACCCGATGAGGAAGATGAGGACGACGATGATACACACAATTGTTCTAAACCGTCAATACGGCGTCGTAAATTACTGATAACACTATGTGTGTTTTGATTAGATATAATTCCTTCTATTATTTCAGTAGGACTCTTAAAGTACATAATTAATTGTTTCAAATAAAACATATTATACCAAAGCGTATGTTCCCAGGATTGTATGGTGTTATCTTTATTCCACCAAACAAAATCATAAGTAAAACGTAAATCGTTAAATATTTCCGACAAAAAAGGTTGCCAAGTGCCACCCGTGGACCATTGATTAAAGCCACCATAACATGAAGTCGGCACGTGTCGTAGATAACGAGCCGTATTGAAACAATCGTAATTGCGATTAACACCCAATGGCGTGCTAAGAATGCTTTCTATGCTAATATTATTAAAATTGGACGATAATAATGTGTGAAAATTCATACGACTAATACACAACGTCATAGCCTTGCGCGTCCGAGTCGCTAAGATTGAGCATGGATTCTTCAGATAGGGATTTTGCGCGAGAAGGTGCAGGGTCTCGTCGGGTCGTCTTAGGAAGTCGAGGGGAATCGACGTCGAGTCGTTCAAATTGTCTCCGGATTTGATCAGAAACTTTTTTATCGTGTCTTCGCTGCTCGGAGAATCGTTTTGTAACACTTCCGCGCGACGGGGTTCCACGATGACTGTCATTTCCTCCTGTTCCGCCTCCTGTTCCTCCTGTGAGATGGTCTGACTCGAGACGACCCTTAACAGTAGAAGTAACACCGTAGTTCTGATAGCCATAGCCTGTGAAAGCACGTTGTTGGTTCATAAAAAATTTCACATCTTCCGGCCAATCTATATTATCTCCCGATACACACATACTATCCATATTGAATTCTACAACACACTCAGTATTTGTTACAGTGTATACAGCACTATTTAAAAAATTAGAGGTATCATTACCTGGATTTAAAGCAGGAGTTGCCAATATGCCTACGTGCACCTGTGGCTGATTGCGAAATGTACCACTTTCGCCTTTATGCGGATGTATATATGCATAAGCGTCAACACTCTGATAATAATTATGAACGACTTCGAGGCAATCAACATATCGTCAACGAAGACAAGAACAAATAAATGCTCGTCTTCTTGATTTCTCATATAGAGACATGGCTCGTTAATGCTCTGTATTAGTCCCTAGTCTTTTAATTTCTTATCTAATCGTATGTTCCACTGCCGTCCTGCCTGTTTTAACCCGTACAAAGATTTTTTTAATAGACATGTGTCACCACCAATCTCCAAACTCTGCAGCATTTCTTTCGCATTTTTAACTACCAAGGGATCTTCTTCACTATTATGCGCTAGCTTAAACACACATTCCTTGAGCAGGCGAGGTATACGCATATAAATATCCTCATCGAGGTATCCATTTAAATATGCAGTATTAATATCCACTTGATGTATCTCCAGGTCCATCTCTACAGCAACTGCCATCATCAGTCGTACCGTTTCTAATCTAGCAACGGGTGCAAACGTTTTATCATAATCCACTCCAAAACGGAGTTCTCTACTAACTCTTCTAATGTAGCGGCGGAAGGCGCTGTGAAGTTATGTAAACGGGCCATAAAGAAATCGATGCGCGAGGGCTGTGACGTAGACGCAGCACTACAGTCATACCTTATGGCCTATAGGAACGTGGCACACAGCACAACAGGAGTGTCGCCGGCACATCTGTTATTACCAGTGGTCGGAGTAGGTATATTGAATTAAGGTCACTGACATCAAACGTATATGTTAATATGGATACGCCTCCGAGTTTCCGGATTATTATGATAAAAATACCGAAACATCGAAATTATTACATGAAACTAGTTAAAAATGTATCAATACTCTCAACGCTATGCTGCTAGTGGCGTAGATGACCAGAATTTAATAGTAAAAAATGACTGGTGTGTAAAAACCTTGTTGTAGTAAAAGTGTTGGAGTAAAAGCCTAAGCATGTATAAAATGATATAATAATAATATTCATTTCAACACACGACATCCGGCAAACATCCCCTTCCCCTCGGACCACCGACAGGTGCATACGTGTCCACTGTCTGCGTTAGTTTAATTTAAAATATTAAAATATTAATATAACTTTGAAAACCAAATAAATCCGTACAACATAATAGGAGTGCATAAAATTGAAGACGTTACGTGCTGGATGATTAGCGCCTGATACTTCGCGGCGTGCTAGCCACCGGTTTCTTCAACAAGAGACTCCAGCGCAGCGGTCAACGAATCCGGCTCGTCCGCGACGGCAACCATCTTGAAGCAGCAACGAATCCACGCCCAATTGCTACAAGATTGGTCCTACCCCACTGCTGGACCCGCCTACTGATAACGTGAGTCCATCCACATCACCAATCAATACGATTATTCGCCACCGCGCATCGTGGGACGGAACGGCAGCCATAATTAAATAGTCGCTTGGCCTAAGCCACTTTTTTTTTTTTTTGTTTGGTTTTACTGCTTTGTCGCTTGCATTGAAGATGCCGACCTTGGCGTGCGCGGCCTGCCCCAACCCCATAACTAACAAAAAATTTCTCAACTGCGCAGTCTGTCTTGACACATACGATTTGCTTTGCGCAAATGTCTCCGATGAAAGCTTTAAGGCTATGTCTCGAGAAGATAGGGACTCCTGGACTTGCGACATGTGCCGAAGCAAGCTTCCCAAGGGTAGCAATTCGAACACCCCTCTACGCCTGCGATCTGACAAAACATCCTTGGCATCTAACAGCAACGACGTCTCGAACGTGACTGTTCGAGCTAAGGCGGGCGGACTTAGCATGAAATCTCAGCCTGTCGCCTCGTCTCCCGTCGTCCAACCCATGCAAGATGCCCAACTGTGCGCACTCGTACGTGCTGAGATTACACGTGCCCTTGAAACAGAGCTGCCGAAAATTCTTAACAACTCGTTATCAACAAAACTTGCTCCTATTCAACAGGATTTAATCGAGATAACAAAGTCCATTGGATTTTTGGATAAAAAATATGATGATATCATGGCTCAGCTGAAATCAAGGGAAGATGAGATGAGGGACCTCAAAGCTACCAATACGCATCTACAAGCCACAGTCAAAGACCTCTCTAGCCGTTTGTCTAACCTGGAACAGAATCTTCGGGAAGCCAACATAGAGATTCATGGTCTACCTGAATTTAAAACGGAAAATCTATCTCAGACCATAATGCAAATCGGGACAGTTGTCTCACAGCCCATACAGGACGGTGATATTTTGTCATGCTTTCGCGTTGCTAAACGCGACAATACCAGCAAGCGCCCACGCACAGTGGTGGCTAAATTCCGCAGCGCTAGATGCCGTGATTCCATATTGGCTGCTGTCGCGAAGTACAACAAAGATAGTCATCATGAGAAACTGAATACTGGCTGTATTGGTATCGGTGGCGAAAAAATACCAATTTACATCAGTGAACACCTGTCACCTGAGAAAAAGTCACTACAGGCTGCTACTAGAATAAAGGCTCGGGAATTATCATACAGATTTGTGTGGGTGAGGAACGGCAGGATACACATGAGGAAGACTGAAGCCTCTCCAGCTATCCCCATCCATAACATGGACTGTCTTAATCGTGTGCAGTAGTATATTACTCCTACGTGTATTTTTTCCATGTAAATTGCTTTATCTGTTAAATATGTTTCGTATATATTATCAGAATGTAAGAGGAATGAGAACCAAAACTAGTGCCATTTACAAAAATATCTTACAAGACAATTATGACGTGATAATTTTCACTGAGACTTGGTTAAATTCCGATATCTCGGATAGCGAGTTCGTAGACGCTCGATACCAAGTTTATCGTCGCGACCGACAACAGTCTGGTCATAAAAGTGGGGGCGGAGGTGTATTGATTGCTGTATTGAAGGATGTTAAGTCTATTAGAATGAAAAACTGGGATAGTGACTGTGAGGATCTGTGGTTAACACTTGAGCTCGTTATTAACAAAAAACCGTTGCGTTTGGGTCTTTGTGGTGTGTACTTACCTCCTCCGGTTAACATACATTCTTTAAATACATTTCTAGATAATACTAGTGAAGTCCTTAACGAGATTGACAACGTCCTTATTGTGGGAGATCTCAACTTAGGGTTTATATCCTGGACTCTGAACAAAGATGATGGTGTCCTGTCTCCTGATACCAATGCGCTTAATAATTTGGGTCACGCTCTGACTGATTTCGCCGCAGTCTCAGGTTTGAATCAGTACAATGGAATCAAGAATACTCTTGACCGTACTCTCGACCTGGTGCTGTGTAGTTTGCCTTGTGAGGTCACTAAATCAGATAGTCCAATTAGCAGACTAGACCACCATCATCCACCGCTGGATATCTCATTCAATTTCTTGTCGGGCCGGATGCTCTCGCCGGTTCCTCGCACGGATTTTAATTTTCATAGGGCAGACTATGCACGTATGCTTCAGGACCTCAACGCTGTTGACTGGGCTGTACGTTTTGGTGATTGCGGTGATGTCAATCAAATGGTAGAAAGATTTTATGAATCAATAAATAAAATAATTGAAAGTCACGTACCTAAAAGAAAACGTCGACCTCAGGCTTACCCACAGTGGTTCACAAAAGATTTGATTTTGCTTCTTAAAGAGAAAGAAAAGCTTAGAACTAAATACCGCAAATACAAAAATCCTCGTGACCGCCTTGAATACGAAATTCTGCGAGCACGCTGTGGCAAGCTGTTTGGCAAGTGTCATAGTGACTATATCCATAACATTGAAAGCAGCATGAAAAATAACCCTAAGTTATTTTGGAGCTTCGTGAAAAGCCAGCAACATACTACATCTAACATACCTTCTGAAATGAAATTATATAACGCAACGGTCATTGGTGGTAGTATGATTGCTGGCACATTTGCCGCTCACTTCCAATCAACTTTTGGCTCTGCTTCAAGCGCAGGTGTGGATGTGGCACCGACATTAATTTCTCCTTCTGCAAATATTCTTTCATCGGTTAAGCTCGACGAAAGAACAATACTCAAACACATGAAAATAATAAATATCAATAAAGGTCCCGGACCTGATTGTATCCCTCCCATTTTTGTCAAAAGATGTTCTTCTGCACTATCATTTCCCCTTAAAGAAATTTTCAATAAATCCCTAACAAGCGGGATTTTTCCTGAAGCATGGAAGAAAGCTCGTATAGTTCCTGTCCACAAAAAAGGCAACACGGAATGTATTCAAAACTATAGACCCATCTCAATTTTAACTTGTTTTTCTAAGTTATTTGAATCGGTCGTGAAACCAATCGTAACTGCACATACTCAACACTTAATCAGCTTGAGGCAGCACGGTTTCCGTGAAAGACATTCAACTGTCACAAATCTCTCTGCTTACGTCTCTCACTTAATGAAAAGCGTTGATAGTGGTCGCCAAATTGATTCAGTATATACAGACTTTAGTGCTGCATTTGATAAAGTAAGTCATGGTATTCTCTTGACAAAACTTCGCGAACAGTATGGTTTTACGGGACAGATACATGCATGGTTTGACTCTTATTTGAGGAACCGTCCCCAATCAGTAGTAATTCACGGATATCAGTCTGAATCCTATATAGCTTCCTCCGGAGTTCCTCAAGGTTCCTTGCTGGGTCCGGTCCTTTTCGTCCTTTTTGTCAACGATATAGTATCATGCGTCCACCACAGCAGTTGCTCATTATACGCGGATGATATGAAGATATTTAAGGAAGTCATAGACTCTTCCGACGTCTTAAAATTGCAGTCCGATTTAGACAGAGTAGCAGTTTGGTGTTCTATTAATCGCATGGAGATGAATGCCCTTAAATGCCAGCACATTAGTTTTACTAAAAAGAAAAATCCAGTCGATTCCGATTACTACATTAATGGAGAGCAGGTTAGTCGGGTTAATGAGGTTCGTGACCTGGGCATAATCCTGGACTCGACTCTCAGTTTCGTTCCACACATTGACCATATCATCGGCAGAGCGGCCAAACTACTGGGATTCATTAAACGCTCAACGAAGGATTTCAGATCTGCCGGCACCAGAATTGCTATTTTTAATGCCCTAATCCGCAGCATATTAGAATATGGAGCAGTTATCTGGAATCCTCTTTATGCCACCCACTCCACGCGCATAGAGTCGATCCAACGAGCTTTTACAAGACATCTCGCGTTTGTGTCTCCGGGAATTAGTCATAGATCCTCATACGACGCCAGACTGAATCACTTCAACATGTTGCATCTGTGGAAGCGTAGACAGATGCAAGATTTGATATTCCTACACAATCTAATCAATGGCCGGGTAACATGTGAGGATTTACTTGAACATATTGATTTTAGAGTTCCGAGACCTAACTCCCGACTGAAACAGTCAGCCGTTTTCTCTTTGCCTATCTGCAGAACTAACGTAGGCGTCAATGCACCATTGAATAGAATGCTCCGAACTTACAATGAGTGCTGGAGTGAATTAAATTTGGATATTTATCATGACAGCCTTGGCACATTTAAGTCTAAATTAATTCCTAAAATCTGAAAAATAAATTGTATAAAATTTCTTAATTGCATGCAAAATCTGTACTATCGCTATGTTACAACATCTTGATTGTAATTTAAAGCTATGTACCTAAGTACCATCCTAAATGTTTACAAATGCTGTGTATACCTTTAATTGGCATAATCGCTAGCCCTAAGTCACATTTATTATAAGTTTTGTTATGTTTGCGTGCTTGCTGTTGGTGTACCTAATAAATAAAATAAAAATAAATAAAAATAAACAGGATCTTTTGTCCTCTTATCTCTATGCTCAACGCATCTGACCAATTAGAATCAAGTATCCAGGATGACTCATTGACTGTTTGTTCGAAAACAATGCGCTCGCACCGACATCCAGACCAAGTGGCTCACTCACTTATTTCGGTTCGTGGAGTGCGCGTATTTTATGTGTTGTGAATATCTTGACTTGACTCTGGCTTGTTTACTGTCTTCTGAAATCTACTTAAAACGACGAATTTGGCTATAAATAAATAGATATGGCAAAGGTCAAGGCTGAAACAGTGCAAAAGTGGTTATTGCACTATCCTGAGCTACTTTACGATAACGCTAGTGGCACTATATACTGTACAAAGTGTGAAAGTCATTTGAAAGCTGTGAATAGAGGCAACATTACCAAACACATTGAAGGCGCTGTACATCAAGGAAAATTTAAGAGACCGCAAGAGGAATTTTACTTCGACCTCATTAAGTTCCTGATTCTATGCAATATTCCTTGGTCGCAAATGAAAAATCCAGCGTTCAAAGAGTTTTTTCAGAAATATATGTGCAGTACTTGTTGTTGCGTTTGTACCAATCGTAAAGTGGTTGACGAATCACAGTTACGAAAAGATTATTTGGAGAAGTTTTATAGGAATAAAATCAATTCGATTTATGAAATTAATAAAAATGAGAAACTATGGATATCGCTGGATGAGACAACAGACATTTTTGGTCGATACATAGTCAATTTCCTAATAAAACCATTGCATCCTAGTAATAGTGCGGGCCGGCCTTATTTGATTGCTTGTAAAATGCTAACAGCAGTAAATGGACAAACAATAACACAATTTGTACTGCAATGTCTAGAAAATTTATGGCAAAACACTTTTGAAGCGAAAGTTGACAATATTTTAATGCTTTGCACTGACAGTGTAGCGTACATGCTATCTGCAGGGCGAAATTTAAAACATTACTTACCTGAAATGAAGCATGTGACATGTTTGGCGCACGCTCTTCATCGTGTAAGTGAGCAGATAAGGTCAGAATACAACGATGTTGATATTCTTATATCAAATGTTAAAAAAGTATTTTTAAAGGCTCCTAGTAGGGTAAACATTTTAAAAGAAAAATATCCTGACTTACCGTTGCCTCCGCAACCAGTCATTACCAGATGGGGTACTTGGTTACAGGCAGCATCTTACTACGCTCAACATTTAGATAAAATAAAAGAAGTTTTATCCTGCTTGAGCAGTTCTGATGCTATAGCCATACGAAACGCAAAAAACATTTTGGAAAAACAAAATTTAGAAAATGATTTAAAATATATTGAAGAAAATTACTCTATTATACTACTAGCCCTAAAAGAGTTACAAAAACAAAATTTATCTCTAGCTGATTCACTTTTAGTATTTGATCAAGTAAGGGCTACGCTTAACGAGTGCAATAATGAGAATATAAAAAATAAAATAGAATCAGTTATGGAACGAAATCCAGATTTAGATACAATTAGAGAATACAGCGAGAGTATTGAAAAAAGCGTAGCAAATAATCAGAAACTTTATTTCAAATTCGCTCCATTGACATCTACAGATGTTGAACGATCATTTTCCACTTACAAATGGATCTTAGATGTTAAAAGAAATAGCTTAAAATTCGAAAATATTGAAAAAAATATAGTTATTTATTTTAATTGTATAGAGACAGAAAATCAAGATGTAGAACTTGTAACCGATGAGGATTAAAAATAATTATTTTTAATAAAACTGTAATAATGATTATTTGTATTAACAATAAACAATTTTGTTTGCTTACATATGGTTTTTTATTTTATTACTCTATTTACCAAATTTTTGGAAACTCCGGTACATTCCGGAAGAAATGCATGTCCATGTTATGATATCATGACGCAAGTATCTAAAATCAATATACCTACTCCGACCACTGGTATTACGTAGACATTTGCGTTCTAGACTAGATTTATTAAAAGGTGATAGGCAGGTAGATGATAAGGTGCAAGAATCGCAAAAGAAACAAATTGAATACGCCGGCGGTACTTCTAGGGAATTTAGAATCGGGGAGGAGGTTTGGTCGCGAGATTGGACAGGAGGAAGAAAGTGGGCAGAAGGGACGGTACAACAACGGCTAGGGTCTCGAAATTATATTTTGGAAAGGGAAAAAGGCACGTTGATCAGATGAGAAGTAAATGGGTGAACACCGTAAAATTGTCATCTCCAAGGCGGCACGCCGAGGAGCGAACCACAGGCATGATGGGAGGCATTAACACGTCAAACGCCATAGCGAAAGTGTCAATTTCGTTAAAAAACTTTTTTGCGGTAATTAGTGTATTATGTTATAATTCGTACCTAAAAAAATGTGACACGGATCCGACGAAAATTGACGTATTTTTTTATAAAAAAAACGGTTGAGGTCACCGGTGTCCCCCATGGCGCTGTGGACTAGAAACATCCTTTTCCGTTACGAGAGCGCCACGCGGTCACTCCGCCGCCCACCTCGTCTCACCAGTAGTCCGCTAGCGCTTGCGCGGTGAGGTTGCGTCCGCTGTTTATTTCAGTTAAACCCGTTTATTCGTGTTTACATTGTGTTCATTTGACTTGGTGTTACAAGAAAAATAGTTTAGTGAATGATGGAGACTTTCGACAGTTTAGATATTCGAGAACTAAACATGGAAATGGACGATTTTGTTTTAACGATCGAAGATTTAAATGCCATTGATCTACTTGAAAATAATCATCAAGGAGGGTCCGCCGTTTATTCCGATAACCAAAATCGGGATTCAGATCACACACAAGCACAGCCGGATTCTGATTCTGATGATTTGCACATACCGCAAAAACGAATACGGCTGATGATTCAAACTGACAGTGAGAGTGAACCAGATTCAACTCAAGGTGTATTAGCGAATATCACAGCTGCAGATCGCACTTCAACAAAATGGTCAAGACCAAAACGACAACAGCCTACTATTATACCATTTACAGAGGCTACAGGATTGAAAAGACAATATGCTGATTTATTGAAAAACGAAGGCCCAGGTGCTTTTTACAGTCTTTTAGTTCCCGACGAAGTTTTTCAACTCATTGCGGAAGAGACTAACTTATTCGCCGAACAATGTATGGAATCAAGAAATGAAAAACCATCATCGAGATCTCATGCTTGGAAACCGACCGATAAATATGAAATAAAGCGATTTTTTGGTCTTATTCTTTACATGGGTCTAGTTAGACTTCCCAGTATATCTAGTTATTGGAGCAAAGATAAAATTTTGGGACAAAACTTTCCATCAACTGTCATGAGCCGCAATAGGTTTGAGATACTCCTGCAGAATCTGCCTTTCGCAAACAATCAAACTGCAGATACCACAGATCGCATCTTCAAGATAAGACCAATAATAGATATGGTAAACGATACCTTTCAAAAATACTATTTCCTCAAGGAAGACGTTTGTGTGGATGAAAGTCAGGTACCATACAGTGGGCGCATTATTTTTCGCCAATACAATAAAAGTAAGCGTCACAAATATGGTATGAAGCTTTTCAAACTTTGTACTATTCCGGGGTACACATGCAAATTGGCTTTATATAGCGGCAAAAACGTAGAGACCGTAAATACTACGCCCACAAAAGTAGCTTTATGTCCCTTTGTGCCCAAATACTGAACAAAGGGCACACATTATCAACGGATAATTGGTATACCAGCTTAGACTTAGCCTATAATTTGCTGGAAAATAATACACACTTGGTTGGAACAATCAGAAAATCCAGAAAAGGTTTGCCTAAAAGTGTAATAGAAGCTAAGAGGTAATTCCATAGCGATGGAAAACGAAGATGGCATAACAGTAATGAAATGGAAGGACAAACGTGATGTCTATATGTTGTCTACTAAGCACTCAAACAAGTTGTCAAAAATCGTCAAGAAAGGCAAAGAAATCACGAAACCAAAGATGATTTTGGACTATAATAAGTCAAAAGGATCGGTCGATCTAAGTGATCAAATGGGTGCATATTCTTCGCCTTTACGAAAGACCGTAAAATGGTACCGAAAACTAGGTATCGAGCTTCTGTTGAATACTGCCATTGTGAATGCATGGATTATATTCACCGAAACTAAAAACACCAAGATTCCCATTGTTGAATTCAGAAAGTTGCTAGTGGAGAATTTAACCAGTTCATTTGAACCTCAACAAAATGAAAGAGTATTGCCTCCACCAAGGCCCAAAAGATTGAAGCATGAGTTGAAAGCTAGACCCGGTAAAGTCAGAGATACTAGACGATTTTGCATACATTGTTATAAAGATGTAGTGCAACGATTTGGGCGAAAATTAGCTAAAAACAAAGCAAAGAAAGTAAACACTTATTGCGCTCAATGTGATGAAGAACCACACATGTGCTTACCCTGTTTCAATAAACATCATCGTTATTATTTTCTTATTTTAAGACAAATTCTTTACTGATAAAGGTTACTAGTAGTTTTTCATAACACTTTCTTTCAGAAAATACTACTCATTTACTACTGAATATTAAGATTTTTCCATAGATGCTAAGTTTTTTTTGTAATTCTGAAAATAAATAATGTTTAAAATAAGAGATTTTTTACGTCCTAGATCCCATAATCTATCATTTTCTCAAGTTTGTAGAGCTCTATACAATCGGGTATCAGATTTAACAAACTGATAATCGATTGTAAAATAGTTTCTTAAACTTTTTAACCTATCTTCTAAAATTTCCTAAGCAGATGTATCCCACCGCAAAGGATTACTCTTGAGGGCCACGCCGGCCACTTACAAACGCGTATTGCACGGTCAATGTGACCGGCGGCGTGTAAAATCATTTTAAATATGAGTCCTCGGTGAGGTCACTGGTGACCCCCATGGCACAGTAGACCCGACCAGGTGAGGTCACCGGTGACCCCCATAGCGCTTAACGTGTTGAGCCCGATAGTGGAGCGGCGCGGGCGCTGGAGCACCGGGTCGAGCCGGATAACGCGGTGGCGTTGGTGGCGCCGGCAGCGCCGCCGCCGCCGCCTCTGCCGCCCGGGGGCCAGCCTGATAGGCGATATCCTCTTCGCGTTAGAAAACCGGTAGTTCGATACGGTTTTGAATTTGATTAAGTATGATTAATTTACAATGAAGAAATTGTCTTTATTACTAATTTAGATTTAATAGTGTACCTACTACACAGTCACAGTATGAATGAGGTCATGTAGATATTGTACCTATTACGAACAATGTTATAAATAGTACTATATATGGTGCACATATTGTAAGGAAACCAAAGTGTTAGTTTACCTTAACTGTGTTAGTTTATAAGTTAGTATTTAGAAGCAACGAATTAGAATTAACTGTTTTCTTATTGTAAGGTAAATTGCTATAAGACCGTGTTTTAATTAAGTTTGTATTATACAGGGTTAAATAAGGGTGAGGGTGTGATGTATGTCGGTAGACAGTGTTTCTCGACACTTATTATTATTTGTAGGTAGGTCAATCTTTCTCTTCAAATAAACGCTTTGTCGCTAACGGACGTATTTTATTGTGTCTTCTGCAAGAAGTGCCGAAAATAAGGACTAGGCTGTAGATTGGAACCCTCATACTTATCATTAACATTTAAACACATTAAACCTTCATCTACATTATTGCTATGATGTTTTGGCTTCGAATTAGCTTCCCTACAATCTGCGGCTTTGTGTCCGACACGAATACAACGATAACATGTCAATACTCTCCTTCCAACTGTATCACTTCCTTCGTTGTTAGAAAATCTATTAAATTGTGGCTGCCCTGATGTTCCTCTAACTATCACATTAGCTCGCCAGTTGTTTGAAAATTTCTTCTTTCCACGTACAAAAATTACATCGTTCTCAGTATAATTTACATTTCTAGATTCGTATTCTTCCAAAATTTTGATTTTAAGTATCTCTGGCTTCGGTAAATCATCACGGCCTTCAATAGCACATCGTTATTGACAGAAGATCATCATGAATCTTTATGTCCATGGACTCCAGTTTGTCCACTGCATCAAAGAATGTACCAATTTCTTCACGAATATCCCCAGATTCACTCATCTTGTGCATCAGGAGACGTTTCAATAGCATGGCCTTTCTAGCGGGTCCACGAGAAGAATAAATTGACTCCAATCGTAACCATACTTCTCTGGAAGTCTTACAACCGCGTATATGACGGAGTTCCGACGGACTAATGCATAGTACCAAATCAGCTCTCGCTTTAGCGTCTTCAGACTCCCATTTATCTAAATTAGTCGTATCAGTCCGAGCAGGCTTAGGTGCCTTACTAGTTATATATTTCCAGAGATCGTTTTTAATTAGAATAGCTTCCGCTTGTAATTTCCAACTTTCGTAATTTTCCTTAGTCAAGGAATCAATCCGTACAGTGCTCATTCTGATTAAATTGCAGTAAGTGAACTCACAGAATAATCTCCAAGGTGTCTTCAAGTTTATTGAGCACCTGCGCAACCTACCCTGGGCCCATAACCATTGTTATGTTATGGAAGGAGTAGCGCAATATTTAGCGATTAGGTTGCACAATAACAATACTGCCGTGCTAATTATAAGTACAGTATGTACATTTTTGGCAAAATTGAGTTATCTGTATATTCGGAATCCTTGTAACACGGTCTATATTCCTGTGCGACCCGTTTTTCTATATCTTTAACGGCGCCAAAGTTGAGATAGTAAAAATGTAGGTATGTAGCATGCTACGTCACGCATTACATGACAAGAGCACAGTAAGTGACACTTGGCCAATGCGTATACTGCGCATATGCTAAGCAATGTCACATACTGTATTTACCCTTATGATACCCTGCTTACAATGACGTCGTCATTGCTTAGCAAGAACACTCACAGAGTTCCAAATATTTAGCATAAGCACAACAAATACCACATGCTGTGTTTATCCTAAGCATTCACATAACTTATGAGAACGCGAATGGCTTACGATAAGAGCAGTATGGGATTATACTCTATTTTTACTAAGCAACTCCTAGAAGTCAATTAACGAGTGACCTTAACATTGATGCAGTAACTTCAGACCTTCAGTACCTGTACATGGGTCTGAGGAGGGAAGTCGAAGGGGACGGGAGGGAATTGCGCTAGCGTCGCGCCACCAACCAAAATGGTCCCGTGACGTGATAATTCAGTCTAATCAGTATTCATTCAGTTGCGATTCAGACGCTTCTCCACCCCACGGCTGCTCATGGCGATGTTGGCGCCAAAATTCCGTAAGAATTCCGTAAAAATTAACCCAGAGTTTACTTGAAGAATATGATGGTGGTAAAAGCAACCAGGGGAAAATATGTTCTCGAATTTAAAAACAACCATGACGAGGATCACTACCAAACTTTGGATTTTTTACTTCTCAAATCTTCGCATCACGCTGGGACTAATATGAACTGACTGCTAAACCCCTAGCCCTTCGGCGAATATAGGCGTGAGTTTATGGTTTTATTTATTTAAAAAAACCAAGGTTTAGATATCTAATTTAAATTTATATTAAGGAATGAGTTTTGATTGTCCTTTCTGTGGTTAGTTTTACATAACGAGACCCGTCGCGATTATAAGTATTTCCTGTGTTTGCTTTTGATAGTATATAATTCTGGAAAAGCATGCATTATCTGAATCACAGGGTCTGCAAGGTCTGCTGTGGTATTACTTTAACTCATCTTATGATGGCAAATGTGACCTATGTGGCGAGCACATGTCAACTCTGCGCGCGCACTATAAACTCCAACATTCGTACATCGCGCAAGCAAAACCACTATAGGGAAGAGCGGGTGATCGTGCTCTTCCACTATAAAGGGAAATTTCCCGCCAGGCAGATCGTATGCCTGGGGACGGCCGGTCCAACTGATGTTCGTCGGACGTTATATTTATCGTATGTCATGTGAAACATTTTGCTTGCGCGATGCAGGAATGTTGGAGTTTATAGTGCGCGCGCAGAGTTGACATGTGCTCGCCACATCACTCCCCTTCAAGACCGTAGCTACGCATAGCTAGGTCTGATAGGAATCGAAGTCTGTGCTCTAAAGCCTGCAAGTGCCAGGAGGCGCTGAGTCAGTGAGTCGACTAGCGGTTGAGGGTGTTCGGCGGCTAACAGTCACTTCACCGGCGACAGTACCATGGGGTCCGCGCATGTGGTAGGAACCGGTGAAGGCTGCTGTACCACTGGCAATGTGCGCTGTTGCTGTGTGGCTGCCGTGCCGAGGGGTTGGGGGAGATCACCATCAGTACCAGTAGTCGGTGCGTTGACTGTAGTGGAACTGATGAGGTGAGAGGGAAGAGGGTGCTGGCCTTGCTTTGAGACTGATTGTATGTGGGGTGCTGCGAGAGCGAAGGAAGGTTGACAATGTTCTGTCGAGGGTCACCACTATATGGAAGAGCGGGTGATCGTGCTCTTCCACTATAAAGGGAAATTTCCCGCCAGGCAGATCGTATGCCTGGGGACGGCCGGTCCGACTGATGTTCGTCGGACGTTATATTTATGGTATGTAATGTGAAACATTTTGCTTGCGCGATGCAGGAATGTTGGAGTTTATAGTGCGCGCGCAGAGTTGACATGTGCTCGCCACAACCTAAAACAAAATACAAATTACCTAGCAGTTAAGGCAAAGTTCTGTATTGGGTTTGCTTTAAACTAATATAAACATTGACTTTTCAGGTACTCATGGTTTACCAAAAAAACCTTCCTGCAGACATAATTCAAAAAGTTTGAATTGTATGTCACTCATGGGTAGAGATCTCTTTCACTTTCATAAGAAACTTTATGAATTTACCAAGACAATTACATACTGAAGTACATTTTGACCACAAAAGTGAAACGTCATCGGCCTAGAGGTGGAACAAAAAATCCAGGGCCTTTGTTGTAAAATATTACATCCCCAACAGCAATACTAAGGCCTTCATACCCGTATGTAAAATGACGTTTTTGCAGGCTACTCGATTAAATTCATCTAGAATTGAAGGAGTGTCTAAAAGGCATGGAACTGGTGGATTAGCGAAAGAAAATAGAGGTGGCAACAGAAAGCAGTTTGCGTATGCCTCAAAAGCAGAAGCCGTAGAGAACTTTATAAAAAGTTTCACTACGTTAGAGAGCCACTACTGTCGAGAACAGATAAAAGTAAGGCAATATCTTCATCCCGATTTGAACATAAAAAAAATGTTTCAGATGTATAACGATCAGGGTCTGCCAGATTTTGGAGTCAAGCAAGGGTTTTTTAGGAAAATATTTAACACGCGATTTAATATCGGATTTGGTAGCCCGACGACAGACGTGTGTTCTTTCTGTCTCCAACATTTAGAAAAAATAAAAGTAGAAACTGTTCAGGAAAAGAAACAGCAACTGATAACGGAGCACAGAATCCACAAATTGCGAGCTAAGGAGTTTTTTAAAATGCTGCAAGAGGATATCCCTGGGCTTCTTATATTATCATTTGACTGTCAAAAAAATCTTCCACTGCCAAAAAAACCAGACCAATCAACATATTACTCACGACAACTTTATTTACATAATTTAACGGTGGTTGTTGGGACCTCACGCGCATCCTTGACGCCTAATAACACCCATGCGTATGTTTGGACGGAAGATCAGGCAGCCAAAAGCTCAAACGAAATCTGCTCAGCATTACGTCACTGCTTAAATACAGTAGACCTAACTGGTATTAGTAAAATAAGATTGGTATCCGATGGCTGTAGGGGTCAAAACAAAAACTCCATCATTATATGCATGGTAATGAAATGGCTTCTTGAGACCACCAGTAATATCAAAGACGTTGAAATGGTTTTTCCGGTGACATGTCATTCTTTCTTGCCTGCCGACAGAGTGTTTGCGTTATTCGAAAGAGTTATTAGAAAAGGGAGAACATTATTATGCCAAGTGAATATGAAAGAATCATTGAAGAACATGCATCTATTCATAAATTGGCTACCGACGTGCCTGTACATGACTGGAGAGAAAAAAGCAAAGAATTTCTCAAAGGTACTCAAAGTTGGCATTTCCAGATCAGCAAATGCAAACGGATTATATTAAAAAAAAATGCTAACAGAGTTCGTGTACGCGGTGAAATTTCTTATCGAAATGACATTGGCGACAGTAAATCTTTAACAAAACGCGGAAAAAGACTAAATGAGTTGAATTTGTGTCAAATACCTGTTGGAGTTCCCGGAAAAGCAGCAAAGTTGACCGACGTAAACAGTCTTTTAACGAAACATTACGGAGATGATTGGCAGAACTTTGAAAACTTATCGTTTATGGTTTTTAGTGGGCTTATGAGTGTTACCATTATATTAAAATGTTACCAGACATTAATAAGGCCAAAATAAGCTGAAATGAACCTTAACGTTTTGGAAATACAGCATGTAAAACCTGCAAATCAAAATGATGTCCAGCTCGTTTATTAGTTATCAAGGACATATTGGCGTTTGATATTTATCAACTCATATACTCATCTTGGACGACCCTATAAACAAATTCCGACGACAACTTCTTATAAACATTTTGCCCAATGCCCAAAAAGCCAAAATTTCAAAACCTTTTGATTTATATCAAAGGAATGTTTCAGAGGAAAACCTAGAACAAGAGCTAGTATCAATTGTCAAAAACCATATTGACCCCAAAATTCGCACAGCTATTTTGGTACAACCCTTAGAAAAAATGTACTCCATCGTCCCTATTCTTTAAAGAACAGTAAAAAATAGCTCAGCTAACCTTGTTCTAGTAAAAAGCGAAACACAGAATATCCCCGAGTACCTAAGTCAACAGGACTTGATAAAGAAATATCATGAGGGCAAAACGAACCATCGAGGCATTAACGAAACTTGTCTCGCCCTATCTCAACGATATTTCTGGCCTAAAATGAAAGATAGCATAACAAAGTTCATAAATAAATGTTCTATTTGTGGCCGAGCGAAGTACGATCGTAACCCGATTCACCCTCAATTTCAAATTGTGCCCCCATCCACAAAACCGTTCAAAATTGTCCATGCGGACGTCCTGACAATAGAGCAAGAAAAATATCTGACTTTAATCGATGCTTTTTCGAAATACGCACAGGCGTATCATATGTCAGACTGTTATGTACCGCATCGAGTATTGTAAAAGCTCTCCTGAATTTTAGTACACACCATGGTTTCCCCATGACTTTAACAACTGAATTTATTAATCAAGTTGTAGCTGAATTTCTACGGTTACACAAAATTCAGCATCATACAACAGCCGCTCACTCACCCAATGAAAACGGCATGAAAGAGCGTTTCCATAACACCCTGTTAGAGCATTTGCGAATATTGAAATTAAAGCATCGAAATGAACCCGCCCAGAATTTGGTTCCCCATGCGTTAATTGCCTATAATAGCTCTATACACAACTTGACAAAATGCCGCCCTTTTGAACTCCTCACAGGTCATTTTGACCCTAGGGATCCGGTAGACATAGATTTGACGGAACGACTTTTACAACAATACTCACAAGACCACCGTAGGAGAATAGAAACGGTATATAAGATAATTCATGACTCATGTTTCACCGATCGCGAAACAATAATGAGCCGTCGTAATCAAGACAGGGAACACGAAATACAGTACGATGAAGGACAAGAGGTATACGTAAAAAACCCTTTAGCGATCAGACAAAAAATCGCCCCACGATTCACCCATGATAAGGTTACCACTAATATGCCTATTCACATATTTACTTCGAAAAAACGCGGACGAGTTGCAAAAGCTCGGATTAAACGGCCTAAAAAAATTGTTCCTACGTTGTTACAGACTGTTAGCGCTGACGACGGCAGTGGCCCAAGCCGAAAGGACCCAACCTGACATCCAACTTGACTATCTAACTAAAGGACCTGGAATATTACCCTTTAAGCTTGGCTCCATTAAAATAATTTCTCATTTTTATACATTTCTACGAGACATAGACCTTGACTATATACATACGCAAACTGATATGTTGAAAAACGAGCTGACAAACTCGGTTAACGTAGACTATTCTCTCTATAAGTTTAATACCCAATACTTGTTTTCTAGGTTAAATAAAATTACCTTACAACTCGAATCTTTTGAGCCAAAACGGTCAAAGCGTGGTCTCATTAACCCTTTAGGTACCCTCGTAAAATCTTTGACAGGTAATCTGGATCATGAGGATGCCATGAGATTTCAAAATGCCCTAGATATCTTAAACAAGAATGAGCAAGACTTAGCGACTAACTTAAATAATCATGTTAGCCTATTTAAAAAGTACTCTGCTCAGCAAAATTAGGTACTAGGTAACTTAACTATAAATCAGCAGAAATTAAGCATAGCCATTTTATTTATATGTAATGTTAGCGATACTAGCAAAGAGAGAGTATCTAATTACGTTCGGTTATCCCAGCTGTTCAGTGTTTTAAATCAAAATGTACTAGATCTTTCTAATGAAATAGATAAGTTAGAAAATATATTAGCTTTTAGTCGCACAAATTCAATGCACCATTCTCTATTATCTACTATCTGTATATAGATAAGAAAATCGTAATCGCATTTAAAATCCCGATAGCAACACCTACTTCATATGAATTGTATAGACTTTGCCCAGTACCAAATAGTAATGGCCATGTCATCCTGCCCCCTTTTCCCCTTTTGGCAACCAATCCACAGGAATTTGCGTACATAGCGGCAGAATGCCCGAAGGTTGACTCTACATACATCTGCGAACAAACCACAGGACATCAAATCCGGAATCACCGTGATTGCGTGCATACTCTTATATACCTACAGGAGATAGATGAAACGTGTAGTCCCACGCCTATCTCACTGTCAAAGGAGGCTCTCATAGAGCTGGATAGCCGACACTATGTAATATCATTTCCGACTAAGATCAAAGTTTTATTCTCATGCGGAGCGGACCGTTGAGACTCAATGTCTCAAACAGATTTTCCATCAATGGCGGACAGAAAAGCCGCAACATTTTCATTAGACATTGGAAAATAGTTGCTCGTCTAGGAGGGGAGATGTTACGAGTCCGTACCTGCACTGATTGCAATATAACAAAGGCAGATTCCCAATAAGATATGAATCACCCGAAGGATTGCCAAATCTAGGTGCTGAGCAAGCAGATTTGATGTGAGGTCTCGGCAAGCAGCTTCTACGCCTTTGCTGCACCACCGCTGGTAGCGCGAGGACATCCTGATCATCGTGATCAATAGAATAACTTAGTATTTAATTATTTAGTATAATTCCTGTAATTCGATTTGGAATTAATTAAATCAACATCGCGTTGAACATTTGTCTTGTTTTTAAAAATCCTCTGACGGCCAAGTCCATATTTTTCGTGTCTTCGTGTTCGTGCCAATGACAACACTACTTTTTCTCCTAATCCAAAATTAGATCTCTAGTTGAGGGTGGGTGGTAAGATAGACATCAAAGTCAACTACCAGTCCACTAGGGTTAGCTAGAACAAATGCCTTTAAACCAACGGAATTAGGCTTCCCTGGACAGTATTGTTTCATGCCACAGGATCCCGTGAAAGGAATTATCATCTCATCTAATGATAAGCACTGATCCTTTTCTTGAATTCTGCAACGTTGTTGGATCTGGCTGATCAGTGGTCTCATTTTCCACAATTTCTCTTTTTTACGCGTGTCTTCGTTCACATCACCATTTCACATTAGAGAGTTTCTGAAACGCCTAAATCTGTTTCTAGACATGTTATCGGCAGAACTCTCCATTTAGCTTCCTAGTACAGCCTGAGCCATGAATAATTTAAAGTTGCCATTACGAATGTGATCCCAATATAAATGTTGAATTTCACAGACATGTTCAAAGATCGTCCATGCAGCGCAACTGAAGTCTGGATGGTGTGTTCCACAACCAGTTCACACCAAATTTTTGGTCTTTGTATTGTTCGTAGAACTCGAGGTTACTAAAGTCTTTATTAGACTTCGGTAGATATGATGGTTCTAATAACGTGTACTCCACTGCGGGGAAGTCTTTGATTAACCAATCCGTAGAACCACTAGCAAACGGACTACTTGGTAGTACCAACTGTTGGTGACCTCGACCTCTACCTCTTTCTGTACCTCTGCCTTTTGTACCTCTTCCTCTACTTTTTCCTCGATTTCCACGAGTAACTGGCTCAGTGTTCCTGTTTACTGGAACTTCCGGGTCATCACTTAAGTCCGAATCTGAACTGGTCTCTTCGGTACTATTATCATTAGTCTCCTGAGTGTAGGGAGGGTCTCCATTGTCTTCGTCTCTGAGGCTAAAATCTTCGACATCTGATTCGGTCAGCAACTCTAATATGTGTTCATCGATTACTGAAATAAAATAAATAAATAAATAAAAAGCCATTTATTCTACTACTTAAAACTTTTTACAATAATTGGTTGATCATGCATTATACTTTATAATATTAAGTTCTTTACATTTAACCAGTGTTGTTTTAAAATAAAATAACAATAATTTATAACATTAAGATTGAGTATATAAATATAATATTATCACACTATTTAATAGACTGCCATTACATGTAGAAATATCATTCGAAATTATATTTATTTATTTAGTTGTTTTGTACAATATTATAGATCGTTATAATCATTATTTTAGCATTATTATATTTTATCATTGTATATTATTATTAATGTTTTATCTAAAAAATAAAATAAATTGAAACTAAAATGTAAACTAAGTAGAAGTCGCCTCCTCGGCGTAGGCCTCCCCCATTTCCTTCCAGTATTGTCTGTCTCTGGCTTTGGTCATCCAATTAGGTCCTAATCTATGTAGAAAGACATCTGCCCAACGTTTTTTCTGGCGTCCTCGTGATCTTGTACAGTCTCTAGGGATCCATTCCGTTATCTTCTTCGTCCATCTATCGTTAGCCATGCGGCATACATGCCCTGACCAATTCCATTTAAGTAACCTTATTCGTGTTGTAATATCTGTAACTCTGGTAATTTTTCTAAGTTTATGGTTAGTTAATCTGTCTGACAATCGTATTCCTAACATGCTTCTTTCCATTTTACGTTGACATATTGCGAGCTTATTTTCATCACATTTTCTTAATGACCAACTCTGACACGCGTATGTCAAACAAGGAAGGATCGCTATATCGAAGAGTTTTTTCTTGATTTTGATATTGATTGACTTATTTTTCATAATTTCTTTTAAGCCCCAGTATTTTTTCCAAGCTATAGCGATTCGTCGATTTACTTCTTCCTCAGTGTGATGTTCGAATGAGACAGATTGCCCCAGGTAGATGTAATTGTTGACATATTCCACGCTCTGACCTTCAATAATGATGGGGATTTTATCTTCACTATTTGTGATTATTTTGGTTTTTGTGAAATTGATTGATAAGCCGACTTTTTTACTTTCTTGGGTTAGTTCATTTATCATGCTAGACAGATCTGATTGGTTTTCTGCGAAAACGACTATATCATCCGCAAAACGGAGATGGCTGAGATATTCTCCATTTATTCGTAGTCCTTTTTGTGACCAATCCAGTTTTCTGAAAATCGTCTCCAGTACAGCTGTAAAAATCTTTGGTGATAAAGGGTCGCCTTGTCGTACACCTTTTCCTATTGGGAATTTTTGACCTTCTCTCTCTAGTCGAATTTTTGCACAACTTTCTTTGTATATGTTTTGTAGTGCAGCAATATACTGTGATTCCACGCCTTGTTCATTAAGTGTTTCCCAGATAATATTATGTTTTAAAGAGTCAAAAGCTTTTTTGTAGTCCACAAAACATAAATAAAGCGTTTTATTGTATTATTTGACCTTTTCGATAGCCTGAGTTACCACATGTATATGGTCTAAAGTCGAATAGTTCTTGCGAAACCCTGCTTGTTCACTAGGCTGATTTTCGTCTAATGTTTTTGTTATTCTATTCAGAATTAATTTAGAAAACACCTTATAAACGTTCGACATCAGACTGATTGGACGGTAGTTATTAAGTTCGCTCCGATCACCTTTTTTATGCAACAGTATAATGGTAGAGTCAGACTTCTGTTTCGGGGTGGTTCCAGTAAACAATATGTTGTCAAATAATTTTTTGAGAGAGCTTTGTAGCGGTTCTGATAGAGCTCTCAGCAACTCATTTGTAATATTGTCGTCACCCGGTGTTTTATTCATTTTTTGTGAATTTATAACATGCCGAATCTCTTCCTGCAGTATACTTGTATATAAGATTGATTCATGGTCTATACGTTGTTGCATAGGTTGGGGTTCAATAGTTTGCGATTGTTCTGATGCAAATAAAGTACTGAAGAATTCTGTTGCTACTTCTACTATTTCCGGTCGTTGGATGACATGTTTACCATATTTATTCTTTAAGTTAGGCGCCCACTCTGATTTGTTTCTAAGATCTTTAAAAGCCTTCTTTATTGCTCCAGTTTTTTGTATGTAATTTTCGAAAATGCGTTGTCTGTGCAGTTTGTCATCTTGTCGTAAACTTTTACTTATTTTCTTACTTAATTCTGTTATTTTTTCTCTTACTTGTTTAGTTCTTTAAAGATTGTATAGATTTTTACGTTTTGCCAATAATTTTTGTGATGTAGAGCTTATTTGTTTTTTAGTAATAGCACTTTTTGGTAATTCTTTAATAATAGTTTTTATTTCCCTCTCGAAGCCATCGTATTGGCATTGAACATCTGAAGAATTGTTTATGGCCATCATTAATTTATTTTCCAAAAATTTTCCGCTCTTGCCCGTAATAAGTGGCAAATTTCTAGAGTAATGAGTATTCCGTTTAATGAACTTTCTGTTTTCCTTCATATTCAAGCTAAGTGCACATCGTATCGTGCGATGGTCAGTAGCAAAGTTGAGATTATTAATAATATCAAAGTTGTGAATTTGTCTAGGATGATTCGTCATTATATAATCTATCTCGTTATGGTATTGGTGATTAGGTGAATGCCATGTCCATTTTTTGTGTGGTTTTCTGTAGAACATACTATTTACTATGTTTAATTGGTGTTCCAGCGCATACTCTACCAATCTTTGACCACGTTCATTCCTTTCACCAGCGGAGTACTGGCCAAGAATTGATTCCTCACCATTTTTGACTTTTCCTATTTTGGCATTAAAATCGCCCATCAAGATAAGATTTTTGGTTTGTATAGAGTCAATAGCTTCATTTACAGTTTGATAGAATACATTTATTTCTTCCTCCTTGCAACTCTCTGTTGGTGCATATACTTGGACGATTGCCCATATTTTTTGGTTGATCTGAACTTCAAGGACTGCGACTCTATCTGAATAGCTTTTAAATTGTTGTACAGAACTTTTCAGAGACTTTTTGACCAAAAATCCAACGCCGTTTCTACTTTTTTCGCTGGACGAGTGGTACAGAATGAAATCATCGTATTCTTCGATTAATTCATCTTTTCTTCTAACTTCACAAAGTCCAGTGACATCCCATTTTACATTAGCAAGTGCGTTGATAAGTTCAGTGATTCTCGTGTCTTGCAGCAAGGTTCTTACGTTTAAACTGCAGATGTAGAGATACTTGTTTGATCTAGTTTTCTTTTCATGCGACTGAGTCTCGCATGTATTTGTAAATATTTTGTGCGGGGGGTTTTGGTCTACTTCCTCCACGGCGACCGCCCGGATTGGAGGAGGAGGAGGGACTTTCCTCAGTCGTTTTTTGTTAAGTTTGTTTCAGTTAAGTTTGAATCGAATGAATTACTCGGGGGTGCCGAATTCATATAGTAGGTAATATCTTTCGTTTTATTTTTCTTATACATCTGTTTGGCTTGTTTATCTTTACCGTTTGTGTCTCCATATGCGGCATTTTGTGATTCAGGAGACTCAGTTAGGTATCGTTTTTGCTTACGCATGCCAGTTTTTGAATTATTTGGGCTTCCTTTCAGTATAATAATTTTATCATAGCGTAAAACAGCATTTTTTCCCAGGGCCCGTTCTTTTTCTACTTCTTCTTGAAGTTTTTTACGTTTTTGCAAAACTTCTACGGGAAAGTCTTCTTTAATACTTATAGGTGAACCATTCAATATGCCTTTTTGCTTTAAAATTTCAAACTTACGCCCCATAGTTGTAAGCGTTACAGATATGGGTCTGGTCTTACTGCTTCTCTTACCTAATCTTCTTACCATCTCTATTTCCGACTGGTGTATGTTTATGTTCATAAATTGTTTAATAGTTGACATACATAATTCTTGCAAGCCTGTGTATCCACGCTCAGTCTCTTCGAGTCCAAAAAGTATCAGATTTTTCTTTCTCACCTGCCTTTCTAATTTATCTATTGTTCCTTGTTGTTGATTTATTTTTATTTCTAAATTATGAGTTCTGTTTTCGATCATAGTAAATTTTTCGTTAATATTATTGTTAATTGTTTGGGTAATGCATTCCTGCATATTTTTCATTTCCTGCTTTTGGACGGCTAGGTCATCCTGAATTTGTTTCAAAGCCTTCATCATTTCCTCCATTGTTTTGGTACAAGTGCTGCTTCAAGTGACAGAACTAGGCAATAGCAGAGCAAAATGGCTGGTGTGTAACTGCGTAGGTACAGGTCCTAACGGTCAGCGGCGGAACTAGCTAGGCTGTAGCAAGATAGTTGCTTAGGCGCAAGCGGAGTTTTATTTTGGTTGCTACTCACTGATAGATAGATGGCGTAACCAGTACGAAAATATTTGATTAGAATGATTATGCAGTTTTGTTTCTAGGTTATGATATTATAATTTTTGGTATTGCGCTAAATTTTGCTTTCCACTTAATTCGTTTACACTGACTGACCTTCCAAAATGATTTTCAGCGAATTTTCCTGGGGAATTTGTCAGCCGTTGCACAGTTATCTGCTTTATTCTTTGTACCGGATTTTTCTTCTTTATGCGTTATTCATCCAATGTGCAGCCGAAAACCAATATTCTTCCTGCTTTTCACTAGCCACAGCACTATTTTCGGTGTGAATTTGTCCAAAATCAATACTAATTATATTTTTATTTTGATAAAAACTACGGAGCCGAAGCAAACACGAGCACAGTAACGCCCTCTCACTGAAATAAAAACAAAATCAATTTAATATTGATCCTTTTATGTCCACGTCTTATTGATTGATATATTTTACTAAAATCAGTGACTAAACAACAAGTCGCGGCCTTGAGTAAATAAGGTTCTATCTGTATTTGTCACGTAGAGATAATAGGTACAGTTCTTGAAAAAAACTTGTGAACAAGGTTCTATGTGTAAAAATATGTTTTTCGCAGGGCAACACTGTTCTATCTGTCAACATGACGTTTATTGCGTCACTCTTCCCACTCAAACTTCATATTTTTTTCGCTCGTTTGTGTTGTTTTTTCTCAAAAACCTAATTTAAAAGCTATACGGGACTATTTAGTAAGTATTTTGTTATTTAACTGCTTATTATTTACGTCACTATAATGGTATTTCACGCGCGACTGCGTATGGACCTTGCTTTTCCTGGGAGGCAGGCCAAATGAAGTTATGAAGGTGGTGTAGGTGCTGGGCAAGCCTGTGATATCTAAAACCACTCTCCTAGGCACTGCAATGTCTACTGAGTAGCAACTTCACCTCTTGTAGTGGGTATGAGGAAGGGTGCCACTCAAAAATGTTGCTAAAAATTATCTTGTATGGATGCAGACCTATCTTTTTACCAAAGTATTTTACAATCGTGCTATATATTTTACATTTAAATCTTACTTGTATGTACAAAACTCCTTTATAACAATGTATTAACTACATTTTCAGGACTCAAATGGAAGAAGAAAATAATAATATGGTTTTGGATGAGGTCACCGGAAAATATTATAAGTGCAAGACGAAACTACAGGAAATTTTAATTCGTATCCATACCACCAGATGACTGCTTAATTGCCATAGCTGAAAAACCCAAACAAAGAAAAAATACAAGAAAGAGAACTAGTAATCCACAGAATTGGAAGAAGAATTGTAGAAAACAGAAACACCAAGCTGGAGAAGAACAGTCGAGGACTGTGAAACATGACAAGGATTGTTTGACCTCCTGCAAGTTTCACTGTGATAATAATATAGATACAAGCCTCAAAAAAGAGATTCATGCTGAGTACTATAAACTTAACCAAGATCAAAAATACCACTTCATTTCTCAAAAAACAGAACGCGGTGACAAGAAGAAGTACAGCAAATTCACACAAAAAGAAATTTACCTTCATGTACTATATTAAAGTAAAGGGAAATTTAATAAGGGTTTGCAAAACCTTTTATTTAAATACTTTCAACATATGATCCACAATGAGATTAGTTCTCAAACATTTAAACTTCAAATACGCAAGTCGTAAACGACGCAGTTGCTTAATCGACAGGCAAGATATAATTTTGTGGCGAAAAAGATATTTGATAGCGATTAAACAATATCGCAGAGAGGAAAAAATTATTTACTATCAGGATGAGACTTGGGTGAATGAAGGTAATACTACACTTTATATTTTAATCAAATTAAAATTAGTAATATTAATTTAGTGTCCGAATGAATACAGACTTAAGATTTTTCTTTAATATACCTTAATTGGCTCACTAAAATAAAAATACGTAAGTAAATTAATGTTATGATGGAATAAACAAAAAAAAACATTTAATTTTGCAGGCATACATTACAAAAGTGTTGGGTCGACACGAAAGTCGAGACGCCGCGTCAAGCCTTTCTCGAAGGCTTAACAACAGGATATAAGGCTCCGACTAGAAAAGGACCACGGCTTATAATAGGCCACATTGGAAGCGAGGAAGGCTTTTTAGACGAAGGTCTGTCGATGTTTGAATCAAAGACAGACTCAAGTGATTACCACACGGAAATGAACGCCAATCATTTTGAAGAGTGGTTGTCAGGGATTTTGCCAAGATTAAAAAAAGACTCTGTTTTGGTCTTAGACAATGCCCCTTACCACTCCCGTAAAATACAAAAGATCCCTACCACGGCGTAGCGTAAAGCAGACATACAAGAATGGCTGAGCTCAAAAAACATTCACTATGAAGAAATTATGATAAAAGCAGAGTTACTTGAGTTAGTGAATAAAGAAAAAGCTGCTTTTCAAAAGTATGCAGTGGAAGAGCTCGCTGCCGCGTATGGTATCACTATACTGAGACTGCCCCCTTACCACTGCGAATTAAACCCTATAGAGTTAGTTTGGGCACAGGTAAAGGGGCACGTCGCGCGTAATAACAAAACTTATAAAATGAAAGACGTTCAAAAATTGTTCAGTGAAGGATTAAATTTAGTTACACCACAACGGTGGTCGAGTTGTATCGATCATGTCATAAAAGAAGAAAACAAGATGATGCAACTCGATCACCTTATCGACGACGTAACCGAAAGGTTCGTAATAAATGTAACCGATTCTGATTCAGAAAATGATAGTTCGGAAATAAATAGTGATTAAAATTTTAATCTGGTTTTTATTTTATTTTTTCCTATTCCAAAACAGAAAGGAATAAACATGGTATGACTGTTAAGTTATAAATGTAATTTTATCACGAAATCCCCCAACTTAAGTATTATTTAATTTTAGAGTTTATAGTTTGAGCTAGTTACATTACATTCACCAATCTGCAATTAAATGAACGAATGATTGAATGAAAATATGTTTCGATCACTCTGAGCACAACACTATTTTTTATTTTCCCTTACGTGACAATCCACCAACTGTCAGTTTAGTCCACCTAATGAAAAATCAGACTTTAGTCACGGCAAAGAAAAAAAGAAAATTGGACGTCGGAACAAAAAAAAATCGTAATGGCTTTTTTTAGCAAACATATCAACACAAAGCGTCCACCAAAACGTTACGAATGCGATGAACTTCGCAGTCTGCATCCTGACGTTCTCTATAACAAAGACTGGCTAAAAATTAAAGTTTTCGTTCAAAACACATACACAAAAAAATCATAATCTAATCTATTGTTGTAATAAGTTGAGCATATTCAACAGAGTAATTGTAATTGTAACTCACAGGCAGAAAAAAATTATACCATCTAAATCAGATTAACGTTAAAGGTTTATATCCTACGACTTATGACATAATCGATGTAACTAGATATAGATACAGTATTTACGTCACACCTGGCCGATCTCTGGCTTCCCTCCTCTAGTCGCTGCCAGCTACCCTGATAATTTAAAAAAGGTGCACCGTATTGAAAAACGTCACCGTTATCGATACCTTCAGGTTCATTTGGCGTAAAGCACAAAAAGCTACTATTCAGAACAAAAAACATAAATATAAAAATTTCTTTCTTTTTTCATTGTAGGGCTACCCCAATGAAATATAGGCAAAAAAATATACCTATTTGTATGTATGTTCAAGTTGTACCTAACGGAAATGCCTTTTTCTAGTAGTTGTAGAAATAGTTGTTGCTTTACGCCAAAATAAATGATATAATAGTAGTTTATGTGACTGTCACATAATGAGGGTTATTAAAACACGAGCGAGATTTTAAAAAAACGAGCCTTGGCGAGTTTTTTAATAGCATTCGCGAGTGTTTTAATACCAAGTTATGTGCAGTCATATACACTACTTTATCTACACTCATGTCTTAATCTTCAAAGTAAGGAATCAAAGGAAAACACGTTTGACAAGCTTTGTACTATACATAAATCTACGGTTATTTTTAAAACAAAATGGCGCAATTTCGACAAAAGTATCTTGACATTCAATTGTCTGCACTCAGTTTTGCGCGCGCAATTTTAGGTATTTTTAGTTGCACTTTTGGTACCAGGAAAATGAAATAGTCAACTTTTGACATTAAAAAAAAACTTAAGTTTTGTTCCGTGATCACAGCAACACTTAAAAAAAAAACTGTAACATAAAGTGAAAAATCTGACCTTTAATGTAACTTTATATTACACTTTTTTTTTTATTTTCTTTAAAGTTATGTATTGTATAAAGCCTGTCAATATGTGTTTACCTTTGAATTCTTAATTTGAAGATTATGATATGAGTGTAGATAAATGTGCTTTACACCCCTTTACACAAAATTATTACACAAAAAAACATTACACAAAAAATGTGCTTTACCTTTCAAAAATTCCTTCTGCGAGAATAGTGAGACGTAATTACAATTTACCGATTTTAGTTGGGATTCCTATCAAATAGGTTATTTTGAACAATTTTTTTTTCACAAGACACTTTCCTAATATGTGATTAAAAAGAAAAACGTTTCATTTCCTTATTCAGTGTTTCAAATACAAAGGATTTTTTTTTATTTATTTTGTAACAACCACGTTTTCCACCACCGCTCACTAGATGGCGCTTGCTAGTTGTGTATCGCGTTATGGTTATATCCGGACGCCGAATATATATAACTCCGCCTGTCAACAGGTCATCATTACTTGCTTTGTTATTCATATTTACATGCTTTGCATGCTTTGGTATTTAATCACGCTCCCCGCCCCCCTGCCGCCGGCAGGGGTGCCGCCTGCCATTATGGCTCAGCTCCCTTTCTCTCCGGAGAAATTCTTCTCATTTATAAAGGAGCACGGGCTCCTAGATGCCTTTCAGGCATTCTGTAGGCCCCCGACCGCCGCACACAAGGCCTTTTCAGGTATCTAGCTTGACAAAAAGAACTTTAGGCACATATAAATTAAGCTGTTTTTACTTTAGCAAACACTTAACTCAACTTTTGACTATACCATAGACAAACAAAACAGTCGCTTCACGCACGGCAACGAATACAAGTGCTGGTTGAAACTTGTTTGAGTCAGTTGTTTCTACGACTATTCTGAGCGGTTGCGTTTTCTTTGATTTTAAAAGTAAAATATTTTGTGGTTGGAACTGAATTATTAAACAATATTAGTATGGATAATCAAGCTTGTGGTAAGTACTTTTGATTTTTGTTGTAACTAACAAAGTAGAATAATTGACTAGCAGAATCCACAGTTACAATTGAATCGTTATAACAATTGTTACTTTTTGCCACACAATCCTCCGTGAAGTCTTTGGTAAAGAACGCTATAGAATAATTTAACTTCACATATTCGACGAAACATGTGGGCTATCGAATACAAGATAAGTTAGCTGTTATGGAGCTGCCCTTATTTGTATTGTACGTGTTAGTTCCTAAGATTTATCGAATATAGCTTCAGTTCTACTGCAAACGCTGTTTGAGTGAGTCCTCCTTAGGATAGATCCTTATATGGCGACCCTGCCAGGCGCCGCGCCTCGCGTCGCGTCGTTCGTGCGACAAGGTGAGAGTACTTAAATAAATTAAATTAATTCATTGTATTCAATCTGAAGAAAAATGGGGAAGACACAATCAAAAGAAGAGATTGTGATAGCACAAAATGCTGCTGGGGGCTCCAACGCATCCTCTATAGAAGAAATAAAAACGCATCTGAGCACTACAAATATAATTCTTGGTGCACTAGTCTTCATGATCCTGCTCGCCGGATGTTTCTTCCTACTGAAGATGTACAAAAGCTGCCACACGCAATTGATAAGAAGGGAGCTGAACAGCGGGTATCTGCGCCGGTCGGTATACCGTCGTGATAGGGAACGCAGAGACGATGGATCGGAGCAAGTTTAATGGTCTATAAAACAAGAACAAAAAAGTCAAAAGTGAGATTTAAGTGCCTTGTAAGTGCCAATCAGTGATAGCGTGATAACATTAAAATCGTTATTCGGTGCATCGGGACCGTGCGAATATGATGCGCGACGACGTATTTGGAAGGCCGCAGCGTTCCATTGCCTATATAGGTACAGAGCTAAGTTAACATGGACTGAAGGTACAACAATAGTTTAATTCTATTTTTAACTCTTTTAGTACTTATCTAGTAAGTAAATAAATATGTTTAGTAACATGTTGCCATGGCAGATAGGCTTAAAGATATTTTAAATGTGTTAAAGTCATTGAGAGAAAATCTTGTAAAACTCAATAAAAGTAGGAGAACGCCAGAGATTTTAAAACCAAGATATGATGAGGCTTCTCAAGTATACGCAGAGTATATTAAGTGTTCAGAATTAATAGATGATCAAATAAGTAAAAGTGAAATAAAAGGGTCCGACATAGTTGAGATCAAAGAAATTTGTGTCAGAATAAATACGATCTATACACAGATCCAGGAATTTTGTTCAGTGGAGACGGCTTCAGATAAAAGCCTAGAAATGGAGAAATTTGACTTAAAAACGGCAGTGGCCTTGTTGCCAGTCATAGACAGTAGCGAAAAATCTGTTTTACAGCTGATTTCAGCTATCGAAATGTATGCATCCTTATTGCAAAATGATGGTAAGTTGACGTTGATCAATTTCGTGCTGAAAACACGTCTTTCAGAAAGCGCGAAAATTAGGCTATCTGCTAGCTACGAGTCGGTTTCGAGTCTAGTAGAGGACATGAAAAAACATTTACTCGTGCAAAAGTCTTTCACAGCTCTTCAGCAGAGGCTGCTCCGTGCTACACAAAACCAGAAAACCATAGAGGACTATGGAAAGGAAATTGAAAAACTTTTTGTTGATTTGACTATTTCACAAGCCGAAGGAGATACAGCAAAATTCGAAATTTTGAAACCCATAAACGAAAAGCAAGCTATAAAAAGATTCTCGGACGGGTTGCGAAATGGTCACCTTAGCACAATAATTTCAGCCAGAAATTACACATCCTTAAAGGAAGCAATTCTTGGAGCGAAGGACGAGGAGATGTCAGGGCCACCAGAAGGTCTGATAATGCGTTACGAACAAGGTACTCGTAACAGACAGAATTACCCAGGTTTTAAGCGGGGTTTTCAGTTTCAGCGCGGACAGCAAAGGGAGTATTTCCGCGGACGAGGCGGACAGCACATTCATCGCGGGGGTCCAGCGCATCAGCAGTGGCGCGGACACCCTACCAATCGCGGACGAGGTCAAGGGAATTTCCCCAGGAGCAACAACCGAGGCGGAAGAGGTAAGTACTTCCCTAGCAACAGCCGAGGTCATCAGGTACATTATGCCGAACACTCGCCGGAAGAAAATGGGCCAGAGGTAAGTGAAAACGCCATCAACCAGTTTTTTCGTGCCTCATTCTAGCATTTGTGCCTATAATAATTACAACAGTGTAGATTCGGACACCCACGAACAGAGATACAATTGGCTTGTCGACACAGGCGCGTCACTGTGCGCCATAAAGTACGAGAAATTGAGCCGCATTCCAATCCATTTTGGTAAGGTAAGAACTTGTTCCGAAGGTTTTGTTTATCTAACACTTACCTTTGAGGGAAAAGAATTTGTACACAAATTTCACGTGTTTAAAAACTTGTGTTGCAAAAGTGATGGAATTCTAGGGCAAGACTTTATGAGAAAATACAAGGGCATCATAGACTATGAGTTAAATACTTTTTCCTTAAAAACTGATAATGAAAGAATTTTCATGCCGCTGCGAATGGGTAACATAGACTACAATAGTTATATTACAGTACCACCACGATCAGAATCTATACATTTCGTGCCAACTCACTTGAAGGAAGATAGCGTGATTTATCCAAGTCAACTGAGTGAAGGAGTATTTATGGCAGGCCTTGTAGTGAGACCAACAGCTGGGAGAGTTCCTATAAAAATTTTAAACACAAGGGACTGCGAAATCAAACTGAGTTATTTCACGTTTCAAGTATGTTCATTAGCAGAGTATGAATTGGTAAAATTTGAAAGAACAGAGAACAATGCGGAACGTGTGAAGAGAATGTTTGCGGAACTAAATTTGAAAGGGTTGAACAATGAGGAACAATTGGAAATAGAAAAGATATGTGCGAAATTTTCAGATATTTTTCAACTAGAGGGTGACAAATTAACTACCACAAATATTTTCGAACAAAGGATACAGTTAAAACCCAACACTGATCCGGTTTATACAAAACAATATCGATTACCTAAATTTCAAACAACCGAAATAAAGAAACAGTTAGAAAAAATGATAGAAAACGATGTGATAGAGGAAACAAAGAGCGCATGGTCAAGCCCTATTCTATTAGTACCTAAAAAGTCGGAAACCGGAAACAAAAAGTTCAGACTTGTGATAGATTATCGTAAATTGAATGAAAAAAATTGTTGATGACCGATTCCCTTTACCAAACATTCTGGACATTTTAGATGCACTATCGGGTTCAGTTTATTTCACCCATTTAGACTTATTTTCAGGGTATTATCAAGTGCAGTTAGAAGAAGAAAGCAGAAAATGTACGGCATTCACTTTTGACAAGCAATATCAAATGAAACGTATGCCTATGGGGTTGAAAATAAGTCCCAATGCTTTTTCCCGAGTTATGACAGTGGCGTTATCTGGCTTAAATTACGAAAAATGTTTAGTCTATTTGGACGACTTAATCGTTTTTGGAAGAAATTTAACTATGCACAACAAAAATTTAATTGACGTATTTTATAGACTGAGGGAAGTAAATTTAAGACTTAATCCACAGAAATGTGAGTTTTTAAAGAAAGAGATTGCATACCTAGGGCATGTTGTAACATCAAATGGAGTCAGGCCAGATCCAGGGAAAATCAAAGCACTCACCAAATACCCAGTACCCAAATCAATAGATGAAGTAAAACGATTTGTGGCTTTCAGTAATTACTATCGGCGTTTCATTCCAAATTTTGGCGAAATAGTTATACCACTTAATAAACTATGTAAAAAACATGCGACTTTCATTTGGGATGACAATTGTCAAAATTCGTTCAAAACATTAAAAGAATCGTTATCAACGCCACCGGTTTTACAATTTCCAGATTTTTCACCTGAAAACGAGTTTCAGTTGCATACCGATGCCTCAGGAACAGCAATAGGGTCGGTTTTAAGCAATAAAAACAAATTGCCAATTGCTTATGCCAGTCGTGGACTTAATAAAGCTGAACTAAATTATCCAACAGTGGAGAAGGAATTATTAGCAATTGTTTGGTCAGTAAATTATTTCAGACACTATTTATTAGGGAAAAAGTTCAGAATATTCACAGATCACCGGCCTCTTGTTTATTTATTTAACATGAACAATCCAAGTAGCAGACTTACGAAATTTAGACTAAAGTTAGAAGAGTATGACTTTGAAATAGATTATGTAAAGGGAAAAGATAACGCAGCAGCAGACGCGTTATCACGAGTCTTAATAACATCAGATGAACTAAAAGGAAGGAATGAGCATGTGGTGAATGTCATGACAAGACGAAAGAAGAGAGAGGAAGAGGAAAGAGCAAAAGAACAGAATGTAAGAGATACTAGCATAGCTACTGATGGACGGTGTGCGCAGCCGGACGTGGAAATGTTTAGCAAACCGAAAAATTCCGTTGAATTGCTATTTACAACAAGTGAGAGTATGAAAAAAGTGAAAAGTGATGAGAAAAATTACTTATTTTCATATGATCCAGATAAGTGTATAATTTAAACCTGCCCACAATCTCGATCATGTCTGACGCGAGACGCCTACGTGAGGGAATTTGAGCAGTTCTGTGAAAGTAAAAACGTGAAAGAAATTTATATAATGAAAAAAGTAGAGAATGATAAATATATAAAATGGCTAGCCAACGATGAAAGTAAAAATAAAAATAATAATAAAAGAAAACGGCCCGGGCCGCGAATTTATATTATAAAGGAGAAGCAACGTATTACTACAAATGAAGATAAATTAGTAGTGTTGAATGATTTTCACGTGTTACCTACAGCAGGTCATGCAGGTATACGACGAATGATTAATAATATACGTAAATATTATACGTGGCCAACAATTGAACACGACGTCAAGAAGTATGTTTCAAAATGTGCAAAGTGTCAGACACAGAAACATTCAATTCCGCACAAAGAGCCAATGGTCGTCACAACTACGGCAACATCGGCATTTGATAAAATATATTTAGATATAGTGGGGCCCTTAGTTAAGGATTATTTTAATAAAGTATACATTTTAACTATACAATGCGAGCTAACAAAGTTTGTAGAAGCATACGCATTAGCTAGTAAAGACGCTACTACAGTGGCGAAGGCTTTTGTTGAGGGCTTTATTCTTAGGTACGGTATCCCCAAGGAAATCGCAACTGATCGAGGCACTGAATTTTTAAATTCAGTTTTAAAAGAAGTGTGTAAGTTATTGAATATATCGCAATTGACATCGACAGCTTACCATCATGAAACAATAGGATCTTTAGAAAATTCACATAAGACTTTAAACGCTTTCCTGAGAATTCAAACGAATAATGAGCTCAAGGTGTGGAGCACATGGGTGCCATACTGGTGTTTTAGTTATAATACAACTGTGCATACATCAACAAAATTTACACCATACGAACTGGTATTTGGAAAAATATGTAATATTCCATCTAATTTAGTGAAACAGGCAGAATCGCTGTATGATTGTGAAAATTATCCTTTGTTAGTAAAGTATAGAATACAAAAAGCTCAGGAACAGGCTAGGCAAAATTTAATACAGTCGAAAATTGTGAGAACAGAAAACGCAAATCAGAAAAGTAAAAGTGTAACCTATAAACCGCATGACTATATTTTAGTGAAAAATGAAATGGGAAATAAATTCCAAAATGTGTATAATGGACCGTATATGGTAGTGGAAGACATCTCGCCTAATGTAAAAATAATTAAAGATGGAAAGGTCGACATCGTACATAAGAATAGAACAAAGATGTTTATAAAATAACTAATTATGTTTTAATTGTAATAATAGAAAATTAGCTTAAAAAAAAAAAAAAAACTAATGTAACCAATGTAATCAGTTAGTTAATATGATAAGGCGTAACATTAAGCTGATAAATGTTAAAAAAAAAAAAAAACTAGGTTATTTATTATTACTATTATACATATATATAATAATAATAATAATAATTACATTTGTATTTTTTTTTCCTTTGGATGGGTGGTGTTATGGAGCTGCCCTTATTTGTATTGTACGTGTTAGTTCCTAAGATTTATCGAATATAGCTTCAGTTCTACTGCAAACGTTGTTTGAGTGAGTCCTCCTTAGGATAGATCCTTATATAGCTGCAGGTACTTGCAGGTTTTTTATATCTATATTTTTTTTTAACAGGAAGTGGTCTTTCATCGAGGGAAGGGCAGAGTAATGAAACATTAATCACCCGAAAAGAGTTATTTTTACACCTTCAAACTAATGGATATCTAGCATTAACACAATCACAATGCGCATCATATCTGGTTGACTATGTCATGAACAAGATACCTGCAAATTTTCGGCAAAAACTCAAAAAGCAGGAGCTGCAACAAAACGTCAAATCCCTCGTGACTAACATATTCACAAGATATCGTCAATGTCATCGTGTTGTTAAAGATCTTTTCAAAAAGCACCAGGTTTGGTTTGATGAACAATTCAATATTTCTTTGCACTCTCAAGTGATAGAATCTACAACAAAGACACGAGGTCGACCAAGAAAGCTATTTCAAGAAAGTTCAAAACGAACTCAAAGCCGAAACGTTTCCGAACTCGTATCTGATAAGGAGCCCCAACAGCTGCTTGTAGCAACTAAAAAGTCTTTGATATTGCAAGGTAAACGTTTAGCCTCTCGAGTGATAGAGATTGCTTCTTCAGCCACGCCTAAACGTTTGAAGCGAATGCATGAAGGGTCCCAAACATCAACAACAAATGTCACCTTTCATCCAAATCAAGCATTAGCTTTGATAGTTGATTCTAGACTAACAAAGGAGGGGTACCTGCGAATCCAAAGAGCTGCCAAGAAAATTAATCACGATATATACCCGTCATACAAAGCAGTTCAGTCAGCTAAACTGGAATGTTATCCAGAAGATATAAAAAAAACTGAAGATGGAGTAGAAGTTGAACTACAGAAGCTGCTGGACTTTACTTTGGACAGGCTTATGTTGGTCTACAAAGATGTGTTTACTCAGGTGAAATCGAAGAACCTAAAAGTGTTTTGCAAGTGGGGTTTCGATGGGAGTGGAGGTCATAGTATTTATAAGCAAAGCTTTAGTGACAGAAGATTATATGGCGATACCAACATTATACTTTGCAGTGTTGTTGTAATACAAATATGTGATGACGACAACAATGTATACTGGAAAGCGTCGAGTACTTCAAGCACGCGATTTTGTCGCCCGTTTATGTTTAGATTAGTAAAAGAAAGCCAAGAAACTGTTGTGCAGTTAAACAACGATGTTAAAATTCAAATTGATAATTTAAAATCAAAATCGTTTCAAATTGATGACATAGAAATTGAGCTACAATACATTATGTTGCCTACAATGTTCGACGGTAAAATAATTAATATTTTAACTAACAACAAGTCGACTCAGTGTTGTTATATTTGTAAGGCCAAGTCATCGGAAATGAACGAAATCGAAAAAGTTCGCAAACGAACCTGTGCCACAGATACATTTAAATATGGTCTATCAATTCTACATGCGTACATAAGAAGCATGGAGCTGTTTCTTCATATTAGCTATAAACTTAATTTGAAAAAGTGGCAAGCCCGAGGAGAACAACAAAAAGAAAGTGTTAAGCTAAGACAAAAAGAAATTAGCACAAGATTCTACCACGAAATGGGCCTTGTAATAGACTTGCCCAAACAAGGTGGAGGCAATAGCAACGATGGGAACACTGCGAGACGTTTTTTTCATCTTCTGAACTAGTTGCATGTATCATCGGACTAGACCAAAATTTAATTTCACGATTTTCGATCATTCTAAGCACATTGGCTAGTGGGTACGCAATCAAGATAGACGATTTCAAAACATATTGCATAGAAACAGCAAATATATACACATCTTTGTATGATTGGTACTTCATGAGCGTTACTGTACACAAGGTCCTTATACATAGTGCAGATATTATAAATTCTCAGCCTCTTCCGATAGGAACACTATCGGAAGATATTCAAGAGACTAGACAAAAGGACTTTAAAAACTATCGTCTTTTTCATGCCCGGAAGACCTCAAGCCTCAATACAAATACGGACATCTTTAATCTTCTGTTAATTACTTCAGATCCTGTCATAACAAGTCTCAGAGAGAAACCTAAACATCAGGTAGTTCCATTTGCGAAAGAGGTGACAAACTTATTTCAAAACCCAGCCATTCCTGGCAATCAACATATCGTGGTAGACAGTGATGCTGATGATGATGATGATGACGATGAAGATGTAGATGACGAATAATTATAACTACTCTTCCTGTGAAAATTAAACGATTTGTAGCTAACAGTCATATTTTTATATAAAATAAATGTACTCACGACCGATACTCTGTATTTTGGGAATTATTTAAGTAATAAATATTGTCATTTCAATGGTTGTTTCTTTTCATACTTTACTATTTACATTACTTATTTATTTAATGTTAGCACAGTACTGCGACTAAGTTATGTTGAGCGAAAGTGACAGGAGCCTAAGTGGAACAGCTCGCCCATCGTCCCATGTTGTTATAATACGTAAATAAACATAACTACATATATTCATGCGTGATTAAACGAATTAATTAATTTTGTCGTCCTAAATCTTACAAAAGGCCTTGTGTGCGCCGCCGCCGCGATCCCGGACTCTCCTGAGTCCCCCGCCTCCCCCGGCCCCTCCGGCCTCTCGTCCCCCATGGAGACCGACTCCACCCCTGGCCCCTCGCGCCCACGGAAACGCTCCGTTTCTCGCGGCTCCGAGTCTCCTGACTCCGCCGCAGTAGTATACTCGTGCGCAAGCACCACCGCGGCCGAACTTTCTTCCGATGAAGGTCACGGCTTTAAAACCTTCGTCCCAAGGAAGAAGCTTTTGCGTAAGCAAGCTTCTTCCCCCAAGAAAGGCAACTCGCCTACCCCCCGCTCGTCCCCCGTGACCGCAGCCCCCTGTCCCCCCGCAGCCCCCGCAACCGCCGCGGCGACCGCCTCCTCCCCCCGCCCCCTCATGTCCCTAGATATCCCCGCCCCCGCACTGCCACCGGCAAAACCAGTTAAGCGGTTCTCACCGCAGCCTCCGAAGGCTAAGTCCCCCCCTCCCGTCTTCCTAAGGGATAAGTCTGCCTGGACATCTGTGTCCAAATTGTGCCTGGACCACAAGGTCCAGTACACAAAGGCCCAAAATTGGGGCGATTCTATTAAAATTGAGGTCCCATCGACCGACCACTTCAGGAGCCTTACTAGGCTCCTCACCCAAAATAAAGTCCCGTACCACACCTACGCACTCCCCGAGCGCAAGGTTCGTGCTGTACTCAGAGGCGTTCCCTCAGAACTTCCTCTTGACTCCATCAAGGATGACCTTATCGCACAAGGTCATCCCGTAGAGGCTGTGCATCCCATGCACAGCTCCCGCGGAAAATCCTTCCCGCTATCCCTGGTGATTCTCACCAACACCCCCTCCAGTAGGACAATCTTCTCAGGAGAGCTCACCGTCTGTGAGCTCCTGCATCAAAGTAGAAAAGCCCCACAGGCGCGGCCACCCTGGCCAATGCCACCGTTGCCAACTCTATGGCCACGCGTCCGCCAACTGTTCCGCCCCCCCTAGGTGCGTGAAGTGCCTAGAACCTCACGCCACCGGGGACTGCTTGCGCACTCGCGAGTCGGAGGGTCCTCCGGCTTGCGTGCTGTGCAAGCAGCCCGGCCATCCGGCCAACTACCGGGGGTGCCCGCGTGCCCCCCGCTCCTCCCCCCCTAAGGCCCCTAAGGCCCCTAAGGCCACAAAGGCAACTCAGCCCTCTCCTCAGAGGAGACTAGTCCCACCGCCGGCCAACACCCCGTCCAATTTCCCCTCCCTCGGCCGCCGCGGCCGCCCCACCACCACCAATCCCAACCCCCCCAGGCCCCCGCGTGGGCCCCCCGCCCCTCCCTCGCCGCTACAGCCGGGCCTGTAGCGCCAACCCAGCCTCCCCCTCCCGCTCCGCGCCCCGCCCCCTCGGGCGCCCCTCACTCCCAGATCGCGGATGACCTCTTGACGGTCAGCGCCGCCATTGCCAATATTAATTTGGCCGAAATATCGGTCCTGGCGCGCAAACTGCGCGCCGCAACCTCCCCCACCGCGCGTTTAATGGCTGTGGCTGAACACAGCCATCTGCTCTCCCTTATATAAGCGAGTTAATGTCGCGTCCCCCGGTCCCTCAGACCACTCAGTCTCCCGTCAGCGCGGGACGCATCAAACCTAGGAGTGTCTCGCAACTTAGAGAGTTCGTCAAAGAATTCGAAGTCGATCTGTTGCTAGTGCAAGAAACTTGGCTCAAACCCCATACCAAGGGCCTGAGTATTCCCAAGTTTTCTCTCGTTAGGAACGACAGAGCCGACGGCCGTAGAGGCGGCGGCACTGCCATTTATTTTAGGAAGTCCCTCCATTGCTCCCCCGTCCCCACTCCGGCCCTCACTAACATGGAGGCTACTATCTGTAGATTAGCTCTGACGGGTCATCCGTCCTTAGTCATAGCCTCTATTTACATACCCAGCGGAACACTACCCCTAAGGAGTGATTTCGAAGCCATCCTCGCTCTAGGCGCCTACACCGTTATGTTCGGGGATTTTAACTCCAAACATACGGATTGGAACTGCCTACAGACGAACCCCGGCGGTACTGCCCTCCTCGGCTTAACCGAGGCGTTAGAGTTGGACGTCTTATGTCCCTACTCCCCCACTCATTACCCCGATAACTTAGCTAAAGCGTTAATAGAGTCAGTTAAAGCATTCAAAAAAATATCAGAATTAAGCCAGGGGGGGCGGTACGCAGTTCCTAAAGTAATTTTATTGCCATTAATATTAAATTTTATCCACATTTGCTCAACAGATAGACATACTGAGTGTTCACATATAGTTATCTTAATACCTTTTTTAATATAAAAAGCGACACCGCCTCCACGGCCACCGCGCACCTCAGGGGGTCTAGGCAGGCTTCGGAGGTTATAACCAGGAAGGCACGGGGCTTTTGCTTCTTCATTTGGTCGAAGCATGTTTCATTTACCGTCAGAATATCCAATGTATGATGCATCACTGCCATAATAAGCTCATCATGGTTTCTACCTAAAGAGCCTGGGTTATAAAGTCCAACTTTAAAAAAGTTCTTACGGGCCATTATAGAATAGAATAATAGTGAACCTTGTTTTTATGCTTATACATAGAAATGACAGTGAACCACAAGAATTAATTAGAGTACAGTTACAGGACCATAAATAGTATGAAAACAATGTAAGTAATTTTGTTCTGGTGTCAAATAAAAAACAAAATTCAGTAGAATGTAACACACGCAAAAGTTTGAGGTAGAGATAAGTATATACAAATAAGTGAAGAGAATAATTATAAGCGAGATGAAATTGTCACAATTTGTATAAAATTGTTTATATAAAATTTGTGAACACAAATAGTAATAAAAATAGAAATAGTATATTGTATAAGAACTTGTCACTACGAAACCTAGACGCTAAATAATATGCGTATATTTGATAACGGTCTGGTGCATCAGCTGGAGAGGAAGCAGTGCTGGTAAGGGCAGCAGTAGCAGCTTGTGCTGAAGTCCTCATCAATTGCAATGCTTCACTTAGGATTGGGTCCTTTTGCGATTTTTTGTCTAGTGTCACTTTCTTCTTTCTTCCCCCTTTGGATCTTGGAATCAATATTACACCTCTTTCCAACTGAGCCAAAAGTGATTGAGCGTTAGAAGTAAGACCAACACCGGATGGACTAGCCTCTGCAACATCATCCGGTTCACGATAGATACGACTGATTCGTCATATCCAGACGCCACCTCTCTTATTTGTACTTCAGTTTGACAATTGTCAGAAACATGGATTGTGCCGATATCAAGGTTTGGAGCATGGAGAATGATGTGTGTTCCCAAGGTTTTTTCATTTTGGAACCTTGCCAGCTCTTATGAGAGCCTGTAAACGTCAAATTTTTGTCACCTTTATGTCATAGGTATTCAAAAATGTAGCTTTGCAAACCTTATGCTTCACTCCATTAGCAGCAGGTAAATGATACACAAATGAGGCAGACCGAGGTTTCGGTTTCTGTGAGTTGTCACGCGGTCGGTGTCTCATGATTTCAGCTTTCGTGATTAATCCCATCAAATGAACATCTTGTTTAATGCTCGTTTCATATGAATAGTATTTCACAAACTCCGAATCTTGGTCATCCAATGTTAGTTTTGAAGAGCGCTTGTATTTACAACCAGTAGAACAAAATCCTTTTGCTGTACGTCTTGGCACACTGCGTCCTGATGATGAGGTGTATTCCATTCCTGTGACACGGGCTTTTTTACTCTTGTTTTTCTCGTATTCACAGGCATGTGATATTCCTTTTTTTCGCTTTCTAGATGAATCTGAAGCTCGACCGGTTTGTTCAGCGGTGGATTCAGTTTCATGATCCATTATTTCCATTTAATTCGTAAGAAACCTCTTCAAAAACAGACCACAAACAAGCGAGCGAACAAAAAAATATGCCGCAAACGAACGCTGTCAGCCACACATGTCAAAATGACGTTTGTTGCGTTTGGTTTCCACAGAGCATAAGTCCCGGACTAGAGATGTTTGGAAACCAAATAAATTTTTACGTAGCCTTAGAAATGTGTGTTGTACGGGACAAGTGTGTTTTAGTTTTAAAAAAAGTTGAACGGAACATAAACGATGATGTTGCCACACTAAAAAAAAATTGCTAATTTTGGACACGTGCGCTTTGGAAAACAACCGATTCAATAGGTAACACAACCGATATTTATAAGGCTTCGGCTACATTGCTCTCAAATTGAAACAAAATTGAATTTTCAAAATCAGTTTCTTATAAAACATACCCACAGTCGAACGTAGAACGCGGTCGAACCTTTTAGAAAAGTACACTGTTTTCATTAAACTTTAATTCAATTATAACGGAAACAGTGTCTACTTTTCTAAAATTTAATCCTCTCTTTGATACCAGTTTAGGAGATTCTATGCACCCTAATACATCTTGCCAGGAATAAAGTAATTAGTCTTTCTTCTCCGGCCATTTCCATAACGTCAGAGACTTTTTCATTGCACTTATTAAAGCACCTTCTTCATTTACTGATACTATAATGCCGGGATATAAATTTTCATCATATTTAAATATTACATGAGCACCCGGAGTTTTTTTTTGTAGGTTTCAAGGGGTAGGGTAGCTTTGGTTTCGTTATACTTGTATTACCCTCTTTAACATCATCTTTCCACTGTTCATATGACTCATCATCTGATGTGTCACGTACAGAGTAATCAGATTCACAGTAGCTTTCATCTTCAATACTTTTAAACTTTGATTTTTTCGGTTTTTTTCCAGGTTCTTCAGAAGTAACTTTTCTTGTAGATGGTTTTTGTTTTGCTTTGAGGTTGTGATTCTTTACACATAGACATTGGCAGTACCCCCTTGGAAACCCAGATTCGCAAAAGCAACTTAAATCGCGATATGCTATAGTATTGTTCACTGGTGTGTTTCTGATCTGGTGTACATTTATTGTTGCAGGTATTGGCGTTAGTTCGGTTGATTTTTCTTTGTCATCAATTTGTGGATTGATGGCGGTTTCAGGAATATAAAATATTTTGATTTTAGTATCAGACTGGCTGAGTACTTTGAACGCCGTTTCCGCATCTGGTTCAGCCAGTGACTTCGTGGTTTCTTTTCTGATCATTCTCTTCGTCTTTTTTTTCTTAGACTCTTTATCTGTGTATTCCAGATTTTTTAAATTAAATTAAATTCAAATATTTTTATTCATTGTAAAAACAGAATGTTAACTTAATGATCGTCAAAGTGTTAGTTTCACAATTAATGGATTATGTGGAGAAGAAGCTAACATAGAAACTCCACATTTATTCTTTTCAAAACACGTTTTAACTTAATTAACAGAGTTTTCAACTTAAAATATTAGTCATGAATGTGTTGAACACTAGTCACAATCGTCCTTTAAATAATATTAATCTACTGTTTAATGCCAAACATCTTTGTCTTCTAAATAATCCTTGATGTTATAGTAAGCCTTTTTGCACAAAATGTGCTTAACACATTTTTTAAATCGCGTTGGAGGTAACCACGGAACAGAAAAAAACAGTGGAAGTGGCATATGCCTGAATTACAATCAGAACCGCTGTCGCCAGTACTCACACAAGTATTGACAATTTGATATTTATTTTAAAAGGAAAATTTCAGCGAAATTTAAAAGCACGATCAAGGTTATGTTCAACAGTAAACTAACAACAGAAAAAATTACATTGCAAATATAATATGGAGAGAAATAGATTCGTCAGTAGCCAATCAGAATCCGTAATACCTTCGGGATTGTAAAGTAACATGCAAAGTTAAGTACCTAGTTTTTAAAATGTTGATATGTACAAACCTGCACATTAAGATTCTGTAAACTTGCTAGGTTCTCATTCGTCATAGCAAACTTTTCCTTCAATTCTTTCAAAATGTCTTCCACTTTAATTAATTTTCTTTTTAATCTGCGACGTTGGGTTTGTAACCTTTTGATTTTCAGTTTTTGATTTTTGACTTTATTTTCAGTAAAACGCAACCAGGAGGGTTACCACAATCTTTAAAAAGTCAGATCAAATCTCACTTATACCAAACTTCAACACTAATTTGATCTGACAAATTTTGTACCATGACCGCCTTAAATCAAGATTGCTTTTGATCCGGGAAGTGAGTGAATGATGAACAAAAAACAAAATTGTCTCTGGTCCGGCATCGGACATAACCAAAAACGACATTCAGAAGTTGCATTAATCTTTCCACGTAAACTACAATAAAGGTTTTATATTTATTAAACTATATTTTCTAGCTACTTTTTACATTAAAGCAATCTTAAATCTTAATGTTCCATGGTTTTCATACATTTTTTCGTGGGTTTGAAATAAATGTATTTTTTTATCAGCATGACAACATACGGTTTCATCAAATATTCTGAACGTACGTTATTTGGGCCGAGTTTGATACAAATTGATATTTTGTTTGTAGACTCGTTATAAACTAGAAATAGTTGTGATGTCCAGATAAAAGTGCAAAAAGCTAAAAATTTGCAGCAATTACGTAATTAATATGTCGTAAGTACCCTATAGTAACATTAGTTGAAAAATTAATTCAGTAACAAAAGATAACAAGCTTGCACTATCTCAGCTAGTCAAAAATAGTTGCCCAACGTATTTCTTCGATTTTTCAGGAAATGGCAGCGTCGTAAGGTGACCCACAGGCAACTAGAGAGCATGTGGAAAAAACTGATAAAGATTTGTGGAGTAGAGCAAAGTTTTGTGCAGCGTAAAATCTGCAGAAAATACTATGCCGTAAGTACCCTGTAGAATTCCGTACCTAACTATGATCGTCAAAAATTGTTTCTAACATACCTCTTTGATTTGCCAGTGGTAACAGTGGTCGGAAGGTGACCCACAGACAACTTGAAAGCCTGTGGGAAATACTGGTGGCAAACAAAAGCCTGGCTACAGGCTTCAACAAAGATGCTCAAGCCAGGGAAAAGTCGAGGAACCTGTGGCGTAACGCGGAGCAAACCTTGAATGCACACGGTGATGGTGCAGTCAAAGACTGGAAGGGCTGGTCAAAGGTAGTTATGTACTTACTTCTTAGATTGGTTAGGTAGGCAGTCTATTTGCGGAGCTATTTTATTTAGCCATCTTACTCAACTAAATTTTACATTTTTGTTATGCAGCATGCACAATAACATTATAATAGAATTATAGTTTATTTGCGGAGCTATGGTTACTATTAAATATCTTAACCCAAGTCAAAAATCTATATAGAAAAGTTGACTTCTATTTTATTATTTCAGTATTGGTCAGAATATAAATCGCGAATCAAGGCTCGGGTTGCCAGTGTGCGGACTTCCAATAGCCGCACTGGTGGTGGCCCAGCTGACGTGAAGCCACTCTTAGAAATTGAGTTAAAGTTTCTGCAAATCCTGGGTCAGGATTTTGGCGCTGGGTTACCTGGAGCAAGGGTTGATCCCTTCTATGAGGTACCATGTAAAGTTTTGACTTTCTTGATTAAATAATGTCATTGATATATTTAGGCAATTTCGCAAAAACTCATTCCCTATCAGAGTTTGTAATATAGAACTTTAATTTCAGGAATTTCAAGAAGCTTCAGCCAAACCCTTGGCGAACCATGGAGAGATTTCCGTTCAGGAGATTCCGCCGACCCTCCGTTTTGTACAGGGTTCCGAGCCATTAGAAGTCGGAGAGCCGGCGGAACAGGAAGAGCTGGTAGACCAGAGCGAACCAGTGGAACCGGCGACAACACCAGTCACCTCTCCTGCCGCTCCGTCACTAGCACCGAGTACGGCTAGTCCAGCGACAGCGCCCGCTGCCAGGCAGTCGGTTTTACCGTCACGATCTCCGAGGAGGGTACGAAGGAGGGCGCCTGTATTCACGCAAGAAATGGCGCGAAGGGAACTAGTAGAAATTTCCCGAAGAAGGGAGATTACAGATAGGGAGAACCTAGAAATAATGAGAGGAATTCTGGAAGAGCTAAAAGAAATAAAAAGCAGGTTGGTTTGTAAATCAAAAATTTTAATCTACTATGTGAAAAGTAAATAAAATGTAGTCCATTAATGTCCCCACCGAGGGGCACAGACTTTTACCCGGATACGAGTTAGATTAAGCCATAATTCACTATGTACACTCAATACAATTAAGTATTTAATTTCAGACTTCCCGCACCGCCACCGCCGAGAGCCGAGTAACCAGTGATTGCGTATTGCCACTCCAACACTTAGGGCCTGACTCCCGGCTTCGGCAATGACACTCTCCGATTCCGTCAACTCTTCGCCCGTAATTTCGTCAGGCAATACCACATTATTGGCATTGCAGATGTTGTGCAATATTACACATGAATTTACTATTGATGCAGCCATCTCGGGTCTGTAGTGCAGCACTCTATGAGATAGAAGGCAGCGAAATCTCGCCTTTAAAAGGCCTATCGTCCTTTCAATTATGCAACGAGTCTTCACGTGCATCTTAGTATATTTTTCTTCTGGAGTGCCCGGTGCAGCATCCAGTATTGGGGTCATCATGTATTTGCGCAAGGGATACCCAGAGTCACCTGAAAATATATTTTTCCATACATATTTGTTAGGTACCATTATAGTATTATTATTTGGGATGGCCTGTCAAATAGATTTAAACACTGTTAAAAAGTCATTTGATCTCATTCATTAGTCATTATTAAATAATGTTAACTTTAGAATTTGTTAATGTTATTGTTGTTCTCGCTCCAACGTCTATTGTTCTCCATTGTAAGTTTGTTTGGCCTATGTCCTTATGAGAGTATACCGAGAGAGTATAGTTAGGACTGCCTGTCTACCCACAAACAAACTGCGAAATGCGGTTGTGTGCACGTTAAAACACACATTAGGAAATGGTTAAGTTAGATTAGTTACTTTATGTTAACCATCTATCTGTACCATAAGTATCTTTTTAAAACTTTTATTTGTAACTGCTTGTTACTAAATGTTAATTATAATAATAATTGCTTTGTGTATTGTGAATAGTTGTGTTATGTTGTTTCGCACAACTTATAATTGTTAACAGTTAACTGAGTAAGTATAGGGTTGTTTTGTTGAATATTATAATTTTATAAATAATAATTTGTTTGGTTCAAATTTTAATAGAAATAGGTGAATATATGTCTTACCAAGCCGCCATGTAGTCTCATTTAAATTTTCTAGGTGTCCCTTTATAGGATGGCTATTCCAAATAAATGAGTCATGGGTGCTGCCTCCATGACTGGCATCAACACTTGTGATCTGCATGTTGGAATCACATATCTAAAACAAGTGTGTATATTTTGATTATTATCTTATTTTATCATGATATTTTACTCACTGAATGTAATTAATTGTAGTAGGTAAGGTACATACCAATTGCACATTAAGTGAGTGATAATGCTTCCTGCAGAAGTATCGTTCTTCATGCAGATTGGGCCTCACAACTGCTATATGTGAGCAATCAATGCAGCCCAATACCCCCGGTATTCCAAATTTATTGAAAAAGCTGTAAAAAATACACATATTTAAGTATTATATAGATTGATATGGATCTGAATATTGCAAGACCAATGATTGATTAAATTCACACACCCTTGTCTTATGGTATCCCGTTCTGCCAAGCTTTGAGGAAATACTATATATTTCCTTCTCATTTCCGCTGAGTCCAAGTTCGCCGTGACTTCTGCTATCACCGACGAGACCGTTTGCTGAGCCATTGAATGGCCACCAATCCCACCAATGGGTCGTTGATATGATCCCGTACCATAAAATGATAATGCTGTTAGTACCTGAAATAAAAGGTTAAAAGTGTAGAGTTGGTTAATAGTGGGGTAGAGTATGGCTCAATCTTTAGGCCGTAGGCAGCTTACCTTTGCTTCTACGGATAAGTCTGTGTGCTTTTTGGTTCTCGAAATCTGGGCCTCAGTTCCTCGCACAATTCACGGGCCAGATTTTTTGTTAGTCGGTATTCTCTAACAAACTCCGACTCCTCAAGTAGGAAAGGGTCGAGTTCATCCCTCAATTGCGCCCTAAGCCTTTTTCGGTCTTGAAATGCTTGTTGGTCATTCTCCATGAAATTAAATAGAACTAATTCGTCTGACATAGTTATTTTGTCTAGTAAAACTGAGAGCAGAACAATTACTAAAACTGAAAAAGTTGCATCCGAGTATTCCCGCGGAACTTGTTTTGATCTGCTTTTTTTGACGTTTGGTTAATGCAAATCGAATTTTTTCGCTGTCAAATGGTACCTTGTGGTACGAATTGAATGAATGTTTTCAGCTGATCCGTCAGATCAAACTCAAGATTGACTCAAGATTAATTAGGTAGATTGGAGTACGAAAAAACGATTTGGTATTGATTCAACCTTGAGTTTGACTTAACTTAAAAGATTGGAGTAACCCTCCTGGCACTAAGTTTTTGTTTACGTGGAGTTGAGTATGTAGATCCTGGTAGCGTAGTTGTATCCATTCGTGATTTCTTTGGACTTATAAGATAATCTGGGGTAAAATCACTGACCCGTTTCTTGGCAGGACTTCGTACATCTTCATCTTTACGTATTTTTTTATTAAAAACGGGATCAGCCTCCAAAAGGACATTTGAACCCCGTTTTGACAAAGTTCTTGGCACACACTCGGCACGACTTTTTTTCTGTGGAATTATGCTCTCGCATTCCTCCGCCGCCCGCTTTTGGACTCCTTTGGATGAGGTTTCAGCTGTTTGCTTATGCATAGTGGCACTTTCATCCATTCGCGGTTTCTTGTTGACTACAACTGCAACTTGCAAGTCATTTATCTTATTTAGATCTCGTTTTCTTGAAGGTCCAGGCAGATTTTGTATAATATCGAGGCATGTATCTGTACTTGTTTTACAAGCTTTTTTTTACTAGTTCAGTGTTTGGGCCACACTCATTGGCGAAATAGCCTCCCTTTTTTTTGGAAGGTTCGGGCTCATTTCACTGCCTGCATTATTTTGCTATAAAAGATAATTACGTAGTGTCTGGTTAAATACGTAAGAAAAATGATATGTAATTACTACTCGCTGCGCTCCAAGAAAACGCCACGTGCAGGCCAGGGGAGGATGTTAGATTTTGTACATACGACAGCAATCGCATAAGTAACACCCTTTTATTCAACTAGTGCGACAAATACTATTATATTGTACGTACTATTAGTTGACTGAGCTAGAAGTAGTAGATGCCCAATGAAAGGAATTTAAAACATACTAATATTTATACTTACATCCAATACTGTGACAATTTTTTGAGTTGGAACAGCCGTGCTATTTAGATACCTAATGCCAGTCTGATTTTCTCATTACCGCCTTTTGCGGTAATGAGAAAATCAGACTGGCTGAAATGAACTGAACATATCGTACTTGTCTTTGCTGGCATCCAATTTTATCTCCCTGTCGCATCGATCCATTTTTCCTTCTGAAAAGGATCTTTAGGAAATCTGAAAAGCAGTGGGAATATATTTCAGTCTTTTATTCGAAGATTCGGAAATGATCATAAGACGTACACTTTTTACAAGTAGTTACGGGTACTATTACATGTAGGTACGTGGAAATAATATCATAAGTCAGCCTAGAATTAATTTAAAATTATTATTACATTCATTTTAATTTTTAACCCGATAACTAGGAAACAATAGTAAAACCACTCAAACTCTGCACGAAACGAATATCGATAACTTTATCGACAACACCCTCTCACTATTTTCGAGAGTTCAATGTACGATCGAGTAGCGAACATTCTAGAATCGCTCCATTTAATGACAAAGACAGAAATAGACCTTATTCCATTCACACAGAGTTCATATTTGTATTTTGCATTGCTGTAAAATGCCTAACGGAATTGAAAATTGAGAAACTTATCAAAATTAAATGAAATACTACTTACCGATGATACAAAATGCCACCATGGGTGATGTTTTTGGTGCGGCTATCGTTTTTGCACTCCAAAATGGAGCAATAAGGCATATTTACAGCGCAATCCTTTTTTTCCGTTATGGTTGACACAACCAGCTTAAACAACACTCTGCGGCAAACTGGGCTAGGTTGCGCGGAACTCCGCGTAATAGTGGCACATGCGACACGCCTACTTTACACTCCTACTGTTTTTATTGTTCTGTGGAGGTAACTCTAATATATCTTGAGGAATATTGTTGTAGAACCTTATACAGTGCCCCATAAAGGATGTGTTAACTTTTGCAAGTCTAAATAGTGGAAATGACAATTTATGTATGAATTTATGTTAAAGTCCATTCATACCAACAAACTTCGTCTTTCATATTGACATTGCATTGTTTTCATCATCAACATCAGCCATTTGACGCCCACTGCCTTTTCCTTACTATGAGGGGGTTGCATTGTTTTAAATCAATCGATTTATCGTTACATGTAACACATTCATTATATGCGCAGTCTTTAGATTTAACGTCACACATGATCTCAGCTAACAAATCTTCTGTGTGCTTAATTTCTGTCAAACCCAGAGACTTCAGTTTCATCAGTTTCATTGCCATATTGTCATGTTTAACACAGGCGCAGGTGTCGCGATTGCTCAATTTCGGTGGCAGAATATAAAAAGGTCTGTACTTTTTAAATGTTGAAAAAGAAAGTCGTCCATTTTCTGATTGATATTTTTTATAAAGCTGTCTCAAAGGTTGAATCAAGTATCTTTTCTGTTGCTTTTCTTTCTTAAATGTTTTTAGTTCCTTCTTGCCTGCAGTCGCCCTACTTACATCGTCTCTCTCATAGAAAGTTTTTAGCGACTTTAAAACAACACTTCTTTTCTTTTTAATATCATGGTTACGTCATATTTTTCCTTACAGTCCCAAATAACCGGCCATCTTACTTTTCAATTTATATTTTTTCACTACGTCATTTCAGCGACACTTTTTAGGACGTCTTTTTCGTTGTTTGAACCATCATTGTATTTCTGAGTAAGCGAGTGTACCAACATATTATGCTCAAATATTTGTTTCTTAACCATTTGCTTTTCTGCATTAGGTATATTTGAAAATTTCTCTTTTATTTGTAAATCAGATCAGAATTCATAACATAACATAAACTCACGCCTGTATCCCAGAGAGGTAGGCAGAGACCAGGGACTGCCACTTGCTACGATCCTGACAGATCACTTTCGCTTCCTCAACATTCATTAGTCGTTGCATGCACGCACGCCGGTTTCGGGTACTTTTTATCTTGCCCTTTGCTAATACATCCCCTATTTGGTCGAAGTATGTCCGTCTGGGTCGTCCCTTACCAGCTCTTCCATTCACATTCCCTCGATATATTTGTTTTGTCAATCTTTCTTCCTTCATCCTCTCCCCATGTCTAAACAAACGCAACATTCCTTTCTAGTCACTATATCCTCTTTCAGTCCACAACGTTCTCTAATCACACTATTGCGTATCCTGTCATTCAAAGTAACACCAGACATACTGCTCCAGGACCTCATTTCTACTGCATTAATCCTACTTTCTTGCTTCTTTTGCTATACCCAAGTCTCGCTAGCATACATACGAGTTGGGACCAGCACTCCATTATGGATAGCCAATCTAGCTCTTTTGGAGATGTTTTGGCCACTCACAAAGGAGTGCAACGCACCGTTTACACAATTTCCTGCTTTTACTTTTCTTTCTATATCACCTTCACACTTGCCATCCCTGGTAAAGAGGCTCCCCAAATAGACAAATTCTTTCACTTGTTCCACCCTTTCACCTCTAATCCTTAAGAATTAAGATTTTAGTTTTACTTTTAAACAATTTTACCATTTTTGTGGGTTAATTGCGCCGCCAGCGACCGCTTGCGTTGTCTACTAGCTCTGTAAACGTAGTTGTTAACTGAACTGAATTGATAACGTTTCATTTTTTTACATAACTATATTACATAACTGGGTACCCTTCCCAGAGGCGGCGATCTGGGCGCAGTTTTCTTTATTTAGTTATTTTTAATGATATTGTTTGTAAATCCAAATAGTTATTGGTATAAATATACTATATTATTATTTTAAAACTAGATCGAAAATTAAGTTACCCGTATTTTTTAATGACGTCATTTATACGGCTGTTTAATAAAATGCCTTTGCCTAAACGTCAGATTTGGAATTTGACACATGATGATGGCTTTTTTGTTTTTAGAACGCCTTGGTAAAGGCAACATTTTATTATGTGGTAGATATGACGTCATCACATTGTCATGTTTTTTCGTTTTTATTTTTTTTCTCGTTATAGGCCGTTGTATGGTACAAGGTTAAAAATAAGTAACTCAAAATCCCGAGACCTAGTACGGCTTTATGACATTGCCAAATATTTTATAATTCAAATATGCCTGAACGTTTAAAAAAAATTATGAAGTATAAGAAGAAAAGGAAGACTAAGTGGCCTTTAAATGAAATAAATTTTTTCAAAAGACATTTTCTTAAATATTTGAATAAAAATAAAAGTTTAATTTCCTTATTCAGTTTTTCAATTACACAGGTATTTTTTTATTTACTTGTAAATTATTAAAACTATTACTACTAGGTGGTGTTTTGGTCAACATTGCCCGACTCAGGGATGCATCTGCCGCGCAAATTGAACAACTTTTTCCTGTTTTTTTAAATTAGCATTTCTTTGGGATTTTTATACATGTTGGATGTTTTAAATCAAAGTTTTGTACAAAATGTAATTTTTTATTTGGAAAAACTTTTTATTCAAAAGTTGTTCAGTTTGACCAGGAAATGCATCCCTGAGTCGGGCGTTGTTGACCAAAACACCACCTACCTATATTATAGTAGTAATAATTTGAATAATTGAAAATTGTGACGAAGGTAGCGTGGTAATTGAGGAAAATCCGAGGTTTATTACGTTGACGTATATTTGATTTGAGAATCGAATTTTTTATACAAGGAAAAGTCCTATAGCGGCCGCCTCAGATAGGGTATATTTGATTTGAGAATCGATTTTTTTATACAAGGAAAAGTCCTATAGCGGCCGCCTCAGATAGGGTTGCCACCTTTTTTTTGAAGAAATATAGTATTTTTCTTAAAACCTTGCCAAAACTTTTGGGAAATTTTGGAAAAAAAATAGTACACATTCATTCATTTATCATGTTTAAACATTATATACAAATTACAATCCTATATCACTTTATTGCACACCAGTTTAAGTAGGTACAAAAGAAACACACAAATACAGAATTACATTATTTATTTTTCCAAATATATTTATTGTTACTCTGCGCTTTGGATATTAACAGTTTATTGTTTTTAAAATAATTATACGAATCACAGCAATTTACTTCCATATTAATAAAAATCAGCAATTCATTTTTAATGAGCTTAATTAAACTTCTGTTTCTTTCTTCCCTCCATTTAATATTCATCACTGAGAAGACTCTCTCGGTGAAAGCAGAAGTTGCTGGGATTGACAGGAAAAAGCCAATGACTTTTAACATACTTGTTAAATTTGAATCACTTTTGAAAATCAATTGCCACTTTTCTGCAGTTGTTTTTGATTTAAAGACCTGGTCATTGGTTAAGGTTATCTTTGAAATTATTTCATTTATTTGAATTAATTCTGAATATAAATTATTCACATTAATGCCCAGTTTTGCAATTAAATTTAAAGAATCCAGTAAAGTCTCAATTTGATTAAATTCAATGTTCTTGTTCAAATCTAGAAACTGACACTGGTTAAGCCAGTTGGACGGATTGAAATCAAACCACTTGTTTAAATAAATTAAACTTTTTTCTATAAATAGCTGTAGGTTTCTAATAATTTTCCTAGACAGCTCTGGAGATTTTCCTTCAATTTTTTTTAGTTTTTTATTACTGTCGTACCCAAAGAAGCTATCTGTTTTACGCTGCTCTAATTCAGTTTTTAATTTTGCATTATGTTGAACACGTCTAAGACAGTTATATGATTGCCTTCAAGTAACTTCACTGTCTTATTAAACACAGTCAAAATATGACTAACAAAATGTAAATATATCTCAATTACAATTTGCCCTACTGGTTCATTTAACATTAGAATGTTTTGCAAGATGGTTGGGCAATCATCCTCTAAATAAACAAAATAGTCTCTAATTGGTACCCAGTTCAGCAAAATATTGTCTACACAAGGCAAAAGAGGCGTGAAAGACGTGAAAGAGGTCAATCGTCAAATCCAACTCGGCTGGGCAGCTTTCGGGAAACTTAGAAAAGTCTTTTCGTCTAATATACCTCAATCGCTCAAGACAAAATTATACAACCAGTGTGTGTTACCAGTGATGACTTATGGCACTGAAACGTGGTCTCTCACTATGGGCCTCATAAGAAGGCTCAAGGTCACGCAACGAGCTATGGAAAGGGCTATGCTCGGAATTTCTCTACGAGATCGAATCAGAAATGATGAGATCCGTAGACGAACGAAAGTCGTCGACATAGCCCAGCGGATTAGTAAGTTGAAGTGGCAGTGGGCGGGGCACATAGCACGCAGAACTGATGGCCGATGGGGCCGAAAAGTTCTCGAATGGAGACCACATATCGGCAAGCGCAGCGTGGGACGACCAATCACAAGATGGACAGATGACGTCATTAAAGTGGCAGGAAGACGCTGGATGCAGGCCGCTTCCAACCGGTCTTTTTGGAAATCCATGGAGGAGGCCTATGTTCAGCAGTGGACTTCTTGTAGCTGAATGATGATGATGAAGGCAAAAGTGACAGCCATCTTGTGCCTACGTGCTTTTTTAATTCATGCCATTCTCCATCCACACTTGCTACAAATTTTTTTAATTCTTCCCGTCTCACCGCTGAGGATGAAAAATGACTATAGATTTTAAGAATTATATTTTCTATATCATGGCTCAGACAATTCATTGCATGTTTCACTGTGTTATGCACAATGTGTGCATGACAGTTACCTTTGATAATATCAGGGACAACTGTTTTCATATTAGTGAACAAGGAATGGTGGACTCCAAAATTGGCATTACAATTATCTGCACTTAATGCTGATATTTTGTCTAAAGCAATGTCATGCTCTGTCAAGGAATTTGTAATTGCTTTAAACATGCTATCAGCTGACTCATCATGGTTTTCATAAAAATCAAGTAGCTTATTCTGTATACCATAGTCAACAGTGAAATACTGGATTACTAATGGGAAGAGTTTGATATTTTTTCTATTTGATGCATCACTTTGAATGCTATAAAAAGTGTTATCTTTATTTAAATCATCCAAAACCATTTGCAAGGATTGTGGCCCCAACACTTCTGTTACCAGAGCTTCCATTTTTGTTCGGGCCAACCAAATGTTGAGAGCAGTTTTAGAGTCGGCATATATACTTTTATCTAGTTTGACACCACAATCCGCGCTATTGTAAGACATGTTGTGTTTGACTGTGTGAAATGTTTTTGCTAGCTCTGCAGCTGTTATTGCATCATTAGAGTTAGTCGAGGATGTAGAACAAGCTGGAGTTGAAGTCGAAGCAGAGGATGTTCCTAGAAACCGTTGCAAAGTAGAAGCAGTCTTTCCCATTTCACTTTTATTTTTGTGCTGTTTGGTTTTACTATGTTGTTTTACCTGCAAATAATTAACAAACACCATGCTCCAGTATTTACCATCACCAATGTCCAGTCCAAGTCCACGACAGACAAAAAGTACGCAATCCAATACCAATAAAATAAAACCAACCGAACCAATTCACACTAATCAATCACGTATTAATCAAATAATAGTAAGTAAACAGACATTAGTTAGTACACCATGAATGCATGTCCTCAAGAACATCGAAACATTCGAAACTAATTAACTTAACTGGCCAATTCCACTACTGGCAATGGAAAAAGAAACTCTGCATATACATACATAAACTCTGTACACTTCGCGCCAAATTTATTGTTTACATCTCCTTTGCACCATTGGTAGTCAGACTCCCATTCATGTTTATACTTTTGAAGCCTTTTTTCTTTCCTTTGCTTTTTTTGGGGGGCATGCTGGGCGTGCAAAAACCATCGTCACTTTCACTTTCCATGTTTTTAGTTCAAAAGCAGAAAATAAACACTTGAATTACTGATAAACGGGCGAAGTTAACGTTGACGAATTGACAATCAACATCAACAATGTCAGAGTGACAGACAGAACCACAGAATAGAAACAGAAATGACGTTTCGTTGCATAGTCGTAACTAGGCTTCGTGAGTGCGTTTTGTTCTAAAATTCACAACGCGTCACTACGGGTACGTTCCAATTTAGACGATGTTTATACAAAAAAGTGCAGCAGTGGAGTTAGCAATGTAAATATAGTATTTTTCGTATTATATTATATTTCTATAATATATAGTACAATTGACCGCAATATAGTACGATACTATATAATATAGTACAGGTGGCAACCCTAGCCTCAGACTGCCGGAGCGATGCTGAAGGGTTATTCACGCTTTAAAATACAATTAGTTCAGATTAGACCTGAGTCGATCACGATTGATCGAATCACTTTGATTCGATTACAACACGTTCGCGAGTGATCGAATCATCTTTCCAGGAATGATACAATCGTTTTTGACCCACTGGGCACGGAGCGGCAACAGCAATGTGCAAAGCAAGCAAACTGCATGGAGCGGTAACAGCGCCGACCCGCCGCCGCCGCCGCCCGTCGCAACCTCGCCGCTCGCAAAATTAAATTAGACTTTATCAGCAAAACATTAAGACTACCTACTTTCTTCCGACTGATATTGTTATTTCCTGTCTCACTTCCCCAACACGCCTCGATTGCAGACATGTGCGTCGCGTCGTTCATCACATGGAGCGCAACAATTATTATAAGTCTTAAGACCTTGCAATAAAGATTTCAACAGGTATCTTTGTGAGATAAACGACCTTATTACGAAAGGTCACATTACCTTTGACACTTTGTAACTGGCGCGTGTCGCGAGCCGGCTCACAAAATAAAAAAAAAACAATCAGTTACTCGGTGACTTAACCTGCACATAAAGTGGAACTATTTTCTAGAACTTTCTTTGCAATTGGCACGAGTTTGGTTGGTGACAGGTTTTACTCTTACTTACCTACTAACATGATAAATAACCTAACCTAACTAATATTCTGGTGGTGCTGGACTGCTGGTGGTTGTTACAAACAAACTTTTAAAGTATTATAGGTACCTACTTGGACCTTGGACTTAGTTTAGTCTTATTTATTGAGTACAATAATGGCAGATATAGCTAAAAAGAAAAGTCATATATGGAAGCATTTTTCAATAATAAATAAAGACAGGGCGAAATGCGAGTACTGTTCGAAAATCATCGTGGCACTGGAAATTTAACTCGACACATGAAAACATTGCATGGGGCGGTACCAAAAAAACAACCAATTCAATGTGTTAATCTGCAACAACGTGAAACCACAGTACAAACAGGCGCTGACCCAAAAACTACCGAATCAAGTGGGCTAAATATTAATAGTGTTCCCATGGATGTGAGTATTTCTTCTACTTCATCGGCAGGAGAAACAGGATTTGCTTCTTCAAGTGAGTAACAAACAAGACAAGCCAGCGTACAGTCCAGAATTGAAAATTATGCCAAGTCTACGAGGCCGTTACCCGTAAGCAAATCAAAACAGCTTGATGAACAAATTCTGAAATTTATAGTCAAAGGCTATCATGCATTTGCAATTGTAGAAGAAGAAGAATTTAAAACCCTTTACAAAATGACTGTGCCAACATACACTTTGCCCACTCGCAAAACCATATCTACAAGTTTAATACCAAAACTTTACCAAACCACCAAAGATAAAGTATTACAGCTGCTTTTTGAAGCTGATGCAATATGCCTCACTACCGATGGCTGGACTTCGAATAGTAATGTTAGCTTTTTAGCCCTAACAGCACATTTCATAAATCCAAATGGTGAGCTTAAATCGGTTCTGTTAGGGTGCACTCAGTTCGATGAACGGCATACGGCAGAAAATCTACGAAACTTCTTGTTAAGTGAGGTATCAAACTGGAACATTTCGAACAAAATAGCCGGAGTAGTGACAGATAATGCTGCAAATATTGTAGCGGCCGTCCACTTAACAACATGGCGACATTTCCCCTGTTTTTCCCATACAGTAAACCTTGTGGTTCAACATAGTTTGAACGCAATCAAAGAACAGTTAGATCAGGTGAAATCGATAGTTCAGTATTTTAGACATAGTTCTTCAGCCGAAAGCAGACTGCGAGCTATGCAGGCTCAAATGGAATTGCCTCCTCTTAAACTCAAACAGAGCGTAGTTACCAGGTGGAATTCAACCTATAACATGCTCGCGCGGATACTGAATATAAAAGATGCTGTTGTAAGTACATTGGCAATAGAATAACCCCGATTGAACAACCTTACACCTGATGATTGGGTACTACTACAGAAATGTGTTGAAGTATTGAAAATATTTTATCAAGTGACAGAAGAAATGAGCGCCGAGAAATCAGTCTCTATTTCCAAAGTAATCGTCCTGGTAAGAATAATGAAAATGCATGTGAATAAGTATTTAACCGAAGGAGGTCCTGCTAAATTGGTACCACTATTGGGGACACTACGAGATCAGCTAAATGACAGATTTCGCGAAATAGAAGCACATGTATTAGCCGCAGAAGCATCCTTTTTAGATCCCCGCTTCAAAAAGCACGCTTTTAGCAGCAATGAGAAATACCAACAATGTTTGAAAACGATGGAAAGGAAACTTCACGCTTTGTTCACACAAAATGAAAACTCGCCACCGCTGTTAGAATTAGCTCCTCCTGCAAATCAGAGCGATACACATCCATCTTCCTGCATGTGGGAGGTGTTTGATAAAGAAGGTGAAAGCCAGATAATAAGAAACCCTACAGCAGCCAGCATTATAGAATTGGATAAGTACCTCAACGAACCGCTCATTAAACGAACAGATGATCCGTTGAAGTGGTGGTTTGATCGCCAACTTCTGTACCCTCATTTATACACTTTAATGAAGCGCAGACCATCACGGCCACTTCAGTTCCATGTGAACGAATATTTTCAAAAGCTGGAATGACGATCACTGATAAAAGGAGTTCACTGAAACCTGAAAAAGCCTCGTATGTTTTATTTCTAAACCATAATTTGTAGATTTTTAATAAACCGTTATTACATGTTTGATAATGTTTTCTTTATTTCATTTACAATCAAGCAAATTTTCTTTCAAATGAATAAAATGTAAAGGTACGGTAAGGTAGATAAATTACCTTTGCATTTTATTCATATGTTTAATATAATAAGTACGCCTCCTAAAAACAACTTTTAATACACGTAGGTAGTTATGTACGTACGCAGTAAATGAATACCTATCCACTTACATTTTATAAAAACTATTGCTTTACATTGCTTTCAGTTATTTGCTGTATTTACAGTTTATTTTGGCCGTTATAATTATTTCCTCATTCATACTTTATATATAAGTAACAGAAGGATTTAATTTAATTTTGGCTTATGTTGCCCCCCAATTTATGTTTGTGAAAAAGAAACATAAGTTGACAATTACTATGGCAACGTAAAACAGTCACACAATGTGCATAAGTTGTCTTGTTTTCACTCATTTAAAATAAATGTTTTAAAATTTAATTCAAGATGTTTTTACTGATTACAGCATCTAAAAAGATGCCAAAACAATCATACAAATACATACAAATACGGAGAATCGATCCTCAGCCCTCAAGTACATTAATATGCGGCAGGTGATCGATCGAACCATCTCATTATTTTGACGTGTGAATCATGTGACTGCCCGATCTGGTGATCGATCGAACGATCGAATCATTTTCATCCAATCGCCTAATTAAAGGATACTCAATAGAACGCAATGATTGTGGCAATAAACACAATGGTGTTGCCATAGTCATTCGTAACAACATACATTATAGTAGATTAAAAACATTTTTTGATGATTCACTTCAGAATATTGCTATCAAAATAAACTTTAATAACAGTTCATTATCAATGGCCAGTCTTTATATGCCAACAAATTGTAGTCCTACTTTTAGAACAACAAAATTTGTTAATTTTATTAATACATTACCACAACCATGCTTAGTAGCAGGTGATTTCAATGCACATCACACCATGTGGGGTTGCCAATCTGTCAGTCCTCGTGGAAGAGATGTCCTCGACGCTGTAAATGAATGCAATTTAGTGTTATTAAATGACACACAACCAACAACTGTAGGTACAAATAACTGGAGACCAAATGGTTTGGATTTAACAATAGTCAGTCCCTCTATAGCCCTTAATTGCAATTGGACAGTATATGATGATCCCCTTGGAAGTTATAATCTACCTACAATAACTAAGATTTTGTTCAACACTATCACTGATTCTTCTACAAACAACTTTATTTCTCAAAATAACACAGCTGCACTCAAAAGACCGGCTAGTAAATTGGAATAAGTTTTCAAAGCTCGCCAACACTATGCTTAAGGAATTTATTATTAACCATAACGATCCTCTACAGTCTTACTATGACTATTGTGATATCATTCATAAAGCTATTAATCAATCGATGTTTAGAAGTCAGGCCCAAAATTCAAATATGAATAATAATAATAGGTAGCTCGAAACAGACAGGAAGCAATTTAAATACCTCTGCCATGGTGGAATGAAAAGTGTGCTAATGCAGTTCAAAAAAGTAAGGAAGCTTTTATTATATTTAAACAAGATCCTAGTGATTTAAACTATATTAATTTTAAAAAAATGCAGGCTGAGAAAAAACTTATTATTGAATTAGAAAGATTAAATAGTTGGAAGGAATACTGTACTGAAATAAATAGATCCACTCCAATTTCTAAAATTTGGCAAACTATGCGTAAATTTAATAAATCCTACAGTAAAAGTACGAAACTAAGGGGTAATTTGGAAAAACAACCATTGTCCAAAAAAATCAAAAATGAGATTTTAATGTCTATGGTTAGCTTGACGGTTTCTCCACAAGATCCAATAACTTGTTTTCGCCAAAGAAGCCTATATCCGCAGTTTTTCAAGGAAAAAACTTGTACGTTGTAGCGAAAAACAACCAATGTCAACCCAATTTTTGGAAGAACTGCCATGGTCCAGGGACACTGGTTTTTTTTCCGAAAAAATCTGGCAACATCATTCAGTGCTCATAACGGCGTTTGCTGTCAAATTCATTTCTTCTCAAATCGCGTTTTTTTGTTGTGAAATTATATATTTCAGCAGTAATAAGATAAAATAATGAGTAATAGTGATCCAAATATACCACGGGACCTAAATTCAAGTGTACAATAGACTATAAAAAGGAAGAAAAAGGAGTCAAAAAGGGCCGTTATAAAACAGAAGAAAGTTGCCGGGGAACCTCATGTCAATCATGTAGGACGTCCAGTAAGTGGATCTATCATCGGAGAGGACTGCAGGTACCATATAAGTACTTATTTCGAGACAATAATAATATGTTCTTTAACCATCGATTTAGCAACGTATACTAAGTTTCATTCTGATCGTTTCAGATGTTCGAGACTACAATGTTACACCAAAGTTTCATTCGATCAGCGGCAGGAGTTATTTCAATCTTTCTATCGTAATAAAACGAAGGATGACCAGGATGGGTATCTCGCAGGATTAATATCATATCAGTCAGTCCAACGAAGGAGGCCGAGACATGAACGGGCCGATGAAGATGATGACTTTTTACATGAAGTATCTTATTCATACAAGGTGCGCGTTGCTTATGAAGAAATACCAATATGTATGAAGGCTTTTATGAACATACATGGCATATCTAGAGGGCGGCTACGTACACTACAACAGAAAATTGTAAATATGAAGAGAATACCTAAGGATGGTAGAGGACAACATGCAAACAGGCCCCATGGAACTCCTTCTCCAATATTGGAGTTAATAAAAAGTCATATAAAATCTTTCAAAGCCAGGCAGTCCCATTATTCTTTGAGGAACAATCCTAATATGATGTATCTTCCAGAATCCTTATCAGTTCAAAAAATTTATGATCTTTTTTTGGATGAAATGAAGATAAGAGTGTCTTACCAAATTTATTATAAGGTTTTCACCAAGTTCTTCAATATAAAATTTGGATTGCCTCGATCTGATACCTGCTGTATATGCGACGAGTTAAATTTAAAAATCCAATCAGCTACTGATGCTAATACAAAGAATACATTGATAGTTCAAAAAACCCTACATTTGAGTAAAGCAAAAAAATTCAGGGAACTTAAAAATATGTATAAAGAAAAAGGAAGACAAGGTGAATGTATTGTACTTTCTTTTGATTTCATGCAAAATCTTCCCATGCCTCACATCAAGACTGGTGACGTATTTTATGCCAGACAGATGTGGTATTATGTGTTTGGTATACATGATTTAGCAGATGACAGTGCATCCTTATATGTTTATCCAGAGACAGTCGGAAAAAAGGGGGCATCTGATGTAACTTCTTTGATTCTTCACTATTTAAATAATAGAGACATACAGTCGGATCATCTTGTGCTTCTAAGTGACGGCTGCAGTGGGCAGAATAAAAATCATGTCATGGTTTTTTTTCAATATATCTTGGTGCATGTATTGAAACTTTTTAAGAAAATAACCCATGTATTCCCAGTCCGAGGTCATACATACCTGCCAAATGATGAAGATTTCGCACTAATAGCAAAAAAGAAACGGGTTTGTTGCCCCGAGGTGCCTGCTGATTGGGACAAAATCATTCAAGATGCTAGAAAACATCCCAGCCCATTTAAGGTGATACCAGTGACACAAGATCACTTTTTTGATGTAAAGGCAGCGGTTTCACCATTCTTTCTAAAGACTCCAAGACCAGCACTTCAGCTCCGCAAATTGCGTGTAATAACTACATCAAGTGATCACGAACACATCAAAGTAAAAGAGAATTTCACAGGACCTTCAACTCGCTGCATGGTTCGCAACAAACGGCGCCTACCTGAGGAGTTGGTACTTGATCCACTGTACTTTGAACCACTGAAGATGTCGAGTGGGAAGATAGCAAATTTAATACATTTGAGTAAGTTCCTCACAAAAGAAGAGAACAGAGATTTCTTCCTGCAATTTGCACCCAACGTAGACGCCTCTGGTCATGTTGATGATGATGATGTTGAAATAGAGGCTGATGATAATAGTGAGGGGTGTGAAGATTAGATTTTAAGTTTTTGTCAGAAATATAAGCTTTTTAGCATGATTAATGAAAAAATCTTTGTTTTATTTTTTGATTTTACTGGAAAACTAACCAATGTCTAACTTTAATTTCAGTTTTACTGAAATTCAGGAATTCTTTGGGCCTAAAAACACATTACAAACCATTGCATGACCTTATATCTACAATAAAACAGGAACTATACTACCAATTAATTGATTATAAATATTGTAAACAGTTTTTTATGTCTCCTGTAAAATTCATCTAAATGGACAGTGGTTGTTTTTCCAAATTACCCCTTATTATTATTATTATTTAATAATAATGAAATATTTTGGATAAATAACTTTTTAAGGAAATATACACCTGACTTTGTTTCACAACCAATGCAAATAAATAATACTTCTTCCGTAAACCCCACCATAGTTACATTATCAATCCATTCACCATAGATGAGTTAAAAGCAGCTATCAAGTCACGTAAAGACACAACCTTTGGTTTAGATTGCATTTCTTACAAAATGTTTCAAAAACTGGAAACAGATTGCCTTGTGAAATTTTTAAATATTTTAAATCTACTCTGGGAACAATCAATAATTCCAAAAGAGTGGAAATAAGATTGCCTGGTTCCAATTCTAAAAGCAGGAAAAGATCCAAATGATGCAGACTCTTACCGTCCCATTGCATTAACATCTTGTGCAGGTAAACTTTTTGAGCAACTTATGAAACAACGTCTTGAGTTTTATATTGAATCCAATCATATTCTTCCAAGAAATCAAATCTTCCAAGAAAATACTGACGCTGCGGTTAACAGTAATAAACATCTTGTCTGTATTTTTTTTCGATATTGTAGGAGTATTCAATCATTCTGTTTTATGTACCATTCTTTCTTCTTTGGGAATACCTGAAAAATGTGTTAGGTGGATTTATGAGTTTATCATTGGAAGAGAAGTTTATGTTAAGATCAGTTGCAATAATATTTTTGGGCCTAGATTGTCAACTAAAGGCGTCTGTCAAGGTGGCATTTTGAGCCCTTTATTGTATATTCTCTACATCCACAGGCTCAATGAAATATTAGGAACAGAAGTCAGCAACTTACAGTTTGCCGATGATTTGGCTATTTATTGCAGTGGTAATAACATCACACACACAACTCAAAAATTAAATTTAGCACTGGAAAAATTACATAGTTACTTTCAATATTTAAATCTAGAAATCAGTCCAGCTAAAAGTAAAGTAGTCATATTCTCAAAGAAAAAAGTCATCCCAGTTAAGCTACAATATGACAATAACTTATTACCAATTCAATCTCAAACAAAATTTTTGGGTGTAGTTTTTACACAGAATCTCTCATGGTGTAGATATGTTGATTGCATAACGGAACGAGCTTTAAGAGCTACCAACACTTTAAGATCTTTGCTTGGCAGCCATTGGGGTGCCGATCCTAAGATTCTTTTAACTCTATACAAAGCCCTTGTAAGAAGTCACTTTGACTATGGTTTTTTCTGTTATTGTATAGATCCAAAATTAGTAGATAAACTTGAAAAGATCCAAAATATAAATTTAAGATTAATCTTAGGAGCCTTTAAATCATCTCCAATTAATTCAATGCAGGTTGAGTGTAACTTGTGTCCATTAATGATCAGATTCAATCATTTAAAACTTAATTTCATTATCAAGTTGTTGTCTGAAGATGGCAATCTCCTTCTTTCTAAACTGCTAAGGCTTAACTCTAATAACTTTTTAACTTCTAACATTCAAGAAACTTTCACTTATAAGAGTAAATATAATATCTACAATAGTAGTACTTTGCCTTGTTATGAAGGATCATATGAGAGCAAATTCTGTGGGTTGAAGATTCACATAGATAGGACACTGATGATAAATATGCAGTTTACAATAAATTGGATGAACACTGAGAGTTAAGACAAATTTATACAGATGGCTCGAAATGTAACGAAAACGTCTCCATGGCTTACTATGATCCTGTCACTAAATTGGGACATGGGTTCAGATTACCATCAAATGCAAGTATATACACAGCAGAAGCTCAAGCCATTTATGCATCTTTAGAATATATAGAATCAACTAACCTTAGTTTCAAGAAATGGTTGATAATTTCGGACAGCATGAGCGTTTTAATGGCACTGTCAAATCCCACGTACAATGGTAGCACAAACTATATTATTTATACCATAAGGCAGAAAATTAGTAGGCTTTGGCTCAATCAAGATAGAGAAATACGTTTGTTTTGGACACCATCTCACATTGGCGTCTCTGGCAACGAACTCGCTGATAAACTTGCCAGCTCTATAATAAAAAACCCCAATATTCACAATACTGGAGAAAAATAGATACCTGATTTGACAACACGGATTGACCTAAACATACCGGATTATGAAGTTAAAGAATAAATACGTTAGACAAGGCTTTGTGCCTCGAATATACAATAAAGATTGAAGAAAATACCTACGGAAAGACAAGGCTTTTAGCCTCAATCAATATGAAGAGAAGAAAATAAATTAAAATAAGACCAGGCGGTATGGGCTTAAGCTCTTAGCCTTTTCCATAAAGGAAAAAATAGCACAAAAAAAAAATAAAGCGTTCAAACTTGACATCAAGAAAAGAGCGGTTGAGTACCTGGTTTTAGATTTGATTTTTTTGTGAATGTAAAGTGTTTTGGTTACCTCAAGTTATTGAAAGCAGTTGCTGTAACATCAAGGCTAAATTAAACCCAACATGTAAGTTGAATATTTCCGTATCTATTTGTAAAACACATTTTTTATCTAGCACTAGTTATTAGGTATATTTGGGGTGACTAGGGTTGCTCAATGGGGTGAGTCGGGACGAATACAAGGTGAGTTGGGACGCCCAACGAGGTGAGTTTGTTCGAGAACGGGGTGTGTAGGGATAGTTGAGGGTGTGTTGGGTTGCTTTGGCTAGGGTCATCACTTTGCAATTTGTGCGTTGGCATCTACCTACCTAACCTATTTCTTTAAGCTAAACTAATGAAATTAGTAAATCACACTCGCATATAGTTACATCCCCGAGGGGGTGTACAAAGGACAAAATCATTTGTCAGGTATTATTTTTTAATAAAATACTACTCATAACGTTTATGTAAATATTTAAAAAACTGGCCAAGTGCGTGTCGGACTCGCTCACGAAGGGTTCCGTAGCATTAACGTACGAAATTAACTACGACGAAACAAATTTCATAATTAAATCCGACGATTCAGGCCGTAGGCTTGTTATTGTAAAGTGAGGATGTAAGTACCCTGAAAGGGTTATGAATCACACAAAAGGATCGGTTTCATTGATCATCACTGCCACGGCAGACGGGGAATTGTTGCCACCAGACGTAGTATACAGGGCGACACACCTGTATGATTCATGGGTTATGAAAGTGCCCGACCACTGTAGATATAATCAAACTGCATCAGGGTGGTTTGACGGCGATACTTTTGCAGATTGGATTGACAGTTGCCATTCCATGTTTAGCTGAAAAACCAGGGAAAAAAGTTTTGATAGGGGATAACTTATCATCACATTTATCAGTGGACTTAATTCAACTATGCAAAGAGCAAAACATACATTTTGTTTTTCTCCCAAGTAATTCCACCCACATAACACAACCGCTTGACGTGGCGTTTTTCCGTCCAATGAAAGCAGCCTGGCGGAAAAGAACGGACGGAAAATCATCAGCAACTGTGCCAAAAGGCTGTTTTCCTCGTCTTTTGAAACTATTAATAGAAGAACTTAAAAAAAAGTCTGAGAGTAATATTAAAGCTGGATTCAAAAAAGCTGGTATTGCACCAATTGATACTAAACAAATTTTGAGAAGACTTCCGAAGGAAAACGTCTGTGAGGGTAATGATAAAGAAGCCATCAATGAATCATTTGTCAAATATCTAAAAGAATTACGATATGGCACCATGGAAGTCAAAGAACCGGAGACCAAAAAGAAGTTGAGGTAATTGCTGGTAAGAGAGTAACTAGTGAAGCCGTAGAACAATTTGAAACAGGACCTGCAATAAAGAAACCAAAACTAAACAAAGTCAAGCAAGAACATTCTTCAAATTGAGGGAAAAAAGGAAAAGGAGAAGGTAAAAAAACTAACCAAAACAGATAAATGGAAGAAAATAAGAGTGCAAGTGAGGTACAGAAAGACAAAGAAAACGAAAAAATAGATGATAATATTCGTCGCTATGTTGAAAAGACTGTGTATCCGGGAAAGGAAAAAGCTTTCTTTCCCTGATACCAGATCTGTGAAAAAATGCGTCGACTGACAAGAAAAATCAGTCGAACATCGGAGCCTGAGGATGCCTCGTGTTAGAGGCGAAACGCGTCGCTACGCATTTTTTCACACATGTATTGGTGTCGGTGGTGGTGTGTTTGTTTCTTGCTTCTGCTTGAAAAAGTGGGAGGGCGATGCATTAACTAACCGCATGGTGCTTGTGGGATTTTGGCGGAATTTAGCAAAGTAATTTTCACATTTTAATGCTATTATGGATTTCCGCAAAGTAACGCCTGATTTAACAACCCTAGCTTCTTCTCCGTTAATATGTAGACTATATTTAGGTACCTAAACTTTACAACAAGACATAATATAGGGCAGTTACAATCACAAACACTTTAAGGACATAAGATGTATATCGTACAAAGATTCTATGCAATAGTTTTATACCTAGTCCAACATAGGATGATCTCTGACAGCTGTCAGTGTCAAAACACGCCTATGAAGTATCGTATTTTTCGACGGTAAAATGTATAGAGACAATTTAAATACTTTATTGGCAAATAGTGACGTGCTACACTTATCGTAAGACAAGTTATCGATCTTGACTCGAAACATATAATAGAATATTGATGATATTTTGTAAATAAAATAGATTGCAAACAACAAGGTAAATGAAATAGAAATACTATTAAAACAACGATAAAAAATAGCAAACTGAATTTTTAACGAGTGGCGCTTCATGGGCGCTCCACACTCGCGCGTGAAACAATAATGAAATCCCATTCATCCATTCATGCATGTTTCGCGGGCTTTGCGCGTGAGTGTGTAGAGTGGGCTTCACCGCGCCATGCCGCCATCTTGTTTGATTGCATTGCATCTGCCATTCTGCCATCTTGTTCAGTACGAGTGCCAACGCCTTGTATACGCCACGTGTTTTCATTCAGTCTCCATTCGGTTATCGTTATTGTTATTAATTTGTTGAGTTTTGCTGTTATTTGTTTGTTAAGTTTGTTCTGTTTTTGGATACAGTATGCCAAAAAGAACAAAGAAAACTGTTTTAAATAGTGAAAGCCGGGAGTTTGTGATTCGCTTGCGCGAATACTTTGAACGCGAGAGTCAAAATGGCGGACCGTTGTTGCCATTAACACAAGCGTGCAACAGAGTTGCTGATGCTCTGGGAATCGGGATTGCTACAGTGATTCGTGTCAGCAGAGAAAAGTATGGTGAGCAATCATCTGCGACAACGACGACAGAGGAAAACGAAGAGCAAAAACTGTCGACGCCAAATAAAAAAAGGAAGAGGACGTGTCCAATATCAAAAATTGACGATTTTGATGCCGCAGCAATCCGGAACCATATTTATGGGTACTACACGCGTGGAGAGTTACCAACACTCAGAAAACTACAAACATCTCTTGAAGACGCTGAATTATTTAAAGGTGGCCACTCGTCGTTAGCCAAAACACTAAAAAGCATCGGGTTCCGCTACAAAAAAAGTGACAAAAGAAAAATACTAATGGAGCGGACAGATGTTGCGCTCAAGAGAATTGATTTTCTCCGAAAAATTAAAGAGATCTCAAACTGGGACAAAGTGGTTTTTCTGGACGAAACGTGGCTAAACGCAAATCGCACAGTTTCAAGATCTTGGACGGATGACACAGCTGAGTCAACTACAAAAGTGCCCGAAGGCAAAGGGCAAAGATTAATTATAACACATGCTGGGACGTCGTCTGGCTTTGTGCCGAATTGTTTGCTGGCGTTTAAATCAGTAAAGACCACCGAATATCATGAAGAAATGGATTTCGAAAGATTCAAAAAGTGGTTTTTAACTCTTTTGGAAAACCTGAAAGAACCGCATACCATCGTGATGGACAATGCATCGTACCACTCCGTACAAAGAGATAAAGCACCAACGTCAAGCAACCGGAAATTGGATTTAATTTCGTGGATGCAAAGCAAAGGTATAGAGGCCAACGAAAAGATGTTGAAAACTGAATTACTACGATTGGTCCGTATACACAAACCCCGTACTCCAACATACATCTTGGATGAAATAGCAAAAGAAAAGGGCCATACTGTAATTCGGCTACCTCCATACCACTGCCAGTACAACCCGATAGAGCTGATCTGGGCTCAAGTCAAAGGTAAACGTGCTTATGTGTTTCTTTCACCATCGCTCGCATTTCTCTCGTTTGCTTAAAAAAAGTCAATTAGATTAATATTTCTAATTTATTGTACTCACATAAAATTATAATCAAATACATTTTGATAGCATAGGAAGATAAGAATGTAAAAATATCTCATAAAACATCAATTAGCTAATAAAACATCGATTAGCTATTAAGACATCTCTTCGAACCAGCCATGGTGTGTTTTATATGTATTTTATTTCTTTGTTACAGGTTACGCAGCCAGACATAATACAACACCGCCTTTTACAGCAAATAAAATGCTGAAGTTACTGAAGGATGCATGTGACAGTGTCACATCGGACAATTGGAAGAAAGACATAGACAGAACAAGAAAAATTATGGAAGATGATTGGGAGCGTGACGTACGATTCGACCAATCTACCCAGGAACTGATTATAAATCTACAAGACTGCTCCAGCGAGTCAGAATCAGACTTTGATGATAGTGATTTGGGCTGTGAACCGATTTAACAAGAATAAAAACATGTTACAACATCCTTTTGTTTGATTTGCTTGAAACATTCAGAAACTTTGGTTAGAATATCGATAATTTATTTCGACATTATCCCCATGCCTAGTAAAGTCACAGTGACAAGCTGTCAGAGATCATCCTATGTTGGACTAGGTATAGGATCAACAATACGTTTGAAATACATATCTAAAACATACGTATTAATAGAAGTAAAGTTACCGGGATATCCAGAAAATTTTGTGGTTATAACAACTCCATGTTATGTCTTGTCATAAAGTGGAGGTAAATATAGTCTTCCTAATCCGACCTCTGGTTATGTTGTACTTTAGCTACTAAATAGTTATAGTAAACAGATGAAAACAAAAGTTAAATTTTGCATCGGCGGAAGTTTTTTCTTGTTACACGCTTCAAGGACGATATTCAAGAAGTAGGTACCTACCTACAAAAGTACCCATTATATTATGTATTATTTCTTACCTTAAATTCCAGCAAACCGTTGATTTCCACTACGATCATAAATTACTTATTATATTCACGCTGATTCAACCTGACCGCGGTGGTAGCCTAGTGGGTAGAACATTGGACTCGGAAGCGGGAGACCCAGGTTTGATTCCCAGTGCGGGCATGTACCTATGACTTTGTTTTCTAAGTTATGTACATTTGTGAAGTTATATACCTCATATATACCTCTTCATATACCTCAGCGCTTGAAATCACCAATCCGCGGTGGGCACTGTGGTGATTAAGCCCATACTCTCTCCCTGAGAGAAGGCCTGTGCCCTACAGTGGGACGTATTTAGGCTGCTTATGTATTCACGCTGATTACTCGCACACGCATTCAACCACATAAACAAACACTGTTTGTCACTTGACGTTCGACTGTTCGAATTTGTTCGGCTCGGTTCGTATATATGTGACGGGGATTTCGCTAGCAGAAAGATCACGCACTCGTTCAAAAAAAAATACTTGATCTGTTAAGATGCGTTCATAAATCACTTAGTATGTAGGTATGTGTTCAAAAACTAACTGGGAGTATGGAAATACAAAAGTTTGTTGTTCAAACATATCATATTCGATTACTTGATAAAAACCTATGAGATTGTAGGACAAGAGGCTTCACATGTTCGATATTTCGAATTCTTGTCTCAAGAATTTGGCGCCCCTATGAAACTGCCGTCCGGGGAAAGTACCCCGGTTTGCCCTCAGAGATGTGGGGATGTTGCTAACCTATTAAAAAGTGTAAAACTAACCCTGCCCCTGTGTTTTACTGATCTGCAAAATCCTAAAAGAGTGAGTTCCAACAGTCACTCTGGAGGAAGCTTTACGCGAGCTACTGCAAACTACGGCATGCAAAACTTCTACAGTTGCTAGCCCAAGCAAGAGTAATGATGAAACAAGAAGGTGGCGTTCAACTGGCAGTGTTCTCGAAGCTAAAATGAACTTTTATCAATAGAGGCTCTGGAGCGGCAGTCAACCCAATTCATAGAGAAGTGCACATCTGTCACTCTCCCAAACATGACGGAGTACATGGAGGACCAGATAAAGGCAGAGGATATGCTCATTTCCATGGAGACTGTCTTATTGACGAACCGGACAGAGAAACAATCTCAAAACCAAACAACAAGACTCCCAAAACTCGACTTGCTGAAGTTTAACGGAAATCCTCTAAAATGGACCGAGTTCTGGGACCTGTTCGAGGCGACCATCGGCTGCCATTTGATTGGAGACGTCGAAAAGCTATCCTACTTGTTGAGCAGCCTGGAGGGTCGAGCATTGCAAACGGTGGAGGGTCTCAAACATTGCAAACAAACAATGCAAACTACTCTATCGCAGACGAGGCTCTGAAGAAAATGTTCAGCTCGATGGACAATATAGTCGACGCCGATTACGACGCCCTCAACCAGATAGTGAGGAGCTGACGCCTCGTGAGTGATAACTATCAAACACTGAACAAGATTGAGAAGCACTTGAGGGTGCTAGCGACGCTGGGAGAGGACGTGGGGGGCAGTCAACTGCGAGTCCTGATATTAAGCAAGTTTCCGGAGAACGTGCTCCATTAGGTGAATCTCCTCACCGTCAACAACTCCACAGAACTGTCGATTCGAGAAGCTCTGAACTCCGTTGTCTCTACGCTGAAAAAGTCAGAGGCTACCGCAACTTCAGGACCGTCCGCGCCATCCAGTGCTGCATTGCCAGCAGCCCTCCACCTTAAGGTGGAAGGCAGAAGGGAGTCGAAGAAGAGGAAGCAGCAGTCTACCAAGTCTGACAATAGAGATCCAAGACAAAGGACGCAGACACCACATAGAAGGTGCAAAAGGTTCTGCGTATTCGTGTGCAGAATGCGTGTGCTCGTTTCTGTTTCCGAATACCACCACGAACCCATGTCACCCCGTATTTGGACAATGCGAATCTGTTAAAGATGTCCGCGCGTCGAAACCTTCATCTTGCTGGCTTGCTATTCAATATCATTAAAACTGAGACCCCTGAATATTTGTATAACAAAATTCGGTGGTCTCATAATAAGTACAAATTTAAGACCAGAGCAGTAGTGCCGGCACATCGAACTGCAGCCTTTCGAGGCAGCTTCAGATTCGCGGCGTCAAAATGCTGGAATGACATTCCTCCTCCTATCAAGCTCCTTACCAGCAGATACGCCTTTAAGGTCAAACTTAGGGGTTATTTGTTGAGTATCCAGAAAACATGAACCTTTCTTTCTTTTCCAGCATTAAATGCTACTCCTTCTAATGCTGTCCTTCCCCTTGCACAATTCGAGGCCGTATTCTATATATGTACTAAAGTGTATCTAGTTTATTAGTAATTATTTTTCAGTGTATGTATGTTAATATATATATATATATATTCTATTAAGTATAACTTTTTTGTTCACGTCCGGTGGAAACTCCGTGATTTACCAAAGGCCCGTGCTGAAAATCAGTGCTGTGGGCAAAACCGCAGCGTATACTGAGCTCGAGGCCATTTTACCGCTGCATAGACATACCCTGGGTCCCTTATTGTTTTGGGATTATTTTTGTTTTTTTTTCATATTCAATTGTTTGTCCGTTTTAATCATGGTTAAATGTATGTCTTTGTGGTGTTAAATAAATGTTTTTCTTCTTCTTCTTCTTCTTCGTATTCGGTAACGGAGACTCCCAATACAGCGAAGACTGTCTAAAACACAAAACTTACAAAGAAAGGATTACCTTAGAAAAGTTCAGATGCTACGTATGCTTCCGCAGCGGGTGTGTAGCCAAAAAATGCATGGACAAGAAAATGTGTTTACACTGCAATAGAAAACACAATCGAGTCCTTTGGCGACTTAAAACTAAAGGTGACGATAGCAATGAAAGGTTAGTCAACAATGACACTTAAACCGCAGCTACAATACTGATGAAGAATCTTAATTTTAAAAACCTATCTAGGAGCTAAAAAAACGACCCATGCCGGGACTTGGACCCGCCACCTCTGGCTAACCGTGCCAGCGCTCTCCCAACTGAGCTAATGGGCAAGTGCAGGCATCAGCGAAATTTCGAGCCTCTTTTCTTTCGCTTGTCTGTGAATGTGGTTCCTCGTACATTGGTCGAACTAAGCGTACCATACCTGAGCGGGTGAAGGAACATATATCGGACGTAAAACATAAGCGCTCTGCAGATCTGCAGTCAGTGAACATACACTCAGCGGTACCAACCACTTCATTCATTTTGATAAAGTTCAAGTTCTAACCCGAGAGAACCGTTTCTTTCCTAGAATGATACGCGAGGTAATACAGATCCGCTGGCATCCAAATCAATAACTAATAATAAATATTTTTCAGTTTATATAAAATAATTGTTTTTTAGATTTAATTTTAATTTCAATAACTAATAATCAGTATTTTCGAGTTTATATAAAATTATTGTAGTGTCAATTTCAATTATAAATTTGCCAAAATATTTTTGGGACGCAACTAAATAATTTTTGCCGAGGGTAGTAAACTAACAGTTAATGCTTTTAAAAAGACGCCTGTCACCTCAGTCTACCGAGACCACGGCACTTGCAAAAGTACCGAAACGTCGGAAAAATTGTAAAATGGAAAAGTAAACGAAGGAATATCCGTTAAAATTCAGTTTTATTATCCAAATATATTAGCATAGATGTTTGTTGACACAGTAGTAACACATACGGTGTCGCCATAACACACAGTATTTGAAAGGTAAATATAAAAAACAAAAAATACCCAACTACCCAGCGACCTGTCACTCGAGCGGCGGTATTTATTATGATGGAACTTCACTTAGAGGTGTTAATTTCGTTTAATCATTAATAATCATCTATTACAGAAAGAAGCGCTTAATTCGATGAAATAAAAGAAACTAATGAATGAACACAGAACTCGCAGAACGAACGAGTAAATGAATTCATTCATTCTGTAAAAAAAACTGGTGCAAACAACCAAACTCTGTATAAAATTAACTCCTTGTTTTTTATCGGTATGACACGTTAAAAATCTGCATGGATACCAAGAAATCTGTATATATGGCAACACTGGTTTCGTGTGTGTAAAAGGATTGTAAAGTGCATTACGGACTAATATAGGGCCTATAAAAATTGTGGTGCACGTTGAACTATGCCAAATTAATTTTCTTTCAGTTTCCGACTGAGTCGTCCATCCGTTTTTTTCCGGAAGTGAGAAACCGGACCACCATGCGCAATCTTTTTTGTGCTACGTTTCGTTTCTCAGATAAAACCTGAATATCGTAGATAAAAGCTAGTTGGTTTCGACTGATACTACCCAAACTGACGACTCCTTCTCTAACGACCAAAATAAGGTGATAGTTTAACCTATCACAATGACAGCATTTGAGATTCTTTTCAATTCAGTCGATTTTCAATCTTATCAATTTAAAGAGGTCTGAGACGGACTTCTCTAGTTTTGATCAACGAAAAAAAAGTAATTCAGTGTAATTTAAACATTTAGCGCTAAATAGATAAACGGACATTACAAGTTATTTGAATGGTAGGGTTGTGACAAGCTGGAAATGTAACAATCAACCAAAGTGAATTAGCAAACCCAATAGGGTCGATAACTCATATGCAGAACGAGTTTTGCCAACGCTTGTTTCAAGAGGTACGTTCGTCAACGCCTGCAGAGCCCAAAACTACTGGAAAATTCAATTAGTGCAAAGCAACCTACAGTGGCGACCAGAGTGAGTCATTGGAAAACTTCATAGATGCTATCACCACATACAAAAGTGCAACCAAAGCGTCAAACGAAATTGCACTGAAAGGTATCTCACTCTTGCTCACCCACTCAGCAGCTACGTGGTGGCAAGGTGTTAAGGGTGATGTGACGACTTGGGATGATGCAGTAAATCAACTACGATCAGCGTTCGGTGAGTGACAACCCCTTTCCGCGTGTATCAAAATATCTACAAGTTGACACAATCGAAAGAAGAGAATACAGATATTTTCGTAAGTCGTGCACGTCTGCCGAGCCTCGCACAACACTCATATGAAATATCACAATGAAAAGACGTATCTGGCTAGAAACGACTTTTCAACTTAGTAATTTATTGAACGTCTTTTCAGCTTAGTATAAATGTAGCAACGGGCTTCAGTTAACTTAGTCAAAAAGACGTTTCTGGCCAGTTGCTACTTTCCTACTTAGTAATTTATACTTAATATATCATCATTCTGCAGATGCGCCATGGTGGTAATGTGTAATTATCTACTGACAAGCAAGTTGGGCTGGATTAACAACTGAATAACAGGTAGTTTGCATGACAAATACCTACCTATAATTTAGCTTAAACGGTTATCTACTTGTTTAGTAAATTATAGGTATATTTTAAAAAGTATGTTAATAAGCGATCTAACTCGAGCCACCGAGATAAACGGCCGTTCTACAGAATAAATTCAAGATGCCAGTAGTCACCCCGTTAGTTAAAGTTGAAGAGCATTTCATGAAAAAGCTGGCAAAATATATACTACAAAAACAGGAAAAGTAATTGAAGCAAAAGGTATAAAAGAAAATCCCTCCACTCCAAAAAATTGTACTCACAAGTGTCATGATATAGGTGAAGAGAGAGGAAATGGTATTTGTGATTAGTACTGGTCCTTAACTCTTGAAAGACAACGAGACTGGATTGTGAGTCATATGAAGAAAGACAATGTGAAATGTTAAAGAACCAAAGATCTAGAAAGTCGAAGGCAATTTACACATTCATACTTCATTAATGTAGGAGAAGGACAAAGACTTATTTGTTTGAAGTTCTTGTTAAATACCCTAGATATTCGTCAAAGATGTGTCCATCCATCCATCCATCCATCCATACCCTAATAATAAGCCTTTCGAAAGAAGGTAGCTCCACAACCAATAATAGAGGTATTGCATGTTACTACAAGCAATAAAACACCCTCTTCTTTGATCCAATCTGTAAGAAACTATATCGAGTTAACAGCAGTGCCCTCGCATTATTGCCGCAAAAACTTTAAAAAAGGTTATTTACCTCAAGAGTATAGAAATCTGTCGAATTTGCACAAAATTTATAAGCAAAAGAAAGTAACCGAGGGGAAAAGTTGTCGGCAAAAAAGTTTTTAAGAACATAGTTTGGACAGAATACAACATTTCATCACGTATAGCTGAAATATGAAAATAGCCCCGGCGAATACCACCTTTTTAGGGTTCCGTAGTCGACAAGGAACCTTTATAGTTTTGCCATGTCCGTCCGTCAGTCTGTCTGTCTGTCCGTCTGTCCTTCCGTCCGCCTGTCTGTCCGCGGCCTAGCTCAGACAAGATTAGTACGAGAAAGCTGAAATTTGGCAAAGACGTACATATTAATCACGCTGACAAAACGGTAGAATAAAATTTCAATGAAATAAATTATTAGGGTACCCCCCTACACATACATTAGGGATGCATTTTGTTTCTCGCTTGCACCTTCTTGAGATTCCAACCGCATACTGCGATCGTCAACCCGCCTGCCAAGCGTGGCGATTATGGCAAAACCCATCATGGTTAGGAAAACCATGAGGGAGGCCTGTGTCCTGCAGTGGGCGACAAATGGCTGATGATGATGATGAAGCTTTAAAGCGCAAATTTTTATTCGAGTAGAGCGTCCGCGCGTCCTCCCGCTCTACTGGCTAAACGGTTGATTGTAGAAACGTCAAAAAATTTAGAGTAGTAGCACATACAATGAACTTAAAAGAAAAACTATCATGGCTAAGTAGGCTTTACAAACGAGAAATAGGCGAGCAACTTATAAAAGGAAAACTTCATACAAAACCCATTGACAATTACGTTGATGAATTTGTTAGTTCTGTAAAGCAGATAAAATCCCCCTCTTTCTCCGGAACCTTGCACTGCGCGTAGCCCGACACGTACTTGGCCAGTTTTTTATATATGCTAGATATCAACCTTCACATGCATGTGCTCTTTATTTGGTTATATTATGGGCAACTTTGAAACTAAAAAGTAAAGGCCGATGTGGTTGACGACTACCCCTGGGATAAAACGGTTTTTAAGAATCTATAACGCAACCAATTTTAAAATAGCGCAACAATTTTGTTTATAGCTACAAAAAAAGTTTTTTTACCACTTCTCCGACCCTAAAGGTTTGCTGGAAGAAATCTCTTACACAGATAAGTTTGCTATTGTAAATGTTATTTCTTATGTAATGTCGTGTTCAATATTTCGTGCGTATAATTAAAATTCATTATAAAAATTGCAGGACATAAGGCCTCCGTGGTTTTCATAACCATGAGGGGTTTTGCCATAATCGCCACGCTTGGCAGGCCGGTTGGCGATCGCAGAAGGCGGGTGGGCGTCAAATGGCTGATGATGATGATGATAAAAATTGGTCCATTGCATGTTTGTTATTATTATTATTATACTTTATTGCACACAAGACTTCTATCGATCTATAAGATTCTACCGGGTCAACCTTTTAATAAACGGCTGTTTAATTAGGCTTCTAATTTAAACTTTATTAGAATATAAATTACCATCTAATTACAAGATGGTTTATTGTTCGGTCGATTATATTAAAAGACCAATAAAACTCATTGTGCATTATCATCAACTCTGTCAAGTACCTGCCGGATCACGCGTGAAGTTTGGAGTCCGTGGTTCTCTACTATTTAATATATGTGTTATTTAAACGTTTATAACTGTAATGTATTAATCGGTTGTGGGTAGAACATTGGACTCGGAAGCGAGAGACCCAAGTTCGATTCGCAGTCCGGACATGTACCTATGACTTTGTTTTCTAAGTTATGTCCGTTTGTGAAGTTATAGTAGCAATACCACTCGCTAACCGTGAAGGAAAACATCGTGAAGAAACCTGAGTGTCTGAGCTATTCACATACCTCAGCGCTTGAAATCGCCAATCCGCGGTGGGCACGCGTGGTGAAGAAGCCCATACTCTCTCCCTGAGAGAAGGCCTGCACCCTACAGTAGGACGTATTAGGGGTTAAAGTATGAAATTGCCGTTTTATTGCAATAGGTTCTTTGAATTGACATAGAATCTTCATGGTTTGAGGTTTTCGAATGAAACTTTTTTCAAATGGTTTCTATGATGTTCTTTTTTAAAAAAATGTGAAACATTTGAATATCGACTTTCAATAGTTTTTGTTATTCAATTTAGACAAGAAAGATGGATACTGCGAAAATTCGAGTGATTTTTGAAGACGAGTTCCGACGCGGAACTAACGCGGCAGAAACAGCCCGCAATATCAATGCTGCGTTTGGAGAGGGGTCTACTAATGAACGCACCGTGCGATTTTGGTTTAAACGCTTTCGTGATGGAAATTTCGACTTAAAGAACGAGCCACGAGGAAGACCGCCCACACAGGTGAATAACGATGAATTAAGAGAGATAGTGGAAGCCGACCCTAGTCAAACTACCCAGGAATTAGCGGCATGGTTTAACGTTACCTTACCCACAATATTGACTCACTTGCGTCAAATCAATAAAATAAAAAAATACGAAAAATGGGTGCCTCATAATCACTCGAATTTTCGCAGTATCCATCTTTTTTGTCTAAATTGAATAACAAAAACAATTGAAAGTCGATATTCAAATGTTTCACATTTTTTAAAAAAAGAACATCATAGACACCATTTGAAAAAAGTTTCATTCGAAAACCTCAAACCATGAAGATTCTATGTCAATTCAAAGAACCTATTGCAATAAAACGGCGATTTCATATTTTAACCCCTATTATATAGGCTGCTTATATATTAATCGGTTATGAGATGGTAGCCATTCAAGCCACTACGTACAATTGACATCAGGTCAATCCTTTACACGTTTCTTACCTTTACTCCATTCAGTTGCGCATACCGCAACTGAATGGAGTAAAGGTCAATATTCTGTCTACTGTTGTATGTACTGGATGAGACATTCCAGAATACTAGTGTCGCGAAAGTTGTAACCAATTGGCTGCAACTCATTTACACCTCGTTGCTGGTAGACTAAGAATCGGGGCCCTTATTTTGAAGCACGCTATATTCGAGTGATTTGTCGGGCTCAAGCGCGACGTTGACGACAATTCCGAATATTGCTGCTATTGCTGCTTCATATTAAAGGCCGCGGTGAAAATTTTGTTTTATTTCTTCGTTTTTTAAGTATTCTAAATTCAAATAACAATAGACACAAATCAAGAGGAGATAAAAACAGCCCTTTAACCGCTCGCGCATCCCAATGCCGATTCTAATTTGAAATTTCGAAATTCGAAACCGTATCGTGTCCTGCCGTTTCCGCTACGGACCTATCCGCTCGCGCACGCGCTCCACGAATCCATAATCGTGCGCGCTTTTGTGTCGTATTTTATAATAGCGCGTAGAAGATATAATAGCGTGATGCGCAGTTATTTAATCTGTGGTTACGTTTTATCTTTACCACAGACTAATAAAACGGCAATTGCAGAGTGTTTTAAGGAATCGTGTTTTTATAAATGAAAATGTTTGCTTGCAAACCATACCACGTCATGGCAGAAATGATCTTAGAACATCATGGCTGACAGCGTTTTCATATTTTTATGAACATTTGAGTTCAAAAATGAAGTTTGTACTTTTCTGAGCCTGAAAAAAAAAAATTTACGGTTTAATAGAACAGTTGGTAAAAAGCCTGTACGTAATACAGAGAAGTTTGTAATGGGGCTCCAAATTTCGCCGATGCCTGCACTTGCCCATTAGCTCAGTTGGGAGAGCGCTGGCATGGTTAGCCACGGGTTCAAGTCCCGGCATGGGTGGAATTTTTAGCTCTAAATAGGTTTTTTAAAATTGTATCTGATGAGTTGAAGCAGAAGTATGAAAACCATGTATCAGAGAAAGATGCTATGCGACATGAGAGGAACAAATTGAGAGTGGATGCAAAGTGAGACTCCAGTATTGTGTTTTGATCTTTAAAATACAATTTCATGCTCTAGAGCAGAACTAATTTGCTTCTTTTATCTAAGCAAGCTTAATTTGTACAATTTAACTGCTTATTTGAGTAAAGACAAAAAAGTAGGTAAACTGTGCTTTGTGGAATGAAACGTTTGCTGGCAAATCTGGAAACGATATAGCAAGTGCATTGATTGTCATATTGAAGGCAGTTTTGACTGAGTATCCCAATATGAAAAAATATATATTGTGGAGTGATTTGTGTGTGTCACAGAACCGTAATTCTCTCATGCCAGTAGCAATTTCATATTTTATGAAAAAATTGAGTCAATCAGGGAGTTCCAAAGCCAGCTTTTCACAAATTCTCAAAGATGGCGCTGTCTATCGACTAAATGTGTGGGGCTATAGCACAGAATAAGGAAGTCGCGGTACTGTGAGGGCTATAGACTACATCAAACTTTAATCTGTGACAAACTGATGTGTCGATAATAAATGTTCTGTGGTTGTTATTGTCAGTTTGATAAGAAAATACGACGAAAATAATACGACGACCCACGACTTCCATTCCATGCAACTGGACTCCAATATCAACGGGTTACGGAGTTTTTACCAACTTATCGAAAAATGGGTGGTGTTTGTGTTGTGCCGGGATGCAAAAATGTTGGACGCCATTTATTACCAAAAGATGCGAAACGTAAATCTCTTTGGATGAAAGCTATGCAGTTAGAAGGGCGGATAATAACAGTAAAATATCCTTCCATATGTTCAATACATTTTAAGGACACCGATTACATTGACTCCGATATCGGACAGCTTCGTAAGTTGCCATATAAGTGTGTACTTGTGTTTCGTTTTAAATTCTATTTTTATTTGTTTTCTTACAAACAACACATTCTGGAATGGTTCGCGTATTTTAGATAATAAAAGTTTTTTGTTCTGGTGATGATCCGTGATCCAATCTAAATACTCAAACCTCGCGACGTGGCACACTCTTCACATTGATAAAAATTCAAACGTGAGAGGAATTGCGTTCTATGTGTTTTTTTCGTGATTTATACGTAATCGTTCAAAGTCGAAGACGTTAAATGTCCCAACGAGTTTCATTCAGCCCTATGGACGTTGAAGAATAATTTGTGGTGCCTGGAAAACGCCCAACAAGGACTGACGCAGTGCAGCGAGCCCGAGCGCGCTAGAGTTAAGGTGCGGAGACCGGTGAGTGGCCAGGCCGATACAAATTCTCTTTAATAACTTGCTATTAGTAATACATTACAAAGTAGGTCCTAATAATATCTTTACATAACTCTTGCAGTTACAAAAAGGAGAAACTTGAAGAGACATGCACATGCAGTACCTTCCATTTTTTCTTAGCTGGATGCTCCACCTACAAAGGAAAAAATTTTTGTTTCTCCAGAGGAACTTACCAGCTTGTGGGATTCCGAATCTGACAAAGAGAATTCAGACCTAAATGATCCTTTAATTGAACGTACATACAGTGAAACCACAGTGGCTGTCACAGATAAACAGTCGTCAGAATTATCATCTGATATTGAAGATTATGACACAGTTATTCCTTTCAATGCCTTAGGAGGTAGCAAAAATTATTCTAATCACAGTGAGTAAAGGTACAGGTCGCACCACGGTTCTTGAGCGCTGACCTTGACCAATTTTTTCGGGTTTTGTCTGGCGAAAGGTGAATAAACAGGGAGGTTAGACAGTGTACTCGAAGCGTAGCGCATTTCCTTGCACTTTGCGCCAAGAGTATGAGGATGACACTGTCTTACTAAACCCCCAGAAATCAAAGACAAAGCACAGTCACTCCCACTACTTTCGCAGAACGCTCGAGAATCGTAGGGCGACCTAGTAACTCAGCTGATAACTTTAAGCACAAAATTCTATACGAAAACTTTTTTTTTCCAGATACGTCTCTAAAGTTCGTTCCAGAATTGCCTTATCTTGTGACAGGCATCGCCACTGACGATTTTTGCGCGGCTCATAACTCTAAGGGGAAATTTCACACTTTGGTGATTTTTACATGAATCGATGCGTTTAGGTGTACTAAGCGATGTGTGATAAAAAATTCAGTTTCCTAAACAGGATGACTTTGGTCGTTTTCAAAATAATCGATATTTATTAAGAAGGCATATCCTGAATCTATGAAATGAAATAGCTATCTAAGATCGACATTAGGGTGGGTCAAAAAAATTTTTTTCGTTCCTTTTCTTTTCTAATAGCAATAAAAGTGTGTGTATTGGGATAGAATAAGCAAGTACAAAATATTATTTGATTATATTTTGGTTAACTGCCTCCGGATTGGATTTAAAATTTCGAAAAAAATACATTTGAGGTGTATTATTATGTTCCATTTAGAAAACATTTCAACTGCATCTCAAACCTATTTAAAACGTTAAACAATAGCAAATATAGTCTATTTAGATAGAATACGCATCAAACGCATGTCCAATATTATTTAGAGGCATGAGGTGCAGGGGCAGGAGGGCGAAATTGCATTTAGCGCGCTATTTTCTTTCACCTCAGTGACGCTGCGGCTAGTGAGGTTAGAGGACGTGTTTTGCTCAGTGTCACTATGGAACGTACTCGAAAGTGTTTCAAATGTCCTTTGCTAGGTGAATTATATGATATAAAAGACAATATGCTAGCAAATTACGAGGATGTGATCAAATATTACGAATGGACGAGAAGGGAAATCAAATTCAACAAAAGTTCCCAGAAAGAGCCAACATTTTCGGAAATCGCGGATATTGTTGCGAAAAAAATTTCAAGTATTTGGATTAAAGCATCTTTACCAACTGTAACACACGCTAGAGTGTGTCAAATGCTAAAATCATACCACCTTAAGTACAAAAACCTCCTCAAATCTCACCCCAAAATACCCCAGAAAAACATAGATGTGTTTCAGCGCAATAGCAAGGCTCTCTTCGACATTTGTTCTTGCAAATGCAAGGATTTAAACTCGTGCATCTGTTCTAAAGAAAGAAAAGTACCAACAAATGAGCGTATTTTCCTGATTGATCAACGCACCTCGAGAAAAATGATTATAGGAAACGTCGACGTCACTAGTACTAATCAACTCAGAAAATCATTGAAAAGAAAATATTTACAACAACAAAGCACACAAAATAAAACAACAGATCACATCGAAGAGCCAATAGAACCACTTAATACTTCATCATCATCATCAATTACCAACGATTCCGATTGGGATGATCCCGTAGTAGAAGTTAAGCTACCCACTACATCTCAGCAGGGATGCAGTGGAATAAATTTTTCTGCGCTTTCAAAGACTTGCGATAGGTTTGGAATATCGGACAGAGCAGGAGCAGCTATTGCTTCCGTAGTTTTGCAAGCAACAGAGTCTGCCCCGGTGATTGAAAAAAGCAAATTGCGTAGAGAAAGAACCAAAACCCGACAAAGTATAATGTCTAAGGACAAAGTACAATCAATCCCCGCTCTATATTTCGATGGACGCAAAGACCGAACTCTTACAATGATAAAACAAGGAGCTAAGTTTTACAGGCAAACGATACTGGAGGAACATATTTCACTTATAAAAGAACCAGACTCTATTTACTTAGGTCACATTACACCAACCTCCGGAACTTCTAAAATGATCGTAAAGGCAATTACAGAATATTTTTTTAACGAAAACCTATGTATGGATGATTTGCTGGCAATTGGATGCGACGGGACGAATGTGAACGTTGGAAAGTATGGAGGAATCATACGTTTACTAGAAAAACAATTAAATAAACCACTGCAATAGATTGTCTGTCTGCTTCATATGAATGAGCTACCATTTCGGCACTTGTTCGCGCATATCGATGGCGCAACTTCGGGACCCAATACATTTTCAGGAAAAATTGGAAAAGAGTTGGAAAACTGTGAAATGAAATCCGTAGTCCAGTATCAAGCAATACCTTCGGTGTTGCCGCATGTGACAGCCCAAGATCTGAGCACAGATCAATCTTACCTGCACAGCATTACGTCTGCTATCTCGACCGGCGTATTTCCCGAAGATTTGGCAAAGAAGTCACCTGGAAAGATGTCACATGCTAGGTGGCTTACCCGGGCTAATCGTATATTGAGGCTATATGTTTCGACAAAATCCCCCTCAGAAGAGTTGTCGATTTTAGCAACCTATGTGGTTAGGGTTTACGCTCCGACTTGGTTCGCTATCAAAACTCACCCGAGTTGCAAGGATGGTGCACTTCATTTGTGGAAACTCATTTCCGCTTCTAGATACCTCACAGCAAACCTGAAAGCCGTAATAGATCCTGTAATTACACGAAATGGCTATTTCGCCCACCCAGAGAACTTATTACTGGCAATGTTGACAGACCCCCAAAAACACATTCGGGAGTTAGCTGCACGTCGTATTCTGAAGGCCCGGAGCGTTCCTGAAACAAAATTAAGACTTTTCCAAGTACCTGACCTGAACTTGAACGCTTCATCATACGTTGAATTAATAGATTGGCAGAAAAATATTACGCAGCCTCCTGTTCTCAAGCGTGTGAGCGACGAAGAACTGCAGTTATTTATAGCACAGAAAGGTGAAGGTGAATTGCTGCTTCTGCGCTTGCCGTCACACACCCAAGCAGTAGAAAGAGCAGTGAAGACAGTGACCGAAGCCGCCAGCACATTATGCAGCAAATCTGCTCGAGAGGGATTTATTAAATCACAAATAGAGTCTCGCAAAGATATGCCGAGATTCGACAGCAAAAAAGATTTTAAGGTAGTTTAATAGAAATTTCTATGATTTACATGATGGTTTTTCATATTTTCTTTGTTATAATAGACAAGTATATTCAATTAACATGTGTTTTTCTTTAATTAAAAGCTTGTATTTAGGAAAATTATATTTTTTTTACAACTTCTCTTAAAACCATTATATTATAAATTTTGTCAAGTTTCAAAAAAGATCCGGAGGCAAAAGATATCGTATTGATATTTTGTAAGTGTTATAAGTACATAATAACACAAATTTTTACCGCTATTACGTAAAAAAATTAGACATTTTTTTTTCTTCATACATTGGTGACCCACCCTAATCGACATACAATTTCATTTTTAAACAAAAATGTAAATAACAATTAAAAATTATACAAAGTGAAAGAAACAAGATAGCGATATCGCTATGTAGGTATAGTTTCGAGCCGGTGCCAAGTTACAAGATCAGCACATACATTTTAGGCACCGACTCCAAAATATATTTCCATAATAACTACATCGAATTTAAAGGACATATTCGTTTAAATTATTTTTCTGTTTTTAGTGCTGTAGTGTTTTGAACTTTCTTTCTGCAGTTGCAATGCAGACTTTATGTTTAAAAACATCATGATTTTTTTGTGAATATCACAACGACTCCACACAACTATGTTTTCCGAAAGCAAATTCACGAGTTACTATAAAAAAACAACCAAATCGCTTGAAGCATACCTTTAAAATTTGATGATAAAATATGCCTTTAAAAATATTTTTTTACTTTGTAAGGTTCATATTTTTGGGTCGCACGCTTACGATAAAAGAAAAGATAACATAACATAACATAAACTCACGCCTGTATCCCAGAGGGGTAGGCAGAGACCAGGGAGTGCCACTTGCTACGATCCTGACAGATCACTTTCGCTTCCTCAACATTCATTAGTCGTTGCATGCACGCACGCCGGTTTCGGGTACTTTTTATCTTGCCCTTTGTTAATACATCCTCTATTTGGTCGAAGTATGTCCGTCTGGGTCGTCCCTTACCGACCCTTCCATCCACATTCGCTCGATATATTTGTTTTGTCAATCTTTCTTCCTTCATCCTCTCCACATGTCCAAACCAACGCAACATTGCTTTCTCAATTCTTGTCACTACATCCTCTTTCAGTCCACAACGTTCTCTAATCACACTATTGCGTATCCTATCATTCAAAGTAACGCCAGACATACTTCTCAAGGACCTCATTTCTACTGCATTAATCCTACTTTCTTGCTTCTTTTGCCATACCCAAGTCTCGCTAGCATACATAAGTGTTGGGACTAGCACTCCATTATGGATAGCCAATCTAGCTCTTTTGGAGATGTTTTGGCCACTCACAAAGGAGTGCAATGCACCGTTTACACAATTTCCTGCTTTTACTCTTCTTTCTATATCACCTTCACACTTGCCATCCCTGGTAAAGAGGCTCCCCAAATAGACAAATTCTTTCACTTGTTCCACCCTTTCACCTCTAATTCTTATCTTGCACTCAGTCATTTCATCATCTTTTTCGAACACCATTACTTTTGTCTTACTCACATTAATGTTCATTCCTTTCCTTTTAAACGACTCATCCATTACTGCTACTTGTGTCTGCAGGTCTTCAACCGACGATGCGAACAAAACCTGATCGTCGGCGTATAACAAGCATTTGACCAGTAGCTCACCCATCCTTATCCCAAAGTCATTCTCTTTCAAATCAGTCAGGCAACTGTCCATGAATAAATTGAACAACCATGGGGAGGCGACACATCCCTGTCTTACACCCCTGCGAATGCTAAACCAGTCAGTATACGCCCCATTAATTCTAACGCAAGCACTGGAGTCTTCATAGAGAGACTTCAGAGCTCGCAGCAAGACGCTGTCCACCCCATACATGGACAGTACCGACCACAGGTCATTCCTCACCACTCTATCATAAGCCTTCTCCAAGTCGACGAACGCACAGAAAACCCTCTGACTTTTGGCCAGAAGTTTCTCCACCATCCGCCTCAAGGAGAAGATTTGGTCCACACATCCCATTCCCTTTCTAAAAGAAAAGATGGGTGAAAATAACTTTGTTTACAACAAATTTTCATCTAAAATTGAACATAAACGAGTTGTTAATCAAGCCAAAGTTCACCCCTCTTTTGGGGTATAAATTCTCGATCCTAAGAAAAAAAAATGAGAACCAATATTAAAGAAAGCCACTTTTTTATCACCATTTTTCGTGTTAAACTGAAAATAAACGAGCTCTTGAATAAACAAAATAAACCCTTAAATCGAGATGGCGGATGACACAACGGATCGAGTATCACGCAAAACAAAATTTAGACTGCCAGTGACAAACGGATTCTGAAGGAAAATTGCTGCTTATATTTTTTTCGGGGTCAAAATCCTAATGCGAATGGGCTATATGTTTTTAACTAGATTCTTGATAGCTCCTTTTTTTTGGAGCGCGCATGCGTTATCTGAAAAAAAAAAAGTTTTATTACCTATGAATTATGTAAATACTGACATTTCTAAACAAAGAAAAAACTTTGTGTTGCTTTCTTACAAAATAAACCTACCAGTTTTTTCCTCAAACATTAATTTTACAATCATTAAAGAAACCAACGACAGGAATCTGAAAGAAATCTGACTTTTTTCATTATGTCCGTAGATTTCCAATATGGAACACTGTGAAGTGAGAAGCGGAGTTACAGGGCTGTAGGAGTGTAGTATCATAGACCAAAAAATTTGGTCTATGGTAGTATCTTTAGGCCTGGATTCCACCAAAGCGGAGATGTTCGAAGGAGAGACGAGAATGCGAGAACGAGATGCGTACAGACTTGACTGTAGCGTAGATGTGTGCAATGTTTGTGAAGATTGTATTTTAGTTCGATCTGACATTACTTACTAGCCTCGGAAAACCACCGGAATAGATGGAAAATATAAATTTTACCCCCCAGGCCGTACACTACAACAAAACGATGGGACGTGGACAAAAGAGACTCCTGTCCGCGTTTCCGATGGAACCTGTGCGAAATAACGTATATTATAACAAAAAATGGGACGCTTGCTTAATGTGCCTGTTTTAAAAGCGTGGATAATTGTAATTTAAGGACAGCAAAACCAAAATTATCGCACCGACGTTTTCGTGCATACAAGCGAAAAGGCTCGATCTGAATGTTGCAGTAATCAGAGCTGTTTGTGGGAGAGTGTTGGGTGTACTTTTAAACTCTTGCTTGATATGCTTGCTTGTCCAAAAGGAATTTGCCTATAATATATACAAGAGGGGAATTTGCGAAAGTATTAAGACGGACAATTTTAACTGGGAGGACATCCAAAAGAGATTGGGACTCACTCATTGATAAATAATATTAATCAAGTTTTTTTTTTACAGAAACTAAGAAAACCAAATCAGTCCTGTCAAATATTGTTAAAAAACTCCAAAAAAAAAGGACAGCTATGCTATGCATGACAAAAAAAGCCCTTAAGTTGTCATAAAAACATGACATTTAATAAATATCTGAAAAAAAATCCACACTGGCAGCTTCGGGAAACAAATTGTGACTGACTGTAAAGCCTTCGAAATGACGTTGAAGAAGAAGGATCTCACTGCAAAAGTCGCACGATGGGTGATGTTTCTGAATGAATACACCTTTGACATTGAACACCGAACCAGAACGAAGATGAGGCATGTAGATGCACTAAGCCGACACCCTTATGTAGCAGTAACAACATTACAAGATAAGGTGAAGCAGGCACAAGAACAAGATGAACGGCTCAGAGCTATAAAAGAAATACTGAAAGAAAAGCCATACCAAGATTACTGGACAAAGAATGGTTTGTTATACAAAGGTGGGACAAAGTTGCTAGTAATACCTAAGATGATGGAGAAAGAAGTTTTGAAGAAAGTCCATAACAACGGACATTTCTATAAGAAGAGAATGAGAGAACTGATTGACAAAGAGTACTATATAAGCAGGCTGTCGCCAAGTCAGGATTGACATGCGTCTGTTAGAAAGATTTTTATTTTGTTATAAAAATCAGGGTATAGTATAGACAGGTATAATGATATGATGTACCATCGAATCTTTGTACTCTTTCCGACAACATCATTCTAAGTTACCCTACCCGGGATAAAAGTGGATCAAACATGTTGGGCCACAGCTCAACAGGTCAGATGTACAGTGAACAGCTTATCCAGCTCTACACCGGGGTATCTTGCGCATAAGATCTAGCTTGCAACAAAAATGTATAGCATGATATGCCGCCCACTTAACCTAACCCTAACCTAATGGAATAAACGTAATATTTACCTTGAGTATTGGCCATGTGTAGAGGAAAACCTGACATTTCGTAATCATTTAAGGGAGTAGAAAATAGTTGCAGGCAAGGCACAGCACGCTTCTTCAGCCGATTACCATTTTTATTCATATCTATTGTTTTGAAATGTCTTCCACATAGATGCTTTATAGTGTGCAATTTTTCAATAGGTAAATGCACAAGATCACTGTTGCCAGTAACTCGCACCCATTCTCTGCAGCTAGAAAAGTAATGTAATGAATTAATTTAGTAACTACCTACCTACCTACTATGCCTGTCCAGCTAAGCAGTTGATGACTTGGTTAAAATGATAATGATCAATGTTTAGTAGTTTTAGCTACCTATGCTTGTATTCGGTAGGTGTAGTATATTGTAATCTTTACGTACATTGTATATAGGAAGCACTTACCGGTTTTCATCCAAAGGAAAGTTGGCAAAAAACAAACGATTCTCCAAATGCGTTTCTCTTATGCCACATATCTCGCAAGTTCTGCGAGTACTTCTTTTAGACATTTTTAATGTTCAAAGGTGAAATACACAGTGAAACAAGTAAATTAAAGCTACATAGGAGTAATTATCCCAAACACAAATAAGAGTCACTGTCTCAGAAATTACTTCAATTCCTGTCTCACAAGTGTTTGTGGCGGAAGAATAAACACTCAACTCAACGCCAGCAAAACAATTTCACGATAAAACACAGTAAATCACGGGTATTTGAAGACAAAACTATCGTAAAAGACACCACCGCTAAAAACAAAGCAGACATTTTGTTTTTTTTTTGGGTCAGTTTGGTGATACCCTATGTAAAGTATAAGTTCTACCATATCAATATTTCGTTGGGCGCAGAAACAATAAATCATGATACAATCGCAGTTGTTTTCTAATTTGTATTACTCTTACATTTTTTGCTTCCTAGAAATATTATATTTTTATATTAACATTCATGTAAATTCTGAAATACAAAGACAAATTTAATTCTACATGTTACATATTTTTTTCCACTGGCTAAACAACAATTGCTGTACCTAGAAGTCATTTGTTGCCATAGTATTTTTTCATATAGGGAACTTTCACCCCACTGGCTTTCGCTATGACTTGAATATAAACAAATCCCAAGGGCAGTCATTAAGTGTGTGTGGTATTAATCTAGAAAACCCATGTTTCTCGCATGGTCAATTGTATGTTGCCTGTTCCGGTGTTGGAAAACCATCTGCTCTGTTTGTTTACGCGCCAGGTAATCCAAAAAATATCGTGTACCATAAAGTACTCCCATAAAAATTAAACTTAATTTAGAATAAGTAAAAATTAAATTAAATATAATAAGTAGGTATCATAATAAGAAATCTGAAATTGTAATATTCATTGTGACTTTGACTATTAAAAGAATATTAACTGTTTTATAATTTTTATTTTTTGAGATAATGTAATTGTTGACTTATTGACTTCTTTTTTCTTTTTTTTATCTTACTAGCTGACCCGGTGTCCCGAATAGGTATTAAAAAAGTATTAAAAAAAATATCGATTCTTTAATTTTTTTTTTAAATCGCCTATTAGGCGGTAGGAAGTTCGCCGGGTCAGCTAGTTTTTATTGTATTATTAATTAATATGTTATGTTCCGTACAAGTGACGAATCCTATAAGTTGTAAATGCACATTAAATAATAATTAATAACTTATGGAAATATAATTTTCCTCATAAATATAGCCGACCATGTACTGTAGGTATTTAGATGTAAATATTGTAGTAGTGGGTAGGCGATTCGTGAGGAATAAAATCAGTCTTTGTCCGACCGTCTTGTGTTTTACTACATGGTGGCAGCGGTGTTACGTAATCTTTACGAATTACAGACTTTAGCGTGTGGATTTCAGTGATTTTGGATTGTTTCAATTGTTATTAACTGCAAATCATGGAACACGCGCGGCCTCCGGCTGAACTAAGTCTGGAAGGTGGACCGGCAAGTCGAGCCGACGCGTGGCGAAGGTGGTTGAAACAATTCAACGTGTTTCTGAAGGCATCAGGCGTAACGAAAGAACCAAGTGATGTGCAGGCTAGTCTACTCATAAACCTGATCGGGCCTGAGGGATACAACATTTTCTCAACGTTGAGGTTCAGTAAAGAAGAGGATCGCGACAATATTGCCAAGGTCATTGAGAAATTTAACCAATACTTCGGCACTAAGACAAACACAACTATATTGCGGTTCAAATTCTTTACAAGAAACCAGGAAAGTGGAGAATGTATTGACGAGTACGTGACGGCCTTGAGGATACTGAGCCAGCAGTGTGAATTCGAACATCTGGAGGACGGTTTACTGCGCGATCGTATCGTGTGCGGCGTGATGGACGTCGCGGTCCGCGATAGATTGCTTAGGACGGAAGACCTGACCTTAGAAAAGGCAGTTAAGATATGTCAAGCGAAGGAGATATCTAACGACGAAGGCCGGCAAATAGAAGGGGTGAAAAGTGAACCCAAGGCGTCGGTGGACTTGGTATGGAGCGGCAGGCGACGCGGAGACCGAGCTGGTCCCGGGCGTCGCGGGCCAGGCTTCGACCGCGACTTGCGGCGCGGCGGCGGGGGTGGTTGGGCGGCGAATGCGCCGGGTGGCAGTGGAAGCGGCGGCGCGGCGCTGCGGGCCTGTGCTGCGTGCGGCGACGCGCGCTGCGAGTCTGACGCCCGTTGTCCGGCAAAGCGGATCAAGTGTTTTGTGTGTGGCGGAAAGGGTCATTACAAGAAAATGTGTAGTGCGCGCAGACCAAATCAAGTGTACGAGTTGAAGCCGGAAAGCGACTCTGACGATGAGATGTACTACATATCTACAATTGAGTGTGTAGATGCAATTTGTAAGGCACAGGATTTCAAATGGTATGAGAAACTTATTTTATTATGTGCGGACAGTAAGTTAGAACATAATTTTAAGCTTGACAGTGGTTCCGACTTAAATGTTATATCAAAACAAAATTACGTCAGCATGGGCTTTTCATTATCCCAAGTCACTAGTGACAACACTCGCGCGCAGTCCTTTTGCGGTAATTACATACCAATAACCGGTTCGACCACAATTAATTGTTTGCACAAGAACAATGAATACAAATTGAAATTTTACATAGCGGAGAATGACAGCCAAAGTCTGCTAGGTAAACACGCGTTGGAGCAATTAGGGCTTGTAAAAAGAGTGTATTCAGTTGATTTGCAATGTTATGATGATTTGTTCAGAGGATTGGGAAAATTGCCAGGTTATTATAAAATACCGTTAGATAGTAATGCGAACCCTTGCATCTGCCCGGTTAGAAAGATACCTCTCGGAGTGAGGGACCAGTTGCGGAAGGAGCTGTGTCGTATGGAAGACATGGGGGTCATTCGAAAGGTCACACACCCTACAGACTGGGTCAGTGGCATAGTTTTGGCAGGAAAAAAAGATGGCAAGTTACGTGTTTGCTTAGACCCGCGGCCTTTGAATAAGGCTATACGACGACAACATTACCCGTTGCCGACATTAACTGAGATAGCCACAAAACTAAAAGGTGCGCAGTATTTCAGCAAAATGGACGCGCGCTCTGGCTTCTGGATGATCCAGCTTGATGATGAAAGTGCTGATCTCTGCACTTTCGGGACTCCATTTGGAAGGTACCAGTACCTGCGGCTACCTTATGGTATTAACTCTGCGTCTGAGGTATTTCATGCAAAGGTCAGGCAGCTGCTCGAGGATCTCGAAGGTGTAGATTCTTTCGTTGATGACGTCATCGTATGGGGATCAACCATGGCGCAGCATGACGAGCGCTTAAAAAAGCTACTAGAAAGGGCACGACAGGTAGGTTTTAAATTTAACCAGGATAAGTGCGAGTTTCGTGTCACAGAGGTCACCTATTTAGGACACACCTTCGGTGCAGAAGGCATGAAAATAGATGACGCTAAGCTCAAAGCCATAACTGACATGCCCAGCCCAAACGATAGGCAATCGTTAGAGCGGTTCTTGGGCATGGTTAACTTTGTGAGTAAATTTATAGAAAATTACTCGGAAATAGTTGGTCCGTTAAGAAACCTACTGAAGAAAGACAGCGAGTGGTGCTGGGGAGCAAACGAGGAACGCGTGGTAGCGGAGCTGAAGCGCGCACTGTGCTGCGCGCCGGTGCTGGCCCTGTTCGACGCGCGCGCGCCCGCCGTACTGTCCGTGGACGCGAGCGCGCACGCGCTAGGCGCCGTGCTGCTGCAGGCCGGCCGGCCCGTCGAGTTCGCCTCGCTCACACTTACAGACACGCAGCGCCGTTACGCGCAGATCGAGAAGGAAATGCTCGCAATCGTATTCTCGCTCGAAAGATTTCATCAGTATGTATTCGGTAAGACTGACATCACTGTGGAGACGGACCACAAACCGCTGGAGCCGCTCTTTAATAAATCTCTTGACTCGGTGCCAGCTAGGCTCCAACGAATGATGCTCCGTATTCAAAGGTATGATTTCAAGGTAATATACAAGCCAGGCAAATATATGTATGTAGCTGATGCTTTGTCCAGGGCTCCACTTGCGGATCAAATGACAGATAAAGTGTCAGTTGAAGTTGAGGAGCAAACATGTTTTCTGTTAAGAAACGTACGGTTCAGCGAAGAAAAGTTGGATCTTGTCAAAGAATACACAAGTAAAGATCAAGAATGTGAGGTAATAATAAAGTACATAAAGTATGGATGGCCAATTAATAAACACGACACCGAGGAATGCGCACGAAACGTATGGAGCTACAGAGAATCATTTCAGTATGTCAATGGAGTGGTATTCAAAGATAATTTGGTATTTATACCAAACGGCCTTCGCAAAGAAATGGTGTCTCGCGTGCACGAGGGCCACTTGGGTATCGATAACTGCAAGCGGCGCGCGCGAGAAGTAATGTTCTGGCCGAACATGTCGCGGGACGTGGAGCAGGCCGTGCGCAGGTGTCAGGCGTGCGCGGAACTCGCGGCGCGCCCGCAGCGCGAACCAATGATACCGCATGAGATACCAGCATTGCCCTGGTTTAAGGTAGGCTCAGATATCTTTGAACACCAAAGAAAATACTTTTTAATCCTAGTGGATTATTTTTCCAATTTTGTAGAGGTGAGTCCCATAACAGCGCCCTCATCAAAATGTGTTATCTCAGCGCTAAAGGACCAATTTGCCCGACATGGAATACCGCACGAGCTTATCTCAGACAATGGACCAGCTTATGCGTCTAAGGAGTTCAAAGAGTTCGTAGCCAAGTGGAACGTAAAACACTCGACCTCGTCTCCTAACTACCCACAGTCCAATGGGAAGAGTGAACGTGCGGTACGTACAATCAAAACATTGATAACCAAATCAATCAAAACCAAAGAAGACTTTTACTTGGGCCTATTAAATTATAGGTCAACGCCAAGAAACGGCATAGCTAGCCCTGCCCAGTTGTTAATGGGTCGGCGTTTAAACACCCGATTACCAGTGCATGAGTCAAAGTTACTTCCAGAAAGGGACAACGAGATTGACTACAGAAACATGCGAGCGCAACAGAAAAAACGAAAAACGTTGTACGACGCACACGCACGCCCCCTGCCGGAACTAAAGGTGGGTGATAAAGTGATAGTAATGGACGGCGCCGGCGCCGGCGGCGACACGCGTCGCGAGGCCCGGGTCGTGGGCCGCGCACCCTATCCGCGCTCTTACTTCGTCACCGACGCCATGGGCAGGCGTATTAGAAGAAACAGGAGGCATATAGCTAGGCTGCCATCTCCGCAGTCCTCAAGTATACACTCCGAAAATGAACAGCATGAAGGTGGCTTTGGATCCTGCGAGGAGTCTGATAGCGACATGGCGGCACCTGCCGTGACTCGCCGTCCTGACGCACCGAATGAACAACAGCGGGAGGTACGGGCAGCTGCAAGGGCAGCTAAAGAAAGAATTGCTAATTTGAATACGCCAAAAACAACCTAACTGTACCGTACTGTAGTAGGGTAGCAAAATGTCCTGTAGTAGCGTAAACATTATAGCTGTTAAAATGTGTTAACAGCCTCAAGCATAATTTATGTAATGCTCTTAGACGTTTAGGTATTATTCTACAATTTGGTGGTGGTATTATAATTACATAGATATAAACTTGTGTTTATTATTAGAAAGGGGATGATGTACTGTAGGTATTTAGATGTAAATATTGTAGTAGTGGGTAGGCGATTCGTGAGGAATAAAATCAGTCTTTGTCCGACCGTCTTGTATTTTACTACAGACCACCCGGAGGGAATACATGGGGCTCTTGAAATAACAATACCCCGACCACCCTTTCTTCGGAGTCTTTTGCTGCCAGGGATGGTATGACCATCCATTCGCTGGAGTTTTCTGCTACCAAGACGTGGAATGCCTACAAGAGGACGGGGACTTACATACGACGACGGCCACTCCCGGAGCACCAAGGAAGCTGAGGTGTGTTGGTCAACATAGTCTACCGCCTATTTCTTCTTCTAGGTAGGGTTTATATAGCCCTTTGCCACCCTTTTGGTTTAGTTTTCCCGATAAGTTTACTAGGTAGAGTTTCACCCTAAATTGTGTAACTTTTCCGAGTGGTCACTCGTCCGCACTTCATGGCGGGGTTATTTACGCCCCACCATTTTTTGGTCCGATTTTCCAGTTAAATATTGAGTTCATATTGTTAGAACATACAGAGAAAATGAGTTCATAATTGTTAGAACATTATTCTTACATTATGTAGTGGTTCTTACACAGGTACTAAGACTACGTACCTACATAATATTTAGTAGTTCGTTAGATACTAACATAACCTATGATTTAATCTGCGTACGCGAGTACATATGGTCGTGGCTATTTACGCGCCATACCACCACTCTATCGGATTAACCTATTTGACGATTCCAACGTGTCAAAATATGTATTTGATAGCTCGGGATAGGTTAAATCGGACAACTCCATATAGTGGAGGACTTACGTAGTAGCGCCACTGATTGACATATCTGAAAATATAGTAGTTGTAAGTTCAGCAGGAAATCAGTGAAGAAAAAAATGAAAAGAAAAAAACCTTTTTCCACTTTTTTCTATTCATACTCCATTTTAGTTTAGTTTGTAATCACCCCATTTTACAGTCCTATTTTAAGTCCAGACTGATGCCATGTTGTATTCTTGATAATGTACAAGTCCGATATAGGCAAGGTACTCTTACTACTGTTAGCTGCATACAATCTATCTATTAAGTCATGAAATTAATGTTTGAGGAACTAACTACAATTTTCAGCAGCCTATCAACACTATAAAAAAATATAAACGTCATAAATTCGTTTATCGTTGATGATTGGCTTTATTTTCGTTTGATTAACTAAATTTTAAGAGTAAACTTTATAAAACCAACATTTTACGCTTGGTGCCAATAACAGGATGAAGAAAACCGTTCATAGTCAAGCTCGGGGTGTCTATGACGGGTATGTAACATTGTAATTGTTCATTTTTAATAAGGATAAACAATTCACGTTCGATAAACTTAAGTTTAAGGCCCTAATCAAACACTGTTTACATAGGTACCACTGATTTTAGGTTTGATCTGATTTGAGTCGAGTCAACCGAAACATTTTGATACTTGAAAAATTATATTTTTAGTTATCTAACTAAATCCACATTTACGTCACTCTGTATCACTAAACTAATCACTATTAACAGATTGACGAGATATTTTGTTAATTAAGGTTTGTTCTGAAACTAAGCAAATTTTATTTATTTATTGTTAGGAGTATCTGCAAGTACAGTCCGGCGGATCGCAAACGAGGGATTAGAAAATGACGGTATATTTCGAACTCCTGGAAAACACAGAAGAGGCCGTCCAAAAAAAGAAATGGATGATTTCACCATGTGTGCCCTCCGTCAACAGATCCAGTTTTTTTATACTGTGAAAAAACAAGTGCCTACACTCAGAAAATTACAAGCAGTAGCCAAGACGGAGTTGGAATTTGACGGCAGTCTAGAGCATTTCAGGAAGATAATAAATTCTCTAGGCTTTTCATTTAAAAAATGTCAATCTATGCGAACAGCTTTAATTGAAAAAACACATATTTCTGCAAAAAGGGAGGAATATTTAGATATCATAATGAGAAACAGAGATTTACCGGAAGAATTAGAGAAAGACATCATTTATATTGATAAAAGTTACATTCATGAATCATATAAAGTTAAAAAATGTTGGCAGTCTATCAACATTGGAGTGCAATAGACATTCTATTGCACTCCTTCAATGTTGATTATCGAAGGGTAAAAGATACATAATTGTCCACGCTGGAAGTGAAAAGGGTTTTGTACCTAATTGCTTGCTAATATTCAGTGGCAAAAATAAGATGGAAGATTATCATTCTGAAATGAATGCTCAGAATTTTACGAAGTGGATAACTGAAAAACTGATTCCAAACCTACATGAGCCCAGTATTATTGTTTTTGACAATTCTCCTTATCACTCCGTGATTACAAATAAAGCTCCTACCACAAGTTAAAGAGTTGAAGAAATTAAGAACTGGCTACTCAAAAAAAATGTTTAATACTCAGAAAACCCAATTTACTGACGTTGGTTAAACAACACAAACCTGGGTGAGGTTTGAATAAATGAGTTGTTGGGTGAGAATAGACACAGAGTGGTAAGGCTGCCACCTTACCACTTTCATTTGAACCCAATAGAACTTACTTGGGCTATTGCAAAAAAAAAGTTTCTACACGCAATGTTGGGACCCGTGACGTCAAACTATTGGAGGAAGCTTTTAGTAGCATTATAGCTGAAAACTGGAAAATTGCTGCCAGCATGTGAAACAGATTGAAAAAGATTATTTTGAACGAGGGAGAATCCTATATAAAGATATAGATGACCTTATCATCCGAGGAGGAAGTAATACTAGAAAGCGATGGAGACATCCATGTGACAGATTTTGATGATGATATAGAGTACCTAAATTCCGACAGCTTGGATTCCGAGTAATTTAGTTTTTTCATTCGTTTTTATTAGTTTATGAAGTTGTCTAAATAAAAAATTGATTATTTGTTTCATGTTTCACTATTAGCCTTTTATTTACACCATCTATAGCTTGTAAAATAGGATTTTTGTATAATTTATTTAATTAAGTCAGTTGTTATTGGGTAGTTTGTGAAATACAGATATAGTTGACAAATAAAATTGCAAGTAGCAAAGTCGATTTTTCACGCTATATAGGGTTGCCTACATACAAGTTCATGACTTTATAGACGGATTGTAGTTTATCAAAATTAATAACACAATATTCTGTGCTTATAATATCTAAACGAACGATTTCCACCTAAAAATATAGTTTCTGAACGAATCCTAATCTGTTATAGACTTGCTTGTAATTGGTTCAATTGAATACTCGCATCTGATTGGTACCAAATTTTATAATTGCAACTGCGGCGCGTAAAGTGTGAAAGTTGACGATTTAGTTATTTTGATCCGAATATATCTCAACGGACTGAGTGTGTTTGTTACGTAAAAAATAGTTTTCGTGCTGGTGAGTATCGTTACTTCTTATGAATGGTAATATTTTTCTAAAAACTGTTGCCTTTGCTCAAAATTTTTGGGTTTGAAGTTTGTTATCAAAAATGATAATGTATGCATTGGCGGTATCCTTTTTTCCATTGGCTTTATTTTATCCACGGTTTCTTGAAGCAATTTGTGCTGTTTTCTTGACATTGTGTTTGGTTTGCATGGCTTTTTATATTTTCAGGTCCTTAGGGATCTACCATGGACGAGAACCGCATCTCACGCCTCTTGTGGCAATTAGAAAATGGAGAGATTTCAGAGGACGAAACTGACGTTGATGAGGATAGTTTAGACTACTACGATAATGCAAGTGTCTTGCAAAAAGAGCTCGAAAGATAAGATGAAGATGAAAGTCAAGAAGAAGAAGTGCGAAGGCAAGAAAATATCTGTGAACAGGCCACAGACGGTGGCATAGACTCTGATACCCCACTGATATTCGAAGAAAACCAGCTTGAAAACCAGACACATTCCACAAACTACACAAACGTGCGTAGTTTAATTTGGAAGAAGAAGAATATGACTTTGGATGACCAGGCCTTTCAATTTCAGGGAAGTACTAAAAGACATACTAAACTCGGCTACACTCTACCAGTTTTTCTCCCATTTTTTTAATCTGGGTTTATTAGAAAAATAGTTGCAGAGTCGAATAAATACGCAACACAAAAAAATTCCAATTTCACTGACACTGTGACATTGCTGGAACTCAGAAAGTATATAGGCATTTTGATTTATACTTCGGTATATCACTATCCAAGTATAAGATCCTATTGGGCATGTAGTGTACGATTTCATCCAATAGCAGACGTAATGACAGTCAACAGGTTTGAGAAAATTCGTCAAATTCTGCATTTCAATGATAATGATGACCACCTAGCTCCTGAAAACCCTAACCATGATCGATTGCATAAAATACCGAGAATTGAATCCCACTACACGAGGCAAACTTCAACTTGCGAACATATAGATGGCGGCAAAACAATATCAGATATCTTCAAAGATTTTCAAGAGACACAAAACAAGAACAACAGACCATCCGGAAAATATTGCACTTTTTATAAAGTGTTTACACATGATTATAACATTTCTTTTTTCCAACCGAGGAAAGATCAATGTGACTTGTGTCTACAGTATCTGCTCATCGGCTGAGCAGAAAATATGAATTCAGGAATCTTATGATGCTCATTTGGAAGAAAAACTATTGAGCCGTCAAGAGAAATACGCAGATCGTTTAAAGATAGACGATAAATACAAAGTTCTTGTGTTTGACCTGCAAGCTGTTTTGCAATCTCCTAAAGGGGATACATCTGCCTTTTTCTATAAATCGAAATTAAACAGCTACAATTTAACAGTCAGCTTTTTAAACAAGAAAGTTGAAGGCTAGATTAAAGATGCGTATGACGATGTTCATTGCTTTTTTTGGAATGAAACTGATGCTAAAAGAGGCGCCAATGAAATTGGCTCATGTTTATTGAAGATATTTGAGAAGATTTCTTATGAATCAGCAGACGATGGTGGCGTTCATTTAGTGCTGTATTCCGACAATTGCTGTGGGCAAAATAAAAATAAATTTATGGTGGCGCTTTACCTTTATGTGGTGACACACATAAACATCGAATCCATAACCAAAAAATTCCTTGTGGTAGACTGATATATCAGTTGCATACTTTATACAAAAGAAATTGTAATATAATAACTATCAGTCTATTATTATTACAGGCGCTACTGAACATTGTAATAATGCACAACTGACATATCAGTCGTATTTTTCCCATACAAAAATACCTGTGCGCTAATACATGTTTTGCTGTGCAGCGGAATGTGTTAACGACGGGGTGTGGAGTACTCCAGGAAAGAAACGGCCTTACGAACGCACCGTATCAAATTTGGATAGTTTTGACATTGATGCCATTAGAAATAAAATCAACGAGTTTTATGTTGTAAGGAAAGAAGTTCCCACTTTGAGAGGTCTCTTAGAAGAATTGCGTTCTAGTAATGGTTTTAGTGGAAGCAGAGAAACCCTGCGACAAATTTTATCAAGAAATGGATACGAATTTAAGAAAAATAAAAATGAACGCACAGTTCTGATTGAACGATATGACATTGCTGCATGGAGACACAGGTACCTAAGACAAATTGCTGCTGAACGTTCAAAAGGAATACCAATCATATACCTGGATAAAACTTATGTACATAAAAATTATAAACCTAAAAATCGTGGCAAGGTCCATCGACAAGTGGTGTCGTACAACCAAGCTCATTAGAAAACATATCCTCTGGAAGGAAATTTATAGTCGTACATGCTGGCTCTGAAGCTGGGTTTGTCCCAAATGGACTATTAGTTTTTAGTACTAAATCAAGATTAGATATGAACGCGCAAAACTTTAATAAATGGTTACAAGAAAAACTGATTCCCAATTTAAGTAAGCCAAGTGTGATAGTGATGGATAATGCTAGCTATCATAGTGTTCAAATAAATAAAGCCCCCACAACAAAAGATACTTGTTATATCTCGAATAATACACTGGAATTAATTAATCAATGTTTATTCACGAAGAGCACAATTTAGATATTGTCGACTCGATCACAGTTCCCACGAGAGAGAGCGATAGAGGGCGAGCGAGACAGAGTGAGACACAGCTAGTCATTGAGATACACTACACTCTTCACCGCCTTAATAACAAATTATAATATCTAGTAAATTGGTTTTTTAATAGCTATTCCTTCACCCCTACAGAATAAATTCAGAAGTGTTAATTTAAACAGTATTTTGTCTGTATGTACTTGATAATTTGTTCTTGGCATCATGCTTAGCACACATTCTTACGAAAGTCCTACGAACTGACTTAATCCTAGCTTAAACTAACATTAATTTAAACTAACATAAATTTAAACTAACACAAGTTCTTGGCATCATGCTTTACTGCATACATTCTAGAAAGTCTTACGAACTAGTGTGATACATATAGGAACTATATAAAAAATTACTCTTCCAAATTTTCACCGCATTTCTGCATCTGGTTTACAGTCTTTTCCATGTACACCCACAAACATCTATGTTATATGTAGTATTAGGTACCGATTCTTCTAATACTATTCCCTGAATCCATGGCTGAAGCCCCCTACGATAATCTCTTACCATTACCTTTTCACCTACCACAAAGTTGACCGTTCTCTTATTCAAAATTTTCTTGCTTTGTTTTTCCAGCATTTCATATGTAATTTCTGTTAAAGTCGGTGGTCTCAGCAATGTAAATCTATTTCTGAGCTCCCTGCCCAGCATTAGTCTGGCGGGGGTAATTCCGGTTGCACTATGGGGCATATTTCTGTAGTCAAAAAGGAATAATTTTATTGATAGATAGATAGATAAAACCATTTATTTGCATTTCCACACACACATAGGTACAGAACAAATAAAGAAAATTACAAAGCAAAATCGTACAGCAAGTAGGCACACAAAAAAAGTAACAGAAATAAGCAAACACAAATCAATAGACAATACGAGAGAGCATTTTGTGGTTGTGGTAAAAGCAAAGGGGCTCTGACTCAGCATATGCTGGAGAGGCAGACCACTCCAGCGCTGGTCTTCCGTCAATACCCGGTAGTGTACCGACGTGCAGCACTCGGAAAAACGAATAAATTGTTATTGCTGATGAAAGTGTATTTCCACTCTCTTTAATTTTTGTTACATGTGATTTAAAAGTTTCTACAAAACGCTCTGCGGCTCCGTTAGTTGCCGGGTAGTAGGGTGGTGAAAAGCTATGTTTTACATTGATTTTATTACAATAATTCTCAAATTCTGAACTAGTAAACGTAGGACCGTTATCAGTAACCAAATGGATAGGGTAACCAAATCTAGAAAATACATATTTGAAAACTTCTACTGTTTTTGTGGCAGTGATGTTTGACATTTCAATTGCCTCTGCCCACTTTAAGTAACTGTCAACTATAACTATATACATTTTACCACAGAAAGGCCCTAAGAAGTCAGCATGTTGCACTGTGACATTATGGATAATGCCTATCGGTTGTGATATAGTCTGGTCAAAATTTCTGAACTTTACAGTCATCAATTTTTTTGTGTTTAAGATAAGCTAATTTATCCTTTAAAGGAATTACCGTGACATCAGAACCTGTGTCCATATGAAAATCCAGGTATTTTCCATCAACTTTTAAAGTTATGTAGTGGGGTGGTATTTTACTTACATTAACTGAGTAAATTTCATACTCATTAAACAGCTGTGCTACCGAAGCCTCCACATCCCCATCTTCTGGTTCCTCCTCACTGGACTCTTTTGTATCGTCCTTTTCAAGAGTATACACCTGTATTCTTTTATTCCTAGTGCACATCTTATATGTCCTTGTTGACCACACTCAGAGCAAAATTTCCTTAGTAATCTGCACTGAGCCTTGATATGGTTACTTGCTCCACAGCAGTAACATCTATTGTCACTTTTAGAAGGATTCCTTCTTGTTGCTGTATTTGTTCTGTATTTACTTTCTTCTGGGTTTTTTTCCCTCTTCGTCTTGTTGTAATAGAACATTTCCGATACATTATTTTCATTTTTTCCATTTGTTTGTAGTAGTGCTGCCTCTTCTGTCCGTGCTAGTGTGATCGTCTCTGTGAAACTCATCTGCGAACTACTCTTCAGTAGCTCGAATTTTACAAGCTTCGAATGTACACCATCGAGTAGCTTTTCTTTCAACTGATCCTCTAGGTCCTTAAATTGACATTTTCCACCTATTTTCCTAAGCTGCAAGGCATAATCTTCAACAGATTCACTTGACATTTGGTTTCGACTCCGAAAAACCGCCCGATCCAATGCCGTCGGTTGTTTTGGTGTATATTTATCCTTCAGTTTATTACACAGTTCAATAAAATTCAGCTTGAGCGGTCTATTTGGAGCGCACAAACAATTTAACACTTCCAACACCTTGGGTGTAATTTTCGTCAATAACAATGGTACCTTTTTTTCTTCTTTAACTTCATTCAAAGTAATAATGCACTCTAATTGTTGTTCGAAACACTCCCAGTTCTCTCCATCGAAAGGTTGTAGGTTATAATCTGCCATTTTCGTTATTCCTGTATTTTCTTTTAGGTATTGTTTACCTATAAAATAGTCACGGAGGAGTTTTCTTAGTTCATCTACCTTCAAGGATTCGTGGTTTATTCCAGCTATCTGCAAATGTTTTTGTAACTCTTGCTTGCTTAACTTATATATCCAGGAACACTTTCCTGACGACAAATTTTCGTTTTCAATTTCTGCGTGTGAACTGCTTTCGTCTGTCATGTCATTGGAACGTCACACATAACTTGCTGGTTCGTAGCTCGTTTTATTTGCATACGGCTAACAATAGTAACAGTATAAAATGGCGGCCACTGTTCCCTGACTACTGCAATTTTTTGCACACCTTTTTTTTATACAATTTGGCTTAATTTCAACGATTTTTATTTTTCTGCACACGCGCGGGTCATTAAATCTCGTCGCCAAACTGTTTTATCTCGAATAATACACTGGAATTAATTAATCAATGTTTATTCACGAAGAGCACAATTTAGATATTGTCGACTCGATCACAGTTCCCACGAGAGAGAGCGAGAGAAGGCGAGCGAGACAGAGTGAGACACAGCTAGTCGTTGAGATACACTACAACTAAAAGGACAATAAGAGAGTGGTTAAATACAAATGGAATAAATTTTGACGGCTATAAAACGAAGGCAGAATTGTTGTGTTTAGTTAATAAGCTGTTGTGTTTAGGTATGAAGCCGATGAAATGTTGAAGCAACACGGTCACAAAGTTATTAGACTACCACCATATCATTATGACCTCAACCCCATCGAGTTAATATGGTGCACGGGTAAACGAATGGTTGCAAAGAAAAACATTAATCTTACAGCTAATAAAACAGAAACACTAATTGAGCAGTCATTTGAGAAGATAACCGCTGATGATTGGAAAAAAATGACAGATCATGTCATTAACGTCGAAAACAAATATAAAACCAGGGATCACATAACAGAAGAAGAAATATATCCATTTAGAATTAGTTTGGGTGACAGTATGGACACAAGTGAATCGGAAAAGTCCCTAGAATTAGAATTCTTGGACTCCGATTTCGACTATGACGATTAAATTGTAAATTGTTGATTAAATTGTGTTGCTTAATTTGTTTCTATGTAGTTTTATAAAAACAAAAGGTAGTAATAAGATCACATCATATTGTTTTATTGAGCACTTATGTTTTTTGCGAAAATGAAATAAAACACTAACTTAATTTTTTAAAATTAGATTTATTTTTATTAGTAATAATAAAATAACTAGCTTCTTGATGGCATTTAATTAAGAAAAAAATTCAAGTATCGAAATGTCTTTTTAAGTGATACCACATGAATATTTTTTAAATTTGCCGCCTTTTTTCAAGTCGCGCTTTCATTTGCCAGACTAGTATTTTCCTTTTATCTATCCAAGGAGTTTATACCTCATTCTCACTGCTTATTGAATACCCTTCGTACAAGAGAGTGTTCGACCAGAACCACAGCTAAGCTTTTTTGTAACTTTGCTCCATTTATAGAAACATGGAAGAAATGGAAAGGGCATCAATGGAGAGAAAGTATCTAAAACACGATAAAGAAAAAATATTAAGCCGTTTAGAGAAAGAAGAAGACAAGAGCAAAGTTCGCAGCAATTATGTTATTTAGCAATTATTAAACGTATACGATTTCACAAGTTGTGCCCTGGCAAGAGACTATTGCGAATGTTATGTTTGGAGTGAAGTCGATACTATATCATCCACCTGAGGCCATCCGTGAAGAAAGTTGCTAGCTTTGTCGAATAAGAAAGGGAAGATCCCCAGTAAGAGGTGTAAGTGGTTAACACTCACACCTCTGACTGGGACCTTCCCGAGGCAAGACTGGCACATCATCAACGAATGTTTTCGGATGTGGGACTTGATTATTTCGGTCCGGTCTCTATCACCATAGGAAGGAGAACGGAAAAAAGATACGTCGTGCTTTTCACGTGTGTTGCTCTTCGAGCTGTTCGTTCACTTTGAACTAGTAGCAAGTCTTGCCACAGATTCTGCTATAATGGCTCTGAGGCGATTTTTTGCCAGGCGAGGCAGCCCTTCGGTCATTATATCCGACAATGGAATAGCCTTCGTCGGGGCTAACAATAAGCTCAACGAGTTGTACGATTTCGCCGCTAATCTAAAAATTATCTCTAACTTCATTCCCCCAGCACCACCATCGATGGGAAGCCCCTGGGAGAGACTTGTACGGTCAGTGAGTCCGCTCTATATGTAACTCTAAAGGAGCAGTCACCACTTGAGGAAACTCTACAAACGCTTCTGTTGGAAGCCGAAGCGCTGGTTAATTCGCCCCATTACTCACGTTACCGTGGATCCGCAAGAAGACGAGGCTCTGACGCCGTTTCTAAGCTAAGATCAGACCATTTTTGGAAGCGTTGGGTAGATAAATATCTCCCAACTTTGATACCAAGGCGCAGCATACCTCCTCAATCCAAGGTGCAGCTAATAGTTTGAGATCTCGTTTTGATTGCCGATGGATCTCTCCCGAGGAAAACTTGGCCGCGAGGCAGAGTAACCGCCGTCTAGCCCGGCTCAAGGGGAGTGATCAGATGCGCTGACTTGGCAGCAAAAGGTCGCCGGAACCTTGCTTCGCCCAATCAGAAAACTGGTGCTGTTGCCGACTGTCACCTAACTCCTGTTATGGTTGCTTTGCACCGCGGGGTGCCATGTTGGCGACAGACCTTTTCTTATTACATAAACATTTACATACAGGCACATACATTGCTTCTGGCCCAACACTAGGATACCCTGTGTCGTGGGAACCAGAAACAGCGACATCACAAACGGGCAATTTATAACTACCTAGTTTAAACTGAGCAGCAAACGCCAAGCAGAATTCAAAGGCTTCCAGTTGTTTACAGAAACGGAAGTACATACAACAAGTCCTGCGCAGACACGATGGCTCTCTCTGGTTTCAGTAGTAAATAGAGTAGTAGAGCAATGGGATACGCTGCAGCTTTATTTTGATGGAAATGGCTCGAAGTCAGCGAATGCTTAGACATTCACCAAAGTTTGCAGGATCCTACCATAAAAGCTTATTATTATTTTTTGGCATGGGTACTGCCAAAATTTACAGATAACAATAAATACTTTCAAAGTGAATCGACGGTAATAATTAACATGCATGACAAGATCGCTCAACTTTACAGAGAACTGCTCTCCTCGTTGCATCTCTACCAACTCATGTTTTAACTCTGAAAGTTTCAGGAAAGAGTCTGCCACACTTTTCTTTCTACATTTGCCGTGCTGTGGTATATCAGGCACTGTTTCGGAGGGATCCAATGCAGGATCAATTCTGTTTTTCAATATTTTGAGCCTCTTTCCTAGTTTTGGCTGCGGTGTGGTTAATTCCCCCTTTAAATCAACCAGCTAAAAATAATACGAACATTAGTAGACCACCTAAATAGACGTTTTTTGACGGCTTTATTTGAGCATCGCCTTTCATTGGATGAGCAGATGTGCGCGACGAAAATTTCACATTTCATGAAGCAATATTTACCGAAGAAACCCCATAAACGAGGCTTCAAGTTGTACATCCTCTGCTGCCTCATGGGCTACGCTTACAGCCTCGAAATTTTCTCGGGGACACACGATCTCAAGAGTCTGCATAACGAAACAGATCTAGGTGCTGTTTGTAATACAGTGGTGCGGTTGCTTCGAGCTGTACCTAGGAATGTCCACCATATTATGTATTTTGATAATTTTTACACCAATCTGGCTCTATTTCACTACCTACGCAAAGAAGGCATTTATGCCTTGGGTACAGTTCAGAAGAACAGATTGGGGAAAACGTCAAAATTGCCCGATAAAAAAGATGTCCTAAAAACATCCGTGCCAAGAGGCACTTATGAAGAAAACGTGGCCTCCTTTGATGGTGTCGAATTCTCAGAATTGAGTTGGAAAGACAACAAACAGGTCTTGCTGTTGTCGACTTACGTAGGTGCGGACCTTGTCGGTTCCATAAACCGATATGATAAGAAGCAGAGAAAGAGTGTAGCCATAACTTGCCCAAAAGCCATACACGAATACAACGCTCACATGGGTGGTGTAGACTCTATGGACAGTTACCTCGGCCGATACAGAATCCGGATGAAATCCAAGAAATGGACCAACAGGTTTTTTACTACATGCTTGATATGGCCGTGATCAATAGTTGGGTTCTGTACAAGAAAGTTTCACTGAAAAAAGGAAAAAATCCCAAAAAAATACTGAAATCAGCCGATTTCGGAACGGAATTAGCAGAAACTTTATGCAAATATGGAGCGGTATCTGAAAATAAAAGAGGCAGACCCAGTTTAAACAAAAACGAAAGTGCGACTAATAAAAGTTACGCTCCTAAGAGAAATCAGTGCAAATATGCCAACTGCAAAAAATGTACATCTGTGATGTGTGCTAAATGTAAAATATATCACTCTGTGAGAACAGAAAAAACAACTGTTTTGATTTATTTAATTTAATATGTAATAATTTTAAGGTTTTTTTATGTACCTATAGCATAGTTTATTAAAATTGATAATACATGTTTTTTTGTGAGTAAAATGTTTATAAAAAATTATTTAAATATAAATATTTTTTTAAATTATTATTACCCTATTCTGTACACAATTTTTTATGTTATATAATTTTTTTTGTTGAAAAAAAAAATCATGCACCTAAATGCATTGGGGCTAATGATTTATTGTTGATTAATTAATTATTTTAAAAAATATAGTTTTATTATTTCTATTAGGAATGAAGATTTAATTGCATGGTTAGGTTATAGGGGTTTATCCGCCTATGGTCATGGGGGCGATTCGTCAAAATAAGTTTTTTGTCCAAGGCTCGTTTGGTCCAAAATGTGGTTTGCCAAAGTCGCGATTCGTCAAAACGTTTTCGTCAAAGGTGCTTTAGGGCAAAGGTGAGGTTGGCCAAAGAAGCGATTCGGCAAAATATGCTTTTTGCCAAATGCTCGTTTGGTCAAAGGTGTGAATTTTCAAAAGTTGCGATTCGTTTCCTCTAATGAATGGTACCTACGTTAGTGATTTTTACGACCACCTCGAACGTCTTCGCCTTGGGGGGTCCGCAGCATAAAGCTACCTGAAGGCATTTTAAAGTCATAGGCGGAAAACCCGGGGTGTGACGGTGTAAACCCTTTTACACTATTTTTCTCACTTCCTTCATTTTGTCATATCATTTGACACTCAAATTTAAAATTTAACTCGAATCCTTGGTGGGCGAGTCCGACTCGCACTTGGCCAGTTTTTATTCTGTACTTTTACGAAGTTCTCTGCAGCACTGAAATAAAACCAGTTTTGAAGTTAGAATCGAACTGAGGCTGTCGTGGTGAGCAACTATATTTATCTAGCTGGGTTAGAGTACCTAGTGGTATGCCCCAGCGCTATTTGCGCGGTCCATTACTTTCACAATTTTAATCAATTATGTTCACCTGGGCCTTAGTTCGTCTCAGTTACTTTGTTTTGCCGATGATATGAATATTTTTTCATTTATATCATCACAAGACTCAACAACACACGGAGGTTCCGCCATAGGTCATAATGCTCTAGTATGCGATAGCACGAAATCGCCATAATTGCTTGTTAATTTACTAACTAGATCCCAAACTATCTTAGACTATAAATAGAAATACCCTCATTACATTTTTTCATTGTATTATTGTCAGCGGAAGTGATCACATCGAACGACAACTAATTACGCGTACCTGTGAGTAATTAAAAGTGCTGTTTTTCAATTTACAAATTCTCGGAATTCTCAGTGCAAAGTTTGACGAATCACAATGAATATTCAAGATAAAGGTATGTCCTCTCCTTTAAAATATTTTTATTATTATTTTCATGGTTTTCATTATTGTTACATGGGTGCTACGAAACATTGTCACTAAATGTAAAATTTTGCTTCATTCATTGTTTTTAACTAGAGTTTTAACTATGTACCCGGGCTCACCTACAAATATTTTTTACGTCAGAATGAAGCTTAAACTGTGTAGTTTTATAAACTATACCATCTGAGTGCGCCTGTCCGCTCATACCTTATTTATGAAGGTGCTACGCTTTCGTAGCCCATTTGCTACGAAATAGAAAAATCACTATTAATTATGTTTTCTTTCTTTACACGTACCGTGTACAGTATCAGATTCTCTAGAAAATATATCTTGGAAATCTGGCATACTTGTGAAGGTTCGGAGACAGAAAGAGCTCGCCGTGTGCTAGAAAAAATAATGCATATGGTGCCAGACAGCGAAAACTGTGACATTGAAGTTCTTCGTCAATGTATTCAAAAGTTAAGAGACTCATGGAATATTGGAAGAAAGCAACTCGAAGCTTGGATAAGCTGAAAAAGAGTCACCTGGAGTGGGTGGAGCATCATGAAGTTGTCGACATCGTTAAGAGCTCTGCAACAGGAGGCGCTTCTTTTCGTGAAATTGTAAATATTCAGCAGTCTTTCGGTGCTAGTGGTCGGCCGAAAAAAGATTTCTCGGAGTGCAGTAAACGGTCCCAGCGTAGAAGATTAGCAGATCTTTCTAAGGTGGATGAGTCCGCAATCACCACTTTGAAGGATACATCCAGCCATTCTGACACCAAGACTTGTGAGATTGTTGTTGATGAAGTGATATCGTTACTTGCTGAGGCCAAGCTAACAAAGCATTATTTATTGGTATGCCCATAAATAATAATTGTTCTTTTTATTTCTGTCATTATATGATGTTAGAATATGTTTTTTTTTAACACTAGTTTTAATAATGTGGACTAATTTTCATTTTTAAATCATAATATAAGTTTTGTAATATAGAAACAATATAATAAAAAATCTTTGCATTTCTGCGAATATTTTGATAATATCTTCAAGCAAAATATGTATTTTTTACTTAATAATGGGTTTAATTATTGATAAATTGTCAATTTACGTCAATTCAGGTAGTTTCATCACTAATATTATGACATAGAAACCGTTTACGCAGTTTCGACCGCATCTCTTAGGGCGCCGTACCACAGTGCAACAGCTTGGATTTGAATCCTAGCAAGTGCTCAGTAGTTACGTTCACGCGTAAAACTAAATTGATTACCTACAACTACCAACTGCGCGTATTTTAAAGCGCGTAGTAAAAAAGACAACCACCTAAGTGTGCTCCATGACTCTAAGCTTCTGTTTGACGATCATATTAATAATATAATCTCGCGAGCATATAAATCTCTAGGTTTCATTATGCGCATGTCTGCAGATTTTAAGCAGGCCAAGACTCTCAAGATACTATACTGCACACTAGTAAGATCCATCTTAGAATACGCACCCCAAGCATGGAATCCCTAATAAAGTGCCTACATAAACAGAATCTAAACCTAAGCAGGCCAAGACTCTTAAGATACTACACTGTACACTAGTAAGATCTATCTTAGAATACGCATCCCAAGTATGGAATCCCAAATATAATACCTAGATAAACAGAATCAAATCCATCCAAAGAAAATGTATTTAGTTTTTGTGCTTTCGTCTTAAGATATCCTACGACTCCAGGAACTATCACGACATGTGTAGGGATTTCATTTATTAACACTCCAGCTTAGACGAGAGGGAGGCAGCAGACATTGTGTATTTGCATAAGATTGCAACATCTGCTATAGACTCTTCCGAATTACTCGGTAAACATCACCTAAGGGTTCCGGACCGAGCCTAACATAAGCCCCCGTTAGCAGTGCCTAAATGTTCTACAAATTTTAGACAAAATAGTTTTATGGTGCGAGCGAGCGATAAATTCAATAAAATTGTTGCACATCACGACAAAGATTTGTTCAATATAGGGGTCCACAAACTGAGACGTTTAATTAGTGCGCCATTCTTTGCCGGTGGATCATAGACGTTCAAATATAATTACAGGGTCTAGTAAAATCATTGTTTCCAATTTATTGTCTACAGTTACTGCAAGTTTTGTTTGATGAAGCATGAAACCATACACTTTTTTTAAGTTGTATCTATAGGCGAGAATCTGTTATTATCTCTTAGTTACCTATCGTAAGATCAACTATAGATTAGTACGCTGATAGTTCGTCATTCTGAATAATAGTGGACTAAATGCAAATAATACTATAATATCAAATAATCAGCAAACGTAGTATTCTCTATCTGACGCAGGAAAAGTAAGTGAGTGACACCTGTCACTCGTCCATAGACATACTCCCGGGGTTGAACTTCGTTCAAGAATCTTCTTCTATCGGGAGCGGGCAGATGTTGTTGAAGGCTCTTCGTATGGTGCCTCTCTTAGTCTTTATTTCAGCAACGCGTGAGATGCCATCGCTGCCTGGGTGAGTTTTCGTTACTCGTCCGAGCAACCAAAGTAGAGGCGGTAGAGTTTTGTCCCTGATGAGAACAAGCGTATTCGGCTTCAGGGTTCCTGTTGATGTATGCCACTTGGTTCGCTGTTGTAAGAGTGACACATACTCATTGGAGAATCGCATCCAAAAGTGCTGTTTCATATGTTCGATTCTCTTATATCGTTCTAGGCTATTAATGTTTCTTTCTGAAACTTGCTGATAAGGCACAGTTGTCAGTGGTCGTCCGATTAGAAAGTGGGAAGGAGTAAGGGCCGAAAAGTCATTAGGTTCAGAGGATAGAGGAGTGAGTGGCCGTGAATTGAGGATCGCCTCAACTTGAACCAGGCATGTGGCCATTTCCTCATAAGTAAAGTGGGGACAATGTGGAGGAGAAGATAAAATTCTTTTAAGATGGTACTTAGTGGATCGCACCGTGGCCTCAGATATACCATTAAAATGAGGTGAATATGCAGGAGAGAAGTTGAAACGTATGCCTTCTTGGGCAATATCTGAGGAAATATTTGACGATGCTAAAAACCTTGCCAATTCATTGGAAAATCCGACAAAATTCGTGCCGTTGTCGCACCAAATGCTCTCGGGCTTGCCTCGTCGACTCATGAAGCGATTTAAAGCAGCCATAAAGGCCTCTTTTGTGAGATCCGTAACGAGCTCCAAATGAACTGCTTTGACAGCAAAGCAGACGAAAATACACAGGTACGTCTTGAGAAGCTTACAACCCCTACCCTTACGGTCAGCAATCAGCACTGGCCCATCATAGTCAATTCCTATGTTTAAAAAAGGGAACTCTAGCTCGGTTCGTGGTCTAGGTAAATTACCCATGACAGGCTGAATGTTGGTTGCCTTATGTCTAAAGCATTTGAGACAAGTTCTTACAGTTCGTTTCGCTAAGTCACTGCCTCTTAACGGCCAATAAGTAAGACGTATATTGGCCAAAAGCAACTGAGGGCCAGCATGAAGCAATTTTATGTGGTACATATGGAATATGATTCTCGTAACATGATGTTTGCTACAGAGCAAAATAGGATGTTTCGTGTCGTAGCTGTACGGTGAGTTATCTAAGCGACCGCCAACTCTAATTATAGAATTTTCATCTAAGAAGATAGAGTATGAACTGAGTCTATGTTTGGGTGGCAATGGTTTATTGGAAAATAAGAGCTTACGTTCCTCGGGAAACATTTCCATTTGTGCGTTAACCAATATAAACGTATTTGCATTTTTTAATTCGTTGGTACTTAGATAACCGGTGATTTTTTGCGACTTATTCTTAACGTTATGAATAAATCGTTTTATGTAAGCAACGACCCGTTGTAAGCGCGTAAAGCTTGAATATTTTGTTAATAGAGCCGTGATAAAAGGATCCACGGTATTAACAGTGACAGTTGCAAGACAAATTACTTCACTAAGGTCTAGTTTTCCGTGGTCATTAGGCTTCCGGGGCCAATTAGAAGACGGCAAAAGTAAGAATTCAGGCCCCGACCACCACAAACGTGATCTGCTGATTAGATCAGCCTTCAGCCCGCGGGAAACAAGATCCGCTGGGTTGTCTCGCGACGTCACATAACGCCAGGTATTACCTCTGGTGCTCTCTTGAATTTCGTGAACACGTGCACGTACAAAAGACTTCAGTTGGCTAGATGACATAGCCAACCAACCAAGAACGATAGTAGAATCACACCAGAAGCATTTGCCCGTGACTTTGAGGTTAAGAGACGCGATAACTTTAGCATACAGTCTTGCACCCAATAGAGCCCCACACAGTTCAAGTCTCGGAATGGTGGTGGGTTTTATGGGTGCTACTTTGTTTTTTGATGCAAGCAGCTGTATATGAATAGCGCCTGATTTGCTTATAGATCGCATGTAAACGCATGCTCCGTAGGCGCTTTCGGAAGCGTCTGTAAAGACATGTATTTCGACAGTATTGACCTCATCGAATAAGACCCATCGTGGTATTTTTACTGAATTTAAAGAGGGCAATGTCTCTATGAAGGAGAGCCAGCTAGTTGTTGTTTCCTCTGAGACTGCGTCGTCCCAGCCCAACTTATCAATCCAAAGTTTTTGCATGATAAGCTTAGCCTCCACTATACAAGGCCCTACAAGTCCTAGCGGGTCGAAAATTTGACTGATTACAGACAATATGTGGCGTTTTGTGACTTTAGGTTGGTGCTCGATATCTATGGAGAACGATAGAGTATCTGTGTTGCAACTCCAGTTTAAGCCTAAAGTCTTCGAAGGCACGCATTTTTGTTCATCTGAAATATGTAAGACGTTACTATTTGTAATAGATTCATTTTTGTTCGTGATAGCCTCTAAGATTTTAGAATTATTTGATTTCCATTTTCTCAAATTAAATTTTGCAGATTGTAGGATGGAAATAACTTCTTGACATTTATTTATGACGTCTTCTTCAGAATTACCGCCGCTCAGAAAGTCGTCAACGTAGAAGTCATGTTGAATCGAGCGCTTGACTTCATCGTTGGAAGATTCAGACGCTAAAGATACTAAGCACTTTATAGCCAAATATGGCGCTGAAGCCGTGCCGTATGTGACGGTGTTTAAAGTATAGCGCTTTATGGGATCACTCTGATTGTAACGAAAGAGAATTTGTTGTAAATTCCTTTGTGAGACGTGAACATCAATTGCTCGGTACATTTTCTCAATGTCACCGGAAACAACGTATTTATGAGTGCGGTAGCGCAACAGGATAGAAAGCAAGTCATCCTGTACGGTTGGACCTACCATTTGTATGTCGTTGAGCGAGTACCCTGAAGACGTAACAGCTGATGCATCAAAGACTGTTCGCAATTTTGTCGTAGTACTCGACTCACGAATGACTCCGTGATGTGGTAAATAATAGTTTACTTCGTGAGCATGTGAAGACTCTTCATTTTCGGTCATGTGGCCTAAGTCTTCATACTCGTGCATGAAATTCAAATAAGCTTCTTTGAATTTCGGCTCTCTACAAAATTTCCGTTCCAGTGACAAGAGACGTTGTTTGGCCATCTGAAATGAATCACCCAAGACGCTAGGATCTTCTTTAAGCGGCATCATTACAACAAAACGACCCTCTTCGTTACGTGAGGCGTTTTGATAAAAACTCTGCTCACAGGCGCGCTCTTCTGCTGAAAATTTATGCTTTGCAGATATAGAGTCAAGCTCCCAAAAACGGGAAAGCTCGGGCTCGCGTCTATTGTCACTAGTTTTTGAGAGATGTGTGCAGTGTTGATATGAAGTAGGATGTGCTACTGGACCGGAAACCACCCAGCCAAGCTTGGTTTCATAGAGTTTAGGTGCGTTTTTACCTAAGTCGATTGAGCTGCTAGATATTATATCCCAAAACGCTTCTGCCCCTACCAATATGTCGATGGCAGAGGGTACGTTAAAGGATGGATCAGCAAGGTGCAGCCCCGATGGAAGAGGTAATTGTCTTACGTTTATATATGTAGATGGTAAGGCTTTCGTAATTTCTGGTAAAATTAAGCATTCTAGGTTTATTTTATAGTCATTGTATGTCGACTCTATTTGTAAGGTGCAAGACTGTGAACTTGAACTAGTCTGATTGCATATACCTGCGACTTTGTAGCTTGTACCGCGGCGAGACAGACCCAGCTTACCAGAAAGACTGTCAGTGACGAGGTTGACCGTACTGCCGTTATCCAGCAGCACGCGTGCGGTCTGCCTGCGACCCTTGCTGTCTACCACCTTCACAAGGGCTGTGGAAAGCAAGACAGTCGGCGCAGTTGCATTTTCAGTGAAGTCGGCGGACAAGGCGACTTTTGTTACTTCAGGTTCTACAGTAGGCTCTAAATGTAACAGCGTTGAATGTTTTTCTTTGCAATATTTGCAATGCGAAAGGCGGCATTTATTTAAAGGATGCCATG